>CM062527.1:37775360-39165497 GCA_031439595.1 Pterocarpus santalinus
TTTTAGAAATTACTTTTTAACAAAAATAGAGGTAATTTTTTTTGAACAATAACGAGTAAACCATTTTTGAAATCAAGAGCCATGAGCGCATTGTGAGCGTATAATACAAACATCGCTATCTCATACATACATCGTATTTAACATAAATAGAAGTAATGAGAATAACCATAATCTTATATAAAGATAACATTTATTCCATAGCCATCCCATAGTTAATATATAGTAGTAATAACAGCAGCCATACACAAAGATAATAATGGGTTCGATATCTACTGTTGGCCCTACAAAATACCCTAACGAAGTATATAATAGAAGGAAATACATAAGAAATCCAAATCCGTTCATACATGCCGAATGAAAATAATAACCCTCACTGCAACCAAAAGGGGGTTGTCTTCATGCTCAGCTCTATATGCAAATCAACACCTTGCTCATCTAGCAGGAGGTAGCCATTCCCGAATCCTCCGAGAGAAATATCACCACGTCCTCCTCCTTGAGCATGGCCACGCCCACGACCGTAAACTGGGGGTGGAGTGTGACGAGGGGCAGCTGAAGAAGAAGACAAATTGGACAATAGGCGAATCACAGACGGGAAGGAAAGCTCATACGGGTTCATTTCCATATGGTAGCTCGGATAGGACAGTTCCGAAGGATCGGAATCTAATGAAACTATCGGTGTCAGGCGGGTGTCCAAGTTGGAATCTCTGTCAGTGAGGTACCTTGGAGGATGGAAAGGCGGGCGAAAATCATCCATAGTAATGTCCTCGGACAGCTCATAAGGGAGGAAAAACGGACTCATCATGGATGCATGGAACTGGTGGCTATGGAACATGTAGACCCGCATCGCTGCCTAAGCAGTTATCACAAATGCATTTAGCACCGGGTCAAAGTGTCAATGCATCACTGGGAACTCAACGAAAATCACCACCATGCCCAACGCCAACATCCTCTGAAGATGACACAGAAACATAGGAATGAGAAATACTAAATTTCTTAGTAGGATCGTGACTAGACAAACACATTGTCATCGTCATTGTCCCAGCCACTTTGGGTTTAATATAAAAATAGTGGATAGATATCGGTTCAATTTTAATAGTTTTAGAAAACGTAAATCCCAAAGTAGGTTACTTTTAACTTTATCATCATATCCATAGTGTCATATATAGGCATACATGCTAATATACATAATAAACATTCATAATGCACATAAGGAATATGATGACGTGCATGACTATGCACCTTATCATTGATGATGGTCCTACCTTGACTTTCATTTTTAGCACGTGCTTAACATTCTTTTACTTTTCCTTTGAAATATATTGCTTTTGGACATGAGCTCATTCCGTGACCGTCGTCACGCAGTACTAAACCAAATAAGAATAAGCTGATATTGATTACCCCTAAGTTGGAGGGTCCTCCATGTCACCCTTGCCTCCTTCATAGAGGTTCCTTGTAGATCGCCGTCTCTCACTTCCTGGAAGTGATCGAGGGGTCATGTTCCATTCTTTTGGTTCTTATCATTATACTTTACATGCATAATACTTCTTTAACTAGACACATACAATGATATGACTAAGTCTGTAATTTTGACAGAAATCCGGCAACATAACGGCTAAACTGGAGCTTCCCCAAAGTGCCAATCACAACTTTCAAACAATAGTCCATCACAATCATATCATTCAATCATGAGACAAAGCTCCATCAAACTTGTCATTCGTTATGCCAAATGGCATTATACATTCATACCTAGAGCGGTTCATACCTGCATTATTCTTTGTGAAGAATCTTATGAATCATTATATGATTTCTCTAATTACCCATGAGAGAATCACATAGTTAAGATATATGTATGTGATCTTTTAGTTACTTAGTTCTCATGTGATCTCACTCTTTACTTAAGTACATGTCTTATGGAATACTTATTCAAATTAGTTAAGTTAGGTAGTTGTTTCTTTGCCTTGAGACCATGTACTTAGTGATTCCTAGGTTCATGGTATGCTCAGAGGCCCTAATCATACTTTTGTTCCCAAAGAGTTTGAGATCCTTTTAATCCTTGGGTCATGACAACGCATAACCATACTCATAAACCCAACAACACCATGTTCACTAATCATCAAGGGTGATTTTTAACTTATTCAACTTACAAAGTTTCAAGCTTTTGTTATTAACATATCAAGGTTTTACCTTAAACATTATTAAAGTTATCATTTTTTATAAAGTAGTCATAAAGTTTTATTCTTTATGAAAGTAAGTGCCTCCAAAATTAAGCTCTTGTCTTAAAAATTAGATCTTTATGTAATAATGATACAAGTTACTAGCTTTTTAACTAAAAAGTCTTGTTGTTTATAAAAGTTGACTCATTTAATTATTCTAAGACCACCAAGGTCTCAACTTTATGAATTAAAGTTGTCTCTATATTAAAAAGGTTCCTACTTTATCAATTAGTGATATGAAACATTAACTTTAAGGTTAAAAAGTCTTGATCTTTATAAAAGTTAACACCTTTTAGCATTATTTTGGTTCAAGATCTAAATTTTATGAATTATATGTTACAAAACAACATTTTTTTGACCTAAAGGTCTCATTCTTGATTAAAGTTTGAAATTTTATGAAAGGTCTTATCTTTAAGGTTTGATTTCTAAGACATACAGTGACAAGATATCATTTTATAACTAAAAAAGTCTTGTTATTCTAAAAAGCTTAGACTTTTACATGTATTCTTGTCTTCAAAACAAAACAAAAGAAGACTTTATGATGGCACTAAAACTTGCGCCACTTTTTGTGTATCAAGAAGCAAACTTTTTGAAGAGGCATTAAGAATGTTTGTAGTCATGTCAAATCAATAGAAAATGATAAAGAAGACAACTTTCAACTCAATACAACCAAGAACATCAAGATCTCATGCATCAAAAATTAAAAATGGGAGCTTTAAAGCATTTAGAGTGAGAAACTTTCAAGGGTCAAGAACACTTGGGAAGAAGAGCTTAGACATACTTTACTAAGAATGGAAGCACCAAGAACCCTTTAAGAAGAACATTAACATAGTTTACCAAAAATGGAAACATCAAGAATAATTTAAGAAGAAAATGAACATGTTTTGCCAAAAATGGAAATATCAAGAACACTTTAAGAAGAACATAAACATATTTCATCAAAAATGGAAGCATCAAGAACACTTTAAGAAGAGCATGAACATATTTTGCTGAAAATGGAAACTTTTGCTCTTGAAGAGCATGAAGGATCTTCTCAAGTTTTCACTTAGAGATCTTGGTCATGAAAGAACCTAGCTCCAAGCTTCCTTGAGCAAACAAAATGAAAAAGATGAAGATCACTATCTCCTTATCAAAATGGTGCTACATCAAGGAACGAGAAGAAGAAGATGATGGCTCCTCTTGGTGATGATGGTGGCAGTCCTGCAAGGACGAAGGAGAAGCTTTTGAGATCTTGTGAAAATGGAGGTTGTAGTGTTTTGATCTTGTCTCCAAAGACCCCAAAGATGAGGTCCTTGAAGGGCTAAGTGAGAGGTTTTGGGTGGTGGTGGTGAAGAAAGGAAGAAGAAGATAAAGAAGAAGATGAGAGAGTTTAGAGAGAAGTTGGAGGATTTGGTTTGAAGAGAGAGAATCGGATGAGTGAAAATGAAAATATGTGTGTGTGTGTATGTGTGGTGTGGCATCCAACATAAAGGGAAGGAGGGAAATATTTTTGTGTTATTTTGTGTTAATTAAGGTTTAGGGGGACAAATTGGATGATAGAGGAACAAAGCATGTACTAGCTCTTACATAAAGCACTCTTGTCTTATGCTTTATGCTTTAATAACATCACTTTTTACTTTATTGTCTAGTTAACTAAATTTGAATTTAATCATTTGATTAAGTGCTTATACAACTTAATTAAGATGATTAAGTAAGGATTAGTGATTAACACACAAGAACATGATTAACAAAAATTAATCTTGCGATTAAGATTAATTAACCTTAATTAAACTCGATTAAACTAATGAAGGGCGATTAGTGCTCAATTAAGCTATTAAAGGTCTAACTTGCTTAATTAGAGATTTTCTAATCTCAATTAAGCATTCTTTTGACTTTTCTCATCCGAATTAGCTCATAAACTCTTCGTTAACCCCTTAATTAAGCCTTAATCTCATAATTTCTCATTAAGTGCCTAATTACTTAGGGTTACTAAGGTAATTTAGCATAACATGAAATTGATGTTACATTGTAAACAACCATTACTCAAGGCTCACCAATATATTCCAGTCAGTTCTCGAAATTTATTATGTCGGTAGCCTTCCTAGAGAATTTCTATCTACCAATGATGTTGAAGCCATACGATGGAATTGCAAATCCTTAGGTCCACGTGACCATGTTCAAGTTGATGATGTTAATGGAGTGAGTAATCTTTTTCCTATACAGAACACTTCCAACTTTCTTGGAAAAAGTGGCCCTGCTGTGATTCTTGTCTCTACTTGCCGGGACAATCCATAACTTTGCTGAACTATCACAAGCCTTTATGAAAAGGTTCTCCTCTAGTTGAGTTTACAAGAAAATCTCGGACTCTTTGAATGCCAATGATAAAGACCACAAGAACTATTGAGGGAGTATTTGGATTAGTTTAATATCGCGGCAATGCAGATACAAAATCTCGAACTTGTCATGGCATTACATTCCATAAAGAGAGGACTACGGGCAAGTCCTTTACTAACTCATTGGTAATCAACCCGCCTGAGGTCACTAACTGAGTTTAGGGAATGAGCTATGCCATATATCAACATGCAGGAGGTCCAACAAACAAAGAAGCAGAAGCGCATATAGAGAATGGAAAAGCCAAAAAGTCGAAGCAAAGTTGAAAACAAGAAAAGAGGAACCAAAGGATATCGGAACCTGCCCCAAGGGAGAGGGGCGGAGATGAGGGAAGATGGGATTTTTATCTCCCTTAATCTCATTACGATGAATACACTCCTGTTACTGCCAAAAGAGAGACCATACTAAAGAAAGTATACAATGTTTGGTTGATCCAATTGCTGCATAATGCGGGGAAGCAATAAGTCCCACCCAGAGCTGATAAGATCAAATAGTGTGAATTCCATAGGAATTATGGTCACACCATAGAAGATTGCATTATTCTGAAGGATCAAATTGAGCACCTAGTCAAGTAAGGATTGTTGAACAAGTACATAGCTTAGCAAAGAAGAAGCCATAATAGAGATAAAGATAGAGAAAAGAGACAACGAAGGAGCTGTACGTAGCCAAGGAAGACAAATATCTGAGAGGAGTAATGAAGAGGAACCTAGAAACCAACAACCATAAGATATCCAAGGCATGATTGATTAATTGCAGGAGCACTTGCCCTAGGAGGAGAAACAAGCTCGGCAAGGAAAAGACACTTTCGAGCTATTATAGTTGCGGAAACAAATCCCCCACAATTGCCCAAAACACCAAACTTGGTAATCTTGTTCTCCGATCTTGATTTTAAGGGAACTAATTAGAATCTACATGATCTCATGGTTATTTTTATGGTTACAAGAAATTATATAATCTGGAAGGTGTTGGTTGACTAGGGAAGCTCGATTGACACCTTATACGCTTCCGCCATGCAAAAAATGCAAATACTTGAATCTAGTCTCAGTCCATACTACAAAGATTTGGCGAGATTTTCTAGAGAACAGGTCAATGTCTTGGTAGTTATTGAATTGAAGACCACTTTTAGAGCCGAGTCAAATATCAAAACCATTGATGTTCAATACTTGGTTATTGATTTCCAAGCCCCATATCATATGATATTGGGGAGACCATCTTTGAATACCTTGGGAGCCTTAGTGTCAACTTGATACTTGGCACTAAAGTTCCTGATTTTCACCTACTTCATACACACTGACTAGAAGGAAGCTCGACAATGTTACCATGAGTCATTGAGAAAAAGGGAAAGGAACCAGGAAAAGGAAAAACGCAAGAAGTCATATGGTTGAAATTGACCAACCTAAGAAAATGAATATTAGGGACTTGGACCCTAGAGAAGAAGGAAGGATGCGACCTGAGCCTAATGATGAGCTATGGAAAATTCATTTTGGAATGGTACCCGAGAAGTTTATGTTCATTAGACAGGAACTATTGGAAGCTATGAAAGCCAAACTCATAGATTTGCTAAGGAGAAATGTAGACTTTTTGCATGGGCACTCAAGGATATGCCCAGAATTGACCCGAGGGTCATTTGCCATATACTAGAAATAAACCAAAGGTTCAACCTGTGTTACAAAAGAAGAGGAAACTGGGAATGGAAAAACAAAAGGCAATAATGTAGGAGATGACAAAGTTGTTGAAAGCCAAATTCATAAAGGAAATGTATTTCTTGACCTAGTTAGCTAATATAGTCATAGTCTCCAAATCTTCGAGGAAATAGAGGATGTGTGTGGACTTCACAAATCTGAGCAGGGCATGCCCAAAAGGCACCTATGTATTGCCGAGTATTGACAAGCTAGTTGATGGAGCTTTGAAGGGAAACTTTCCCAACTTCATGGACGCTTATTCTGGCTATAACTAGATTAAGATGGATCCCGTAGATGAGGAAAAAAAAGGTCTTTAGAACAGAAAATGCAAGTTAATATTGTAAGGTAATGTCATTTGGATTAAAGAATGCTGGAGCCACTTATCAAAGACTCATGAATAGAGTTTTTGCCAATAAAATTGGAAGAATTATGGAGGTTTATATAGATGACATGGTTACTAAGATTATGGGAGATGGAGACCATAGTGAAGACCTATGGGAGATCTTTGCCTAGATAAGAAGGTACGAGAGATCTTTGCCTAGATTAGAAGGTTCAACATATGCCTGAACCTGGAGAAATGCACATTTGGAGTCTGAGGATAAAAATTCCTTAAATTTTTGCTCACCAGCTAAGGAATTGAGGCAAATCTGGAGAAATGCTGAGCAATATTATAGATGAGGAGTCCGAGCACCCTAAAAAAGGTACAGTAATTGACAAGGCATATAGCCGCCCTATCCAGGTTCTTGGCAAGGTTGGTCGAAAGAGCACACCCATTTTTCAACCTTTTGAAAAAGCATGTAGATTTCAAATAGGTGGAGGAATGCGAAAGAGCTTTTTAGGATTTGAAGAGGATCGTAGTAGAACTCCCGGTACTGAGTAAGCCCAAGGATGGAAAACCCCTTTATACATACTTATTAGTAGCTGAGAAAGCTATAAGCTCAATATTGGTAAAGGAAAAGGAAAAACAATAAAAGCTATTAGCAAGGTTGAGGTCAGATATCAGAAGATTGAGAAGTTAGCATTTGCTTTAGTTATCAGTGCTAGGAGGCTATGGCCCTATTTTCAGGGCCACCATATCTTTGTCATGACCAAGCACCTTATTTGGCAAGTATTAAGCAAGCATGACTTAGGCAAAAGGATGATAGCTTGGTCAGTGGAACTTTCTGAGTTTAGCTTAAGCTTGGAGTATAGACCTTAGTAGCCAATACAAGCAGAAGTGCTTGTTGATTTGGTTGCGGAATTGCACCACCCATGACCAGTGAAGAGGAGAAGTGGACATGGAGATTATATATGGATGGATCATCTAACAATAAGGGAAGTAGAGCTGGAATAATTGTAGAAGATTAGAAGGAAGTATCCATTAAAAAATCTCTAAGGTTCATGTTTAGAACCAATAACAACCAGGCCGAATATAAAGCCCTATTAGCCGATTTAAAACTACCTAAGGAATTGGGAGTTTGAAGGCTAGTTATCAAGGGAGATTCTTAACTTGTAATTGGCCAAATCAAAGGAGAATTTCAGGCCAAGGAACCCCATCAAACAATATTTAGCCAAGACAAAGGAACTTGTTGAAGAATTTGAAGAATGCACCATGGAATATATTCCAAGGGAGCAAAACGCCTAAATCGACCTATTGTTAAAGCTAGCGGGCACAAGAACAGTGGCAAACAGTAGGTCAATCATCCCGAAAGTGGTCGATGAGCTAAGTATGTCTATGGTATTCCCTCTCAATGTATGCTCTACAGAGCATGAATAAGGTTGGCAACTATCCATAATGGATTATTTGACTACTGGAAAATTACCCGAAAGAGAAATGGAAGCCAAGGTAATGAGACGGATAATGAGCTTTTACACTATAGTAGTAGTAAAACTCTATCGTCGAGGATATTCTCAGTCACTGTTAAAGTGTATAAATACATGAGGGCATATGTGGAAACTATACCGAAGTAGAGCCCTAACCGTGAAGATATATTTTTGGCCTACTATGAAGCAAGACTATTTGAGATTTGTGAGGAAATGCGACAAATGTCAGAAATTTGGAAAACTAAAGCATATGCCTTTTGAGGAATTGCATTGCTCAAAAACTAGTTGGCCATTTCACCAATGGTGAATAGATATCTTTGGCCTTTTTCCTTTAGTGCAGAGACAATTGAAATATTTGATAGTAACTATTGACTACTTTACTAAGTGGATTGAGGCTGAGCCCTTGCCTGCAATCACCACGGAGAAGGTGAGGAAATTTGCATAGAAGAGGATAATTTGCAGATATGGAATACTTCGACAACTAGTTAGCGATAACGGAACTTAGTTTACAAATTGAAGATTTGAGGATTTCTATAGGGAGTTAAGAACTGTTCAGCTTTTCTCATCAGTGGAGCATCCACAGACCAATGGGTTGGCAATAAAATTATTTTGGCAGGACTAAAGAGGAAATTGGAATATGCTAAAGGCCTATAGGCTGACAAGTTGCATGCTGTGCTATGGGCTTGCCACACTAAGCCCCACTTATTGACCCATGAGACACTTTACAGATTGGTGTATGGAGCTGATGCAATAATACCCATTGAACTCTCAAAATCGAGTCCGAGGATAATAACTATGACCGAGGAATCCAATGAGGATGTTAGGAAAGTCATGCTGGACCGAGTAAAGGAAGAAAATTAAGGAAAAGGCCAAGACAAAGGAGGAGGCCATTAAGCAACAAATGGCAAGGAAATACAATAAGAAAGTCAATCCGCAAGAGTTTGAAGAGGGAGATTTAGTTTTGAGGAAGTGGAGCTTATTAGGAAAGCCCAAGGAGAAGGAAAGATAGCGCCAATTGTGGAGAACCTTATCAAGCCATCCGGGAGATAGGAAGAGGAGCCTAGAAGATAGCTATACTGAAAGGAAGAGAATTACTGAGGATGTGAAATGTATCCTCACTCCGGAAATACTTTAGTTAGAAATTCTCAAATTTTGTAGGTAGGTACGCATTTTTTCCTCTTATACATTTTTTCCCATAGGATTTTTTTTATGCATAAAAGATTTTAATGAGGCATGACATACAAAAGCTAAGCATGTGCAAGTCTCAGTGGTAGGAATAAAAGTGAGCATTTCCTAAATAGCTTATAATCGTAAAGTCTTCAATTCAATAAAGTTTATTTAAACCATTTGAATACTATGTTATGGTATTGTGTTTGGAAATGAAGATGCTAGAACTACTTGAACAAGAGTAAATAAAAGGGAAACAAGTACAATAAAGGACTTAAAGTCCTCGCCTGTAGGCAATGACTCATCAGGAAATTGGATGGAGATAAGTCTAGAGAGGGACTTATAGTCCTTACCTATAGGTGAGGATTTCTTGGAAAATTAAACAGAAATAAGTCTAGGAAATGACTTAAACTCCTCGCTCGTAAGTGAGGATCCTTTGGAGAGTAAGATGGAAATATGTCTAGAAAAGGACTTTAGCTCCTCAGTTATAGGCAAAGATCTCTTGGAAAATAAAAGGAAAATAAGTCAAAAGAAGAATTTTGATTTCTCACCTATAGGTAAGAACCTATTTGGAAAAGAGAATAGGAATAAGCCTAGAGGAAGGCTTATAGCCCGCAAGAACTACTTGGAATTTTAATTGGAAATAAGGCTGGAAAAATGTTCCTCATAAACTTATGGGCAGGCACCCCTTGAAACTTTAATATTTGTATACACAAAGTCTGAATTATACAATCCCATGAAAGGATTTTGGGAAAGGAGTTGATTTTACAGTTATTGCGTTAAGCATGGGAGAAGTTGCTTGCTTATTAACAAATCTAGAATTAAAAAGAATACTTAGCGCGAAAAAGAAATGCATTGGAAATAAAACTGCCAACTAGCTAAGGACAACTTGGAAAGCATGGAATAAAGCTTAAATGGCCGAAATGAAATGAAATGTATGGAAAATACATTTGAAATTTACAAAAAAGTAAGTGAAAATATTGTTCAACTATAGAAAAAAAAAATATAAAACTAGGTGGTGGCTGGAGAGTCATCTACTTGCTCCTTGTCCTAGTTTCTAAGGGGAGAGACATCCACAGGAGCCTTTGTTTGATCACTTGCAGTGGCGGCATTGGCATTGGCTCCAGGTAAAGGCTTATCCATCAACTAACCATCCCGAACCTTTTTAAAATAGCCATAGGAGGAAATGTCCAAGTGAATATGGAGGAATGTGACTTGTTTAAGGGCTTCGTCAAAACCATCAGCATATTGCTCGGCCGCCTCCCTTTCAAGGCCTTCAACATACTAGATCTTGGCCTCGAGCATATCTTTTAGCTCAGCCACTTTAGTAGCATAGAAGTTCTCAAGCTCTTTGGATTTTTTCTCCAAGGAGGTGATTTTGTCTTGGAATTTCTTCTTTTGGGCCTCCCATACCTTCTCCTTGGCTGATTACTTATCTTCGACCTTCTTGACCTTGCCTTCCAGGGAATGGATCTCCCAAGTGTGAGTTTCCCTTAGCTTCACAACCTCTTCTTTGAGCTTGGAAATGACCTTTCCTTTGGAGCACTCCCTCAGCTCCAAATGATGAGCTATTGCGCAAAAGCACAAGCTCATCACTTGAATCCACTAGTACATTCCCATGGCACTAGCAGCATCAAACATTAATATCAAAGGTGGACTTGAGTAGTTCATCCATTTTTTGTTGAGCTAGGAAGCTGGGGCTCCAAAGAAAGAAAGAGAAAGTATTTATGAGGAAATCGTTGAGGAGGTGGAAGGCTCGAAAAGACTGGAGCGAACCCTTTTTAGCCAAGAAGGTGCATCCATAATAGTTTGAGGAGTGGCTTGGCATGTTAAAGTGGTCTCCAAGTTGGCCACCTTAATAGGAGTTCTTTTCTTTCCCCACTTCATGATGAGAGGTGAGGTATCAGAAGCCATTTTATAACTATCCTTAGTAGGATTGGAACTCACCCTTGTAACATCACCCTGTGCAACCTGGGATCGGTGGTAGGCGAGGGCAACCTAGAGAGATTCCTTGGATAACTTAAGGACTATTTATATGGTAAAAGAAAAGAAACCACGAAGATAGAGTAGGAGGACAATTATAATAAAAATAGCAAGGAAAATATTTATGCCAAGAAACTTAATTTGAGTACATTGGCTTTATCAGTGTCCTACTTTGACAAATCGGTGCAGGAAAGCACCTTCTTCCTACTTGTCAAGTACTCAAGGAAGAAGTCAAGCACAACCTAATCATAGCCAGAGAGGTTATGATAATCAACACTGAGCATTCTCTTTGGAAACCTATTCCAATTCAACGGGAACTTGGCATGCCCTTTCTTGTCCAAGAAAAAGGGGAACTCGTGCTGGGAAGCTAAGACCTTAAAGAATTGATGTTTGAACCACTTGAAATTTGAGGTGAAAAGCTCATAGATTTATTCTTTGGCTGACCATTAAGGGAGATCCATTTCCCTTTCTTAATGTCCTTCACTTGAAACAACGAAAAAAGCACTCTAGTGGTCAAAAGGGAATCTAGAAACTTCATGAGATTCTCAAAAGAACGGATAAAGGCTGAACTATTCGGATGAAGTTAGGATAGAGCTATGGTTACAAAATTGAGGCAATCAACCTCTAAATCGATGAAGGGTAACCTAAGACCTAGAGCGGTAAAAAAGACCTCAAATACAAAAAAAAAGTTCAATTTTGGGGCATTAGAGGCCTTATTTACATGGAAACTCGATCACTAGGCTTACAAGAGCATATCACAAGGTACTCTTCTTCGAAATAGGTTATCCTAGTATCACCACAAAAGTGGTCAAGGATATGTTGCTCAGTATATAAGGAATAGATGTTCTTGGCCTTATCAGTTATCGAAAAATAGAAATCCAACTTCCTTTTCTTTTGGGCGGAGGGTTCAGTAGAACTTTCTTGGGGACCTTTTCCTATCTTTAACAAAGGAACCAAGGGCTAAAACTAAAAATGCAAAAACAAAAGGAGAAACAAATGAATGGAACAAAAAGTAAAGGAGACCGATCATGTACTAACCTAGGGTTTTCAATGAGAAATTACAAAAAATGTGAAAATTGAAAATGAAAAAAAAGAAGAAGGAATGAAGCACTTACTGTATAGTCTTTGGAGAAGGAAGAAGTGATAGCCGGAATGCTGGAACTAGAACAAGTCTTGGAAACAAGATAGAGGTTGTGAGAAGCAGTAGAGATTGACATGACAAAAGAGGAATTTGGAGTTTGAGGGAATATGGGAATGAATTCATAAGAGGAAAATTGAAGGAATGGGACTTAGAACCCTTCTCAAAGCACTAGAAATGATCCAACGGATCATAGAGTTTCCCACCATTAAGAGCAAATCTCCACTATTTAAGAAATCAATGGTTGGGGTTTTGATTTAACGGCTGAAATTCAAAGCAGGAATTATAATGATAACTGTGTAATAACGACATGATAGTGGGGGCTTCATGGCATGATATATATACAAGCAAGTTTCCTCGTAACCCCTAAAAGAGCTAGAACAGTTCCAGAGCACTGTCAATAAGAAGTTATTGAGGAATAGGGGTAAAAGGAATTCAAATCTTGGATATAAGGGAGGCTCAAGAGGAGCCAAAGGTAAGTAACTAATCACTTTGACTTATACTTGAGTGGAACAAAGTTTTGACTTGAGTGTTAGAGTCTCTTGTAGGTCCCCTATTGGAGGAGCATACAAAGAGTTTGAGCTTGTAGAGGACAACGTTGGATGACCTCAGAAAAATTGGTTAGAACATATATGTGTGTGTGTGTGTGTGTGTTATAACGTTTGAATTTATTATAAAATTTTTCATTTATTTTAGCATAAATATTAAATAAATCATAAAAGTAAAAATATTAGAAAACTATATTAGAAAGTAGACAAAATATTTATTTAGAAATTTTGATTATTCAATAGTTAACTGTAATCAAATTATACCTTTAATAAGATATTGTTTCTCAGTTTAACTACTGTGGCAATTGGAACCTGAAGCTTGATGACACAACACATTTTTGCTTTATATGGCTCAAGATAACATGTTCTAGCCAGTTTGAGTTAAAGATGACGATGCTTCATTTCCATTCTCCAAAATTTTTGTGGTCAAGCTTGTCATTTATCATCAAGCTTCACCTTCTAATTACCTAGCATGGCTTTTGATTTTGAGAAGCCAATTACTGAAGTTGTTAAGAGGAAATGAAGTGCCCTTCTTCTTATATAAATTTTATGATTTCTCTTGCTTTAACTATGCAAATACTATGACTAACAATACCAATAATGGTGGTAGAAAATTAGAGCAGGGTTCCAGCAGTAGACAGTAGACATCTATATTGTACTAATTATGAAGAGAAATACCTAAATTTTTTTTTTTTAGTATCTATCATGTTACTTACAATCTGCTCAAATTATAAGCAAATGAATATTCATTATGAAGATGTTTTCCTGACTTACGTGATGACTCCACAATTAAGTATTGGGTTGTGCATGGTTAGTTCAAAATGTCAAAAGCTTAGATAAATTAAGATTCTAACAATAATAAGAAACTACACATGTAAAAAGGCAAATGTTCCAAAAGTTGCCAAATTTATATAAGAAGTTATTAGAGAGGAGTGTTTGGATTGTAGTGTGATTTCTCGAATATATGAAGAGAAAGTTTTTGTACTTTACATTGATTGGCACAATAGAGCATTGGGTTATGTTAAAATGTAATTTGAATTTTAATAAAGTTATTGCTTATGATGTCCATTTATATGAGTTTAATTATTGTGATCTTCAATGCATTATGTAATTTGTGCCTAACTTCCTTTCTTTATAAAGTCATGGAAACATCATCAACAAGGCTATGAGCTTAGAGGAAGGCAAGTGTTTGGCTATTTGTTTGCTAGAAACACACATGAAAAGATAGGTTCAGAAATTAATACCTTGGTATTATAGAGGAGATCATTGGCCAAAAATTCATTTTGACTAATTTGAAAGCCAATAACATAAACTAAATACAAAGTTATTTAAAGAAATTGTTTTTTGCTCTTCATGAAATTAGAGAAACTGAGTGTGGATTTAGATAGGATGATAAGAAAGAAACATAGTGACCAAAGATTGATATGTATATCATGAATGTGAGGCGAATGATAATGAGTGTTGCGGCTCACTGCAAATTAATTAAAATTGCTTAATTACACTACTTTGTATAATAGTACAACCAAGTTCATCTTACAAAGATGCTATTGCTATCTAGTTAAGTAACAAGTGAGGTTTTGTGTAAACATATAGTAAATAAAATTTAAATGAAATTAGATGAAATTAAAAGCATTAGTTCACAGATTTCTTTAGGCATATGATCAATCAATCATCAATACACAATATATCAAATGCATGAAGTGTGGCTAAATTGAGTTATTTGAGAGTCCACTAGTAAAAACCCGACAATTCAACCTAGAAACCACTAGGTATTCAACTATCATACAATTAATTAGATAATTGAAACCTTAACTCTAATTGACTTATTTGATTTTTAGCCCTGATTGCATTAGCCTAGGTCTGAACGTAAATCCTAATTCCTCAATTAATCAAATGCATATCAATTAACCAATTAGTAATTAAGCAACTAATTTCCCATTTATAAACCCATATGTCAATACTATTCAATGCAATTTTACAAATTAAAGAGGGCAAAGAATCAGGAAAATAAACATGTATTGAAAATTAAGCATAGAGTTTCAAGATTACAACCATAATACCTTTAGAGTCTCCTTGAAGTAGCTTGATGTCCTACTTATCCATAGCAATGAAGGTTACAAAATAGAACCCAAAACAAGTATTTTACAAGATGAAAGAATAGAACAAAAGAGGAGAAGAGAAGAGAGAAGAGAGAAAGTGAAAAGGGTTTAAGAGAATAATATATCCTAAATTCATGTTAGTCTTTTACTCTCAATATAATAGCTCTAAAACATGAAAGTCCAAGATTGCCCTTGGGTACAAATTAATTCTCTGCCTCTTAGCTTTAAGTGAACACCCAATTTGAAATAAAAATTATGGCTCAATCTTTATATCACGTCTAGGTTGTACCTCTATTCACATCGGCAAACTTTGATAGCCAATAAACCTATGAAAATGTCATATTTTGGAAAAGTGGTCTTCACATGAATTGAAGCTTTATGTCTTACTTAATCCAATGTCTACAACTCAAGTTATAACTAATGAGTGCACATTGCTTGGGTTCCAGTGACAATAGCCCTATTCTGATTTTGTGGGCCAATTTGACCTACTAGATATCTAAATTAGCTTTCAACTTCTACATTAAATTGTAAATCTTTCTTTAATCTTTTCTACGATATAAAATTTGTAATTTGTAGAGATATATAACTTAAGATATGCTCAAAATACAAAAATAGTGTAAATTTGAAATAATGGCAAAAACTACAATTAAGCCCAATTAGAGCACAAACTCATAAAATATGTTATATTAATCAATTAAGCAGAAAAGATGCCTGAGAGACTAAATTTGAAAGTTAATCAATGTATCAAAATCTTGCTTATCAAATTCTCCCATACTTAGCTTTTTACATATGCTCATGCAAAATCCAAAATATGCCATAAGGATGCTAAGAAGGAAGCGTCAAAATCTAAAACGTAAAACACACAAGTCCTAGAAATGAAAAATGACCAAACACCATGAAAAACAAATTTCCAATGGATTCTCATTAATGCACAGCATAAAGGGAAAAAGCACACATAAGGCATAAAAAAATTCAGCAACCAAGACACATCTCTACAAGGGTTCAAGCAAGGCAAAAATCTCTTAGAATGAATGGATCAAGCGTGGAGGACTTCACAAGATAATATGTTTAGCACTTTTAACTCTAAAATGTTTAAGGACCAATTATGCCACTCAAATCACCTCAAAAGGAAAAGCACTACTATAAGCTTGTTTATCATCTAATTCTCCCCTACTCAAATACATGCATACACAAACCAAGAGGACCTTATTCAAGGTCGTAATTGGGCCAAGGTAAGGGTAGGGAAATGGTAAGAATATGCAAGGTAAAAATCAAAGAGAATAGAAAAACATTGGCAAAGACATGAGGCCACATATGTGAGGACCCTCCCCAAATCAAAGTAATGCAACAAACAACTCTCTTTGTCCTCTTTTACTTTCTTTTTCATCAAGATTGCCCTATTTTATTGGATTTTTCTCCTTTTTCTATTTTTTATGTTTTTTTTTTCATTTTTTATTTCTTTTTGTTTCTTTTCTTTTCTTTTTTCACGACTTACACCCTACCACAACTAAAGTCTTATATGTCCTCGTGCAAACCCCTACACTTATGTTAATGAACATCGCTAATGGTACCTAATGGTCTCTTATTTCCTAAGGCTAGGTAAAGTCATGGTTTTTCACTTTAGACTTGTAATGTGCTACAAATAAAGAATAGAACAAAAGGCTCAAAGGGACTAAGCAAAAGGAAAAATGTGAGAGTGGCTATTTGGCTAAGTGGCTAATCATAAAACAAATGCCTCAATTGTGTTCATATATGCAAATGAATGGTGTAGCCTTAAAAAGAATCAAAGTAAGTTCTAGAGTAACAAAACCTATAAAGGAACAAACACATGAGAAAGGAAAGAATGGCATGTAATGCAACCATCTAAATGTGGTTCAAAAGCTCGCAAAGGTCAAGTCCACATACTCAATCTAAGCAATTAAAGATCAATCTATCAAGCATGCCAAACATAAAGAATAAGATAAGTAGTCAAGCATCTTAGAGTCTCAAGCCATGAATGATCGATGCCTAAACCTAACAACATCAAGAGTTACCATTGGAAAGACATAACTAAGCAACACACAATAAACTAAACCACAACTATGTAAGCAAGGATAACTAGAAAGCAGAACCAACAAAACTAACAAAACAAAATAAAGCTAAAAATGAAGCTAAGGAGAAAACAACTCCCTTATGGTGGGTAGTGGTCTCCACCAAAATGACCTCCTTTATGATGCCATGGTTGTTCTGATCCTCTCACTATGGTTCGTGCCTAGTGTCTCCCCTAGGATCCTATTTAATACTAGCCATGTCCTATACTTGAAAATTGTGTTGGCTCGTAAACCGGAATGTTGATGGCTGTATGGCATCTAATTAATTCATATCCTCATGCATCCTATAGACATCCCTAAGTTGGGCCTCATTCTCAACAAGCAAACTTGAAGTGACCCGACAAATGTTCAAGAAAAGGCTCAAAACTACTCACATGTGACTTGGCTACATGTGGCAGGACTACAAAGGTGGAAGTGCAAACCATCTCATCAAGCAGAATTTCTAGATGGTCAAAAACTACTATTGGATGACTTGTATCAACTACACGATCAATTAGCACCAAGTCATTATATATACCTGCCTTACAATCCATTAAATAGGGTTACAACTATTTAAACATACATTAATCTAAGCACACACAGGACAAATATAATCATCACTTTGATCACTATATGAAAAACTAGCAAAATCATCAAAGTTAGCTAACTTAGGGAATTTAACACAAAGATCACCCAAGGGATCCTCCAAAGGACTAGAAGAAACCTTAATCTGCATAACTGATTGCTCCTCCATAGGCTGTTTCATTATATCAAAGATGGTAAATCAGGCTACTTGGTCTCTAGTTCGAGCATGTATATTTATTACTATCTTTACCGTTATAAGGAATGCTCTACCTAGAATAATCAGTGCTTGACTACATGATAACTTTGCTTCCATGTCTAAAATGTAGAAATCATCTAGGAAGATCAACTCCTTCACATTAACTAAGACATCCTCTGTCACAGCCGCTGGATAAGCATGACTCTTATTAGCCAATTGAATGACAATGCTAGTAGGTTTCAAAGATCCAAGCCCAAGGGATTTGAATATGGAGATCAGCATCATATTCTTAGAAGTTTCGAGATCAATCAAAGCATCATCAAATCCATAATAGCCAATGACACATGGAATGGTGCAAATGCCCAGATCGTGGCATGGGAGAAACATTTTTGCTCAAAATAATCTTTTCATCTCCCTTCAGTCTCCTCTTGCTAGTACATAACTCTTTGAGTAACTTGGCATATTTTGGAATCTATTTGATTGCATTTGATAATGGAATGTTGCTTTCCACTTTCTCGAAGTTCCTTATAATTGTCTACCTCCTCAATCTGTCTAATCAATGTACATTTTTGAGGGAAAGGAAGGACATATTCAAACTTTTTCTCTTTCTCGATCTCAATGTTTGGTTTTTGCTACTGACTAAACTCAACTTCACTGGATTCTTACTTCACCACATTTGATTTTTCATCAATACTCTCATTTGGCCTCCTTGCTATGCCAAGTAACATCTTGCTAGATCTCAATATAATAGCACACACACTCCCCTTTAGGCTAAGAAAAGTCTAGGGTGGAATATGAAATGAGCTTTAGGTTTGACTCTAGGAAAAGGCAATTTGCCCAATTTGGGTATGCAAGTCTTGAATAGCCTGAATAACAGTGCTAATCTTCTTCTGGTTCTCTATCAACAATGGCATTATACCTTGAAATAATGACATAAGAAAATGGTATTAGGAGTGCTTGTTCCTATTGAAATGAAGGTAGCCTGGGTTATCAAGGAACTTGGTGGTATAGAGGCATGTTTTGCTGCTTCTAGTGAGGTGGCTGATGCTTTTGCTAAAACTGCTACTCTAGAGATGGTTGCTGCGATGAACTATCCCACCTTATGTTGGGGTGATCCTTCTAGCCAAGATTATAAGTGTTGCTGAATAGGCCATATCTCTGCTAAGGAGCCTGATACTAAGGCTTCCCAGGAAATACACCAATAGCATTTATTATAGGATTCTCTTACAATTAGGGACAAGCATCCATGGGATAGGTAAGATAAGCACTGTAGACTTTGGGCAGGCTCTAGTGTAGATACAGGTGCAGGAGCAACTTATTACCCTAAAGTGAATTGCCTCATAAAAAATGCCATTTTATTAATCTTTTGCAGTAGCCTATGTGAATATGTATGGGAGATCTTTCCAACCCCTCTAGTCCGTATGATCATTCTAGAACTAAACTACTAGGAGTTCTCTACCATGTTTGCAACCAAATCTCTTGTAGCTATAGGAGTCTTATCAACTAAGGCACCACCATTAGCTGTATCAATCATGCTTCTATTTATAGGCATCAACCCCTCATAAAAGTACCAGATCAAGAGCTGATCAGGAATCTAATGATGTGGGTAACTGGCGTAGGGCTTTTTCAATCATCCCAATACTTATAAAGTTTCTCCCCTTGCAGCTACCGAATACAATAGATATCTTTTATGATTGTTGCAGCTCTAAATGCAGGAAAAAATTTCTCTAAGGACGTTGTACTTCATGTCTAGCCACCTAGTCATGGCTCCAAGATTTAGATTAAAGAGCTAATCCTTAGTAGCAACACCCTTTAGAGAAAATGAAAATACTCGTAACTTGATCTGATCCTCATCCATACCTTTCAGCTTTGTAACATCCTCAATTTCATATCGTGCTAAATTATCTTAGTAACCCTGAGTAATTAGGCACTTAATGAGAAATTTTGAGATTAGGGCTTAATTAAGGGGTTGACTCGGATGAGAAGGGTTAAGAGAATGCTTAATCGAGATTAGATAATCTCTAATTAAGTAAGTCAGAGCCCTTATAGCTCACTTAAGCACTAATCACCTTTAATTAGCCTAATCGGGTTTAATTAAGGTTAATTAAACTTAATCGCAAGATTAATTTTTTGCTAATCGAGTTCTTGTGTGTTAATCACTAATCCTTGCTTAATCATCTTAATTAAGTTGTATGAGCACTTGATCACATGATTAAATTCAAATTTAGTCAACTAGACAATAAAATAAAGAGTGATGTCATAAAAGCATAAAGCATTAGACAAGAGTGCTTTATGTAAGAGTTTGACCATGTTTTGTCTCCCCATCATCCACTTTGTCCCCTTAATCACTAATTAACACAAAATTAAGCAAAATATCTCACTCTCCCTCCCTTAATGTAGGACGCCACTTTCACACACACACACACACACACACACTCACATTTTCATTTTTACTCATCCTATTCTCTCTCTTCAAGCCAAATTCTCTAAATTTTCTCTAAACACTTCTTCATCCTCTTCATCTTCCTCTTCCTTTCTCCACCACCACCACCTTAAACCACTCACTTAGCCCTTCAAAGACCTCATCTTTGGGTCTTTGGAGACAAGATCAAAACACTACAACCTCCATTTCCACAAGATTTCAAGAGCTTCTCCTTCCTTCTTGCAAAACCGCCACCTTCATCATCAAGAGGAGTCACCATCTTCTTCTTCCATTTCTCTTGTTTTGCGCCATCTTCAAGAAAGGTAGTGATCTTTATCTTTTTCATTTTGTTTACTCAAGAAAGCTTGGAGCTTGGTTCTTTCATGACCAATATTTCTAAGTGAAAGCTTGAGAAGATCCTTCATGCTCTTCAAGAGCCAAAGTTTTCATTTTTAGTAAAATATGTTCTTGATGTTCTTCATATGTTCTTAAGTTTCCTCTTTTGGAAAAATATGTTCTTGATGTTCTTCATGTGTTCTTAAGTTTCCTCTTTTGTTGGTAGCTTGCTTAAAGTTGTTCTTTCCTTTTTATGATGAGTTGATGACTAGAAAAGCTCCACCTTTTTATGTTCCCATGATTTGATAAGACTTTGAACATTCTAAAAGCTTAAAACTTTAAAAAGTTTGCTTCTTGACACACTTAAAGTGGCGCAAGTTTTAATGCCAATATAAAGTCTTCTTTTGTTTTGTTTTGAAGACAAGAATGCATGTAAAAGTCTAAGTTTTTTGGCATAATAAGCCTTTTTGAGTTAGAAAATGATATCTTGTCACTTTATGTCTTAGAAATCAAATCTTAAAGAAAAGACCTTTTATAAAGTTTCAAACTTTAATCAAGAATGAGACCTTTAAGTCATAAAAGTGTTGTTTTATAACAATTAATTCATAAAGTTTGGATCTTGAACCAAAACAATGCTTAAAGGTGAGAGCTTCTATAAAAATTAAGACTTTTTAACCTTAAAGTTAATATTTCATGTCACTAATTGATAAAGTAGGGACCTTTTTATGTAATGACAACTTTAAGTCATAAAGTTGAGAACTTAATGGTCTTAGAATAATTAAATGAGTCAACTTTTATCAAGAACAAGACTTTTAGTGGAAAATCTAGTAACTTGCATCGTTATTTCATAAAGATCTAATCTTTAAGATAAAAGCTTGAAGCTTTGTAACTTGGTTAAGTTAAAAATCACCCTCAGTGTTTAGTGAACATGGTGTTGTTGGGTTCATGATGTGGTTATGCATTGTCATGACCCAAGGATTAGAGGGATCTCGAACTCCTTGGGAACAGAAGTATGATTAGGGCCTCTAAGCATACCATGAACCTAGGAATCACTAAGTGCACTATACCGAGGAAAGAAAACAATCACTTAACTTAATTAAATTTGAATAAGTGTTCCATAAGACATGAATTCAAGTAAAGAATAATTTCATGCGAGAGCTAAGTAACTAAAAGACTATATACACATGTCTTAACTGCGTGATACTCTCATAGGTAACCATGGGAAATCATGTGATGATTCATAATATTCTTCACAAAGAATAACACAACTATAAACCCCTTTAGGGTATGAATGTGTGATGCCAGACGACATGATGAATGACAAGTTGGGTTGAGCTTTGTCTTATGATTAGATGATGAGTGTGATGATATGGTGAACTATTGGTTGAATGTTGATGATTGGCATTTTGGGGAAGCTCCGGTCTAGCCGTTATGCTACCGAATTTTCGTCAAAATTATGGACTTAGTCATATCATTGCATGTGTCTAGTCAAAGAAGTGTTATGCATATAAAGTATAAAGATAAGAAAAGAATCAATGGAACATGACCCTTCAATCACTTCAGTAAGGGAAGTGAGAGGCGGCGATCCACAAAGACATAAGGAACCTCTATGAGGGAGGCAAGGGTGACATGGAGGACCCTCCAACTTAGAGGCAACCAATATCGGCTTAGTCTGATTTGGTTAGTACTGCGTGACGATGGTTACGGAATGAGCTCATGTCCAAAAGTAGTCTATTTCAAAGGAAAGTAAAGAAAGTTAAGCACGTGCTAAAAAGGAAAGTTAATTCAAAAGTATAACCATGGTTAAATTGATGATGATGCATGTCCTTGCATGTACTTATGTTGCCCATTTGCATTATGAATGTTTACTCTATCTTTCAGTATGTATGTTAGGTTATGATGATGTAGTATGATGTTAAGTTTAAAAGCAACCCGCTTCGGGGTCTAAGTTTTCAAAACCATTAAAAATTGAACTTATATCTGTCCATTGTTTTTATAATTAAACCCGAAGTGGCTGGGACGATGACGATGACACTGTGTTTGTCTAGTCGCGATCCTACTGAGAAATTTAGTATTTCTCATTCCTACGTTTCCCATGTCGTCTTCAGAGGATGTCGACGTCAGGCACGATGGTAATCTACATTGAGTTCCTGGTGTGGTGTTGGCGCTTTGACCCAGTGCTGAACGCCTCTGTGCTGTCGGTGAATGCAGTGATGAGGGTCTACATCTTCCACGACCGCCAGTTTCAGACTCCCGTGATGAGCCCATTTTTCCGACCGCATCAGCCATTCGGCGAGGTTACTATGGATGACATCCGCCCCTACTTTCAGCCACTGAGATACCCCACCGATGATGATGAGACTGACTCGGATACCCGTTTGACTCATCGTTTCATCGATTCGATCCCTCGGAGCCATCTTATCCGAGCTTCCATGTGGAGACCGATCCGTCTGAGCCCCTCTATCCGACTCATTCTAGGGGATCTCACTATTCGGGTTCGTCGCAGCTTTCAGTGATTCATCTATCTTCTGATTCTTCTTTTTCATCTGCTGGCCCAGCTTCACCCCCGGTTTGCGGGTGTGGGTTCATTCGTACCCGCGCTGTGCCCCATGGGCAAGGACGTGCCCAAGGAAGGGGACGTGGCGGCACTTCTCCTGGTGGATATGGGAACGGTTTCCTCCCTGCAGATGCTTAATGTGACGACTGCATGCGGAGCCGAGCACGAGGATAGCCCCTTTTGGTTGTAGTTATAGGGTTATCATTCTGTTGTATGGCATGCTTGGATAGTAGGATTTTCTGATGTATTTCCTTTTATTATATATTGGTAGGCTTTTGTGTAGGGTCGACGATAGATATCGGACCCATTATTATCTTATGTATGACTCTGGTATGACTATTATTGTATTATCATGGATGGCCGTGGAATGAATATTACCTTTATCTAAGAATTGTGGTTACTCTTATGGTTTCTATGCTTGTTAAATGTGATATATGTATGGTATAGTGGTGTTGCTTTATATGTTCACGATGTGCTTATGGCTCTCGATTTCAAAAATGATTCACTTGTTTTGTAGAAAAAAATTTACCCCTATTTTCGATACAAAGTAATTTCTAAAAGGTAATGTTAGTTCCGCGAGCAAAAGTAACAACTAGTAATTGCACAATATGACTTAAGCATAGAATGGAACTATTAGGGTGTTACAAGCTTCATGGTGAAGAAAACAATATGAAACTCCTTCAAATAGTTATGTAGGTTTTCACCTGCAAGGCCATGGAATTTTGGCAATAGATGGATCAGGCCAGACCATAGCTCAAAATCAACCTCAAGTTATAGATACTAGATAGCCCATTGCTGGCAAGCCACAATAGGGGCAACTAGTTGCTTCAAGGTCAGAAGTAGCCAGTTGTTTTAAGGTTCTATCAATGTTATCCATATTCATTGAAACACTAACATAGTTTTTAGAGTGTTTATATGCAAAATTATACCTGTAAATAGAATTATGTTCAAAACTAGAAGTAAAAGGAAAAAGTGGATTCTTTTAATGCACACTAGACGCAAAATACCTTCCTTTGATTTTTCTTATCTATCTTAGAGTCCTTTCTATTTTAGGATCAAACTTGTAACATCCTCAATTTCATGTCGTGCTAAATTATCTTAGTAACCCTGAGTAATTTGGTACTTAATGAGAAATTATGAGATTAAGGCTTAATTAAGTGGTTAATGAGGAGTTTAGGGGTTAACTCGGATGAGAAAAGTCAAAAGAATGCTTAATCGAGATCAGATAATCTCTAATTAAGCAAGTCAGACACTTAATATTAATTAAGCACTAATTGCCTTTAATTAGCATAATCGAGTTTAATTAAGGTTAACTAAGCTTAATCGCAATATTCATTTTTGTTAATCATGTTCTTGTGTGTTAATCACTAATCCTTGCTTAATTATCTTAATTAAGTTGTATAAGCACTTAATCACATGATTAAATTCAAATTTAGTCAACTAGACAATAAAGTAAAGAGTGATGTCATAAAAGCAAAAAGCATTAGACAAGACTACTATATGTAAGAGGTTGACCATGCTTTGTTCCCCTATCATCCACTTTGTCTCCTTAATCACTAATTAGCACAAAATGAAGCAAAAATATCTTTCCCCCACCCTTAGAAAGTCATGGCTACAACTACAACAATACACACTCATCTATTTTCATTTTGTGTCGTATCATTCGCTCTCTTGTTTTCAAAATTTCTCTAACTTCTCTCTAGAATTTCTTCTTCTTCTCCACCTTCTTTTTTCATCCTCCACCTCCATAACCAAATCTTCTTCACTTAGCCTTTCAAAGATCACATCTTTTGGTCTTTGGAGACAAGATCTAAACACTACAACCTCCATTTTCACAAGATCTTAAGAGCTTCTCCTTCTACCAAGCCAAACCGCCACCATCTTCAACGAAGGAACACCATCATCTTCTTCTTCTTCTTCTCTTATTTTTGCGCCATTTCTAGGAAAGGTAGTGATCTTCATCTTTTTCATTTTGTTTGCTCAAGAAAGCTTGGAGCTTGGTTCTTTCATGGCCAAAATCTCTAAGTAAAAACTTGAGAAAACCCTTCATGCTCTTCAAGAGCAAAAGCTTCCATTTTTGGCAAAATATGTTCTTGATGTTCTTCAAGTCTTCTTGATGTTTCTACTTTTGGAAAAATAGGTTCTTGATGTTCTTCAAGTGTTCTTGATGTTTCTACTTTTGAAAAAAATATTCTTGTTATTCTTTAAGTGTTCTTGATGTTTCTACTTTTGGAAAAATATGTTCTTGTTATTCTTCAAGTGTTTTTTATGTTTCTACTTTTGGAAAATATGTTATTATTACTGAGTGTTCTTGATGGTATCTTATTTAAAGTTGTTCTTTTTCTTATGATGAGTTGATGATTATAAAAGCTTTATCTTTTTATGTTTTTCATGATTTAATAAGACTCTGAACATTCTAAAAGCTTTAAACTTTAAAAAGTTTGCTTCTTAATACACAAAAATTGGCGCAAGTTTTAGTGCCATCTTAAAGTCTTCTTTTGTTTTGTTTGAAGACAAAAATACATGTAAAAGTCTAAGCTTTTTAGTACAATGAGCCTTTTTGAGTTAGAGAAACGATATCTTGTCGCCAATGTCTTAGAAATCAAACCTTAAAGAAAGGACCTTTCATAAAGTTTCAAACTTTAATCAAGAATGAGACCTTTAAATCATATAAGTGATGTTTTGTAACATTTAATTCACAAAATTTAGATCTTGAACCATAACAATGCAAAATGGTGTTAACTTTTATAAAAAACAAGACTGTTTAGTTAAAAGCCAGTAACTTGTATCATTATTACATAATGATCTAATTTTTAAGACAAGAGCTTAATTTTAAAGGCACTTACTTTCATAAAGAATAAAACTTTATGACTACTTTATAAAGGATGATAACTTTAATAACGTTTAAGGTAAAACCTTGATATGATATTAATGAAAGCTTAAAACTTTGTAAGTTGAATAAGTTAAAAATCACCCTTGGTGATTAGTGAATATGGTGTTATTGGGTTCATGATGTGGTTATGCATTGTCATGTTCCAAGGATTAGAGGGATCTCAAACTCCTTGGGAATAGAAGTATGATTAGGGCCTCTGAGCATGCCATAAACTTAGGAATCACTAAGTGCACTATCTCAAGGAAAGGAAAAAATCATTTAACTTCATTAATTTGAATAAGTGTTCCATAAGACATGGACTAAAGTAAAGAATAATTTCATACGAGAGCTAAGTAACTAAAAGACCACATACACATATTTGAACTATGTGATTCTCTCATGGATAACCATGAGAAATCATATGATGATTCATAACTTTAGGGTATGAATGTATGATGCCATCCGGCATGATGAATGATGAGGATGATTGAGCTTTGTCTCATGATTGATTGATTATTGTGATATGATAAAATATTGGTTGAAAACTTGTGATTGGCATTTTGGGGGAAGCTCCGGTCTAACCGTTATGCTGTCGGATTTCCGTCAAAATTATGGACTTATGCCTCTAGACAGTTGAAGCCTCATGAAGTGAACTACCCAACCCATGACTTGGAATTAGTGGCTGTAGTGTTTGCCCTGAAGATATGGAGGCATTATTTGTATGGTGTGAGGTTTGAGGTGCTCTCTGATCATAAGAGCTTGAAGTATCTTTTTGATCAATAAGAGTTGGATATAAGGCTAAGGAGATGGATGGAGTTTCTGAAGGATTGTGATTTTGGGTTGAACTATCATCCTGGGAAAGCCAATGTGGTAGCTGACGCATTAAGTCGGAAATCCTTGCATGCGTCATGGATGATGGTCAAGGAGGATGAGCTAGTAAGGAGCTTTAAAAATGTTAACTTTGGAGTTATCTTGACCCCCCCCCATAGTTTAAGATTGAATCAGCTTAGGGTGACGAGCAATTTCAAGAGTCAAATTGCTCAAGCCCAAGGCAAGGGAGAGGAATTCTTGAAAACCCTAGTATTGGTGAAAGAGGGAAAGTTTAAGGGTTTTGTGTAAGTACATATGAGCTATGGAAATTTGAAAGAAGAGTCTGTGTATGCGCAAGTGGTGACCTCCGAAGAAGGATTTTGGAGGAGGCTCATAAGAGCGATTTCACCATACACCTTGGTGTGACAAAGATGTATCAAGACGTTAAGAAGATGTTCTGGTGGCCAGGATTGGAGAGGGATGTTGTGGAGTTGGTAGGTAAGTGTTTAGTTTGCCGAAAAGTAAAGATTGAACACCAAAAGCCCTCTGGTATGTTACAACCATTGGAGATCCCAGAATGGAAATGGTAAAGTATCTCTATTGACTTCATGATGGGTTTATCCAAAACACAAGCTGGTCTCGATGCGATATGGGTAATTGTTGACAGATTAACCAAGTTTACTCACTTTTTGCCCATTCGAGCTACTTATCCTTCGGAAAAGTTAGCCCAGCTGTATATTCAAGAGATAGTAAGACAGCATGGCGTACCTTCAACTATAATCTCAGATAGGGACTCGAGGTTTACCTCTAGATTCTGGGGAGCCTTGCAAAAGGTATTTAGGATGAAGCTTTGCCTAAGTACAACTTATTATCCCCAGATAGATGGACAGTCAGAAAGGACTATCCAAATTTTTGAGGACATGTTAAGAGCTTGCGTGTTGGATAATCGAGGAAAGTTGGGATAGATACTTACCTTTGATTGAGTTGCCTATAATAATAGTCATCAGGTAAGTATTGGTATGGCGCCCTATAAAGCTTTGTATGGGAGGAAGTGTCAATCTCCCCTATGTTGGGTTGAACCGGGTGAGCAAAGTCTACTAGGACCTGATCTTGTGAGGCAAACCACAGAGCAAGTCAGAAGGTTTAGGGATAGAATCCTTACAGCCCATAGCCATCAAAAGAATTATGCGGATAAAAGGAGAAAGACTCTAGAGTTCCAAGAAGGAGAACATGTGTTCCTAAAAATCACTCCTATGATCGGCATAGGTAGAGCCATAAAGGTCAAAAAGTTAAGCCCCGTTTCCTTGGCCCTTTTCAAATTTTAAAACGTATCGGGTCAGTTGCTTACCAAATGGCCTTACCTCTAAATTTGTCAAACCTTCACGATGTCTTCCGTGTGTCTCAATTGAGAAAATACCATTCCAATCCTAATCATCTACTTAAGCTTGAAAGTGTACAGTTAAGGGAAGACCTAAATTTCAATCTATCGCCATCTCAGATCATGGATCGTGGGGCAAAACAACTGAGGAATAAGACGGTACCCATGGTCAAGGTGGCTTAGGGTAGAGGAAATATGGAAGAGTATACGTGGAAGCTGGAGTCCGAAATGAAAAACGAATATCCAAATTTGTTTATAGGTAACGAATTTTGAGAGCAAAATTCTTTTTAAAGGTGAGGAGAAATGTAACATCCTCAATTTCATGTCGTGCTAAATTACTTTAGTAACCCTGAGTAATTAGGCACTTAATGAGAAATTATGAGATTAAGGCTTAATTAAGTGGTTAACAAGGAGTTTAGGGGTTAACTCGGATGAGAAAAGTCAAAAGAGTGCTTAATCGAGATTAGATAATCTCTAATTAAGCAAGTTAGACCCTTAATAGCTTAATTAAGCACTAATCGCCTTAAGTAGCTTAATCAAGTTTGATTAAGGTTAACTAAGCTTAATCGCAAGATTAATTTTTGTTAATCATGTTCTTGTGTGTTAATCACTAATCCTTGCTTAATCATTTTAATTAAGTTGTATGAGCACTTGATCACATGATTAAATTTAAATTTAGTCAACTAGACAATAAAGTAAAGAGTGATGTCATAAAAGCAAAAAGTATTAGACAAGACTACTTTATGTAAAAGGTTGACCATGCTTTGTTCCCCCATCATCCACTTTGTCTCCTTAATTACTAATTAGCACAAAATGAAGTGAAAATATCTTTCCCCCACCCTTAAAAAGTTACAGCCACAACTACAACAATACACACTCATCCATTTTCATTTTGTGTCCTATCATTCTCTCTCTTGTTTTTAAAATTTCTCTAATTTCTCTCTTTTCTTCTTCTTCTACACTTTCTTCTTCATTCTCCACCTCCATAACCAAATCTTCTTCACTTAGCCCCTGAAAGATCATATTTTTTGGTCTTTGGAGACAAGATCTAAACACTACAGCCTCCATTTTTACAAGATCTCAAGAGCTTCTCCTTCTACCAAGCCAAACCGCCACCATCTTCAACGAAAGGAACACCATCATCTTCTTCTTCTTCTTCTCTTGTTTTTGTGCCATTTCTAAGAAAGGTAGTGATCTTCATCTTTTTCATTTTGTTTGCTCAAGAAAGCTTGGAGCTTGGTTTTTTCATGATCAAAATTTTTAAGTAAAAACTTGAGAAACCCTTCATGCTCTTCAAGAGCAAAAGCTTCCATTTTTGGCAAAATATGTTCTTGATGTTCTTCAAGTGTTCTTGATGTTTCTACTTTTGGAAAAATATGTTCTTGTTGTTCTTCAAGTGTTCTTGATTTTTCTACTTTCCAAAAAATATGTTCTTGTTATTCTTCAAGTGTTCTTGATGTTTCTACTTTTGGAAAATATGTTCTTATTATTGAGTGTTCTTGATGGTATCTTGTTTAAAGTTGTTCCCTTTCTTATGATGAGTTGATGATTAGAAAAGCCTTATCTTTTTATGTTTTTCATGATTTAATAAGACTATGAACATTCTAAAAGCTTTAAATTTTAAAAGGTTTGCTTCTTGATATACAAAAAGAGGCGCAAGTTTTAGTGCCATCTTAAAGTCTTCTTTTGTTTTGTTTAAAGACAAAAATACATGTAAAAGTCTAAGCTTTTTGGTACAATAAGCCTTTTTGAGTTAGAGAAATGATATCTTGTCACTAATGTCTTAGAAATCAAACCTTAACGAAAGGACCTTTCATAAAGTTTCAAACTTTAATCAAGAATGAGACCTTTAAGTCATAAAAGTGATGTTTTGTAACATTTAATTCACAAAGTTTAGATCTTAAACCATAACAATGTAAAAAGGTGTTAACTTTTATAAAGAACAAGACTTTTTAGTTAAAAGCCAGTAACTTGTATTATTATTACATAAGGATCTAAATTTTAAGATAAGAGCTTAATTTTAGAGGCACTTACTTTCATAAAGAATAAAACTTTATGATTATTTTATAAAGGATGATAACTTTAATAACGTTTAAGGTAAAACTTTGATATGTTATTAATGAAAGCTTAAAACTTTGTAAGTTGAATAAGTTAAAAATCACCCTTGGTGATTAATGAACATGGTGTTGTTGGGTTCAGATGTGGTTATGCGTTGTCATGACCCAAGGATTAGAGGGATCTCGAACTCCTTGGGAATAGAAGTATGATTAGGGCCTCTGAGCATACCATGAACCTAGGAATCACTAAGTGCACTATCTCAAGGAAATGAAACAATCATTTAACTTAATTAATTTGAATAAGTGTTCCATAAGACATGGACTAAAGTAAAGAATAATTTCATATGAGAGCTAAGTAACTAAAAGACCACATACATATATTTGAACTATGTGATTCTCTCATGGGTAACCATGAGAAATCATATGATGATTCATAATACTCTTTACAAAGAATAGCGCAACTATGAACCCCCTTTAGGGTATGAATGTGTGATGCCATTCGGCATGATGAATGATGAGTTTGATTGAGCTTTGTCTCATGATTGATTGATTATTATGATATGATAAAATATTGGTTGAAAGCTTGTGATTGGCATTTTGGGGGAAGCTCTGGTCTAGCTGTTATGCTGCCGGATTTCAGTCAAAATTATAGACTTAGTCATATCATTGCATGTGTCTAGTCAAAGAAGTATTATGCATGTAAAGTATAATGATAAGAAAAGAAACCACGGGATATGACCCCTCAATCACTTCCGAGAAGTGAAAGACAGTGATCCACAAGAAACCTCTATGAGGGAGGCAAGGGTGATATGGAGGACCCTCCAACTTAGAGGTAACCAATATTGGCTTAGTCTGATTTGGTTTAGTATTGCGTGACGACGATCACGGAATGAGCTCATGTTGTAACACCCTAATAATGTTATGCTTAAGTTATAGCATGAAATTAAATGGACTGTGTTACTGTACTAATAATCTGCTTAACTTTCATGATTCATATCACATCTCATTTCTTTTTTTTTTTTTTTTGTAAACAGATGAAACGGTGTGCTGCTATATAATGAGCATGACGAAATTTAACAAAATACCATAAAAGATAAGAATGAGTAATATAACATCAATTTTATACATGCATATATGGATCAGAAGCCAATGCTTCAGTTTATGTATAGATTTAAAAATAGGATACAAAAGTGGGGCCGGTGTACCAAAAAGACATAAGGCCAGTGTCAGTCAAACGATCCTCTGAGGTCCTCAGAGGACATTTCAAACCTACTGCTTGTAATGTCCGCGACTTCCAACCTCCGATCTAATAAATATTCCCGATCTCCGACTTCATATCCAAGGCTCAACTGGACTAGCAAGGATTTCCGATTTCCGACCTAATGCTTCAAAGATGCATACAATACGAGTTCCGACCTTAAGCATACCCAACATCCTCATTCCGACTTTTGACTTGACCCAAGTTGATACTTTAACACAATGGTGCAAGTACCGACCTCCGATTTTAATATAACGAGTTCTGGCCTTAGAGTTGAACTCAATGGACACGAGTTCGAATCTTTGAGTTAACTTCCAGTCATACACGAGTTCCGATATCCGGCTTCAGCTACGAGCTCAATTAAATATGGCATGAGTTCCGACTTCAAGCAGAATAGAGGCTAGTTCCGATTTCAAATAGTATGGCGGTGAGTTCCACTAAAAGGGAGACGTAGCTAAACTTTGTCCACAAGAAATTCAGCTAATCAGAACCCTCCAAGTTAACTACCACTCATGCCTATATAACACCTTCTTCTCCGCTCATTCAGACCCATTTTTCTGCGCCCTCTCTTCTCCCTCACTTCAGCTCTCTTTCCCCTTCTCCACTCACCCAACCCCATCACTCCTTCAAGCTTAGCCAGGTCCTAACAATTCAAGTTTCAACACTTAACTCAAGATCACACTCCAAAGAGGTAGGATTCAATCTCAAATCTTGAGTTTTTTTCTAAACTAAGGATGCATGAAAGATTACTCTTTTATGATTGTTTGATGATATATTGGATGTATATGATAAATTATGATGGATTATGATAGGATTAATATGAAATTTTGAGTTAGAATTAGAATTAGAAGAAGAAAACTAAGAAATGGATAGATTAGGATGCTGTCTGGATAAAGAATTCCACGGCAGTCCGTACGGCGGAGTGTACGGCTCCGCGTACAATCGGTCAAATCCGATGAAACCATTTTTAGATGAAAGTAGACATTCAGGGATTTCCATAGATATATCATATAAGGTTATTGGATTAGTATTGAGGGAGATACGAATTTTTGAAGTTTAACCTAGGGTTCAGGATTTTCATCCGGGCAGGGTGACATGAGGAGAGTATAACTCACCCTATACAACTCCAAATTGAGTGAAACCAGTTTTGTTAGAAAGCCTATACATAGGGGAACATCCCAGTATGAAATTCCGAGTTTGTTATGGTCCCAATTGTTCCCAGTGATTCAAGGAAGTTGTCCTATGTCTAATCCAGACCAAAACAGGGTAGTTCAGGAAGGTCGAATTTCAGGACTTATAACTCGAGGTGTACTTAAGCAAATGAAGTGAAACTTGTGGTAAATGAAAGGTTGTCCTATTAGCTTTGATATGAGACCAATTTCGTAAGATTTGAGCTTAGTTTCGATTTTTAGTAAATTTATATTCCCAGGAGTGTAATTCGGGCTAGTGACTGAACAAGCTAAGGCAAAGGTTGAATATCTTGAGTTATATAAATCAAAATGATATGGGACCAAAGAGGTTAGAAAGTAGACATATAGAATTATGACATACCCAAAATTCAGATTTAAATGAGTTGAATAGACATAAAGGTGGATTATACAATATTCGGGCAGAACCAAATAGAATTGGCAGAAATGACCAAGTTGATGGTTTCACAGGTGTTAGTGAACATATATGGCTTGAGTTGACGGTTTTAAGTCTTACCTTGATAGAAATTTTAGATTGATTATACTGCTATGACTGATTTGCCTGTGAGAGCTGGCACTATTCATGGGGAAACAGATACGATCCGTTATGCTGCCAAATTTACGGCAGAAGTCTATGAATGTTATGCTCATAAGGTTTAGATATGTAAGTATGAATTTAAGTATGATATGAGTTAAGAGAGATTATACTTTGAATATATTACATTCACATGTTGTGTTCATGTATGCCATGCATGCAAGCATAATTAGAATATGATATGCAAAATAAGATATGAGGCATATTCATGTATGCACAAAGCATTTGCACGCATGACAAGATATGGAAAGGAAAGATGATGAGAACTTTCAAGAGGGACGTACTAGCTACCACGCGAGGCATGGCATAGACCCAGCTAGCGTGGGCCAGAGTGGTACTGTCTAAGACTTGGGCCAGCCCTCGACCAGATTAGTGGGAATAGACCAGTGTGAGGGTCGGGGAAAGTAAACCCGTCACTCATGTATAGGTACGAGCTTGGACCTGAAAAGCAGGCTATTGCCCAGGGGTGAGAAAGGCCATTCACCTCCGAGGGACCAATCACAGAAAAGTAAGACCAAGTACAGGAAAGAGCAAGATCAGGTTGCAAGTTAAAGAAAGATACAGATTAAGTCAAGTGCACTTGCATACAGATAAGCACAAGCATTTTTTTGTGCATCTTCAATTATCCCATAAAGTGATAAGGTCATTAAGATTCTAGTTGAAGCATATTGCACAATTTGTATTTCTATGTTTGTCATATAATATGGCAAGTGATTGTTAAAACATAACCCGCTTCGAGAAAGATGTTTTCCACTTAAAATTGAACCACTGTTTGTGTATATGTGCTCATATTTTCATAATAAACCGAAGCGGCTGGAATGTTTATGATGACATTATACGATTGGTTTAAGTTTACCTACTGAGAACCCTAGGTTCTCACTGCCTACTTGTATGTTTTTCTTTTCCGTAAACATTCCAGTACCCAAGTGGAAGTCAAGCACGAGGCGGCATGCAAGGACACTCATTGAGCAAGAGTTGGGCGCTAGCCAAATTTAAAGACTATCGAAGCTAGTTATCTTAATCATAATTTCTTGTAAGGTGTAATTATTTTATTATCTATGTATCAAAGACTATTAGTCAGTCATGAAGTGAGAAATTTAAGGGCCATGTATTGTATTTTCCATATTTTGAAGTTTCTTAACATCGTGACAACCTCTTAATGTAACTCTATGACTTGAGCATGGCTTATATGATAGAGGATGTTACACTGCTAAGTCTGCTGCTAAGTCTATGACCCAAAGCTGCGTGCTGTCAATAGAAGGTCATGCTGTACAACATCCTTTGCAACTAACTTACTCAGTCAAATAGCCATTGGCCATGTCCGGCCCAGCTGGAGAGTAGTCTGCATTGGGTCCCAAGGAGGATGATGATGAGCTGGTGGCCTCAGAAGGGTCGTTCTTAGAACTGAGCGAAATGTCAGGTACCACCTGTCGGGGTGACTCTGATACAGGGTCAGTAGGAGCTGCAGGTGCTGCGGGTGCAGGGGGTGCTGGAGGTGGGTGTGCCATATGCAATAGGATAGCAACGTATGGGGCAGCATGGTCAAATGTAGGATGAAATAGAGGGATGGCAAAGTTCCTATTACTAAATAGGTAAAGACGAAAATGGCAGGAACTGGCTATATACAATGAGTCTATGATGGGGTCGTGGTGAAGCTGCCGATCTGGAATCTCAATAAAGAGAGTGGCCATCGAGTCCATTGCCAGTGTCTAAGAATGATGCGGAAATACAAAACGAGGTGAGAATTTAAGGAAATTCTCAGTAGGGTTCGTACATAGTGTTTAACTAATGTCACATTCATTCTTAGTTACCTCGATTTTTATTTAATTATAAAAACATGTGCTCAAACTGGACTATCTATTTTAATGAGTTTAAGAAAACATCTGGTCCGAGGCAAGGTTTAGTTTTACTATAGACGGCATAAGAAATAGAACAGACTAATAAGTAGTGACACTCAAAATATTGAGCAGAATAAATGAACATACAGCAGTAATTAAATATAGCAAACAACTATAAACATCTTGAAATAACCATTCCATGTAATCACGCATTCCATGTAATCATGCAAACTCATTCTTGAACCTTTCTTCATAAACTTTTTCATTACTTGATCCCCTGGAAGTTCCTGACCATTTAGACTTTTGGGTAATAGTCTGCTTTTCAGGATCGAGCTCGTTCCTATATAGGAATGCCAGGTTTACTTTCCCCGAACTCCTCATCGATCTATTCCCCTTAACTTTAATCCGGGGCTAGCCCAAGTATCATAGAACTTTCATCATCACATATTTCTTATATTCGTCGTAACATAACTTTCATAACTTTCTTGAAAATGCATAGGTATTAACATGTATATCGTAACTCATGCATAGATCTTACTGAAATTTTGGTAGTATAATGGAACATGCCCGCTTCCCCATGAACAATGCCAGTACTCAAAGCACAAATTTCTCATAGAAGCCACAATATTGTATTCATAATTCAATATTGAACTCATAGAAGCATTAATCCCATTAAGGCAGAGTTACTGCCTCAGCACAACCATTCAACCTGATTTTTATAAATCAAGCCTTGATTTCTATTTAATGCAACTAAACCTCAGTTTTGCATATTTTAAAATGTTATGTGTCTATTTTCTAACCTCTTTGGTCTCATCTAATTTTGATAAGTATAGTTCAAGTTATTTAGGTTTTATCCCGGGCTGCCTTGAAGCTAGCTAGAACTACACACTTAAAAGTAAAAATTCACTAAAAATTGAAAACTGATTCAAATCATGCGACATTGGTCTTATATTAAAGCTAACAGGACAAAATTTCATTTGAAAAAGTTCCATTCCATTTGGCTTAGTAGGTCTCGAGTTATAAGACCAGAAATTTGACCTTTTTGAACTACGCTGTTTTGGCCTAGTTTGGATATCGGGCAACTTCCTTGGATGACTGGGAGCAAACTGGACCTTATCTAACTCTGAAATTTTTATGGGATATTTTTGTATGTGTAAGCTATCTAAAAAAGTTAGTTTCATTCATTTCCAAGTAGTATAGTGTGAGTTTTACCCTAAATAACTCAATCTACCCAAAATCAAAGTCAAAAACCTAGGTCAAAATTCAAAAATTCATATCTTTCTCAATACTAATCCAATGGCCTTATATGATATATGTATGGAAATCTCTAGATGTCTAGTTTCATATAAAAATAGTTTCATCAAATTTAAATGGCGGTAGGTGGAGCTGTACACTTTGCCATATGGACTGCTAAGGGATTCTAGGTTTCCAGCTTCTCACATCTTCATTCTTTCACCTTTTCTTACCTCTTAACCGAATTTAACATCAACAACAACCAAAAAATCAGCCAAATATCATCATAATCATTCAATTATCTCATCAAGAATTGATAAAATAAACCACCACCAGCCACCCACAACTAAAGAACTAAGACAAGAATTAAACCTCTACCTCTTGTTGTGAGTGATTTGGCTTGATTTTGGAGTTTAGGCTATCAAAACCTTGTTGACCTTGAAGCTTTGATGGAGTTGGGTGAGTGGAAAAGAGAAGAAGAGAGCTGAAATAAGGGAGAAGGGTGGCGTAGAAATTGGCTAAAGGAAAAAAAGGAATTATGTTATAAAAGCTTGAGGAGGTAGTTAGAATGAAGGATTTTGATTGGTTGAAGCATATATGGCTGAAATTCAGCCAACCTTCCTCATTTTTGTGGCCAAAGTGGCACCACTTTCAGGTGTTAAGTGGCTGAGTTCTCAGCCATTTAAAGTAGGGTTGATGGGTTGAAATCCTATCGGTTCGATTCTAACAGTTTAAAATACTATAATCTTCCGATTTCTTTTAAATCAATAAATCGGTTTCAAGAAATTTTTTTATGAAATCTTCTATACTTCTAACCCAATTCTCTTATATCTAAACTCAACTAATTGCTAATCAATTGATCCTAGATAATTATTTAGTGAAATTTTAATTAATCTCAACTACTCGAAAAAAAATCGAATAATTAGGCGAAAAACGATAAGAAAATTTTGGTGGATGTTACATTACCGCCCTCCTAAAAAAAATTTTGTCCTCAAAATTTAGTACCTGAGAATAATTCAAGATACTCTTTGTTCATGTCTGGTTCTAATTCCCATGTGTAGTCTTTAGTATCTTCTTTTCCCCATACTACCTTTACTAACTGCACGGTTTTGTTTCCAAGTTGCCTGCTACTTCTATCTACGATCCATGCTGGTCGTACGCGGAAGCTCAGGTCCTCTTTTAACTGTATTGATTCGGGTTCTAGGAAGTGTGTAGGGTCAGGTTTATATCTTCTGAGTTGGGAAACATGGAAAACATCATGAAGGTTTGATAAATATGGAGGCAAAGCGATTTGATATGCAACTGATCCGATTCACTTCAAGATTTGGAAGGGACCAATAAAGCGAGGATTTAGCTTCTTAACCTTAATGGCTCTACCTATTCCTGTTGTAGGCGTAACCTTAAAAAATATGTGGTCTCCTTCTTGAAATTCCAAAGGCTTCCTCTTGGTATTTGCATAGTTCTTCTGACAGCTTTGAGTGGCAAGCATCTTACTTCGAATTCTCTTGATCTGTTCTATAGTCTGCTCAACTAGATCGGGCCCCAATAGAATTGATTCTCCTATTTCATACCAACACAGGGGAGATTGGCACTTCCATCCATACAATGCTTTGTAAAGAGCATGCCGATGCTAGCGTGATAGCTATTATTGTATGCGAATTCGGCCAATGGTAAGTATCGATCCCAATTCCTGCGTTGCTCCAGTATATAGGCTCGTAACATATGTTCTAAGGTTTGAATTGTTCTTTCTGTTTGGCCATCCGTTTGTGGGTGATATGCAGTGCTTAGGTACAACTTAGCGCCAAATGCCTTTTGTAAGGTTCCCCAAAATCATGAGGTAAACCTTGGGTCTCGATTAGAGATAATAGATAAAGGGGTACCATGTAGCCTGATAATTTCTTGGATATACAGTTGCGCCAATTTTTCCAATGGATAATTTGCTCGAACAGGTAGGAAGCGAGCAGATTTGGTTAATCTATCCATAATGACCCATATGGCATCATACCCTATTGACGTTCTTGGTAGCCCCATTACAAAATCCATGGAGATACTCTCCTACTTCCACTCACGGATTTCCAAAGGTTGTAACATCCCGGAGGGTTTCTGATGTTCCGCTTTCACCGTTTGACAGACCAAGCATTTACCCACAAAGCTTGCCATATCTGACTTCATGCCCGGCCACTAAAACATTTTCTTGAGGTCTTGATACATTTTAGTAATGCTGGGATGTATAACGAACTCGCCTTTATGTGCTTTTTCTAAGATTCTTCTTCGGAGATCGTTCCTTCTGAGAACACACACTCTGTCGTGACACCGCCAGATGCCCTCTTTATCTTGGGCAAAACCCATTAATTTCCCTAATTGCACGAGATTAATTGTATGTTGAAAATTAGCATCCTGCTGCTATGTTTGCCAAATCTGGTCCTTAAAGCTACTGGTTATCTTAATTTGGTGTAATTGAAGGGTCTTGGGAGTTTTAAGGATTCCCAAATTAAGATTTTGGAAGCTTTCAATAAGCTCCGTCTCTTTAATCATCATCCAGGCTACGGTCAACAATTTCCTGCTCAAAGCATCTGCCACAATGTTTGCCTTACCCGGGTGGTATTTCAATTCAAATTCGTAGTCTTTAGGAAGTTCCATCCATCTCCGCTACCTCATGTTTAATTCCTTCTGATCAAAGAGGCACTTCAAACTCTTATGATTAGAAAAGACCTCGAACCTTACTCCATACAAGTGATGTCTCCATATCTTTAAGGCAAATACTACCTCAGCTAATTTCAGATTGTGCATAGGATAATTCCTTTCATGTGGCTTTAATTACCTGGAAGCATATGCGACCACATTTCCAGTTTGCATCAATATGCATCCTAACCCTTGTTTGGAAGCGTTACAATAGACCTCAAATAGTCCATGTGGGTCTGGCAAGGCTAACACTGGTGCCGTAGTCAATCTCCTCTTCAAGTCTTGAAAACTCTATTCGCACTTCAGCGTCCATTCAAATGGAACATTCTTCCTGGTTAGCTTGGTTAAGGGCAAGGCTATTCAAGAAAAATCCTTAACAAATCGCCTGTAATATCCAGCTAAGCCCAGAAAACTCCTGACTTCAGTGACTATGGTCAGCCTTTCCCAATTTAGAACTGCTTCTACTTTACTGGGGTCTACAGAGATTCCTCCATACGACACTACATAGCCGAGAAATTTCACTTCCTTCATCCAAAATTCAAATTTAGATAACTTAGCATAAAGTTTCTTTTCTCTTAAGATTTGTAGAACCAGCCGCAAGTGTTCTGTATGCTCTCGCTCCGTCTTCGAGTAAACAAATATGTCGTTGATGAAAACCACCATAAATTTGTCCAGATATGGGCGGAATATTCGATTCATGTAATCCATGAATACTGCTGGTGCGTTTATCAGTCCAAATGACATCACGGTGTACTCATAGTGCCCATAACGAGTTTGAAAAGCTGTCTTAGGGATATCTTGTTCTCGAACTCGAATTTGATGATATCCGGAATGCAAGTCAATCTTCGAAAATACCGTTGCACCTTGTAGTTGGTCCATGAGATTATCAATCCTTGGCAGTGAATATTTATTCTTAACCGTCACTTTATTCAACTGCCTATAATCCACGCATAGGTGCATACTCCCATTTTTCTTTTTGACCAACAAGACTGGTGCTCCCCATGGCAATGCGCTTGGCCATATGAATCCTTTTTCCAAAAGCTCTTTGATCTGTCTCTTTAATTCTGTCAGCTCTAAAGGTGACATTCGATATGGATCTACAGATATTGGTTCCGTATTAAACTCAATCTCTCTCTCAAGAGGGAATTCAGGAATATTTTCTGGAAAAATATCAGGATATTCTTTAACAACTGGGATCTCCTCTAGTTTCTGCTCAACTTCTGTCACATTAGCTGACAAGAGGAGTTATCCTTGATTCTTCGACACACTGTAGTTTACTAATAAAGAGTTTAGATATAAGAGTGTTGAGGCTTGGGATTCAGAAGATGAGACAGAGGGGAATACCACCGTCTTATCAGAGCAATTGAGCATGACCTGATTGGCAGAAAGCCAATCCATGCCCAAAATTATGTCAAGTCCAGAGAAAGGGAGATAAATTAAATTAGCTGCAAAGGTCCTACCTTCAATTCGAAGAAGAATATGGTTGCAAATTTGACTAGTTTTAACTGGTGCATTAGTAGGGGTAGAAACTAGTAGATCATAAGGCAATTCAGAAATTGGTAATTGCAGAACAGCCACACAATTATAAGAAATAAACGAATGTGAGGCACCCAAATCATAGAGTACAGTTAGAGTCTCACCATCCACTTCACAGATACCTTGGATTAGTCCCTCGGACTTGTCAACTTCTTCTGCATTCATTGTAAAGACCCGTCCTTGACATTAGGGTCGAGACGGTTGTGTTGGATTCCTGGTTGGACATTCATAAATTTTGTGGCCTGGCCTGCTACACTCATAGCAGACATTCTGGCTTGCCAAACATGGCCGATCGCCATGACTTTTAACGCATTTCGTGCAAGTTGGATTCGAAAGAGGCCACTAAGGCTGCTTGCCTTTATTGCCTGTCGATGGAAATGTCCTTTGCCGTTGTGTGTTGGGCTTGAATCTTGGGCCTGCGGGGCCAACCCCTTTTTGAAACTGCCATCAGATGCTTTGACTGCAGCCAGTTTCAAGTAGCAATCTTTCACGAGTCGGCATTTGTTCACCAACGTAGGGAAATCGCTAATCTCTATTGGCCCTATTACGGTAAGGATATCTTCTCGTAATCCTCTTTCAAATTTAACTCACTTCCATGCTTCATCTGGGTTCCTCTAGTAAATTGTAGAAAATTTTGCACAATTCTTCAAATCTGGCAATATATTCGAATATCGTCTGGTTTCCCTGATGAAGCTGCATAAACTCAAGTTCCTTAGCATTTCGAACAGAAGCAAGAAAGTATTTTTGATAAAACACATCCTTAAACACCATCCAGGTGACTACTGTCTGAGATTCCTCGAATAATCTTTGCACACCATTCCACCAAAACTTTGCATTTGCTTTAAGCATGTAGGTGGCAAAGGTCACCTTCTGACGATCTGAACAATTCAGGATAAAAAAAGGTCTTCTCCATGGCCTTGATCTATTCGTCGACTTTATTTGGATCATACGCCCCTCGAAAATTGAGCGGATTTGCCTTCCTGAACTCAGCAAACTTAAGGTAGTCCAGGTTAGCTCCTAGGCTATGTGGATTCCCTCCACAATTTGCCTCAGGTCGCCTGCCTAGCTGATCCATCATCTGGTGAGCTGCCGTGGCTTGCTCCTGTAACACCCTCCCAAGTACAGTACTATGCTTAAGTCATTATACCACACTCAAGAGTTGTTACTGTTTCCTGAGCGGACTTTATTTCATAGCAACTTCAGCTGTCTTCGAAATCTTTCGAGCTATCTGGAGATAACATGGAAAATAGGAGTGAGAATCATAAATTCTCAGTAGGATTCATTCACTGTCATACGTAATATCATCATTGTTATCTCTAGTTGCTTCGGTTTATTATGAAAAAGGTGAGCATGTTATACAAGTTGTTAAATTTTACACTTCAAAAACATACTTTCCGAAGCAAAGTTTATTTTATTCATACACTTGTAATTTAGGCAAGCCAATACAAGATCAATTCATGAATTATACTATATACACACCTTTATTGATATTCGGATTTTATGTAGAATACATATATTTTCCTTAATCTTTCTTTACTTGTTACACATATCCCAGAGTACGATCGCCATGTCATACTCCATCGGGGTGTGATCGCCATGTCACACTCCTTAGGGATAGGTCCATCCTGCCACGTCCCAGAGTATGATTGCTATATCATACTCCATCGGGATGTGATCGCCATGTCACATTCCTTAGGGTGTGGAATCATCATGCCACATTCCAAAGTATGATCACCATATCATACCCCATCAGAGCGTGATCGCCATGTCACGATCCTTAGGAATATGGGACCTTCATCATATCCTTTTCGGTGCCTACACTAGTTGGGTCATGCCATGCCTCATGTAAGCCTTATCCCCTATACTCACACTAGCTGGGTCGATGCCATGCCTCATGTGAGTGGGATGCTTGCATATGATTCATCATTTACTTTCATATATCCTTGCGTATAGAATTTCATATTCATATCATGAATATTCATAAAAGAAACTATTGTAATTTCGTTAATATACTTTATGTCATACTTAAATCATTCTTACATATATGACTCTTATGAACATAACACATAAATGTTTATCACATTCATATAATGCACATATTTCTGTCGAAATTTTGGCAGCATAACGGAACATGTCCGCTTCCCCGTGAATAGTGCCAGTCCACCAGACAATCATTCATACAAAAAAAAATCAATGTCAGGTATAGATACTCCAACAATCAAATAAAGTTTCATAACCTTGGTCTTGAATTAGTTTTCTACCACTTCCCTTTGATTTTGCCCGTTTTTAGAAATTAAGCCTTGAATTCATTTTAACTCATTCGGACCACAATTTTGGATATGTTAAAGTGTTATGTGTCTATTTTCTAACCTCTTTGGTCCTATCTAATTTTGATTTGTATAACTCATGTTATTTAAGTTTTATCTTGGCCTGCCTTGTGGCTAGCTAGAATCACACACTTAAAAGTAAAAATTTACTAAAAATAGAAAACTGATCCAAATCATACGAAATTGGTTATATTAAAGCTAACACGACAGTCTTTCATTTGCAAAAAGTTCCATTCCATTTGACCTAGTAGGGCTCGAGTTATAGGCCCTGAAATTTGACCCTCCTAAACTGCCTTGTTCTGGCCTGGTTTTGACATAGGGCAATTTTCTTGGATCACTGGGAGCAAACAAGACCTTATCTAATTCTAAAATTTTTATGGGACATTGTCCTATGTGTAAGCTTTCCAACAAAGGTGGTTCCATTCAATTCCATGTAGTATAAGGCGAGTTCTACCCTAAACAACCTAGTCTACCCAAAATCAAAGTCAAAAACCTAGGTCGAAATTCAAATATTCATAACTCTCACAATACTAATCCAAAAGCCTTATATGATATTTGTATGGAAAGCCCTAGATGTCTAGTTTCATATAAAAATGGTTTCAATGAATTTAATCGGCAGTAGGAGGAGCCGTACACTCCGCCATACGGATTGCTGAGGGTTTTTGGTTCTCTAGCCCTTTAGCTCTTCCTATTTTCACCCTTTCTTGCTTCCAATTCGAATTTAACCTCACAAACAGCCAATAAACCAGCATATATCATCATAATCATTCAATCAATATATCAAAAATTGAGAAAATAAACCACCACCAGCCACCCAAATTAGAAAATCAAGACAAGAATTGGAATCCTACCTCCAATTGATGTAGAAACTGGCTAGAATTGATCTCTTGGTGGAAGAAGTGGATGAGGCTTGAAGTTTTGAGGAAGATGAAGTGAAAATGGGAGAAGGAAGAGTGAAGAATGGCCAGCTGAAGAGGGAGCTCGAAAATGGATAAGGAGAAAAGGAGAAAAAGGTGAAGATATTTGGTGGTTGCTTGCTTATGATTGGTGGATCCAAGTTAATCATAAAATCTGGTTTACCTCTTCTTGTCAAGGGCTGCCTAGGCACCACTTGAGAGGGTATTTGGCTAAATCCTAGCCATTGATTTTAGGGTACTCATAAAAAAATTCTACTGGTCCGGTTCCGATAGTTTGAAATATCGAAATCTTACCAATTTCCCTTAAATCAGAAAACTTGCTTGAAAATTTTCTGTGGGATTTTCTATGCTCCTAATCTAATTCTATCAAGCCTAATCCGTCTAAATCACACTTAATTAGCTCTAAGTAAATGTTTAATCAAGTTCTTATCAAACTCACTTATTTGATAAAACCGAACAACTCAGTTGTTAACGATAAAATTTTTCGGACGTTACAGTGCCACTCAGGTGGGGGAATGATGGCTGAATTTTAGCCACTCTTTCCAGGGTTTCTAGTGTAGAATTCTATTGATTTGGTTCAGGTGGTTTAAAATACCGAATCTCTGCCGATTTCCTGCAAATCGGCAAAACGGTTTTGAAGAATGTTGTGAGGTTTTTATATGTTTCTATTCTAATTATCTCTAATCTAATATCTAATTAACTCTTGATCAACCTTTAATTAATTTCTAATGAAGCTTAAAGATTCAATAAAATCGAATAGATCGATTAACAGTGTAAATTAAACGTTTTGCAAGTTGAGGGCCCTTTTAGTTTTTGTTGTTTACGGCTAATGGCATTTTCGTAATTATGGGTAAATCTAGGGGCATCCCATGTCATTTCACATATGGATACCTCCGTGGCTCAATCGGCCAAGGTTTAGGTTTCTATGTTTTCACTACGCGATTCTGCTTCGCTTAAAACTGCATTTTGGTAATCCAATTGACATAAGGACCTAAAGGTCATTTTATAAAAAGCTCAGGGGCAAGGTTGTAAATAATATTTAAGGACCTAAAAGTCATTTTTTTAAAAGTTCAGGGGCAAGATTCTAAATAACAAAAGTTTGCCCAAAGACATTTTCATTATTTCCTATAACGTTATATGGGGATGTTACAGCTCCCACATTGCATGAGCCATTTCTCTTATTGTGGCCATAAAGTCAGTTGGGTCCTTTGGAGCAGGTTCTGCACGTAGCCTACCTCGCCTTTCGGAAGCCATTAAGTTCTGAGCACACAAAATAAACGTTATTGAGTTGATTAGGCTCAATCCTAAGTCTAATGTGCTAATAAATAACAGCTCACACGGTCAGGTGCCTCATACACATGCACATCTATAGCTCAACCATAAGGGCAAGATCTAGTGCATGTTATTAGCTAAAAGTATAGAATATGCGCGAAGCATAGTCAATCCAATCCTCAGACCTTAGCTAGGATGAACTGCTCTGATACTAAAAATGTAAAACCCTACTAATTTAATGTTATGCTTAAGTCATAGCATGAAATTAAGTAGACTGTAATACCGTGTTAAAATTCTGCTTACCTTTCATGATTCGTATCACACCTCGTTTCTTTTTTTTTTTTATGTAAATAGATGAAACGGCATGCTATTATATAATGAGCGTGATGAAATTTAACAAAATACCATAAAAGATAAGAATGCATAATATAACATCAACTTTATACATGCATATATAGATCAGAAGCCAACGCTTTAGTTTATGTACAGATTTCAAAATAGGATACAAAAGTGGGGCTAGTGTACCAAAAAGACATAAGGCTCGTGTCAATCAAACGATCCTATGGGGTCCTCAAAGGACATTTCAAACCTACTGCTAAGCCTGCTGCTAAGTCTATGACCCAAAGTTGTGTCTTTGTCAAAGAGGGTCATCTTTGCATAACGTCCTCTGCTGCTAACCTACTCAGTCAAATAGCCGTTGGCCATGCCCGCCCCGGCTGGAGAGTAGTCTGCACTGGGTCCCGAGGAGGATGATGATGAGCTGGTGGCCTCAGGAGGGTTGCTCTCAGAATTGAGCAAAATGTCAGGTACCACCTGCAGAGGTGACTCTGGTGCAGGGTCAGTAGGAGTTGCAAGCACTGCGGGTGCAGGGGTTGCTGGAGGCAGGTGTGCCATGTGCAGTGGGATAGCAACGTATGGGGCAGCAGGGTCAAAAGCAGGATGAAATAGAGGGACAGCAAAGTTCCTATTACTAAATAGGTAAAGACAGAAATGGCAGGAACCGGCTATATACAGTGAATCTATGATCGGGTCATGGTGAAGCTGCAGATCTGGAATCTCGATAAAAAGAGTGGCCGTCGAGTCCATCGCCAGCATCAGAGAATAATGCAAAAATACAAAACGATGTGAGAATTTAAGGAAATTCTCAGTAGGGTTAGCGTATGGTGTTTAACTGATGTCACATTCATTTTCAGTTGCCTCGGTTTTTCTTTAATTATAAAAACATGTGCTCAAAGTGGACTATCCATTTTAATGAGTTTAAGAAAATGTTTGGTCTGAGGTAAGGCTTAGTTTTACTGTAGACGGCATAAGAAACAGAACAAACTAATAAATAGTGACACTCAGAACATTGAGCAGAATAAACGAACATACAGCAGTAAGTAAATATAACAAACAATTGTAAACATCTTGAAATAACTAGTCCATGTAATCATGCAAACTCATTCTTGAACTTTTCTTCATAAACTTTTCCATTACTTGGTCCCCTAGGAGTTCTTGGCCATTTAGACTCCTGGGTAATAGTCTGCTTTTCAGGATCGAGCTCGTTCCTATACAGGATGCCGGGTTTACATTCCCCGACCTCTGCACCAATCTATTCCCCTTAACTATAATCTGGGGCTGGCCCAAGTATCATAGAACTTTCATCATCACATATTTCTTATGTTCATCATAACATAACTTTCATAACTTTCTTGAAAAAGCACATGTATTAACATGTACATCATAACTCATGCATGGATCTTATCGAAATTTCGGTAGCATAATGGAACGTGTCCGCTTCTCCATGAATATTGCCAATTCTCAGAACACCAATTTCTCATAGAAGTCATAATATTATATTCATAATTCAACATTGAACTCATAGAAGCATTAATCCCATAGAAGCATTAATCCCATTAAGGCAGAGTCATTGCCTCAGCACAACCATTCAACCCGGTGTAAATCAAGCCATGATTTCTATTTGACTCATCTGAACCTCAATTTTTAAAATGTTATGTGTTTATTTTCTAATCTTTGGTCCCATCTAATTTTGATAAGTATCGCTCAAGTTATTTAGGTTTTATTCCGGCCTGCTCTGAAGCTAGCCAGAACTACACATTTAAAAATAAAAATTCACTAAAAATCGAAAACTAATTCAAATCATATGAAATTGGTCTCATATTAAAGCTAACAGGACAAATTTTCATTTGAAAAAAGTTCTGGCTTATTAGGCTCGAGTTATAAGCCTTGAAATTTGACCTTTCTAAACTGCCCTGTTTTGACTTGGTTTGGGCATAGGGCAAATTCCTTAGATCACTGGGAGCAAACGAGACTATATCTAACTCTGAAATTTTTATGGAACATTCTACTATGTGTAAGCTTTCTAAAAAGTTCATTTCATTCATTTCCAAGTAGCATAGGGTGAGTTTTACCCTAAACAACCCAATCTGCCCAGAATCAAAGTCAAAAACTTAGGTCAAAATTCAAAAATTCATATCTCTCTCAATACTAATCTAGTGACCTTATATGATATATGTATGGAAAGCCCTAGATGTCCAGTTTCATATAAAAATGGTTTCATCAAATTTAAATGGTGGTAAGTGGAGCCATATACTCTGCCGTACAGACCGCCGAGGGATTCTAGGTTTCCAGCTTCTCACATCTTCATTCTTTTACCTTTTTTTACCTCTTAACTGAATTTAACATCAACAACAACCAACAAACCAGCCAAATATCATTATAATCATTCAATTATCTTATCAAGAATTGAGAAAATAAACCACCACCAGCTACCCACAACCAGAGAACCAAGACAAGAATTAAACCTCTACCTCTTGTTGTGAGTGATTTGGCTTGATTTTGGAGTTTGGGCTATCAAAACGTTGTTGAGCTTGAAGCTTTGATGGAGTTGGGTGAGTGGAAAAGAGAAGAAGAGAACTAAAACAGGGGAGAAAGGTGGCACAGAAATTGGCTGAAGGAAAGAAAGGAATTGTGTTATAAAAGCTTGACGAGGTAGTTAGAATCAAGGATTTTGATTGGTTGAAGCACATATGGCTGAAATTCAGCTAACCTTCCTCATTTTTGTGGCCAAAGTGGTGCCACTTTTAGGTATTAAGGGGCTGAGTTCTCAGCCACTTAAAGTAGGGTTGATGGGTTGAAATCCTATTAATTCGGTTTAGACAGTTTAGAATACTGTAATCTTACCGATTTCTTTTAAATCAGTAAATCGGTTTCAAGAAAATTTTTTATTAAATCTTCTATATGTCTAATCCAATTCCCTCATATCTAAACTCAATTAATTGCTAATCAATTGATCCTAAATAATTATTTAGTCAAATTTTAATTAATCTCAACTACTCGATAAAAATCAAACTATTAGGCGAAAAACGATAAGAAAATTTTGGTGGATGTTACACATGTCCAAAAGCAGTCTATTTCAAAGGAAAGTAAAAGAATGTTAAGCATGTGCTAAAAACAACAGTCAAAGTAGAACCTTGGTCAAGTTGATGAGTTGCATAGTCATGCATGTTATTATATTCCTTATGTGCATTGTGAATGTTTATTATGTATATTAGCATGTATGCTTATGTATGACATTATGGATATGATGATAAAGTTAAAAGTAACCTGTTTTGAGATTTATGTTTTCTGAAACTATTAAAATTGAACCAATATTTGTCCACTATTTTTATAATTAAACCTGAAGTGGCTGAGACGATGACAATGAGACAATGTTTGTCTAGTCGCGATCCTACTGAGAAATCTTGTATTTCTCACTCCTACGTTTCTGTGTCATCTTCAGATAGAGCTGATGGCGTCCATGGTAGCACTTTTGACGGTACCCGACTAGATAAGACGAGGAGCTACCATGTTTCTTCACCTAGCTATGGAGGATCGATATAGTAGCATAGTATTTTTATTTTTCTTAAGAGCCCTAGTTAGGCAGTTTATGTGTAATTAAGAGTATGTAGGAAGTCATGCCACTTAATTTGACCGATTACATATGTGATACTTATTAAATGTAATGATGACCTTGATTATCTATGACTACATTCTTGGCTTAATGTATTATGTTATGTTGCTTCCATTTTGTCATATGTTTTATTAGTAACTCAGTAATATGAAGAACAACGTTCATATGTATATGAGTAAGTAAGCGCTTAAAGGCTCAGTTTTCAAGCGTAAAGGTTTTACAAAAAAAAAATTATATGCTATTTTCATATATTACGCTAATTTCAATGATAAGAACTTCCGTTAGATAAGAGTAACAACTAGTAATGCCATGAAATGACTTAAGCATAATATGGCATTAGTAGGGTGTTACAAAACTTAATTAGATTAGGATCAAGAAGAGATTGAGTTATGTAGAAATAAAGGCAAACAAAACACTGCTAACACAAGAAAGGATAAACAACAACACCAAATAGAACTTGGAAAATGTAAAAACTACAGCAAATGATTTTTTTTTTTTGGATTGTAGAAATAGCAAACAATGAAAACTACACTTAATTAGAACCTAAAAATGTAACAAAAATTCAAAAATGAATTAGAAAACTGGATAAAACAAACAAAACAGAGCAACACCCAAAATTAGCCCAAAAACATTGAAAACAACCAAAACATACAAAATTCAACCAAAAGCAAGTAAACACAAATATTTATAAACTAAATAGCTCCAATATCCCAGGCAAAGGCACTAAAATTTGATAGTGGGTGTTATGGCTCACTTCAAATTAATTAAAATTAATTAATTGCATTACTCTGTACAATAATGCAACCAAAGTCATCTTGCAACGATATTGTTGCTATCTATTTAAGTAACAAGTAGTTTTGTGTGAACATGTAGTAAATATGCTTTAAATGAAAATTGGATGAAATTAAAAGTACTTGTATGAAGATTTCCTTAGGCACATGATCAGTCAATCATTAACACACAATATATCAAACATATGGAGTGTGGCTAAATTCAGTTACTTAAGAGATCTCTACTAATAACCCTACAATTCAACCTAGAGACCTCTAGGCATTCAAATAATATACAATTGATTAGATTATTGAAATCTTAACTTTTATTAACATATGTTGATTTTTAGCTCCAATTGTATTAGCCTAGGTTTAAACACAAATCCAAATCCTAATTCTTTAATTAATCAAATGAATACCAATTAACCAATTAGTAATCCACTTAAAAACCCAAATAATAATACCATTCAATATAACTTTCCAAATTAAGAGGGCAAAGAATCAAGAAAATAAACATGTGATGAAAATTAAGTATAGAGTTTCAAGATTACAACCATAATACCCTTGGGGTCTTCTTGAACTAGTTTAAAGTCCTTCATATCAATGAAGGTTATAAAATAGAACCCAAAACAAGTGTCTTATAGGATGAAAGGAAAGCTAAAAGGAAAGAAAAGAAGAGGTGAGGAGAAGAGAAGACACAAAAATGAAAAGGGTTTAAGAGAAGTCGCGTCAATCTTTACTCTCAACATAACAACCCTAAAACTTGAAAATCCAAAATTGTCCTTAGGACCAAATTAATCCTCTGCCTCTTGGCTTTAAATAGATACCTAATTTGCTTAGTTTGAACTTGGAATAAAACAGTTATTGCTCAATATTTGTAGTATGTCTAGGAGAAAATTTCGTAGCCAATAAGCCTATGAAGATGTCATCTTTTGGAAAAGTGATTGTCATATGAATTGAAGCTTTTTGTCATAGCTTTCAAATGGCACTAGTTTTACCTCAATTTGATATGTAACATCCTCCATTTCCTATCATGCTAAATTACCTCAGTAACCCTAAGTAATTAGGCACTTAATGAGAAATTATGAGAATAAGGTTTAATTAAGGGATTAATGAAGTGTTTATGAGTTAACTCTGATGAGAAAGTCAAGAGAATGCTTAATCGAGATTAGATAATCTCTAATTAAAAAATTCAAACCCTTAATAGCTTAATTAAGCACTAATCACACATAACTAGCTTAATCGAGTTTAATTAAGGATAATTAAGCTTAATTGTAAGATTAATTTTTGTTAATCTTAATCACATGAGTTAATCACTAATCCTTGCTTAGTCATATTAATTAAGTTGCAAGAGCACTTAATCACATGATTGAATTCAAATTTAGTCAACTAGACAATAAAGTAATTAGTAATATCACTAAAGTAAAAAGTAAGAGACAAGAATGCTTTATGTAAGAGTTGACCACTCTTTGTCTCCTCTAATATCCAATTTATCTCCCTAAACCTTAATTAACACAAAATTAAGAAAATATTTTCTCCCCTACCTACTTGAAACTTACGGCCACTATACACATATGCACACACCTTAACTTTTCATTTTCACACTTCTCATTCTCTCTCTAAGATTCTCATCCTCTCACTTTTCTCTTCATTCTTCTTCTTCTTCTTCTTCCTTTCTCCACCACCACCATAACCAAAACTTTCACTTAGCTCTTCAAAGACCACATATTTTGGTCTTTGGAGACAAGATCTAAACATTACCAACCTCATTTTCAAGAGAACTCAAGAGTTCTCTCCTTGCTCATCCAAAACTACCACCATCATCTACCAAGGAGGAATCTTCTTCATCTTCTTCTCCTTCCTCAAGGATGCCACCTTTACCACTAGCTAGTGATCTCTACTCTTTTCTTTTTCTTACTCAAGAAGTTTGAAACTTGGCTCTCACCATGGCCAAGATCTTTAAGTGAGAACTTGAGAAATTTCCTTTTTTAGAAAAAGTTTGCTTCTTGAACTTTGTTCATGGGTGTTCATGTTCATGTTTTCAGTTTTCTTCATGAATGCCCTAAAAGTTTCTATTTTTAGCAAAATATGTTCTTGGTCTTGTTCATGAGTTATTCTTGCTTATTGAAAGTTTCTCTCTTTAAAATGCTTTAGAGTTTTCATTTTTCTTTCTTAATGCATGAGTTTATGATGATTCTTGGTTGTTTTCATTTAAAGTTGATTCTTGGTTGTTTTCATTTAAAGTTGATTCTTTCCTCCTTATGAACTTAAGATTGGAAAAGTCCTCATCTTTACATTTTTCTTATGATTTTGATAGGACTATGAACATTCCAAAAGTATAAAGCTTTAAGAGTTTGCTTCTTGATGCATAAAAAGTGGTGCTATTTTTATGGGTGTCACAAGGTTTCATTTTGCTCTTCTTGAAGACAAGAATATGTGTAAAAGTCTAAACCTTTTAAAACATGAAGCTTCCTAAGTCATAAAAATGAAAACTTGTCACTTTATGTCTTAAAGATTGAATCTTGAAGACAAAACCTTTCATAAAGTTTCAAACTTTAATAAAAAATGTAACTTTTAAGTCATAAAGATGTAGATTTGCACTCTAATGTTGTAAAGGTTAAATCTTGAAATGGAAGTGTATAGCAAAGTTCTAATCTTTCTTCAAGAAAGAATCTTTTAGACTTTAAGACCACTTTAAATCATAAAGTTGGAACCTTGATGGTCTTATAATGATTAAAAATGTCAACTTGCTTAAAGAATAATACCTTTTAGTCATAAAGCTAGCATCTTGTAGCATTTTCCTTATAAAGGTTGAATCTTTGAGACAAGGATATAATTTTAGACACTCATGCTTTCATAAAGAATCAAAACTTTATAATCACTTTCATAAAGTATGAAACTTTATAATTATAAAGGTGAAATTTTGCTACTCCACTTAGTAAAGTTTGAATCTTGTAACTTGTTAAAAATAAAAAACTATCTCTTGATGATTGGTGAACATGATGTTGTTGGGTTCATGAGTGTGGTTATGCATTGTTATGACCCAAGGGACTAGAGAGGATCCTGAAATCCTTTGGGAATAGAAGTATGATTAGAGCCTCTGAGCTTTCCATGAACATAGGAATCACTAAGTGCACTATCTCAAGATAAGAAAGGGAAATAATTACTTAACTTAATCAACTTGAACAAGTGTTCCATAAGATATACCTAAGTAAAGAGTAACTTCTCTCAAGCATTGAGTAACTAAAAAACTATACACACATTTGTTTTAAGTATGTGATTCTCTCAAGAGTAGACATGGGAAATCATATGAAGGCTTATAAGACTTTTCATAAAGAATAACATAACTATAAACACCCTTTAGGGTATAGACGTATGATACCATTGGGCATGATGTATGACAAGTTTGATTGAGTATTGTCTCGTGATTGAATGATTGATATGATGATATGAGAATGGATATAGTTGATTGTTGGCTGAAATTTCATGATTGGCATTTTGGGGAAGCTCCAGTCTAGCTGTCATGCCGCCGGATTTTCGTCGAAATTATGGACTTAGTCGTACTATTGCATGTTCTCATCTATCTTGTTAATGATTGTAATGCATGTATGATATGGTAACCTCTATGGGGGAGGCAAGAGTGGCATGGAGGACCTTCCAACTTAGAGGTAACCAATATCAGCTTAGTCTGATTTGGTTTAGTACCGTGTGACAACGGTCACGGAATGAGCTTATGTCCAAAAGCAATCTATTTCAAAGGAAAAGTAAAGAATATTAAGCACGTGCTAAATATGAAAGTAAAGTTAAGGAAAAACTCGGGTCTAATCTAAAAAGTTACATGAATATGCATGCATCTTCATTCTCTCATTGGTATGGTCATGAATGTTTATACTCTACTCTCATATGTATATGCTGTTATATTGTAGCTTCAAGTTTCTTTATGTTATGTTTATATGAGGAAGACTAAAAGAAACCTGCTTCGAAAACCTATGTTTTTAAATCCTTTAAAAACAGAACTTATGCATGCTCATTATTTTGATAATTAAACCTAAAGTGGTTGGGACGACGACGATGACACATTAATGGTCTAGTCGGGATCTTACGGAGAAATCTTATATTTCTCACTCCTACGTTTTCGTGTTGTCTTCAGACGGAGCTAATGGCATCCATGGTAGCACTTCTGACGGTACGTGCCATGTTTCTTCACCTAATTAAGGAGGATCAAAATAGTAGCATAGTATTTTCACTTTCTTAAGAGCCCCAGTTGGGCAGTTTATGTGTATTTAAGAGCATGTGGGAAGTCATGCTACTTAATTTGATCTATTATATATGTGATAATTATTAAGTGTAAGGATGACTTTTGATGACCTATGATTACATTATTGGCTTAAAGTATTATGTTATGTTACTTCAATTTTGTCATATGTTAGGAATAACATCCATATGTATGCAAGTAAGTAAGCGCTTAAAGGCTTAGTTTTCAAGCATAAAGGTTAAAAAAAATTTACAAGTTAATTTCGTATATTATGCTAATTTCAACTCTAAGAACTTCCGCTAGTTAAGAGTAATAACTAGTAATGTCATAAAATGAATTAAGCATAGTATGGTATTATTAGGGTGTTACATGATATCTACAACTCAAGTTATCGCCCATCTAGTATACACTACTTAGGTTCAAGTGACAATAGCCCTGTTCTGACTTGATAGCCTAATTCTACCCGCTAAACATTTGAATTAGCTTTCAACTTCTACATTAAAGTTGTAGATCTCTCAGTTTTCCTATGATATAAAATTTGTAATTTTTAGACGTCTATATGATCAAAATATAGAAATAGTGTAAATTTGCAATAATGTTGAAAAAAATATAATTAAACCCAATTGGAGCCCAAACTTAAAAAACATGTCCAAAATTGATCAATTAAGCACAAAAAAGGTCCAAGAGACTAAATATAAGAGTTAATCAATGTATTAAGATCTTACTTATTAGCAAAGCTCCTTTCAATTTATTACAATGCAATTTTGTTTAACATTGTACTGTTCTTTTGAAATATTGTATTTGACTAAGGTAGTTTAATTATTTTTGTAGAGTACTGCTAAACACCTATGTATATGAAATCATGGCCTCCATATAATATCTTTGAAAAAGTCTATATCGGAGATAGAGCAACTAGGGCTAATGCTGCAACTGCTATAAATTGTCTTCGTCAGGAGATGGAATATTCAAACAACAATTAAGCAGAAACTAGACCTCTAATTAGGAATAAAGATACACAACGGAGGATTCTAGTAGGAATATAATTTTAGATCAAGAAGGGACTACATCAAGAAAGATCAATTAAAAAAAATTACAAACAAAGATATACTAAATGAATATGACTCATAAAATAAAAAAAAATTATTTTCAAGTGTCGTGATACTTGAATTTTTCATAATACTTCCCACTCATTTTTATGTAAATATTAAATGAATTGTAAAAATAAAAATTATCTTAAATCTTAAATCTTATAACACTTCAATTTTTATCAATTTCTCATTCACTTTTAATATAAATATTTTCTTATAATAAAGCAAGCTAACATCCCAAAAGACCAATTACAGGACAATAATTCTAGGGAACTTCACCCCCATAAGGTATACTCTAAAAGCATTAACACTAAAAGTTGGAACTTTAGCAAAGAAGGATGGATCACAATTCAATCTATGACCATACTTAGCAAATTCATTAACACAAAAATTTCCTTCACGATAGATATGATTACAAATCACTTCCCAATTCTTGCTTAGTAGGCCACTTATAGAGGTAATGAGAATGCAACTAGAATCATCTTCCACTTTGGAATTTTAAATAAAATGAAAAAGACTTAGTGAGTCTAACTCTAGAATTGTTTTCCTAATCCCAAGTCTGAAAGCTAGAGACAAGCCTATGTAGACACCCCAAACTTTAGCCACTATGATGGAACAATTGCCTAAATTCATTGATAAACTTGTAATAAAATTGCCATGATAATCCTTTATAAGACCTGCACAAGTTGTAGAATCCCTATCAACATAATACAAACTATTTGTGTTAATTTTGAACTAACCAACAAGGGTAGAATCTACCCGATGCTGCACACATCGCAAGATCCGATGGTTTTTCGAGCTGTAATGGAGATATCCAAAGCAAAGTAGTAATCTTTAGCAAGAACAATTACCATCTTAATAAGATTCCCAATGACAAATTTTCCCTTCGAATACCAGCTCATTGCAAGTATGCCATAGGGAGTGACATGCTATCACAAAAACAAAATGTTTATTTCTATCCACTCTTGATTTCTTGAAGGGTTTTTGGAAAAAACAAAACTACCTTGAAGATTCCAATTTACATTGCTCATCCATATACTTGTTGCAACTGTACAGTCTCTAAGGATGTGGAGCACTATTTCATCATGCTTCCTACAAATCGAACATAAAGCTTCCACCATAATACCTCTCCAATATTTGTTTACAATTTGTTAGGAAGGCATCTTTACCCATCAACCGTAGAAAGGATCTTAGATGTTGAGGGCCTAAAACTGCCAAATATTATTGAACAAAGGCTCAAGTTGGCTATCTACATTGAAAGCTGGTTCATACGCTGAATTAATAGTGAAATTCCCTAAGACTAAAAGGATCTAGGCTAGAACATCCTCTCCAATATCATTAAGTGGGGCTTTGACACTTGAGAAGAGCTCAGCAGCATCTTGCAAAAGAACTTAGTGAAGTTTTTCCTAATTCTATCCACCATTTTGCTTACAATAATTATATATTGCCATATTTATCTCTACTAGGCTTAGATGCATAGTGGCAAAATCGCTAAGATTATAGACTCTAGGAAGCCAATGCTTATTTCAAAAACTAGCATTTCCAATATTTCCTAATTTCCAAATCAAATTCTTTTTTGTCACCTTGCAAACTTCATATTCCCCTTCCAAACATTTGATTCATTTGGTTCTTGAACTAGATCCAGGATTAAATCAAGGGACCACTCTACTTAATCTTGGTAATTCGAAGCCAAAGAGACTTTTGGTCATGCAATATGTTCCTAGCTAGTTTCATCATGAAGATTTGATGGATGTCTCTTACTTTTCAAATCCTAAACCACCAGCTGATTTAGGTTTGCAAATTTCATCGCATGAGACTAAGTGAATCTTTCTTCCTTCGTTCTTGCTTCGCCAAATGAAATTTATGCAAATCTAGTCAACTATTTTACAAAAAGTTGATGGTAACTTATTGGTTTGCATCACATAACTAGAAATGGTTGCCAAAGTAGTTTAAGTAAGCGTAATTCTACGTGCTAGAAAAAGGGATTGAACTTGCCATCCACTTAGCTTTTTCCTGAATTTTGTCCAAGATGTACTGATATTGATTAGATGAGCAACATTCATGTAATAATGGAACTCTGAAGTATTCCATAGCGTTGAACTGGTTTTTGATTTCCTTACATGACAAACATTTGAAGAAAATAAGACATAGGACTTCTCATAGTCCACTTTCTGTCCTAAACTTCTACAAAAAAGGTCTAGTATCCCTTTAGTAACTTGAACTTGGTCCATCCCAACTTTTGCAAATAGTTCTAAATCATTAGTAATGCACAAATGTGATATAATTGGACCACCTCTAGAAAATCATACAGGCTACCAACATCCATGATTAACTACCATATTAATTGACTGAGATAATGATGATAGTAAAAGTACACCATTTATTGCTATGATTTGACAAAGTTATGCTTAGTTTATATAGTTTTTTGAGTTTTTAGCTAAATTTATATAATAATTCAATTTCTTATATGTATTGGGCAATTAGTGTTTGTTAGGTGAATATTGGGTTATTTTATAGGTTTTTATGGCTGATTTCACCTAATCTTGCAAAGCAAGGAAGATGGTCATTACAAGAGAATCTTGGAGCCAAACTAAATTATTTTAGGAAAATATCAATGAGGAAAAATTCATGTCTCTCTTTGCATGGATCGGATTTGGATAATTTAAGATGACCTGGAAAGATTTTTTTAACAAAGATCTTGAACTTTGTTGTTTACCAACTATGTCTACATGATGTCTAGCAAGAACTTTGCCTAGTATTTTGTTAATATCTAAAGTTGTGGGAGTCAAATTGACATTGTTCTCTTGTTGTTTGAAAGCTTATTCAATTCTCTACAACTTCATATTTCTAAAAGAAAGGCTAACTCTAACCACAAAGAGCGCTACAGAACTTGCAAGTTGATGATATAGATCTGATCCTGGACCAGAATGTGAACTCAGCTTTCTTAACCTAATTGTGACACAACTAAGAGCTAATTGGATCTCTTCCATTTACCCTAGACTGCACCCACATCACTACTGAAGAAGAACTTTCCATTAACCCTAATATATAATTTAAATAGAGGAAATTAGAGGCTAAGAGAGGTGTTCCAAATACATACACACTATCACACTCAATAGGCACACTAGGAATACTTGTTTTGAAGAACCAAAAAAATGAAAGCTTGGAGGAAAGGAGATCCACCTTCATCATATAACACATCTTTCTCGTCTATTCTCTTTTCTTCTATTTATGATATTTGTTTGTTTATTGAGAATGAATATTGTATCCATGAGTGGCTAAAACTCTTGTATGTTAGAGCTAAAATATAGTCTATGTGAATGATCATATATTGACTTTTGTTTGGATTTATTTGCATCTTATCTATTTCTATTGAGTTTTTATTTCTATACTTAATGCTTTCCTTGGCTTGATCACCCATAGGGATGAATATAGGGTTTGTAGGATATGAGAAAACTAGGTACACACTTGGAGCTTGGAATAAAAACTATTATGTACCTTTTTGTCTATGAGTACTATTGGATAATTGCGGGACATTAGTCAAAGAAGAATCGTAGAACATTAATTTCTCTTGCCTTAGAATTTAATATATTGGAAGTTCGGTTGTATTTCAAGGTTTATAATAGGATTAGTATATGATAGAAATCTGCTACTAATTACTTTAGGAGCCCTGCCGTTCAATTGAATAGAGAAATTTAGAAAAACTCGAGAAAGTTAATACCCATCAGGAACTAGGTGAAATCAAATCCTTAGCGTGCATCTCCACTGAATTCTTAAACTTTTAACTGAATCAATTTGTCTTCTATTTTGCTTATTTATTGCCTTCAATCACTCCCATGTTATTTTTGGTTCTCCTAAATACTTCCACCTGGGAATTGTAAAGTTGATGAACTTAATCCTCATGGGAATGATACTCTAGACACTCTTTATTACTTGATCAGCTTGGTGCACTTGCCAATAAAATGGATTAAAGAAGAGAAATTTCCTATCAAGTTTTTGGCGTCATTGCCAGAGATTAAATTTTAATCAATATTGCAAGTAATTGATAAAGAGTATCGTGGTTCACTCCAAATTAATTAAAATTGCTAAATTACACTACTTTGTACAATAGTACAACCAAGATCATTTCTCAGAGGATGTTGTTGCTACCTAGCTGAATTTAGGGGGGTTTGTTTGAGCATTCAATGAGCAAGAATAAATCTAATTAAAGGCACTAGTTCAAAGATTTCCTTAGGCATATGATCAATCAATAATTAACACACAATACATCAAACACATGGAATGTAGCTAAATTAAATTATTAGAGAGATCTCTACTAAGAGCCCTATAGTTCAACCTAGAGATCTTTAGTGATTTAACCAGTATACAATTAATTAGATAATTGAAACCTCAACTCTAATTAACCCATGTTGACTTTTAGCTATAATTGTGCATTAATCTAGGTTTGAGGCCAAACTCAAAGCCTAATTCTTTAATCAACCAAGTTCATTATAATTAAATAATCATTCATAAGCCCATTTATCAATACCATTCAATATAAGTTTACAAATCAAAGAGGGCAAAGAATCCAGAAAACAAACATGTATTGAAAATTAAGCATTAGGTTACAACATTAAATCATAATTCCCTTGAAAGTTCTACTCCTCCATAGCAATGAAAGTTACAAAATAAAAACCAAAACAAGTGTCTTACAAGATGAGAAGAAAAAGAAAGAAAAAAGCGAAAGAGGAAAAAAAGAAGAGAGAAAAGTGAAAAAGGGTAGAAAGGAAAATGTCTAATTTGCATCAATCTTTTACTTTCAACATAACAGTCCTAAATCATGAAAATCAAATATTGATCTTGGGCCCAAATTAATAGTCTGACTCTTAGCTTTAATTGGATGTTCAGTTTGTTTAATTTGGACTTAAAATGAGAGAGTTATAGCTCAATCTTTGTAGCATGTCTAGGTTGTATCTCTATTTACGTTGGGAAAATTTGGTAGCCAACAAGCCCATGAAGATGTCGCCTTTTGAAAAGTTATCTTCAATTGAATTGAAGCTTTATGTCTTAGCTTTCAAATGGCAGTAGTTTTCCTTCAATACGATATCTACAACTCAAGTTATGGCAAAATTAGTGCATACTACTCAAGTTCTATCATGGCACAATTCGACCTACTAGACATTTGATTAGCTTTCGACTTCTTTATCGAATTTGTAGATATTTCTCTCAGCTTTCTTACTATATAAAATTTGTAATTTGTAAGGGTTTGTAACTCATGATTTGCTCAAAATACAGAAATAGTGTAAATTTACAATAATACTAAAAAAATAAAATTAAGCCCAATTAAAAACTAAACTCATAAAGTCTAATATTGCTCAATTAACCACAAAAGAAGTCCAAGAGACTAAATATGATGGTTAATCAATGTATCAATATCTTACTTTTCAATAGGCAAAATGGAAACTAATTTAGGCATTTATTTTCTTATTTTTAATTTTCTATTTGCGTTACTAAATTTTCTATTTTATTTTGAATTTTAGGTGTTTACCCAGATCTAATTCCGTAGATTCTTTCTCTCTTGATCCTGAGATTGAAAGGAGTTTGAGGAAACAAAGGAAACTTATTCGGCTATCACATGAAAAGAATCAAACACAATAATGAATTTTAAAGACAATCTGCAAAGGAAGACTATGAGACATTATATGAGTCCATTTGTAGGTGAATGTAGCTCTAGCATAATTTGGCTACCTATTCTGGTAAATAACTTTGAACTCAAGCCAGCTTTACTGTAATTGGCACAATAGGAGCAGTTTGGAGGCTTTCCATCAAAAGATCCAAATATGCATATTCTAAACTTCCTACGAATCTATGACACTATGAAGTACAATGGAGTGACCCTTAACGCCATCCGTCTGAGGTTATTCCTATTCTTATTGAAGGGCATGGTTAAACTATGGCTTCAATATCAACCGACTGAAAGTATTAGCACTACATGGGAATATTTATCTTAAAAATTTCTCAAGAAGTTCTTTCCACCACTAGATATCTCATGTTGAGACATGAGATTACTTGTTTCTCACAGCATGACAAACAAACTTTATATGAAGCTTGGGAGATGTAATACCCTAATAGTTTCATTCTATGCTTAAGTTATATTGTGGAATTACTAATTGTTACTTTTGCTCGCGAAGCTAACATTGCCTTTTAGAAATTACTTTTTAACGAAAATAGGGGTAATTTTGTTTTGAACAAAAATGAGTAAACCATTCTTCAAATCGAGAACCATGAGCGTATCATGAACGTATAATGCAAATGTCGCTATCTCATACATACATCGCATTTAACATAAATAGAAGCAATAAGAATAACCACCATCTTAGATAAAGATAATATTCATTCCATAGCCATCCCATAGTTAATATAATAGTAGTAATAGCAATAGTTAAACACAAAGATAATAATGGGTCTGATACATACTGTCAGCCTTACAAAATACCCTAAGGAAGTACATGATAGAAAGAAATACATAAGAAATCCCAATCCGCCCATACATGCCAAATGAAAATAATAATCTTCTCTACAACCAAAAAGGGGCTATCGTCATGCTCAGCTCCGCATGCAAATCAACACCTTACTCATCTGGCGGGAGGTAGCCGTTCCCGAATCCTCCAGGAGAAACATCACCACGTTCTCTTCCTCAAGCACGGCCATGCCCACGAGGCACGACACAAGTATGAATGAACTTGCAACCACGAACTGGGGGTGAAGTGTGACGAGGCTACTAAAAAAGAAGATGAATCGGACGGCAGGCGAATCATGGATGGGAAGGAAGGCTCAGACAGGTCCGTCTCCATGTGGTAGCTCGGATAGGATGGTTCCGAAGGATCGAATCCAATGAAACTATCAGTGTCAGGCGGGTGTCCAAGTCGAAATCTCTGTAAGTGGAGTATCTCAGAGGATGGAAAGGCGGGCGAACGTCATCCATAGTGATGTCCTCGAATGGCTAATGAGGGCAGAGAAAAGGACTCATCACAGGTGCACGAAACTGGCGACTACGGAACATGTAGACTCACATCGTTGCTTGAGCAGTCATCATGGATGCATTTAGCACTGGCTCAAAGTGCCAATACATCACTGGGAACTCAACGAAAATCGCCACTGTGCCTGACGCCGGCATCCTTTGAAGATGACACGGAAATGTAGGAGTGAGAAATATTAAATTTCTCAATAGAATTGCGACTAGACAAACACATTGTCATCGTCATTGTCCCAGCCACTTCAGGTTTAATATAAAAATAGTGGACAAATATCGATTCAATTTTAATAGTTTTAGAAAAGGTAAATCCAAAGCGGGTTACTTTTAACTTTATCATCATATCCATAATGTCATACATAGGCATACATGCTAATATACATAATAAATATTCATAATGCACATAAGGAATATGATAACATGTATAACTATGCAACTCATCAGCTTGACCATGGTCCTACTTTCACTTTCGTTTTTAGCATGTGCTTAACATTCTTTTACTTTTCCTTTGAAATAGACTGCTTTTGTACATGAGCTCATTTCGTGATCGTCGTTATGCAGTACTAAACCAAATCAGACTAATCCGATATTAGTTACCCCTAAGTTGGCGGGTCCTCCATGTCACCTTTGCCTCCCTCATAGAGGTTCCTTGTGGATCGCCGTCTCTCATTTCTCAAAAGTGATCAAGGGGTCATGTCCCATTCTTTCGTTTCTTATCATTATACTTTACATGCATAATACTTCTTTGACTAGACACATGCAATGATATGACTAAGTCCATAATTTTGATGGAAATCCAGCAGTATAAGGGCTAGACCGGAGCTTCCCCAAAAATGCCAATCACAACTTTCAAACAATAGTCCATCACAATCATATCATTCAATCATGAGACAAAGCTCCATCAAACTTGTCATTCATCATGCCGAATGACATCATACATTCATACCCGAGAAGGGTTCATAATTACGTTATTCTTTGTGAAGAATCTTATGAATCATCATATGATTTTTTATGGTTACCCATGAGAAAATCACATAGTTAAGATATGTATATGTGGTCTTTTAGTTACTTAGTTCTCATATAATGTTATTCTTTACTTAAGTACATGTCTTATGGAATACTTGTTCAAATTATTTAAGTTAGGCGGTTGTTTCCTTTCCTTGAGACCGTGTACTTAGTGATTCCTAGGTTCATGGTATGCTCAGAGGCCCTAATCATACTTCTGTTCCCAAGGAGTTCGAGATCCCTCTAATCCTTGGGTTATGACAACACATAACCATACTCATGAACCCAATAACACCATGTTCATTAATCACCTCAACTTACAAAGTTTCAAGCTTTCATTATTAACATATCAAGGTTTTACCTTAAACATTATTAAAGTTATCATTCTTTATAAAGTAGTCATAAAGTTTTATTCTTTATGAAAGTAAGTGCCTCTAAAATTAAGTTCTTGTCTTAAAAATTATATCTTAATATAATCATGATACAAGTTACTAGCTTTTTAAATAAAAAGTCTTGTTCTTTATGAAAGTTGACTCATTTAATTATTCTAAGACCATCAAGGTCTCAACTTTATGACTTAAAGTTGTCTCTACATTAAAAAGGTTCCTATTTTATCAACTAGTGATATGGAATATTAACTTTAAGGTTAAAAAGTCTTGATCTTTATAAAAGTTAACACCTTTTAACATTGTTTTGGTTCAAGATCTAAACTTTATGAATTAAATGTTACAAAACAATATTTTTATGACCTAAAGGTCTCATTCTTGATTAAAGTTTGAAACTTTATGAAAGGTCTTGTCTTTAAGGTTTGATTTCTAAGACATAAAGTGACAAGATATCATTTTATAACTCAAAAAGGCTTGTTATTCTAAAAAGCTTAGACTTTTACATGTATTCTTGTCTTCAAAACAAAACAAAAGAAGACTTTATGATGGCAACAAAACTTGCTCCACTTTTTGTATATCAAGAAGCAAACTTTTTGAAGCTTTAAGCATTAAGAATGTTTGTAGTCATGTCAAATCAATAGAAAATGATAAAAAAGACAACTTTCAACTCAATACAACCAAGAACATCAAGATTTCATGCATCAATAATTAAAAATGGGAACTGTAAAGCATTTAGAGTGAGAAACTTTCAAGGGTCAAGAACACTTGGGAAGAAGAGCTAGGACATACTTTACTAAGAATGGGAACACCAAGAACACTTTAAGAAGAAAATGAACATAGTTTACCAAAAATGGAAATATCAAGAACACTTTAAGAAGAATATGAACATGTTTTGCCAAAAATGGAAATATCAAGAACACTTTAAGAAGAACATAAACATATTTCACCAAAAATAGAAGCATCAAGAACACTTTAAGAAGAACATGAACATATTCTACCAAAAATGGAAACTTTTGCTCTTGGAGAAGATGAATGATCTTCTGCAGCTTTCACTTAGAGATTTTGGTCATGAAAGAACCAAATTCCAAGCTTTCTTGAGCAAATAAAATGAAAAAGATAAAGATCACTACCTCCTTATCAAAATGGTGCTACAACAAGGAAGGAGAAAAATAAGATGATGGCTCCTCTTGGTGATGATGGTGGCGATTTTGTAAGGAGAAAGGAGAAGCTTTTGAGATCTTGTGAAAATGGAGGCTGTAGTGTTTTGATCTTATCTCCAATGACCCAAAGATGAGGTCCTTGAAGAGCTAAATGAGAGGTTTTGGGTGGTGGTGGTGAAGGAAGGAAGAAGAAGATGAGAAAGTTTAGAGAGAAGTTGGAAGATTTGGTTTAAAGAGAGAGAATAGGATGAGTGAAAATGAAAATGTGAGTATGCGTGTGTGTATGTGTGTGTGACTGTGGCATCCAACATAAAGGGAAGGAGGGAGATATTTTTATGTTATTTTGTGTTAATTAAGGTTTAGGGGGACAAATTGGAAGATGGGGGAACAAAGCATGTACTATCTTTTACATAAAGCACTCTTGTCTTATACTTTATGCTTCAATAACATCACTTTTTACTTTATTGTCTAGTTGATTAAATTTGAATTTAATCATATGATTAAGTGCTAATGCAACTTAATTAAGATGATTAAGCAAGGATTAGTGATTAACACACAAGAACATGATTAACAAAAATTAATCTTGTGATTACGCCTAATTAACTTCAATTAAACTTGATTAAACTAATTAAGGGCGATTAGTGCTTAATTAAGCTATTAAGGGTCTAACTTGCTTAATTAGAGATTTTTAATCTCGATTAAGCATTCTTTTGACTTTTCTCACCCTAGTTAACTCATAAACTCTTCGTTAACCCCTTAATTAAGCCTTAATATCATAATTTCTCATTAAGTACCTAATTGCTTAGGGTTACTGAGATAATTTAGCAAAACAAGAAATTGAGAATGTTGCAAGAGAAATTCAAAGATTTATTTAAGAGATGTCCTAAACATGCACTGGAAGACTGGCAGCAAGTGCAAACATTTTATAATAGCGGTACACTCTACAAGACTCCAAATGAAGCTTTTATCTTGCTTAAGGTTATGGCCTCAAATGATCACCAATTCCCATCTGACAAAGGACTTGTAATGAAAGGAGTCTACAAGTTAGACACTCTAAATGCTATCTTAGCCAATAATGCCACTATACAGATGGCAAATATATCTAAATAGCTAGAGAAGATTTAAATAAATTCTATAGTAGTAATACAAGAGCCTGCAACATGTGATTTCTATGGGGGTCACCACCCCAATGGGTGTTATGAAAAGCAATCTACATCTTCAGAGCAAGTAAATTTTATGGGGAATCCATCCAGACCATGAGGCAATCCTTATTCAAATACTTACAATCCTGATTGGAGGTGTAATAATACTGAAAAATATAATTAACCTAATTAGAGCTCAAACTCATAAAATATGCACAAAATACGCTCAATAGACTAAATATGAGAGTTAATCAATGAATCAAAATATCACTTATTAAATTTCCACATACTTAGTTTTTTGCATGTCCTCATGCAAAATCTAAAATATGCTCAAGGGTGCCAAAAAGGAAATATAAAAAATCTAAAACAAATACACAATTCCTAGATATAAAAAAAAAAGACCAAACAATATGAAAAAGTAAGTTCCCAATGGATCCTTAAGAGTATCAAGCATAAGGCAAAAAGCACACACAAGATATCAAGAGATTCAACAATCAAGACACATCTCTATAAAGGTGCTAGCAAGGCAAAAATCACTCTAAAAAGCATGGATCAAGCATGGAGGATTTCACAAGATAATGTATTTAGCACTCTTTCTCTCAAGTGTTTAAATTTCAATTATGCCACTTAAATCACCTCAAAAGGAAAAGAACTATCATAAGCTTGCTTATCATCTAATTCTCCACCAGTCAAACACATGCACACAAAAATCAAGAGGATTTTTTTCAATGTTGTGATCGGGCCAAGGTAAGAGTAGAGAAATAGTAAGGATATGCAAGGTAAAAACCAAAGAGAGTAGAAGAATATTGGCAAAGACATGAGGTCACAAATATGAGGGCCTTTCTTAAATCTAAGCAATGCAACAAACAACTCTTTTTTAACCCACTTCTTCACTTTCTTTTTTTTTTTTCATCAAAATTGCCCTAATTTATTAACTTTTTTCTTTTCTATTTATTTATTTATTTTTTACATTTTCTTTGCTTCTTCTTCTTTCTTTTTTAATATCTTTTCATTTCATTTCTTTTCTCTTTTCACCACTTTGCCTACCCACACTTAAAGTCTTGCACATCCTTATACAAACCCCCACACTTATGTTAATGCACATTGCTAATGGCAGCCAATGGTCTCCTATTCCGTAAGGTTAGGTAGAATCATGGCTTTTTATTTTAGGCTTGTAATATGCTAAAAAAAAAAGGTAAAAAGGCTCAAAAGGCCTAAGCAAAGGGAAAAATGCATAGGTTAAGTGGCTAATCATGAAATGAATGCCTTAATCATGTTCATGTATGCAAATGAATGGTGCAGCCTCAAAAAGAATCAAAGCAAGTTCTAGAGTGACAAATCCTATGAGGGAACAAACACACAAGAAAGGAAAGAATGACATGTAATTGCAACCCTCCCAAAGAAGGTTCAAAAGCTCACATGGGTCATGTCGGACATATGCAATCCAAGCAATTGAAGTTCAATCTGCCAAGCATGCAAAAATAAAGAATGAGATAAAAAGTCAAGCATGTTGTAGTCTCAAGCCATGAATGTCTAATGCCTAAAGCTAACAACTTAAGAATCACCATGGGGAAACATCCAACTAAATAACATAACTAGCATAAGAAAACTAACACTAAACATACTTTATTCTAAAAGTAAAATGCAAGAGAAAAAATTAAAAAGGTAAAAAGTAATGAGAACTCCCTCATGGTGGCTTATGCTTGAAGTGATCCATGAATTCCCACCAAGGCTTGCATCTACAGCCTCCTCCAGGATCCTATAAAGTGATCTCAAATTCATTGTCATCCTTACTATTGGTGCCTTGATAAGTCAGTATTGACGGCTTGGTATCCTCCTAGGAAGCATTTCTACAATGGTGAAATAGTCAGTTTAGAGGCAAGATTTGTTTTACAAATAGGCATAATCTAAGCACCTTCGTGCACCCGAATGAAGTAAGCCAGCTGTCATGTCACAAATGGTTTGGAGTTGTGCATCATTCTCAGAGTGGGCATATTCAAAACTGCCCTAAGAAAGGTTTAGGTGCATACTCTCCAGATAGAAGGACATTCAAGGGGTGAGGTTGGATAGCTTCTTTGAATTGTTCCTTTAATAGCTTTACTCTTTGAATGTCAACTACAATCTCGCCATTATCTGACATCAAAAAATCTCCTCTCAAGCATGCCTTAATCTCTGTACACATAGGGCAAACATAATCACCCTTACTATTAACACGTGTAACATCCCAAATTTTGTATATCTGGCATTGTCGAATAATTAAATTTTTAGATACATTATACTTATACAAGTAGGTCATATCGAAATGTAAACATTAGGGTAAGATGGATTTAAATTTCTTTTGTGGAAAAATTATATTTAAGTAAATTGCAATGTTTTGCTAGTTAAATTGGTTTATTTGCGGTATCCATAATGCAAGAACCGAATTGATAGAAATTTACACTATAGGATGACATGAGTACCAATTCAAAACCCTAGAATATGTGGCTAGAAATAGCCATTGGGTGGCCAAATCATGGCCACAAATTTTGTAAAATCAATAAAAATTAAAATTCCAATGAAGTCCACCAATCATGTTTCTTTTTTTTCAATTTTTCCAACTTAGGACATGTAATGTCCTTCCCTGCACAAAACTATGCTTAAGTCATAGTACTACACTCAAGAGTTGTTATTGTTAATTGAGCAAACCTTATCTGACAGCAACTTCAGCCGTCTTCGAAACTTCTCGAATTATCTAGAGATAACACGGAACAAGAGTGAGAATTTTAAATTCTCAGTATGATTCACTAAGAAATTTTATACCATGTCATCGTTATTGTCCGAAGTAGAGTCCATTTTATTCATACACTTATCATTTGGGAGAGCCAATATAAAAATAAAGTCATGAATCATACTATGAATAATAACTGCAACGTATTAAAAATATAATAATAGTAATATACTAGAAACATAAAAGCTACAGATGCCTTTACTTGTACTTGAATTTATGCAAATATACAAACTTTTCTTTTCTTCTTTTGTCTTCCTTTATTTATCATACATATTCCAGAGTACGATCACCATGTCATACTCCATCAGGGTGTGATCACTATGTCACACTCCTTAAAAATATGTTCATCCTATCACATCCCAGAGTATGATCGCTATGTCATACTCCATCAGGATGTAATCACCATGTCACATTCCTTAGGATGTGGGATCATTATGCCATATTCCAGAGTATGATTGCCATGTCATACCCTATCAGAGCGTGATCGCCATGTCACGTCCCTTCGGAATATGGATTCGTCATCATATCTTTCATCATGGAATCATAAATTCATAAGCTTCATAACTTATTCTCAAATGAGAATACTTGCATGGTATTCATACACATCGCATAACAACATTAACACACAAACATTTAGAACTATCATTAATTTATGCCGGAAATTTGGCAGCTCAGGTCTGCTTCCTTGTGAATAGTGTCATTCTGGAACAAAAAAATTAGCCAATAGCACTAGCACCAGTCTAGCACATTAAACTTCAATATCAACATGGAATAGCAATATTTAGGTTTTTAATTTAAATCAAATATGCCTTAGGGTGCCTAGTTTATCAATTTGGAAATTCTGCTTATATTCCTCAATGCTGGTTAGTTTTGTCAAATCTACCATAAATTCTAGTAAACTCCATTGGACTTAAATTTCGGATATGTTGGAGTGTTATGTGTTTATTTTCTAACCTGTTTGGTCCTATCTCGTTCTGATACCTAGAACCTAAGTTATTGAGAGTTTAGCTCAACTATCTTGTAACCAGGCAGAAATGCACACCTAAAAGTATAAATTCACTAAAAATTGAAACTTAGATGGAATCCCACAAAACCTATCATTTTAAAGCTTATGAAGTAAATTTTCATTCCAAAAAGTTTCATCTCATTTGAATAAGTATAACTCAAGTTACAAGCTACTAAAGTTGGTTGTTTATGGCTACCCTGTTCCAGCCCAATTTGGACTTAGGGCAACTTCATTGAATTACTGGGAGCTATTGGGACAAAATCTGACTCTAAAATTTTTATGAGACTTTTCTCTATGTCCTAGCTTTCTAACAAAATTGGTTGCACTCGATTTGAAGTTGTGGAGGGTGAGTTATATCCCTTGAATTCCAGTCTGCTTGGAATCAGGGGTAGAATTCTGGGGTTAAATTAAAAAATTCATATCTCACTCAATACTAATCCAATGGCCTTATATTTTATATGGTTCAAAATCCCAGATGTCTAGTTTCATTTAAAAATAGTTTAATCAAGTTTCGGTGGTTGTAGGCAGAGCCACACACTCCGCCAGTACAGATGCTGTAAGGTTTTCAAGGTTTCAGCTTCTGTTTTGCATCTTTTTTTGAATTCTTACCCAAGTTCTCACCCTAACTCAACATTAATACATTACTCTAGCCATAAGAATTCATATAAACATCGTATATCATCAATCTAATGGAAAGAGCAGAAATTCTAATAAGCCACAATAGCACCAATAATAGAAGAAATTGAAGAGTCCTACCTTTAAATTGATGTGAAGCTAGCTAGAATTAGATTTCTTTTGATGGATGGAGTAATTAGAACATGAAGGTGGGATGATTTGGGATGGAATGGAAAAAGAGAAGAGCAAACAGGACAGCTGAATTGGGGGGATCCAAATGAAGGGATAAAGAAGGCAAAATGAATTGTTATAAAAGTGGGTAGTTGCAAGTTTGAGGTTTGATTGGTTGCTCAATGTGTGGTAGTAAATTTTACAAATCTTCTCTCCATTTCATATGGCTGTTGGAGGCAAAAATTAGAAAGGAGAGCTGGCTGAATTATTGGCCACCAATCTTAGAGTTTCAAAGATGCAGTTTTATTGATTCGGTTCCGACAGTTTAAAATATCGAATCTCTACTGATTTCCTTCAAACTAGCAAAACGCTCCTGAAGAATTTTGTAAGGTTTTCTATGCTTCTATTCTAATCCTAATCTCTTTAATTACCCTTTAATTAACCTTTAATTAATTCTTTTATTAATCTTTAATTACTCTTACATATCTAATAAAATCAAATAAGGTAGTTAACAACAAAATTTATACATATTGTAAATTTCGGGATGTTACAGGACACAAGGCATAACATTTTTCCTTCCTTACTGCATGAAATTTCGGCCAACCCTTCCCCATTAGCAACCTCCATTTCTTCTTTAACCTCTTCCTCCTGACCCAAAGAACCTTGTGATCTTGCCTTCTTATGCTCAAATCTTTCACTCTTTCTTTGTGAATCTCCAAGAAACTTTAGAACAAACTCATAAATTCCCTTTATTTGAGTCAACTAATCTTAGCCACCAAGAAGAAAGAAAGAAAGAAAGAAATCATCTTGGAACTCTAGTGAAGAAAAGCCACCAAGAAACTCAAGTTTAAAAGTTCCTAAGTTGTAATTGAGTTAGGATTTCTTAGATTAATGGATGTCTATGGATTATATGGCTATTAGGGTTTCTTATGTCATCCTTTCTTTGATGATATTTGATGTTGATATGACTTGTTTTCGGTGATTTAAGATAAGAATTATTGGTTTAGGTTAAAGATTTGATCAAATACCAAAAAAAACATACAAATAGAAATGCTACAAGAAATGCTACAAGATAAATCCTAAGTGAGCCATCCGTACAACGTGTAACGTCCGAGAAATTTTATCGTTAATAATCGAGTTGTTTAGTTTTTATCAAATAATTGGGATTAATCAGAATTCAATTAAGCATTCACTTAAAGCCAATAAAGTTTGATTTAGAAGAAGTAGGCTTGATGCAATTAGATTAGGAACATAGGAAACCTCACAGAATTTTTCTAAAATTGATTTACCAATTTAAGAGAAATCGGTAAGATTTCAGAATTTTAAACTGTCAGAACCGAATCAATAGAACTTATATTATGAGTGCCCTAGGATGAATGGCTAGGATTTAGCCAAAACATCCCCATATGTGGTGTCACTTTCAACCAAGGAAGGCAGCCACAAAATCAAGTTGAAATAGCCAACACAAATCCACTAATCAAATTCAACTTGCTTTAGAAGCTTTTATTTTTTTTCCTTTTCTACCCTCGCAATTTCGGCCTCTTTATGTAGCTGACCACTCTCCATTCTTTTCTCCCTCATCTCATTTGATCTCACCTCATATCATCTTCACTTTCAACAAACCTTCAAGCCACAACAAGATTTCTTCAACTCAAACGCAAATCTAGCAAGAATCACACCTAGAAAAGGTAGGAATCCAACTTTTCTTCTTGTTTTTCCTTGATTTTGCATGTATGTTGTGATTAGAATTGGAATTGGTATGAAAGAACTTGAAGAATAGAGAAAATTCAAGAAGCTGTTAGGGTTTTCCTCGGTGGTCCATATAGCAAAGTGTACGACTCCACCTACAGCCATTTAAATTTGATGAATCTATTTTTATATAATACTAGACATTCAGGGATTTCCATACATATAAAATACAAGGCCATTAGATTAGTATAGAATTAGTTATGAATTTTTGAAATTCGACCTAGAAATTTGGATTCTCATGTAGGCAGTATGAGTTGTGTAAGTTACAATTGCATGAATGCATGATGTTTGAAACAATAAAGTTAGTTGTGCATGCAATTCATGAATATTACAAAGGATTCCATATTACTTAGGCCAGCCCTTGAATAAGTTTAAGGGGAATAAATCAGTGGGAAGATTGGGGAAAGTAAACTCGATAATCCTGTATAGGAACGAGTTCGGTCCTGAAAAGTAGACTATTACCCAGGAGTATATGGCCAATAACTCCCAGGGGACCAAGGATGGAAAATAAGATTTAAGAGGTGAAAGCCTTCAAAGATAAGATGCATTCCCCAGTTGCACATTTATATGTACTATATGATAATTCTTAATTGATTGTCATAGTTATCTGTTTATTTCTCATGATATGTTACTATTTATTTATGGTTACTGGCTTAGTTATATTAGTATATCTATTAACTATATCTTCATTGTTCTAATCTAAAATTAGTTTGTTTCGGCATATGTTTCTATAATAAAAATTTAAGTTGAATATTGTTATTATGTCATACTATTTAAAATTATAGAAAAACTGAAACAATTGAGAATGACAGCAGTGATAGATATGTATAAATTTAGGATTCTTACTGAGAAATCTTTATTTCTCACCTTACTGTATGTTTCCGCGTTAATCTCAAATCATGGAGAACGTGACAACAGGCGTCCTATTCATCAAGTTCCATGAGCTTCGTATCCACCTGAACCCATTTTTAGACTCTACATATATATCCGGTAGCTATTAGTTCCATTTTTATTTCTTCTTTCGTAGAGATTTTGCTGTTCCTCTGACTCACCCACTCTTTGACCCCACCGCACCTTATATTGCTATCCCGCTATACATGGCCCATCCTTTTCCACCTTTACACGTAGTAGCAGTAGCAGCACCAGCAGCAGCAGCAGCTCCCATGGCTTCACCAGCTTCATCACCACAGCAGATCTCCTCAGTCTCACTGTTCGAGGAAGATCCATCGGAGGTGGCGAGCTCGTTTTCCTCCTCCTCTGCCCCGAGTGTGGACTACACCTCAGCTAATGCCGACATGGCGAATAGATTCCTTTCCTCGAAGTCCATCTAGGGTGCCCATGTAGTGCTGCAGTAGGAAATGTATAGAGTGGCTCTCTTTTGGCAGTATTAGGTCTTAGGCAGCAGTTTAGTGTATGCTGTATGTGGATGGGTAGCACACGAAATATCCTTTGGGGACCAGTTAAGGTACTGTTCATAAAGATAGGCCAATTTATTTTGTATTAGCGGCCTCATTTGATTACCCTATACTATTTTATGTATCTTTTGATAGACTTTGAAAACAGTCATCTATGTATATATGTATATGATTTCATTTCAGTAGTTCTGTCTATTTCGCATTTTTATTTATTTTACTTTATTTCTGTTATAATGATTTCTATTACTTATTTTGCAGTCAAATAGAAATTTATTAAGTGAACAGTTAACTCTATATGGGTAATTAACATTAAATCAGAAAGTGGAATTTAATTAGATAGCCATATGTAATAACCTATCAGGTAAAGCATAGTATCTTGTCTGGTAAGTTGTTACATTTTTTGTATCAGAGCAGTTCATCCTGATATAGGCCTGAGGATTGGACTGAATATGCTTCGTATATGCTTTGTGTTCCTTAGATATTATCATGCATTGAGTCTTGTCCATATGGATAGGGTGCATGTGAGGGAAGTGCCTAACTGTATGCTATTATTTACTAGCACACTAGACTTAGTATTGAGTCTGATCAACTCAATCACTCTTTTTTTGTGTGTTTAGAACTTGATGGCTTCCGGAAGGTGGGGTAGACCACGAATGGATTCAGCTCAGGAGGAATTTGCCGAGTTGATGGATACAATGCGAGAGATGGCATACGCCATGCGAGAACAAGTGGTTGCGGCAACCCAGATAATAGACCAACTAGGAAGGCAGCCTGAGGTTGGTCATGTGGGAAATTCTAATGGTCCCGGAGTAGACCTAGAATATCTTAAATTTGTCGAGTTTCGAAAGGCTAGCCCGCCCAACTTCAGAGGAGCCTTTAACCCAGATAAGGTAGATGAGTAGGTGAAAGCCATGGAGAAAGTCTTTTCCATTTTGACCGCACAGATCATCAGAAGGTGACCTTTGCCACCTATATGCTGGAAGCAGATGCAGAGTTCTGGTGGAATGGTGCACGGCGGTTATTGGAGGGATCCCAAACGGATATTTGATAACTCCTTTTGATGAGTTATATTTTTAGTTAGCTTTTATTTAATTTAGGACGTATTATTTAGTTTTGTTGCTATTTTGTTTTATTTTAGTTAAGTAGTTTAGATTCGGTGCTATTTTCATTTTTTTTATTATTTTCTTATATTTTGGATACTTATTTTGGGTTTATGTTGATTGTGATTAGGTACAAGCACTCAAGTTGGAATTTGAAGCCATGAGAGAGCTTATCTTGCATAAAATCAAGATCTTTCAGCATTGGAAATTCAATATCTAGCTCTCTAGAAGACGGATTATGATGGTTCAAGATTGTTTGGAAAGAAGAGAAGAAGATCTCCAACTTTGTTGTTGGACACTTTTTCCAGTTCTTGAGTCTTCTAGGAGAAAAAGGCGAAACAAGATTGAAGCTTCATCTTGTTTTCGATGCTGTCAAGTCTGACCTTTTGTCAGTCTTTCACTTATATCTTGAGCTACAAAACTCCGATTGAGGCGATTCTTATTGCGTTGGAAATCTTATTCAAAGATCTACAATCGCTATTTCTATCTCTAAGGCCAAATTCCAACTATTCTGACCGCTACAGAGCTTGGAATTGTGTGAAAATAGTTAGCACTGTCAGGCAGGTGCGCTATAGCGCGACGCCGTTTGCAGCAAGTTGCTGGCTCGGGCCAGAATTCGAGAAAAGGATCCGTAGACTATAAAAGGCAACACACAAGGTCAGAAAAAGGATCCCTAGACACTCACACACCCTTCCGAAGACAGAAGACCTTTTCCGGAGAGATTGAAGGCGAAGATTCAAGGATTCCAGAGCTCAAGTTCAACACGGAGAGATCCACATTCTTCCGAATCTTTTGTCTCTCGCCAGAAATCTTTATGGCTTTTGTTTCTTCTATCTTCTCATCTTTATACTCTTTTATTGTTTTCTTTTATTCAGTTATGAACTAGTTTTCTTTTGCTAGGGCGTTAATGGACCCTTTTTATATGACAAGTTTATTCATGGATTAATGTTAATCTTCTTTTCTATCTCTATTACTTAGTGTTTTTGTTTGTTCTTAATGCTTTTAATTGCTTGATCACCAATTAATTGATTTGGGGATTTACAATAACTCGAGAGAAGGTTTGTGAATAGAGCCTCTTAACATAAACATCGTGAACTGAGCAAAAACTAGAGATAGGCAAACACGGTTCGTGCGGTCAACATAGGAACCCATAGAGCTTCAACCTTTACCTAGATTAGTTTGTGCTAAGAGATTAGGCAATCAGTTTAGGATAAAGAGTATTGCTTGACCTCGAGAGAGGCTAGGAAGAGATTAAGGGGAACCGACCGTGAGTCAATTAGGATAGGAACAGATTAACAGAAATTCATAGTAAATATGTCTGCAATAGGTGAAATTAATTAGCCCTAGTGTAACACCCTACTAATTTTATGTTATGCTTAAGTCATAGCATGAAACTAGTCAGGTTGTGTTACCGTGTTGATACTTTACTTACCTTTCTTGTTTTTAATTTCTCTTTAAATCATCTCTGTTGACGAAACGGCGTACTATTATATTAAAAATGAAACAAACAAAATATCACCAAGATAAGTATAGTACAACAATGTTACTGCATACGTGTAAACATGTATATGTATCAGAAGTCACTGTTTCAGTTTATGTACAAAGATTTAAAGTAGAAATACATACATGGGCTGGTGTATCAAAAGACCATACTGCCCTCATCTACCAATATACCCTATGGTCCTCAAAGGACATTTCGTAATCTACTACTAACTCTACAGTCAAACCCATGACCAAAGCTACATGCAGTCCAAAAAGGGGTCATACTGTACAACATCCCCTGCCGCTAAGCTACTCCGTCAGGTAGCCGTTAGCCATGCCAGGCTCGGCCGGTGTATAGTCTGCGCTAGGTCCCGAGGAGGAAGAGGGCGACGAGCCGGTGGTCTCGGAGGGGTCACTCTCAGAACTCAACGGGATGTCGGGCCTGCTGCGGTGGTGACTCGGGGCGGTCGGCGGGTCTTGGGTGCAGGAGGTGCAGGGTGTGGGTGCGCCATATGTAGAGGGATGGCAATATAAGGGGTAGCAGCGTTGAAGAGGGGATGGTGTAAAGGAACATCAAAGTTCCTGTCATTTGAAGAATGCAGACGAAAGTTGCACGAACCGGCTATGTACAAAGAGTCCAACTCCAGGTCATGGTGGAACTGTAACGCCGGAATCTCAATAAAAAGGGTGGCTGTGGAGTCCATCGCCAGTGTCTGAGAATGATGCGGGAGACACAAAACGGGGTGAGAATTTCAAGAAAATTCTCAGTAGGGTTCGGTTATACTAGGACTGACATCACATACATTCTCAGTTACCTCGGGTTTTACTTAATTATTAAAATATGTGTTCAAACTAAAAAGTCCATTTTCATGAGTTTAAAAACATGTCTGGTCCGAGGTAAGGTTCGGTTTTACTTTAATTGGCATAAGAAATGAAATAGAGTACTAATACTAATGCATAGAATGCTAAATGAAATAAATAAACGAATAGCAGTGAGCAATTGTAACAGACAATTGTAAACATCTTGATGTAACTACTCCATGTATTTATGCATTCATGTAATCATGTAGACTCATTCTTGAACTTTCTTTCATAGACTCTTTCATTACTTTCTATTATTTTCCATCTCTCTTGGTCCCCTGGGAGTTCTTGGCCATTTTAGACTCCTGGGTAATGGTCTGCTTATCAGGATCGAGCTCGGCCCTATATAGGAATGCCGGGTTTACTTTCCCCGATCTTCCCACCGACCTATTCCCATTAACTTTCTATCCGGGGCTGGCCCAAGTAGTATGGAACTTGTATAATAACACAATTCTTTTCATCACTTTCATGGCTTTCTTAAGAATGTCTTTGCATTCACATGTAATTCATAACTTGTACATGGGTTCTACCGAAATTTTGGCAGCATAACGGAACATGTCCGCTTCCCCATGAATAGTGCCAGCCAATCAATACATCAATGTATCACAAGAAACACAAATTCACATTTATATTTCAACATAGAACTCAAATCCATATCAGTTTCATTAAGACTGAATTCCTGCCTTAGCTTATTCAACCAACCCGGTTCTTGTAATTCATGCTACAATTTCATTTTAACTCATTTGGACCTCAAATTTGAGTATGTGACAGTGTTGTGTGTCTATTTTCTAACCTCTTTGGTCCCATCTAATTTCGGTATCTATAACTCAAGATATCTAAACTTTATCTCGGCCTGCCCATTGGCTAGCCAGAATCAGGTAACTAAAAGTAGAAATTCACTAAAAATCGGAAACTCACTCAAATCAGACGAAATTGGACTCATATTAAAGCTAACAGGATAACCTTTCATATACAAAAAATTCCATTTCAATTGCCTTAGTAGGGCTCGAGTTACAAGCCCCGAAACTTAGCCTTTCTGAACTGCCTTGTGTTGGCCTGGTTTGGTCATAAGGTAATTTCTTCAAATCACTGGGAACAACTAAGTTGATAAAAAACTCGAAATTTCTTTGGATATTGTTCTCTATGTGTAAGCTTTCCAACAAAGTTGGTTTCACTCATTTTCATGTAGTATAGGTCGAGTTCTACCCTAAATAACCTAATCTGCCCAGAGCCAGAGTCAAAACCCTAGGTCGAGATTCAAAAATTCATATCTCCCTCAATTCTGGTCGAAAATCCTTATATGATATGTCTATGGTAAGCTCTAGATGTCTAATTTCATCTAAAAATAGTTTCATTGGATTTGACCAATCGTAGGCGGCACCGTACGCTCCGCCATATGGACTGCCGTGGACTCTCCACCAAGACAGCACCCTCATCCATTTAGTTCTCTTAGTTTTCTTCTTCTAATTCTACTTCTAACTCAAAATCTTCTATTAATCCAAGCACAATTACTTAATTCACACATCAATTAAGGTGAAAATGATTCAGCCCAGCCAGCCAAGTGCATGAATTTGATGCAAGAAATTAAAAACCCCTACCTTTAATTTAAGTGTTTTGTGCTGAGTTCTTGGAGTTTGGGTGAACAAGGCTGGAACTTTGCTTAAGTTTTGGATGTGTGAGCAAGAGAGAAAGAGAGCTGAAGGAGATGAGGAAAACAACGTGAATAATGGTCTGAATCAAAGGAGGAGGGTGTGTTATATAGGCATGAGTGGGAGTTAACTTGGAAGGTTGTGATTGGCCTTTAAACATAAGGCCAAGCTTCAGCCAACCTTGCTCTTCACGTTGCCCTCTTTGTATGGTAGAATCACCCTCCACGTCGCCTAAAGTGGAAGCAGTTTCTAGCATATTCTGGAAACGAAATCGGAACTCGTAGGCTCTATAAAGTCGGAACTCGTGAACCTCCTATATATGAAGTCGGAACTCAGAAATTATAAAATTGTTATCTCGGAACTCGAAAAGATATAGAAATAAGAGCTACTAATATTGGACTCAAGATCGAATCTCGTACATTGGTGAATCATAATGTCGGAGTTTGGAATACAGTCAGTTCATTTGAGCCTTAGAGACGAAGTCGGAAATCGAACATTTTACTCTTTGATTGATAAGGTCGGAAGTCGTAAAGTGTGCTGAAGTCGAAAACGAACTCGTAAGTTGGGAACATCAGTCACCTCATTTCAGCTCACGAAATCGGAAATCGGAATTCATACTGACGAGGTCAAAATTTATACACGCTTTCAAGGTCGGAAATCATAAGCTTCATGCATTAAATCGGAGGCCGTAAGCTGCATGCATGAGGTCGGAAGTCGAAAGAAATCCCTTGTAAGCCTTGGAACGAAGTCGTAAGTCGAAGCTAATATTGAGATCGGAATCTGAACTATAAGACAAACTCGGAAATCGTAAATCCTTGTCTGTCCAGCCTTGAAGATGAATTTGGAGGTTGGGAATACTATGAACTCGGAAATCGGAAGTCGTGGATGTTACACCTAGCATCCATCCCATTGCATTTATCCATACTGTTAGAATTCTTTGCATTAGTATTTTTATTTATTTATTTTATTTTATTTAAATTTTAATTTCCTCATCAGTAATTCCATTCTGTCCAAATAGTTATTCCCTTAGACTATTTCGGTATTTGATCTATCCTCGTGGGAACGATACTTTACTTATCACTTTATTACTTGTACGATCCGGTATACTTGCCGGAGCCGCACCAATATTACTTAGGACGTATTCAGATATGTGTTCTATCAAAAGTAGTTCCCTGCCTCTGTCCACAATGCTAAAGAGTTGGAGTTCATGCACCTCTGTCAAGGGAATAGCAGTGTGTCGGAATACATTGCTAAATTTGAAAAGTTGTTCAAGTTTTCCACCATTTATCAACGGAGCCCTGACGAAGTATGGAAATGCGTAAAGTTCAAAGGTGGGCTGAGAGAAGACATTCTTACTACCATAGGGCTAATGGAGATCAGAGACTTCTCTACTTTGGTGAGCAAGTGCTGATTGGTGGAGGATTGTAACAGGAAGTTAACCACTGCTAGATCAGCTAGTAGCAACTTCAAGAAAGGATTGGCATCACAGGGCCAAAGGTCCAAAACCAAATTTTAGCCGTAGAAAAAGTTTCAACTAGCAGACAATAAGGTCAAGCAACCCTAGAGGCCTTTTAGAAACTAGACTTGCAGCCAGTGTGGCAAGAATCATGGCAATCGCCCATGCCTAGTAGGTCAGAATGTCTATTTTGGATGTGGCAAGCCAGGCCATGAGATCTATGAATGTCCGACCAGAAACCCTCAGCCGACTCCCAGGCCATAACGCCAGGGAAAAGTTTTCACCATGGATGCACAAGAAGTCGAAAGATCTGAAGATTTGATTCAGGATACGTGTGAAGTGAATGGTAAGACCTTGACTATTTTATACAATTCAAGTGCATCTCACTCTTTTATTTCTCATGATTGCATGTGAACCTTGCAATTACCTATCTTTGAATTATCCTATGACTTGCTAGTTTCTACTCCTACAAGTGAACTCGTTAAGACCAATCATATTTGTATAAATGTCCCCTGTTAGATAGGAGGTTGAACTTTTTTAGCTAATTTAATTTATCTCCCCTTATTCAAACTTGACATTATTTTGGGTATGGATTAGCTATCTACCAATCGAGCCCGGTTAAATTGCTCTGATAAATCCATTGTGCTTCTTTCCGCTTCACCTTCTGAATCAATAATCCTTGTAAACCTTTATTTAAGCTATTTAGCAGTGTACCATTGTGGAAATAGGGGTCAAGGGTACATTCTGTTATCAACCAATATAACAAAGGTTGATCAGAAGCTAGATGATATTCCAGTTGTTAGAGAATATCCTGATGTGTTCCCTGAGGATATCTCTGATTTTCCTCCTAAAAGGGAAATTGAGTTTGCCATTGAGTTGGTACCAGGAGCGGGATTGATATCTATAGCACTATACCAAATGTCACCCTTGGAGCTGACCAAACTTAAAATACAGATTGGAAAGCTCCTCAAAAAGAAATTTATTAGGCCAAATGCATCACCATGGGGAGCCCCAGTCCTATTAGTTAAGAAAAAAGATGGAGGCATGTGACTATGTGTAGATTACAGGCAGTTGAATAAGGCGACGATCAAGAATAAGTATCTATTGCCAAGGATTGATGATCTCATGGATCAACTACAAGGGGCTACTATATTTTCCAAGATTGATCTACAGTCTGGATATCGCCAGATTCGGGTTCGAGAAGAAGATATTCTGAGGACAGCGTTTTGGACTCGTTACAGGCATTATGAATACACTATGATGTCCTTCGGGTCGATGAATGCACCAGCAATATTTATGGATTATATGAATCGGATATTCCGACCATATCTTGACTGTAACATCCTCCCAAGTACAGTACTATGCTTAAGTCATAATACCTCACCTAGGAGTAGTTACTGTCACTCAATCGCACCTTGTCTGGCAGCAACCTTCGGCCATCTTCACCTCAGAGGGCCTTCTTCGGAAACCTCTGAACTATTTGGAGATAACACAGAAAAAGAGTGAGAATTTTTAAATTCTCAGTAGGATTCCTTTAACTACCATATGTTTTGTCGTGGTTATTATCTCTAGCTGCTTTGGCTTATTATCAAAAAGGTGAACATGTTATACAAACTATTTAATTTTATGGTTTAAAGACATATTGTCCGAAGCAGAGTTCATTTTATTCACGCACTTGGGTCACATTGACAATATCCTATATCTAGAATAAACTTCACTACATAAATAGATAGAACAGGTTCAGCATCAATAAAACATGGTATATAATAATGGTGAGCATTCATAAGGTTCAGTTTCTTAGGTTTTCGAAAACATGATTATCCGATGCCAAATTCCACATATCCTCTAATTATTCATATTATAATGAGCATAGGTACAATTACAATTACATAAAACATGTATGGCTGTGCTATAAGCTTCTCTTAACTTGTCGCCATTATAACTTCTTGGTACTTACACTAGCTGGGTCATACCATGCCTTATGTAAGCCCTACCCCCTATACTCACACTAGCTGGGTCATGCCATGCCTTATGTGGGCGAGGGTTACTTGTCACACATATTCCAGAGTACGATCGCCATGTCATATTCCATTGGGGTGTGATCACCATGTCACACTCCTTAGGAATATATTCATCCTGCTACGTCCCAGAGTATGATCGCCATGTCATACTCCATCGGAATCTGATCGTCATGTCACATTCCTTAGGGTGTGGGATCATCATGCCATATTCCAAAATATGATCGTCATGTCATACCCCATCAGAGCGTGTTTGCCACATCACGTTCCTTAGGAATATGGGGCCTTCATTATATCTTTTAACCGCCTTCGCGGGGAGGGATCCACATTTAATATATTCATATCCTTTCATTCTCATACATAGTTATGCATAGACATGCTGAATGTACTCATACATATGCTTCATTGCTTATTTTCACATATCCTTACATACATGATTCCCACATACATATTCGTAACATATAAAGGCTCATAACTTCTTTACAATTCTACCGAAAATTCAGCAGCATAACGGATCAGATCCGTTTCCCCATGAATAGTGCCAGTCTCAACAGACAGTCAGTCACGATAAGAGACCAAATGTAATGCATCAATCTTTCAAGCACCAACATGGAATTTGCAACACTTAGACTTTAATTGAACTCATATATGCATTAAGGTGTCAAATCCTTTAATCTTGGAAATCCTGCTCATATTCTTCAACTTTGCCCGTTTTTAGAAATTAAGCCTTAAATTCATTTTAACTCATTTAGACCTGAATTTTGGGTATGTTGAAGTGTTATGTGTCTATTTTTTAATCTCTTTAGTCCCATCTAATTTTGATAAATATAGCTCAAGTTATTTAGATTTTATCCCAGCCTGCCTTGAAGCTAGCCAGAATCACACACTTAAAAGTAAAAATCTACTAAAAATCGAAAACTAGTTCAAATCATACAAAATTGGTATCTTATTAAAGCTAACAGGACAAGATTTCATTTACAAGGAGTTCCATTTCATTTGCTTTAGTAGAGCTCAAGTTATAAGCCCCGAAATTGGACCTTCCTGAACTGCCCTATTTTGGCCCAATTTGGACATATGGCAAATTTCTTGGATCACTGGGAGCTAACGGGACCTTATCTAACTCTGAAATTTTTATGGAGCATTCTCCTATGTGTAAGATTTCTAAAAAAGTCAGTTTCATTCATTTCCAAGTAGTATAGGGCGAATTTTACACTGAATAACCCAGTCTGGCTAGAATCAAAGTCAAAAACCTAAGTTGAAATTCAAAAATTCATATCTCCCTCAATACTAATCCAATGGCCTTATATGATACATGTATGGAAAGATCCAGATGTCTAGTTTAATATAAAAATAGTTTCATCAAATTTAAATGGTGGTAGGCAAAGCCATACACTCTGCCGTATAGACTGCTAAGGGGTTTTAACCTCTCAGCCTCTCCCTGCATCCTACTCTCACTCCTTTCTACTTCTAAATCGATTTTATCATCAAAAACAGCCAACAAACCAGCCAAGAATCATCATATACATTCAATCATCATATCAAGAAATGAGAAGATAAAGCCCCAATGAGCTACCCATAATCAAAAGAACAAGAACAAAGTGGAATCTCTACCTTTACTTTGATGTGTGTAACACCCTTCTAATTTAATGTTATGCTTAAGTCATAGCATGAATTTAGGTAGTCTGTGTTACCGTGTTAACATTCTGCTTAATTTTCATGATTAGTATCACAAAACAGTTGAAACGGCACGCTGTTATATAATAAAATGTGAATAGCATTATAAAACGTAATAGAGTTTAATATAACATAACAGAAAAGATATGAATAAGTGATATATTATCAATTGTATACGTACATATGTAGGTTGGAAGCTAATGCTTCAGTCTATATGTATATACATATATATATTAAAAGTAGATGAAATAAAGGAACAACAAAATTCCTATTGCTAAAAAGCAGAGGCAGATTAGCAGGAGCAGGCTGTGTTCAACGAGTCCAACTCGGAGTCATGGTGAAGCTGCAGGACTGGGATCCCAGTGAATAGAATGGCCATTGAGCCCTTCGCCAACGTCTGAGAATGATGCGAAAATACAACACGGGGTGAGAATTTAAGAAAATTCTCAGTAGAGTTCGTGTATAGCGTTCATTTGACGTCACATTCATTCTCAGTTGCCTTGGTTTTTATTTAATTATAAAAACATGTGTTCAAACTAGGCTATTCGTTTTAATGAGTTTAAGGAAAAGTCTGGTCCGAGGCAAGGTTCAGTTTTACTTTAGTTGACATAAGAAACAGAATAGGTTACTAATAATGCTTCATAGAATAATAAACAAAATAAATGAACAAACGATAGTAAATAAACTTAATAGGCACTGTATCCATCTTGACATAATCATTTCATGTAACCATGCATTAATGTAATCATGCAGACTTAATCATGAACCTTTCTTCATAAGTTTTTCCATTACTTTTCATCATTTTCCATCTCTTGGTCTCCTGGGAGTTCTTGGCCATTTAGACTCCTGGGTAATAGTCTGCATTTCAGGATTGAGCTCGTTCCTATACAGGAATGCCGGGTTTACTTTCCCCGACCTTCCTACCGATCTATTCCCCTTAACTTCTTATCCGAGGCTGGCCCAAGTAGTATGGAACTTTCATAGTAACATAATTCTTCTCATAACTTTCATAGCTTTCTTGAAATGCACATGCATTAACATGTAATTCATAACTTATGCATGGATTCTACTGAAATTTCGGCAGCATAACGGAATGTGTCCGCTTCCCCATGAATAGTGCTAGCACACCAGAATATCAATTTATCACAAAGGTCACAACATTACATACATATTTCAACATAAAACTCATAATAACAATAATCTCATTAAGGCAAAGTTTCTGTCTCAGCATAGTCAGCCAACCCGGTTCTTCTAAATCAAGCCATAATTTCTATTTAACTAGTTTAGACCTCAATTTTGGGTATGTTAAAGTGTTATGTGTCTATTTTCTAACTTCTTTAGTCCTATCTAATTTTGATATCTATAGCTCAAGATATTTAGGTTTTATCCTGGCATGCCCAGTGGCTAGCCAGAATCAGACAACTAAAAGTAAAAATCCACTAAAAATCGAAAACTGACTCAAATTACACGAAATTGGACTCATATTAAAGCTAACAGATTAAAGTTTCATTACAAAAAGTTCCATTCCATTTAATTTAGTAGCGCTCGAGTTATAAGCCCCAAATTCTGACCATCCTAAACTGCCCTGTTCTAGCCTAGTTTGGACATAGGGCAAATTTCTTGGATCACTGGGAGCAACTGGGACCTTATCTAATTCTGAAAATTTTATGGGACATTCTTCTATGTGTAAGCTTTGTAAAAAAGTTAGTTTCACTCATTTTCAAGTAGTATAGGGTGAGTTCTACCCTGAAAAACCCAGTCTGCCCAGAACTAGAGTCAAAATAGGTCAAAATTCAAAAATTCATATCTCTCTCAATACTAACCCAAAAGCCTTATATGATATATGTATGGAAATCCCTAGATGTCTAGTTTCATATAAAAATGGTTTCATCCAATTTAATCAGCTGTAGGCAGAGCCGTACACTCCGCCGTACGGACTACCGAGGGTTTTTGGCTCTCCAACCCATCAGCTCTTCCTATTTTCATTCTTTCTTGCTTCCAATTTGGTTTTAACCAAACAAACAGCCCAAAACCAGTCACATATCATCATGATCACTCATTTAACACATCAAAGATTGTGAAAATAATCCAACCTCAGCCAGCCAAGACCACATAATTGATGCAAGAATTAAACCTCTACCTTTGTTATAAGTGATTTTGCTTGATTTTTGAGGCTTGGATGAGCAAGACTTGATTAGGCTTGATGGCTGGCTGGAGTTGTGTGAGTGAAAAAGAGAAGAAGAGGGCTGAAAGGAGAGGAGAAGAGACACAGTATGATAGGTGAAGAAGGGGTAGAAAAATCTGATTGAAGGAGTATATATAGATGGCTTCTTTGACATGTGATTGGTGGATTCTTGTGTGGCTAAAATTCAGCCAAGCCTCCCCATGAATTGTGGCCAAAGTGGCGCCACATTTGGGGGTTAAGTGGCTGAGTTATCAGCCACTCAAGGTAGGGTAAAAGAATTGGAATTCTATTGGTTTGGTTCCGACAGTTTAAAATATCGATTCCCTTTAAATCAGTAAATCGGTTTTCAATAAAATTTTATGAAATCTCCTATACTTCTAACTTAATTCTCTCATATCTAAACTCAGGTAATTGCTAATCAATTGATTCTAAATAACTATTTAACTGAATTTTGATTATTCTCAATTATTCGATAAAATCGAATAATTAGGCGAAAAACGGTGGATGTTACATTACCACCCTCCTTAAAAAAAATTTTATCCCCAAAATTTAGTACCTGCGAATAGTTTAGGATACTCTTTCCTCATATCTGATTCCAGCTCCCAAGTGTAGTCCTCTGCATCTCCTTTTCCCCATGCTACCTTTACTAGCTGCACGGTCTTGTTTTGAAGTTGTCTGCTACTTCTGTCTACGATCCGTGCTGGTTGTATGCAGAAAGTCAGGTCCTCTTTTAACTGTATTGATTCGGGTTCTAGGGAGTGGGTAGGGTCAGGTTGATACTTTCTAAGTTGGGAGACATGAAAAACATCATGAAGGTTTGATAGATGTGGAGGCAAAGCGACTTGGTATGCAACTGATCTGATTCACTTTAAGATTTGAAAGGGGCCAATAAAACGAGGATTTAGCTTCTTGACTTTAACTGCTCTACCTATCCCTGTTGTAGGAGTAACCTTCAGAAATACATGGTCTCCTTCCTGAAATTCCAGAGGTTTCCTCCTGATATCCGCGTAACTCTTCTAGTGGCTCTGAGCGGCAGCATCTTGCTCTGTATTTTCTTGATCTGCTCGGTGGTCTGCTCGACTAAATCAGGCCCCAGTAGAGTTGATTCTCCTGTCTCATATTGGCACTTTCATCTATATAATGCTTCATAAGGAGCCATGCCGATGCTAGCGTGGTAGCTATTGTTGTATGCGATTTCGGCCAATGATAAGTATCGATCCCAATTTCCGCGTTGCTCCAGTATATAAGCTCGTAGCATATCTTCCAAGGTTTGAATCATCCTTTCAGTTTGGCCATCTGTTTGCGGGTGATATGCAGTGCTTAAACATAGCTTTGCACCGAACACCTTCTGTAAAGTTCCCCAAAATCGTGAGGTAAACCTTGGGTCTCGATCAGAGATAATAGTTGAAGGGGTCCTATGCAACGTTATAATATCTTGAATGTACAGTTGAGTTAGTTTTTCCAACGGATAATTTGCTCAAACGGGTAGGAAATGAGCAGATTTGGTTAATCTATTCACAATGACCCATATAGCATCATATCCCGTTGATGTCCTTGGTAACCCCATTATAAAATCCATGGAGATACTCTCCCACTTCCACTCAGGGATTTCCAAGAGTTGTAACATCCCAGAAGGCTTCTGATGTTCCGCTTTCACCTTCTGACAAATCAAGCACTTGCCCACGAAGCTTGCTACATCTGACTTCATGCCCGGCCACCAAAACATTTTCTTGAGGTCTTGATACATCTCGGTTATGCTAGGATGTACAGCGAATTCACCTTTATTTGCTTCTTCTAAGGTTCTTTTTCGGAGATTGTTCCTTTCAGGAACACATACTCTGTCGTGGCACCGCCAGATGCCCTCTTTATCTTGGGCAAAACCCGTTAATCTCCCTGATTGTACGAGATTAATTGTATGTTGAAAGTTAGCATCCTGCTGCTGTGCTTGCCGAATCTGGTCCTTAAAGCTACTGGTTATCTTAATTTGGTGTAACTGAAGGGTCTTGGGAGTTGTAAAGATTCCCAAATTAAGATTTCGGAAGCTTTCAATAAGTTTCGTCTCTTTAATCATCATCCAGGCTATGGTCAATGATTTCCTGCTCAACACATCCGCCACGATGTTTGCTTACCCGGGTGGTATTTCAATTCAAATTCGTAGTCTTTAAGGAGTTCCATCCATCTCTGCTGCCTCATGTTTAATTCCTTCTGATCAAAGAGGTACTTCAAACTTTTATGATCAGAAAAGACCTTGAACTTCACTCCATATAGGCTATGTCTCCATATCTTCAAAGCAAATACTACTGCTGCTAATTCGAGGTCATGAGTCGGGTAGTTCCTTTCGTGTGGCTTCAATTGCCTGGAGGCATACGCGACAACCTTTCCGGTTTGCGTCAACATGCACCCTAACCCTTGTTGGGAAACATCGCAATAGATCTTAAATGGTCCATGAGGGTCTGGTAAAGCTAACACTGGTGTCATGGTCAATCTTTTCTTCAAATCCTAAAAACTCTATTCGCACTCCGGCATCCACTCAAATGGGACATTCTTTCTGGTTAGCTTGGTCAAGGGCAAGGCTATTCAAGAAAAATCCTTAACGAATCGCCTGTAATATCCAGCTAAGCCCAGAAAACTCCTGACTTCAGAGACTGTGGTCGGCCTTTCCCAGTTTAAAACTGCTTCTACCTTGCTAGGGTCTACAGAGATTCCTCCAGATGACACTACATGGCCGAGAAATTTTACCTCCTTCATCCAAAATTCACATTTGGATAATTTAGCATAGAGTTTCTTTTCTCTTAAAATTTGCAGAACTAGCCGCAAGTGTTCCGCATGCTCTTGCTCTGTCTTCGAGTAGACAAGTATGTCGTCGATGAAAACCACTACAAATTTGTCAAGATATGGGCGAAATATTCGATTCATGTAATCCATGAATACTGCTAGTGTGTTCGTCAGTCCAAACGACATCACGGTATACTCATAGTGTTCGTAACGAGTTCGAAAAGCTGTCTTAGGGATATCTTGTTCTCGAACTCGAATTTGGTGATATCCAGAATGCAAGTCGATCTTGAAGAATACCGTTGCACCCTGTAGTTGGTCCATGAGATCATCAATCCTTGGCAATGGATATTTATTCTTAATTGTCACTTTGTTCAGTTGCCTATAATCCACGCATAAACGCATGCTTCCATCTTTCTTTTTGACCAACAAGGCCGGAGCTCCCATGGCGACGCGCTTGGCCGTATGAATCCTTTTTCTAAAAGCTCTTCGATCTATTTTTTTAGTTCTGTCAGCTCCATAGGTGACATTCGATACGGAGCTATAGATATCGGTCCCGCACCTGGAACTAACTCGATAGTAAACTCAATCTCTCTCTTCGGAGGGAATTCAAGAATATCCTCTAGAGAAACATCCAAATATTCCCTGACAATCGGAATCTCTTCTAATTCCTGCTCAGCTTCTGTCACATTAGCTGACAAGAGGATATACCCTTGATTCTTTGACCCAAAAGAGTTCAGATAGAAAAGTGTTGCGGTTTCAGATTCAGAAAGTGAGATAGAGGGGAGTACCACCATCTTATTAAAGCAACTGAGTATAACTCGATTGGCAGAAAGCCAATCCATGCCCAGAATTACATCAAGACCAGACAGAAGGAGACAAACCAAATTGGCGGCAAAGGTCCTACCCTTAATTCGAAGATGAACATTGATGCATATTTGACTAGTTCTAACAAGCCCATTGGTAGGAGTAGAAACCAATAGATCATAAGGTAATTCAGAAATTGAGCAAAGCAGCTACACAGTTATGACAAATAAATGAATGTGAGGCACCTGAATAAGTGATTTTGCTTGATTTTTTAGGCTTGGATGAGCAAGACTTAATTAGGCTTGATGGTTGGCTGGAGTTGTGTGAGTGAAAAAGAGAAGAAGAGGGCTGAAAGGAGAGGAGAAGAGGCGCAGTGTGATGGTTGAAGAAGGGGTAGAAAAATCTGATTGAAGGAGTATATATAGATGGCTTCTTTGACATGTGATTGGTGGATTCTTGTGTGGCTAAAATTCAGCCAAGCCTCCCCATGAATTGTGGCCAAAGTGGCGCCACATTTGGGGGTTAAGTGGCTGAGTTATCAGCCACTCAAGGTAGGGTAAAGGAATTGGAATTCTATTGGTTCGGTTCCAACAGTTTAAAATACCGTAATTTTATCGATTCCCTTTAAATCGGTAAATTAATTTTCAATAAAATTTTATGAAATCTCTTATACTTCAAACTTAATTCTCTCATATCTAAACTCAGGTAATTGCTAATCAATTGATTCTAAATAATTATTTAACCGAATTTTGATTATTCTTAATTATTCGATAAAACCGAATAATTAGGCGAAAAACGGTGGATGTTACATAACAACTAGCTAGTCTTGAGTTCTAGTGAAGGATATGGATGCAAGAAACTTGAGGGAGGCTAAAAGTGGAAGAAGGAGATGAAGAGGATGAAGAAAAGAGGAGAGGAGGGCTACTGGAAGAGGGAGCTCGAAATTGGGTGGAGAAAGAAGGAAAAAATCTGATTTAATGGTGGTGGTAGTTGGCTTCTTGCAATTTGATTGGTTGGAACTCTTGTGGCCAAATTTCAGCCAACACCCTTCATCCTTGTGGCTTCTCTTGCGCCACACTTAGGGGTTTAAATGGCTGAGTGTTCAGCCTTAGGTCATAGGGTTTTGGGCATGTAATTCTATTGGTCCGGTTCCGATAGTTTAAAATACCGTAATCTCACCAATTTCCTTTAAATCGGTAAATCGATTTCAAGAAAATTTTTATGAAATCTTCTATGCTTCTAACCTAATTCCCTCATATCTAAACTCAATTAATTGCTAATCAATTGACCCTAAATAAATATTTAGTCGAATTTTAATTAATCTCAATTACTTGATGAAAACCGAACAATTAGGAGAAAAATAATAAGAAAATTTTGGTGGATGTTACATTGACAAATATGTAGTGGCATTCATTGATGACATACTTGTTTACTCGAAGACAGCGCAAGTGTAACATCCACCATTTTTTCGCCTAATTACTCGGTTTTATCGAATAATTGAGAATAATTAGAATTCGGTTAACCAATTATTTAGAACCAATTGATTAGTAGTTATTTGAGTTTAGATATGAGAGAATTAAGTTAGAGTATAGGAGATTTCATAAAAATTTTATTGAAAACCAATTTACCGATTTAAAGGAAATCGGTAACATTACGGTATTTTAAACTGTCGAAACTAAACCAATAGAATTACAAGCTCTAAACCCTATTTTGAGTGGCTGATAGCTCAGCCACTTACCAGCCAAAAGTGGTGCAACAATAGCCACATTTCATGGAGAAGCTTGGCTGAATTTCAGCCAAGCATTATGGACCAATCAAAATGCAAGAAGGAAGCCACCTACACACCACCATGTGATTAGATTTTCTGCTGCCTTATCACTTATTCTGACCCTCATTCATGCCACTTTCTCTCTTCTCCTTCAGCTCTCTTTCTCTCTTCGTCACACATCCAAAAACTCAAGCCAATTCCAGCCTTATTCATCCAAGCTTCAAGAATCCAGCACAAACACTTGGATCAAAGGTAGGAGTTTTGATTCTTACATCAAATCCATGGACTTAGCTGGCTGAGCTTGAATTATTTTCATCTTCTTTGATGTATTAAATGAATGTTTATGATGATATGTGATTGGTTTTGGGCTGTTGGTTTGATTCAAACCGAAGTGGAAGCAACAAAGCATGAAAATAGAAATAGCTGATGGGTTAGAGAATCAAAAACCCTCGGCAGTTCGTACGGCGGAGTGTACGGCTCCGCCTACAGTTGATTAAATTGGGTGTAACCATTTTTATATGAAACTAGACATCTAGGGCTTTCCATAGATATATCATATAAGGTTTTGGATTAGAAATGAGAGAGATATGATTTTTTGAATTTTGACCTAGGGTTTTGACTCTAGTTCTGGGCAGACTGGGTTGTTCAGGGTAGAACTCGCCCTATACTACTTGAAAATAAGTGGAACTAACTTTGTTAGAAAGCTTACACATAGAAGAATGTCCCATAAAAATTTCAGAGTTAGATAAGATCCCAATTGCTCCCAGTGATCCAAGAAAGTTGCCCTATGTCTAAACTGGGCTAGAACAGGGCAGTTTAGCAAGGTCAGAATTCGGGGCTTGTAACTCGAGCCCTACTAAGTCAAATGGAATGGAACTTTTTTCAAATAAAATTTTACCCTGTTAGCTTTAATATGAGTCCAATTTCATATAATTTGAGTCAGTTTTCGATTTATGGTAGATTTTTACTTTTTAGGTGCTTGATTCTGGTTAGCCATTGGACAGGCCGTGATAAAAACCTAATTATCTTAAGCTATAGATATCAAAATTAGATGGGACCAAAGAGGTTAGAAAATAGACACATAATACTTTAACATACTCAAATTTGAGGTCCAAATGAGTTAAATAGAAATTATGGTTTGAATTATAAAAACCGGGTTGGTTGAATATGTTGAGGCAGGAATTCTGCCTTAATGAATTTGATGTTGATATGAGTTTAATGTTAGAATATAAATGTGATGTTGTGTTCTTTGTGATAAATTGATGTACTGGTTGGCTGGCACTATTCATGGGGAAGCGGACATGTTCCGTTATACTGCCAAATTTTCGGCAGAATTATATGAAGTTATAATAGCTTGTGTTATGAAATTTTAAGTTATGAATATGGAATTTTATATGCAAGGATGTATGAATGTAATTGGCGAAACATATGTATGAATGCATTCAGCATGCCTATGTATGATTATGTATGAGAGTGAAAGCATATGAACATATTGAATGTGGGTCCCTTCACCTGGAGGCAGTTATGAGGTCCCTCCTTGGGAAGGCAGTTAAAAGATATAATGAAGATCCCATATTCCTAAGGAACGTGACATGGCGATCACACTCTAACGGAGCATGACATGGCGATCATACTCTAGATTATGGCATGATGATCCCACGCCCTAAGGAATGTGACATGGCGATTACATTCCGATGGAGTATGACATGGCAATCAGATTCTGGGACGTGGCAGGACGAATATATTCCAAAGGAACATGACATGGCGATCACGCTCTGATGGGGTATGATATGGCGATTATACCTTGGAATATGAGCTCCCCTCACACATATGAGGCATGGCGTGACCCAACTAGTATGAGTATGGGGGATAAGGCTTACATGAGGCATGGCATGACCCAGCTAGTGTAAGCAATGAAAATGTATGGTGGCAACATCCATGACATTAACTCATTACAGAGCAAAGAAAGTTAAAGAAAGGCATCAGGATATTTACATGAATTCAAAGATGAGAATTTGCATAATGACATTCCACATTTAATTGATGTTAAAGCTATGCTATTTATTTATGCTGTGATTATTTTCTAAATATGAAATATTGCCAATGTGAACTCAAGCGCGTGAATAAAATGAACTCTGCTTCGGATAATACATTTTCAAACTATAAAACTGACAAGTCTATTAACATGTTCATTTTTTTCATAATAAACCGAAGCAGCTGGGGATAATAACGATGACACAGTGTGAAATTTATTAATGAATCCTACTGAGAATTTTTATAATTCTCACTCCTATGTTCCTTTCCGTGTTATCTCCAGATAGCTCGAAAGATTTCGAAGATGGCTGAAATTACTACCAGACAAGGTCTGATTAAGTGACAGTAACAACTCCTAGGTGAGGTATTATGACTTAAGCATAATACCGTACTCGAGAAGGTGTTACAGCAAGGGCATGTAGAACATTTGTTACTGGTACTACAAATTCTAAGAGAGAAGAAACTTTACGCTAAGCTATCCAAATGTGAATTTTGGATGAAAGAAGTAAAATTTCTTGGTCATGTGGTATCCCATGGGGGAATTTCAGTGGATTCCAGTAAGCTAGAAGCAGTAATAAGCTGGGAACGGCCAACGACAGTTATAGAAGTCAGGAGTTTCTTAGGTCTGGTAGGATACTACAGAAGATTTGTCAAGAACTTCTCTCAAATAGCCCTGCCCTTAACAAAGCTAACCAAGAAGAATGCCCCATTTGAATGGACGCCCGAGTGCAAGCAGAGTTTCCAAGAATTAAAAGAAAAGTTGACCATAGCCCCAGTACTTATTCTACCGAATCCTCATGGACTGTTTGAAGCCTACTGTGATGCATCCAAGAAAGGATTAGGGTGCGTTTTAATGCAGAATAGGAACATTGTCACGTATGCTTTTAGGCAATTGAAGACTCATGAAAGAAATTATCCAACGCATGACTTAGAGTTAGTGGCAGTGGTATTTGCTCTGAAGATATGGAGACATCACCTCTACGGAGTGAAATTTGAAGTATTTTCTGATCACAAAAACTTGAAATACCTTTTTGATCAGAAAGAATTAAACATGATGCAGTGAAGATGGATGGAGTTTCTTAAAGATTACAAGTTTGATCTAAAGTACCATCCTGCAAAGCAAACGTGGTGGCAGATGCCCTAAGTAAGAAGTCCTTAACAGTGGCATGGATGATGATCAAGGAGGCGGAACTTATAGAGAATTTTCGAGACCTTAACTTGGGAATCTCTATAACCCCCAATGCTATTCAGCTAAACCAGCTCAAGATAACTAGCAATTTCAAAGACCAAATCCAATAGCCATAACAAAGGAATGACGACCTTCAGCATATGGTACAACTGGTGCAATTCGGAAAGCTAATAGGATTTACTTGAGATACAGAAGGTGTATGGCGATATCAGGGAAGGATATGTGTACCTGAGGAGGACAACCTTAGGTAGAGAATCTTGGGGGAAGCCCATAGGAGCGATTTTGCTCTCCTGGCATTAACAAGATGTATCGAGACCTCAAGAAGATGTTCTGGTGGCTAGGCCTCAAGAGGATGTGGCGAATCTTGTGAATAAATGTCTAACTTGACAGAAAGTAAAAATAGAGCATCAGAGAATTCTGCAACTCTTAGAGATTCCAGAATGGAAATGGGAGAGCATTTCTATGGATTTCGTTATAGGCTTTCCAAGGACACCCTCGGGATATGACGCTATATGGGTCATAATGGATAGACTAAACAAGTCTACTCACTTTTTACTCATTCGAGCAAATTATCCTTTGGAGAAGTTGGCTCAATTGTACATTCAAGAAGTAGTGCGACTACATGGTACTCCATCAACAATCATCTTAGATTGAGATATAAGGTTTACCTTACGATTTTGGGGAGCATTCCAAAAAGTGTTCGGCACCAGACTCTGTTTAAGCACTGCGTACCATCCGCAAACAGATGGTTAGACCGAGCAAACTATTCAAACTTTGGAAGATATGCTACGAGCATATATCTTGGAACAGCACGGGAGCTGGGATCGATATTTGCCATTGGCCGAATTTGCATATAATAATAGTTATCATGCGAGCATCGGCATGACCCCGTACGAAGCATTATACGAACGGAAATGCCAATCTTCACTATGTTGGTACGAATCAGGGGAACAAAGTCTACTAGGACCGGAGTTAATCAAGCAAACTATAGAGCAAATCAAAAGAATCTATAGCAAGATACTTGCAGCTTAGAGTCGTCAAAAGAGCTACGCGGATGTTAGGAGAAAGTCTTTGGTGTAACGTCCGAAAAATTTTATCGTTAACAACTAAGCTATTCGGTTTTATCAAATAAGTGAGTTCAATCAAGATCTGATTGGACACTTTCTTAAAGCCAATTAAGGGTGATTTGGGAAGATTAGGCTTGATGGAATTTAATTAGGAGCATAGAAAACCCCATCGAAAATTTTCAAGCCAATTTACCGATTTAAGGGAAATCGGTAAGATTTCGGTATTTCAAACTGTTGGAACCGGACCAGTAGAATTTTTCTATGAATGCCCTAGAATCAACGGTTAAGATTTAGCCAAACAACCCACCCAAGTGGCGCCTAAGGCAGCCCTTGATGATGGGAAGCTCAACCAAAATTAAGACTAAAGTTGGATCCACCAATCACATGCATTCCACCTTCAAATATCTCACTTTTCCTCTCTTTTTCCCATCAAAAAATTCGACCCCTCCATCAACTGAAGCTCTCCTCTTTCTCTTCTCCTTGCTCTCATTTCTACTCCATTCTCATCCATCTTCAAGTCTCATCCCAAGCTACCACCATCAAGGACACAAAATCAGCATAAATCACACAAGACAAGGTAGGAAATCCCACTTCTTCCTTTGTTTTCTCTGATTTGGGGCTATATGAGGAGCATGCATAATCTGAGATTTGGGTGTTTTATAGAGTGATAATGATGTTTTATGACTGGTTTTGCATGTATGTTGTGATTAAAATTGGATTTGAGGGCAAATAGCTTGAAGAAGGAAGACAAATCTAGAAGCTATTAGGGTTTTCCCTCGGCCATCCGTACGGCGGAGTGTACGGCTCTACCTACCACCATTTAAATTGGATGAAAAATTTTTATATAAAACTAGACTTCTAGGGTTTTCCACACATATATCATATAAGGCCATTGGATTAGTATAGAATTAGTTATGAATTTTTGAAATTTACCCTAGAAATCTGGATTCCTATCCGAGCAGTGGAAATTGAGAAGGGTATAACTCACCCTATACAACTTCAAATTGAGTGAAACTAAATTTTTTTGAAAGCTAACATGCAAAGGAATATCCCATAAAAATTTCAGAACCAAAATTCTAGCCGTTTGCTCCCAGTACACCAAGGAAGTTGGCTTAAGTCTAAACCGGGTTGAACCAGGGTAGTTTAGTAAGGCCAAGTTTCGAGACTCATCAGTCAAAATATACTTATGCAAATGATATAAAATTTAGTTCATTTGAAAGCTTATTCTGATAGCTTTAATTTGACATAAATTTCGTATAAATTTACCTATTTTTCTATTTTTAGGGAATTTTTATTTAAGAGAACCTAATTATGGCTGAAAGCAGGGCAGTCTGAGGTAAATTGTTTATATCTAGAGTTATACCCATCAAAATGAGATGGGACCAAAAGGGTTAGAAACTAGACACATAACGCTACAGCATATCCAAAAATTATGCCTAAATGAGTTAAATTGAAATAAAGGTGGGATATACCATAACTGGGCAGAATAAGGCAGAATGAGCTAAAAGCCCTATTGATGCTTTGTTGAAACTAATGAATGAATCTATGAATGTATATGCATAATTGCTACTCTATACTGAAATTGTAAATTGTATAAATATACTGGTTGGCTGGCACTATTCATGGGAAAGTGGATTCAATCCATTATGTTGCCGAAATTTCGGTAAGAAGTTCATATGTTGTGAAACTTTATGATAGCTTGAATGCATTATATTCAAGAGACAAGTTAGATGTGCATTCATTTCATGACATTATAAAGAATTCCACATCACTTGGGCCAGCTCCAGAATAAATTAAGGGGAATAGATCAGTGTGAAGGTCGGGGAAAGTAAACCTGGCCATCCTGTATAGGAACGAGCTCGGTCCTGAAAAGCGGACTATTACCCAGGAGTATATGGCCAATGACTCCCAGGGGACCAAGGATGGAAGTAAATTCTAACAGGCAGAAGCCTCCAAGAACAAGATGCATTTTCTAATTGCACATGCATATGAATAGCGTAATGTTTCTCTATTGATTGTTCTAGATCCCTGTTTATTATTCTTAATATGCTATTGTTTCGCTGTGATTACTGTTTGAGCACATTAGTATATCTGTTAATTAAAATTGAACTTGTTTCGGTGTATGCTTTACAAATGAGTATTTAAGTTAAATATTACCATTTTACCGTACTATTTTAAAAATATGGCACGACCGAAACAACTGGAAATGACAGCGATGACAGATGTATAGAAGATAGGAATTCCTACTGAGAAATACTTATTTCTCACCCTATTGTATGTTCCGCATCATTCTCAGACCATGGAGCACGCAGCCACCGGAGTCCTATTCATTGAGTTCCCCGAGCTTCGCATATACCTCGACCCATTTCTAGACTCTGTATATATATCTAGCAGGTGCCAGTTTCATTTGTATTTCTTCTTCCAGAGAGACTTCGCCGTACCACTAATGCACCCACTATTTGACCTCGTTGTCCCGTATATTGCCATTCCACTCCATATGGCCCATCCATTTCCACTTCCTCCAGCAGCAGTAGTAGCACCAGCAGCAACAGCAGCCCCTGCTCCTATGGCCCTTCCTGCTTCATCACCATACCCGATGCTCTCCGCCTCGACATCAGAGGAGGACCCATCGGAGGCAGCGAGTTCCTCCTCATCCTCTGCCCCCAGCACAGGCCACCCTCCTGCAAATGCACCCATGGCAAATGGGTTTCTTTCTTCGGATTCTGGTTAGATAGTGGGCTTACCGTAGTGGTAGTAGATGTATAGAATGGCCCTCTTTTGGCAGTCTGGGTCATGGATAGACGGATAAATATTAGGAGATGCTCATGAAATGTCCCATGGGGACCACTTGGGGTACTATTCATAGAAACTGGCCGTTTTGTTTTGTATTAGCGGCCTTATTTTGTTACCTTGTATCATTTTGACAAACTTGAAAATCAGATATATATATATATATATATATATATATATATATATATATATATATATATATATATATATATATATGATGCATTTTGCAGTTGTTCTGTCGTTATTGTATTTTTATTTATGTTATGTTATTTACGGTATGCCAAATAATCAGTATTTATTCCGCTGTCACGCAGAAAATTTTGTTACGCGGTTAAGTATTCCTACGCGAGTGGTTAACACTAATACAGGAAATAGAATTTAACCAGTATCATACATAATCACTTATCAAATAATTTATTATGACTTAAGCATAATACTTTGTCTGGTAAGATGTTACATTTGGAGTTTCAAGAAGGAGACCATATATTCTTAAAGATCACACCCACAACTGGAGTAGGCAGAGCTATTAAAAGTAGAAAGCTAAGCCCTCGCTTTATAGGTCCTTTTCAAATCTTGAAGCGAATTAGGCCAGTTGTATATCAAGTCGCCTTACGCCCGCATTTGTCAATCCTCCATGATGTTTTCCATGTTTCTCAACTCAGAAAATACCAGCCTAACCCCATTCACTTCTTGGAGCCTAAATCAATCTAGTTAAGGGATGACTTAACTTTTCATGTGCCCCCAGCACAGATATTAAACAGGAGTATTAAACACCTTCACAACAAAGCCGTACAGTTAGTGAAAGTGGCATGGGGAAATGAAGACTCAGCGGATTGTATGTGGAAATTAGAATCCAATATGAGAAGGGAGCATCGTGAATTATTTTCAGGTACTAAATTTTGAGAACAAAATATTTTTTTTAGGAGAGTAGAAATATAACATCCGAGAAATTTTATCATTAATAATCGAGTTGTTCGATTTTCATCGAATAATTGGGATTAATCAGAATTCGATTAAGCATTCACTTAAAGCCAATTAAATGTGATTTAGAAGGATTAGGCTTTATGGAATTAGATTAGGAACATAGGAAACCTCACAGAATTTTTCTAAAATTGGTTTACCGATTTAAGAGAAATCGATATGATTTCGATATTTTAAACTGTCAGAACCAAACCAATAGAACCTATATTATGAGTGCCCTAGGATGAATGGCTAGGATTTAGCCAAAATATCCCCATATGTGGTGCCACTTTCAGCTAAAGAAGGCAACCACAAAATCAAGTTGAAATGGCCAACAGAAATCCACCAATCAAATTCAACTTGCTTTAGAAGTTTTCATTTTTTTCCTTTTCTACCCTTACAATTTCGGCCTCTTTATGTGGCTGACCACTCTCCATTCTTTTCTCCCTCATCTCATATGATCTCACTTCATATCATCTTCACCTTCAACAAACCTTCAAGCCACAACAACATTTCTTCAACTCAAACACAAATTTAGCAAGAGTCACACCTGGGAAAGGTAAGAATCCAACTTCTCTTTTTATTTTTCCTTGATTTGGGGTTGTGTGGAGATCTTGTTTTCCTCATGATAATGATGTGATTTGGATTGAATATGATGGATTATGATTGATTTTCCATGTATGTTGTGATTAGCATTTGAATTGGTATGAAAGAACTTGAAAAATAGAGAAAATTGAAGAAGCTGTTAGGGTTTTCCTCGATGGTCCATATGGCAGAGTGGACGACTCTAGCTACAATAGTTCAAATTTAATGAATATATTTTCATATGAAACTAGACATTCAAGGCTTTCCATACATATAAAATATAAGGCCATTGGATCAATATAGAATTAGTAATGAATTTTTGAAGTTTGACCTAGAAATCTAGATTCTCATTTGGGCAGTATGAATTGAGAAAAGTATAACTCACCCTACACAACTCTAAATTGAGTGAAACTAATGTTGTTTGAAAGATAACATATAAGGGAAAAATCCGTAAAAATTTCAGAGTCAGATTTGTTGTCAATTATTCCCATCATATCAATGAATTTTCCTTAAGTTTAAATTGGGCTAGAACAAGGTAGTCCAATAGGGTAAAGTTACAAGGCTTATATCTCAAAATATACTCATGAAAATGACATGCAACTTCTTTCATTTGAAATATCGTTATATTAGCTTTAATTTGATATAAGTCTTGTATGATTTCACCCAGATTTCTATTTTTAGTGAATTTTCACTTATAAGAATGTAATTCTAGCTAAAAACAGGGCAGTCTGAGGTAAAATACTAATAACTTGAGTTATACATATCAAAATGAGATAGGATCAAAAGGGTTGGAAACTAGACACATAGAGCTATGACATATCCAAAATTCAGGTTCAAATGAGTTGAATTAGACTAAGGGTAAATTATACAAAATTCGGGCAGAATAGGAGGAAGTAAACAGAAAACCCTATTGATGTTTGAATTGAATTGTGATGAATGATATTATGAATGTATATAATTGCTATCCCATATTGAATTGCAAGCTTGAATAATTTTATTGGTAGTCTGGCACTATTCATCAGGAAGCGGATTTGATTTGTTATGTTGCTGAAATTTCGGCAAGAAATTCATATGTTGTGCGAGTTACAATTGCATGAACGCATGATGTTTGAAAGAATAAAGTTAATTGTGCATGCAATTCATGAATATTACAAAGGATTCCATATTACTTGGGCCAGCACTTGAATAAGCTTAAGTGGAATAGATTAGTAGGAAGATTAGGGAAAGTAAACCCAACAATCTTGTGTATGAATGAGCTCGGTCCTGAAAAGCATACTGTTACCCAGGAGTATATGGCCAATAACTCCCAGGGGACCAAGGATGGAAAATAAGATTTACGAGGTGAAAGCCTTCAAAGATAAGATGTATTCCCCAGTTGTACATTTATATGTACGATATGATAATTCTTAATTGATTGTCATAGTTATCTGTTTATTTCTCATGATATGTTACTGTTTATTTATGGTTGCTGGCTTAGTTGTATTAGTATATCTATTAACTATATCTTCATTGTTCTAATCTAAAATTTAGTTTGTTTCAGCATATGTTTCTATAATAAGAATTTAAGTTGAATATTGCTATTATGTCATACTATTTAAAATTATAGAAAAACTGAAATAACTTAGAATGACAGAGGTGACAAATATGTATAAATTTAGGATTCTTACTGAGAAATCTTTATTTCTCACCCTACTGTATGTTTTCGCGCCAATTTCAAATCATGAAGAATGCGACAGCAGGCGTCCTATTCATCAAGTTCCATGAGCTTTATATCCATCTGAACCCGTTTTTAGACTCTACATATATATCCGGTAGCTGTCAGTTCCATTTTTATTTCTTCTTTCGTAGAGATTTTGCCGTTCCTCTGACTCATCCACTCTTTGACCCCACCGCACCTTATATTGCTATCCCGCTATACATGGCCCATCCTTTTCCACCTCTACACGTAGTAGTAGAAGCAGCGTCGGCAACAACAGCAGCTCCCATGGCTTCACTAGCTTTATCACCGTAGCAGATCCCCTCGGTCTCACTGTTTGAGGAGGATCCGTCGGAGGTGGTGAGCTCATCTTCCTCCTCCTCTGCCCCGAGCGTGGACTACACCCCAGCTAACACCGACATGGCAAATAGATTCCTTTCCTCGGAGTCCATCTAGGGTGCCCGTGTAGTGCTGCAGTAGGAAATGTATAGAGTGGCCCTCTTTTGGCAGCATTGGTTCTTAGGCAGTAGTTTAGTGTATGCCGTATGTGGATGGGTAGCACACGAAATGTCCCTTGGGGACTAGTTAAGGTACTGTTCATAAAGACAAGCTGATTTATTTTGTATTAGCTGCCTCATTTTATTACCCTGTAATGTTTTATGTATCTTTTGATAGACTTTGAAAACAATCATCTATGTATATATGTATATGACATCATTTCAGTAGTTCTGTCTATTCATTTTTATTTATTTTACTTTATTTCTGTTATAATGATTATCTATTACTTATTTTGCAGTCAAACGGAAATTTATTAAGTGAACAGTTAACTTTATATGGGTAATTAACATTAAATCAGAAAGTGGAATTTAATTAGACAGCCATACGTAATAACCTATCAGGTAATATATTATGACTTAAGCATAGTATCTTATCTCGTAAGGTGTTACACAACGAATAGTGGTCCTCATCATAGGTCTCAAATTTGAGTGAAACTAATTTTAGATAAAACAAGACTTTCGGAGCTTTTCAACTATAGAAATTATATGTCCATTAGATTTAAAATGAGAGTGTTATGATTTTTAGAATTAGGATGTTGGAAACCATTTACTATCCTAACCAGTATATGTTATAAAGGGCATAACTCGCCCTATATAACTTTGAATTGAGTGAAACTAATTTTGTTAAGAAGTCAACACATAAATAACCATTACATAAAAATTTAAGACTTAGATACTAAGCATATTGCTCCCAGTAATTCACTAAATTTGGCCCATACTTTGTTTAGGTTAAAACAAGGTAGCATACTTGAGGTAGACAATTTCAGTTGTACTTACCCAATTAGATAAAACTTGTTGGGATTGAAATATAATCCGATTAGCTACAATTTTATATAAAATTTGGATAAAAATGATAAAAAGATAAAATTTTAATGATTTTTTGAAATTATGAGTGCAAATCTATCTTGAAACAAGGCAGTCTTGATTAAAACTTTAATAACTTAACTTATACAACTCAAAACTTGATGGAATTTATGTGATTTAAAATTAGATACTAAAGATACGACATAGTAAATTTTCATATTAAAATAAGTTAAAATGAAATTTTGGTGCAATTTATAAAATAGGAAAGACTTGAGGGAAGTTAGGATAACTTAACAATTTCAAGAGTTAGGAGCCCTATAAGCCATTCGAAAATAATGGCCAAGTTAAGGCTACAATTCTTTGTCATAATAATGTGATATTGATATATGAATATGATACTTTTATTTACTGTGAGTAGCTGGATGAGATAACATTATCTGTACTTTGGGAAATCTCATATTGCAGCCATTATGCTGCCGAATGTGAAAGTTATGAATGTTTATATATTATGTATATGAACATCATGCAAGCATGAATATTTGGAAGTAAGGTATGAAGCATGTGCATAAGCTTCTCAAGCACATTCATATATGAATATATGATTATATGAACCGCGAAAGAATGTGAGCAGACAAGATGAAATCCCTTCACTTGGAGGTAGTTATTGGATCCCTCCATATGAAGGCAATTAAAACGATGGGATTCCTCTACCTTGGAGGCATGTGGCCAAATTGAGATCCCTACAAGTCTAGAGGTATAACACCCTAATAATAAAATACTATGCCTAAGTCATTTTATGGCATTGCTAGTTGTTACTCTTAACTAACGGAAGTTCTTATAGTTGAAATTAGCGTAATATACGAAAATAGCTTGTAAATTTTTTTTTTAAACCTTTATGCTTGAAAACTGAGCCTTTAAGTGCTTACTTACTCACATACATATGGACGTTGTTCCTCATATCGCGAAGTTATTAGAAAGATGTATGACAAAATTGAAATAACATTACACAGTTCCTTAAGCCAATAATGTAATCATAGATAATCAAGAGTCATCATTACACTTAATAATTATCACATATATAATAGATCAAATTAAGTAGCATGACTTCCCACATGCTCTTAATTACACATAAATTGTGGGCTCTTAAGAAAGTGAAAACACTATGCTATTCTTTCGATCCTCCTTAGCTAGGTGAAGTAATATGATAGCTCCTCATCTTATCCAATTAGGTACCATTAGAAGTGCTGCCATGGATGCCATCAACTCCGTCTAAAGATGACACGGAAATGTAGGAGTGAGAAATACAAGATTTCTTAGTAGGATCTTGACTAGACCATTAATGTGCCATCGTCATCTCCTAGCCACTTCAAGTTTAATTACGAAAACAATGAGCATGCATAGATTCCATTTTTAAAGGGTTTGAAAACATATTCTCCCGAAGCGGATTTCTTTTAATCTTCCTTATATAAACATAACATAAAGAAACTCAAAACTATAATATAAGAGCATATACATATGACAGCATAGTATAAACATTCATGACCATACAAATGAGAGAATGAAGATGCATGCACATTCGTGTAACTTCGTAGACTAGACCAGAGTCTTTCTTTAACTTTACTTTTATATTTAGCACGTGCTTAAAATTCTTCACTTTTCCTTTGAAATAGACTACTTTTGGACATGAGCTCATTCCGTAACCATCATCACACAGTACTAAACCAAGTCAAACTAAGCTAATAATGGTTACCTCTAAGTTGAAGAGTCCTCCATATCACCCTTGCCTCCCCTATAAAGGTTTCTTGAATCTTTGTGGATCATCATCTCTCACTTCTCGTACCAAAGTGATTGAAGGTCATATCCCATTCTTTCTTTTCTTTTGTTATGATCACATCTTTCATGTATTGCAATCATTGGCAGCACACATGTCGACATGGAATGGTATGACTAAATCCATAATTTTGACGGAAATCCGGTAGCATGACCACTAGACCGGAGCTTCCCCAAAATGCCAATCATGAAATTTTCAACCAGCAATCCATTACATCAATCTTATATCATCATACCAATCATTCAATCATGAAATAATGTAAATCAAACTTGTCATATATCATGCCTAATGGCATCATACATTTATACCCTAAAGGGTGTTTATAGTTGTGTTATTATTGGTGAAAATTCTTATGAGCCTTCATGTGATTTTCCATGTTTACTCATGAGATAATCACATAGTTAAAACGATTGTGTGTGTAGTCTTTTAGTTACTCAATGCTTGAGTGAAGTTAATCTTTACTTGGGTACTTATCTTGTGGAATACTTTGTTCAACCTAAGTTAGGTAATTATTTCCTTTTCTTTCCTTCAGATGATGCACTCAGTGATTTCTAGGTTCATGGTATACTCAGAGGCCCTAATCATACTTCTATTCCCAAGGGATTTCAAGATCCCTCTGGTCTCTTGGGTTATAACAATGCATAACCACACTCATGAACCCAGCAACACCATACTCACCAATCATCAAGAGATAGATTTTATTTTCAACAACTTACAAGATTCAAACTTTAGTAAGTAGAATAAAAAGATTTCACCTTTATGATTATAAAGTTGCATATTTTATGAAAATAATTATAAAATTTGATTGTTTATGGAAGTATGAGTCTCTAAAATTATATCCCTATCTTAAAGATTCAACTTTTATAAGAAAATTATATAAGATGCTAGCTTTATGACTAAAAAGTATTATTCTTTAAGAAAGTTGACACTTTTGACTATTACAAGACCATCAAGATTCCAACTTTACCATTTAAAGTTGCCTTAAAATTTAAAATAATTCTTTCTTCAAGAAAAATTGGAACTTCACTCAATATTTCTATTTCAAAGTTTCACCTTTGAAAGATTAAAGTGCACATCTACATCTTTATGACTTAGAAGTTGCATTCTTGATTAAAGTTTGAAACTTTATGAAAGGTCTTGTCTTCAAGATTTACTTTTTAAGACAGAGTGATAAGTTCCCATTTTTATGACTTAGAAAGCTTCATAATCTAAAAAGTTTGGACCTTTATACATAGCCTTGTCTTCAAAAAGAACAAAATGATACTTTAAGGAAACATGAATGTAGTGCCACTTTTATACATCAAGAAGCAAACTTTTTAAAGTTTTATGTTTTTAGGATGTTCATAGTTTTGGTAAATCATGAAAAACATGTAAAGTTGAGTACTTTTCCAATCATAAGCTCATTATAAGAGAAGAGACAAACTCTTAGCTAAATACCACCGAGAACATCATTTTTTTTTTCAACAACCCACAAGAAAATATCAAGAAACTCATGCATCAAAAAAGAAAAATAAATGCTTTGAAGCATTCAAAGAGAAAAACTTTCAATATGCAAGAGCAACTCATGAAGAAGATCAAAACATATTTTGCTAAAAATAGAAACATTTCGGGCTTTCATGAAGAAAACTCAAGACATCCACATTAACACTCATGAACAAGGTTCAAGAAGTAAGCTTTTTTCCAAAAAAAGAAACTTTCTCAAGTTCTCACTTGAAGATCTTGGCCATAGTGAGAGACAAGCTTCTTGAGTAACAAAAAGAAAATAGAGATCACTACCTAGAGTGAAAATGGCACATTCTTTAGAGAGAAAGATGAAGAAGATGATGGCTCCTCCAAGGATATTGGTGGTGATTTTGTAAAAGGAAGGAGAGAGCTCTTGAGATCTTGTGAAAATAGAGCTTGTGGTGTGTAGATCTTGGTGAGAGAGTTCGGTTATGGTGGTGGTATAGAAATGAAGAAGAAGATGAAGAAGAAGAATGTAGAGAAAAATGAAAGGATGAGAGACTTAGAAAGAGAATAGAAGTTGAAAAATGAAAAATGGATGTCTTTGTGTGAGGGAGAGTGGCCATAGCATGTAGGGCATGGAGGGGGAGATATTTTCTTCATTTGTTGTAATTAAGGGGACAAAATGGTTAATTAAGGGGTTTACTTTAGACAAGCCCTAATGCTTTTCTTACATAAAGTAACCTTGTCTTCTACTTTTTCACTTTAGTAATGTCATCAATGCTTTATTATCTAGTTGACTAAATTTGAATTTTAATGATGTGATTAAGTGCTCTTGCAACTTAATTAACTTGATTAAGCAAAAATTAGTGATTAACTCATAGGAACATGATTAATAACATTAAACTTTTAATTAAGCTTAATTACCCTTAATCAAACTTGATTAGGCTGATTTGTAATGATTAGTGTTTAATTAGGCTGTTAAGAGTTTAACCCACTGAATTAGAGATTCTCTAGTCTTAATTAAGCATTCTCTTAACTTTCACTTCCAATCACCACATAAATTCTTTAATCAAGCTTTTAATCCATTAATTTCTCATTAAGTGCCTAATTACTCAAGGTTACTAAGATAATTTAGCACGAAGAAAAAGTGAGGATGTTACAAGAGGCACGTGGACTATAACGTCCTCCCGAAATGCATTATTATGCTTAAGTCATAATACCATACTTAGGAGTTGTTACTATTACCTGAGCGGATCTTTTCTGACAGCAACTTCAGCCGTCTTCGAAACTTCTCGAGCTATCTGGAGATAACACGGAAATAGGAGTGAGAACTTTAAGTTCTCAGTAGGATTCACTAAGAAATTCCATGCTTTGTCATCATTATTATCTCCAGTTGCTTTGGTTTATTGTGAAAAAAGTGATCATGCCAAATAAATTGCTCAGTTTCATAGTTCGAAAATGTACTATCCGAAGCAGAGTTAATTTTACTCATGTACTTGTTAAATGGAGTAAGGAATTCAAGCACGAGTACGACAGTATTTCATAATGATAATAATCATATCGATACAAAGGCCTACTTGCAATGTCATAATGATGATAATAAGTACTACTCATCATAAAATCCTGCATATGCGTTCATCATACAATCATGCATATGCAAATACGTTCATTTGAGTTCATGCAAAATGCACTTATGTTTCTTTAACTTCCTTTGACTTCCTTTCCTTGGCACACCTAGGCATTATGTGTCGCTGTCCCTAATGTGCTTGCATCTTTAGTCTTCACTCCCCTTGGGTAGTTTGATCTAGGAGTGAGGTCAACTCGTGACTATCGTCACACAGTACTGACCCGTAAGGGGACCCACGTGCCTCTAGGTCGGAGGGACTCGGTTAGCCATCTACCTCCAACATAAAGGGACCCAAAAGTTTTAGTTGTCTTCACAAGGAGGGACCCATTATGCAACTACCTCTGAGTGAAGTGACCCACATCTTTATCTTTTAACTGCCTTCACCCGGAGGAACCCAAATAATTGCCTCCAAATGAAGGGATCTCATACATTCTTTCATTTTTCATATGCAACTATCACGCTCTCATAAGACTAATTCATGATCATATCACCTTAACATATTCATAATCGTATAGCTGTTTATATCATAAATCTCTCATAAAATAAACACTCATGATTTCATAGACTTCTGCTAAAAATTCGGCAGCATAATGGATCGAGTCCGCTTCCCCATGAATAGTGCCAGACAACCAGAAAACTTTAAACAAATAGCAAACCCAATATAGAGCATCATATCTTCATTAGTTGTCACATACAACAAAGTCTTATGAGCAAAGCTTAGTTAGTTAGATGCAAGTTCAAAATCTTAAGTCTTAAACTATCTTGCAAGCTTTTAACTTTTATTGATGTTCCTGAGTTTGAGTTTAGAACCGACTTCCAAGATTGAATTGGGTCCAAGTTCCAAGATTATATAAGTTCTGACTTCCTGGTATATAAGGTTACTGTTTTGATTCTCGACTTCCGAGGTTATGTTTGAACTCTGAGTTTTAAAGCGTCCTAGTTCTCGACTTCTGAGATTCGGGTATAAGGTTTCATGTTCTGGTCTAACTTCCAAGTTCCGACATTAACTATACCCGATCTAGTTTTCTATTCACTAAGTTCCAAGTTCAACATTAGGTATACCTATTCTAGTTTCCTATTCACTAAGTTCTGAGTTCAATATTAAGTATACCCGACCTAGCTCTCTATTTGCTAAGTTCAGAGCTCCGATATTAACTAATACTTGATCTAGTTTTCATACATGTCTCTAGCCAGAATTGCACTCTTATAAGAAAAAATTCACCAAAAATAGAAATCTAGGTGAAATTATACGAAACTTATATCAATTTAAAGCTAACAGAACAAGCTTTCAAATGAAAAAGTTGCATATCATTTGAATGAGTATAACTTGAGATACAAGCCCCGAAACTTGACCCTACTGGACAACCCTACTCCAACCCAGATTGAACTTAAGGTGGATTCATTGATGTACTGGGGATAGCTGGCAACAAATCTGACTCTAAAATTTTTATGGGATGTCCCTTCATATGTTAGCTTTCAAACAACATTGGATTCACTCAAATTGAAGTGTGTAGGGTGAGTTATACCCTTCTCAACTCACACTAACTGGAAGAAAGTCCTAATTTCTAGGTCAAAATTCAAAAATTCATAACTACCTCTATATTGATCCAATGACTTTATATTGTATATAAATGGAAAGCCTTGAATATCTAGTTTCATATAAGAATAGATTCATGAAATTTAAATGGCTATAGGTGGAGTCGTACACTCCGCTGTACGGACTACTGAAGGAAAAACCCTAACAGCTTCTTAAGTTTTCTCTTTTCTTCAAGTTCTTTTATACCAATTCCAATTCTAATCATAACACACATGCAAATTCATTCATAAACTATCGTCATCACTCTAAATCACATCAATATCATGAGGAAGACAAGATCCCCATACAGCCCCAAGTCAATAAAAACAAGAAGAGAAGTTTGATTCCTACTTTGTTTAGTTGAATTCTTGTTGATTTGATGTCTCAAATAGAAGCAACTCTTGATGAGACTTAAAGGGAGGTTGGAGATGGAGTGGAGATGAGTGTGTATGGAAGAGAAATGGGGAGTGGTCAGCTCTTTATGCTGGCCGAAATTACCAAGGGGCAAGGAAGGAATTGAACACAAACTTGTGGAGCAAAGAGTTATGTGATTGGTGGATGTGTGTTGGAGTTTCAATTTGATTTGGCAGTCCATATGGAGGGCTGAGATGGCACCACTTGCATGGGTAAGTTGGCTAAATCTTGGCTATCCATTCTAGGGTTCTTATAGTATAATTTCTATTGATTTGATTTCGATAGTTTAAATTATCAAAATCTTACCGATTTCTCTTAAATCGGTAAACCGAACTTAGAGAAATTCTGCGAGGTTTCCTATGTTCCTAATCTAATTCCATCAAGTCTAATGACTTCTAAATCACATGTAGTTGATTTTAAGTAAATGTTTAATTGAATTCTAATTAAATCCACTTATTCGATAAAAATCGAACAACTCGGTTATGAACGATAAAAGTTTTCGAGCATTACATGGATCCCCTTATAGGTTAGTATTGTGTCATGACGGTCACAAGTTGAGCTCACTCCTTGATTGGTCTACCCAATGGCAATAAAGACTAAGACACCCTAGGGACGATGATATGCAATGCCTAGACGTGTTAAATAAAGGAACATAAGAAAGGTTGTACTTTGAGGACGATGATACGTAAGACTCAAGTGCAAACCCATGCAGACACCCTAGAGACGGCTATACATAACACCTAACTGTGTTAAGTAAAGTAAGTTAAATAAAGACGAGCACTTGCATAATTACATGATGTGTGCATCTGTATAAGCATAACTTTTATTCTATTTATTACTGTCATGAAGCTACTTTCCTAATTATTAAATGTGTGAATAAAATTAACCTACTTCCGAAGGACACTTTTGAACTTTCTAAAATGAAATCTATAGTTTATATGGCATTATCACTTTTTCTTAAATAAACCAAAGCAACTGCAGATAATGATGATGACATTATATGTGGTAGTCTAGGAGATCCTACTAAGAATATATAATTCTTACCCCTATATACATTCCCATGTTATCTCCAAATAGCTTAGGAGATATTGAAGATGATAATCCTAGACAAAGCTGATTAGGATGATTGAAGACGGCTAAAGGTTGCTATCAGATAAGGTCTGTATATGTACTAGTAACAACTCCTAAGTATGGTACTATGATTTAAGTATGGTATCATGCTTGGAAGGGTGTTACATTTTGGTATCAGAGTAATTCATCCTAACTAGACCAGGAATGAACTGACTATGCTTCCAAAGCATACTATAAGGGTTTAGAAAGTGATAGCTCCTTTTGATGAGTTATATTTTTAGTCAGTTTTTGTTTACTTAGGATGTAGTTGTTTAGTTTAGCTTTTTTTTGTTTTATTTTTGTAAATAGTTTAGATTTGCTAGTATTTTAAGTTTCTATTATTTTCTTATATTTTTGGATACTTATTTTGGGTTTACTTGATTGTTATTGGGTACAAGCGGGCCTGGAAGTAGTTGGAAGCAATCAAAGGAAAGATTCAGAGTTGGTATCTTGCACTATAGCACAAGCAAGTGCGCTATAGCGCACTGTTGCATAAGGAAAAAAGGCCAAAGTTTCATGTTGCTCTATAACGCAATGTCGTTTCATCAATTTCCTATTTTTTGTGTTGTGCTATTGTGCAACCTAGCGTGCTTTTGTTTATACAAAGTCTGTCAAGTTTGAATGCTGCACTATAGCATAGGTAGCACTCTATAGCGTAACACCATTTCCACTCATAAAGTTTTAGTTGTGCTACAGTGCAAGAGTTGCACTATAGCGTGACCTCGTCTGCAGTAATTTGTTGGCTTGTGTTGAATTTTTGAAAAAAGGGATCCACACACTATAAAAGGAAACACTTCATATTAGAAACGGACCGCTAAACACCTCTAAATACTTCCTAAGACAAAAGGCTTCCACCATAGAGATTAGAGGTGAAGATTCAAGGATTCCAAAGCTCAATTTCAACATGGAGAGATCCATATTCTTCTGAATCTCTTGTCTTTAGCTTGAATTCTTTATGGCTTTTTGTTCTTTTGTCTTCTCATCTTGATACTTCTCCATTGTTTTCTTTTCTTTGGTCATGAACTAAATTTCTTTTGCTAGGGCATTAATGGACCTTGTTTTCTTTCTTTATTGAGCTTGTCACCTATCCACTACCACCACCCACCACCATTTAACCCTGTCGTCCACTATTGTCGGCCACTGATAGAGCATTCATTTATGCATTATTCTAGTGTCATTCCTAGCTTGTTTATATCATAATTATGCTTTAATTGATGCAAATAAATAAGTTTGATAACATTGACCTTCATTGAGAACTTGCATAAATGTGTGCTAATTTTTGGATTTCATACTTTTTTCAACCTTTCTATCTTCTATAGCCCATATCTTGGGCTACAAATATTAGAATTCAGCAATCTTTAGCTCGTGGGAAATATAATGAAAAATCCTACAACTTTGTTGAAGAACTCAAGATCAAAATCTGTCAGATTCTGGACGTAATTTTCATTACAAAGAGGCTATAGTAAATGAGCCGGAACTATGTCAATTGGGCCCAGAATTAAGTGCTTCTTGAACCTATTTGTGTGTGATGGGCTTGGTTCTCTTAGGAGGTTTTGAGTTTTCTGAAAACATTATGATATAGGTAATTGAGAAGAAAAAAAGAAAGGAAGGGATTTTTGAGAATTGAAATTTGAGGAGTTTAGGTTTCTTATGGAGTAAGTTTTCATGACTTCTTTTTCTTCCTCATGTTTTTCTCTACATTTTTGGTTTTTGTCCATGGAGACGGAAGGCTAAATCTTCTTTCAACTTAGGAGATTCATCAATCAATGTATGGATTCTGAGGCTTAGTGTTTAATTAGATTCAATTTCAATTTTTGTTCTTCTCTTTCTCTCTACAATTCTGATTTTTCGTTTTTCTCTCTCAAGCATTAATCAATGCTTGATGAAACTATTCTGATTAGAATAGAACTCTTTGTTTCAGAATTAAATCCTAATTAGATTTGGATTAATTAATTCAAATCAAATTAGGTTTAAATAGAGGTTAATCTCAAATTTGGAAATTAGGTTAAAATTGAAGTAAATACTTGAAGATCTTCTTGTTTTTAATTTGAAATTAACGGAATGGAACTGAATTTGAAATGCTTCCTAATTGATGTGAGTGAATTTCCTAAGTTGATCCTTAATCCAATGATTTTTCTGCAACTATTCTTGATTCTATTTTCAATTAGATTTTTGAATTCTTGTTAATTAAACCCCTCCAACCTTGGTTATCCTACTGTATTCACGAAATTTAGAGTAATTCCTTGAGAAACGATCTAGGTTTACACCTATTACTACATTCTTTTGTTCAAAACCTAGTCTATTTCAGTGCATTATGACAGTGCGTATCAAATTTGGCGCTGTGGCCGGGGAATTATTCTATTTCTCCATCACATTAGGATTTTCATCTATATTGTGTTTGCATTTTGCAGTTTTGTGTATGCATTCTATGCATCTATGTCCTACTTGTGCATGTGTTTATATTTCGCATCATTCTATGTGCATTTAATGCATTCTGCATATTTCAAAATAATTCTGCATTGGTAATTCCATGTGTTCTGAGTTTACAGTGCCTAATTGTATTCTATTTCTGCAGTTTGCAATTAGGCAGTTTAGGTAGTCTTCGTATGCGAGGTAGTTTTTCATAGTTTAGGCATTTCCCATTTTGCATAACTATTTCATAAACTGTTTAGTATAGAATCATTATTGCATCATATAGTTTCTATTTGACATACATTTTTTTTAGAGTAGTTATTCATATTAACATTGTCTTTAGTGTTATCTTGCATTATAAGCTACCTATGTCATAGTAGGTAGAAGTAGCATTTTGTGCATCATCCAACAAAACAGTGCTTTTGCTTTGTTTCTATAGACTACATTAATCATATTAGGATTGTTGCTAACCTTATTTTAGAGTGCTAAAACTGATTTTGCAGAATCACACCAAGGGATTCAAATAGGAGATGCTGAAGTAGATCCTAAGTTGAAGTTTGGAATTAAGGATTTTTGTCCAAAGTTATATCATTATCCTGAGCAAAAATGACCCATAGGGTCTGGTGACACCTATTTTTGCCAAATTCCATCATCTGGTATAACTTTTTCAAAATTTTAGGCTAAAACTTTGAAGTGGCATAACTCTTTGCATACAACTCCGATTGATGCAAGTTTTATGTCCATTTCATATAACTTTTCGAGATCTAGCCACACAAACGCCATAGGCAGTTTAGGGCACAAATTTTTCAAAAGAACCCTCATTTAGGGCTTTTTTTTTAATTTTTAGGATTTTGTGATTTTTCTAATTCAATTTTCAGGTAGCAAACAAGCAGATTTTAATTTGAGCTTTTTTGTGCTTCATTTACATCCTAAAAATGATCTAATCCAATTCCCTATTATCTGGTTTGAGTGTTTATGTATGTTGTTTTATGTGCTTTTGCATTTTCACTACTTTTCTTGCATTGCAAGTAATCTTGTCTAGTAGTGCACGAGCAAGTCCAAGCTTGGGAATCTGTTTGATATTGATCCTGAAATAGATATGACGTTTCATAAACGTATTAGGCTTCAAGGTAGTGTGCATAGTCATAACCTCCATACTAGTCTTTTGCATAGTAGTAGTTTGCATAACAGAGATAGTTTTAGTGAGTCTGCATCTGAATTTATTGATTCAAGTTCTAAAACTGAACATCTAGAAAACAAGGATAACAATCAGCATGAGAGAACCCTCAAGGAGTTGGCTGCACCTGATATGACATATCAACCATAAGCATTCAATATCCGAAAATTGAAGTTCCTTTTGAATTAAAGTCTGGACTAATCCATTTGCTACCTAAGTTCAATGATTCTGTAGGTAAAGATCCTCATAAGCATTTGAAAGAGTTCCATATAGTCTGCTCAACCATGAGGCCTCAAGGAGTTCCTGAAAATCACATCAAGCTGAAGGCATTTCCATTCTCTTTTTCCATTCTCTTTAGATGGTGCAGCAAAGGATTGGCTATACTACCTTCAACCAGGATCAGTTACTTACTGAAATGAAATGAAGAGGCTATTCCTGGAGAAGTTTTTCCCTGCATCCAAGGCTACAACAATCAGAAAGGAGATCAGTGGCATTAGAAAGCTTCCTCAAGAGAGTTTGTATGAGTACTGGGAGAGATTCAAGAAGCTGTGTGCAACCTGTCCACACCACCAGATCAGTGATCAATTGCTCATCCAGTGTTTCTATGAAGGACTTGCTCCAATGGAGAAGAGCATGCTTAATGCAGCCAATGGAGGAGTTCTCATGGATAAAACTCCTATTGCAGCCAAAGCATTGATTAACAATATGGCAGAGAATTCTCATCAATTCAGCATAAGAACCATGTTGCCAACAAGAGTAGTCCATCAATTAGGCCATCCAATTCCACCTGCTCCTAATAATTCATGGCCTCAAGTAATAGTGGAGAATAATTCTAGCAAAACCTAATCTGGTTCTACTCTTGATCAAGGGATAGTTCAGAGTAGGCTAGAGAGTAGAATTGACGAGTTGACCACCTTTGTAAGGCAATTGGTTGTTGCACAGCAAAATGCTCCACAAAAGATGATGGTGAGAGATTGTCTTATTTGCTATTCCCAAGAGCATACCTCTGATTGTTGCCCTTTGCTTCAAGAAAATAATCAACAAGCTTCTATCCAAGGAGTTTATAGTGGAAGTCAGCAACAATTTAAGTAGCAGCAACAGTAGCCATAGAATTTTCAGCTATCTCCAAAGTAATGGTACTAATACCAGTATCAGTCTCATGATCCTACATTAAGGAGCCATCCAAATATGAGAAATGTTCAATTTCCTCAGCAGTAGCAACAGCAACCAACTAGGTAGTATAGTAACAAATACCAGCCTTCTCCATTGAAGCAACAACAGTAAAACATGCAACCAACTCAGCCAAGCCAAAATTCTGAACCATCGTTGGAGGATTTGATGAAGTAGATGGCCACAAATAATCTGTAGTTCCAACAGAATGTGAATGCTTCCATCCAAGATCTGCAGACACAAATTGGTCAGTTAGCTACTACTATGAACTAGCTAAAATCTCAAGGAAGTGGTCAGTTGCCTTCTCAACCAGAAATTAACCCTCAAGGAAATGTGAGTGCAATAGCCTTGAGGAGTGGCGAGGAACTGCCTACAAGAGAGCCAACTAAGAAGCTACAAAATGAGCATGAGAAGCTTAACAATTTGCTGCAGAATCAGTCTGATAAGCTGCAAAAAGATCCTACAGATGATGTTGCGGTATAGAAAATGGATTTTGTCCCAAGCACTTCAAATAATGCTGCACAAAAACCACCTCTTCCTTTTCCAAACAAAGTTTCCAAACAAAAACTAGCAGTTGCAGATTTTGATAAGGAGCTTCTTGAGACTTTCAGAAGAATTGAAATGAATATCCCTTTGTTGGATGCGATCAAACAGGTTCCCAAGTATGCCAAATTCCTCAAGGAGTTATGTACCAATAAGAGGAAACTGAAGGGAGATGAGAGGATTACCATGGGAAGAAATGTATCAGCCCTCATTCAACCCAATATGCTTGAGAAATGTAAGGATCTAGGAATGTTCATTGTCCCTTGCACCATTGGGAATTCCACTATCTAGAATGCATTGCTTGATCTTGGTGCTTCCATCAATGTGATGCCTACATCGTTATACAAGTCTTTGAACCTTGTCCTTTGCAACCAAGTCGTGTGATCATTACTCTAGCAAATAAAAGCATAGCACACCCTATTGGAGTTGTGGAAGATGTATTGGTCAGAGTGGACAAGCTGATATTTCCAGTAGATTTCTACATCCTAGATATGGAAGAAGGATTTTCTCCATGCAGTCTTACCTTGATCCTTGGGAGGCCATTTCTAAAAATAGCAAGGACGAAAATTGACGTGTATTTCGACATTCTGTCCATGGAGTTTGGTGATGATGTGGTGCAGTTCAACATTTTTTAGGCCATAAAACACCCCATGGAAGATCATAGTGCATTTTAGTTAGATATTATTGAGTTGCTAGTTGATGAATCTTGCTCAGAATTGTCCGTAGATGTACTGCAGGCAGAGTTTCTAGAATTTCTCATTGATGACACCTTTACTTGTCCTGATTACACAAAAACAGAATTGTGTAGTGTGTGTGCAGAAATTGAGGCATGTTTGCAAAATAAAGATAGTGATTCTGATGTTGTTTTAGAAAATGATGCAACAAGATCAGAATATTTCAGCTTGATTATAGCAAGTACATCTAAATCTGATCTTGTTGCAGAGTTAGATTCTTCCTCTAGACTACTTCCCTCCATTGTGTAGCCACCTGACTTGGAGCTCAAACCATTGCCAAAGCATCTAAAGTATGCATTTTTAGAAGCTAATGACAAGCTTCCAGTGATAATTTCAATAGAGTTAGATGCTGAACAAGAAGAGAAGTTACTCTGGACATTAAAAACTCACAAACAGGCGATAGGTTGGACTTTGGCGGACATACTAGGAATTAGTCCTTCCACATGCATGCATAGGATCCTATTGAATGAGGATGCCAAACCGGTTAGAAAGCTCCAGAGAAGACTTAACCCCACTATTCTGGAGGTGGTTAATAAGGAAGTGAGCAAATTGTTAGCAATTGGCATGATTTACCCCATTTCAAATAGTGAGTAGGTGAGTCTAGTCCATGTGGCTCCAAAAAAGACCATATTTGCCTATCGAAGGATGCCATTTTGTTTGTGCAATGCACTGGCACCTTCCAGAGGTGTACGATGAGCATCTTTGCTGACTTTCTAGAGACTTCACTTGAGGTATTCATGGATGACTTTACTATTTATGGTTCCTCATTTGATGCATGTTTAGAGAGTCTATCTAGAGTTTTAGATAGGTGCATACAGTCTAACTTGGTTCTGAACTATGAAAAATGTCATTTTATGGTAACTGAAGGGACTATATTGGGGCATATTATATCTAGTAGAGGCATTGAGACAGATAGAGCTAAGATTAATCTGATTGTATCTTTACCTTACCCCACCTATGTGCGGGAAGTGCATTTTTTTCTTGGACATGCAGGTTTTTACAGGAGGTTCATCAAGGACTTCAGCAAGATTGACCTGTCGCTGTCCAACCTTTTGCAAAAAGATGTCGAGTTTTTGTTTGATCAGGCCTGCAAGGATACATTTGATGAGCTGAAAAGATGCCTAACCTCCACGCCTATCATTCAGCCTCCGAGATAGGACATTCCATTTGAGCTTATATGCAATGCCTCCAACTATGCTATTGGTGCAATCCTTGGTCAGAGAGTGGATAGACAACCTTATGTTATTGCATATGCTTCTCGTACCTTGGATAAAGCACAAACGAACTACACCACTACTGAGAAGGAGCTTTTAGCTATTGTTTCTGCATTAGATAAATTTCGTTCATATTTGCTAGGCTTTAAAGTTATTGTTTTCTCTTATCATGCAGCTTTGAGATACTTGCTTAAGAAGTCAGATTCTAAGCTGCGACTAATTCGTTGGATGCTTCTTTTATAGGAGTTCGATATTGAGATTAGAGATAGAAATAGTGCAGAAAACTTAGTGGCAGATCACTTGAGCAGAATTCAACTGCCACACGAGGATTTCCCCATTTGTGGTACATTTCTAGATGAGCAATTGTACCAGATAGGAGGACGGGATCCTTGGTATGCAGACTTAGTATATTATCTTGCTGCCAAAGATATCCCAGCACACTTTTCGAGAGCATAGGCTGCCAAGTTAAAGAGTGATTCCAAGTACTACATATGGGATGATCCTTACTTATGGAAGATGTATAGTGACCAGATCATCAAACAATGTGTGCTAGACCATGAGTTTTAATCCATACTCAGATTTTATTATTCCTTGGCTTGTGATGGTCATTTCGGGCCCCAGTGCACAGCCCGGAAAGTCTTGGACTCTGGATTATATTGACCCATCTTGTTCTGAGATGCACACAGCTTCTGTAAGATATGTGAACAATGCCAGCGGACCGAGAATATTTCGTGCAGAAATAAGATGCCTCAACAACCTCTCCTTTTCTGTAAGTTATTTGATGTATGGGGTATACATTTTATGGGTCCATTTCCTATTTCATTTGGCTTTGCCTATATACTGTTAGCTATGGACTATGTCTCCAAGACTGATAATGCTCGAGTTGCTGTAGATTTTGTCAGTTCACACATTTTCTGCAGGTTTGGATTTCCTAGAGTTTTGATCAGTGACCAGGGATCACATTTCTGCAACCGCACCATGGATATCTTGCTATGTAAGTTTGGGGTCATGCATAGAGTTTCTACACCATACCACCCCCAAACGAATGGGCAAGCAGAGATCTCTAACCAGGAAATTAAGTAGATCTTGGGGAAGATAGTCCAACCTAACGGGAAGGATTAGAGTTTTTGCTTAGAGGATGCTCTGTAGGCGTACAAGACTGCCTACAAAATGCCGTTAAGCATGTCCCCTTATCAAATTATTTTTGGTAAGGCATGTCATCTTTTGGTGGAAGTAGAGCAAAAGGCATTCTAGGCGATAAAGAAGCGCAATATAAATTTGGATGCATGTGGTTTGCATAGGAAGCTTCAACTGCAAGAGTTGGAGGAGATTCGTAAGGAAGCATATGAGAACTCCAACATCTACAAGGAGTGGACCAAAGCATTTCATAACAAGATGATAGGGCGCAAAGAGTTCAAAATTGGTGAAAAAGTTCTTTTATCCAATTCTAGACTTTAGTTGATGCCTGGTAAATTAAGATCTAGGTGGGATGGTCCTTTTCTTATTGTTACACTTTTCCTTATGGGGTAGTAGAGCTTCAAGACATAGGAACCAAGAAAAGCTTCAAGGTTAATGGGCATCGACTTAAGCACTTTCATGAAGACTTAATGGAGCAAGCGCCAGAGGATGCCACCTTTAGGTTGGCTATTTACCCTGATTGATCATAGGGGAATGTACTTACCCTACTTTCATTTTGATTATTCTACATTGTCCATTATATTTCATGTTGTTTACATTGAGGGCAATGTAATCTTTAAGGTATGGGGGGAGGCACAACATTTTTGTTGTTTTTTTGTTGTTTTTGCTATTTTTGTTGTTACATTCTGCTTTGCATATTGTTTTGCATGTTGTCTATTGTTTTTTTAAGTGTTTTCAAGGTTATGAGCATATACCAAGTGAGTGAAAACGTTCATTGTTTGAATGGATTGAATGACTTGCATTTTGGATTCAATAAGCGTGCTTTGAGAGTCATTTGTATGGACCACTGTGAGATTTTTTTTTTTTTTTGGGCTTATTGCATAGATGACAAAATCATGTCATTCTTTCTTCCTTTCTTGTGTGTTGCATTCATGATTGTCTATCACACTAGAACTTGCCTTCAGTTTTCTTTGAGGTCACATTTTTGCATGCATACATAAACATGATTGAGGCATTATTTCTTGAATAAGCTACTTGGCCAAATCGCCAACCTTGCATTATATCTTTTGTTGAGCTTGTTAAGCATATTTTAACCAATTCTTGTTCTATTAGCTCATTACAAGCCAAAGTGGAAAACCATGAGTTGACCTTACCATTGAGGATAAAAGAGCTTTGGAATTGTTTTGGGAATGATTTAAGAACAAGCATGGGGGTGGCCTTGAAGTTGTGTCAAGAGTTGAAAAAAAAAAAAAGAAGAAGAGAGTAGTAGCGTATGTTAAAAAAAATTATTATTAGATTTCAGTTTCAAAAAAAAAAGAAGAAGAAAAAAAAAAGAGAAAAATAAATAAATATAAGTAAAGTAAATAAAAACAAAAAAAAGGAAGGAAAGGAAATTAAGGATTGCTATCTAACATTGGCATTCTTTGGGGTAACTTTCATGCTAGGTTCTATGACCATTCCCCATTGTTCTTTTACGCTTCTTTGGTATCGCCTTGTTTATCCTTACATATCCTTACCTTTTCCCCTAGCCTCATTTCAAGCCATTAAAGTACTCTTGATTTTTGTGTGCATGTATTTTGAGTGGTGGAGAAGTAAAACAATAGGTAAGCTTATGGTTGTGCATGCTTCATGATGTACATTTAAGTGATATATAGTAACCTAAACACTTGAGAGTTAAGAGTATGACTTGTGAGGTTTCCTACTTTTGATCTATTCATTTGACTTGATTAGTTTCTCTTGTTGACTTAAGTGTGAGAAATGATATCCATGATTACTTTGTTCTCTTGACCTTGCTTGGTTTTGTTCATAGTTTTACTACCTTGATTTCCATAGAAAGTATTGTTTAGTGCATGTTTGTTTCTCGTGCATGCTTTGATTTCCATTTCCTTAGTCTTTCATTTTAGCCTTGCCTGAGGACGTGCAAAAGATTAGTGTGGGGGGGGATTTGATAGAGCATTCATTTATGCATTATTCTAGTGTCATTTCTAGCTTGTTTACATCATAATTGTGCTTTAATTGATGCAAATAAATGAGTTTGATGACATTGACCTCCATTGAGAACTTGCATAAATGTGTGCTAATTTTCGGATTTCATACTTATTTCGACCTTTCTATCTTCTGCAACTCATATCTTGAGCTACAAATATTGGAATTGAGCAATCTTTAGCTTGTGGGAAAGATAAGAAAAATCCTACAGCTTCACTGAAGACTCAAGATTGAAATCTGTCAGATTCTAGACGTAATTTTCATTGCAAAGAAGCTACAGTAAATGGGCCAAAACTATGTCAATTGGGCCCAAAATTGAGTCCTTCTTGAACCTATTTCTTTCTGATAGGCTTGGTTCTCTTAGGAGGTTTTGAGTTTTCTGAAAACATAATGATATGGTTAATTGAGGAGAAAAAAAGAAAGGAAGGGATTTTTGGGGGATTTTTGAGAATTGAAATTTGAGGAGTTTAGGTTTCTTAGGGAGTAAGTTTTCATGACTTCTTTTTCTTCTTCATATTTTTCTCTACGTTTTTGGTTTTTATCCATGGAGATGGAAGGCTGAATCTTCTTTTAGCTTAGGAGATTCATCACTTAATGCATGGATTTTGAGGCTTAGTGTTTAATTAGATTTAATTTCAGTTTCTATTCTTCTCTTTTGCCCTACAATTCTGATTTTTTGTTTTTCTCTCTCAAGCATTGATCAATGCTTGATGAAGCTATTCTGATTTGAATAGAATTCTTTGTTTCAAAATTGAATCCTAATTAGATTTGGATTAATTAATTCAAATTGAATTAGGTTTAAATCGAGGCTAATCTCAGATTTGGAAATTAGGTTAAAATTGAATTAAATACTTGAAGATCTTCTTGTGTTTAATTTGAAATTAACGAAATGGAACTGAATTTGAAATGCTTCTTGTGAATATATGATGAATCCTAGTTGATGTGAATGAATTTCCTAAGTTGATTCTTAATCAAGCGATTTTTCTGCAACTGTTCTTGATCCTATTTTCAATTAGATTTTTGAATTCTTGTTAATGAAATACCTCCAACCTTGGTTATCCTAATGTATTCACAAAATTTAGAGTAATTCCTTGGGAAACAATCTAGGTTTGCACCTATTACTATATTCTTTTATTCAAAACTTAATCTATTTGAGTGCATTGCGACAGTGCACGTTAGCCACCAGTAACTACCGCTAATGGCCACATCATCCACCACTATTTGCCACCATCCGCTACTACCGCCCACCCTATCTGCTATTGCTAGCCACCATCATCTTCCATTACTCACCCCATCTGCCACCGTCTACCACTGCCAGCTGCCACACTTACCGTCGATGGCTGCATCATCCACCAATGTCTGCCACCATCTATAGCCACCTTCCTCCTTATTTGCCACCATTTGTCGTTGCTAGGCACCATTATTTTCCAGCACCCACCTTGTTCGCCACCATCTACTGCCGTCGACCGCTCCCACCCATTGATAGCCATATCGTTACTTGCCTCCATCTGCCATCGGTAGCCACCACTATTTTCTACCAATGCCATTGTCTGCTAGATTTGTTTTTCAATGACATAATCAAGGAAAAAGAGATACAAAAGAAGAAGAAGAAGAAAAAGAAGGAGGAGGAGGAGGAAAACATATATGTTAAAACTAATTTTTAAGTTGTTGAACCAAACAATGTTCAATAAAATGCTAGTTTCTTTTTATATTGGTTAACATAACTGGTTCTATTTTGTACCCTGTCAACTTGGTTTTTGAGGTTGCCAAACAACCCCATAGAGCTTTAACCTTTTCCTAAATTAGTTTGTCCTAAGAGATTAGGCAATCAGTTTAGGATAAAGAGTATTACTTGACCTTAAAAGAGGTTAGGAATCCGTTGCATTTCCATATCATTAGCATTTGTCTGCACTATTATTTTTTTTCTTTATTTTACTTTATTTAAATTTTAATTTCTTCATCCATAATTTCATTCCATCCAAATAGTTACTCCCCTAGACTATCTGATATTTGATCTATTCTCATGGGAATGATACTTTTTTCATCACTTTATTACTTGTACGACCTAGTATACTTTCCGAAACCGCATCAAGTTTTTGGCACTATTGCCGAGGATAGTATCGATATCATTCTTAGTTTACGAGATACTAGGTTGAACTTTATTTTTATTTTTATTTTTATTTTCCTTTTTATTTTGTTTTTATTTTGTTTTTCAACTTTCACCTATTCTTGTGTTCTATTTTGTAGTTTATATGAAGGAGCTAATCCATGGAAGACTTACTCTTTGATCCAGAGATCAAGCGTTCCTTACGTCAACTCAGAAAAAAATGAAGAGCAGTTGAAAGAGTTTCTGAAGGTACCATAGTTGAGGAAAATGAGAAAAATGACAGAGCCATGAAGGATTATTGGCACCTACTCTTCAAGGGTTCTTATCCAATATTGCGAGTCCACCTGTCCAAGCAAACAACTTTGAACAGAAGACGTCACTCATTCAGTATATGCAATAAAACTGCCAGTTTACTGGATTACCTAGTGAAGACCCTAATGAGCATCTTGGCAATTTTCCACAGATCTATGACACCTCAAAATTAATGGTGCCACAAATGATGCTATTCGACAGAGATTGTTCCAATTCTCATTAAGAGACAAGGCCAAAGCCTGGTTGAAGTCTCTACTTCAGGGAACACTCACTATTTGGGACATGGTGGCTAGGAAATTCTTAGAGAAGTACCTCTCTACTGCCAAGTCTGCTAAAATAAGGAATGACATCACTTCTTTTGCCCAATCATAAGGAAAGTCTTTTTATGAGTCCTAAAAAAGGTATAAGGAGCTCTTAGCAAAGTGCCTACATCATGGAATCCTACTCTGGATGCAAATCCAGATATTCTATAATGGTTTCCTGATGTTTACTTAGATCATGGTTGACGTAGTAGTTGGAGGTTCTTTGAACAATAAGACACGTAAGTAGTCTTGAGAGTTATTCGAGATAATGGCCAGCATTAATTATTAGAAACCTAGTGAGAGAACACAAAAAGGGGAGTTCTGGAGGTAGACACTACCATTGCCCTCTTGGCCCAAATGTAAGCCTTATCAGTCCAAAATGCAGCCATTCAGAAGCAATTAGACTTGCTCAGTACCACTTCACTAGCACCAGTTTTGTGGTGTGACTTTTTCCATGGAAACCATCCTAATGGAAAGTGTGCTACAGAGCTTACTTTTGTTGAATAGGTCAACTACATGAATGCTTAGAGGCACAAATAGTTATGTTCCTGGATATAGAGATCATGCCCACTCTAGTTAGTACCGTGCAAATTAGGGTGCTCCTAGGCACTTGTACAATGCACATGTTCAAGAGACGAAGCCTAACTTGGAAGACATGATCCAAAAATTTATGAAGACCTGCTCTAATTTTGTGGATCAAACTGAGGCAAAATTCAAGCAATATGATGCCTACCTCAAGAATAATGAAGCCTCCATTAGGAACATTGAGTTTCAGTTGGGACAAATCTCTAAGCAACAGTCAAAGAGACCACAAGGTTCCTTACCTACTAACACAGTTTCAAATCCTAGAGTACAAGTGCATGCAATTATTTTGAGAAGTAGAAAAAAGCTAATAGAGCCTGAAAAGCCAAAGGAACATGACCTATTTGCTGAAACTAAGAAATAAACACCAAAAGGGGAAAAGTATAAGATCCCCATGAGGCATAGCAAGGAGGTGGGAGAAGAATAAAAGAACTCTACATATGTGGCACATCCCTCTTATGACCTTCCAATTCCATATCCACAAAGGGTGAAGCCTAAAAAGACAGAGTAAATAGAGAAGCAGTACTCCAAGTTTTTGGAGTTGTTCAAGAAACTGCATATTAATATTCCTCTCTTAGAAGCCCTTGAGTGGATACCGAGCTATGCCAAATTCATGAAGGACATTCTCTCTCGTAAGAAGAAGCTCAAGCATGATGAGACCATAATGCTAACCAAGGAGTGTAATGACATAATGCAAAACAGGCTACCTCCAAAGTTGAAAGATCCAGAGACTTTTACTATTCCATGTGATATTGATGTTGTTCATTTTGATAAAGATCTTAGTGATCTAGGTGCAAGCATTAATTTAATGCCTTTATTTGTTTTCAAGAAGCTTGGGATCGTAGAGCCAAAGTCCACCATGGTGTCTCTACAACTAGCAGATAAGTCCATCAAATATCCAAGGGGCATATTGGAGAATGTGCTAGTGAAAGTGGACAAGCTCATCTTCCCAATGGATTTCATTGTCCTTGATATAGAGAAAGATACAGAAGTCCCACTAATCCTCAGAAGATCTTTCTTGGCTAGTGGAAAAGCTTTGATTGATGTAGAGCAAGGAAGGCTCGAATTGTGAGTTCAAGAGGAGAAAGTGACATTCAAGGTGTTTGAAGCAACTACACCCCTTTTTGAAGCCAACTCTTGCTTTCCAATGGATATAGTGGAAACTAATTTGAGCATTTCAATCCCAATATCCCATGACACTCCTCCTTGGAAGTCTAAATTGATGAAGATCAAAGCAAGGAAGAAAAGGAAAAGGCTAGGGGATAATGATCTTAAGCTACACGATAAGCCATCAGAAGCTCCCCACTTACCATTCAAGCCTAATTTTACTTCTTCAATCTTTAGGAAGAAGAGCTACTACCTTGGTGACAATTCACCAAAGAGAAGGAAGAAAATATCATGAGTGACAAGGCCATCTCTAACTTAGGGATGTTAAACTAAAGTACTTGTTAGGAGACAACCCAATTTTTCTAACTTTTCTCTTATTTTAATTTTCCTTTTTTTTCTAGTTATTCTTTTGATTTAGATAGAAATTTAGTTTTGAATATTTTTAATTTTTTTTTGTTTTATTTTGTAGGTTTACTAGACCAATTAGGAAGTTCATAAGTAGAGGATAAAGCTACATTGGACATCCAGCAAAAAAAGTGCAAAAGTCTGCACTAGCAATAGCGCACTATAGCGCGTTGCCTTGCACTATAGTGTACTGTTAGATAAACAACATTAGTTTGTAAACTTGGCTACTCTATAGCGCAAGCCTGATTCTATAGAAAGAGCAACTGACGATAAAGATGCAGAGGATTCTGAGGCTCCAGAGGATGATTAGATTTGGAAGTAACTTTCCTTTCCCACTTTTGGTTTTATTTTCATTCATTGGAGACAATGCATAATTTTAAGTTGGGGGTTGGGAAAGTCCATTGTTGTACTTCTTATTTGCTCTTGTTTCCTTTTAGTTTAGTTTAGTTTATTAGGTTGTTAGTGATTTTAGTTTCAATTTTCTGCTTTAAAAAAAAAAACCAAAAAGATTTTTAGTTTTAGTCTTTTTCCTAGTGTTTTTTGTTAGCCAACTAGTTGTTGTTTGCCTATGCCTATGATATGAATATTGTTCTGTTTATTAACTTTTAAGTAACTTTGGATCCTGATTTGAGTCTTGAAAATCTTCGTGCAATTTTACTATTGAATTGGGAAGGATTATATTCTTGCACTTTGACAAGAGTTAGCAACTTAGGATAAGTGACCTTTATGCTTTTATGCTTTTATTTAGGTTGAGACATACATTCTTGTTTATGTGAATCTCTCATGAAATATATGTGAGTGAATCTTAGCCATAGAGATGATTTAGGCCATGTTTGGTGGCCATAATTAAGTCTTATTTGTAATATCTTACCAGATAAAATACTATGCTTAAGTCATAATATATTATCTGATAAGTTATTATGTGTGGCAGTCTAATTAAATTCCATTTTCTGATTCAATGTTAATTACCCATATAAAGTTAACTGTTCACTTAATTAATTTCTGTTTGGTTGCAGAATAAGTAATGGATAATCGTTGTAACAGAAATAAAATAAAATAAATAAAAATGCGGAATAGATAGAACTATTTAACTTCACTATATATGTAAATGTACATAGATTTCCATTTCCCAACTTACTAAAAGGATATATAAACAATACAGGGTATAAAAATTAAGGCTGCTATAACAAAATAAATCGGTCTGTCTCTATGAATAGTACCTTAACTGGTCCCCAAGGAACATTTTGTGTGCTAACCATCCACATATAACATACACTAAACTACTGCCTATGGCCCAATAATGCCAAAAGAGGGCCACTTTATATATTTCCTATTGCAGCACTACACAAGCACCCTAGATGGACTCCGAGGAAAAGAATCCATTCGCCATGCCGGTGTCAACTGGAGTGTAGTCCAGCTCGGGGCAGAGGACGAGGAAGACAAGTTCATCACCTCCGACAGATCCTCCTCAGATAGTGAGGCAGAGGGGATCTGCTACAGTGGTGAAGCTGGCAGAGCCATAGGAGCTGCTGCTGCTATTGCTACAGGTGGAGGTAGGAATGGATGTGCCATGTGGAGAGGGATGGCAATATAAGGAGCGGACGGGTCGAAAAGAAGGTGAGTAAGTGGGATTGCAAAATCTCTACTGAAGAAGAAATAAAGGCGGAATCAGCAGCCACCAAATATGTACACAGAGTCTATAAATAGGTCGAGGTGAATATGAAGCTTAGGGAACTCAATGAACAGGATTCCTATCGCCGCATTCTCCATGATCTGAGAATGATGCGGAAACATACGGTAAGGTAAGAAATAAATATTTCTCAGTAGAAATCCTAATTCTCTACACTTCTGGCATCGCTGTCATTCTCAGTTGACTCGGTTTTTCTTAGGTTTAAATAATACACTAAGACAATAATATGCAACTTTAATTTGTATTATGAAAAGTGTAATCCGAAACAAGCTTTATTTTAAATTAGAGCAATAAAAGGGCATTTAAACCTAGCATGTCACCATGACTAAAATAGTAATCATACTTAAATAGTAACATAATATGAGGAACACTGATAACTGTAAAAGCAGTTAGAAATCAACAAACACAGCATATATGTATATATACTGAAAAAAATACGCTTTGTCTTTGAGAGCCTTCAACTCTTGTAACTTATAATTTCCATTCTTGGTCCCCTGAGAGTCATTGGCCATATACTCCCGGGTAATAGTCTGCTTTTTAAGACCGAGCTCGTTCTTATATAGGATTACCAGGTTTACTTTCGCTGACTTTCCGACTAATCTATTCCCCTTAAACTTATTCAAGGGCTAGCCCAAGTAATATAGAATCCTTTATAATATTCATGAATTCCATGCACAACTAACTTTATCCTTTCAAACATCATGTGTTCATGCAAGTACATCTTACACAACATATGAATTCTTTGCCGAAATTTCCGCAGCATAACGGATCAAGTTCCCTTCCCCATGAATAGTGCCAAACTACCAATAAAATCATTCAAACATGCAAATCAATATGGAATAGAAATTATATATTCACAATATCATTCATCAAAGTGAATACAAACATCAAGAGAGTTTTCTGCTTGCTTCATCCTACTCTACCCGAATTTTGTATAATCCACCTTTAGTCCAATTCAACTCATTTAAACTTGGATTTTCGAGATGTCATAGCTCTATGTGTCTAGTTTCCAACTGTTTTGGCCCCATCTCATTTTGATTTGTACAACTCAAGTTATTTCTTTTTACCTCAGACTACCCTGTACTTAGCTAGAATTGCACACTTATAAGTGAAAATTCATTAAAAATAGAAATTTGGGTGAAATCATACAAAATTTATATCAAATTAAAGTTAACAGAACAAGATTTCGAATGAGATAAGTTACGTATCATTTGCGTGAGCATATTTTGAGATATAAGCCCTGTAACTTGACCCTACTGGACTACCCTAATAGCTTCTTGAATTCTCTCTATTCTTCTTTCATACCAATTCCAATTCTAATCACAACATACATACAAAATCAACCATAATCCATCCTTATCACCCTAAATTACATCAGTATCATGAGAAAACAAGATCTCCACATAGCCCTACATCAATGAAAACTAAGAAGAGAAGTTGGATTCCTATCTTTCCTAGGTGTGATTCTTGCTAGATTTGTGTTTTGAATTGAAGAAATCTTGATGTGGCTTGAAGGTTTGTTGGAGATGGAGATGATATGAGATGAGATGAGATGAGGAGGAAAGGAAATGGAGAGGGTTCAGTTACATGTAGTGGCCAAAATTGCAAGGGGTAGGAAGTGAAAAATTTAAAAACTTTGGAGAGAAGTTATCATACGATTGGTGGATGTGTTTTGCTTATTCAACTTGATGTAGCTACCCTTTTCGGGGCTGATGGTGGTGCCACATGCAAGGGTGTGGTGGCTGAATCTTGGCCATCTATCCTAGGGTTTTCACAGTATAATTTCTATTAGTTTGGTTCTGACAGTTTAAAATACCAGAGTCTTACCGATTTCTTTTAAATTAGTAAACTGGTTTTAGGAAATTCCTATGAGGTTTCCTGTGGTTCTAATCTAATTTCCTCCAGGTTAATTCTTCTAAATGTTACTTAATTGGCTTTGGGTAAATACTTAATCAAATTCCAGTTAATCCTAATTATTTGCTAAAAACCAAACAACTCGGTTAAAAACGATAAAATTTTTCGGATGTTACATTACTACCCTCCTAAAAAAATTTTGTCCTCAAAATTTAGTACCTGAGAATAATTCAGGATACTCCTTCCTCATATCAGACTCTAATTCCTATTATAGTCCACTGAGTCGTCGTTTTCCCATGCCACCTTCACTAACTGTACAGCTTTGTTCCGAAGGTGTTTGATGCTCCTGTCCACTATCTGTGCTGGGGGTACATGAAATGTTAAGTCATCCCTTAACTGGATTGATTCAGGCTCCAAGAAGTGAGTGAGGTCAGGTTGGTATTTTCTGAATTGAGAAACATGGAAAACATCATGAAGGTTTGACACATGCGGAGGTAAGGCAACTTGATATGCAACTATTCTGATTCGCTTCAAGATTTGAAAGGGACCTATAAAGCGAGGGCTTAGGCTTCTAACTTTAATAACTCTACCTACTCTAGTTGTGGATGTGATCTTTAAGAACATATGGTCTCCTTCTTGAAACTCCAAGGGCTTTCTCCTAATATCCGTGTAGTTCTTTTGATGGCTTTGAGCTGCAAGTATCTTGCTATGGATTCTTTTGATTTGCTCTACACTTTGCTTGATTAACTCTGGTCCTAGTGGACTCTGCTCCCCTGATTCGTACCAACATAGTGGAGATTGGCATTTCCGTAGATATAATGCTTCATATGGAGCCATGCCAATGCCCACATGATAACTATTGTTGTATACAAATTCGGCTAATGGTAAATATCGATCCCAACTCCTGTGCTGTTCCAAGATGTACGCTCACAGCATACCTCCTAAAGTCTAAATAGTTCACTCGGTCTAACCGTCTGTTTGTGAATGGTATGCAGTGCTTAAACAGAGTCTGGTGCCAAACACCTTTTAGAATGCTCCCCAAAATCGTGAGGTAAATCTTGGATCTCGATCTGAGATGATTGTTGAAGAAATACCATGTAGCCGCACCACTTCTTAAATGTACAATTGAGCCAACTTCTCTAGAGGATAATTCACTCGAATGGGTAAAAAGTGAGCAGACTTGGTTAGTCTATCCGCTATGACCTATATAGCGTCATATCCCGAGGGTGTCCTTAGTAAGCCCACTACGAAATCCTTGGAGTTGCTTTCCCACTTCCACTCTGGAATTTCCAAGGGTTTCAGTGTCCCTGCCGGCTTCTAATGTTCTATTTTCACTTTCTGACAGGTTAGGCATTTATTCATGAAACTCACCACATCTGTCTTAAGGCCTGGTCACCAAAACATCTTCTTGAGGTCCTGATACATCTTGTTAATGCTAGGATTTATAGTGAACTTGCTTCTATGTGCTTCCTCCAAGATCTTCTTCCTAAGGTTGTCCTCCTCAGGCATGTATATTCTCCCTGATATCACCATATTCCTTCTATATCCCGAATAAATCCCGTTAGCTTTCCAGATTGCACCAGTTGCACTGTATTCTAAAAGGTGTCATTCCTTTGTTGTGCTTGTCAGATTTGGTCTTTGAAATCACTAGTTAACTTAAGTTGGTTTAACTGAACGACAGTGGGGGTCATAGAGATTACCAAGTTGTGGTTTCGGAAACTCTCTATAAGTTCCATCTCCTTGATCATCATCTATGCCACAGTTAAAGACTTCCTACTTAGGGCATCTGCTATCACGTTTGCCTTGCCAAGGTGGTACTTTAGCTCAAACTCATAATCTTTAAGAAACTCCATCCACCTTCGCAATCTCATGTTTTAGTCTTTCTGATCAAAAAGGCATTTCAAGCTTTTGTGATCAAAAAATACTTCAAACTTTACTCCGTAGAGATGGTGTCTCCATATCTTCAGAGCAAATACCACAACCGCTAACTCTAGGTCATGCGTTGGATAATTTCTTTCATAAGTTTTTAATTGCCTAGAAGCATACGCGACGATGTTCCTATTCTGCATTAACACGCACCCTAATCCTTTCTTGGATGCATCACAATAGACTTTGAATGATCCATGAGGATTCGATAGAGTAAGCACTGGGCCTATCGTCAACTTTTCTTTTAATTCTTGGAAACTCTGCTAGCACTCAGGAGTCCATTCAAATGGGGCATTCTTCCTGGTTAGCTTTGTTAGGGGGAGGGCTACTTGAGAGAAGTTCATGACAAATCTCCTGTAGTATCCTGCCAAACCTAAGAAACTCCTTACTTCCGTAATTGTCATTGGCCGCTCCTAGCTTAATACTACTTCCACCTTACTAGGATCCACTGAAATTCTGCCATGGGATACCACAAGGCCAAGAAATTTTACTTCTTTCATCCAAAATTCACATTTGGATAGCTTGGCATAAAGTTTCTTCTCTCTTAGAATTTGCAGAACCAATTGCAAATGTTCTGCGTGCTCCTGCTCCGTCTTCGAGTAAACAAGTATATCATCAATGAATACCACCATAAATTTGTCAAGATATTGTCAGAATATCCGATTCATATAATCCATGAATATTGCTGGTGCATTCATTAACCCGAAGGACATCATAGTGTATTCATAATGTCCACAATGAGTCTGAAACACCGTCTTCGGAATATCTTCTTCTCGAACCCATATCTGGTGATATCCAGACCGCAAGTCAAACTTGGAAAATGTAACATCCCCATATAATATTATAGGAAATAATCAAAACATCATTAGGTAAACCTTTGTTATCTACAGCCTTGCCCCTAAACATTTTTGAAAATGACATTTACGTCTTTATATCAATTGAATTGGCAGAATAAGGTTTTAAACGAAGCAGAATCGTGTAGTGAAAACGTAGAAACCTAAACCTCGGTCGATTGAGCCACAGAGGTATCCATATGTGAAATGACATGGGATGCCCCTAGACTTACCCATAATTACGAAAATGCCATTAGCCATAAACAACAAAAACCAGAAAGGCCTTCAACTTGCAAAACATTTAATTTACACTATTAATCGATTTATTCGATTTTATTGAATCTTTAAGCTTGATTAGAAATTAATTAAAGGTTGATCAAGAGTTAATTAGATGTTAGATTAGAGATAATTAGAATAGAAACATATAAAACTTCACAAATTTCTTCAAAACCGTTTTATCGATTTGAAGGAAATCGGTAAGATTACGATATTTTAAACTGTCAGAACCGAACCAATAGAATTCCAACTCTTTAACCCTACTTTAAGTGGCTGAGAACTCAGCCACTTAACACCCAAATGTGGCGCCACTTTGGCCACAATCCATGGAGAGGCTTAGCTGAATTTCAGCCATATATGCTTCCACCAATCACCACTCATTTATCATGCTTCAAGACTATAGAATTCTCTCAACTCCCTCATTTTCGAGCTCCCTCTTCAGCTGGCCATTCCTCACTCTTCTTTCTCCCATTTTCACTTCATCTTCCTCAAAACTTCAAGCCTTATCCACTTCTTCCACCAAGAGCTCAATTCTAGCTAGTTTTTACATCAATTGGAGGTAGGATTCCAATTCTTGTCTTGATTTTCTGATTTGGGTGGCTGGTGGTGGTTTATTTTCTCAATTTTTGATGTATTGATTGAATGATTATGATGATATATGGCTGGTTAATTGGTTGTTTGTGAGGCTAAATTCGAATTCGAAACAAGAAAAGATGAAAATAGGAAGAGCTGAAGGGCTGGAGAACCAAAAACCCTCGGCAGTCCGTACGGCGGAGTGTACGCCTCTGCCTACTGCCGTTTAAATTATATGAAACCATTTTTACATGAAACTAGACATCTAGGGCTTTCCATAAATATATCATATAAGGCTTTTGGATTAGTATTGAGAGAGTTATGAATTTTTGAATTTCGACCTAGGTTTTTGACTTTGATTCTGGGCAGACTGGGTTGTTCAGGGTAGAAGTCGCCCTATACTACTTGAAAATGAATGAAACTAACTTTTTTAGAAAGCTTACACATAGGAGAATGTCCCATAAAAATTTCAAAATTAAATAAGGTCTCGTTTGCTCCGAGTGATCCAAGAAAATTACCCTATGTCCAAACCAGACGAGAACAGGGCAGTTCAGGAAGGTCAGAATTCGGGGCTTATAACTCGAGCCCTACTAAATCAAATGGAATAAAACTTTTGTAAGAAACTTTGCCCTGTTAGCTTTAATATGAGACTAATTTCGTGTGATTTGAGTCAATTTTCGATTTTTAGTGGATTTTTACTTTTAGGTGTCTGATTACGGCCACCATCAAGCGAGCCAGGATAAAACCTAAATAACTTGAGTTATACAAATCAAAATTAGATGGGACTAAAGAGATTAGAAAATAGACACATTACACTTCAACATCAAAATTCAGGTCTAAATAAGCTAAAATGAATTTAGGGCTTCATTTCTAAAAACCAGGCAGAATTGATATAATGAGCAGAATTGAATATAAGGGTCTAATCCCTACATGAATAATATTAATATGATATATAGGGGTTCAATCCCTACATGATTGACATTATTGTGATATGTTTGCTGCTCTATGTTGAACTTTTGCCTGATTGGTTTTACTAGTAGCCTGGCACTATTCATGAAGAAGTGGACACGTTCCGTTATGCTGCCGAATTTTTGATAGAATTATATGAAGTTATAATAGCTTGTGTTATGAAATTTTAAGTTATGAATATGACATTTTATATGCAAGGATATATGAAAGTAAATGGTGAAACATATGTATGAATGCATTCAGCAAGCCTATGTATGATTATGTATGAGAATGAAAGCATATGACATATTGAATGTGGGTCCCTTCACCTGGAGGCAGTTATGAGGTCCCTCCTTGTGAAGGCAGTTAAATAAGATAAGGATGTGAATCCCTTCACCTGGAGGCAGTTGCACTTTGAATCACTCCCCATGAAGGCAGTTAAAAGATATAATGAAGATCCCATATTCCTAAGGAACGTGACATGGCGATCACGCTCTGACGAAGTATGATATGGCGATCATACTCTGGAATGTGGCATGATGATCCCACACCCTAAGGAATGTGACATGGCGATCACATTCCGATGGAGTATGACATGGCAATCATACTCTGGGACGTGGCAGGATGAATATATTCCTAAGGAATGTGACACGGCGATCACGCTCTGATGGAGTATGACATGGCGATCGTACTCTAGAATATATACTCCCCTCACCCACATGAGGCATGGCGTGACCCAGCTAGTGTGAGTATAAGGGATAAGGCTTACATGAGGCATGGCATGACCCAGCTAGTGTAAGCAATGAAAATGTATGGTGGCAAAGAAAGTTAAAGAAAGGCATCAGGATATTTGCATGAATTCAAAGATGAGAATTTGCATAAGGACATCCCATGTTTAATTGATGCTGAAGCTGTACTATTTATTTATGCTGTGATTATTTTCTAAATATGAAATATTGCCAATGTGAACTCAAGCGCATGAATAAAATGAACTCTGCTTCGGATAATACATTTTCAAACTATAAAACTGAAAAGTCTATTAACATGTTCATTTTTTTCCATAATAAATCGAAGCAGCTGGAGATAATAACGATGACACAGTGTGAAATTTATTAATGAATCCTACTGAGAATTTTTATAATTCTCACTCCTATGTTTATTTCCGTGTTATCTCCAGATAGCTCGAAAGATTTTGAAGATGGCTGAAATTGCTGTGAAATAAGATCCGCTCAGGTAACAGTAACAACTCTTGAGTGTGGTACTATGACTTAAGCATAGTACTGTACTTGGGAGGGTGTTACAGAAAATACAGTTGCCCCTTGTAATTAATCCATGAGATCATCAATCCTTGGCAACGGATACTTATTCTTGATCGTCACCTTATTCAATTGCCTATAATCTACACAAAGTTGCATGCCTTCATCTTTTTTCTTAACTAATAAGACTGGGGCTCCCTATGGTGATACACTTGGTCTAATAAATTTCTTTTCCAGAAGTTCTTCGATTTGCTTTCTAAGTTCAGTCAACTCCAAAGGTGACGTTTGGTATGGTGCTATAGATATCGGCCCTGCTCCTGGTACCAATTCAATGGCAAACTTAATTTCCCTCTCTAGAGGGAATGCAGGGATATCTTCAGCGAATACATCGGGATATTCCTTAACAACTAGAATATCATCTAACTTCTGATCAACCTCCATTACATTAGTTGATAAACGAATATACCCTTGACCCCTATTCCCATAATGGTGCACTGCTAAAGAGCTTAAATAAAGGTTTACAGTGATTACTGATTTAGAAGGTAAAGCAGAGGGAAGCACAATGGACTTATCAGAGCAATTTAACAAGGCTCGATTAACAAAAAGCCAATCCATACCCAAAATAATGTCAAGTTCGGACAAGGGAAAACAAATTAAATTAGCTGAAAAAGTCTGACCTCTTATCTGAAGGGAGACATTCATACAAATATAATTGGTCTTAACAGGTTCACTTTTAGGAGTAGAAACTAGCAAGTCATAGGGTAATTCAGAAATAGGCAATTGCAAGGTTGACCTACAATCTTGAGAAATGAAAGAGTGAGATGCACCTGAATCATATAAAACAGTCAAGGTCTTATCATTCACTTCACACGTATCCTGAATCAAATCTTCAGAAATTTCGACTTCTTGTGCATCCATGGTGAAAACTCTTCCCTGGCGTTGCGGCGTGGGAGTCAGCTGAGGGTTTCTGGCTGGACATTCATAGATTTTATGGCCTAGCTTGCTACATCCAAAATAGACATTCTGACCTGCCAGGCATGGGTGGTTGCCGTGATTCTTGCCATACTGGTTGCAAGTCTAATTCCCAAAAGGGTTCTGGGGTTGCTTGCCCTTATTACCTATTGGTTGAAACTTTTTTTGTGGCTGAAAGTTGGTTTTAAACCTTAGGCCCTGTGATGCCAATCCTTTCTTGAAGTTGCTGGCAGCTAATCTAGCAGCAGTTAACTTCCTATTACAATCCTCCACTAATCAGCACTTGTTAACCAGAGTGGGAAAATCTCTGATCTCCATTAGTCCTATGGTGGTGAGAATATCCTTCACAGTCCACCTTCAAACTTTACGCATTTCCAAATCTCATCAGGATTCCATTGATAGATTGTGGAAAATTTACACAACTCCTCAAATTTAGTAATATACTCTGATATGCTACTATTCCTTTAATGGAGGTGCATAAACTCTAACTCCTTATCATTGCGGACAGAGGCAGGAAAGTACTTCTGATAGAACGCATTTCTGAATACATCCCAAGTAATCTCTGTTTGGGATCCCTCCAATATCTGCTATGCACTATTCCACCAAAACTTTGCATCTGCTTCCAACATATAGGTGGCAAAGGTCACTTTCTAACAGTCTGTGTAGTCTAAAATGGAGAAGACTTTCTCCATAGCTTTAACCCACTCATCTGTCTTATCTGGGTCAAAGGCTCCTCTGAAGCTAGACAGGTTAGCTTTTCAGAACTCGCCAAATTTAAGGTATTCTAGGTCCATTCCTGGACCATTAGAATTCCCTCCATGACCACCCTTGTAACACCCTACTAATTTGATGTTATGCTTAAGTCATAGCATGAAATTAGGTAGATTGTGTTACCGTATTAATATTCTATTTACCTTTCCTGGCTTATTCTTCTTTAAATTGTCATCATCATATAAATCTTTTTTTTTCTTTTCTTAAACGAAACGGCGCGCTGCTATACTAAAAGCGGAACGAATTGAACAAAATATCACCAAAGATAGGAATAGTACAATAGCGTTACCGTATACGTGCAAACATATGTATATATCAGAAGCCACTGCTTCAGTTTATGCACAAAGTTTTAAAGTAGAATACATAAGTGGGCTGGTATATCAAAAAGACCATAATGCCCGTATCAGTCAAAATACCCTATGGTCCTCAGAGGACATTTCGTAACCTACTACTAACCCTACAAGCAAGTCTATGACCCAGAGCTACATGCTGTCCAAAAGAGGGTCATACTGTACAACATCTCCTACCGCTAAGCTACTCCGTCAGATAGCCATTAGCCATGCCAGGCTCGGCCGGTGAATAGTCTGCGCTGGGTCCCGAGGAGGAAGAGGGCGACGAGCCGGTGGCCTCGGAGGGGTCACTCTCTGAACTCAATGGGATATCAGGGATTGCCTGTGGTGGTGACTCGAGGCGGTCGCCAGTCTTTGCTGTCTTTGAGTGCAGGAGGTGCAGGAGGTGGGTGCGCCATGTGTAGTGGAACGGCAGTATAAGGAGTAGCAGGGTCGAAAATGGGATGGTGTAAAGGAACATCAAAGTTCCTGTTGCTGAAGAGGTATAAATGGAAGTTACACAAACCAGCTATGTAAAGGAATCTAGCTCTGGATCATGGTGGAGCTGTAACGCTGGAATCTCAATGAAGAGGGTAGCTGTGGAGTCCATCGCCAGTGTCTGAGAATGATGCGGAAGATACAAAATGGGGTGAGAATTTCAAGAAAATTCCTAGTAGGTTTCGGGTATACTGGTACTGACGTCACATACATTCTCAATTGCCTCGAGTTTTATTTAATTATAAAAATATGTATTCAAACTGAAATGTCCATTTTAATGAGTTTAAGAAAAATGTCTGGTCCGAGACAAGGTTCAGTTTTACTTTAGAAGGTTCAAAAAGATAAACAGACTACTAATAATGATTCGTATAGTAATAAACAGGATAATAAATGAGCAGCAGTAAATACATATAAGAGGCAACAGTAAACATCTTGACATAACTATGCCATGTATTCATGCATTCATGTAATCATGCAAACTAAATCATGAACCTTTCCTCATAAGTCTTTCCATTTCTTTTCATCATTATTCTTTCCATCTCTTGGTCCCTTGGGAGTTCTTGGCCATTTAGACTCCTGGGTAATAGTCTACTTATCAGGATCAAGCTCGTTCCTGTAACACCCTAATAAACCTATACTACGCTTAAGTCGTATGACAGCATTTTATTAGTTGTTACTTATACTCGTGGAAAATTAAACTTCACTTGAAATTAAATTACGCGGAAAATACAGTAGGATTTTTTTTTTTGAAATACGTCATCGCTTTGGAAAGTAAAGCCTTGAGCGAGAAGTCAGATAAAGAAAGAGCGCGTCGCATAAGATACATAACCCAATCTCATAAAACAAGAGAAAGATAAATAAATAGTAATTTACAAATACATTGCATTGCATAACTAATTATTACATCCATATAGGTTCATAATATTTATATATATATATATATACATATATATAACAGCATTACATCGAAGGAAACTCATGATCGTGCCATGACCCAAGTACTAGGTACTAACTACAGACTTCAATAACAAAGCTCCTCTCAAAAAGAATATGCAAAGATCTAGAGTGACGATCGCTATGAGTCCCAAAATAGCTTCGTCTGGCATCCCACGTCGTACGTCCGCTCGTAGTGCAGTGGCTCCATGCTCCACTCCATTGGATGTGCCAACAAAATCTGGTGACGATGCGGAAAAGTAACTAGAGTGAGAAATAAGATTTCTCAGTAGGACTCGAACCCGACACGGAGGTGTCATCGTCATCGTCCTAGCCACTTCGGTTTTATAATGAAAACAGTGAGCATGCATAAGGTCCAATTCTTAGATTTTCGAAGACATAGCTATCCGAAGTGGATTCAATTTTAAGTACGTATTCTCGTTATGATAACAACATCATGGTAAACATAAAAACTTATATGACAATTCATAACATGCATGAACATGTTGAGAGTTTCATTCTTTACTTGGGCCAGACCGAAGTCTCTTTCTTTCCTTGACTTGACTTTCTCTTAAATCCTTTTCTTTCCTTAACTTGACTTATCTTAAGTCCTTTTCTTTTCACCCACTAAACATAAGTGGTAATGAGCTCATACCATGGCCGTCGCCACCATAAAATTTCGGTACTTACACTAGCTGGGTCATGCCATGCCTCATGTAATCCCTATACCCTATACTCACACTAGCTGGGTCATGCTATGCCTCATGTGAGTCGTGGGTGAGGGGAACTTAAATTAGGTCACCTTCCCTTTTAAAGGATCACACCCTTTATTGAATCTCTTCTTATTAAAGCTTATGATGCAAAATACTTCTAAGTCCACACTTTTTACAAAATTTCGGCAGTATAACGGCTAGACCGAAGCTTCCCAAAATTTTGCCAAACAGAGAAACCAATATCACAGTATCATTAAGCATCATATCATATCATCATTATCATACCATCATCATCATTTTATCATATTCCTCTTCATCATATCGTATCATGATCATCATCATATCATTATCATAATCATCATCATCATCATCATATCATATCATATCAGTGTCATCATATGGACACATAAGAGCATACATATCACACAAAGTCTTATGAGCTTAGCTTAGCAAATTTGGTGCAAGCTTTTAATTGAGATTGCCTCTTGTGTATCCTCTTTTATTAATTGTAGGGCCAATTTTGTCTAATGTCCTTTTTGATACTTTTTAAGTTGAATTATGAAGGTTTTCTAATACTTAATGTAAGGGTATTAATGTCTTAAAGCTTATTCTTCATTAACCTTTAACTTTTACCCTAACCAGTTTTACTTTTACGGTGGGGCAGTAACTTCAAAAATTCACCATAATTTCAGCTTTTACTCTTTTATTTTGAATTTTGATATGCTTATACTTCTCTGAGTCTATTTTTAAACAAAACAAACTCCACTCAAAAATTCATTTTGTAGCTTGAGTTATGCATATTTTATTCTGACTGTTCAGAATTGAAAGTTCATCTCGGGTCAGTGACTTTTAAACATTACTCTGAACTCCTCACTAGGAATCTGACAAAACTTTTTATGGGGATGTTCCTCTATGTCTTAGCTTTCTAAAAAACTTGGTCCCACTCAAAAATGTTCTGTATAGCTTGAGTTATGCACGTTTTACTACCTACTGCCCGGAAGAAACCCATCCAGGAACAGCAAACTTTGAAAATTCACATCTCTCTCGTTTTAAGGCCAAATCTCGCATATTTTATATGTATGAAAAGCTTCTTGAGTATACTTTCACAGAAAATTAGTTTCATTGCATTTTGAGTTTTGTGGAGTGAGTTATACTGCACGCTTTACAGACTGCCAGAATTCCAGATTAACTCGTTTTTAAGTTTTACATATCAAACTTGTGAAAATGTTGCTATACCACTTCAAATCACCATTTTTATGTTTTAACTCATCACCATATTTAAAGTTTTAGTTACCAAATCAGTGTTTTAAAACAAAATGAAGCAAGACACATAAAATCATCATACCACAAAATTTCATTTCAAAACAACATTTTCATCAAGGCAAGAAAACTCATAGAGTAAAATGTGGTTATGAGACCTTGAAGCAAGCTTTAAAACCACCTAACTATGAAGAGCTTAGGGGTTCTAAAACTTGAAAAATACATGGAGAAGAAGGATAGAGTCACTACCAAAAAGTTTCTCTTGAAGGCTTGAAGGATGAAGATGGTTGGAGATGGCCTCCTTCTCCTTGAGCTTGATATTGGGGCTAGGTGATTGTTTGTTTTACTTCTCCAAGAACCAAAGAGGGTGGTCCTTGAAGGGCTTGTGAGAATGGTGATGGAGATGAGGTAGGAAGTAGTGAGAAGGTTGGAAGAAGAACAAGAAAGATGGGAAGAACAAAAGAGTAGGATGAGACTTGGAGAGAGGAGAGAGCTTTTTTGTGTTTTAGTGAGAGGAATGGAAAATGAAATGAGGGGGGAAGGGGGGCTGATTGTGGCACAAAAAGAGGGGGAGAGGGTGAGTGACTTTGCTTCTTACAACAAGCAAGAGAGTGGGAAAAACCTTGGGGCAAAAGAGTGTGTTGTGTTTCCTTTGAGTCTTGCAATTGGGTAAAGACCATGTAGTGTGTTTTTCAAGTGGTTAAAAGTATGAGCTCTCTTAGGATATGGCTTGGATGGCTATGATCACTCCAAGTGTCATCATCTTGATGGAGGAGAGTACAACTCTTGTCATGACTTAAAGAATACTACTAACATAGACTCTTGATCTAGGGGTGTATGATGAGAAGGCAAATGGATGGTTAGATATGACTCTTGCCTTGACCAAACTTTCAAACAATAATTAAAGGGAAGTTTCTAAATCTTTATAATTATTTCAATTCTCTAATGTTAATTAATTCCATTGATTCAATTGCACCTTAACACCTTTTTATTGAAAATGATTTTTCCTCATTAATTATGTAAAGAAGATGTGAGGGTTAATTTTCATGTGATTAGGATATGATGCTTGACATGCACTTAGTTAATAAGGTTAGGTCACCTTGATTGTATGTTCTAAATCATGGATTAATAAGGATTGGGCAATTAGGTTCTTAATTGTAACTTTTAGTGCATTATGTTTCAATTGTTGAATTTTCTAATTATTCGTTGACTTGCACTTATCTTATTGACTTGCCTTTAATTTACTAAGCCCTTGTTCTCGAGATTAATCGATTAATTTTTCAATTAATCGTTAACCTCTCTAATTAGCCAGGATCACAGAGCTAATTAGCTTAGACAAAAATTGGGGATATTACAATTCCTATACAGGAAGGCCGGGTTTACTTTCCCGGACTTTCCCACCGATCTATTCCCCTTAATTTCTTATCCGGGGCTGGCCCAAGTAGCATGGAACTTTCTTAATAACATGATTCTTAATATACTTTCATAACTTTCCTTGAAATACACATGTATTATCATGAAATTCACATCTTGTGCAGGGATTCTACCGAAATTTCGGCGGCATAACGGAACGTGTCCGCTTCCCCGTGAATAGTACCAGCCAACCAGTACATCAAATTATCACAAAGAACATAATATCACATTTATATTCCAACATTAAACTCATAACAACATCAAATTCATTAAGGCAGAATTCCTGCCTCAGCATATTCAACCAACCCGATTTTTATAATTCAAGCCATAATTTCTATTTAACTCCTTTGGACCTCAAATTTGAGTATGTTAGAATGTTAGGTGTCTATTTTCTAACCTCTTTGGTCCCATCTAATTTTGATTTCTACAACTCAAGATATCTAGATTTTATCTCGGCCTGCCCCATTGGCTAGCCAGAATCAGGCAACTAAAAGTAAAAATCCCCTAAAAATCGAAAACTGGCTCAAATCATACAAAATTGGTCTCTTATTAAAGCTAACAGAACCAAGTTTTATTTAGAAAAAGTTCCACTCAATTTGACTTAGTATCGCTCGAGTTACAAGCCCCGAATTCGGACCTTCCTACATCGCCCTGTTCTAGCCCGGTGTGGACATAGGGCAAATTACGTGGAGCACTGGGAGCAACTGGGACCTTATCTAATTCTGAAATTTTTATGAGACATTCTCCTATGTGTAATATTTCTAAAAAAGTTAGTTTCACTCATTTTCAAGTAGTATAGGTCGAGTTCTACCCTAAAACCTAATCTGCCCAGAGCCAAAGTCAAAACCCTAGGTTGAAATTCAAAAATTCATATCTCCCTCAATTCTAATCCAAAAGCCTTATATGATATGTCTATGGAAAGCCCTAGATGTCTAGTTTCATATAAAAATAGATTAATCCAATTTTATCAGTTGTAGACGGATCCGTACACTCTGCCGTACGGACTGCCGAGGGGTTTTGGTTCTCCAGCCCCTCAGCTCTTCTTATTTCTATTCTTTCTTGCTTCAAATTCGATTTTAACCAAACCAACAGCCCAAAGCCAATCACATATCATCATAATCCTCCATTTAACACATCAAGAATCATAAAAATAATCCAAGCTCAGCCAGCCAATAGCACAAATTTGATGCAATTAATAAACTCCTACCTTTGATCCAAGTGTTTGTGCTGGATTCTTGAAGCTTGGATGAATAAGGTTGGAATTGGCTTGAGTTTTGGGGTGTGTGAGGAAGAGAGAAAGAGAGCTGAAGGAGAAGAGAGAAATTGGTGCAAGAATGGTCTGAAGTGGGTGATAAAAGAGTGAAAAATCTGATCACATGGTGGTGTGTAGGTGGCTTCCTTCTTGCATTTTGATTGGTCCATAATGCTTGGCTAAAATTCAGCCAAGCTTCTTCGTGAAATGTGGCTATTGTTGCGCCACTTTTGGCTGGTAAGTGGCTGAGCTATCAGCCACTCACAATAGGGTTTAGAGCTTGTAATTCTATTGGTTCAGTTCTGACAGTCTAAAATACCGTAATGTTACTGATTTCCTTTAAATCGATAAATCGGTTTTCAATAAAATTTTTATGAAATCTCCTATACTCTAACTTAATTCTCTCTTATCTAAACTCAAGTAATTACTAATCAATTGAGTCTATCAGCCACTCAAAATAGGGTTTAGAGCTTGTAATTCTATTGGTTCAGTTCCGACAGTTTAAAATACCGTAATATTACCGATTTCCTTTAAATCGGTAAATCGGTTTTCAATAAAATTTTTATGAAATCTCCTATACTCTAACTTAAGTCTCTCTTATCTAAACTCAAGTAATTGCTAATCAATTGAGTCTAAATAATTGCTTAATCGAATTTTAATTATTCTCAATTATTCGATAAAACCGAATAACTAGGCGAAAAGCGGTGGATGTTACAACCCTCAAGCTGCCTACCTAGTTGGCCCATCGTCTGAGTTGCCGCAGTTGCCTGTTCTTACATGGCATATGCCATTTCCCATATTGTGTCCATAAACTTGGTAGATTCCTCCTGAGCTGAATCCATTCGTGGCCTATCCCACCTTTCGGAAGCCATCAAGTTCTGAACACACAAAACAAGAGTGATTGAGTTGATCAGGCTCAATACTAAGTCTAGTGTGCTAGTAAATAACAGCATACGGCTAGGCAACTCCCTCACATGCATCCTATCCATATGGACAAGACTCAGTGCATGATAATATCTAAGGAACACAGAGCATATGCAAAGCATAGTCAATCCAATTCTCAGGCCTATATTAGAACGAACTGCTCTGATACCAAAAATGTAACACCTTACCAGATAAAATACTATGCTTAAGTCATAATATATTACCAGATAAGTTATTACGTGTGGCAGTCTAATTAAATTCCATTTTCTGATTCAATATTAATTACCCATATAGAGTTAACTGTTCACTTAATTAATTTCTGTTTGGTTGCAGAATAAGTAATGGATAATCATTACAATAGAAATAAAATAAAATAAATAAAATGTGGAATAGATAGAACTATTTCACTTCACTATATATTTATATGTACATAGATTACCATTTCCCAAGTTACCAAAAGGATATATAAATAGTACAGGGTATAAAAATTGAGGCCGCTATAACAAAATAAATCGACCTGTCTCTATGAACATTACCCTAACTAGTCCCCAAGGGACATTTCACATGCTAACCATCCACATATAACATGCACTAAACTACTGTCTATGGCCTAATAATGCTAAAAGAGGGCCACTCTGTACAATTCCTACTGCAACACTACACGAACACCCAAGATGGACTCCGAGGAAAGAAATCCAATTGCCATGCCGGCGCCAGCTAGAATGTAGTCCACACTCGGGTAGAAGATGAGGAAGACAAGCTCTTTGCCTCCAATGGATCCTCTTCAGACAGTGAGGCAAAGAGGATCTGCTACAGTGGTGAAGCTAGCGAAGCCATGGGAGCTGCTGCTGCTGCTGCTACAGGTGGAGGTGGGAACGGATGTGCCATTTGGAAAGGGATGGCAATATAAGGAGTGGACAGGTCGAAAATGGGGTGAGGAAGTGGGACTGCAAAATCTCTACTGAAGAAGAAATAAAGACGGAATCGGCAGCTACCAGATATGTACACAGAGTCTATAAATGGGTCAAGGTGAATATGAAGCTCAGGGAACTCAATGAATAGGATTCCTGCCGTCGTATTCTCCATGATCTGAGTATGACGTGGAAATATATAGTAGGGTGAGAAATAAAAATTTCTCAATAGAAATCCTAATTCTCTACACTTCTGGCATTGCTGTCATTCTCAGTTGTTTCGATTTTTCTTAGGTTTAAATAATACACTAAGACAATAATATTCAACTTTAATTTGTATTATGAAAAGTGTAATCTGAAACAAGCTTTATTTTAAATTAGAGCAATAAAAGGACATTTAAACCAAGCATGCCACCATGACTAAAATAGTAATCATAGTTAAATAATAATATAATATGAGGAATATTGATAACTATAAAAGCAGTTAGAAATCAACAAACATAACATATATGTATATATACTCAAAAAAATACACTTTGTCTTTGAGAGTCTTCAACTCTTGTAACTTATAATTTCGATTATTGGCCATGTACTCCTGGGTAATAGTCTGCTATTTAGGACTGAGCTCATTCTTATATAGGATTATCGGGTTTACTTTCCCCAACTTTTCCACTGATCTATTCCCCTTAAACTTATTCAGGGGTTGGCCCAAGTAATATGGAATCATTTATAATATTCATGAATTCCATGCACAACTAACTTTATCCTTTCAAACATCATGTGTTCACGTAAGTACAACTCACACAACATATGACTTCTTTGCCAAAATTTCGGCAGCATAACAGATCAAGTCCGCTTCCCCATGAATAGAATGGACTACCAGTAAAATCATTCAAACATGCAGATCAATATAGAATAGTAATTATATATTCACAATATCATTCATCAAAATCAATCCAAACATCAATAGAGTTTTTTGCTTACTTCATCCTATTCTGTCCGAATTTTGTATAATCCATCTTTAGTTCAATTCAACTCATTTAAACCTTGATTTTAAATATATCATAGCTCTATGTGTCTAGTTTCCAACCGTTTTGGCCCCATCTCATTTTGATTTGTGTAACTCAAGTTATTAGTATTTTATCTCAGACTGCCCTATACTTAGCCAGAATTGCATACTTATAAGTGAAAATTCACTAAAAATAGAAATCTCGGTGAAATCATATGAAATTTATATCAAATTAAAGCTAATAGAACAAGATTTCAAATGAAATAAGTTTCGTATCAATTACTTGAGTATATTTTGAGATATATGCCCCGTAACTTAACTGTACTGGACTACCCTGTTCCAGGCCGATTTGAACTTAAGGCAAATTCATTGATGTGCTGGGAACAATTGGCAACGAATCTGACTCTAAAATTTCTATGGGATAGTCCCTTATGGTAGCTTTCAAACAATGTTGGTTTCACTCAATTTAGAGTTGTGTAGGGTGAGTTACACCCCTCTCAACTCACACTACTTAGATGGAAATCCAGGATTCTAGGTCAAATTTCAAAAATTCACAAACTATACTAATCCAGCGGCCTTATATTTGTATGAAAAGTCCTAAATGTCTAGTTTCATATAAAAATGGATTCATCAAATTTAAACGTCTGTAGGCAAAGCCGTACACTCTGCCATACGGATCGTCGAGCGAAAACCCTAACAGGTTCTTGAATTTTCTCTATTCTTCAAATTCTTTCATACCAATTCCAATTCTAATCACAACACACATGCAAAATCAACCATAATCCATCCTCATCACTCTAAATCACATCAGTATCATGAGAAAACAAGATTCCCACACAACCCCACATCAATGAAAACTAAGAAGAGTAGTTGGATTCCTACCTTTCCTAGGTGTGATTCTTGCTAGATTTGTGTTTTAAGTTGAAGAAATCTTGATGTGGCTTGAAGGTTTGTTGGAGATGGAGATGATATGAGATGAGATGAGATAAGAAAGAAAGGAAATGGAGAGGGGTCAGCTACATGTAGTGGCCAAAATTGTAAAGGGTAGGAAGGGAAAAATTTTAAAACTTTGGAGAGAAGCTATCATATGATTGATGGTTGTGTTTTGCTAATTCAACTTGATGTAGCTGACCTTTTCGGGGCTGATGGTGGCGCCACATGCAAGGGTGTGGTGGCTGAATCTTGGCCATCCATCCTAGGGTTTTCATAGTATAATTTCTATTAGTTTGGTTCTGACAATTTAAAATACCGAAGTCTTACCGATTTCTTTTAAATCAGTAAACTAGTTTTAGGATATTCCTATGAGGTTTTCTATGGTTCTAATCTAATTTTCTCTAGGTTAATTCTTCTAAATGTTACTTAGTTGGCTTTGGATAAATACTTAATCAAATTCCAATTAATCCCAATTATTTGCTAAAAACTGAACAACTTGGTTAAAAATAATAAAATTTTTTGGACGTTACATCATTGCCTACCTTTGGTCATTGATCCTAAGTCACCCCATTTGAGCCTTAAAGCCTACTCTTGGATTAAACCATATTATGAGCCTAATGCCCTTCCTTTCTTTTCCCTCTTTGATCCCATCATTTGCCCTCAGGCCTTAGCTTCTAAACTCATTTGAATAGAGTAATATCTTCACTACCATAACCTCATGCTTGCTAAAGTAAAAGGTAGAGTGAAAAAGAAAAAAAGAAGAAAGAAAGAAAGAAAGAAAGCAAGTGAAAGAAAGAAGGAGTAATGAAAAGGAAAGAGGAAAAAGTTGGCAATACAAGGAAAATATAATGCCAAAGTTCAACAAGACAAGCAAGATGGTTGCAAAGCAACTATGTTTGGGGGTACCCCAAAGAGAATGAGTTAGGGGTGATGGTTCCTTAAGTTGAGGGAATTAATTAGGCCTAAATGACTATTCCATCATACCTTTTATCTTGGCCTACTGTTACAAGCTAAGAAAATTTTTTTTTGATCTTTAGCTAAGTGACATTCATGTCGAGAGAGAAACAGAAAGAGGATTGTTGATATTGTGATGTTTTTTTCTTTTCTTAAACACTGCATAGGCATAGGGTGAGTCAATTCTTTGTTGCTTTTCCCTTATACACACACAGTAGATCCACTTCCATGACAATGTGGTTGCACAATTTGATCGTCTTAGTACTTAGACTTAAATTCTTGATAACTTTTGAGTTAAGTCATGAGCAATGATGAGGGATTCCATAGGAAACAACTTCCATCTTGACCATTTTGTTTAGGGAGTCTTTTTGCTTCAAGTGTTTTTGTGAGGGTTTTTAGTTTTTGTTTTGAGTCTAGCTTGGAGACAAGAAAGTTCTTAAGTTAGGGGTTGTGATAACTCTCTTTGATGAGTTATTTTTTAGTTAGATTTTGTTTACTTTAGGATGTAGTTGTTTACTTTAGCTTCAATTTGTTTTATTTTAGTAAAAAGTTTATATTAGGTACTATTTTTAGTTTCTATTATTTTCGTATATTTTTGGATACTTGTTTTGGGTTTACTTGATTAATGTTAGGTAAAGCGGGCCCAGAAGAAGTTGGCAGTGTAACATCCAGATTTCCGATTTAAACCCGCGTCAAGGTGATTCATTAGGAGCTTGAGGCTTCAACTTAAGGTCTTGTGGCTGGTCGGATTTTCCGATTTCCGACCTTAGTCTCCGAATGGACAAGAATCCGATATCCGACTTTGTTTCAAGCGGAGGAACGGTGGATCAGATCTCTAAATTGGTTTCTGATTGAGTCATTCGAATGGAGATGCATGGATTCAGACTTCCGACTTGGACCCCTCATCCGTGATTCCATGAGATCCGACTTCATGTCTCAAGGAACATATAACCGGCTTCCGATGTCACCAAGCACATTGTATATAAGTCACGACTTCCGAGTTTAAGTACTTGGTTTGGAAATGTGATTGAATCACCTGAGTTCGACATTTCAAAAGTCCCGACTTTGAACTAGAGGTTCCGAGATCGGTGATTGTCAGCTGTATTTTCTTACGACCTCCGAGCCTTGATTCCAAGTCTCAACATAAACCCGATTTCCCTAAGTCACAAACAAGATAGTGCGAGTTCCGATATCGTACTTCAGCTCAAGCTCGAGTAAAAATGACCGGAGTTCCGACCTAAAAGTATAATAAGGATGAGTTCGACTTCATATACATGAGATTCACGAGTTCACGACTTTATAGAGCCCTCTGAGTTCGATTTCGTTCAGAATATGCTAAAACTACACACAAAGAACAGCGTGGAGCTGAAACTTGACCTTATGTTTATAGGCCAATCACAACCTTCCAAGTTAACTCCCTTCGTATATATAACACCATCCTCCTTTGAATCAGACCATTATTCGTTGCTTTTCCTCTTCTCCAAATCAGCTCTCTTTTCTCTTGCTCACACATCCAAGACTCAAGCTAAGTTCGACCTTGTTCATCCAAACTCGAAGTTTCAGCACTTAGCCAAAGCTTGCTCCAAAGAGGTAGGGTTCACCTGCTATTCTTGATTTCTCTGAACTATGACTTATATGAGATTCCACTTTTCTTCAATTATTTGATGATATATTGGATGTATATGTTGGATTATGATTGGATTAATATGAAATCTTGAGTGGCAACTAAGTAGAAGAAGAAAAACTAAGAAATGGATGGATGATTGCTGTCTTGGTGGAGATTCCACGGCAGTCCGTACGACGGAGTGTACGGCGCCGCCTACGATCAGTCAAATCAATGAAACCATTTTTAGATGAAAGTAGACCTTCAGGGCTTTCCATAGATATATCATATAAGGTTATTGGATTAGTATTGAGCGAGATACCAATTTTGAAGTTTGACCTAGGGTTTAGAATGTTCATTCAGGCAGGAGTGACTTGAGGAGGGTATAACTCACCTATACAACTCCAAATTGAGTGAAACCAGTTTTGTTAGAAAGCTTACACACAGAGGAACACTCCAATATAAGATTCCGAGTTTGTTATGGTCCCAATTGTTCCCAGTGATTTGAGGAAGTTGTCCTATGTCCAATCTAGGCCAAAATGGAGTAGTTCAGGAAGGTCGACTTTCAGGACATATATCTCGAGATGTACTTAAGCAAATGGAGTGAAACTTGTGGCAAATGAAAGGTTGTCCTGTTAGCTTTGATATGAGACCAATTTCGTAAGATTTGAGCTTAGTTTCGATTTTTAGTGAATTTATATTCCCAGGAGTGTAATTCGGGCTAGTGACTGAACAAGCTGAAGTAAAAGCTGAATATCTTGAATTATATAAATCAGAATGGCATGGGACCAAAGAGGTTAGAAAGTAGACATATAGGGCTATGACATATCCAAATTTCAGCTTTAAATGAGTTGAATAGAGATAAAGGAGGATTATACAAGATTCGGGCAGAACCGAATAGAATTGGCAAGAACGGCCAAAATGATAATTTTACAAGTGTTAGTGAAACATAGAAGGTTTGAATTGAGGATTGCCAGCTTGACATTGTTATATGTGTGTTAAGTTGATTATGTTGCTTTGACTAATTTGTCCGTGAAATGCTGGCACTATTCATGGGGAAACGGACCTGATCCGTTATCTGCCAGGATTCTGGCGAAGTCTATGAAGTCATGTTTGTTTAAATGTAAGGATGGATTGAAATATAAAGGCGTATATAGAAATCCTATATTCAAGAATGACATAATTATGTTATGAGCTATATAGAGAGTAAGTGAGGTAGCATATGTATAACTATGTTTGAATATGTTTGAGAATGAAGGGCGTGATTGTATTGAATATGAATCCACTTCATTTGGAAGCTGATTATTTGAAATCCTCCCTGTGAAGGCGTTAAATGATAAAGATGTGAATCCCTTCACTTGGAAGCGATTATTTGAAATCCCTCCCTGTGAAAGCGATTAAATGATAAAGATATGAATCCCTTCACTTGGAAGCGGTTGCACTGAATCCCTCACTGTGAAGCGATTAAGACAATGAATCCCTCACCTTGGAGCGCGTGGTCGGATGAGATCCCTCATGTTGAAGGCCGTGGTGAGATGAGATCCCTCTATGTTGAAACGCGTGGTCGAACCGATCCCTCAATTTTGAGGAGCGCGTGACCAGAATCGATCCCTTCAGCTAGAGGCCGCGTGACGATCGATCCGCTTGACTGAAGGCGGCGTGACGAATCGATCCTCAAGACTAGAGCCACGTGAATCCCCTTGTGGGTGAGTCGGTGTGACGGCAGGTCCGGGGTGATCTTGACGAAACTCACTCCAAGGCCAGGCTACCCAAGAGGCGTCGTGCACCCTAGGGGCGGCGATCGCGCCTAGGTGTGCCCAAGTAAAGACTAAAGACTAAAGATTAAAGTATATGCAAGCACCCGAATCATATGAGGCATGGCATCGACCCGGCTAGTGTGATGCAGGATAGAACTTATATGAGACATGGTATGATGCGCGCGAGGGCGGCGATCACGTAGCAGCTCAAGTGGAGCGATTCAGGCACCCTAGGAGACGGCGTCATGCGCCTGGTGTGCGAAAGAAAAAGTAAAAATTTTATGCATATGTATGAATTCAAGTGCAAGTTAAGTTGAAGGTACAGATGTTATGTTTCGATGAGATTAATGTTATGTGCGTTTTATATGTTGAAGTTATTATCCCTGGTATTATTCATGAATTAATCTTGTGTACATTTCCTCAAAGGACCGATATATGAGTAAAAATAGACTTTGTGGATAGACATTTTTGAAATGTAAATTAAACAATTTGTCTTTGCATGTTCATCTATTTTCAAAATAAGCTTGAGAAGCAAGCTGGAGGCGACCATGATGACATTATGTATGAAGATTAGAGAATCCTCTTGAGAATTTTATAATTCTCACTCCTATTTCCATGTTGTCTCGGATGATTTTAGAAGTTTCCAAGGGCGGCTGAAGTTTAACATCAGGCGAGGTCGCTCGAATGCGATATGACTCAGGGTATGAATCTTGTGACTTAAGCATAGTACTGTGCTTAGGAGGGTGTTACAGGCAGCAGCCAAAGGAAAGATTCAGACTCAGTATCTTGTGCTATAGTGCATTATAACACACTGCCACAAAAGAAAAAAAGGGCCAAAGTTTCATGTTACGCTATAGTGTGACCTTGCAGGCTATAGCGCACTGTCGTTTCATCAATTTCCCATTTTTTATGTTGTGCTATAGCGCACTCTCGTTTATACAAAGTCCGTAAAGTTTGAGTCTACTATAGTGCAACCACCGCACTATAGCACAACACCGCTTCAACTCAAGAAGTTTCACCATTACGTTATAATGGGACCTTGTCTATAGCAATTTATTGGCTCGTACTAAATTTTTGAAAAAGGTAGCACTATAAAAGGTAGCACTTCATATCAGAAACAGATCCCTAAATACCTCTAAACACTCCCTACGACAAAAGGCTTCCACCGTAGAGATTAAAGGCAAAGATTTAAGGATTTCATAGCTCAACTTCAACACAGAGATATCTACATTCTTCCAAATCTCTTGTTTTTAGCTTGATTTCTTTATGGCTTTTTGTTCTTTTGTCTTCTCATCTTCATACTTCTCCATTGTTTTCCTTTCTTTAGTCATGAACTAAATTTCTTTTGCTAGGGTGTTAATGGACCTTTTTTGTATGACAATTTTACTTATGAATTAATGTAAATCTTGTTTCTATCTCAATTGCTTAGTGTTTTTGTTTGTGCTTAATGTCTTTGATTACTTGATCACTAATTGATTGATTTGGGGAGGATGACAATTTGAAAAGAATAAATTCATAGATGTGGAAATTAAAATAAAATAAATAAGAAAATAAACAAGAAAAATAGTAATGTAACTGGATGTAAAAAGGGTGAACAAATGCAATGGGATGGATGCTAAGGCTAATTAATTTCACCTATTGCAGACATATTTACTATGAATTTCCGTTAATCTGTTTTTATCCTAATTAACTCACAGTCGACTCCCCTTAACTTATTCCTAGCATCTCTTGAGGTCAAGCAATACTCTTTATCCTAAAATGATTGCCTAATCTCTTAGCACAAACTAATCTAAGTAAAGGTTAAAGCTCTATAGGTTTCTATGTTGATCGCATGAATCGTGTTTGTCTATATCTAGTTTTCACTCAGCTCACAATGTTTCTGTTAAAATGCTCTATTCACAAACCCTATCTTGGGTTAATATAAATTCCCGGATCAATTAATTGATGATCGAGCAATCAAAGGAATTAGGCACTAACAAAAATACTAAGCAATAGAGATAGAAACAAGATTAACATTAATCCATAAGTAAAATTGTCATACAAAAAGGGTCCATTAATGCCCTGGCAAAAGAAACTTAGTTCATGACTAAAGAAAAAAAAAACAACGGAAGAGTATGAAGATAAGAAGACAAAGAACAAAAAGCCATCAAGAATGTAAGCTAGAATCAAGATATTCGGAAGAATGTGGATCTCTCCGCATTGCAGTTGAGCTCTGGAATCCTTGAATCTTCGCCTTCAATATCTCTAGAAGAAGTCTGCTATCTTGGGAAGGGTGTATAAGTGTCTAGGGATCTATTTTCTGGCCTTAAGTGATGCCTATTATAGATCGCGGATCCTTTTTATCGAAATTCAGCCTGAGCCCGCTAATTCTGCAGTCGGGGTCGCCTTATAGCACAAAGGGTTGTCTTATAGCACAACACTCAAAATTTGGTGTGATTGGCGAATTAGGAGCATGCTATAGTGCTGACTACTTTTACACACTTCCAAGCTCTATTGTGGTCAAAATAGTTAGAATTTGCCCTCAAAGGTAGAAATAGCAATTGTAGGTCTTTGAGTAAGCTTTCCAATGCAACAAGAACCATATCAATTAGGTATTCCCTGACTACGGAGATCTCATCCAATACCTACTCGAGTTCCACTTCACTTGCCATAAGGAGAACATATCCATGATCACTAAACTCACTACTCCCTACTTTAACAAAATTCAAGAATAAACAGATAGCTTTAACAGGCTTAACAGATATAGGAGGAAGCACAATATATTTCTCAAAACAATTTATTATAGCACGGTTAGCCGAAAGCCAATCCATGCCTAGAATCAAATCCAACCCAGACAAAGGCAAACAAATCAAATTTGCTACAAAAGACCTACCATCAATTTGGATTCGACAATTCAAACAACACTAACAAGTCTTAATTGGTTTCCTAGTAAGAGTATAAACAATTAACATGTAAGATAATTCAGACACAAACGATCCTAATCTATCTATATAATCATGAGAAATAAAGGAGTGTGAGGCTCCAGAATCATACAGCACAATTAAGGTTCTACTGTTAACCTCACGCTGACCTTGGATCAAATCGTCAAACTGAGTGGCCTCCCCAGCATTGAGGGCGAAGACTCTTCCTTGGTGTTGGGGCTTGTTGGTAGGGGGCAACAGCTTGATAATACAATCCTTAGCCATATGTCTAGGCTTTCCCCATTGGAAACAAACATTTTGTCTTGGTAAGCAGGGTCATCCTCCATGATTCTTACCACCCTTGGGGCACTTGGGAATCGCCATTTGCTTTGGTAACTGACCACCGATGCCCCTTCCAAACTGTGATTGTCTCTTGCAATACGGATTGTAGTTAGTCCCTTGGTATCGGGAAACCGTACTTTTCCCAAAAGTGTCTTTCTTTGGTGTAGCATACTTACCATAGAGTGCAACCTTGAGCACTTCCCAGGTAATGGGGCTCTAGGAGCCCCTGATCATCCTTCTAGCATTGGCCCACTAGACTTCAACATTAGCCTCTAACATATAGGTAGCAAATTTTACTTTCTGCAACCCAGTGTAAGCTAACATAGAGAATGTCCCTTCCGGTGCCTTGATCCATCCCTTAACTTCCTTACGGTTGAAGTCTTCTTGAAAAGCTGGTGGGTGGGTCTTCATAAACTTAGCGAACTTCAAGTATTCTAGGTCAACCTCAGTTTTTGCTATTCCTTCCAATGGCTGGTTAGTTACAGCAACTTGTCTCCTTACAACTAAAACTAGTGTAGGAGAAATATTTGCCATATCTGCTATACCTAAGGTGGCAGATTTGCCTCACAATCTATTCTGCCTATTAGAAGCCATCTATTCTTGGACACACAAACAAAGATATTGAGTTGATCAGGCTCAATACCAAGCTAAGTGTGGCAGTAGCAAATCATATTCACAACCAGGAAGTCATGCCTACCTAACTCCTATATTTTAACTGTAACATCTCCAACTTTTGTCTAAGCTAATTAGCTCAGTGATCCTGGCTAATTAGAGAGGTTAACGATTAACTAAGGACTAATCGGCTAATCTCAATGAGCAAAAGCTTAGTAAATTGAGTCAAGTCAATGATTAATCATAACGTACTAAATGTTTTAATTAAAACCTAGTTATTCAAACCTCATTAATTCATAACTTAGAAATATAATTAAGCTAATCCAATCCTATTAATTAAGTACAAGACAATTGTTCTACCTTAATTGATTGAGATAGATTAATTCTTATACCCTAATTACATAATTCACAAGAGCAATTCTTTTAGAGGAAAACATTTTAAAAGTGTAATTAACCGAAATCGGTTAAAGAGCAATTTAACTAATCAAATTAAATTAACAACTTAGGTAATTCTAATAGCTTTGAAGATTTAAAAAATTTCTCCTAATTGATGCACCAAATTTCGGCCAAGGATAAGGGCAAAATCCAACCATCCATTTGCCTTCTCATCATGCACTCTTAGATCAAGAGTCTATGTTAGTAGCATCTCTTTAGTCTAGACAAGAGAAGTACCTTCCTCCCTTAGGATTATGCCACTTGGAGTGATCATATTCACCCAAGCCAATCCCAAGAGTGCTCATGCCTTTAACCACTTGAGAAAATACTAAATGGTCTTTACCTAAATGCCATGACTCAAAGGAAACACAACTCACCCTTTTACCCCAAGGTCCCTAGCTTGCTTGCTTGAAAAAGAAGTTAAACTCACCTACTCCTTGGCCTTAATGTGAGACACCAATCAGCCCCCTCATTTACTCTGTCATTTTCCAAACTTCCACTCTATCTCTTAGACACAAAAGCTCTCACTTCTCTCCACCTCTCATTGTTCTTCCTACTCTCATTCTTGTTCTTGTCACTTTTCCACCACCATCACCCTCATCTTCTATCACCACCCTCATAACTTATCAAGGATCACATTCTTTGGTCTTTGGTAGAGCAAAACAAACACTCACTTAGTCTCATTATCAAGCTCAAGGAGGAGGAAGTTCATCACCAACCCATCAACTATTTCTACTCCTCAAGAAACTCATTTGGTAGTGACTCTAACCCCTTTCTCTTCTATGTTTTTCAAGCTCTAGAACTCCTAAGCTCTTCATGGCTAGGTGGTTTTAGGACTTGCTCTAAAGGCCTCATGGCCATGCTTTCATTATATGAAGTTGTTAGTGATTTTTGCTCTTTTCTTGGAAAATGACTTTGATTGTGCATTTTGTTTTATGTTGAACCTAAGTTTTTAGAACTCAAAATATTGATTTTTTCCAAGACCTCAAAGTATAAAAGTGGTTTGGAAATGTAAAGTATTCACTTGAAGAAAAGACTTAATGTTTTGATAAGAAAACTCATTGAAAACAAAACCATGGAAACTGGAAAATTCTAATAGTCTATATGGCATGACTTATAACTCTTTCAATATAACTCCAAATGGAATGAAACTAATTTTAAATGAAAATAGATTCATAGAGCTTTTTATACATATAAAATACATGAAATTTGGCCTTCAAACGAGAGAGATATGAATTTTCAAAATGTGCTGTTCACGGATGTGTTTCTGTTCAGGTAGTATGTAATAAAATCTTAATAACTCAAGTTATATAGAATATTTTTGAGTGGGACCAAGTTTTTTTTAGATAGCTAAGACATAGAGGAACATCCACATATAACATTTTTGGCATATTCCTTGTGGATAGCTCGTACTAAGGTTTAAAAGTCACTATACCGAGAATAAACTTAAAAACTAAGCAGTCAGAATAAAATGTGCATATCTCAAGTTACAAAATGAATTTTTAAGTGGGTTTGTTTTATTTAAAAATAGACTCAGAGAAGTATAATCATACCAAAATTTGAAGCAAAAGAGTAAAAGATGGAATTATGGTGAATTTTTGAAGTTACTGCCCCACTGTAAAAGTAAAACTGGTTATGGTTGAGTTTTAAAGGTTAAGGAGAAATAAGCTTTAAGACATTAAGACCCTTACATTAAGCATTGAAAAACCTTCATAATTCAACATAAAAAGTTTCAAAGAGGATAATAGACAAGATTGGCCCTAGGCCTAATAAAAGAATTTATACAAGAGGCAACCTCAATTAAAAGCTTGTACCAAATTTACTAAGCTAAGCTCATAAGACTTTGTGTGATATGTATGCCCCTATGTGTCCATATGATGACACTGATATGATATGATATGATATGATGATGATGATTATGATAATGATATGATGATGATGATTATGATAATGGTATGATGACGATACAAAAATGAATGATGATGATATTAATATGATATGTTGATGATATGATGCTTAATGATATATGATAAAGGGATCACATTTGGGGACGGCGATACGTAATGCCTAAATGTGGAAAAGAATTAGAATAATTTTGCATCATAAGCCTTAATAAGAAGATAATGAACTAAGGGTGTGATCCTTCAAAAGGGAAGGTGACCCAAAGTAAGCTCCCCTCACCCACGACTCACATGAGGTATGGCATGACCCAGCTAGTGTAAATACTGAAAAGTTATCGTGGCGACGGCTACGGTATGAGCTCATTACCACTTATGTTTAGTAGGTGAAAAGAAAAGGACTTAAGATAAGTCAAGTTAAGAAAAGAAAAAGGACTTCAGTCCAAACCCTTGAAGGGAAGAAGTTAAGAGAAGCTTATAGCACAGTCTTGCATGTTTTATGTGATTATACTTGTGCCCATGTATGTTATGACATTAACGATTAGAAGGTATGTTAAAATTGAATCTACTTCGGATATTCATGTTTTCGAAAACCTAAGAACTAAACCTTATGAATGCTCACTATTTTTATTAATAAAAACCAAAGTGGCTAGGACGGTGACAATGACACCTCCGTGTTGGGTTCAAGTCCTACTGAGAAATCCCATTTCCCACTCTAGTTATTTTTCACATCGTCACCAGATTCTGACGGCGCATCTGGTGGAGTGGAGCACGGATCCCCCACGCTGTGAGCAGATGTATGATGTGGGATGCCAGATGATGTTGATTTGGACTTGTAGTTGCCGTAGCTCTGCATCTTCATACATTCCTTTTTGTGACGAATGATATTAATTAAGTTTGTATTTAGTATATGGGGTTATGGCACGTCCATGAGCCTCCTTCGATGTAATGCTGATATATATGTATGTATATATAGTATGAACCCATATGGATGTAATGGTTAGCTATGTAATGCATGTGAGTTACTATTTATTTCCCTTTCTACTATTTTATGATATTTGGGTATGTACCTTATACGACACGCTCTTTCTCTATCTACCTTCTCGCTCAAGGCTTTACTTTTCAAAGCGACAACGTATTTCAAAAAAAAAAAATCTTACCGTATTTTCCATGTAATTTAATTTCAAGTAAAGTTTAGTTTTCCACGAGCATAAGTAACAACTAATAAAACACCGTAATATGACTTAAGCATAGTATGGGTTTTATTAGGGTGTTACATTAACCCTCTGGTAAGATCCATGGCATGATTTCTAACACATGATAAAGTATGCTCGAAAGCATAGTCAGTCCATCCCTAGGCTCTACAAAGACGGATTGATCTGATACCAAAATGTAACATCCTACTAATATTGTACTATGCCTAAATCATTTTATGGCATTACTAGTTGTTACTCTTAACTAGTGAAAGTTCTTATGGTTGAAATTAGCATATTATACGAAAATAGCTTGTACTTTTTTTAAAAAAAACTTTATACTTAAAAACTAAGTCTTTAAATGCTTACTTACTTGCATACACATGGACATTGTTCCTTATATCGCAGTGTTACTAGAAAGACAAATGACAACATTGAAATAACATAACATAATATCTTAAGCCAATAATGTAATCATCGATAATCAAGAGTCATCATTACATTAATAATTATCACATATGTAATAGGGCAAAGTAAGTAGCATGAATTTCCACATGCTCTTAATTACATATAAATTGTCCAACTAGGGCTCTTGAGAAAGTAAAAACACTAGAATACTATCTCGATCCTCTTTAGTTAGGTGTTGTAATGTGATAGCTCCTCGTCTTATCTTGTCAAATACAACCGGAAATGTTGCTATAGATGCCATCAACTCCGTCTGAAGATGACACGGAAACATAGGAATTAGAAGTACAAGATTTCCTAGTACAATCCCGACTAGACCATCAACAAGCTATCATTGTCGTCCCAGCCACTTCGGGTTTAATTATAAAAACGGTGAATATGCATAGGTTCAATTTTAGAAGTCTTGAAAATATAAGTCCCGGAGCGGGTTTCTTTTAAGTTTAACATTGTATTCATAAGATAATATAACATTACTAGAAACATACATATCAAGGCATGAAATAGACATTGATGATGCATTTGGGGAATCAAACACTTTTATGAAATCACATTGACTTGACCATGGTTTTACTTTGACTTTACTTTTATTCTTAGCATGTGCTTAACATTCTTTACTTTTCCTTTGAAGTAGACTACTTTTGGACATGAGCTCATTCCCTGACTATCGTCATGCAGTACTAACCAAATCAGACTAAGCTGATAATAGTTACCTTTGAGTTGGAGGGTCCTCCATATCACCCTGCCTCTCCCATAGAGATTCCTTGAGTCTTTGTGGATCACCGTCTCTCACTTCCCTGAAGTGATCGAGGGGTCATATTCCATTCTTTCCTTTTTTTATCATGATAACTTACATGCATAGTATTTCTTAATAAGACACATGTGGACATGCAATGATATGACTAAGTCCATAATTTTGACAGAATTCTGGCAGCATAACAGCTAGACCAGAGCTTCCCCAAAATTTGCCAAATATGGAAATTTCAATCATAACCAACAATATCCATCTCATATCATCATAGTATATCTCATCAAGCATCAATGATCCATCATATCCATGAATCCATAATCAAATCAATCACGCCAATCAATAATCATATATGAGAGTGATAAACACTCATACCCTATTACGTGTCTATGGTTGCATTTTCCTTTGCGAGAAGTCTTACAAATCATCATGTGATTCTACATGTTTACTCATGAGAGAACCACATAGTTTAGTATGAACGTGTGTTGTAAGCTTTTAGTTACTTAACTATTAAGTGAAGTCACCTTTTGCCTTAGATATTCACTTCTACCAATAATTTCATAACATTCTTATGTGTGCACCTTACGGAATAGTGTGTTCAAGTTAACAAAGTTTGACACCTATTTTTCTTTTTCCTCTTTAATATGGCCGAAGCCTAACATGATATTTAGGCAATATTTTGCATTAAAATCTTTTAGTTTCCTTGAGATAGCACACTAATGATTCCTATATTCATAGTCAGTTCAGAGGCCCTAATCATACTTATGTTCCCAAAGGATTTCGAGATCTCTCTAGTCCCTTAGGTCATGACAACGCATAACTACACTCATGAACCCAACAACACCATGTGTTCACTAATCATCAAGAAGAAATCTTTATTCTGACATGTTACAAGATTCAATAAAATAACAAGAGCTCACCTTAATGATTATAAAGTTTCATTCTTTAATAAATTATGAACCTTTACATTATATTCATGTCTTCAAGATTCAACCTTTATGAAATAATAATACAAGATGCTAGCTTTGTGGCTAAAATGTCTTATTCTTTGAGAAAGTTGAAACCTTTAATCATTATTATGCCTTCAAGATTACAACTTTATAACTTAAAGTCACTTTAAGATTTAAAAGATTCATCTTTGAAGAGAAGAAAGTTTAACACTTTACTCAATATTCTTAACTCTAGATTAAATATTTATAAGTTAAAGTTGTAAGTTTTAACTTTTATAACTTAAAGTTTGCAAGATCCCAAATTTATAAACCAAAGATTTCAATCTTAAAGAATGTTTGGAACTTTATGAAGTGTCTTGTCTCCAAAATTCAATATTGGAAATATAAGGTGACCAGTCCTTACCTTTATGATTAAAAAGTTTCATATCTTCCAAAACATTTAGACTTTTACACATATTCTTATCTTCAAGGAGAGCAAAATGAAACTTTATGAAGCATACACATATAGCGCCACTTATAGTGCATCAAGAAGCAACTGATGAATAAGATCAAGGTCATACTTTGCTAAAAATGGAAAATTTGCTCATGAAAAGCATAAAATTTTTCTCAAGTTGTCACTTGAATATCTTGGATATGGTGAGAGTCAAGCTTCAAGCTTTCTTGAGTAACAAAAAGAAAATAGTAGAGATCGCTACCTAGTGGTGAGTTTAGCACCCTCTTTGAAGAAGAAAATAAAGAAGATGGTGCTCTTCCAAGTGGTGAAGGTGGCAATTTTGCAAGGAGAATAAGAGAGCTCTTGAGATATTGTGAAAATGAGTTTTGTAGTGTTTAAATCTTTTCTTCAAAGACCAAAAGATGTGGTCTTTGAAGGGTTAGGTGAAGAAGGTTTGGTTATGGTGGTGGTGCAGAAAGGAGGAAGAAGAAGAAGAGTGCTTTTAAAGGAGAGAATGTTGGAGAGAAAATTGTATGTTTGAAAAATGAAATAAGTGTGGGTGTGTGCATGTGTAGTAGCCGTAGGTTTCTACTTAGTTTAGGGCAGATATTTTGTTGATTTTGTGTTAATTATGATTAGTAGGAGAAGATGGATGATGGGGGGACAAGTCTTACACCTTTTCTTGCAAAATGCAATGTTGTCTTCTACTTTATTACTTTAGTGACCTCATCAATGTTTTATTGTCTAATTGACTAAATTTGAATTTTAATGATGTGATTAAGTGCTCTTGCAACTTAATTAACATGATTAAGCAAGGATTAGTGATTAACTTATGTGATCATGATTACAAAAATTAATTTTGAGATTAAGCTTAGTTATCCTTAATTAAACTCAATTAACGTAGTTATGTGTGATTAGTGATTAATTAAGCTATTAAGGGTTTGACTTGCTTAATTAGATATTCTCTAATCTTAATTAAATATTCTCTTAACTTTTCTCCTCAAAGTTAACTCATAAACACTTCGTTAATACCTTAATTATGCCTTAATCTCATGATTTCTCATTAAGTGCCTAATTACTGAAGGTTACTCAGATAATTTAACATGACAGGAAATTGAGGATATTACATTTCTCCTCATCTTTAAAACGAATTTTGCTCTCAAAAAATGGTCATGCTGTACAACGTAGTCTGCTGGTCAAAGTCTACTCCATCAGGTAGCCATTGGCCGTACTAAGCCTGACCGGAGTGTAGTCTTCATCAGGTCCAAAAGAGGAGGAGGGTGAATAAGTAGCCTCGGATGGGTTGCTCTCAAAGCTAAGCGGGATGTCCAAGACCACCTATGGAGGTGAAGCTGGCGGAGGGGCTGCGGGTGCTGCGGGAGATGGAGGAGGTACGGGGTGTGCCACATGCAGTGGCACGACAAAATAAGGTACCAAAGGGTCGAATGCTAGATGAAAGAGGGGAATGGCAAAGTCCCTATGGCTAAAAAGATAAAGTCAGAAACGATAGGAGCCTGCTATATACAGAGTCAAATATCGAATTGTAGTGGAGCTGCATCTCTGGAAGCTCAATGAAAAGTATAACTGTCACATCCATCCCTATAGTTTGAGAATGATGCAGATATACACAATAGGGTAAGAATTTCGAAAAATTCTCAGTAGGATTCCTATATCTATAAGATACTAACATCACAGTCATTCTCAGTTGCTTTGATTTTTATTTGATTAGAGAAAGGTGATTACAAAGAAAACTGTCCTCATTTATTAAGTTTAAGAAATAGTCAATTCAAAGAAAAATTCAATTTTTCTTAAGGCAGTAAAAACAGAATAAGCAATTATATGACAACATCTAGTATAAAGAATAGAATGAATAAACACGTAGCAGTAAAAAACATAATATTCAAATTATAATTAGCTAACATAATTATGTAATGCAATCATGCATGTACTCATGAGTTCTTTTATTCTCATTAGTTCTTGAACTTGGTATCATGAACTTTTCCGTTACTTGGTCCCCTGGGAGTTCTTGGCCATTCAAAACCTGGGTAATAGTCTGCTTCTAAGGATCGAGCTCGTTCCTATATAGGAATATCGGGTTTACTTTCCCCAATCTTCCCACCGATCTATTTCCCTTAACTTTAATCTGGGGCTAGCCCAAGTATTATGGAACTTTTCTCATAACTCTTATAAGTCTCATGGAAGTATGCACATGTATCAAAGTGTATCTCATAATTTATGCATAAGCCTTGCCAAAATTTTGGCAGCATGACAAATCGTGTCTACTTCCCTATGAATAGTTCCAATACTCAGACAACCAATTATTCAGAGAAACCACAATAGCATATTCGTTTCTCAATATCATTCAATAACATTGCCAAAGACACAACACTTACACCTAAGCATAAGTTTCTACTTATGTTATTCATTTTTGGCCTATTTTTAAAAATAAGCCATAATTTCTATTTAACTCCTTTGGACCTGAAATTTGGGCATGTTGAAGTGTTATATATCTATTTTCTAACCTCTTTGGTCCTATTTGATTTTGATAAATGTAGTTCAAGTTATTAGGGTTCTATCTCGGCCTACCTTATAGCTGGCCAGAATTGCATACTCAAAAGTAAAAATTCACTAAAAAACGAAACTTACTTGGATTCTTACCAAACCTATGTCGATTTAAATCTTATTGAGATTTTCATATCCAAAAAGTGTCACTTCGTTTGATTAAAGAGAGCTCAAGTTATGAGCTCATAAATTTGATAGACTCTGATTGCTCTGTCTCTATTCCAACAGAACAAAGGGAAAATTCAATAATTTACTAGGAATTATAGAAAATGAATTTGACCATGAAATTTTTATAGCATGTTCTCTTATGTCATACCTTTCTAAAAAGTTTTGTTGCACTCCATTCCAAGTTGTATAGGGCAATTTTTACCCTGAAAAATCTCCCCTGCCCAGACTCAAACTCAGAAACCTAAGGAAGATTTCCAAAATTCATATCTCCGTCAATACTAATCCAATGGCCTTATAATTTATATGTATGGAAAGCTCTTGATGTCCTATTTTACTTAAAATTAGTTACATCTCAGTCTGGTGTCTATAAGCAAGTTTGTATAGTATGCAAGTATGGATGCCATAGGGATTTTGAGAAAAGCCTGGTTTTGTTTTGTTAATTCTTGTGTTCATATTCAATATTCAATCTAACCCAAGCAAACATATGCTAAATCAACCATAAATCATCACATTATCACCATAGATCATCATTTATATGAGTGAAAGAAAATTTTCTAATCATCATCAATCCAAGACAACCAAGCAAGTGAATCCTACATTCAACTTGATACAAACACTAGTTAGTTTGGGATTTTTGAGGCCAAGAGCTAATAGGGATTGAAGATGGAGGTGAGAGGCATAAGTTGAAAGGAAGATTAAAGAAGAAGAAGGAGCAGCAAATGGCATTTTTGAAAAGGAAGGGATTAGATATAATTGTAATATTTTTAAAAGCAAAAAAAGTAGTTGAAAGGATGGTTTGTGATTGGAGAAGAGATGAATAGTTTAAATGAAGCCAAGTTCTTCTTCCTTTTGGGCAGCATGTGGCATCCCAACTTAGGTGAGAGTGGCTAAGTTTTATCCACTCATTTTAGGGTTTTAGGTGCATAATTTTATTAATTTGGTTCTAACAATTTAAAATACCAAAATTCTACCATTTTCCTTCAAATTGGTAAAATGGTTTGGAAAGTTTTTGTGAGGATTTCTATCTGTCTATTCCAATTTCTTCAAGCCTAATCCATCTAATCAACATCTAGTTAATTTCTAATTAGCCTTTAATTGGTTTCGATTAAATATTTGATTGATTTCTAATTAATTTCACTGATTCGTTAAAACGGAACAAATCAGTTAAAATGATAAAATCCTTCGGACATTACAAACAATGCGAAAATTTGATTCGAGTGTCAAGCTCGATCAAATTATAAAACCAAATCATACAAAACTTGTAGGATACTACAACCAAGGTTGTCTCACAAGGATGTTAATATCTATACGATTAGCAACAGGGGGTTTTGTTTGCCTGTAAGAAAATTAATTAAGAAAAGAAACTAACAACTAAAATGAACACTAGCTCAAGGATTTCCTAAGGCCACAAGCATATCTATCACAAACACGCATATGATCAAACAAATAGAATATGGCTAACTTGAGTTGTTAGTACAATCGCTACTAACAATTCAATGATTCACTTAACAACCCCCAAGCATTTGATTAATACACAATTACTAGATGGTTGAGACCTCGACTTCTAATTAACTCGTGTTAACCTTTAGCCCCAATTGCATTAGCTTAAGTCTTAATCAAGACCCAACTTTCAATTCTTTAGTTAATTAAACATTCATCAATCAATCAATTAACGTACATCTAACTAACATCTTAGCTATGCATCCTCATATCAATACCACTCAATAAGAACAGACAATCGAGATTATCCCAATTATAAACCCCAATATCAATACCATTTAATCAAGTTTCATAATTAGGAGCCCTCAACTAGCCAAGTTCATATTAATCAATCAATTAATAATCATCCAAATAATTACCCAATTACATACGCACACATCAATGCCATTCAATGCAAGTATATAAAAGAGTAAAAGGCAAAGAATTAAGAAAATACATCATGCATTAAAATTAAAGAGTAAGGTTTCAAGATACAACCCTTGAAACCCTTTGGAGAATCCCGAAGGCAACCTCCAACTCTACTCCTTGATGGGAATTTACAATCAAAATAGAAAATAAAGAGTGGTGATAAAAAGATAAGTGGATGAGAAGAAGGAAGGAGAAGAGGAGGAAAGAAAAGAGAGAAAACTGGCCTACTCTAATCTAAAGAGAGAAGCTAAAATCCTAAAATGAGACTTCTTTTCACATCCTTATTTTCTCACTACTTATTAGACTTAAAATGTCAAAATACAACTCCTTTAGCCCAAATTAATCGTCTACCTCTTAGCTTTAAGTGAACACCCAATTTGCTTAATTTGGACTTGCAATGAGAGAGTTATGACTCAACTTTGTAGCATATCCAAGTTGTACCCCTATTCACACCAGTCAACTTCAATAGCCAATAAATATAGCAAGATATCATTATTTTGGATAGTGATCTTCACATGAAAAGCTCTATATCTTAGCTTTCAAATGGCATCAGTTTCACTTTAATCCAATATCTACAACTTAAGTTATGGCTCAATAAGTGCACATTGTTCAAGTTCTAATGACAATAGCCCTATTTTGAATTCGTGGCCCAATTCAACCTACTTGACATCTGCATTGGCTTTTGACTTCTCATCAAAGTTGTAGATCTTTCTCTTATCTTTTCTACAATATAAAATTTGTAAAATACAGAGGTTTATAACTCAAAATATGCTCAAAATACAGAAATAGTATAAATTTGTAATAATATTAAAAAATACAATTAAGCCCAATTAGAGCCTAAACTCATAAAATGTATCCAATATTGATCAATCAAGTAAAAAAGAGGCTTAATAGACTAAATAGAGTGTTAATCAAGATAAAAATAAGATCTCCAACTTTGTTACAGAGCACAAATTCTAGTTCTCAAAGATTCCCAGTGAAAATTGAGTCGCAAGATTTGCTAGCAAATTTGTTCAGATGTTGTGCAACCTAACCTTTGCCTATCATCTTGCCAATATCTTAAGCTACAAAAGTCAAATTGGTGCAGTTCTTGTGACATTTGAAAGCAAATTCAATTCTTTACAAATTTTTTGCAAGAAAGGCTAATTCCAACTGTAAAGGGCACTATAGAGCTTGCAATTTGATGTTCCAGATCTAATCTTGCACCTGATCATGAATTGGGCTTTCCTAGCCGCATTTATACACAAACAAGAGCTAACTAGACTCTTCCACTCACCCAAGGCTGCACCCCACATCACTACTAAAGGAGAACATTCTCTTAGCCCCAATTTATAATTTAAATAGAGGATATTAGAGGTTAAGAGGGGGTACTAGACACATATACACTGTCACACTCAAGAGATGCATTGGGAATCTTTGTTTTGCAGAGCACAAAATAATGAAAGCTTGGAAGAAAGGAGATCAATCTTCATCATGTAAGGCATCTCTCTGATCTCTTCTCTTTTCTTATGTCTATGATATTTGTTTCTTTATTGAGTATAAATATTATATCCATGAATGGCTAAAACTCTTGTATGCTAGGGCTAAGATGTAGCCTATGTGAATAATGATGTATTTCTTGTCTATTTCTATTGATTTTTTATTTCGATACTTAGTGCTTTCCTTGGTTTGGACATTCATAGGGATGAATCTAGAGTTATGTAGGCTATGAAGGGTCTAAGTACACATTTAGAACATGGAAGAGAAATCATTATCTGCCTAGTTGTCTATGAGTAATGTTGGATAATCATGACATTAGTCAAAGGGGAATAACAGAGCATTAATTTCTCTTGCTTTAGAATTCAAAGTTTGGAAGTTCATAGTTGTATTTTAAATTTTAGAATAGGATTAGTATATGAGAGAAATTCATAACTTATTACTTTAAGATCTCTGCCCCTCAATTGAATAGATAAATTCAAATAAACTCGATAATATCAACACCTATCAAGAACTAGTTGAAATCGAATCCCTACTGCATCTCCACTAAATTCTTAAACCTTTAATTACATCAATTTGTCTTTTATTTTAATTATTTATTACCTCAAATCACTCTTATATTACTTTTGGTTCACTTCATATGATAAAGAGGAAGGGTGAAAATGGGTCCCTCTACCTAATCCTTCTATTCGGGTAGCAAGGATTAGGGGGGTGCCACTCCATAAAATTTGCATGGATAGAGAAGTAATATAGGCCCAAATAAGCTCCATAATCTTAGGTAGCCCTACATCACATAGTGTCTCCTTAATGAAAGAGCATTTTAGTATGTCATATGCCTTCTTAGGATTAACATTTATGGCCATAATTCCTATTTTTCCTTTCTTGCTTCTCATGGGGTGTATGACCTCTTGGGCCACCAAGATGTTATTTGAACTCAAGTGGGCAGGTACAAAATTGTGTTGAGTCTCACCCACTAGCTTACTCATTAGACCTTTTAACCTTGTGGCTATAATCTTTGTAACTAGCTTGTAAATTATGTTGCACAAGTTGACAGGTCTAAAGTTGGTGAAATTCTCAAGTCTATCCATGTTTAGGAATCAGAGCAATATGAGTCTAATTAACCTCAAGATTTCTAGTGGGTTCTTGGAAAACATTTTTTGTCCAAGTACAAAGAAAACGAGCAACAATATTCCAAGTGTTTTGAAATAGCATGGCCAGAATGCCATCTAGACCTAGAGCGTTCTAGAACCCCATAGCAAATAGCTAGGGATGGCAATGGATATTCAGAATGCCCCTGCCCCAGCCACTATTTAAAAATTTGTACCCCATCCCCGCCCATATCCTTATCACGGGTCCTTATTCCTCGTTCTCGATGAGGATTTGAATTCCTATGGATATCTATGGGTTTATGCAAAAAATATGAAATAAAATAAAACTAAAGGAGAAAAACTCATAAGAAATACTTTTAAACCTAAATAAAGCATACATAACCTCCATAGTTTATTATAACACTACGAACACAATACAATCCAAATTAACAATAGAAATATATTATGAAAATTCAAAAATTTTAACAATAATTATAATCACAAAAGATAATTAAAAAAATTCAAATTATAAATATCTTCACTAGGATTTGGGTATGTGTATTAGTGTGTGTGTGTGTGTGTGTGTATGCGCGCGTGCGTGTGTGTGGTTATTTAGGTAATTTTACATGTAAATAGAGACTTGGTCAGTCTCTATGGGGCAAAGACCTCATCCCCTCACCTCACCCTATTTAGTAAATAGTGAACCCATCCCCATTCTTGTATGGACTAAAATCATTCCCATACCTACCTTCATCGTGCCATAATAAGTAATCCTTACAAGTAACCATCTAAATAGGTTGTCTTGCTATCCCTACAAACAGTGCCTCTTTCACTCGTTGATCAGTCGCTAACTGATACAAAGCATCAATCTCGTTATCAACCAGTCTAGGAAAGCAACCTAAAACCACAAACTTGTCTTCCTAGTTGTCATCATCAAACAATCTCACAAAAAATTCTAGCCCCATTATTTTTAGCTAATCCACATCTTCAATCCAAACACCTTTCACTATTTTTCATCATTCTGATTTTATTCCTTTTCATCTTGCTGGTAGCCTCTGCATGAAAATACTTAATATTTTTATCTCCAAAATTTATCTAGTTATATTGGAATGCTGTTTCCAATAGACCTCTTCTTGAATCAAAATCTCTGGATACTCCTTCTACATTTGTTGTTGAAGATTTTCTAAGAAAACATTATTGGAAAAAGAAAGCTTTGTCGTAATACCTTCTAATCTAAGTAGAATATGGTTTTTCTTTCTGAAAATGTCTCCAAAAACATCCATGTTCCAACTTTTAGCTTGTTCTCTGAAGGAGTTTAACTTGTTAACTAGATCAAAAAGCTCCTTGTTATTCTCATGTAACAGCCAAGTTGCAAGAAAGCAAAAGGGTTTTTCCTTCCTCCTACCTAGATCTGTCGGTCTCAAGTGAACTGAGATCAGATATGATTTGAATTTAGTTTGGGCAAATGTTTTATGCCAGCTTCTTCAAACGTAAACGTTTAGAGCCACTGCATACTACACACTGTAACATCCACGACTTCCGATTTCCGAGTTCATAGTATTCCCAACCTCCAAATTCATCTTCAAGGCTGGACAGACAAGGATTTACGATTTCCGAGTTTGTCTTATAGTTCAGATTCCGATCTCAATATTAGCTTCGACTTACGACTTCGTTCCAAGGCTTACAAGGGATTTCTTCCGACTTCCGACCTCATGCATGCAGCTTACGGCCTCCGATTTAATGCATGAAGCTTACGATTTCCGACCTTGAAAGCGTGTATAAATTTTGACCTCGTCAGTATGAATTCCGATTTCCGATTTCGTGAGCTAAAATGAGGTGACTGATGTTCCCAACTTACGAGTTCGTTTTCGACTTCAGCACACTTTACGACTTCCGACCTTATCAATCAAAGAGTAAAATGTTCGATTTTCGACTTCATCTCTAAGGCTCAAATGAACTGACTGTATTCCGAACTCCGACATTATGATTCACCAATGTACGAGATCCGATCTTGAGTCCAATATTAGTAGCTCTTATTTCTATATCTTTTCGAGTTCCGAGATAGCAATTTTATAATTTCTGAGTTCCGACTTCATATATAGGAGGTTCACGAGTTCCGACTTTATAGAGCCTACGAGTTCCGATTTCGTTTCCAGAATATGCTAGAAACTGCTTCCACTTTAGGCGACGTGGAGGGTGATTCTACCATACAAAGAGGGCAACGTGGAGAGCAAGGTTGGCTGAAGCTTGGCCTTATGTTTAAAGGCCAATCACAACCTTCCAAGTTAACTCCCACCCATGCCTATATAACACACCCTCCTCCTTTGATTCAGACCATTATTCACGTTGTTTTCCTCATCTCCTTCAGCTCTCTTTCTCTCTTGCTCACACATCCAAAATTTAAGCAAAGTTCCAGCCTTGTTCACCCAAACTCCAAGAACTCAGCACAAAACACTTAAATCAAAGGTAGGGGTTTTTAATTTCTTGCATCAAATTCATGCACTTGGCTGGCTGGGCTGAATCATTTTCACCTTAATTGATGTGTGAATTAAGTAATTGTGCTTGGATTAATAGAAGATTTTGAGTTAGAAGTAGAATTAGAAGAAGAAAACTAAGAGAACTAAATGGATGAGGGTGCTATCTTGGTGGAGAGTCCACGGCAGTCCATATGGCGGAGCGTACGGCACCACCTACGATCGGTCAAATCCAATGAAACTATTTTTAGATGAAATTAGACATCTAGGGCTTTCCATAGACATATCATATAAGGATTTTGGACCATAATTGAGGGAGATATGAATTTTTGAATCTCGACCTAGGGTTTTGACTCTGGCTCTGGGCAGATTAGGTTATTTAGGGTAGAACTCGACCTATACTACATGAAAATGAGTGAAACCAACTTTGTTGGAAAGCTTACACATAGGAGAACAATATCCAAAGAAATTCCGAGTTTTTTATCAACTTAGTTGTTCCCAGTGATTTGAAGAAATTACCCTATGACCAAACTAGGCCAACACAGGGCAGTTCAGAAAGGCTAAGTTTCGGGGCTTGTAACTCGAGCCCTACTAAGGCAATTGAAATGGAACTTTTTGTATATGAAAGGTTATCCTGTTAGCTTTAATATGAGTCTAATTTCGTCTGATTTGAGTGAGTTTCCGATTTTTAGTGAATTTCTACTTTTAGTTACCTGATTCTGGCTAGCCAATGGGCAGGCCGAGATAAAGTTTAGATATCTTGAGTTATAGATACCGAAATTAGATGGGACCAAAGAGGTTAGAAAATAGACACACAACACTGTCACATACTCAAATTTGAGGTCCAAATGAGTTAAAATGAAATTGTAGCATGAATTACAAGAACCGGGTTGGTTGAATAAGCTGAGGCAGGAATTCAGTCTTAATGAAACTGATATGGATTTGAGTTCTATGTTGAAATATAAATGTGAATTTGTGTTTCTTGTGATACATTGATGTATTGATTGGCTGGCACTATTCATGGGGAAGCGGACATGTTCCGTTATGCTACCAAAATTTCGGTAGAACCCATGTACAAGTTATGAATTACATGTGAATGCAAAGACATTCTTAAGAAAGCCATGAAAGTGATGAAAAGAATTGTGTTATTATACAAGTTCCATACTACTTGGGCCAGCCCCGGATAGAAAGTTAATGGGAATAGGTCGGTGGGAAGATCGGGGAAAGTAAACCCGGCATTCCTATATAGGAACGAGCTTGATCCTGATAAGCAGACCATTACCCAGGAGTCTAAAATGGCCAAGAACTCCCAGGGGACCAAGAGAGATGGAAAATAATAGAAAGTAATGAAAGAGTCTACGAAAGAAAGTTCAAGAATGAGTCTACATGATTACATGAATGCATAAATACATGGAGTAGTTACATCAAGATGTTTACAATTGTCTGTTACAATTGCTCACTGCTATTCGTTTATTTATTTCATTTAGCATTCTATGCATTAGTATTAGTACTCTATTTCGTTTCTTATGCCAATTAAAGTAAAACCGAACCTTACCTCGGACCAGACATGTTTTTAAACTCATGAAAATGGACTTTTTAGTTTGAACACATATTTTAATAATTAAGTAAAACCGAGGTAGCGAGAATATATGTGATGTCAGTCCCAGTATAACCGAACCCTACTGAGAATTTTCTTGAAATTCTCACCCCGTTTTGTGTCTCCCGCATCATTCTCAGACACTGGCGATGGACTCCACAGCCACCCTTTTTATTGAGATTCCGGCGTTACAGTTCCACCATGACCTGGAGTTGGACTCTTTGTACATAGCCGGTTTGTGCAACTTTAAATGCCTGCCTCTTCGACAGGGAACTTTGATGTTCCTTTACACCATCCCCTTCGACCCGCTACCCTTATATTGCCATCCTCTACATATGGCGCACCCACACCTCGCACCTCGCACTCGCAAAGACACCACGACCGCCTCGCCTCGAGTCACCACCGCAGCGGTTCCGACATCCCGTTGAGTTACGAGTGACCCCTCCGAGGCCACCGGCTCGTCGCCCTCTTCCTCCTCGGGACCTAGCGCAGACTATACACCGGCCGAGCCTGGCATGGCTAACGGCTACCTGACGGAGTAGCTTAGCGGCAGGGGATGTTGTACAGTATGACCCCTTTTTGGACAGCATGTAGCTTTGGGTCACGGGTTTGACTGTAGAGTTAGTAGTAGATTACGAAATGTCCTTTAAGGACCATAGGGTATATTGGTAGATGAGGGCAGTATGGTCATTTGATACACCAGCCCATGTATGTATTTCTACTTTAAATCTTTGTACATAAACTGAAACAGTGACTTCTGATACATATACATGTTTACACGTATGCAGTAACATTGTTGTACTATACTTATCTTGGTGATATTTTGTTTGTTTCATTTTTAATATAACAGTACGCCGTTTCATCAACAAAGACGATTTAAAGAGAAATTAAAAACAAGAAAGGTAAGTAAAGTATCAACACGGTAACACAACCTGACTAGTTTCATGCTATGACTTAAGCATAACATAAAATTAGTAGGGTGTTACATTTTTGGTATCAGAGCAGTTCGTCCTAGCTAAGGCCTGAGGATTGGACTGACTATGCTTCGCGCATATTCTGTACTTTAGTTAATAATGTGCACTAGATCTTGCCTGTATGGTGGAGATGTAGTTGTGCATATATATGAAGTGCCTGACCGTGTGGGCTGTTATTTACTAGCACATTAAACTTAGTATTGAGCCTAATCAACTCAATAACTTTTGTTTTGTGTGTTCAGAACTTAATGGCTTCCGGAAGGCGAGGAAGACCACGTGCAGAACCTGCTCCAGAGAACCCGACTGATGTGATGGCCACAATGCGGGAAATGGCTCAAGCAATGCGACAACAAGCCGCGGCAGCTCACCAAATGATGGAGCAGCTTGGCAGGCGGCCTGCAGCAGGCTGTGAAGGAAACCCACGAGGTCCAGAAGCTAACCTGGACTACCTCCGGTTTGCGGAGTTTAGGAAGGCAAATCCGCCAAGTTTCCGAGGGGCATATGACCCGGACAAAGCTGACGAGTGGATCAAAGCCATGGAGAAGATTTTCTCCGTCTTGGATTGCTCGGATCATCAGAAAGTGACTTTTGCCACTTACACGCTTGAAGCAGACGCCGAGTTCTGGTGGAACGGCGTACGAAGGTTGTTCGAGGAATCCCAGACAGTAGCCACCTGGACAATGTTCAAGGATGCATTTTACCAGAAGTACTTCCCCGCTTCGGTTCGAAATGCCAAGGAACTCGAGTTTATGCAGCTGCGCCAAGGAAATCGGACAGTATCCGAATATATTGCCCGATTTGAGGAGCTATGCAAATTCTCCACCATTTACCAGAGGAACCCAGATAAAACCTAGAAGTGCATTAAATTTGAAGGTGGGTTACGAGAGGACATTCTCACCGCAATCAGCCCAATGGAGATTAGGGATTTCCCTACATTAGTGAACAAATGCCGACTTGTGGAGGATTGCCACTCGAAGTTAGCTGCAGCCAGGGCATCTGGTGGTAATTTCAAGAGGGGGTTAGCCCCGCAAGGCCTAAGATTCAAGCCCAATGTACAACAACAGCGGAGATTTCCGCCAAGAGGCAACAAAGGCAAGCAGCCTCAAAGGCCTTTTCCAAATTCAACTTGCACAAAATGCGGCAAGAATCATGGCGATCGGCCGTGCTTGGCAGGCCAGAATGTCTGTTATGGATGTGGCAAGCCAGGCCACAAAATTTATGAGTGTCCAACCAGGAACTCATCACAGCCGCCTCGACCCCAGCGACAAGGACGGGTTTTTACTATGAATGCGGAAGAAGCCGATAAGTCAGAAGGATTAATCCAAGGCACCTGTGATGTGAACAGTGAAACTCTAACTGTACTCTATGATTCGGGTGCCTCACATTCATTCATTTCTCATAATTGTGTAGCTGCTTTGCAATTGCCAATTTCTGAATTACCTTATGATCTGTTGGTTTCTACTCCTACCAATGGGCCTGTTAGAACTAGTCAAATGTGCACCAAAGTTGCTCTTCGAATTGAGGGCAGGACCTTTGCCGATAATTTGATTTGCCTCCCTCTATCTGGTCTCGACGTAATTCTGGGCATGGATTGGCTTTCTGCCAATCATGTTGTACTCAATTGCTCTGATAAAACGGTGGTACTTCCCTCTGTCTTACTTTCTGAATCCCAAACCGCAATACTCTTCTATCTGAACTCTTTCAGGCCAAAGGATCAGGGGTATATCCTCTTGTCAACTAATGCGGTAGAAGCTGAGCAGGAACTGGAGAAGATTCCGATTGTCAGGGAATACCCGGATGTTTTTCCAGAGGATATTCCTGAATTCCCTCCAGAGAGAGAGATTGAGTTTACCATCGAGTTGGTTCCAGGTGCGGGACCAATATCCATAGCTCCGTATCGAATGTCACCTATGGAATTGACGGAATTAAAAAGACAGATCAAAGAGCTTTTAGAAAAGGGATTCATACGACCAAGTGCGTCGCCATGGGGAGCTCCGGTCTTGTTGGTCAAGAAGAAGGATGGAAGCATGCGCTTATGCGTGGATTATAGGCAGTTGAACAAAGTGACGATTAAGAACAAGTATCCGCTGCCGAGGATTGATGATCTCATGGACCAACTACAGGGTGCAACGGTATTCTCCAAGATCGACTTGCGTTCTGGATATCACCAAATTCGAGTTCGGGAACAAGATATCCCTAAGACAGCTTTTCGAACTCGTTACGGACACTATGAATACACCGTGATGTCGTTTGGGCTGACGAATGCGCCAGCGGTATTCATGGATTACATGAATCGAATATTCCGCCCATATCTGGACAAATTTGTAGTGGTCTTCATCGATGATATTCTTGTCTACTCGAAGACAGAACAAGAACATGTGGAACACTTACGGCTAGTTCTGCAAATTTTAAGAGGAAAGAAGCTCTATGCCAAGTTATCCAAATGTGAATTTTGGATGAAGGAGGTAAAATTTCTCGGCCACGTAGTGTCATCTGGAGGAATCTCTGTCGACCCCAGCAAAGTAGAAGCAGTTCTGAACTGGGAGAGGCCAACTACAGTCTCTGAAGTTAGAAGTTTTCTGGGCTTAGCTGGATATTATAGGCGATTCGTTAAGGATTTTTCTCGAATAGCCTTGCCCTTGACCAAGCTAACCAGAAAGAATATCCCTTTCGAGTGGACGCCGGAGTGTGAACAGAGTTTCCAGGATTTGAAGAGAAGGTTGACCACGACACCAGTGCTAGCTTTACCAGACCCTCAAGGACCATTTGAGGTCTATTGCGATGCTTCCCAACAAGGGTTAGGATGTGTGTTGATGCAAGTTGGAAGGATGGTCGCGTATGCCTCCAGGCAATTAAAGCCACATGAAAGGAATTACCCGACTCATGACCTTGAATTAGCAGCAGTAGTGTTTGCTTTGAAAATATGGAGACATCACCTGTATGGAGTAAGGTTCGAGGTCTTTTCTGATCATAAGAGTTTGAAGTATCTTTTCGATCAAAAGGAATTGAACATGAGGCAGCGGAGATGGATGGAACTCCTTAAAGACTACGAATTTGAATTGAGATATCACCCAGGTAAGGCGAACATCGTGGCAGATGCGTTAAGCAGAAAATCATTGACTGTCGCGTGGATGATGATTAAAGAGACGGAACTTATTGAAAGTTTCCGAAATCTTAATTTGGGAACTCTTATGACCCCCCAAACTCTTCAGCTACACCAAATTCAGATAACCAGTAACTTCAAGGACCAGATTCGACAAGCACAGCAGCAAGATGCTAACTTTCAACATACGCTTAGTCTGGTGCGATCAGGAAAACTAGCAGGTTTTGCCCAAGATAAAGAAAGCATCTGGCGGTGCCACGACAGAGTATGTGTCCCTGAAAGGGACGATCTCCGAAAGAGAATCTTAGAAAAAGCGCATAGAGGCGAGTTTGCCGTACATCCTGGCATAACTAAGATGTATCAAGACCTCAAGAAGATGTTTTGGTGGCCAGGCATGAAGTCAGATGTAGCAAACTTTGTTGGCAAATGCTTGGTTTGTCAAAAGGTGAAAGCGGAACATCAGAAGCCTTCTGGGATGCTACAACCCTTGGAAGTCCCTGAGTGGAAATGGGAAAGTATTTCCATGGATTTTGTGATGGGATTGCCAAGAACACCAACAGGATACAATGCCATATGGGTCATCGTGGATAGATTGACCAAGTCTGCCCACTTTCTACCCATCCGAGCGAATTATCCGTTGGAAAAACTGGCACAGCTATATATTCAAGAGATTATAAGGCTGCATGGTACCCCTTCAACCATTATCTCCGATCGAGACCCAAGGTTTACTTCAAGGTTTTGGGGAGCCTTACAAAAGGCATTCGGTGCTAAGTTATGCCTAAGTACTGCATACCACCCACAGACGGACGGCCAAACAGAAAGGACAATTCAAACCTTGGAGGACATGTTACGAGCTTATATACTGGAGCAACACGGGAATTGGGATCGATATTTACCATTGGCCGAGTTCGCGTACAACAATAGCTATCATGCTAGCATTGGCATGGCTCCTTACGAAGCATTGTACGGACGAAAGTGCCAGTCTCCCCTATGCTGGTATGAGACAGGGGAATCAACTCTATTGGGGCCCGATTTAGTCGAGCAGACTACCGAGCAAATCAAGAAAATACGGAACAAGATGCTTGTCGCTCAGAGTCACCAGAAGAGTTACGTGGATACCAAGAGGAAACCTCTGGAATTTCAAGAAGGAGACCATGTATTTCTGAAGGTTACTCCTACAACAGGGATTGGTAGAGCCATCAAAATCAAGAAGCTAAATCGTCATTTTATTGGTCCCTTCCAAATCCTAAAGCGAATCGGGTCAGTGGCGTACCGAGTCGCTTTGCCTCCACATCTATCAAACCTCCATGATGTTTTTCATGTCTCTCAACTCAGAAGGTATCAACCTGACCCTACGCACTCCCTTGAACCCGAATCAATAAAGTTGAAGGAGGATCTGACCTTCCATGTTCAACCAGTACGGATTGTAGACAGAAGCAGCAGACAACTCCGAAATAAATCTGTACAGCTAGTAAAAGTAGCATGGGGAAAAGAAGGTGCTGAGGACTATACTTGGGAAGTAGAATCGGACATGAGAAAAGAGTATCCTGAACTATTTTCCAGCACTAAATTTTGAGGACAAAATTTTATTAAGGGAAGTGGTATTGTAACATCCACGACTTCCGATTTCCGAGTTCATAGTATTCCCAACATCCAAATTCATCTTCAAGGCTGGACAGACAAGGATTTACGATTTCCGAGTTTGTCTTATAGTTCAGATTCCGATCTCAATATTAGCTTCGACTTACAACTTCGTTCCAAGGCTTACAAGGGATTTCTTCCGACTTCCAACCTCATGCATGCAACTTACGGCCTCCGATTTAATGCATGAAGCTTACGATTTCCGACCTTGAAAGCGTGTATAAATTTTGACCTCGTCAGTATGAATTCCGATTTTCGATTTCGTGAGCTAAAATGAGGTGACTGATGTTCCCAACTTACGAGTTCGTTTTCGACTTCAGCACACTTTACGACTTCCGACCTTATCAATCAAAGAGTAAAATGTTCGATTTCCGACTTCGTCTCTAAGGCTCAAATGAACTGACTGTATTCCGAACTCCGACATTATGATTCACCAATGTACGAGATCCGATCTTGAGTCCAATATTCGTAGCTCTTATTTCTATATCTTTTCGAGTTCCGAGATAGCAATTTTATAATTTCTGAGTTCCGACTTCATATATAGGAGGTTCACGAGTTCTGACTTTATAGAGCCTACGAGTTCCGATTTCGTTTCCAGAATATGCTAGAAACTGCTTCCACTTTAGGCGACGTGGAGGGTGATTCTACCATACAAAGAGGGCAACGTGGAGAGCAAGGTTGGCTGAAGCTTGGCCTTATGTTTAAAGGCCAATCACAACCTTCCAAGTTAACTCCCACCCATGCCTATATAACACACCCTCCTCCTTTGATTCAGACCATTATTCACGTTGTTTTCCTCATCTCCTTCAGCTCTCTTTCTCTCTTGCTCACACATCCAAAATTTAAGCAAAGTTCCAGCCTTGTTCACCCAAACTCCAAGAACTCAGCACAAAACACTTAAATCAAAGGTAGGGGTTTTTAATTTCTTGCATCAAATTCATGCACTTGGCTGGCTGGGCTGAATCATTTTCACCTTAATTGATGTGTGAATTAAGTAATTGTGCTTGGATTAATAGAAGATTTTGAGTTAGAAGTAGAATTAGAAGAAGCAAACTAAGAGAACTAAATGGATGAGGGTGCTATCTTGGTGGAGAGTCCACGGCAGTCCATATGGCGGAGCATACGGCACCGCCTACGATCGGTCAAATCCAATGAAACTATTTTTAGATGAAATTAGACATCTAGGGCTTTCCATAGACATATCATATAAGGATTTTGGACCATAATTGAGGGAGATATGAATTTTTGAATCTCGACCTAGGGTTTTGACTCTGGCTCTGGGCAGATTAGGTTATTTAGGGTAGAACTCGACCTATACTACATGAAAATGAGTGAAACCAACTTTGTTGGAAAGCTTACACATAGGAGAACAATATCCAAAGAAATTCCGAGTTTGTTATCAACTTAGTTGTTCCCAGTGATTTGAAGAAATTACCCTATGACCAAACCAGGCCAACAGAGGGCAGTTTAGAAAGGCTAAGTTTCGAGGCTTGTAACTCGAGCCCTACTAAGGCAATTGAAATGGAACTTTGTGTATATGAAAGTTTATCCTGTTAGCTTTAATATGAGTCCAATTTCGTCTGATTTGAGTGAGTTTCCGATTTTTAGTGAATTTCTACTTTTAGTTACCTGATTCTGGCTAGCCAATGGGCAGGCCGAGATAAAGTTTAGATATCTTGAGTTATAGATACCGAAATTAGATGGGACCAAAGAGGTTAGAAAATAGACACACAACACTGTCACATACTCAAATTTGAGGTCCAAATGAGTTAAAATGAAATTGTAGCATGAATTACAAGAACCGGGTTGGTTGAATAAGCTGAGGCAGGAATTCAGTCTTAATGAAACTGATATGGATTTGAGTTCTATGTTGAAATATAAATGTGAATTTGTGTTTCTTGTGATACATTGATGTATTGATTGGCTGGCACTATTCATGGGGAAGCGGACATGTTCCGTTATGCTACCAAAATTTCGGTAGAACCCATGTACAAGTTATGAATTACATGTGAATGCAAAGACATTCTTAAGAAAGCCATGAAAGTGATGAAAAGAATTGTGTTATTATACAAGTTCCATACTACTTGGGCCAGCCCCGGATAGAAAGTTAATGGGAATAGGTCGGTGGGAAGATCGGGGAAAGTAAACCCGGCATTCCTATATAGGAACGAGCTTGATCCTGATAAGCAGACCATTACCCAGGAGTCTAAAATGGCCAAGAACTCCCAGGGGACCAAGAGAGATGGAAAATAATAGAAAGTAATGAAAGAGTCTACGAAAGAAAGTTCAAGAATGAGTCTACATGATTACATGAATGCATAAATACATGGAGTAGTTACATCAAGATGTTTACAATTGTCTGTTACAATTGCTCACTGCTATTCGTTTATTTATTTCATTTAGCATTCTATGCATTAGTATTAGTACTCTATTTCGTTTCTTATGCCAATTAAAGTAAAACCGAACCTTACCTCGGACCAGACATGTTTTTAAACTCATGAAAATGGACTTTTTAGTTTGAACACATATTTTAATAATTAAGTAAAACCCGAGGTAACTGAGAATATATGTGATGTCAGTCCCAGTATAACCGAACCCTACTGAGAATTTTCTTGAAATTCTCACCCCGTTTTGTGTCTCCCGCATCATTCTCGGACATCGGCGATGGACTCCTGACCACCCTTTTATTGAGATTCGGCGTTACGGTTCCACCATGACACGGAGTTGGACTCTTTGTACATAGCCGGTTCGTGCAACTTTAAATGCATGCCTCTTCATGAGGAACTTTGATGTTCCTTTACACCATCCCCTCTTCGACCCTGCTACCCCTTATATTGCCATCCCTCTACATATGGCGCACCCACACCCTGCACCTCCTGCACCCGCAGCACCCGCTGACCCTGCCCCTGAGTCACCACCGCAGGCAGTTCCCGACATCCCGTTGAGTTCTGAGAGTGACCCCTCCGAGGCCACCGGCTCGTCGCCCTCTTCCTCCTCGGGACCTAGCGCAGACTATACACCGGCCGAGCCTGGCATGGCTAACGGCTACCTGACGGAGTAGCTTAGCGGCAGGGGATGTTGTACAGTATGACCCCTTTTTGGACAGCATGTAGCTTTGGGTCATGGGTTTGACTGTAGAGTTAGTAATAGATTACGAAATATCCTTTGAGGACCATAGGTTATATTGGTAGATGAGGGCAGTATGGTCTTTTGATACACCAGCCCATGTATGTATTTCTACTTTAAATCTTTGTACATAAACTGAAACAGTGACTTCTGATACATATACATGTTTACACGTATGCAGTAACATTGTTGTACTATACTTTTCTTGGTGATATTTTGTTTGTTTCATTTTTAATATAACAGTACGTCGTTTCGTCAACAGAGACGATTTAAAGAGAAATTAAAAACAAGAAAGGTAAGTAAAGTATCAACACGGTAACACAACCTAACTAGTTTCATGCTATGACTTAAGCATAACATAAAATTAGTAGGGTGTTACACACACCACTTTGTCTAGTTTTCCCTTAATATTGCCCTTTTGCCAAGTGTTATAGCCAAGCTACAAGCAAGTGAAAGGGTATTTCCTCCGCCTACGTAGATCTGTCGATCTCAAGTGAACTAAGATCGGGGTATGTTCCAATTTTAGTTTGGGCAAATGTTTTATGACAGCTTCCTCAAATTGTTGGTACCACTGCACGTTACACAACACTCTACTTAGTCTTTTCTTAATATTACCCTTTTGCCAAGCAATCATTAAACGTATCAATGTCCTAAGCAAGATTAAGCGAGCCTCTTGAATCATTCAAACTAAAAATGCAATTGCAATCTTCTTTTATACACCAGGGACTCTCCATTTGTAAACAAAGTTCCTCTAGGCCTCTCCATAATTCTCTTTGAGTGCCTAGATAAGGACTCCCATAAACCATTATAATCCAACAAGCTTCTTTACTCATCTAAGAGACTTTTAGATGAATGAGTTGCTTGTGAATTTGCACAACATCGACATTCCAATAGTTAGTTTTTTGGGGCACCAAATGCCCCTTGAGAAACCCTTCCCCTCATTAAGACACATTTAATCAAAATTAAACTTCTTTATCAGTTTGTTTGAATTTGTAACATACCCACTTTCGTAAACAGAACATAATGGAAACTTTGAATTATTTCTCATAGGCAGTGTGAGAATTTCTCAGGCAGCGTTATGTTATAACGATCTTCACACTCGGAATTATAGGGTAGTGTAACACTGTCATTGAAAATATGGTGTAACATCCTCAATTTCATGTCGTACTAAACTACCTCAGTAACCCTGAGTAATTGGGCACTTAATGAGAAATTATGAGATTAAGGCTTAATTAAGTGGTTAACGAGGAGTTTAGGGGTTAACTCGAATGAGAAAAGTCAAAAGAATGCTTAATCGAGATTAGATAATCTCTAATTAAGCAAGTCAGACCCTTAATAGCTTAATTAAGCACTAATCACCCTTAATTAGCTTAATCAAGTTTGATTAAGGTTAACTAAGCTTAATCACAAGATTAATTTTTGTTAATCATGTTCTTGCATGTTAATCACTAATCTTTGCTTAATCATCTTAATTAAGTTATATGAGCACTTAATTACATGATTAAATTCAAATTTAGTCAACTAGACAACAAAGTAAAGAGTGATGTCATAAAAGTAAAAAGCATTAGACAAGACTACTTTATGTAAGAGTTTGACCATGCTCTGTTCCCCTATCATCCACTTTGTCTCCTTAATCACTAATTAGCATAAAATGAAGCAAAAATATCTTTCACCCACCCTTAGAAAGTTACGGCCACAACTACATCAATACACACTCATCCATTTTCATTTTGTGTCATATCATTCTTTCTCTTGTTTTAAAAATTTCTCTAACTTCTCTCTAGACTTTCTTCTTCTTCTCTACCTTCTTCTTCATCCTCCATCTCCATAACCAAGTCTTCTTCACTTAGCCCTTCAAAGATCACATCTTTTGGTCTTTGGAGACAAGATCTAAACACTACAACCTCCATTTTCACAAGATCTCAAGAGCTTCTCCTTCGACCAAGCCAAACCGCCACCATCTTCAACGAAAGGAACACCATCATCTTCTTCTTCTTCTCTTGTTTTTGCGCCATTCTAAGAAAGGTAGTGATCTACATCTTTTTCATTTTGTTTGCTCAAGAAAGCTTGGAGCTTGGTTCTTTCATGACCAAAATCTCTGAGTAAAAACTTGAGAAAACCCTTCATGCTCTTCAAGAGCAAAAGCTTCCATTTTTGGCAAAATATGTTCTTGATTTGCTTCAAGTGTTCTTGATGTTTCTACTTTTGGAAAAATGTGTTCTTGATATTCTTCAAGTGTTCTTGATGTTTCTACTTTTGGAAAATATGTTCTTATTATTGAGTGTTCTTGATGGTATCTTGTTTAAAGTTGTTCCTTTTCTTATGATGAGTTAATGATTAGAAAAGCCTTATCTTTTTATGTTTTTCATGATTTAATAAGAATATGAACATTCTAAAAGCTTTAAACTTTAAAAAGTTTGTTTCTTGATACACAAAAAGCGGCCAAGTTTTAGTGACATCTTAAAGTCTTCTTTTGTTTTGTTTGAAGACAAAAATACATGTAAAAGTCTAACCTTTTTGGTACAATAAGCCTTTTTGAGTTAGAGAAATGAATCTTGTCACTAATGTCTTAGAAATCAAACCTTAAAGAAAGGACCTTTCATAAAGTTTCAAACTTTAATCAAGAATGAGACCTTTAAATCATAAAAGTGTTGTTTTGTAACATTTAATTCACAAAGTTTAGATCTTGAACCATAACAATGCAAAAAGGTGTTAACTTTTATAAAGAACTAGACTTTTTAGTTAAAAAGCCAGTAACTTGTACCATTATTACATAAGGATCTAATTTTTAAGACAAGAGCTTAATTTTAGAAGCACTTACTTTCATAAAGAATAAAACTTTATGACTACTTTATAAAGGATGATAACTTTAATAATGTTTAAGGTAAAACCTTGATATGTTATTAATGAAAGCTTAAAACTTTGTAAGTTGAATTAGTTAAAAATCAACCTTGGTGATTAGTGAACATGGTGTTGTTGGGTTCATGACGTGGTTATGCGTTGTCATGACCCAAGGATTAGAGGGATCTCGAACTCCTTGGGAATAGAAGTATGATTAGGGCCTCTGAGCATACCATGAACCGAGGAATCACTAAGTGCACTATCTCAAGGAAAGGAAACAATCATTTAACTTAATTAATTTGAATAAGTGTTCCATAAGACATGAACTAAAGTAAAGAATAATTTCGTATGAGAGCTAAGTAACTAAAAGACCACATACACATATCTGAACTTTGTGATTCTCTCATGGGTAACCACGAGAAATCATATGATGATTCATAATACTCTTTACAAAGAATAGCGCAACTATGAACCCCCTTTAGGGTATGAATGTATGATGTCATCCGACATGATAAATGATGAATTTGATCGAGCTTTGTTTCATGATTGATTGATTATTGTGATATGATAAAATATTGATTGAAAGCTTGTGATTAGCATTTTGGGGGAAGCTCCGATTTAGCTGTTATGCTGCCGAATTTTCGTCAAAATAATGGACTTAGTAATATCATTGCACGTGTCTAGTCAAAGAAGTATTATGCATGTAAAGTATAAGATAAGAAAAGAAACCATAGGATATGATCCCTCGATCACTTCCGGAAAGTGAAAGACAGTGATCCACAAGGAACCTCTATGAGGGAGGCAAGGGTGATGATATAGAGGACCCTCCAACTTAGAGGTAACCAATATCGGCTTACTCTGATTTGGTTTAGTACTGCATGATGACGGTCATGGAATGAGCTCATGTCTAAAAGCGGTCGATTTCAAAGGAAAGTAAAAGAATGTTAAGCACGTGCTAAAAACAAAAGTCAAAGTAGAACCATGGTCAAGTTGATAAGTTGCATAGTCATGCATGTTGTTATATTCCTTATATGGATTGTGAATGTTTATTATGTATATTAGCATGTATGCCTATGTATGACACTATGGATATGATGATAAAGTTAAAAGTAACCTGCTTCGGGATTTATGTTTTCTGAAACTATTAAAATTGAATCGATATCTGTCCACTATTTTTATAATTAAACCCGAAGTGGCTGGAATGATGACGATGACACAATGTTTGCCTAGTCGCGATCCTACTGAGAAATCTTGTATTTCTCACTCCTACATTTTTGTGTCTTCTTCAGATGGAGCTGATGGCATCCATGGTAGCACTTCTGACGGTACCCAACTGGATAAGATGAGGAGCTACCATGTTTCTTCGCCTAGCTACGAAAGATCGAGATAGTAGCATAGTATTTTTATTTTTCTTAAGAGCCCTAATTGGGCAGTTTATGTGTAATTAAGAGCATGTAGGAAGTCATGCCACTTAATTTGACTGATTACATATGTGATACTTATTAAATATAATGATGACCTTGATTATCTATGACTACATTCTTGGCTTAATGTATTGTGTTATGTTGCTTCCATTTTGTCATATGTCTTATTAGTAACTCAGCAATATGAAGAACAACGTTCATACAACATTCATATGTATACGAGTAAGTAAGCACTTAAACGCTCAGTTTTCAAACGTAATGTAACATCCTCCCGAAATGCCGTACTATGCTTAAGTCATAGTACCACACTCAGGATTTGTTACTATTACCTGAATGGACCTCTTCTGACAGCACTTTCAGCCATCTTCGAAACCTCTCGAGCTATCTGGAGATAACACGGAAATAAGAGTAAGAATTATAAATTCTCAGTAGGAGTCATTTACTATCATACATAATGTCATCGTAGTCATCTCCAGTTGCTTTGATTTGTTATGAAAAAGGTGAATATGTTATACGAGCTATTTAATTTTATAGTTTGAAAATATACTGTCCGAAGCAAAGTTCATTTTATTCATACACTGGTAATTTACACGAACCAATACAAAATCAATTCATGAATTATACTGTGAATAACAGTTGAAACATATTAACTTATAATAGCACCAATAAACTGAAAACATAAACTTTGTACACCCTTTGACTTGTATTTGGATTTTATACAGAACACACATACTTTTCCTTTATTTTTCTTCATTCGACACACCTAGGCGTTACGTATCGCCATCCCTAGGGTATCCATATCTGCCTACACTTGAGCACTATGTATCGTCGTCCTCAAGTGCAGCATTGCTCCTTTTCCTTTATTTGTCTTACATATCCCAGAGTATAATCGTCATGTCATACTCCATCGGAATGTGATCGCCATGTCACATTCCTTAGGGTGTGGAATCATCATGCCACATTCCACAGTATGATCGCCATGTTATACCTTATCAGAGCGTGATCGTCATGTCACGTTCCTTAGGAATCTGGACTCATCACAGCATAAATTTCGGTACTTATACTAGCTGGGTCATGCCATGCCTCACGTAAGACCTGTCCCCTATACTCACAGTAGCTGGGTCGATGTCATGCCTCATGTGAGTGGGGTGCTTGCAGCTTGCATATGTTTTAATCTTTAGTCTTTACTGCCTTGGGTAGTCTGATCTGGGAGTAAGCTCATCAACTCCACTCGTGACCATCATCACACAGACTATCCCACAAGGGGACCCACATGCCTCTAGTCTTGGAGGGATCTCATTTTGGTCACGTGCCTCTAAATTGAAGGGATCTCTTCTGGTCACGTGCCTCAATAGAGGGATCTCAGCTGACCACGTGCCTTCAATATAGAGAGATCTCATAGTTTTAGCTACCTTTATAGGAAGGGATTCAAAGTGCAACTGTCTCCCAGTGAAGGGACCCACATCTTATCTTATTTAATTGCCTTCACAATGAGGGATTCAAAGTGCAACTACCTCCAGGTGAACGGACCCACATTCATTATATTCATATCATTGCATTCTCATACATAATCATGCATAATCATGCTGAATGCATTCATACATCGGGTTCATCATTTACTTTCATATAACTTTACATACATGAGTACTACATACATATTCTTAACACATAAATGCTCATAATTCTACCGAAAATTCGGCAGCATAACAGAACGTGTCCGCTTCCCCATGAATAGTGCCAGTTTTAGCAGACAGTCAGTCACAGTAAGAGATCCATTATAATGCGTTAATCTTTCAAGTACCAACATGGAATTTCAACACTTAGACTTTACTTGAACTCATATGTGAATTAAGGTGCCAAATCCTTTACCTTTGAGGATCCTACTCATATTCCTCAACTCTGTCCATTGTTAGAAACTAAGCCTTAAATTCATTTTAACTCATTTAGACCTAAATTTTGGATATGTTGAAGTGTTATGTGTCTATTTTCTAACCTCTTTAGTCCTATCTAATTTCGATAAGTGTAGCTCCAGTTATTCATGTTTTATCCCAGCCTGCCCTGAAGCTGGCCAAAATTGCACACTTACACGTAAAAATCCACTAAAAATCGAATACCAACTCAAATCATACAAAATTAGTGTTCTATTAAAGCTAACAGGATAACCTTTCATTTACAACAAGTTCCATTCAATTACTTTAGTAGAGCTCGAGTTATAAGCCTCTAAATTTGACCTTCTTGAACTGTCCTATTTTGGCCTAATTTAGATATAGGGCAAATTCTTTGAACAGCTGGGAGCAAATGGGACCATATCAAACTCGAAGTCTTCTTGTAAGATGTTCTCTATGTGTAAGCTTTCTAACAAAGTTGGTTTCACTCAATTTCAAATTGTATAGAGCAAGTTATGCCCTGAACAACCCAGTCTGCCCAATATCAACCTCCAGAATCTAGGTTAAATTTCCAAAATTCATATCTCTCTCAATACAAATCCAATGGCCTTATATGATACATGTATGGAAAGCCCTAAATATCTAGTTTCATCTAAAAATAGTTTCATTAGATTTGAACAGATGTAGGTGAAGCCGTACACTTCGCCATACGGACTGCCGTGGGGCTTCTTACTCAGACAGCATCCTAATTCCTCACTTCTCCTAGTTTTCTTCTTCTAACCTTAATTCCAACTCTAGATTTCATATTAGTCCAACCATAATCCTCATATACATCCAATATATCATCAAATAATTGAAGAAAAGTGGAATCTCATACAATCGCAATTCAGAAAAATCAAGAATAGAAAGTGAATCCTACCTCCTTTAAGTGTGATCTTGCTGAATTTGAGTTTGGATTGATGGAGCCTGGTGAAGCTTGAAGGTTTGATGGAGATTGTTGAGAGAAGGAAAGAACAAGAAGACTGAAATGAGGGGAGAATGAGGCGCAAGTCAGCAGGGAGAAGAGAAAAATCTGATTTAAATAGTGGAGTGGTAGTTAGGATTGAGAGTATTGATTAGCTGAATTTCTTGTGGACAAAGTTCAGCCATGTCTCCCTCTTTTGTGGCTAAATCATTCTCCATGTCGCCTAAAAGTGGAACTCGCCTCCACTCTATCTGAAATCGGAACTCGTCTCCATTCTGCCTAAGGTCGGAACTTGCGTCCATCATATTTGAACTTGGAGATGAAGTCGGATGTTAGAGTTAATATCCTTCCTTATTTGAAACTTGGGAATAGATCCGGAAAATAGGAGATCGGAACTCGTGTAAATTCTAGTCGAACTTGGAGATCAACTCAGAGATCTGAACTCGTATCCATTCTAGTCGAGATCAGCTCTGAGATCGAAGCTCATGTCCACTGTACTCGTGATAATTATTAACTTGGAGATCGGAAATTATACATCACACAATCTCCTTAAAATCGGAAATCAAGGATAAAAAGGTGAAGCCTAAAATACTTGATCCCTGAAGTCGGGGACCTTGTCATTCATAATCCCGGAAATTGAAAATAAAAACTTTATCCTTCTGTACCGGGAAATCGGAACTTACATAATCCCGGAACTCCCAATTCAATATCGGAAATCGGTCATAAGACAAACTCGGGGACACCAATAGGAATGAAAGGCTCTTGGTGATAAATTCGGAGATCGGAAATTGGTCCGTTTTCTTTGAAACTTGAAGATGAAGTCGGAAATCAGAAATAATGTCCATTTTATGAAGTTGAAATCGAAAGTCAGAAATTGGGAAGATGAAGTCAGAACTCGTGGGGGTGTTACATGTAAAGGTTTTACAAAAAAAAAATTTATATGCTATTTTTGTATATTACGCTAATTTCGAAGATAAGAACTTCCATTAGATAAAAGTAACAACTAGTAATGCAATGAAATGACTTAAGCATAGTATGGCATTAGTAGGGTGTTATGTATGGCACTGCTATATGTTAAAAATTAAGAAATGACAAAAGTGCCCCTGTAAACTTTTGTTAATTACATTGATGCCTAGAATTTTTAGAAATTGTATTTTGACCTCAAAGGCTTATTCCCACAATAATCCTAGAACTTTTCATGAAATGACCTTTATGTCCCCACATCTATAGAATTAGCAGAATAGGATTTTAAACAGAGCAGAATCACGTGGTGAAACCGTAAAAGTTTAAATCTCTATCGATTGGGCCATGGAGGCAGTCTAGTGTGAAATGACGTGGGGTGCCCCACGACTTGCTCAAAATTACGGAAATGCCATTAACTATGGAAAATAGAAAAGCTCCGAATTTGCAAAAATGATTATTTTACGTTAACATGCAATTTATTCAATCTTATTGACTAAGTAAGGTTAATTAAGAGTTAATTAGATGTTAATTAGAGGGATTAGGCTTAGGAACAATAAGAATAGAGATATAGAAATTCTCTCAGAGTCATTTAGTAAAGTTTTGCCGATTTGAAGAAAATCGGTGAAGATTCAGTATTTTAAATTGGCAAAACTGAACCAGTAGAATTTTCTACTAGAATCCCTCGCTTAAGTGGCTAAAATTCAGCCACCCCTACCACATATGAGTGGCACCAAGTTTTGCTTAAGATAGTGGAGAAACTTGGCCTCAACTCCACCGAATTTTTATCATTTTTTGCCTAGTTGTTCGATTTTCATCAAATAATTGGGATTAATTAGGATTCGATTGAGCATTCACTTAAAGCCAATTAAGTGTGATTTAGAAGGACTAGACTTGATGAAATTAGATTAGAATCATAGGAAACCTCATAAGATTTTTCTAAAATCGTTTTACCGATTTGAAGGAAATCGGTAGAATTTTAGTATTTTAAACTGTCGGGGCCGAACCAATAGAAATTATACTATGAGAACCCTAGGATGGATGGCCAAGATTCAGCCAACACACCCTACAAGTGGTGCCACAATCAGCCTTCAAGAAGACAGCCAAAACAAATTGGAGAAGGAAAACACATCCATCAATCACATGTAATCTTGCTCCAAAAGTTTCCAATTATTTCCTTCCAACTCCCTTGATTATTTTCGGATTTTATAACCTGCTGAACCCTCATTATTTCTCTTCTATCTCAACTCATCTTCACTTCATCTCCATCTACTCTTCAAGCTTTATCAAGATTCCTTCAATCCAAGGCACCAATCTAGCACAACAATACCTAGAAGATGTAGGAATCTCAACTTTCTCCTCCTTTTATTTGAATTGGGGTTGCCTAGGGTCCATTATTCATCCATGATTCTGATGTTGTGATGAGTGGGAATGATGAATTAAGGCTGGTTTAAGGTGTATATGTGAGTTTGAATTGAAGATTTGATGGATTGATTTAAGGAAAACATGAATTCAAGAAGAATTCAAGAAGCTATTAGGATTTTTCCCTCGACGGTCCGTACGGCGAAGTGTACGGCTCTACCTACAGCCATTTAAATTTGATGACTTCATTTTTATATGAAACTATACATTCAGGGCTTTCCATACATATAAAATATAAGTCATTGGATTAGTATAGAATTAGTTATAAATTTTTGAAGTTTGACCTAGAAATCTAGATTCTTATCTGAGCAGTATAAGTTGAGAAGGGTGTAACTCACCCTACACAACTCCAAATTTAGTGAAACTAAAGTTGTTTGAAAGCTAACATATAAACAAACATTCTATAAAAATTTCAGAGTCATATTCATTTCCAATTATTCCCGGCACATCAATAAAGTTACCTTAAGTTCAAACTAGGCTGGAATAGGGTAGTCTAGTAGGGTCAAGTTACTAGGCTTATATCTCAAAATATACTCATGCAAATGACATGCAACTTATTTCATTTGAAAGTTTGTTCTGTTAACTTTAAATTGATATAAATTTCACATGATTTCACCTAAGTTTGTATTTTTAGTGAATTTTCACTTATAAGGGTACATTTCTGGCAAAGTACAGGGTAGTCTGAGAAAAGATACTAATAACTTGAGTTATACAAATCAAAATGAGATAGGACTAAAAGGGTTGGAAACTAGACATAGAGCTATGATATATCCAAAATCCAGGTCTAAATGAGTTGAATAGAAGTAAAGTTGGACTTTACAAATTTCAGGCAGAAGAGGGTAGAGTGAGCAGAAAACTCTGTTGATATTTCTATTAATTTTGACATACCATATGATTAATAATGTTGCTGTAACTTGTTGTTTTACATTGAGTTGCATACTTAATTGATTGTATTGGTAGCCTAGCATTATTCACAGGGAAGCGGACTTAATCCGTTATGCTGCCGAATTTTCGGCAGAAATTTATGAGAACTTATGCTATAAATGATTATACTTTGAATATATTTGCATTTACATGTCATGTTCATGTACATCATGCATGTAAGCATAATTAGAATATGATATGAGAAATAAGGTGTGAGACATATCCATGAATGCATAAAGCATCCGCATACATGATAAGATATGGAAAGGAAAAGATAATAAGAACTTGCAAGATGGATGTACCAAGGTACCACGTAAGGCATGGCATAGACCCAGTTAGCGTGGGCCAGAGCAGTACTGTCTAAGACTTGGGCCAGCTCTCGACCAGATTAAAGGGGAATAGACTGATGTGAGGGTCGGGGAAAGTAAACCCATCACTTATGTATAGGTATGAGCTCAGACCTGAAAAGCAGGCTATTATCCAGAGGTGAGAGAGGTCATTCACCTTTGGGGGACCAAGTACAGAAAAGAGCAAGATCAAGTTGCAAGTTAAAAAAAGAGATGAATTAAGTCAAGTGCACTTGCATATAATCAAGTACAAGCATCTATATGTGCATTTCTAATTATCTCATTATGTCATGATGTTATTATGATTCTTGCTAAAGTATATTACACTATTCGTGTTTCTCTGTTTGTCATATAATATGCTAAGTGGTTGTTAAAATATAACCCACTTTGAGAAAGATGTTTTCAACTTAAAATTGAACCAGTGCTTATAAATATGTGCTCACATTTTCATAAGAAATTGAAGTGGCTGGAATGTTTATGATGGCATTATATGAGTAATAGTTTGAGTTTACCTACTGAGAACCTTAGGTTCTCACTGCCTGCTTGTATGTTTTTCTTTTCCGTAAACATTCCAGCACCTAAGTTGGAAATCAAGTGCAAGGCAGAGTACTGAGACATTTTCTGAGCAAGACTCGGGCGCAAACCAAATCAAAAGACTATTGAAGCTAGCTAGGGACCAGTCGAAAGCAAGTTCTGTGTATTATGTTAGTCATAATTTCTTTTAAATTGTAATTATTTTATCCTCTATGTATCAAAGACTACGAAATTTATGAACTATTAGTCAGTAATAAAGTATGCAGTTAAAGGGCCATGTATTATATTTTCCACATTTTAAGAATTTTCTTAGTACAGTAACAACCTTTTAATATAACTCCATGACTTGAGCATGGCTTATATGATAGAGGTTGTCACAGATTTGATCCCAGAAACATGAGTCTCTATCTAAATAATGAAATTTGTACTATATCTAATTGACAGATCTTTAAACAGAGGTGAAAAACCCATAAGCATCCTTTTTACAATTCCACAACAAAATATTCATGAGAAACAAATCAAAGAGGTCAAATGAACCCACTTAAATTATAGGAGCTTAAAGCTCCTCCACCACCATATTGGTGACTACATGCCTATCTCATAAGATCGCCACCACCTGACTTTAGACTGCCTGAGTCAAGCACATTCTTTGCTCCATTCTTTTCTCCCACCCTTTCTAGCTCTACTTGTGCCAATGCAATTTCTAGCGGGGTTGGAAGCTGCACTCGGGTGGTGAAAGGTAAAATCATATCATTCCCTTCTCTATGTGCTAAATACTACCGATGATTTAGTCGACTAAAAGTTTACCATTAAACTTGGTGGTCTTCCTTTCTTCCCTTCTCAACCATCATCCCCTATTGAGATGGGATCAGTGTTAGGTTATCACTGCTCATTACAGAGGTGCTTGGCTTCTCCATGATGGGCTAAGGTGGCTTATTTTTCTTCTTAGTTGCTAGGCCCATTTGAGGCTTGTGTTGGCCATGTTCCATTGTTTGTAAGGAATATGGGCCAAACTTGCTTTCTAATAAGCACCAGCCCAATGTCGAGTCTGCACCTCTTCCATGTTCTCATGCAAGTCATGTAACTTCTACCCCGTGTTTTTGTTCTAACCGCTCTTTTAGGGATTTCTGCTAACACATCAAAGCGTGACCAACTTTGCACCATCCATGCCTAATTCCTCTCTTCCTCTGTAATTGATTTAAATTGAGATCCTCCATATCTCCTTTATGGCAGCTTTTTAGCTAGCATCTAAGGGCCAAAAATTCCTCCCTCCTCTCCTTTTGATCCTAAATTAATATCTCCTATGATCCCGAGATTTGAAACCAATACAATCTCTATAGCATCACCTTTAAATCTAAGATTTTCTATTGAGCTTCTATTGGCAGCGACAATCTCCAAAGTTGCCTTGAATAGATCCTATACTTCCACTGTCACCTTCTGTACAAGGTCTCCGCCATTGCCATCCATTTTCATGGCTACTGGGATACTCATATTAGTGGTTACTAAACTACTATAGATGTCTACTTTATGTTCGTAATTACCACATTGAAAACAGACAAGGTAAAGGCCTTTATACTCAACTCAAAAATCCTTGCCCAAAGTTGTAAAGGCTAGTACTAACTTCCAATGTAAGTCAAGCTCAACACAAAATCGTGCGAATTTACCCAAGAATGGATAGACGTCAGTTCATCAACTTTTAGCATCATTCCAAGTTTACTTCCTACCCTCCACAAGAACTTCTAGTTGTATAATTCAAATGGGAGATCTAGAATCTTACCCATATCGATAGCTTCTGAATAAATTCCTCCTCCGGCTTAAAAAGTAGCCTCCACCTTTGGACTACAAGATAGTGGTTGGCTACTAGCCATGGACCTCCGAACAAGGCATGCTTATTGTCCTCTTCGCTCATAAACCTTACTAAGAAATAATCTTCATTTAGTTTTAGCACTTGAACCTCTCCCTTTCATGTCCATATCCTCTAAATCCATCTATCTATTAGCCTTATTCCCAGCTTTTCCCTAATAATGTTGACTATTAGCATGTACTTCCATTGTAAGATTTATCGAAACTATACTAGGAATTTGGAATACCAATATAATAAGAATATAAATCAATAATGGTGCATGCCTATCAGATCCATATTACCAAGGAATATCGTTTATGATCCTATTAAAAAGAGAAAACATACACACATATATATATGTTAGGTACATGAGAACCCACTCCTTCTCTTTCTCCTTATAGAAGGTCACATCGATGGAGCGGTAACTGTCAAGAGTACCAAGAGTAGAGTGGAAATCCTGCCTATAATGTGAATATATATAACAATCTAATTCTGTCCATGAAAGACTTAGGTCACCCAGGGCCCTTACATCCTCCAGCATACTTACCATTGAGCTCAAGCCCAATAATATATGGTGAATTCCAAATCCATAATAGATTACATAATAATAACATAGGTCTCCAAGGAAATATCAAGCTATCCATTCAACCCGTTTTTTATAAAACCAAAAGAGTCCAACAACCAATAGAAGCCCAAACCTAGAAAATTCTAACATTCTCCCACTTGGGCAATATTGATTGCGTTTTATCCAATTTCTAAAATATTTCGAAAATGACTCTCAGGTTGAACAACTGTGGCCACAAATCATAACCTGAAAATAATCACCACAAAACCATATCACTCCAATTAAGAGCCATAGGCAAATGATAACCTGTAAAGAGTCGAGTTCACCCATAACCACATAACCAAATAACCTCATCAATAATGATCCAAAATATGAGTGCGCAAGGTGTAAATATACACATTGCAGCATAGCATGTGATCCTTTCATGCTAGTGTGTATGGATCCTCATTGTGCCTTTTCAAGAAGACATAACCAACCTCCCATAAGGAGATCATAATATGTTTCTTATGAAATACTATTCCCATAAGGGAATATCTTTCTGATGAAAGACCAATGTTTTCAAAAGAAAACATCCATACCTCGAGATACAATAATTGGTACCAAAATAAAATATCATAGTATGCACATAAGTTTATCGACTAGATTACATAAACCCAATGTAATCAAATGATCATAACAACTCTTATTAACCAAGTACATCAAAAGATCATATGAGACCCATATTCTCAACACGTTTCATAAACATCATGGGCCTAAGTCCTTCAGTTAAGGAGTCATCAAGCACTTTCTCAGTGCTAATATAGTCATGGGAGTCCTAATTGCACAAATCCAGTGCAATTATATTCTCATCAACTCCCATGGACCAAACACATTAAAGAACACAAACAACCCATTTTCAATCATGTGATTTTAATCAAGCTATCATAACTCTACTGTTAAATAACTTTAACAACAACAAAACATAGTCATTACAACTTTGATTGTTAAGGACTTCTGAAATCATATATAGTATGCAAACAGAACCAAACAACTGGCTCCTACCAACTTTATTCAATTATCTAATTACACAAATACAAGAATATGATTTAAAAAAAATTAATTAGGCATAATCATATCTTTCATGGGAGGTTAAGTATATAATTGTACAATCACTTGTGGGCAGAATGCATAACACATACTATAGATCACACTCAATAAAATAATCAACATTTTCTTCAAGCAACAAAATCCACTTAGGTATGAACTCAAGCATAATTTTATGGATAAACATACATATCCATTATGCCCAAAGACCCCTTATTATATATAATGTCCATCCTTTTAAATGGTTAGCCAAAATTTGCAACATTATAGTCTAATTATTTTATTAAGGAAAATACGATATAAAGTTGAAGATAAACACAAACAACCTTTAATTAATCCAATGGACAACAAGTGACAATTGTCACCATAATAGGGATTTAAAAAATAATGAATATAAACTCGTTTGTGAGCGGAGAATATACCATATAGAATAGTCTCAAATATGCATGACTAAAAATTAAAATTACATTCAAACTTTATCACGTTTGAATTTATGTTAAAAGTTTGCATTTATTTTAGTGTAGATATTAAATAAGTTGTAAAAAAATATTAAATAGGCCTGACTCATTAAATAAGTTGTAAAAAAAAAAAACATTAAATAGGCCTGACTCATATATATATATATATAATACTTGATTTATTATAAAATTTCTTTTTTATTTTAATATAAATGTTAAATAAATTGCAAAAGTTAAAAAAAAAATTTAAAAATATTGATTATTCAATAGTTTACTATAACGATGTCTTTAAATCACTAAAAGTAGTCTAGTAATGAGGGATTTGCATAATTTATATAAGATCTTGATTCAAATCTCATTACCACCAATATAATCAGCAAAAAAACTATGTTTAATAGTATATTATTTCTCATATCAACCACAATAGCAATCAAAAGGTGAAGCTTGATGATGCTGACACATTTTCACTTTGCATGAATCTAGATAACATGTCCTAGCTAGTCTGGGTTAAAGATAGTGGTGCTCTATTGCCATCTCCTAAGATTTTTGTGGTGAAGCTTGCTTAGTGTCATCAAGCTTCACCTTGTAATTGCCTAGCATGGCTTTTGATTTTGAGAAGCTGGTTACTTAAGTTATAAAAGGGATTTATGCTTACCTTGATTCTACAGGTACTATGACTAACAACACCAATTTAGATGGTAGAAAAATAGAGAAGGGTTTCAGCAGGAAACAAAAGGAACAAAGTGTTAAAGGATTATATAATACTGCTTATGAGCAGAAATGTCTCAAATGTTATCTATCATGGTACATACAATCTACTCAAATTGTAAGCAAACTAATATTTGTTATTGAGATGTGCTTATTACTTATGTGATGTCCGCAAAATTGGGCATTGGATTATGTTAAAAATAAAATAGGTGCATGGCTCATTCAAAAATGTCAAAAAATTAGATAAATTAAGATTCTAACTAAAATAAGAAACTACACATGTAAAAAGGCACATGCTATAAAAGTTGAGAAAGTTATGGAGAGGAGTGTTTAGATTATATAGTGATTTTTTCTTGAATATATGAAAACGAAGTTATCATATTTATGGAGCAATAGGAAGTTGCCAATACTTATTATTATTTATAATATAAAATTTTGTATATACAAACATGCTTACCCTTTAGATAGTGTTTGAAATAATTAAAAATAAAAATTTATTTTATTTTCTTTAAATTTTAGAATTAAATCAATTTCTATCAAACCCTAAAGAAATGAAATTATTTATTTTTAAAATATCTAACCACAATTTAATTAACAAATGAAATCAATTCCTATTTTCCCTATTCCAAACACTAGCTTAAGAAATTAAAAATTACCACTCTCATACCAAAAATTCGGCTGAGGAGAGGATTCCCATCCACTGCCAACTCTAGTTGCTCAAACCTAAGTGCACCTCCCATCTCCAATAGACCTGCGCATCAAGTGCATGGAATCTAATCTAAAAGGGAAAGTTTTTTTCAGGAAACCTAAATCATGCAATTCAAGGAACTCCAATCACCCGTAAAAATGCGCACAGCATTTATTAGATCAAAACAAAAATACCAAATTGATGCCTCTACAAACAATAAACTTAAATATTTACGGACAAATGCTGAAACCAGTTTTGGAAAGACCATTAATCCAAAATCAGAATACACGAGTGACTTAGATTACAATACTAATGAATAAACAAATCGCTTGTTGTCATGCACAGTGAGCCACCGTGCATGTCGTGTCCTCGGTGTTCATTCAACTTTACCAGGAATAACATCTACACATGCATTTGTGCTTTCACGTTGACTCCTCTTGCAGGCCACTAGCTGATGCTGCTTCTGCTTTGTCAGGAATACCGGGCTCTGCTTTGTCATGGTGGAAGCGCACCACAATACATGTAATGTTGTCTGCGCTACCTCGAGAAAATGCGGCTTCTGTTAACTTTCGAGCAGCTGCTTCAGGCTCCTCTTCTGTGCGAGCGAGAGAAACAGCATCCTGTGTAGGGGAGAGTGGACAAAATATCAAACAGAACAATAGTCACAGATCAAATGAAAACAGATGTGAGAAACCTCTCTTGTATCAAACAGAAAATTAAAAGCAGCACTGCACACCATGGAAAATAAAAGAGCAGTAAAATACATAACCCAAAAATTCCAACCCTGTTGCTGGCAAACAATCAACAGTTCTATGGTACATAAAACAAGTCTTTGCCAACAACAAATGATGTCATAGGTCCAAGATTATACATTTTCATTTCAGTTCTATGTAGCTTTGATAACCAATGCCAAAAAAGCTGATAAAGTTAAGATGACAAAAAAACCCGGAACTCAATTTACTAAAATACCAACAGTCCGTATCTTGCTACTTTCCAGGGAGCATAGCATGAATGAAGTAGAAATCACAAGTAGACAGTCTCTCATCACATTCCCAGAACCCAAGCATACCATTTTTTTCATTTCCCTCCCACCTTATACGCTTGCTATTTTTGAAAACATGGGATTTAATGACAGGTTCCATAAAGGATGACAACAGTTCACCAGCTGAAACACGCAACTTTATGGTCATTCTGTTTTTTGTTTCTTTTACCAGCTATATAAACTGAGGGTGTTCCACTCCTGCCTGATTAGAAATGAATATACAGCATCACGTATGTACAGATGAATGCAATAAGAAATGCATAACTATGAAGGAATACAGCTTACATCATTTGGTACTACATCCCAAAGTCCATCACTTGCAAGAATAAGCAGCTCAGTTTGTTCATCTATCTCCTGGTCCTGAAAATAAATGAGGCTACTAATTAGATTATTTCTGGCTAGTCACTTTAAATGGAACTGTCAATTGCAACAAATCACAGAAGTGCTTCAACCAAAATATAAATTCCAAGGAAAATAGATAGTCTAAGCACTTTGTCACTACTATGTGAACACAGCCTCAAGTAGATAGACACAACATATCTCACAATTTGGGCAAATGTATATCTTCTAGGGGACATGGTTTCCATAAAAATAAAATTAATTCGGTGCCAACAAAATATGTCGAAGAATCGTACGGTTTTCACAATACATTCACACACCCACGCACACGCACGCACACACTCTTTACTAGTCCATGCTAAACGTATTAAGAATTAGTGAAATTAGCCTATAGACTGTAGTATATACATACTTTTAGTGATCTTGCGAACAATCTATTAAATTCTGACCAGTGACAGAGGCAGGCCCCCAAGAATACGGGAGCACTAATAGTTACAAAATGTTAATTGTATAAATACAGCAACATTAGATCAAACAAGTGTCCTATCATAAACAATGTCCATAGTTAAGCCATTTAAATCTATTATTTTATCAAAAAATTATATATAAACCTAAAAAGAATATCGACTTATTTTTCTTTTAAGAAATGTATCTATGTTGGCAAACCCTATTAAAAGAGGAGAATCGTATCATACAGCTCTATCAATTTATCTAAATAATTATAATTATACCAATTGATACTTATTAAAAAAATTAACACCACAAGCTAAAATATTAAATACCCATAGACCGAACCACAAAAGCGAGAACTAAAAAGTATTAAAGGCAAATTAAGAGAACAACTAGAACGTCCTAAATATCAACCCCACAAAAACGAGAAAACAAAAAAAAGAAAGAAATAATGCTATCTAAGATGGAGAAAAGCAAGAGGCAAACAAATAAACAACTGCAAAATATATCAAGCTGCACACTTGTCTTCAAGTAAAAATAGAAACTCCATGCCAAAGGAGAGGGATCGGGAAACTCTTGCATGTTGCCAATTTACATTGAGAGAAGATTGAGAAAATCATACTTATATCTTCAAAGACATAATATCTTTTAATGGTTTCTAATGATACTAGTTACATATATTTAAAAAAAGTGGAGCCTGCTGCCCCTCAGTACAATGTAGCTCCACCACCGCTTCTGACCATAACTAAAAGGGCAGCCAATTAACTTCACATGTTGATGGTCTTTTGGTGGTCTACAGTTTTCACCTGTTAGATTATATACAAATATCTTAGAATATCTTATGAATATTTAAGATGATCTGTAGAATACATTGTGTAACCGACTAGTTATCTGACTTAGGAAACAATCTCATGAGTTGGTTCCTTATTCCATTTCATTATGTTTCCTAATTTGTATTCTTATTTAGCTGGGGCTAGAAGTCTTATTGTACTAGTGGGCTTGGACTAACAGTACTATATTAGTACTTGACTTAGTTCCTAGTATGAATAAAAGCATAGTGCTTTGTATTTTGTAATTTCCAGACAACATATCAATATAACTTTATTATTCTGAGCATTCCTTCTTCCTCCCCCCCCTATCTAAACATTTTGATTTCATCACACTAGAACTGAACAACCGATACACAACAAATTAAGCTGGAAATCTGGAATCAATAGGACAATTTTTCCCCCCTTCAATCACGAGCTGCAGCTGGGCATCTCACAGAAAGCAAACAGTGGATCCTTTAATTCGCTTCTTTTATTAACACACAACCCTGTCAGGCCTTCAACCCCACTACATACAAAGTATTTTTTATCTCTTTTCAGTTATAACTCCCTTTTTTCTTTTTCCATTTGCTAAATGAGTGGCAGAGGATGAGCCCTGGCACAGTGGCAAGGTTACCATTTTGTTAATAGTCATGGGTTCTAGTAGCGGACAAAGCCTCTCCAGCAGGAGTAAGGCTTTGAGCCTTACACAACTTTATTTCCTAAATGTTACCAACCTCTCCACAACTTTATGCATTTTTATTGTTAATAAACATAATAATAAAAAAAATAAAATAAAATAAGCAACCTAATCATCAGTAAAATGCCTAATTAGTATGTTTTAAATTTAAAGCATGAGCTAATTAGCTAAAACTTCAACACATTTTTTTCAATGCGATTGTGCTGTAGACTATGCAGCTTCATAAATAAATTGAGTGATTACTTTGGCCACTTCAAAATTTTAGGTCAAGACCCCCACCACTGCTCGACATGAGTGTCCAATGCTGGCATTGGGTGAGTCCCTTGTAAAGTTAGAAAGTTAATAGTTTCTGCTAGAGAGTCTCATGAGACATTATCTACATTCGCTATCAGGATTTTGCATCCATGCAATGAAAATAGTTATTAATCACCTCCAGAAATTAATAGATAGATCACTTTGAGATCATACAAGGTAATTAAGGATCACCTGGATCTCAGGTTCTGCTACAACAAACTGCTTCAACATACGATTACCGAAGGCACGAGACATTGCTAGCACGCCTCCTACCCTCCAAGTACCTGACCAGCATAAACACATGTAAATATCACCTCCCCAAACTAATCATTCGATTTCATGGTCAAATTCCATCCCTTGGATAGCTGGCCTGGTTTTAAGGTGAAGATAAAGAATGTTATTCCAATATGGTATAAGTTGTGAACATGAATATTACTTGCATACATCAATCTAATGTCAACAAATCTACTTCATCCATTAATTTGTTTCATAAAAGATGGAACATGCAATGCACATGTAAATTCATCCTGAAGACCAAGAGGTTTCATCCACTTTATCACTGTCCACAAAGCCAGTAACATATATTGATGTAATTTAAGACTTTGAATAAGGATTGAGTCAATGCACTGATAAGTTTCCATGTACTTTTGTAAGATTACAAGAAAGTTGAACAGACATTTTACAGATAAAAGGCGGCAAAATATTTGGCATATCCACCAGCTAAAGCATATCAACATGCATATTATTAAGCCAACTTGCCATTGCCAACCAAAACCCCCAATCAAAATGATCCAAAGATTGAGCCTGCACAAGCTTCCGATGTCACCACTAAATTAACTCAATTCTCAGCACTGGCTGAAGATGATACAAATCCCCACAAGAAAACTGACCCATCCCCATTGTACATTGCACCGAATGTGACAGAAGCAGATTATCAGAAATCAAACAATTTAAAGAAGCTGTTTGTATTCCTGGAATATCATATCTCACCTGCCCACATGACGACACCCCCGGCATTCTCAATTCTCCTCCGTTCATCGCTTCTGTTTGGCTTATGATCCTCAGAGAGAGCAATTGCTGCCAAAAATGGAAACAATTAGTTAATGTGTCACAATGACACTCTAATTCCCAAAATGCATTCAAATGGAAGTAAAAATGAAAATATACCATAGAATCATACAATAACCCTTTTCAGAAATAATTTATTTCCCAAATTACCTCCATATTTACACAATTAGCTTTTCAAAAAATCACATCATTAGGATATGGAAACTCTCTTTTTCTACTAACAAAGCTGATATTTACCATATATTGTGAGAATTTATAACGGATATGAGAACTTATATTCCACCAATATTATGCATTCATCAATAGTGACTATAATATAATATAAAGAAATCATGAAATAGAAGGTCATCTAAATAGTACCTTTGCCAGCTTTCGATATTATAGTCCTAGAATCTCCAACATTAGCTACATAAAGATGGTTATCAACCAAAACAGCTGTTGAAGCAGTAGAGCCATCGTCCCGGAAGGTATCTTTTTCAGAATCCAGAAAATCAGTATCAGTCTGCTGATACGTTTCACCTGCAAGCTTACTTAAGTTAATATAATAGCAAAAACAGATTATGGAAAATCAAAATCATTCCTAGCAGGAATTCGACCCAGAACAATAAGACAAATAGGAGCAACATATGACTGATGCGCACCCAAAACACTTCCAACAATATTGAAGCACAGAGGAAAGTATTAACAAGTGATAAAACAATGAATATTATAAGATATTCATTAAAACCAATATAGAGAATGTGAACACACTTATAGCCAATTTGGCATCAGTCAAAAACTTTGGATGCTTCATGAGATTATCAAAGAGATGCTCTTTCAAATACTCTGCAGCACGAGAACCACCATGACCTGTATGGAATTTCAAAATTTTGTTCAAACATATTACAACAATTACATAATAGATGATCATGTACATTGAGATCAAAGACTCCAAGCAAGTAATGATACCAGAAAATCATACCATCAAATATTCCAAATAAGCATATTGAATGACCACCAATCTTCAATGTTTTAATGTCATAAAAATCCTCCATTGTCACTCTCTTCCCTCTAAAACTTGAATACCCACAGCTAAGCCTTCCATCCTCACTGCCAAATAAAAACTTGATAAGTACTATTTGAGATCAAAATAATGCAATACTACAATACAGAGAGGAAAAAGCATAAACCAGAACAAGAAATTCAGCCACTGAAGCAAATTAAATTTTTCATCAATGCAATTCTTCAGGTGTAATCGGAAACAAAATTTTACATCCATTTAAATCTTAATGTGGATAAATAAAGACAGATTCAGCTAAGAAAAGTACAAGGACTAAAGAGAAATATTAGGAATTTAACTGCCTCTGTGATTTCATTGGCAACTGGTCATTAGAACTCTGGCTTCAGCCATAAAAGTAAATGATTACCTTCCAACAGCAAAACAAGGCCTTTCCAAGGTGATTTCCCTAAAAATGTTGAGGGATAGGGCAGATTTTCTTCTCTTATTTTTTCCCTTATATTTGTTGTTTTGTGATTTGCCTCCCATTCCCCACCAAGCAGGAACCAGGCTTGGCTGCTATTTTGCGTTTTGCTCTCAAGTTAAGGAGGATTATCCTCCGAGTCCTTTCTATACTCTTTGTATTAATGAATTTCTTCTTTCATCACAAAATAAAAGACATTCCAAAGAAATAATTTCTCTCATGACTCCTGTTTTTCTTCCCTCCAATTTTTGCACATACAAAAACACAATTCAAAAAAGAAAAGCCAACATATCAACCTGTTGACTTAAAGAACTCGTAGGTCTTAGCAATGGCCACCCATTGTGTGCAATTTTGAGATTGCACTGCATCCTCCCAAATCACTTCCTCTTGCATAAAATCACTCAGCCACTGCCTTTGACATGTTTAGGAGTATTTTAAAACTCCATTGGCAAATCTTGATTCAAACTGCCAAGCTGCTTCTCAATTTGACAACACCACCAAAAGGTTATTTTGGCAGATGTTACCTGAATAACCTCTCTTGCTTTCAAATTTAATCCATTATCTTGTTTAAAGGAAGGCCGTTTGCATGAGCACTTTTAAATGAAAGAACACTTTTCAATTAAAAGATATGCATAAAAAGAATTTAAGATAATCAGAAAAAGAAATAAAAAGAGAACACTAATTAGATAAGTTTTTTTTTTTGCCCCGGGGGGGGGGGGGGCGGGGACTAAATAAAAAAATTAGTTTTTTTCTTAAGCTGAAAAGAGTAGCTTCTGAAAGTTGTAGCTTCTAAAAAGAAAAGTTCTGACTACATCTTAAAAGTGGTTTCTTTTTCTAAAACAAACACACCCTAAGTAATTGCCAATCACATTTCGGTAATTTGACACCAATAAAGACAAAGTTCTCCTTGCAGTGCCCAAGCAAAATCAAGTGTAATACTCATTTCCGGATAACAGTCCCAAACATAAAACTGACTCTTCCAAAAATCATAATTCTTTTCAAATGTGAGATCTTACAACAACCCAAGTTAGAGGCTGCCCAACAGCCAACACTTTTGTCCTAAGGGTTCCATTCCATCTAAGGTCATCAAAACATATATACTTCTCAACAAGCCAACACAAATTACTGAAACCAAGTTTTGTGAATCACATTCACCTTTTCCACCCTCCACTGGCAAACCGGCCATCGTCATCTTTCTCCGACACCATATCAACAAGGGGGCCGGCCCTTCTTGACACAGAACCCGTATCAACCATCATCACTGAGATAGTCTGGAATTCACGACTAGGCGAATAAGAAATACTGGGAACAGCTTGCAAACTCCTCCCAATGCTGTTTATTTTCACTCTTTTGGCAAAGGTTCCAGCTTGAACAACCAAAGACCTTACGCAACTGCTGCATACCATCTAAACGAACGACCTGGCAATTTACACAGAGAACAACTACATCACAAGAAAGATTCTCAAATCTCAACAATAATTAAACTTAATAAATAAATAAATAATTGGATTTAAAAATTGTGGAACAAAAGGTTCACTGATTCACAAATCCACAACTCACATTCAAACCAGTAAATTGTGCTAAAAATGATCGCAATCATTATTAATTGATAATAAGTATCCAATCTATACGCTCTCGCGAATCCCATTTAATATAATCCTTTGTTTTTTTCTAGAATTTACATGTTGTAAACGGGTTTCTTCAAAATCTGTTTGACTATTAACTGAACTCAATAAAAGAAAATCAATAAGGAAAAAAAAAAGTTCACTAATTCACAAATCCACAACTCAGATTAAAACCAAAATAATGTGATAAAAATAATCGCAATCACTATTAATCGATAATAACATCCAATTGGTACGTTCTCTTGAACCCCATTTAGTGAAAAACCTTTTATTTTTGAGAAGAGAAGAACGAGAATCAAAACCTGTTTGAACGTTAAACTCTCTAAGCTAATGTAACCATCGATTCGAAAGGCAAAAATTCAATGCGATAATGAGAGACAATTACGGAATCAGGGTTTGAATGTTCGGGTTTCGCATCCAAGATGAACCGGATCGGATCGAATTACGCAGAAAAATGCGGCGGCGAGTGTGGGATCCGAATCCGGGACACGTAAGAGGTTTGGGAGAAGAAGGGCGAGATGGTATCTGTAGTGGGAATCTAGAATGAGGAATCCCAAAAAATGAAACCCTAGAGAGAGAGAGAGAGAGAGAGAGAGAGAGAGAGAAGGGTTTCAACAGAAGAGGGAATCGAGATTCGGCAAAAGTAACAGAGGAAAAAGGAGAGGGAGGAGAGAAACAAGGAGAGAGTGAGTGAGTGAGAGGGAGAGAGAGAGTGGCAACGTGGAACTGTGCAAATGTGCCAAGTATTCACGTCTTAGACCCTCCTCTTTTTTGCTTTTTTTTTTCTACGGTATTTACTGCCCCTTATAAGATAGTGTTTGATGTAGAATAATCTATTTAGATTATTCATCATATTTGATTAAATTATTTAAGTTCATAATATTATTTTTATAAAAATACATTATTTTTTGATCAATTTAATTTTAAGATATTATCTACATAAAAATATTTTATATAAATACTTAATTATATTAATAAAAATATTTAACTTTAATATCAATTTTTTTAAAAATCTCATATATAACCAACGAATAATAGATCAGCTGGTAGAGAGTTATTCTAATTTAATCAGATGTTTTGGATTTAAATTTTGGATACGCAACTGCATTAAAAACTCAAAAAGAAAAATTTTACCATTCTAATAGTCCTATACAACTCAAATAGGATTGCATCCGATAAGATGATATATATGGTTTCGATCGAAAAAAATCTCATATATGATGATAGTGTAAAATTCTTAAATTATGAATTTATATCAAAGTTACTCTTTTATTACTATTGATTATTTACGTAATATTTATAACGTACATAAAATAATAAATATATTTGATTAATTATTAAAGATTTAAAGATAAATTTTATAAATCATTAACATTATATTACCCATTTAATTTAAAATTTTAGAATATGCACAATCATTATTTTGGATACAACAAAAACATAACCAGAATTATAAACAGATGAAATCTAGGATATGGCATCCATTAGCAGTATCTCTTGCATAATAGGTGGTAGGGGTGGCAAAAATGGATCAAACTTGTTAGGCTAACCGCCAAACCCGCCATTTTTTGTAGGGTGGAGTGACATTTTCAAGTTGCTAAAAAAATTTGACACGCCTAACCCACCCCTTGACCCATGGGTTGAGACTGGTCAAGGTAGGTTGCTTTTTAGTCTTTTTTGAGTTATACCAAAACCAAAGGAGAGACAATTACATTTTGTTGTTTTCTGGCCCATTATTAAACCTGATTCCCTTCCCTATTATTTTCTGGCCCATAATCAAACCCAATTTCCCCTAACCCTAATCCCTAATTGGCCTCCATCATCAATATTGTTTGCGCTACATCTCTATCTCTCTCAGATCGATCACAGCCCATAGCTCATCAACTCCACAACCATGCCACTAACACCAACGACCAGTGACTATAGCATAGCGAGACTCTGCGTTTCTAGCGAGGCTCCACTATTGGGCGACAGCGGCAACGGCATCAGCTACAAGTGAGCTTGCATCTTGTTATTCTTGTTTTCCTTTATTATGTCATATTTTAACATTGTTAATATCTGAGGCCTCTCTTTCATCTATTCACATTTTTGGTTCATGTGTATTTTGGTATCTTTATTTAACTACTTATTTTATTTTATTTTATAACATTATTTCCTCTATTATGTTTTTAGTGAAAGATTAAAGAACTATAAGAAGGCCATTCTCAATTTAGCATAGCAATACCAAACTAGACCAATCATCAGATTTAGAATCTTAGTACTTCTTATATTAAGTTAGTTTTATTTTTCTTATTTTCATTTTATTTTTTAATTAAAATTCTGAGTTGCTAAATATTGTATTGGTTGGATGAATGATGAAATCAAGTCAGTGATACTTTGCTATTTTTATTTTGTTTTGGATTGTCAATTGTTTGATTATTGAATGTAATCTAATGTTGCTATTTGAGTTGTTAATGTTAGAAGTTAGAACTCAAATGGTTGTTTACCTTTCTCTGTTGCAATTTGTTGTTTTGCAATAAATTGGGTGTCGATTTTATTGTTTGAGAATTAAAATAGAATCAACTAATCACCGTATTAATAATGAGTCAAAAAATTTGGCTGTTAGGATAGGAGAATCGAAATGTCAAGAACCTAGTCAAAAAAAACTTAAGTCAGCAACATCTGATTGTTGGAATTTTTTCGCAAAAATTGGTGTTAGAAAGGATAGAATAGAAAGAGCAAGATGTAAAACTTGCAAAAAGGAATATAAAGTTGGGGATGAATTATATGGGACATCATCCTTAAACCGCCATATCAAAAAGTGTAGAGAAATTAAGTTTGAAGATATTGGTCAAGTGATTATGAACATGTAAGGAAAATTGAAATCTCCTAAGATATCACATGATATCACGTGAGATATGTACTGCTGCTATATTTGAACATGATTTGCCATTTAAATTTGTTGACTATGAGAAGATTAAGAGTTGGATCAGGTATTTGAATCTGGATGCAATGTCTATTTCTAGAAATACTATCAACATTGATATGTTGAATAGTCATATAAGGGAGAAGGAGAAGCTTAAACAAATATTCCATAGCATTCCTAATAGGATTTGTTTAACTTCCAATTTATAGACAACTTGTACTACTGATAGTTATTTATGTTTGACTATACATTTTGTTGATTTAAATTAGAAGTTAAATAGTAAAATTTTGAACTTTTGCCACATGCCTCTTCCTTACACTAGATTTGAATTGTCTTAAAAAATTCAAGAATTTTTTGTGATTAGGGAATAGAGAAAGAGATTTTTTCTATCACTTTGCATAATAATCTACCAATGATACCACAGTTGAAAAATTGAAAGCTAATTTGGCTTTGTAAAATTGATTATTATGAAACGAAAAGTTTCTTCATGTATATTGTTCTGCACACATTTTGAATTTTATTGTGGAAGAAGGATTAAAAGTATGTAGTGATGCATTGCACATGATTAAAAAAAAAGTGTCAAATATATGAAGGGATTAGAGGCTAAAATGATAAAGTTTAGAGTGTGTTACAACATTTGGTGGTATGGTGGTATGGACAATGGGGTTGAATTATGTCTAGATGTTCCTATTAAATGAAATTCAACTTATTTGATGTTAGAAAGTGATCTCAAATATCAAAGAGCATTTGCTAATTTTCAAGCAAAAGATCATGGTTACAAATGGTGTCCTTCAAGAGAAGATTGGAAAAGAGCAAGGAAGTTATATGAATTCTTACTTGCTTTCTATGATGCAATAAACTTGCTTTCTAGCTAAAATTATACCACTTCCAACTTGTGTTTTTTACAGGTTCACCAAATTTAATGTACTTTACAAGGTAGTTTAAGGAATAAAGACGAGGTTATTAGGAGCATGGGAGAAAGGATTAAGAGGAGTGTAGTGTTGTACATGCACTTAAGGCAATTCTTGACTCTTAGATTAAGATTAATTCTTTGGTGTTTCATTATTTAGAAATTGATTCTTCTATAACTAGTGAGAAGATAGAATATGTAAAAGGAAATTTGTACAATGTAATATCCCCCATAATTATAAAAATAAGTATAAGTGTTTATGTTAAATTATCCTTAATTAGGCCCATTAGTAAATTAAAATGAAGGAAATGAACTCAAAATTCACAAAAAAAAAAATCCCAGATAGGTTTTAATAACATTCTACCAAGCCAGTTAGCTCCTAAACAATGCATATAGTCATTAGAAATTTAATTATAATTTTTCTAGATAGTTTAGTAATTTTTATCGAATTTAAATGAGCCTGAATTTCAATAAAAATTAAGGAAAAATTGAAATTGAGCTCAAAAAATTATGAAAATTTTTCTATATGCTAATTATAACATAATTAGTGTAAAAAATTAATAGTGAGAATTTTAGGATTTAAATGTGCATTTTGTAATTTTTGAGTTTTAATAGGTAATTAGAAGTCTAGAAAAAATTAAACAAAAATAGGAAATGAGTGGAATTAAATCGGGAAAAATTAAGAGAATAGTTAGAATAATTAGTTTGATCATATATAACTTTATAATTAATTTTAAGTGAGAATATAACACTAAACTAATTTAATCTTAACTAATTGAGTAGAAAGTGTGATTATTAGAAAAGAAAATAAAATTATTAGATATTTTCATGACTTGTAAAGCAAGAATAAATCCCAAACTCTCCATTCATGACATGTGGCTACATAGAATCAAAACTTGCTTGAGAAGCTGATTATTTATTTCTCTTTTTGAATTAATTAATTTAGTGAATAATATAGTACGTAAGCTCTTCTTGCTTCTTAAGTCAAACCAACAGAGAAACTCTTCCCCCCTATCATTTTCATGCTTTTGGCTATAAGAAGGAAGAAGACAACTTTGAGAGAATTTTTTTTATTCTATCTTTCTTTTTCTTCCCAAATCAAGGAAGAATGAGCCATTAGAGAGATAAACCTTGTGAGACTAGTGTGAGCTTGTTAGGAGTTTGTTCTCTTCCTCTTTGGATCATCACTCTCACCTTCACATCCACAAAAGTTCATCTCTTTTTTATTGGTAGGAGGTTCTTTCCTTCTTCCTCCATGCTTAACTTTCCCATGGTCTTCTACATTTTGGTTGATATGATATTTCTAATTGCTTGTTTCTTATTTTTCTTACATGTGAATGATGCAAATTATGATGGAGGAGCTGCTGTGCCCCTTGAGTTTCTTGAGTTATTGTTGATATTCTTGATATATTTAGTGTTTTGAGAGTTATTTTGGATGAATATGTATTATATGTAAATTGCGAAGAAAAATGGCCATGTATAGTTGTGGGGATGTTCTCAGGTATGGGGTTGATGGAGGAGAAGATGATATATTTTATTTTGCTTTTCGTAGCTAGGATCTTTATCTTGATGATCTTTTGCATGATTCTTGGGTATTTTGGTTTTGAGAAGGGCTAAGCTTTCAGTAATCTCTAAAAAGGAAGTTAAAAACTTGGCTTTTGGAAGGAAGAGAGGCCTCGAATTTCATAGATTTAGGTGGGATTAATAACATTTTGTGTGGTTATTTATGAGTATGAACTCTTAATTAAAATAAGAATAAGTAAGAACGGGTATTTTTCATAAAAGAAACTATATGTGTGTGTGTGTGTGTGTGTGTGTGTGTGTGTATTTATAAACAATATATCAAAACAAAATTTTGAAGAAGAGCTTATTGATAATAACTTATAAGTACAGAGCTTTCTTGGAAATACAAGATTGAAATGTTGATAGGAAAATATTGTTTTGATACAAAGAGAGTGCTGTAAAGTACAAAGTGGATACAAAGGGTTTGAGAGTATGAAAGCATAGGGATGCAAAGGTTGATAAGAGGCTGATGCCTTCCTTCATGTGTCTCTTCTCTTTTTATTAACTTAGTCTTGAATGTCTTCATTATTGTGTATCTTGAGCATACTTGTCTTCTAAATTTGTTTATCGGTGAGGAGTCTTCTATTATTGTCCGAAGGTAATCCCTTAGACTTGTATCCTCTAGTTTTGACTTGTAATTTTTAGTAGCCTTTGGTCTTATCTTGTAGTCTTTAGACTTGTCTTTAGATGTAGGCTTTCAACTAGATGACTTTAGGTCTTAGTGTCTTAGTCCAATCATTATTGTGGAAATTGTAGCCTTTTTGTTTGTTTCAATCATTATTGTTTCTTTTTACAACTCCGACTACACAGATACTTCAGCTGTATCATCCATTGTGGTTAGGGCCATCCTAGCATCTATGTAGCTTCACATGTTAAACAATGTTCTTTCATCCATTTTTTGAAAATTCTATACCGTAATAGTCGTCCTCGTTTAATGGGGTAAAGCTTTCTAAGGACCCCACTTCACTATCTTGTTAATTATTCCAATCTTGTTCACTTTTTGTCATTGCTTCATGTAGTCTCTTAATAAACTCTTGTTTTGAGGTGGCAAATGTAAGTTCTGCCATCATTTGAAATTTTTCTAATAAAAAATGAGAGTTTTTTTTTTTCTCTTTGAACTATTTTGAGATATTTTGAATTATTTTTTTGAACTAGTCATTAAGCGTTTCTTCTTAAGCATATTGTGAATCAAAATTTTTCCCCATGTTGACCTTATTGATTTGGCTAACCATTTAATGTCAAGTCCTTCTTCTTGAATGCATATGAGTAATCCTAAGTGATTATCCAACCTAAACAAAAAATGGTAAAAGTAAGATAATAATTAGGATCCTTTTGGGAAAGTGGTTTTGGCTTTAAATTTATTGGACAACCAAGTAATTGGGAAATCCAAAGAAATTCCCCTTTTGAACTAGAAGAACTAGGAGTGAGAAAGGGTGTTAGGTGTAGAACATTGTACCAAGTATCTATATAGTCAAAGTAAGTATAGTGTTAGGGTTGAAACTTTCTAGAAAAGGATTGAGGGTAGTGTAACATCCTCAATTATACTAGATTACCTCAGTGACCCAAAGTAATTAGGCACTTAATAAAGAATTAAAGAATAAACACTTAATTAAAGGTTAAAAGGGGTAATTATAAAAAGAAAAATTAAGAGGATGCAATTAAAATTGAAGAATTTCTAATTATGCAAATTGAACCCTTCGGAATCTAATTAAACACTAATCATCAATAATTAGTTTAATCGAGTTTAATTAAGAGTAATTAAGTATAATTAAAAATTTAATTTTGCTAATCATGATAATATGAGTTAATCAGTAATCCTTGATTAATTAAATTAAGTAGCAAGAACACTTAATTAGATCATTAAAATTCAAATTAAGTCAACTAAATAATAAAGCATTAATGACGTCACTAAAGTAAAAAGTCATACACAACTTTGCTTTTTGGAAGAGAAGGTACATGATTTGATCCTTTCATCATCCACTTTGTCCTCTTTAACCTTAATTAACATAAAATTAAAAAAAATATCTCCCCCTTTCCCTTTGTATAGGCTGCCGCCACAACACACACACACACACACACACACACACACTCATTTTCAAGTCTGGACAAGGGAAGACATATTAAATTGGCTATAAAAGTTCGACCTTCTATCCGAAAGTAGACATTCATACAAATGTGATTGGCCGTAATGGGCTTATTTGTAAGAGTAGAAACCAACAATTTATAGGGTAATTCAAAGATAGGCAATTGCAAAGCTGACATACAATCACGAGAAACAAAAGAGTATAAAGTACCCAAATCATATAAAATGGTCAAGATCTTACCATTCACTTCACATGCACCCTTAATCAAATCTTCAGATCTTTCAACTTCTTGTGGATCCATGGTGAAAACTCTTCCCTAACACTACGGCCTGGGAGTTGACTGAGGGTTTCTGGCCGAGCATTCATAGATCTTCTGGCCTGGCTTGCTACATCCAAAACAGACATTCTGGCCTGCCAGGCACAGGCGATTGCTATAATTCTTCACACACTGATTGCAGGTCTAGTTTCCAAAAGGCCTCTAGGGTTGCTTACCCTTATTGCCTATGGACTGAAACTTTCTCTACTGCTGAGAGTTGTGTTTAAACTTTGGGCCTTGCGGTGCCAATCCTCTCTTGAGGTTACTGCCAAATGATCTAGAAGCAATCAACTTCTTGTTGTAATCTTCCACTAATTGGCACTTTTCACCAAAGTGGGGAAATCTCTAATCTCCATCGGCCTTATGGTGATAAGAATATGTTCTCGTAGTCTACCCTCAAACTTCACACATTTCCAAACCTCATCGAGGTTCCATTGATAGATTATAGAAAATTTACACAACTCCTCAAATTTAGCAATATACTCTGATATGCTACTATTTCCTTGACGGAGTTGCATAAACTCTAGCTCTTTGGCATCGCGGACAGAGGTAGGAAAATATTTCTGATAAAATGCATCCCTAAATACATTCTAGGTGATCTCCATCTGGGATTCCTCTATTAACCGTCGTATGCCATTCCACCAAAACTTTGCATATGCTTTTAACATATAGGTGGCAAAAGCCTCCTTCTGGAGGTCTATGCAATTTAAGACGCAAAAGACTTTCTCTATAACTTTAACCCACTTATCGACCTTATCAGGGTCGAAGGTTCCCTTAAAACTGAGTGGGTTGGCCTTTTTGGATTCAGCAAATTTGAGGTACTTTAGGTCCACTCCTGGGCCATTAGGATTCCTTCCATGACCAACCTTGGGCTTCCTACATAGTTGGTCCATCATCTGGTGTGCCGCAACCGCTTGCTCTCGCATGATGTATGCGATCTCCTGCATCGTGTCCATGAATTCGGCAGATTCCTCCTGAGTTGGCGCCCTTCGTGGCCTACCTTGCCTTCCGGAAGCCATCAAGTTCTGAATACACAAAACAAGAGTTATTAAGTTGATCAGGCTCAATACTAAGTCTAGTGTACTAGTAAATAACCATACACGGTCAGGCAATTCCTTCATACACATCCCTACATCTTATCTAGACAGACAAGACTCAGTGCATGACAGTGCCTAAGCAACACAAAGCATATGTGAAAGCATAGTCAGTCTAATCCTTAAGCCTATATTAGGACGAACTGCTCTGATACCAAAAATTGTAATACCATACCAAACAAAATACTATGCTTAAGTCATAACATGTTACCTAGTAAGTATCACATGTGGGTGTTTACTTATTTCATTCTGATTCAATATTATTTACCCATCTAGGAATTATCTGTTTATTTATTTATTTTGATCGTAGAATGTAACAATTAATTTGGTGTCATAATAGAAAGATTCACTGGACTGATATAAGCTACAGAAAACTACCTCATGTATGTACACATAGATATCTGTCATTAGAGTTTGCTACAGTGAAAATACATAAACAGTATAGGGTACAGGGATGAGGCTGCCAAAACAAAATAAATCGACCTGCCTCTATATGCAGCAGAACCCTAGCTGGTCCCCACGGGACATTCTATGTAGTAACTCTCTATGAGTAATACTAACAGTACTAAATCTATGGCCCAAAAGTGCCAAAAGAGGGTCATACTATATATCACCACCTACTGTGTTAGATGACTCCCCTAAATGGATTCCAAAGAAAGGAATCCATTCGCCATGCTGGCATCAGACGAGGCATAACTGTCACCTGGTGCAGAGGATAAAGATGAGCTCGTAGCCTCAGACGGGTCATCATCATTAGAGAGAGATAAAAAGGACCTATTGGGGTGATGATGCCAGTGGTACGGTTGGGGCTGCTGCTGCTATTGGAGGTAGAAAAGGATGTGCTATATATAGTAGAATGATAATATAGGGTACGGAAGGATCAAACAGTGGGTGAGTGAGTGGGACAGCGAAATCTCTATGGAAGAAGAAATAAAAGCGGAATCAGCAACTACCAGTGATATATACAGAGTCCAGGATGCGGTCAAGGTGAAAGTGCAGATCAGGAAACTCAAGGAAAAAAATGCCCATTGCCATGTGATCCATTATTTGAGAATGACACGGCAATACACAGTAGGGTGAGAATTTAAAGAAATTCTCAATAAGAATCCAATACTATGCTAATCTAACATTGCCGTCATTTTTAGTTGTTTCGCTTTTATTTAATTTAAAAAAATGTAACATAACTATGATATTTCATTCAATTAATGTTAGGAAAATCATAACCTGAAACAAAACTTAATTTTACTTAAAATAATAGGAGGTATAATAAGAAACACATTCTAACATAGTTGGTGCAATGCACATTATGTAAATAGTAATATAAGTACAAGGAATATACAAATAACCATGCAATTAACTCAAGATTTTGTAAACAGACCATGTATATGCAGGAATAGAAGTGCACTTAGCTTTTGGGATCGTTCAACTTATTTGACTTATATTTTTTTCCACACTTGGCCCCCTGGGAGTTTTTGGCTATATACTCCTGGGTAATAGTCTGCTTCTCAAGACCGAGCTCATTTCTATACAGGACTGCCTGGTTTACTTTCCCCTACTTTTCCACTAATCTATTCCCTTTACCTGTATTCAGGGGCTGACCCAAGTAATATGGAATCATTTATAATCCTCATAAATTACATGAACAAAAATAATTTACCTGGAATATCACATGCATAGATAAATATTTTGCATATTATGTGAAATCTCTGCCGGGATTTCGGCAACATAACAAATCAACTCTGCTTCCCTATAAATAGTGCCAAGCTATAGAAAGATCAATCAGGCAACAAAACCAATATAGAGCATCAAGCCTCTAACATTATATCAATTTTATAACATTTCTATATGAATCGGGTTTCCTACTACCTACACTCAATTCTGTCTGATTTTGTAAATTCAACCAAAATTCCCATTTAATTCATTTGGACCTAATTTTTGGATATATTAGAGTTCTATTTGTCTAGTTTCCAACCCTTTTGGTTCCATCTCATTTTGATATCTGTAGCTTAAGTTACTTGAAATTTACCTTGGACCACCCTGCAACTAGCTAGAATTGCACACTCAAAAGTAAAAATTCACTAAAAATAGGAACCTAGTTAAAATAATACAAAATTTATATCATATTAAATCTAATAGGATAAATTTTTGTTTATAGGAAGTTTCATCTCATTTGTATATGCAGAGAATGAGTTATAAGCTCTTGAAGTTGACAAATCTGGACTGCCCTATTCTAGCCCAGGTTAGACTTAGGGTGATTTCATTGAATTATTGGGAGTAATTGGGATCTAATATAACTCTAAAATTTTAATGTGTAAACTTTCTAAAAAAATTTGTTGCACTCAATTTTGAGTTATGTGGGGTGAGTTACACCCTTCGCAACTCATACTGCTCAGAAGAAGACATAGAATTCCTAGGTAAATTTTAAAAATTTATAACTCACTCAATATTAATCCAATGACATTATATTTTATCTAGTTGGAAAGCCCTAAAGGTCTAGTTTCATATAAAAATATATTCATCAAGTTTTGATGGTTGGATTTTGATTTGTACATGACATGTAACATCCTCAATTTCTTGTTATACTAAATTGCCTCAGTAATCTTGAGTAATTAGGTACTTAATGAGAAATTATGAGATTAAGGCTTAATTAAGGAGTTAACGAAGAGTTTACGGGTTAACTCGGATGAGAAAAGTCAAGAGAATGCTTAATTGTGATTAGATAATCTCTAATTAAGCAAGTTAGAACCTTTATAGCTTAATTAAGCACTAATCGCCTTTATTTAGTTTAATCGAGTTTAATTAAGGCTAATTAAGCTTAATCGCAATAGTAATTCTTGTTAATCATGTTCTTGTGTGTTAATCACTAATCCTTGCTTAATCATGTTAATTAAGTTACAAGAGCACTTGATCACATGATTAAATTCAAATTTAGTCAACTAGACAATAAAGTAAAAGATGATGTCATAAAAGCATAAAGTATTAGACAAGAGTGTTTTATGTAAGAGTTTGACCATGCTTTATCTCCTCATCATCTACTTTGTCTCCTTAATCACTAATTAACACAAAATAACACAAAATATTCCCTCCCTCCCTTTGAAACTTATGGCCAACATCACACAAACACATACCTTCACTTTTCATTTTTCAACTTCTATTCTTTCTATAAGTTTCCTACTCCTCCAACTTCTCTCTAAAATTCTCTCTTCTTCTTCTTCTTCATCTCCTTCTCCATTCTCTACCTTCATAATCAAACCTTCTTCACTTAGCCCTTCAAAGATCATATCTTTTGTTCTTTGAAGAAGAGATTCAAACACTATAAGCTTCATTTTCAAGAGAACTCAAGAGCTTCTTCTTCCTTCTTGCAAACCGCCACCATCATCATCAAGAGGAGCCACATCTTCTTCTTCCTCTTCTCTTGTTTTGCACCATCTTCAAGAAGAGGTAGTGATCTTCATCTTTTTATTTTGTTTACTCAAGAAAGCTTGAAGCTTGGTTCTTTTCATAATCAAGATCTTTAAGTGAAAACTTGAGAAGATCCTTCATGCTCTTCATGAGCAAAAGTTTCCATTTTTGGCAAAATATATTTTTATTGTTCTTCAAGTGTTCTTCATGTTTCTACTTTTGGAAAAATATGTTCTCGTTATTCTTCAAGTGTTCTTAATGTTTCTACTTTTCAAAATATATGTTCTTGTTGTTCTTTAAGTATTCTTGATGTTTCTACTTTTGGAAAAATATGTTCATGTTCTTGATGTTCTTGGTGGTATTTTGCTTAAAGTTGCTCTTTTCTTATGATGAGTTTATAATTAGAAAAGTTTCATCTTTACATGCTTTTCATGATTTGATAAGACTATGAGCCTCCTAAAAGCTTAAAACTTTAAAAAGTTTGCTTCTTGATGCATAAAAAGTGACGCAAGTTTGGTGCCTTCATAAAGGTCTTATTTTGTTTTGTTTTGAGATCAAGACTACATGTAAAAGTTTAAGCTTTTTGGAATATTAAGGCTCTTTGAGTTATAAAAATGGTATTTTGTCACTTGATGTTGTAAAGATGGATTCTTGGATATAAATCCTTTCATAAAGTTTTAAGCTTTAATCAAGAAAGTGACTTTAAGTCATAAAGTTATAAGCTTGCATAAGTCTTATAAAGGTGGAATCTTGAAATGAATATATTAGTAAAGTTCCAAGCTTTAAGCAAAAATAGTATTTTTGAGTCATAAAAGTGTTAACTTTTATAAAGATCAAGACTTTGTAACTCTAAAGCTAATGTTTTATGTCATTAGTTCATAAGTAGGAATATTTTTAATTTAGAGACAACTTTAAATCATAAAGTTGAGACCTTGATGGTTTTAGAATAATTAAAAGAATCAACTTTCATAAAGAACAAGACTTTTTAGTTAAGAAGGTAACTTGTATTATTATTTCATGAAGATCTAATCTTTAAGATAAGAGCTTAATTTTAAAGCACTTACTTTCATAAAGAATAAAACTTTATGATTACTTTAGAAAGAATGATTACTTTTATAATACTTGAGGTAAGATCTTATTATATTAGTGATAAAAGCTTGAAGTTTTGTAACTTGGTTAAGTTAAAAATCACCCTTGGTGTTCAGTGAACATGGTGTTGTTGGGTTCATGATGTGGTTATGCATTGTCATGACCCAAGGATTAGAGGGATTTCGAACTCCTTGGGAACAGAAGTATGATTAGGGTTTCTGAGCATACCATGAACCTAGGAATCACTAGGTGCACTATCTCAAGGAAAGGAAATAATCACTTAACTTAATTGAATCGAACAAGTGTTCCATAAGACATGAACTCAAGCAAAGAATAATTTCATATGAGAACTAAGCAACTAAAAGACCACGTACATATATTTTAACTATGTGATTCTGATGGGTAACAACGGGAAATCATATGATGATTCATAAGACTTTTCACGAAGAATAACACAACTATAAACCCCCTTTAGGGTATGAATGTGTGATGCCATTTGGCATGATGAATGATGAGTTTGATTGAGCTTTGTCTCATGATTGATTGATTATTATGATGTGATAAACTATTGGTTGAAAGCTTATGATTGGCATTTTGGGGAGAGCTCCAGTTTAGTCGTTATGCTGCCGGATTTCCGTAAAAATTATGGACTTAGTCATGTCATTACAGGTGTCTAGTCAAAGAAGTATTATGCATGTAAAGTATAATGATAAGAAAAGAATAATGGGATATGACCCTTCGATCACTTACGGGAAGTGAGAGACGGTGATCCACAAGGAACCTCTATGGGGGAGGCAAGGGTGATATGGAGGACCCTCCAACTTAGATGTAACCAATATCGGCTTAGTCTAATTTGGTTAGTACTACGTGACAATGGTCACGGAATGAGCTCATGTCCAAAAGCAATATATTTTAAAGGAAAGTAAAGAATATTAAACACGTGCTAACAATGAAAGTGAGTCAAAGTAAAACCATGGTCAAGTTGATGAGTTGCATAGTCATGCATGTTTCTATATTTCTCAATCGTATTATGAGTGTTTATCCCATGTGTTAGTATGTATGCCTATGTATGATGTTATGAATATGATGATAAACATAAAAGCAATCCGCTTCGAGATTTGTATCTTCGAAAATTGTTAAAATTGAACCTATATCTATCCACTATTTTTTTAATCAAACCCGAAGTGGTTGGGACAATGATGATGATATCATGTTTGTCTAGTCACAATCCTACTAAGAAATATTGTATTTCTCACTTCTACGTTTCTGTGTCGTCTTCAGATGGAGCTGATGACATCCATGGTAACACGTCTGATGGTACCTGACTGAATAAGACGAGGAGTTGCCATATTTCTTCACCTAGCTAAGGAGGATCGAGATAGTAGTATAGTATTTTCATTTTCTTAAGAGCCCTAGTTAGGCAGTTTGTGTGTAATTAAGAGCATGTAGGAAGTCATGCTGCTTAATTTGACCTATTACATATGTGATAATTATTAAGTGTAATGATGACCTTGATTATCTATGATTATATTCTTGGTTTAATGTATTGTGTTATGTTGTTTCCATTTTGTCATATGTCTTATTAGTAACTCAGCGATATAAAGAACAACATTCATATTTATATGAGTATGTAAGCGAGGCTCAGTTTTCAAGTATAAAGGTGTTACAAAAAAAAAATTACATGCTATTTTCATATATTATGCTAATTCAACGGTAGGACTGCTAGTTAAGAGTAACAAATAATAATTCCATAAAATCACTTAAGCATAGTGTGATATTATTAGGGTGTTACATGACAAATGTACGGATGCCATAAGGTTCTTACCCAAACAGCATCCTGCTTCTTTCTATTTTCCCAATCCTCTTATTCCAACTTCAATTCTAACTCAAGACTCATGTTAAACCAACCATAACCTATCAGCTACACCCAATATAGCATCAAAGGAATGAAAAAAAATGAAAACCTATGCAACCACCATTTATAAAAGACAAGAACATAATTTGAATCCTACTTTTACTAGATGTAGAATTTGTTAGATTTAAGTCTTTGGGTGAAGAAATTGGTTAAAGCTTGGAGGTAGGATGAAGATGGAGTGAAGATGAGGTGAAAGGGAAAGAAAAATGGGAGTGGGGTCTGCTAGTTTTGGGGGCCGAAACATGTAAGGGAGTTAGGAGGAATTTGGCGTAATTTAGTGGAACAAGCTAGAAGGTGATTGGTGGATGGTTTGCAGTGAATATAAGGCCAAGTCTCTCCACTTCCTCTTGTAGCAAGTGGCGCCACAACTTGAGGTAGGGTGGCTGAATTTTCAGCCTCTCATATTAAGTTTTCATTTATGATATGCTACTGTTTTGGTTCTGGCAGTTTAAAATATTGAAAATCTTACCGATTTCTTTTGAATCAGCAAAACGGTTTTAAAGAATTCTATGAGGTTTTCTATGCTTCTAATCTAAGTGCCTCAAAACTAATCTCTCTAAATAATGCTTAATTGGCCTTAAATAAATACTAAAGTGATTTCTAATTAATCTCACTTTGATAAAATTGAACAATTTGATTACAAACGATAAGATTTTTCGGACGTTACAACAACAACAAAACAAGCAAGATAGGTATATATAACAAGGTAAGAACTCACTAAAAGAGTTGTGGGTTGATTTATAGAAGGGGGAAACATAGCTCACAGCTGCAAGAGAGAAAGATGCGGCGGAGAGACACCCACGAAGGAGCAAGCTGGTGAGGCTAAGAAGAAGAGAGAGACGTGAGGTGATGGTCGCAGAGAGAGAGAAAGAGAGAGCAAAACCAAGCGGAAAAGAGCATAGGTGGTGGGTGAGAGGGAGAGAGTGAGTTCGAAAGAGGAAGCGTATCAGGGAAAGAAAGAATCATAGGGTGTGGGGGAAAGCTCCCAAATGGTGAAGATAAAGAAAAAAGGGAGGCTTAAGGTGTGCCATACCACTTATGGTGCATTGTGGTCCCCCACCTTTTTACACCTTTTTTTTGGTAACAAACACCTCAAAAACATCACCTAAGAATTTTAATTCCTCTATTGCTATAACTTAATGTGACATTTTAAAATTTCTCATTACTAATGTTTTATTTTATTTTATTTTAAACAGGGTATTACAGTAACCCTTCGAAGGCCACTAACTCACCTTCCTCATCCTCCAAGCTAAATGCAGACTATATTCTGGCCAGGCCTTATATGGCCAACGGCTTTCTGACTGAGCAGATACCAGACTGATGGACTACCTTATATAGTATGGCCCTCTTTTGGCAATGTATGGCATTGGGCCATGGGAGTAGTGTTTTAGTTAGGAACTCTGCCACTAGTTGCAATGTCCTCTAAGGACCACATAGGGCCACCTCACTAATATGGGTTATTTATCTTTTTGTGTACACTAACCCAACACCTATAACCCCTTTTGCACTTATATAAAAATTGGAGCTATAGCATCTTATACATATATATATAGAAGAAAGAAGATGACAATTTATATACATATACGGTAGTAAAGGTTAATATTTCAAAGAACGGGATAAAAAGATAGTAATGCATCTACTAAATTTCATGCTATGACTTAAGCATAGTATTAAGCTTGTTAGGGTGTTATACATTGCAACTTCTCTACCCACTTTTGATGAAGAAGTACATGAAGCTACCTATGGTAGGTGTATTACCCTATTCTCATGAATCTAGAAGCTGTAGGCTTAAGGGTAATCTAGAATTCAAATCTATATAGAAAGAAAAGGGATTTTAGGCTCGTAATGTCGTTCAATAAAAGAAAATAGTCCATTAGGCCCAAAAAGGGTGACTATAGATCAAATGTCATAAGGCAGGCATTAAAAGTAAATGAGAACTCTCAAACATGGTCTAAATCATCTCTAAGGCTAAAATTCACTCACATTTAATTCAAAAGGGATTCAAATAAAATGGATGCATGTCTCAACTTCAATAAAGTATTAAAGCATGATGATCATCAATCCTAAGTTGCTAAGTCCCAGGAATAGTGCATGAGCATGTAATACTTTCCAAAACAATTATGAGTGCACAAGAGAATTTTCATGGCTTAAGCCAAAATTCCTAGTTATTGAAGGGTTAAGGAGCAAAGCAATCAATCATATCATAGGAATGGAGCCAAAGCAACACAGAGACACAAACTCTTGAAAGGAAAACATAAAAATAGAAAAATATCTTTTTTTGGTTATAAAATAAAAATATAAACTAACAAACTAAACTAAAATTTTAAACAAAGAAAAACAAGATCGAATAATTGCAACAATCAAGCTATCCAGGGCTAGGCTTTCCATCCCCAACTTAAAAATCAACATTGTCCCCAATGTAAACGTAAACGTAAAGAGAAGGTAAGAAAGATACTCCCCAGAAGAAAAAGAAGAAGAAGAAGAAGAAGACAATAGGTTGTAGCATGATGCAAGCATGTTTGGGATCTACTACTCTTGCTTCATGCACTTAAATCTCTTCTTGAAACTAACAAAACAAGAATAAGAGAAGGAAAATGAAAAATTGCCTAGAAACTCAAGGGAGCCACAGACGAGAAAAGAAAATGTAAAAGAACATGTAAAAACATCACATGTGATGTTGAAGACCTAATGGGCACATCTTACAAATGTTATAAATAAAGGGGAGTATGGCTTATAGTGCTTCACACGTGAGTGAGTCAGAGAGTAGTATATTATATTCATAGAGAGAGAATTTATGGCAAAGAGAAGAGAAGCCAACAAGGAAAGAAGAACAAGAAAGAAATCATAGGAGAGCTTAGTGTGCACACAACATTTTATTCTTGCAAGACTATCAAGGTAGGAAATCAAATTATTTTTGAAATAAAACTGTGGCAACATTTTCTCTTTGCTATTAAGTTGCTTACATGCTAGTGGATTGATAGGTACTAAAGTGGAGGATTACTCAATGTTTATAACACATAGCATAAGTGTAACATCCCGAAGAAACGGTGCTTATGATTAGCACTATTGACTGAATTATTTCATTTCATTGGAGAGATACATTTAATTAGGATTGAAATATAAATAGTAGGGTTAGAAAAAGTTGAGTTTGCTGTATGGAAAAATTAAGAAAACCATGGGCAATATTTTGAGAATTTAAGATAAATGGTAAGGGTTTCGGTATTGTATAACGTGGGAACTAGACTAGCAGAAACTTACATTGCTAGACCCTAATTTGGACGGCCATGATTAAGCCAATTACCCACCCTTGGTGGCACCATCTTGGCCCTCCAAAGTGGGCAACTCAATTAAAATGAAGAGAAGCCACACATCCACCAATCAAACAATACATGTCCTTTCTCCATTATGACATAAAATACTCCAAATCCCCAATATCTCCTTCATATTTCTGCCCATCAAGCTGTGCTCTCTCCCTCATTTTCTTCTTTTATTTCACCTCATCCTCTCTCCTTTTTCATTCTTTACTAATTCTTTCACCCACGACTTGTGTTTGGCTAATTCAAACATCAAATCTAAGGTAGGATTCGTGAGTTTTTACTTGATATTTAGAGTTGTGTGGTTGATTAGTTTCTTTTTTTTTTTTTGTGTTCCTCTTAGTATGATGTTATATAATGATTTTATGTCTTGCCTCTATTGATTAGGCATGGTAATTCTTGGTTAAGTTGGAAAATCTATCAAAAAGTTCAAAAAGAACTCAAATAGAATAGTTAGAAATGAAAATCCTAGGATGTATCTGTACTGTGTATGGTATATTTTGACTTACAGTGGTCAAAATTGTATTAAACTATTTTTATATGAAACTAGAAATTTAGAGCTTTTTAACCATATATATTATAAGCCATTGAACTTTGTAATGAGAGAGTTATGAATTTTTGAAGTAAATCCTTGAATCCTATCCTCTTTCCTAATTGAGAAGGGCAAAACTCGCCCTATATAGCTTCGAATTGAGTACTACAAATTTTTTTAGGAAGCTAACATATAGGTTAATATGCCATAAAAATTTCATATTTAAATTCCACTTGAGTTGCTCCCAGTAATTCCTAAAACTTAACCTAAAACTTTATACGGGTGAAATAAGGCAATTCTTTTCTGTCCGATTTGAGGGCCTATAACTTTGACTCTACTCATCTTATTCAATATACAACTTGTGGGGAATGAAAGATAGTTCAATAAGCTTCATTTAGATATAAATTTCTAAGAGAGTTGATAAGAATTGGAATTTGGGCAAATTTTTACATTTAAGTACTCTAATATGTCCCTCATCAGGGCAGTCTTAAGTAAAAGTTCAATAACTCAATGTATATTTATCAAAACTTAGTGAGACCAAAGATAATTAAAAATAGACTAATAAGCCTAAAACATACTAAATTTTCAGATATAAATAACTTAAAATGAAATTATGATGCAATTTACAAAATAGGATAGATTTAAAAAGTTGAAGTGCAATAGCCGATTTTGCTTAGTTAGGAACTCTTGAGTTAAGCATGATCAACTAAGGAGTTTATTGTTGAAAATTTCCCTATTACACTGTTGTAGCTATTGATGTATGATTACAATTTATTCTAGTATCTTAACTGGCTGGCTGATTATATATGCACTATTCATGGAGAAGCTTATCTTAAGCCGTTATGCTGCCGAAATTCTGGCAGAAACATATGAAATTATGAATGTCTATATGTTATGTATATGAATATCATGCAAGTATGAGTATTTGAAAGTAAGGTATGAAGCATGTGCATTCATGATTATATGATTAAAGATATAAGGATGATTCCATGTTCTTAAGGAGTATGACATGTATCACAGCCCGATGGGGCATGACAAGTAAAGAATATGTATATACATGTTGCGTCTATAAAGAGCATGCATGCGAATATGATTGAGATATGATATGAGACATATGTATGAGTGTCGAGCATCCGCATGCATGATCATATACAAAAAGGAACAGATGATAAAAACTTGTAAAGGAACGTACAGAGCCTCCACTTTGTAGTGGGTCAGGACGGTATTATCTAAGACTTGGGCCAGCCCTCGACCAAATTTAAGGGGAATACATCGGTGTGAGGGTCAGGAAAAGTAAACCTATCACTCATGTATAGATACGAACTCGGATTAAGAAGCAGGCTATTACCCAGGGGTGAGAGAGGTCATTCACCTCCAGGAGACCAAGTATAAAGAAGCAAGATACAAGCAAAGGAATGATAAGTAAATAATGCACCCTAGGGACGGCGATACATAATACCTAGGTGTGTTAAGAAAAGAAAGTTAAAGAGAGACATGAGCATTTGTATCAAGAGTCCAGTTGCATTCATATATACATGCATGTTATCTACTTGTTCTTTAATCAGCTATATTTATGTTTAAATTTGATCTTTGTTTATCAAGTAAATGAATAAAATGAACTCTACTTCAGACAATATGTTATCAAATTATAAAACTAAAACAATTATATAATGTGCTCATCTTTTTTTCTTAATAAACTAAAGCAGCTGGAGATAATAACAATGACATGTTATGTGATAGCTTAGAAAATTCTATTGAGAATTTATAATTCTCATCCCTATGTATATTTTCATGTTATCTCCAAATAGTTCTAGAGATATTGAAGGTGTTCACCATGGATAGAGTTGGCAAGGAAGATTGAAGATGACTGAAGAGTACTATCATACAAGGTCCCTATAAGTACTAATAACACTTCTGAGTGTAATACTGTGACTTAAGTATAGTACCATACTTAGAGAGTGTTATAATAAGAATGAAAAGTAATCTAAAAAGATCAATTTTGTGTCTAAAAGGTAATGCAAGCGACATAGACAAGATATAAATACTCTGTAAAGTGCACTTGATACTCGCAATATTGATTCTTCTATCACATGAAGACTATGCATATCCATGCCGAGATTAAGCTCAGCTATCAACTCTTTGATCAATGGAACTATGAGATCTGAGAAAACCTTAAGAAACTTTGAACCAAAATTTTCAAAAAAATAAATAAGCACAGTCACACGGGAAGAGAATTTCAAATAGAGTATCTCATGTAAATTCTTTTACTAGTGCTATATTATATATAGTATAATGTCAACCATTGTTTACATATATTAATTTTCTAAATCAAGAACAATCACGTCCTTGCAATTTGCAATTGATATCAATGCATTATCAATTATACCATAATAGAATTTGATCCGAATTCCTTTTTCAAATTGATTGGAGTCAATTTGAAAAACTTCCTATCCCATAGGATTTGATTTTAAACCCTAGAAATTCCCTTTCTAATTGACATTAAGTTTCCTCATTTATCTCATGTATTAATTATATTCCTAGTGCTAGTAAAGAATATAATAATATTTCATTTGGATTAAAAAATTTAATTATTTAACCAAATTAAACTCTCTAATTTAATTGTCAAATAATAACTTAAATAATCCTTTAGCAAAGATTAAATCACTTGTTAGTGTGTGACCCCATAGGTTCAACATGTAACACCCTACCAAGCACAGTACTATGCTTAAGTCATAGTACCATACCCTGGAGTCATTCTTGTTACACGAGCGACCTCGTGACAAAGACAACTTCAGCCGTCTTCAAAAACTTCTGAAATTATCTGGAGACAACATGGAAATAGGAGTGAGAATTATAAAATTCTCAATAGGATTCTCTAATCTTCATACGTAGTGTCATCATGGTCGTCTCCAGTTTACTTCGGTTTATTTTGAAAATAGATGAACATGCAGCGCAAGCTGTTTAATTTTACATTTCGAAAAGTGTATTATCCGAAGCAAAGTTCATTTTTACTCATATACTGGTCCTTTGAGGAAATGGACACAAGATTAATTCATGAATAATACCAGGGATAATAACTTCAACATATAAAAAGCACATAACATTAATCTACTGGAAACATAACATCTGTACCTAACTTAACTTGCACTTGAATTCATACATATGCATAAAATTTTACTTTTCTTTCTTTCGGCACACCTAGGCGTTAGGTTTCGTGGTCCCTAGGGTGCTGAATATCTACACTTGAGCGTTATGTATCGCCGTCCTCAAGTGCAGCATCATACCATGTCTCATATAAGTTCTATCCCCTGTACTCACACTAGCAGGGTCGATGCCATGCCTCATATGATTGGGGTGCTTGCATATACTTTAATCTTTAGTCTTTAGTCTTTTACTTGACACACCTAGGCGTTACGTATCGCCGTCCCTAGGGTGCATTTACTGCCCTTGGGTAGCCTGGCCTTGGAGTGAGCTCGTCAGCATCACCCGTGACCGTCGTCACACCGACTCACCCGCAAGGGGGTCACGTGCCTCTAGTCTTGGAGGGATCGATTGCGGTCACGTGCTCTAGTCAAGGGATCGATTACGGTCACGTCCCTCAAAATTGAGGGATCGGTTCTGACCACGTGCCTTCAACATAGAGGGATCTCATCTGACCACGTGCCTCCAAGGTAGAGGGATCTCATTGTCTTAACTGCCTTCACAGGGAGGGATTCAAGTGCAACTGCCTCCAAGTGAAGGGATTCATATCTTTATCACTTAACTGCCTTCACAAGGAGGGATTTCAAATAACTGCCTCCAAGTAAAAGGATTCACATTCAATACATTCACGTTCTTTCATTCTCAAACATATTCAAGCATAGTTATACATATGCTACATCACTTACTCTCATATACCTCATAACATAATTATGTCATTCTTAAATATAGGGTTTCTATATACCCCTTTTATATTTCAATCCATCCTTACATTTAAACATTCATGACTTCTTAGACTTCTGCCGTAAATCCGGCAAAGATAACGGATCAGGTCCGTTTCCCCATGAATAGTGCCAGCATTTCACGGACAAATTAGTCAAAGCAACATAATCAACTTAACACACATATAACAATGTCAAGCTGGCAATCCTCAATTTAAACCTTCTATGTTCCACTAACACTTGTAAAATTATCATTTTGGCCATTCTGCCAATTCTATTCGGTTCTGCCCGAATCTTGTATAATCCACCTTTATCTCTATTCAACTCATTTAAAGCTGAAATTTGGATATGTCATAACCCTATATGTCTACTTTCTAACCTTTTTGGTCCCATGCCATTCTGATTTATATAATTCAAGATATTCAGCTTTTACTTCAGCTTGTTCAGTCACTAGCCCGAATTACACTCCTGGGAATATAAATTCACTAAAAATCGAAACCAAGCTCAAATCTTACGAAATTGGTCTCATATCAAAGCTAACAGGACAACCTTTCATTTGCCACAAGTTTCACTCCATTTGCTTAAGTACATCTCGAGATATAAGTCCTGAAATTTGGCCTTCCTGAACTACTCTGTTTTGGTCTGGATTAGACATAGGACAACTTCCCCGAATCACTGGGAACAATTGGGACCATAACAAACTCGGAATCTTATATTGGGGTGTTCCCCTGTGTGTAAGCTTTCTAACAAAATTGGTTTCACTCGATTTGGAGTTGTATAGGGTGAGTTAGACCCTCCTCAAGTCACCCTACTCGGATGAAAGTTCTAAACCCTAGGTCAAACTTCAAAAATTCATATCTCCCTCAATACTAATCCAATAACCTTATATGATATATCTATGGAAAGCCCTGAATGTCTAATTTTATCTAAAAATGGTTTCATCGGATTTGACCGATTGTAGGCGGCGCCGTACACTCCGTCGTACGGACTGCCGTGGACTCTCCACCAAGACAGCACCCTCATCCATGTACTTCTCTTAGTTTCCTTCTTCTAATCTTAATCCCAACTCAATATTTCATGTTAATTCAATCATGATCCATCATAATACATCTATTAACTCATCAAATACATGAAGAAGAATACAAGTTCATACAGCCATAGGGCAAATAATTCAAGAATAAAAAGTAGAATCCTACCTCTTTGGAGCAAGATTTGGTTAAGTGCTGAAACTTGGAGTTTGGATGAACAAGGCTGGGACTTAGCTTGAGTTTTGGGTGTGTGAGCAAGAGAGAAAGAGAGCTGATGGAGGAGAGGAAATGCAACGTGAATAATGGTCTGAATCAAAGGAGAAGGATGGGTTATATAGGCATGAGTGGGAGTTAACTTGGAGGGTTCTGATTGGCTGAATTTCTTGTGGACAAAATTTAGCTACGTCTCCCTTTCAGAGTAACTTGCCGCCATACTGTTTAAAATCGGAACTCGCTCCAAATCTGCTTTAAGTGAACTAGTCCCTCTTATGCTTGATGTCGGAACTCGTGCCGTTCTTACTCGAGCTTGGAGCTGAAGCATGATATCGGAACTCGTACCATCTTGTTTGTGACTTGGGGAAATCGGTTTATGTTGAGACTTGGAATCAAGGTCGGAGGTCGTAACTCATGTACTGGGAATCCTATAATCTTGGAACTCCCTATTTGAACTTGGGACTGCCAATGCTGGATATAAAATCGGAGGTCAGACCTAGTGTATGACTGAAATCAACCCAATGATTTGAACTCATATCCATGGAGTTCAACTCTAAGGACGGAACTTGTAACATTCAACTCGGAGTCCCAGATTGTACCATTGTGTTAAATTATACTTGTGAAGTCGGAAACCGCGCATTAATCGCTTTTGAAGCATGGAGTATGAGATCGGAACTCGGGAATTCGAGTCATATTTCCAAACCCAGGAACTTAAACTCGGAAATCGTGACTTATATACAGTGTGCTTGGTGACATCGGAAGCCGGTTATATTTTCCTCGAGACATGAAGTCGGATCTCATGGAATCACGTTCATGTGTCCGGGTGAGAGATCCAAGTCGGAAGTCGGAATCCATGCATCTCCATTCGAATGACTCGAACTCGTAAACCAATTTAGAGATCTGATCCCTCATTCCCCCGCTTGAAACAAAGTCGGATATCGTATTTCTTGTCCATTCGGAGACTAATGTCGGAAATCGTAAAAGGCATGAAGTCGGGAAAATCCAGCAAGACTAATTCGGAACTCGTAAGTAATTCCTTCTATCTGAACTTCAAAGGTTAAGTCGGAAATTGGAATTGATCAATCCTGAGGGCGAAGCTGAACTCGGAAATCGGGATGTTACACAACACAAGGTAGTAAATTAGTCAAACCAATTTAACAATCAAGGTTGACATCTAGCAACACTCCTTAACTTCCGAATAGTATGAAGTAATAACATCATTTACTTTCAAGAACCTTAAGAAGAATAACATAATATTTCCTTCCATTGTTCCAACTCTAGGTTGACCTCAAAATATGGTATAACTGTCAAATTCTAATTAGTCACCATTTATATTTTAAGTTAATCACAATTAACTAACGAATGACACAAGAAACTCATTTCTTTATTCATTCAATTGCTCGGGCCAAGGTCAAAATAATTGTTGAAATCACATAACTCAAACTCATTACTAAGAGGTGATGCATTCCTTATTAACTTATCATTAATGATACAAAAATTTGATCATACCCAATATCTTTTCAACTATCACCCTAAGGCACCAGGTGTCTGGTATCAAAGTATAATAAATGATTGTTTATTATTATGACAATGTTTGGGTCTATGGAAAATTCTTAAACCATATTCTTCTTGAGAATATCCTATTGACAATGGTAATATTAACCATTAGGAATTCTTAATTAAGTTGGTTTAATGGTAATATCCCATATATATCATCTATATATGTAATTTAATAAATGAGACTTATTAATATCCATCTAGTGGAGACCATCACATATATATTAATATATCCAGATCACTATTGTCCTTAAATTTTTAGTGATCTTATGATTAAGAACAATTTGGATTAAAATTATCTACAAACTTATCTCTTATTATCATGATCTCTATCATAATATTAAGTTTCTAATTTTAATCGAGCACATTATCACATTAAATAATCAAAATATGATAATAAAACATGAATATTTCTTTATTTATTAAAATAAATTGACAATAATTCATTTGATCATGACCGGTTGGATCTTGGGCATACATACTTACTTATTCCCAACATAAAGTGACTGTCAATCCACATTTTTTTTTTTGTCTCTTTTGTTATAAATTAAAAATTTTATTTTATTTATCTTTAAAAATTTAAATTGAAGAGAATAACTATTTTTTTCCCTTTTTGGTGCCCATACTTCACTATTCCTAAAATACTCATGCAATTAGAGAAATTAAGAGAAGTTAAAAAAAGTTGAGGGAAGCTAAGAGAAATTGAGGGAAGTTAAGAAAATTAAAAGATAAAAGATATAAATAGGAAGGATAATAGAGGAAATTGAAATGTGACAATGATGGAAGTTAAAATAGCCTAATTACTTTATATAGTAGTATAGATTTTTAATATTATTAGTTAATTTATTAGTTACTCTTATTCTTGTAAGAAGAGTTTTCAGTTCCTTTATACTACTTAAAAGAAATTATCATGAGTTAGTATTCTCTTATTTATTATTTCTATTATTTTACTTAAACTATTTATGTTGGCATATTATTTTGAGTTGTCAATATTTATCTGTTAGTTTTTTTATGCGACCGGTATTAACAATTTAAATTTTATTTAACACTTGAAATGAGAAAAAGTTATTACCTATGCTATGCTTGGACTTGGACTACCGAATTATTTGTACCGTTATTACTTGGAATTTTATATCTTGACTTATGGATAATATTTTGACATTATGATGACCTTCGACTTATGATCATTACTATAACTCTATAATGATTGTTACAAGGATAGAACTTTTATGCACTGAAATGTGGCATGATGACGAGGACAATTTATGGTCTTTGACAAAAAACATTAAAAAGAATTAAAGAATAATTATAAAGTTGGTCCCTTTTACAAATTGACATTTGGATTTGGTAACTCTTTGATTTGATAATTTTTATTTAGGTACTGTGATTAATTAAATATTTATTTATATTGCTCAAGGTCATGCAATTTATGTAACATCCTCAAATTTATCTACACTAATTAACTCAATAATGCCTAAGTAAATGGTAGACTAGGAAAAATTAATGAATAAATAAATAAATAAAGGATAAATATTTAGAAAGAAAGGAAAAAAAATTATTAGACTAAAGGAAACTAATCCTTTTAATTAACTAGAGAGGAAACTCAAGCAAATAATTATTAAACACCCAAATAATCATTAATTCAAAGTAAAGCAAAATAATTAAGGATTAAAGCTAAGATAGATAAAGTAACATGAGTTAGTAACTAAAACTTCAATTAGTGAACTTGGTTTAATTAGTAAGTCACTTTAAGTCATCAACAATTCAAATGAAAAGTCAAAGAGACAAATGTTCCGCACTACCTTCAAGAGTGAATTCTAAGTGGCCAAAGTGTTACCACTTTACCTTAAACTTAGGACTGTGTCTCACACACTCAAAGAAAACCCTAAAAATCCTCACTTTACTCTCCCTATAAATAGGACAAGTAAGAGAACCCTAGCTCCTTTGGCCCCCTACATCACACCAAAATCATCATCATCTTTCCTTCTCTATTTCCTTTCTTTCTTTCTTCTTCTTCTTCCTCCATTCTTTTCTTCCATTACACTTCCCCTCTAAACCCTAACCTTATCTTAACTCTAAAACCCTTCGTACCAATCTTCGTGTCCAATTAGAAATAAAAAACAAAGACCCCATTTTCCAACTAGAAGGCCACAACTTTGAGAGGAAAGGAGGGAGATTTTGCTTCTTCAAGTTATGTCTTTGGAGTTTGAATAGGAGTTTATTGAGGCTTTCTACCTTGGAAGTGAGGTAGGATTACTATAACCAAGTTTTTCTTCTCCATTAGTGTCTTAAGATCCAAGCCTTAGTTTAGGGTTTTGAGCTTCAAGTCTTGTTTTTGTGTTTTGCTTCTCAAAATGTTGATTATGTATTGATTTGAAGCTGATTGGTTGGATTGGTTGTGGTAGAATTCCAATAGAAAGCTTGCTTACCATTTTTGAACCTAAATTGGTTATATTGAATTCTTGAGCTTGAGAGATCCTAAAATTATGATAATGGTGAACCTAATCTTCATAATCCTTAACTAAGTGGTAAAAGTACAATCCAAGAGGGAAAAAACAAAATAAAAGACTTGGCACAAGGCCTTGAGGGATCAGCCATCATAGACAAGAAAAGGAACAACTAGTGTTGCTTGATAATTGTGAGTACTTTCGAATAAGTGAGCGGATTCGAATGAAGTTTCAAAGAGACAAAAACCAAAACAAAGGATTGAGATTTTGAATAAGGGAATTCGGCCATGTAGGGTTAAAATGGGAGGAATTGCTTTTAAATAATGAAGATGATGGATTAAGCTCTCTTAATGCATAAATAGAGGATTGAGTGAATTATATGAGAAAGAACAAAAACAAAGAACTTAAATGCAAGTAAAGACAATTTTCGGCCATAATTATGTTTAGAGAGAAGAAATTGATCATTAATAATATCAACAAGCTTAAATGAGTACCCTTATGGAGAATGGAAGAAACTAGTAAGTTCCGTGAAAGAAAATTAAATGAAAGACTTAAGCCTAAGACTATGACAATTCGACTACGATGGGTAGTTAAAAGAGAGATTGTGTTTTAATAATGTAACTAAGCTTAATGAATAACTCTAGCGAGAAAAAGGGCAATTGAGTCAACACCTTAATCCTAGAAGCTAATTTAAGAGAAGTCATTAGCAAGACACCTGTTTAACCTAATTAAGAGTTTTAATTGTAAAAGTGTAAGACTACTAATTCCACGCATTAGTGAGAAAAGGCAAAAGTTACCTTTATTTAAAAGATATGGGTGAAAGAGTTCTAAGAATCACTAATAAGTTTAGAAAACTACCTTAAGTCAAAATATAAGCCTTAGCAATTTTCAGGAGTCAATAGAAGTAAAAGATTTAGAAGCTTGAAACACAATTACCAAAACATGAATGATAAGACTTGAAGTTGTGCTCCATGTATCTCTTGCTCATAATTAGTGCTTTATGTAAGTTCGTGGAGGTAAGCCACTTTTATGAGTAAATATAATGATATGTGGCCAAATTGACCACGTGGGTATGATAAGGTATAACTTTACTTCTTGCTATGTAATTTTGGATATTAATGTTGTTCTTATTACAAAATTTATGCTATCATACATGACTGGTGGGCTGAGGTTCCAGAGAAAATTCTCTGGGGCCATGTTATTTTGATGAGTATGCCTACATACTGATAGATGATGATTATGAATAATATTGCTAGTTTGCTGGCTATTTATTTTCATGTTATAAACTTTTGGAAGTCACCCAATATAGCCATTATGCTACTAGAATATCATCGAATTCTTTCTTGAACTTAGAATGATTAAAATGCATATATACAATGTGAAGGAATTGCGCTAAGTTTAAAACATAAGACTAGATCCCCCGCCCCCCATGTAGAGGCATGATGACATAAGACATAATGCATTAATCCCATAATCAAGAAAGATATTCAGAAATGATCCTTTAGCAGCTAAGTTGACCCCTGTGGATCCCCTCTAGATTGTTAGCTTAAGTTTGGCCAAGGTGATGACAATCACCATTAGGAATGAGCTCATCTCCTATAAACTTCAGTTCTTTGTAAGGGCAGTAAAGTAAGTTATAGCCTGTGTTAAGGTTAAAGATAGTAAAAGAAAGAGCATGACACACTCAATATATCATTTTCTTAGTATGTTTGTTGCTCACAAATACTTGTATGATATGATTATGTCTAATTATGCCATGTTGCATGATTATGATGTCCTCTAAATGTTCAATTAAAATTAATCCACTTCAGATAAATTCTATTTTTGAACTTATAAAAGTGAATGTCATTGCATATTCACTTTTTTATAATAAACCTAAGTGGTTAGAATAATAACTATGACACTAAACTAATATATTAGTGAGTCCTATTGAAAAATTTTATATTTCTCATTCTTTTTTTCTGTGTCATCTCCAAAAAAGAGTGATGGGGTCGATGATCATCTTCACTGAGGTCACCATATGGGAGTGGCACTACGACCTTGCTCTAGATTCTTTGCTGTTGACAGCCAGAGCAAGCTTGAGAGCCTACATTTTCTTCCATTGTCCTTTTGGTATTACTGTTATGAGTGGCCACTTTGACCCACAGTATCCTTTTAACGATGTTGCCTTGAACCTAGTGCACCTTATTCACTTCCCAATGCCAGCTTACCCTTCTAAGACTGAGTCGGATCTTTCAATGGAGATGGACCCCTCTATGGAGACAAACCCATCCGAGGCGAGTCCCCTCATACTGCTTAATTCTGAGACATTTGTCACCTTGGAGCATGGAGCAGAGGAGCAGAGGAGCATGGAGCGAGACTTGGGGAAATGGTTTCATTTCTTCTTGTTCCCTTAGGCGTAGGTAGTTTGCCTAGCTATGTATTTAGGATAAGGATTATTTAGTATGCATGCTTGAGCTTATTGGTATTTTGTTACTTGTTTTGGTACTTGTATATTTTGTAGTCACAACTATTGGCGTGCTGTGATTAACTTGGTATCTTAGGGTTATTTTCAGAAATTAGAAGAATTTGGATGATAGTATTTTGCTATGACTTGCCTAGAATCTTGGTCACACTTTGTCCAGTACTTATGGACATAGTTGGGTACTTAATATATATAGTTAATTATGCATGAATAATGTTGTTCTATTTATGCTTCTTCATTTTATTTTCCATTATGACGTAATATTAATGTATGACGAGACGTTTATATATCCAATGCTTATGCGCTGTATGACTCACATTTTTAAAAGTTTACTTTGAGTAATAAAAAAAATTACCTACTATTTTCACGTAACTTATTATCATAAAAGCTTTATGTCTCCGCAAAACAAAATGTAACAACTAATAAGATACTATGATACAGGTTAAACATAGTATGAAATTATTAGAGTATTACAATTTAAGTTTCATATACTTTGTTATATTTGTTCTTTAAAGAGCTTATTTGATGTCAAAATTTTTTTAGTTTAGGGACTAAATTAATATTTTACAAATCTTTCAGGAATCAAAATGCACATTTACTCTTAAATAATAGGATTTAAATCTTCTAAAATGACAATCTTTATAAAGTAAGAAAGTAAAAGATTAATCACCTTTAAATCAATATGCTTGTTTGATCTAAAACAGTGACATTGAACATTTAACGTTAAAAGCTCCATTTTCAGACACTATTAAAATATCAGGACTGTTTAAATAAATATTAGAAAAATTAAATCATGATGAATTTTAAATGATGACTCTAATTCTTTATTCTTACTTTATAACTTAACAATGTTAGCTTTGCGAATTTACGCTTTTTGCTAATTAGTGAGTATTTGGTAACTTGCAAGAGCTTTTGATAATTTAGCTTGGGTTTATGAAATGTGTATATATTACAAACTAGAAGATATTTGGGACATAAAATGCGGGATCTGCATAAGGTTGAAGAGAGAATCTTAAATTTTAATTTTGAGAAGCTAAAAATAATGCATGCTATTCTATAAAGGAAACATAAATATTAAATTTATACTGAATAAAATAACTGAAGTTTAATAATTAATATAACTGAATCATACATGGACCTTTGAACCACATATTTTAAGAGAAATTTGGTATTTCGGCAACCTAACATGAAAGGTGAAAAATATATACGAGGGTTAGTTTTGTATATCTTATTTGTACTTTTTTTTACGTGTTTTTTGTACTTACTTTAATCATTGAAAAATATTCATTTTATTTGTCATCATTTTAAAAGAGTTTACATCTTAATATAATAATTAAATAATTTTACTAATATAATAATTTATAAATAAATAATAACATAAAGTAACTTTAAAATTAGAAAATTAAATTCAAATAATTAATACAAATGTGATAATAAGCATCTAATTAATGAGTTGTGATACAAGTGATATCTTCCTTAATCCTTGTGCCAAGGGATTGTAGTATTGAGTTAGAAGTTCGATTCCCATATACTTATCATTTCTTCCATCTTTTTGCTCCACTAGGAGCTCCTTAAAACCACCAAAAAAAAAAAAAATCTAATGTACAAGACTATGTAAAACAGATAGTGATATTTTGATATTAAAATGTTGACATTAATTTTACATATGATTAATTAATATGAACTTTTAATTAATTTTATGTATTCAATAATTAATGTAATAATATTAATTTGTTATATTAATAATAGGTTGTACATAATTTATTAAAATTTAATATATAATTCGAATTTAATTATAATGCACTATTAGTATAAAAATTGTTTATAGTTACACTACTAAAAATTAGTTAAAAATTGATAGATTTTACCGACAGATATAATCTATGGGTAAAAACAAGTAAATTATTAATATGGAATATTACCAATGGTTTAAATATCCGTCGGTATAACTGTCGATAAATGTTCATGTCTAATGGCATCAAACCATTACCGATGGAAAAACTGTTAATAAGTAATTATGTTTTCTATTTTTAATTTAAATTAAAATCTTAATAATTATCTCAAAAACCTAGGTGAAACTTCCAAAATTCATATCTCCCTCAATACTAATCCAATGGCCTTGTAATTTACATGGTTTGAAACCCTTATATGTCTAGTTTTATATAAAAATAGTTTCATTAAATTTAAATGGCTGTAGGCAGAGCCGTACACTCCACCGTACAAACTGCTGTAGAGTTTCTCACCTAGGCAGCATCCTGATTCTCCACTTCTTCTAGTTTTCTCCTTCTAACTTCAATTCCAACTCAAGATTTCATGATCATCCAACCATAAACCATCAAATACAACCAATATATCACCAAATGAATGAAGCAAAGAAGAATTTCAAACAACCACAATAGAAATCAAGAACAAGAGTTGAATCCTACCTCTAGATTGAAAGATAGCTTAACTAGATGAAGAGTTTTGATGTTGGAGGTGCTTGAAGCTTGAAAATGGAAAAGAAATGAAGTGAAAAGGAAGGAAGATAAGAGGGAATGATAGGAGGTCTATAAGGGAGAGAGGAAGGCCGAAATTTTGAAGGAAGGAAGAAAGGATTATATGAATTTGATATAGAGGTAGTGGGTGGAAGAAGTGGTTCTAATTAGTGGAGAGGTCAAGCGGCTCATAAGTGAACCAACCATGCTCACTTTTCGTGGAATAGGTGGCGGCACTTTGATGAGGGAGGTGGCTAAAATCTAGCCACTTGAATTTGGATTTAGTAGGTTAAATTTGGTTGCTTTGGGCTTTAACAATTGAAAATACTGAAATTCTATCGATTTCCTTCAAATCGGTAAAACGGTTTTGAAGAATTTTGTGAGGTTTTATATGTTTCTATTCTAATTATTTGTAATCCTAATATCTCTAATTAACACTTAATTAACTTCTAATTAATCTCTAATTAGTTTCTAATTAACCTTATGTTATAAAATCAAATAAATTAATTAATAATGCAAATTGAGACGTTTCAAAAATTTTCGGATGTTACAATACTATCATGTAAGCAATGCTCGAGTCATAAGTTATATTAAGAGGTTGTTACTGTAGTAGAAGATCTTTAAAATACAGAAAGTATAATATATGGACCTTTAACTGCATACTATATTACTGAATAATGGTTCATAAATTTCGTCATTTTTGATACATATAAAATAAAATAATTACACTTTAAGAAAAAGTTTTTTTAGCTAACATTATGCATAGAAACTACTTTCGTACTACAGCTGTTACCCTCACTGACTTTAGCCGGTCTCGGTAGTCTCCTGGGCTGACTTATGCCTGAGTCTTGCACGATGAACTCCCCAGGATTTTTGCCTCGTTATTAAATTTTAGCCTTGGCACTGGAATGTTTATGGAAAAGAAAAACATACAAGCAGGCAGTGAGAACCTAAGGTTCTCAGCAGGTAAACTCGAACTATTACTCATACAGTACCATCATAAACATTCTAGCTGCTTCAGTTTCTTATAAAAATGTGAATACATATACGCAAACAGTGGTTAAATTTTAAATTAAAAACATCTTTCTCGAAGTGGGTTATATTTTAACAACCACTTGGCATATTATATGACAAACATAGAAATAAGAATAGTGTAACATACTTCAATAAGAATCATAATAACATTATGACATAATGAGAAAATTAGAGATGCACATGTAGAAGCTTGTACTTGACTTAATTCATCTCTTTCTTTAACTTGCAACTTGATCTTGCTCTTTTGTACTTAGTCCCCTGGAGGTGAATGGCCTCTCTCACCCCTGGGTAATAGCCTGTTTTTTAGGTCTGAGTTTGTACCTATACATGAGTGACGGGTTTACTTTTCTTGACCCTCACATTAGTCTATTCCTCGTAAATCTAGTCGAGGGTTAACCTAAGTCTTAGACAGTATCGCTTTGGCCCATGCTAGCTGGGTCTATGTCATGCCTCACATGGTAGCTTGGTACGTCCCTCTTGCAAGTCCTTATAATCTTTTACTATCTCTTGGATATGATTATGCATGTGAATGCTCTATGCGTTCCTGCATATATCTCATATCATTCCTCAATCCTATTTGCATGCATGATTTTCATAGACATGGCATTCATATGAGCACATGTATCCTTATAATCTTAGCACAATTATTCATAATATAAGTCCTCATAAACTCCTGCCGAAAATTCGGCAGCATAATGGATCGAGTCCGCTTTCCCATGAATAGTGCCAGACTACCAGAAGGATCAATCAAGCAACAAAACCAACATAGAGCATCAAGTTTTATAACAATAATATCAATCATATAATATGTCAATATAAATACATAGCTTAGGTTTTCTGCTCATTCTACTCAATTCTGTCCGATTTTGTAAAATTCACCATAATTCCTATTCAATTCACTTGGACCTAAATTTTGAATATGTTATAATCTTGTGTCTAGTTTCCAACCCTTTTGGTCCTATCTCATTTTGATTTATGTAGCTCAAGTTATTCAAAGTTTACTTTTGTCTGCCCTACAACTAGCCAAAATTGCACTCTTAGAAGTAAAAATTCACTAAAAATAGGAAACTAGGTGAAATCATACAAAACTTATACCAAATTAAAGCTAACAGGACAAGCTTTTATTTGAAATAAGTTGGATCTCATTTACATAAGTATAGCTTGAGTTATAAGCGCTATAATTTGATCCTTCTAGACTGCCCTGTCCTGATCCAATTTGGACTCAAGGCAACTTTATCAAATTACTTGGAATAATTGGGATCAAATCAAACTTTGAAATTTTTATGGGATGCTTCCTATATGTTAGCTTTCAAAGCCAATTGGTTGCAATCAAATTAGAGTTTTTTAGGGTGAGTTACACCCCTCGAAACTCATACTACCCAGAAGAGAACCCAAAATTTTAGATTAAATTTCAAAAATTCATAACTAATTATATACTAATCCAATGACCTTATATTTCATATGGTTGGAAAGATCTAAGTGTCTAGTTTCATATAAAAATAGTTTCATTGAATTTAAACTGCTGTAGGCGAAGTCATACACTCTACCGTATGGACTGCCGGAGGGTTTCGCAGCTTATCCTATTCTAGTTGTTCTCCTTCATGGATTTTCATGCAAGTTTCAACCAAAACCCAAAAGTTTCATGCCAAACCAATCATGAATCATCATATGTATGTGATATATCATCTAAAAAAGGGTGGAAATTGATCAATTGGATTTTTATACACTTATTTTCCCTCATTTCTAGCTCATTAATTCTCTTTTGTGCCTAATTATTTTGAATTAGACCATTTTGTATTGTTTGGATTTTGTTTGGGTTTGAGTTAAATTTTCCAGTATTAGGCAAATTCTAACACTGTTTTGGTTTTTGGATTATATCTTGAGTTGTAGAGCTCATTTTATTGTGATTCTCGATTTGTAAGAAAGCTGAGAGGTAGGCCTACAAGTTATATGAGAGGTCAGAGGCCAATTCTAGTGTTAAGGAGCTAAAATTGGGCCTAGAAGTGAACTGAAGCAGTGTAGTCGCGGATTTTGAGTAGGGTGTGGTATTTGGGCAATATCTCGATCCACAGATGTCCGATTAAGCCCATTCCAGTGGCATCTTGAAGCTGACATCCAAGGCTACAATTCTTCTTCAGAGTGAAAATCCAAATGGAATCGTTTTGATAGCCAAAACGGTATAAGAACATTACTTACGGAATTAGTTATAATGATTTCATGTTTTTAGTGTAATTTTCTTTCTGTAATTCGGATTTTAGCAAATAAAGTCTTCAGATTCAAAGGAGAGAGAGAGGATTAATGTAGTAATTACAATTTAATATTTTTAGGCAATTTTGATTCTGATTTGGCTGGTTTGGAAAAAGGCCAGACTTGTAACTCATTGGACAGATTTTGGATAAGCAATTTTTCGGTTTTCTTCTTCTTCCTCTCTTCTCTCACGCCCCCCACCTGACAATTTGTTTTCCTCCATTCATGGAGGACTAAGCTTCTATCTAATCCAAGGATTCAAAGACAAAATTAGCATTCTTGAGGGTTGTTCCTTCAGAGTTCATCAATTCGGTTTCTTCTACTCCCTTTTCCTTGTTTTTGATTCAATTTCGGATTTGAAGATTTTCAATCCGGTATTGTGATTAACTACTTGGTTGTTTGTTTGCTTGCATATTATTCGACTGTTTAATAATGTAATGCAATTGTTTTGACAAGTAGAATTAGATTTCAGATTTGAACTTGGTGATTAAGTGCATTAGTGCTTGGAAATTAGCACGAATTGATTAGATTTTAGAGATTTTTGAGTTTAATCATTTAGGTGTTAATCGAATGCGTGAAGTTTTTCAAGTGTAATGCAGAAGTCGAATTGAGGTTTCAATCCATCGATAATTTAAATAAAATAAATATTAATTAATTTTTTCTTTTATTTTAGTATCGACAGATTTTTCATCAGTATTTGAAATTTAGAACCCCCATCAGACAATGTTCAGTTTGCATATTATTACTGAAGAAAAATTTGTCGATAATAATGACACTGAATACCAAAATGCAAATGGCCCCTCCTTCTTCCTCATTGCACAAAGGTCTCTCTCTCTCTCTCTTTCTCTTTCATCCCCCATTATGGCCCTAGGCTATTTTCTTACCACCAGAGCTTCTATTTCGTTGCTAAAGACTATTGTTGTGTTCATGGTATATTAATGAGTATTTTAATCATTTTTTTTAGCCTCTTTTTGTTATTCCATTTTTTTACTCAAAGTTCTTAGCTTCTAAGTTAATTAACTAATTTAATTTGTTGCATCGATTGTTAAAGATCTTGTTTAGAGCACTTGGTGATTGGTGCATTAATTGATTGAAGTAAATGGGGAAGCATGAGGTATATACATTGGACCCATTTTTAAACTTTGTGTTTTCTAAAATATTAGAGACCTAAAATTTCTAGAGTAGAGTTGTAGGATGGAAGAAGAAGGATGGGATTGTATGACTGGAGGAAGGCTTAGAGTTCTTTTCCATTATTTGAATTATGTGTTGTTGTGTTATATGCCTGCATGTGCAATGGAATGGTTTTTATGATTAACTGATTAATTTGTATGATTGCATGTGTTTGTTATTTATGTTTGACTAATAAAATAATTTCTATCAAGGCTCCAAAATAAAGGTAGACTCTACCCAAATATTGTTGATCATTTAGAAATTCGATTGCCTTGTGAAGAATAAGCAAATGAAGCTCTTAGAAGACCATAAGATTCCTCTTGCTGATGAGATAAAAGGCAAGAAATATTGTAAATGGCATCATTCTTGGATTCATACTGCTGATAATTGTATAGTATTTAGATTCCATCTAGAAAGCCCTGAAGGAAGGAAGGCTTAAACTGGTCGAGAAAGGAGATATGACCGTAGACACTAATCCCTTTGGTCTGTCTATGAATATGGTGTTAGTCTCCAACTGAGGTAGAAAAGTGGACGGTGAACTAACTGCCAGAGAAACAAAAGGTGAAAGAGGAACAAAAACCATCACTGACTCAAAAGAGGAGGCTGCAACGGAGGAGAACTAAAGAAAAAATAAAAGGTATAATAGCCATGCTTGAACAATCCAAGATGATTGAGAGAAAACCAGTGAAATCACCAATCAATTCTCCAAAGCCAGAGCAGGCGACTGAGTTGTCTGAAGAATTAAATAAAATGGTGGCCGAGCCAACAGAAGAGCTAGATCTTGAGGCTCTATTAGTCAAATCCACAGAATTTATTCGTGAAGGTGAGTATTCAAAAAATATATTAGATGATTTGCTGAATAATGATGATTTGTTGAATGACCTTCAGGATGACTCAGCTACTGTGGCTATTGTTGGGATTATCCTTTTTGAATTTGCCGACCAAGATGGCAATTTTTGGTATTTGGAAGGAGATATGATGGTAGAGGAAGCTAAATGTGCTTCTCTAATCCTAACCAAGCTAGAAGAAATAAGATTCAAAATGTGCACCAAAGCTAGACATCTTAAACCTCTTTACATCAAGGTTTATGTCAACGACAAACCTATCAGCCGAGTGTTGATTGATGGAGAAGCGGTATTGAATGTGATGCCCTATAGTACTATCAAGAAGCCTGGGAAGAATTGTAAAGATTTGAAAGAGACCAACATGACCATGTCTAATTTTATTGGGCGAAGTATTTCGGCATTATGTTTCCTTATTACTGAGCTCACAATACAATCCAAGGCAACCAATATAGTGTTCTTTGTGGTCGATGCCAAACCAGGATATACTGTTTTGTTAGGCAGAGAATGGATCCACACTAACCACTATGTGCCTTCTACGCTCCACCACCAACTCCAATTTTGGAATTGGGATCAGGTTCATACAGTCGAGGTTGATCTCTTCCCATTCACCATTAATGTGAGAATGCAGGATGCTATGCTATGCTCTCCAAAGATTGAGCCTATCTCTTGGCCAAAGGACATTACTCTAGATTCTATCAAGTCCTTTGATTTATTATTGGATGAATTTGAAGTCATAATTGAGGTTGATGTACAGCCTAACAAGAGTAATAGTGATGGAGTCCAAGGAGCGAACCCTGTAAGGGGTCTTGCAATGGTTAGCATGTTACTTTGCTAAATCTAGAATTCAGGAAGGGATTGTCAAAATACAATGAGCCTAGAAAGATTTAGCAGAAGAAGAAAACAAGGAAGAACAAAGGAAGCAAAGTGAAGCAGCCATAGTAGGAAAGGAGCTGAGTTTCGAGTCTTAAGATCCCTTGGTGGAAATCAATATGGGCATGGATGAAGAACAAAGAATGACAAAAGTTAGTGGTCTACTACCAAAAGAAAGCCGAGATCGACTAGTCCAGCTCATTAGAAGGTATCTAGATTGTTTCGCTTGGGATTATGATAAAATACCAGGGCTATCTTGTAAACTAGTAGAGCATTGGCTACCCATTAAAGAGGGGTACAAGCCACACAAGCAATCTGCAAGAAGATTTAACTCAGAACTCTTACCAAAGATAAAAGGGGAGATTAAAAGGTTGCTTAAAGCAGGGTTTGTTAGGACAGCTAGATATATAAATTGGTTGTTGTCAAATATAGTCCCAGTAATTAAGAAAAATGGCAAGTAAGGATTTGCATAGATTTTAGGAATTTAAACTTAGCTACACCTAAAGATGAATATGTAATGCCTATAGCTGATATGCTAGTTGATGTAGCAGTAGTTAATAATGAAATATTAAATTTTATAGATGGATATCAAGGCTACAATCAAATTTATCTAGCCAAAGAAGATATTTATAAAATAGCATTTCGTTGCCTAAGATCTATTGGGATCTTTGAGTAGGTTGTTGTGCTATTCGAATTGAAGAATGCAGGTGCAACATATCAAAGGGCAATGAATTTAATATTCCATGATTTAATAGGTAGAAGTATAGAAGTATACATTGATGATATACTAGTTGAGTCAGCCAACTTCTCAAGACATTTAGCCGATTTAGAACAGTCCTTCACAAGGATGTAGCAACATTCCTTGAAAATGATTCCGGCTAAGTGTGCTTTTGGGGTTTCAGCTAGAAACTTCTTAGGCTTCCTAGTACATAGCCAAGGCATTGAAGTAAAAATAAAACAAAGGCCGTGTTGGAAGCCAAACCTCCTAGGAACAAGAAAGAATTACAAAGCCTAATCAGCAAAGTAAACTTTTTGAGGAGGTTCATAGCAAATTCGGCTGACAAGATGAAAGTTTTTTTTGCCTCTATTAAGGTTAAAAGCAACCAAAGATTTCATTTGGGGTAAAAAGCAACAAAAAGCCTTTGACCAAATTAAAGAATGTCTTGCAAATTCTCCTATACTTACTAGCTTAAAACACTGAAGACGGTATCGAGAGAGCAGTATATTATTTGAGCAGGTTGCTCAATAGTGTCGAAATATTTGTCCTTGTTCCATGCTTGTACTGAGCTGGAGTACTATTTGTTACCAAGGGAAGTCTTATTGATATGTAAAATAGATATAGTCAAATACTTGCTAAATCAACTAGTTTTACATGGGAGACTTATAAAATGGGCTACAAAAGCTTAATGCTTTTGCCTTAAAGTATGTCCCTTAAGAGCTATTAAGGGCCAAGCTCTAGTCGATTTTCTAACAAAACATCCTTGTGTTAATATTCAAGATCAGCAAGAATTTAGTCAAAGGTATGTTCAGTTAGAATCTTAGGTATTGGCATTTGATGGATCTAAGCACCAAAATCAAGAAGGAGAATGAATTGTGATCACTAGCCCTAATGGAGTTGAAAATAGATATATGTGCACATTGGACTTGCAATGCTCTAATAACCAAACCGAGTAACAAGCCTTGATTATCGGCTTGAGAATATTGTTATCCGTGGAAGCCAAAGTGATCAAAATTCTAGGAGACTCCCAACTTGTGATCAAACAATTAATACGGGAGTACAAATGCAATAATCTAACTTTAATGGACTTGTTGGATCTAGCCTGTTCATTACTACACAGTTTGCTGATGTGATGATGTCTCATGTTCCCGGGAATAACAGTGAAGTGGCTAATGAATTGGCCTAACAAGCTTTTAGATTTCGGGTAGGATCAAATGAAGTAAGTACTATAGACATAGTCGATGCATAGCCAAAAGGAAGTAAAGATTGGAGATTTGAGCTAAAGCGATATTTAAGTAATCCTTCATCAAAGACCGAGTACAGATTGAAGCAAAAAGCTTTAAAGTATGTACTTGTTGATAATGAATTGTTCAAGAGGAGCCAAGAAGGATTATTACTAAAATGTGTAGATGATGGTGAAGCTAAGAGAATCATGCATGAGGTGCATGAAGGCATTTGCGGAGCAAACAAGTTATGCCCAAAGATAAAATGGCTAATACATAGGTATGGATATTATTGGCCTACTATTACAACCAATTGTGTTGCCTATGCTAAAGGGTGTGAAGCTTGCCAAATGCATGGATCGCTCCAAAAGGTGCCAACTGAGGAATTACATGCAGTTGCAAAACCTTAGCCTTTTAGGGGCTGAGTTATTGATTTAATTAGCAAAATTCATTGTCCATCATCTAAATGCCATGTGTTTATCATATTGGCCATTGATTACTTTACTAAATAGGTGGAAGCTTAGCCATTAGTAAACGTGATGCAAGATGATGTGATTAGGTTTATTAAAATGCAAATCATATACCGGTTTGGAGTCTCTAAAACCATTACTATGGATCAAGATACTATGTTCGCTAGGGAAAATATGAAAGCTTTTGCTCAACAATTTGGCTTTTGGCTAGTCCATTCTTCTCCCTATTATATCGAAGCTAATAGGCAAGGAAAGGCCACTAACAAACTCTTGATCAACATGATAAAAAAGATAGAGGAAGATAAACCAAGAAGAAGGCATGAAATCTTGTCCAAGGTCTTATAGGCCCATAAGAATTCTAAGAATAATGTTACTGGTTTAATTTCCTATCAACTGACATATGGGCAAGATGCCATGTTACCTCTGGAATTAACTGTGAATTCATTCAAGATAGCAAAACAACATAAGCTACAGTCGAAAGAGTATTCACAAGCTATGTTTCAAGAGTTAGAATTAGTCGATAAAGATAGGTTGATGGCCTTGGAGAATATCCAGGCTAATAAAGCTAAGGTATCGAAATTGTATAATAAGAGGGTTAGGCTGAAAAACTTTGTCAAAGGTGATCTAGTGAGGAAAGTGATATTACCTATCGAAACTAGAACTCCTAAATTTGGCAAGTAGTCACCTACTTGGGAGGGCCTTTTTATTGTTACACAAGTTATTTATAATGGTGCATATAAACTATCCACTCTTGAAGGAGAAGGGTTAGCAAGAAGTATTAATAGAAAATATTTGAAAAAATATCATCCCATAATGGGGAATTCCATTAATATTCAAGAAAGAACAAAATGTCAACCATAAGCCGGTTGAGTAGCCAAAAATACAAAATTAAGGGAAAAAGAAAACCTAAGCTATTCAGGCCGTGGCTCAAAGGCTCATCAGGATAGCAGTCTGCAACAAAGTCTTTTGCCAGATCGCTTTGGCTACTACCTTTAGGCAGAACTGCATCAGATTGGTCTTCATTTTCAATATTGTGAGGTACTTGCAAGGTTAGGGTTAGATCAGGCGCATTCCCAGGATTAGTAATCGAGGCTACCGTTTGGGCTTGCTCCAAGAAATAGAGGCTGTGATTATGTCACTCACCACCATGGCCACTACTGCATCAGCATCTTTCTTTTTAGTTGAAGCCAATGAACTTCAACATTTGACCCAGGATAGCTATACCTCAATTAAGCCTTGAATGCCGCTTTCCACCTCATGCTGCAAGATAGGCTCCATTTCCTCTAGAGTGTAGATTTCCCTATCCCAATGCTTTAGCTTGGTTATACAGTTGCAGTTTGCGCTTTGAATCAGCCTTAAGATCGGCTGTGATAGTAGATAACTCAGGCTGCAACTGATTTTCTATTTGTAACTAAGCAGTTTCCAAGTGGGTCTCTTCAATTTGGCCTTGCACTACTTTTTGTCGCTATTATTTGGTTCTTTGGCCAAGATCTATAGCCTGGAATTGACCTTGGAGGCTTTCCTTTTTTGCCCTCAGGTTAGACAGCCGATTAAAGCTGTGAAGACTGGAGAATCTGTGCTCTGCAGAAACCTTATAGTTAAAGATTAGGGTCTCCAGCTTCACAGCCAAATGCTGGCAAGCCTTTTTAACCTTAGAAGAAACTTTTGCAGTTGAAGAGAAATTGTAAAAGCTATAGGGAACATGCCATTGAAGTGCTCGTGCACGACTTCTAAGTGACTAAAGATAGGAAAAGAAGTCGAATTAGCCAAACGGGATAGGAAATATCTATCCAACTCTACAATAGGTATGGTTATTTCTTCTTCCTCTTCAATTGTAGCAACGCAAGTAAGGCTAATGACAATAGCTGCTAAAGTAAAGTCTTGTAGTGGTGGTTGAGGCAAAGGAACATCCAATCCTACATCTATTTCTTCGCCTTCCGATTCAAGAATCATCACCCTTCAAGGTGGAGATTGAGCCTTGGTCTTTTTTGTTTTGGTTGGTTGAGGAGGAGGAGTGGCTACTCTTGTCTTATGTTTTTTCTATACTAGAAGTAACAAAAAGGTCCAAAAAAATGCAGAGACAGAACTTGCCAAAAGATAATCCATGGGACTTATCATGCTGGATTCAAGTATTAGAAGAGTCCTAGATGGAGGGATCACTACTTTCGGAGAAGTCACATTGATCGACTAAGGAGAAATGGGCTGCCAAGGGCTTTTTCTCAGTTTGTGGGCATTGCTTTCTTGGAGGACAGATTGGCTAGCCTTTGTACCTTAGACTTTTTGGAAGTTTCTACGAAAAGAGAACAAAAGGTGATTAGTCGTGAATCCGATAAAAGAAGGTGTTAGATTATGGAAATAAAGTAAATATTTAATTTTAGTAGCCAATGCCTCTTTAGCAACAGTTACCCTAGCAAGGATAGAGGAGCCCATTGTGGCTTTAATGGCTAGTGGTGGTGAATGCAAAGCTAGAGTAGAAACCCTTAATTATTTGAGTTTGAGCAAAAGCTTATTAGGGAGGCCCTAATAACTTGTGGAATAATGCCTCCCACCATGAGGCAAACTCTGGGGTAGCCAAGGGAGCCATTCTGAATTTCTAAAAGCAAAAGTTGTTAATTCTCTAGTTGCTACTCAGCTCCTATCTACTAGCTCATTGGTGTACAAGTTGGCCCTTTCATTGAATTTGGAGAACGATTCATAAGGGAGAGGGATGCCTTGTACCGAGCCAAGTAGTGAGGATTATAAGGCTCAACAGAGGTGTGGTTGCACCTTGATCTTGGCCTCAAATCATGTGCTGTGAGTACATTGCTTCATTGTAGGGTGACCTCAGAGAGTTCTAAGTTTGTGGCCGACAAGAGTCTTTACCGAAGCTAGGCTAGGCTACACCTTTGATCTTGATATAGGCAGAAGTGAAGGAAGGTCTTGACCCTCATTTTGATGAGGAGATTGGCGACCTTATATGTTGAAAGAGATAGAAATGGGAACTACATGTAAAAATCTCCGTACACGGTTGGTTAAATGGTGTAAGTGAGAGCAACTCCATCAAATAGCTTTGGAAAATACTACTAAATCCAAAGCTATAAAAATCGGAAAGGGCCGAATATTGTTTTCATTGATTTTTTTTCTTCATCCGATGCAGCACGGTGAACATGCCCTTGTATAGTAAGAATAAGAAGAATGCACCAAGGTTGAGATAGCTTCGATTGAGGATGGTTAAGAAGTAAGGGGCAAACTCTACTACCACAGCCAACCAAATTGATGCAGACGAAGAAATGGCAGATTCAAAAGAGAAAAAATGCTTGGTGCTCTATGTCTCTGATAGAGCTGCTACCTCTATTGAAGGTGTTGATGTAGATGGAGTGGGCGTTATTTTTTTTTTGTTGACCTGGAAAATCAAGTTAGTGTCGAGAACATCATGAAGGCATGACACCTTATCTCCATCCACTGGCAGGCCAGTAATAGTCGCCATGTTGTGCAGTATTGGGCTTATCATTCTAAAGGGTAAGCAGAAGCATTTGCCGATGTGTTCCAAAAAGCGAGGAGGTCGTATAGCAAGCTGAAGTTAGGAGGGAATTCCTTCTTGGATAAGAGAATCATGTCATAAATTTCAAATTTCTTCTACTCTTCCCCTTTCTCAGCAACCACCCTATTGAGCCATTGGATGTATGAATCTGAAGGGCTGGGCCAAGTTGTGAGCTCGAATAGGCAACTATGGATGTGGTACCAAGAAGTAGCCAGAAGTAGTTCATACTTGGGGAGAGAAATTAAGTTGTCAGCCCCAGTTGTGTTGTGGTCTAATGGAAGTAGAGTAGGATTGAGAATGAATCTCCTATTTTCTTCATCATAGACCCTAAGAGTAGAAGGGTTGGAGATTTTAGAAGAAAAGGCCATGGGATTCTCTGGTGAGAGCTTTGAGGATGAAGAAGAAAAAGAAGAAAAAGAAGAAAAAAAAGTGTGTATTGAGGGTTCATGATGTCCAAAAATATTTGGGTTTGTAGAATCTGAAGAAATCGAAGACATGATGAATGAAATAAAGTTGGTGTGAGCTAAATGAATGTATGCTAGAAAGTCAATGAAGGCAAAAGTGGAATAGTGAGTGTTCACTAGCTAATTTTATACTCTCTCTATGAACTTCTAACTAGCCATTACTGTAATGGGTAAATAGCTAACGGTTATTTGGATTAATGGAGAGTAAAATTCTAGCCGTTATATTAAACTAGTCTCAGAAGTAAAATTGGCTAGTCCAATGGAAGGGCACAATATGTTGGCACCAAAAAATTATTAAGTGTCATTGGCTAAAGACAAAATTTAGCCAAGTAAGGTCTTAATGGGGACCCTAGTATTAGCCAAGTCATAAAAGCTAGCACGGCCAAAAGACAACCAAAGCACTAATTGGCTGAGTATAACGCTGAGAGGTTGATCGGCTTGGATATGAAACTCATCTAAAATACAAGATGGTAGATCTGAAAGAGCCAAGGTAGAAGCGAAGGCCTCTAAGCGTAGGGCTTGGAGTGTAAATATTCAACAGGCAGACACATGACAACCTTTCCAAACATCAGCTAGGAAAAACCAAGCCCACTAAAGAGTATGTGGACAAAGCAATTATTCAAGAGCAGTTACGGAAAAAGCCTTGCCTATAAATAAGGCAAGACTCGGCCATTTCAAAGAATCCCATAATTAAGAGTTGAACCTATCAATTTATCTTGTTTTACTTGTACTTTTACTTTTTGCCTTTAAGTTTTTTGTCTTTTAGTCTTTTAGTCCTTAAATTGTATTCATCCCTCTTTTCTAGCTATCCACTTGGATTAGCCATGGATGTTGAAGAAGGTTACACTTTGTAGGTGGTTTGAGATTTAATACAAGTCCCGTTGATTACATTATTCCTATCTTTACTTATGCTTTTGATTATCTTCACACTTAATGTTCGCCAAGTGCTTCCTTTGAGTAACTCAAGAACCTATATCCAAGGGGGAGATTTTCCTCCTTGGAGCAATCATTTGACACTTGAAATCAAAAGGGCTTTGTCTAGCTGATTTCAAGGTCTGGCATGCCTAGCACACCCAAAAGCCGAGAAATAGCCCAAATAGAGCCACATGTCTAATCTAGGAGAACCAGAGTCAGTTGGAATGATGATGATGGTGAAAGCTAAATTGAATCAACCTTGTCAATATTCAACCAACCTGGCTGTGTTGCTGGGCAATGCAAAGATCGATGGTTGACTGGGAGTAAATGGAAATCTGTAAATTTCAATATATTGCTAAATTGTGATGAGTGGAGTCATTTAGAAGGTAACTAATAAATTATTTTATTGTACTCTTTATTCTATAATTCCTTAAATCCTATATAATGGTAAATTGTGACGAGCTGTCTTCTCTTATACTTTATCTAATGTTTACAAGTATTTTAAACAACTATACAGTCAATAATACCTTGAATAATTTCTCAAATGGTTCAAATCATTTGTATGTGACAACTTGATTCTATTTTGCTATTCGTATTTTTGTTTTTGTATCATTACGTGATTGATATCCCAATCTTCATATTTAGGAGCATCATTAGAGGAATGGTGTAACCAATCCTCACTTGTACAATTTAGCTTGGGGTCTGAAAACTAGAGCTACAAGTTGGCTAGTGTACCATGTCAATAGTTACAAGTTTCACATAACTGAATAGGGAATGGGGAAGAAAACCGACAACACTAAGGTTTGTGTTACCGGAGATACTGGAGATGGAGAAAGGGACTAGCATAGAGTAGTTAATGAAATACTTGAGTGGGAGTACCTTAGTGAACCTCTTAAAAGGGTTGTGTTATTTGCTTGTGAATGGTATGATCCAACACGTCATAAGAGAACACGTGAATACAATTACTACAAAATAATTGAGATTAACCACACTAAAAGATATGAAAAATTTGATCCATTTATTATACTCAAAATGCAAGACAAGATTATTACTTGCCATACCTTAGAAAATGCAAATCTAACTACAGGGTGGTCATAAAATGCAAACCAAAGGATAGAGTAGAGCTTAAAGAAGTATCTGAGCAAGCTTACTAAATCAATGATCCAAGTCCTTCCAAGGTTGTTGTTGATATCGACATTCCCTCTAATCTATGTTCCATCTTAGGGGAAGTTGACATAATTGAACTCCAAAGGCAACATTCAATGCGTCAGGTTGATGAGAGGGAGGCCGACACTGAGGATAAGGATGATGATGAGGAAGAAGAATTCGACAACGATGTTAAAACCTAGAGTGATGAAGATAATCCTAAACTTTCTAAATAACAAGGTACCAAGTGTGTTGTATCTTTATTTAGTTAACATATGTCTTATGTTTTCAGTTTTTTGCATATATATTTTGATGTTATAGTTTAATTCTTTGCATTTATAGTTGTATATATGTTATGTGTGTTGAATATATTTATTGATTTGTACACATATTATACAAAACACTTGCGGCAAGATGAGGAGTTGGTTTCGAACAAGGCAGTGGTGGATCGATGAAGCATGGTCTACCCCCTAATAGTTTTTAGGATTTTTTCTTCTATTTTTAGAATTATGCTATGACAGTTTTATTCTATTTTTCTGTTATTGACAGCTTTTATTTTAATTAATAATGTATATTTTTATATTTTATTATATTTTTATTTATATGGATTTGTGAATAATTGAAACAATAATTTGAAATATTTAAATACTAATTTCAAATTTTAATAATATAAACCAAAAAAATTTTAAAAATCCTCTTTATCGACGAAATTTCCGTCGATAATATAGAAAAATATATAAAAATGATTTAAAATTGCCAATGGAATATCCGTCGATACTTATAAACCATATTCGTTGATTTAATTTGGTCAGTGATGATTTTTGACGCTATTATTACCGAAGCTTTTTTAATTATATCTACGAATTTTTTCTGTCAGTAATATTAATTTTTTCTATTACCAATGCCTATCTTACCTACATAGATTATTTGCTTTACCGAGGATTTTGTCAAATTTTCCGTTGGTAATTAACGCATTTCTAGTATTGTTATCTATCCATATATTGCCAAAATAGCAAAAATATTTAACATTTATAATCATTACTTTAAAAGTAACATATATAATGACATATGATTAGCTGATAATATAAAATTCTTTATACTGATAGTGTATCAAAATTAATTATATACTATCAATTGTATATATTAATTATCATTGAAAATGTTGATTATATTAATTTTTGAATTGTTAAACACTGAACACTTTAATTCCTACAAAAAGAATATGATCAATGTGTAACATCCCCAATTTTTGTCTATGCTAATTAGCTCTATGATCCTGGCTAATTAGAGAGGTTAATGATTAATTGAAAAATTAATCGATTAATCCCGAGAGCAAGAGCTTAGTAAATTAAGTCTAGCCAACAATTTAATCATAATATTCTAAGCGTTTTAATAAAACCTTAATCGTCTACTCCTTAATTACTCGAAGGTGCCAAAACAAAAGTAAGACAACCTAACCTTACTAATTAAGTTTATAATGATTAAGATATTTAAGACAACTCTTGAAAAATTAAACCCCAAATTAAGCATATGCTTAACCGTAATGCAAGGTATCATAAAAAGTGTAATGGACAAGAGTTAACTCATGGGTAATTAAGCCAATTAAGTTAAATTACATTTAAATAATTCTAATAACATTTAGAGATAAAAGTTCTTCCATGCATATGCCCTAAAAAGACATACCAAGGAGGAGCAACATCTCACCCTTCATTCAATCTCTTTAATCCCACACCATTAGATCAAAAGCCAAGACTAGGATCCTTGTCATCCACCATTAGATCTTGACACTTGGATGAGTCTTAGACAAGCAACCAAATCCTAAGAGGGTTACTCCCCTTTAACCCCTAGAGAAAAACACCAATTGGACATTAGAATGCCTCCAAGAATCAAGGAAAGTACAACCCCCTCTTTTACCCCAAAGTTCTTAGCCTTTTTGCTTGCAAAAGCTAAACTCACCCACTCCCCTTGCTTGTTGGAGAAGCAAGAGCCATCAGCCCTCCTTTCCCCTTGTACCTTCCCTCCTCTCTATTTCTCTCTTCATTTTCATTTCATCATCCTCTCTCTCCTCAATTCCAAAGTTCTCCTCCTTCTCTCTAAACTCTCCAACTTCTCTCTAGAATCCTTCCACTTCTCTCATCCTTTCCTCTCCTCATCCCACTCACAAGCTCTTCAAGAGCCACCATTTCTTGTTCTTGGAGAATCAAAGACAATCACATACCAAGCCTCTTTCAAGATCCAAGAGGAGGAATACCACCATCACTGCCTTCTTCCATCACAAATTCCTTCAAAAGAAAGCTTCTTGGTAGTGGCTCTAAACTCTTTTTCTCTCTTGTTTTCAAGCTTTAGAACTCCTATGCTCTCCATAGCTAGGTGATTTTAAAGATTGATTATGAAGCATCATAGCCATTCTTGTCATAAAATGAGATGTTGTTGCTTATATGGTTGTTTGTTGAAAACATGTTTTCGGTTTGGTGTGATGCATGGCTGAACTCAATATTTCTGAACTCCAATATGTTAGTTTTTCACTAATCTTTCATGGTATATGAGTGTTTTATAACTTGAGAATGGTTTCTTGAAAGTGAGGTTGAGTGTTTTGGAGAAAACATGAGAAAAATCAAAACGTGAAATCTGGATTTTCTAGCAGTCTGTAAACCGAACGGTATAACTTTTTCCAGAAAACTAAGAAATTAGTGGAACCAATTTTATATGAAAATAGACTCAGAGAGCTTTCCATAAATATAAAATACATAAGATTCGGAGTTAAAATGAGTGAGATATGATTTTTCAAAGTGGACTGTTCTCGGATTGGTTTCTGTCTTGGCAGTCTACACTAAAATGTGTATAACTCGAGCTACAAAAATGATTTTTGAGTGAGACCAAGTTTGTTGGAAAGCTAAGACATAGAGGAACACCCCCATAAAACAGTTTTGTCAGATTCTTTGTGAGGAGTTCACAGTAAATGTTAAAATTCACTGACCCGAGATAAACTTTCAAATCTGAACAGTCAGAATAAAATATGCATAACTCAAGCTACAAAATGAATTTTTGAGTGGGGTTTCTTTTGTGTAAAAATAGACTCAGAAAAGTGTAAGCATACCAAAATTCGAAACCAAAGACTAAAAGGTGAAATTATGGTGAATTTTTGAAGTTACTACCCCACTGTAAAAGTAAAATTGGTTAGGGTAAAAGTTAAAGGTTAATAAAGAATAAGCTTTAAGACATTAATACCCTTATATTAAGTATTAGAAAAACTTCATAATTCCACTCAAAAAGTGTCAAAAAGGACATTAGACAAAATGGGCCCCACAACAATTAAAAGAGGACACCCAAGAGGTAACCTAAATTAAAAGCTTGCACCAAATTTACTAAGCTAAGCTCATAAGACTTTGCTTGAGTATATGCCTATGTTTATGTTGCAAGCATGATGTTATGATGATGATGTGATTATGATGCCATGACAATGATGAAATGATGATGATGATATGATATGATGCTATGATACTAGTTTTCTGTTTGGCAAAATTTTGGGAAGCTTCGGTCTAGCCGTTATGCTGTCGAAATTTTATAGAAATTGTGGACTTAGAAATATTTTGCATCATAAGCTTTAATAAGAAGAGAAAGTAAACTAAGGGTGTGATCCTTCAAAAGGGAAGGTGACCCAAAGTAAGTTCCCCTCACCCACGACTCACATGAGGCATGGCAAGACCCAGCTAGTGTGAGTATAGGGGATAGGGCTTACATGAGGCATGGCATGGCCGGCTAGTGTAAATCTTAGAAATTCTATGGTGGCGCCGGCCACGGTATGAGCTCATTACCACTTATGTTTAGTGGGTGGAAAGAAAAGGACTTAAGATAAGTCAAGTTAAGAAAAGACAAGGGACTTCGGTCCAAACCCTTAAAGAAGAGAAATAGTTAAGGAAGCTCATAGCATGATCATACCGTTTTTATGTGATTATACTTATGCCCATGTATGTTATGATATGAATGATTAGAGAGTATGTTAAAATTGAATCCACTTCGGATATTCATGTTTTCGAAAACCTAAGAACTGAACCCTATGCATGCTCACTATATTCATTATCAAACCAGAATTTGGGGCGATGTGATGACACCTCAGCAGGGTTCGAGTCCCATCTTGAGAAAATCTTATTTTTCACTCTAGTTACTTTTCCCAGCATCGTCACGAATCGATGGCACATCAGGTTGGAGTAGAGCATGGAGCCACGACCTTTGTGGCCGGACGGACGTGGGACGCCAGACGAAGCTATTTTGGGACTTATAGCGATCGTCACTTTGCATCTTCGTATATTCCTTTTTGAGATGAGCCTTGTCCTTGGAGTTTGTACTTAGTATCTTGTATTTGTATCATGGCACCATACGAGCTTTCTTGATAATATTTATATATATATATATATATATATTATGAACTCATATGGATGTAATGATTAGTTAATGCAACGTATTTGTGAATTTCTATTTATTGACCTTTCTCTTGTCTTATGATATTTGGGTATTTATTTTATGCGACACGCTCTTTATCTATCTACCTTCTCGCTCAAGGCTTTACTTTCCAAAGCAACGACGTATTTCACAAAAAGAAAAATTTACTATATTTTCCGCGTAACTTAATTTTAAGTGAAGTTTAATTTTCCACGAGCATAAGTAACAACTAATAAAATGCCGTAATACGACTTAAGCGTAGTATGGGTTTATTAGGGTGTTACACAATGTGTGTACACTACTTTGGTATGAGGCGAATTTGGACATTTACTCTTATTAAATATATATACTATTACGAACTAGCCTACAGACTTAATAGCTATGGATAGAACGACGGCACCCAAGGCCTAAGTCAGAAGTCTTGGCCCATATATATGCCTTACATCCATTAAAGGGTCCTATCTTATCACTGGAGGAGATATCTCAAGGCGGTTACAGGGAATTCTAATTGAAGGAGAATCCCATGAAAAAGAGGAGATAATCTCTCCTATTCAAACCCTCAAATCTCTCAATAAATAGCCTTCTAAATAGATGATTCAAGTATGCTCTCTTTCCTATTCATGTAATACCCTAATAAATTCATACTACGTTTAATTCGTATTATGGCATTTTATTAGTTGTTACTTATGCTTACGGAAAACTTAAACTTCACTTTTAAATTAAATTACGTGGAAAATAGGGTAAATTTTGTTTTTGAAATATGTCGTCGCTTTTTGAAGTGTTTTAAAAACATGAGCACGAGAAAGGCGTCACGTAACATTGCAAAAAAAAAAAAAACAAAAAACCAAGTGTAAAGAAATATGACAATAAAGTAATAAAAGGAAATATTTACGCATGGCAAAATTGTAACATCCCCAATTTCATGAGCAGAACATAATGGAAACTTTGAATTATTTCTTTTAGGCAGTGTAAGAATTTCTCAGGCAGTATTATGCCATAACAATCGTCATACTCAGAATTATAGGGTAGTATAATACTGCCATTGAAAATATGGCACTGCCATATGTTAAAAATTAAGAAATGATAAAGGTGCCCTGTAAACACTTTTGTTAATTGAAGTGATGCCCAGAATTTTTAGAAATTATATTTTGACCCGAAAGACTTATTCCCGCAATAACTCTAGAACTTTTCATGAAATGATCTTTATGTCCGCACATCTGTAGAATAACAGGATGGGATTTTAAACAGAGCAAAATCACGTGATAAAATCGTAGAAGTTTAAATCTCTGTCGATTGGGCGATAGAGGTAGTCGGGTATGAAATGATGTGGGGTGTCCCTAAACTTGCTCAAAATTATGGAAATGCCATTAGTTACAGAAAACAGAAAACAAAAAGGCTCCAAATTTGCGAAATTGTCTAATTTACACCGTTAATCTATTTATTTAATTTCGATAGCTATGTAAGGGCAACTAGAAGTTAATTAAATATTAATTAGGAGTTAATTAGATGTTAATTAGAGGTATGAGGCTTAGGAACGATTAGAATAGAGATATAGAAATTCTCTCAGAGTCATTTAGTAAAGTTTTGCCAATTTGAAGAAAATTGACGAAGATTCGGTATTTTAAACCGTCAGAACCGAATTAGTAGAATTTCACACTAACACCACTAATTTGAGTGGCTGAAAATTGAGCTACTTCTACCCCTATGAATGGTGCCAATTGGCTGCCAAGTGAGTGGAGAGTGCAATGTCCAAAAAATTTTATCGTCATTAACTAACTTATTCGGTTTTCATTGAATAATTAGAATTAATTAGAATTCGATTAAGCATTCACTTAAAGCCAATTAAGTGTGATTTAGAAGAATTAGACTTAATGAAATTAGATTAGCATAATAGGAAACCTCATAGGATTTTTCTAAAACCGGTTTACCGATTCAAAAGAAATCGATAAGATTTCAGTATTTTAAACTATCGAAACCGGACCAATAGAAATTATACTATGAAAACCCTAGGATGGAGGGCCAAGATTCAGCCACTACACCCTCACAAGTGGCGCCACCAACAGCCATAAAGAGGGAAGCCAAGCCAAGTTTGAATGAGGATTGAAGTCTACCAATCAAAAGCTAGCTTCCTTCATAAGTTTTCATTTTTTTCTTCCTTCTCCCCTTAAATTTTCGGCCTCCCCACAATAAGTGCAAACCAGCCTCATTTTCCCACTTCCTTTCATCCCTAAGCTCAAGCTCCAACCATCAACTTCACTCCAAGATCAAGTTCCACTAAGATTTCACACCACTAAGGTAGGAATTTCAACTTTCTCCTTATTTTCTTTGATTTGGGGTTGCCTAGGGTCCCTTGTTCATCCATGATTCTAATGTTGTGAGGGGTGGGGATGATGAATTAAGCTTGGTTTAAGGTGTATATGTGAGTTTGAATTGAAGATTGGATGGATTGATGATACATGCTTAGGAGGATAATTTGGTTATTTCAACACTGGAAAAGAGCTTGTTTCTAGCAAATTGGTTCTGCCTTGGAGATGAAGCAATCCAAGAGCTCATTTCAAGTTACTTGGAGATCAAAGAATTAAGCTTAATTAAAGTAACTTGGCGAGCAAGCAATCTGATCAAGTTGGAGATATGTTTAGATTGTGGCTAGATTCTTTTTTGATTTATTTTGACTTAGTCTAGATTTATTTATATTTAAATTAAATTAGTTTATCTTTTAAGATTTAAATCAAATATAATCAAATCTATAAAGATCAAATCTGATTTAAATTAGTTAGGAATAAATCTTTTAGAATAGAATTATATCTTTAATTTTTTTAATTTTAGTTTCAAATCATATCTTTTGAAATAGAATTAGATAATTTCCATTTTTAGGATTTATGTATAAATAGGCAACTTGGCCTATAGACACAGAGAATTTTATTATATAGTATATCATGGTTTAACTATCAATAATATTGTGAGGTTTTTCTCATTTTGTTCTGTGTGATGCAGAATTTTATATCTTTTCCTTGTTATCTACGTTTCCAAAGACAAGTCTCTTGGGGGTTTAGTAGGGAGGGTCTTTATCCTAAATCTTGTTTTCTATCAAAGTGTGTGCTTGAGGTTTCTGGATCTTTATATCCACGGGGTTTCAGCATCAATTGATTTAAGGAAAACATGAATTCAAGAAGAATTCAAGAAGCTGTTAGGGTTTTTCCCTCGACGGTCCATACAGGGGAGTGTACGGCTCTGCCTACAGCTATTTAAATTTGATGAATCCATTTTTATATGAAACTAGATATTCAGGGCTTCTCATACATATAAAATATAAGGCCATTGGATTAGTATAGAATTAGTTGTAAATTTTTGAAATTTGGCATAGAAATCTAGATTCTCATCTGGGCAGTATGAGTTGAGAAGGGTATAACTCATCCTACATGTAACGTCCGATTTCCGACTTCCGATCCCATTTAATGTTGAAATTTCCGATTTCCGAGTTTGTCTTATAATTCCGCTTCCGACCTCAATATTAGTTTCGATTTCCGACTTCGTCTAAAGCTTACAAAGGGATGGCTGTATCTTACGATTTCCGACCTCATGCACATAAACCCGATTTCCGACCTTATGCTCAAGTAGGAACGATCGTGATATCCGAGTTCCGACATCAGGTGATTCAAAATGTACACGAAATGCGACTTCCGAGTTTTAGCTGAATTGGATTCCGAGTTCATTACCAAGGTCTTTTCTCCTCGCTCCCCGAAGTTGATATCGAAATGAGTGCCGGCATCCTATAAATTACGAGTTCCAACTTCATCCGGTCAGATATGCACTAATTCGACTTTAAGAAGCCCACGATAGCTCGATGTCACGCTCACATGTGCTGGGAGCGAGTTTCACTCTGTCGACGTGGAGAGCATTTTTGTCACACAAGAAGGAGACATGGCTGAATTTTACCCACAAGAATTTCACCCAATCCAAGCCACCCATTCTAACTACCACTCCAGAGCCTTGTGTATATATATATTCTCCTCCTGCCTCTTCAGCCCCATTTTCCTACGTTGTTTTCTCTTCTTCAGTTCAACCCTCTTTTCTCTTCTCCACTCACCAACTCCATCCAACTTTCATTTCAGCTACCAACTCAAGCTTAACCTGATCATAAGAGGTAGAGGTTTTAATTCCTGTATTGATTTTTCTGATTTTGAATAATTATTGGTGGTTTAATTCTTCAATTCTGATATATTGATTGAGTGATTCATAATGAATTGTGGCTGGTTTATTGACTGTTTGTGAAATTAAAGTCGAATTGGAAACAAGAAAGGATGCTGATATGGAGAAGTTGAGAGGCTGGGAAACTCAAAAACCCTCGGCAGTCCGTACGGCGGAGTGTACGGCTCTGCCTCCCGCCGTTCAAAATTACTGAAACCATTTTTATGTGAAACTAGACATCTAGGGCTTTCCACACATATATCATATAAGACCATTGGAGTAATATTGAGAGAGATATGAATTTTTGAAGTTCGACCTAGGAATCAGAACATCCACCCGGGTAGTATGGGTTGAGAAGGGTGTAACTCACCCTATACAACTCCAAATCGAGTGAAACTAATTTTGTTGGAAAGCTTACACATAGGAGAACAATATCCAAAGAAGTTCCAAGTTTGTTATTATCTCAGTTGTTCCCAGTGATTTGAAGAAACTACCCTATGTCTAAACCAGGCCAACACAGGGCAGTTTAGGAAGGCCAAGTTTCGGGGCTTGTAACTCGAGCCCTACTAAGGCAAATGTAATGGAACTTTTTGTATATGAAAGGTTGTCCTGTTAGCTTTAATATGAGGCCAATTTCATACGATTTGAGCCAGTTTTCGATTTTTAGTAAATTTTTACTTTTAAGTGTGCAATTCTGGCCACCCACAGGGCAGGCCGGGATAAAACCCGAATACCTTGAGTTATGGTTATCCAAATCAAATGGGACCAAAGAGGTTAGGAAGTAGACACATAACACTTCAACATATCCGAAATTGAGGTCCAAACGAGCTAAATAGAAATTATGGCATAATTTACAAGAATCGGGTTGAATACAAGCAGTGAGGCAGTAAGCATATTCTAAAGTGCAATACTTGTGTCTTGAATTCGAGGGCTGAACATGAATGAAATATGCTGAATTATGCCTGGAATGAAGTGTTTCTCTTGATAAATTGATATGCTAAATACTGGCACTATTCATGGGGAAGCGGACACGTTCCGTTATGCCGCCAAAATTGCGGTAAAGTATATGCATGAATTATGAGAGACATGTAGAGGCATGTGCATTTTCAAGAAAGCTATGAAAGCTATGTTATGATGAACTCAAAGAATATGTTATGATGAAATTTCCATGCTACTTGGGCCAGCCCCGGATAGAAAGTTAAGGGGAATAGATCGGTGGGAATGTCGGGGAAAGTAAACCCGGCAATTCCTGTATAGGAACGAGCTCGATTCTGATAAGTAGACTATTACCCAGGAGTCTAAAATGGCCAAGAACTCCCAGGGGACCAAGTGATGGAAAGTGATAAAGAATGATGGGAAAATGTTGATGAAGAATAGTTCAAGAATGAAGTTTACATGATTACATTAAGCATATGATTGCATTGAACATGATATTTGCAGTTTGTCCGTTGTGTTTATTTGTTGTTGTATATTCACTATCTTGCCCTTTGTCCTATGAGTTAATGTTGATGGTTAATCTGTTTCTTATGTCATTTTAAGTAAAACTAAACCTTGCCTCGGACTAGATATTTTCTCCACCTTACTGAATATGAGTAGTTAAGTTTAATCTCATGTTTTAAGAAAATTTAATAAAACCCGAGGCAACTGAGAATGAATGCGAAGTCAGTATACACTATATGCAAACCCTACTGAGAATTTCTCCAAATTCTCACCTCGCTTCGCATTTCCGCCTCATTCTTAGACATGGACGATGGACACGACAGCTACCCTCTTCGTTGAGATTCCAGACTTGCAGCTCCACCATGACCCTGCAGTAGGCTCATTGTATATAGCCCATTCGCTCTTGCGCCGCTTGTATCTTTAGTGATAGGGATTTTCGCCCCCTTACATCATCTCGCTTTTTGATCCTGCCACCCCATACTTTGAGGTCCACAGACGCGCACACATCCTCCGCCAACGCCTCCTCGCACTCAAAGACTGTAGCCTCTGCCGACCCTCGCATCGGAGTCACCTCCGCAGGTGGTACCGACATCCCTTCTCGAGAGCGACCCTCAGAGGCCACACCTCATCTTCCTCCTCTCCGATGCCTCGACCATCACCAGCCGGTTCGCCAACGGCTATCTCGATCGAGTAGGTTAGCCAAAGTCGTAGCAGGCGTACAAAGATGACCCTCTTTTTGGTAGCATGCGCTTTGGGTCATATCTGCAGTGGTAGATTTTGAGATGTTCTCTCGAGGACCAATGTGAGATTGGATTGACGACATGGGTCTTATGTCTTTTAGTACCACTAATTTCAGCTTATATATATCCTATTTTGAAACTTGTATGTAAATCAAAAGCAAGGGTTCCTGTTTATATATATATATATATATATATATATATATATATACAAATTGATAGCATGTGTGTTATTTATGCTTACCTTTTGTTATGATGAAATAAACTCTGTCACGTTTGTTGTACGACATTCCATTCCTCCTGTTACAAAAAAAAAAAAAAAAATGATTCGGATAAACGAAACGTAAGGAGAATATTAACACGGTAACACAAGCTACTTAATTTCATGCTATGACTTAAGCATAACATTAAATTAGTAGGGTGTTACACTACATAAATCTACATTGAGTGCAACTAATTCTTTTTGAAAGTTACATATAGCGAAACATCTCATAAAAATTTCAGAGTCATATTCATTGCCATTTGTTCCCAGCATATCAATGAAGTTGACTTAAGTTCAAACTAGACTAGAATAGGGTAGTCTAGTAGGGTCAAGTTACAGGGTTTATATCTCAAAATATACTCATGAAAATGATATGCAACTTATTTCATTTAAAAGATTGTTCTATTAGCTTTAAATTGATATAAATTTTGTATGATTTCACCCAAATTTCTATTTTTAGTGAATTTTTACTTATTATAAGGGTGCATTTCTGGCTAGGTACAGGGCAGTCTGAGGTAAAATACTAATAACTTGAGTTATACAAATCAAAATGAGATGGGACCAAAAGGGTTGGAAACTAGACACATAGAGCTATGATATATTCAAAATTCAGGTTTAAATGAGTTGAATTAGACTAAAGGTAGATTATAACAAATTTGGGTAAAATGGGATGAAGTAAGCAGAAAACTCTATTGTTGTTTGTATTGAATTTGATGAATGATAGTGAATATATATAATTGCTATTCCATATTGATTTGCATGTTTGAATGATTTTACTGTAGTTTGGCACTATTCGTGGAGAAATGGACTTGATCCATTATGCTACTAAATTTTCGATAGAAGTTTATGAGAACTTATGCTATGGATGATTATACTTTGGATATACTTACATTTACATGTTATGTTCATGTATGTCATGCATGCAAGTATAATTAGAATATGATATGAGAAGTAAGGTGTGAGACATATCCATGAATGCGCAAAGCATCCGCATGCATGCTAAGATATGGAAAGGAAAAGATAATAAGAACTTGCAAGAGAGACATACTAAGCTACTATGTAAGGCATGGCATAGACCCAGCTAGCGTGAGCTAGAGCGGTACTGTCTAAGACTTGGGCCAACCCTCGACTAGAATTAATGGAAATAGACCGGTGTGAGGGTTGGGGAAAGTAAACCCATCACTCATGTATAGGTACGAACTCAGACCTGAAAAGCAGGCTATTACCCTGGGGTGAGAGAGGCCATTCACCTTCAGGGCACCAAGTATAGAAGAGCAAGATCAAGTTGCAAGTTAAAGAAAGATATTTTTTTAGTCAAGTACAAGCATCTTCATGTGTAGCTCTAATTCTCTTAGTATGTCATAATGTTATTATGGTTCTTATTGAAGTATGTTACACTATTCTTATTTCTATGTCCGTCACATAATATGCTAAGTGGTTATTAAAATATAACCCACTTCAAGAAAGATATTTTCAACTTAAAATTGAACCACTGCTTGCGTATATGTGCTCACATTTTCATAAGAAACCAAAGCAGCTGGAATGTTTATGATGGCACTGTATGATTAATAGTTCGAGTTTACCTACTGAGAACCTTAGGTTCTCACTGCCTGCTGTATGTTTTTCTTTTTCGTAAATATTCCAGCACCCAAGTTGGAAATCAAGTGCAAGGCGGAGTATAGGGACATTCACTGAGCAAGTCTCGGGCGCAAACCAGACCAAAAGACTATTGAAGCTAGCTAACGACTAGTTGGAAGCAAATGCTGAGTATTATGTTAGTCACAATTTCTTTTAAATTGTAATTATTTTATTCTCTATGTATCAGAGATGACGAAGTTTATAAACTATTAGTCAGTAATAAAGTGTGCAGTTAAAGGTCCATGTATTATATTTTCCATATTTTAAAGATTTCTTAGCATAATGACAACCTTTTAACATAACTTTTTGACTCGAGCATGGCTTATATGATAGAGGTTGTTACAAGAATCAAGATACCCACATCATGTAACATAATATATAGTACCATAAATTACATTTAATTACTCAGCTGCCATAGCTTGAGTTTGCCATCTGCTGGAAAGTCCTCATAAATTCAGCAATGTTTGTGCTGTCCCTGCTTTCGTTAGAGGAATGTCGGCGAGGCACCATTAGTTCTTGAACATACCAAACAAAAGATAATGAGTTGATCAAGTCCAATACGAAGTTAAGCATGGCAGCAACTAAAAGCAGTCTCACACGATGGTCAAACATTCTAAGTCCTATATCCTATCATACAGACAAGATCCAAAGCATGACTTAACATAGCGCATACAAAATTATGCTTGGAAGTATAGTTAGTCCAACCTCAGGCTCTATCAGGATGAAGTGCTCTGATACCATAATGTAATACCCTAATAAACCCATACTACGCTTAAGTCGTATTATGGCATTTTATTAGTTGTTGCTTATGCTTGTGAAAAACTTAAACTTCACTTTTAAATTAAATTATGTGGAAAATAGGGTAAATTTATTATTGAAATACGTCTTTAAAAACATGAGCCTTACACGAGAAAGGGGCGTCGCGTAACATTGTGAACAAAAAAAAAAAACCAAGCGTAAAAGAAATATGGCAATAAAGTAATAAAAGGAAATATTCATCCATGGTATAATCAAGATATCCACATCATATAACATAATATATAGTTCCATAAATTACATCTAAAGGCTCATGGCATTACCATGGCCCAAATCATACAAAGCCATAAAATAGAACTATTGTTTCTCTAATGTTGGCGAAATATAAAATTAAAATCAAAAGGCAGCAGCAAGAAATATCACTAGCAATATCTATTTGTAGAATGGCCTCATGATCAACAACTGTTACCGCTAGCGACTTGTACCAGCTTCTCCCTCGATGCCCATCCGAGATCTCACAAGGTGCTGGTGTTTCTTTCTCCACTGAAGAGGATACGGAATATAGGCGTGAAAAATAAAATTTCTCTGTAGGATTCTAACTCAATGCATAAGTGTCATCATTATATCCCAGCCACTTCAGATTTCATTAAAAAAAAAAAACCATAGGCATGCACATAGTTCAATTATTAGGTTTTTTTCAAAACATAGTTAGTTGAAGTGGATTCCTTTTAAGCATGCGTTCTTATCATGATATAAACTCAATCGTAGGCATAAAGCAGAAATATAAATGGATGTATCATGTATAAACATCTCAAAAAAAAATTTCGTTTATTTCTCGATTCTTTGCACTTTCTTATGTGCTTCAACATGATGAATTTCGATCATGTATTCACACTTTTTTTATCTTTTACTTAGGTGTATGTTACGACATGGTGAACTTCGGCCATGTTTTCACATACTCACTACCCTTGACATGAAGTGGTAATAAGCTCATACCGTAGTCGTCGCCACATTAAATTCCCGATACTTACACTAGCTGGGTCCTTTGCCCTGTCTCATGTAAGCCCTTAGGGAAAGAGGGATCTTTGTGTGAGTCACCTTTCCTTTTGAAGGATCATACTCTTAATGCTATCTTTTCTTAATTAGTACTTATAACGCATAAAATTACGTTAAGTCCATAAATTTTGTAGAAATCCAACAACATAATGCTTAGACCGGAGCTTCCCCAAAATTTTGCCCGATAGAGAAATCCAGTCACAAGACATCATCATACATTACTCAACATCATATGCATCATACTCATCATTAACATATTCATCATAACCATCATCTTCATCATCATCATCATTATATCATTATACTTGCACATAGACATAGATATATCACAAGCAAAGTTTTATGAGCTTAGCTTAGTAAATTAGGTGCAAATTTTTAATTAAATTGTTATTTTTACTGGATTCTTTTAATATTCAGGGGCAAGTTTCTTTATTATTCTATTTAAATCTTTTAAGTTGAAATATGAAGTTCCAATGTCTTAAGTTGATGGCTTTAGGGCCTTCAAGTTTGTTTTTAATTATCCCTTAAAATTAGCCTTAAATAGAATTCATATTTTACTATAAGGTAGTAAATTAATAAATTCACCAAAATTCTATATTTTATGATTTTAGCTTGAATTTTTGTAAGATTATGCTTCTCTGAACCATCTTTTAAACAAAATAAGTCCCACTCAAAAATTCCAAGTGTTGCTTGGGTTATGCATTAAACAACATCACTACCTAGTTTTATAGTTTAACCGGGTAATAGCAACTTCTCAAGTCCACTGGTAATTCCACAAACTGAATCCAGTAGAACTGCTTTATGGAGTTATCCTACTATGTCTTAGCTTTCTAATAAACTTAGTCTTATTCAAAAATGTTTTGTATAGCTTGAGTTATACCCATTTTAGTGTAGGCTATCCAGACAGAAACACTATTGGGTATAGCCTACTTTAAAAATTCATATATTGCTCATTTTAAATCCAATGCTCACATATTTTATATTTATAGAAATCTCTGTGAGTCTATTTTTATTCAAAATTAGTTTTGTTATATTTCGACTTGTATAGCATGAGTTATCATTATCACAATCTAGACTGCCAGATTTGCTAGCATAACCAGAATTCTTTTCTTGACTAGTTTGTAGAAATATTAAAGTTTCTCATCAAATGACCATTTTCATCTTTTACTTTTACCATCAAATTTAAGATTTCAACAATGAATCAGCATTTAGAGTAGAATTAAGGTATGATACGTAAAAACTCTCAAACAACGTAGTCACCTTTTTAGGAAAACATTTTAACACAAGAAAGAAAATTCATAGAAACAAGATATGGTCATGAGACCATTGAAGCAAGTTCTGAAACCACCTAGCAATAAAGAGCTTAGGAGTTTTAATACTTGAAACTGCATGGAGAAGAAGGGTTAGAGTCATTACCACTATAAGCTTCTTGAAGAGTTGGAAGGTTGGAGATGGCCTCTCTCCTTGAGAGCTTGAAAAATGGGGCTAATGTGTATTTAGTTTGTTTCTTCAAAGACCAAAGAAGGTGGTTCTTGAAGGGTTTGTAAAGATGATGGTGGGAAGTAAGGTTGATTGGAGTAGCAAGACAAGAAGAGCAAGAAGAAGAATAGGAAGAACAAAGAGAGGTTTAGAGAGAGGTGAGAGCTTTTGGTGTTTTCGTGAGATAGTGGAAGCTGCATAATGAGATTAGGAAGGGGTTGACTGGCATCCTACTCAAGGGCATGGGCTAATGGCTTTGATGCTTCTTTCACTTGGGAAAAGGCTTAGTGACCAAAGGGTGAAAGACTGGGTGTTTTACTTTTGAGTCTTGATGCAAAGCTTAAATCTTTTTTTGTGTTTTCTCAAGTGGTTAATAGCTATCTTGTTACCATTAGTGGGTTGATCCACTTTGATGGTTAATGCCAAATCAAGCGTGATCCATGTGTAGGATTATCCCACTTTTGGTTAATCAATCTTTAAGTTAGTTAACCACATTAAGCTTTGGTCTAATGGTGAAAGATTAAGAGGCAAATGGATGGTGGATGATGAGCTTGTCTTGGCTGAATTTTTCAAGCATGATGATAATTTTGAAGTTTTCTTTGTTATTAGAATTATTTAAGTGTCAATCAATTAGATTAGTTTAATTACTCATTAAAAAATTTTAGTTAATTACACTTTTAAGACTTTTGTTTTTCTAAAAGAATGATTCTCACTAATTATATTTTTTAGTGTGTGAGGATTTATTTATCATGTTTGATTAAGGTAGAAATTTGTCATGTGCTTAATTAACAAGACTAGGTTACCTTAATTATATTTTTAATTAGGGATTAGCAAGATTTGGATGATTAGGCTTTAATTAAAACATTTAGTGTGTTATTATTTAATTGTTGACTTTTCCTCATTGATCATTAACTTTTAGTTGACTTATTGACATATTGATTCATCCCTAATTTACTAAGCTCTTACTCTTGAGATTAGCCTATTAATCATTGACTAATCACTAATATCTCTATTTAGTCAGTAACATTGAACTAATTAACTTAGGCAAAATTGGAGATGTTACAATTCACAAAGTATCTCTTGACCCATGCTAACTTAGGTATAGGAGTCCTTGCAAGTACACTCCCATGGACCGGGAACGAGGATCAACGGCAGCTTCGTGTTTCCTACCCTACCTACACCCGATGTAACATCCCCACTTTCGTAGACAGAACGTAATGGAAACTTTGAATTATTTCCCTTAGGCGATGTAAGAATTTCTCAAGTAGTGTTATGCTATAATGATTTTCACACTCAGAATTATAGAGTAGTGTAACGCTGCCATTGAAAATATGGCATAGCCATATGTTAAAAGTTAAGAAATGATAAAAGTGCCCCTGTAAACTTTTGTTAATTGCAGTGATGCCCATAATTTTTAAAAATTATATTTTGACCCCAAAGACTTATTCCCACAATAATTCTAGAACTTTTCATAAAATGACCTTTATGTCCCCACAGCTGGAAAATTAGCAGAATGGGATTTTAAATAGAGCAAAATCACGTGGTGAAATCATAGCAGTTTAAATCTCTACTGATTGGGCCATGGAGACAGTCAGGTGTGAAATGATGTAGGGTATCCCTGGACTTGCTCAAAATTACAGAAATGCCATTAGTTACAGAAAACAGAAAACAACAAGGTTCCAAATTTTCGAAATTGTCTAATTTACACCATTAATCTATTTATTCAATTTCGATAGCTATGTAAGGGCAACTAGAAGTTAATTAAATATTAATTAGGAGTTAATTCGATGTTAATTAGAGGGATGAGGCTTAGGAACAATTAGAATAGAGATATAAAAATTCTCTCAGAGTCATTTAGTAAAGTTTTGCCGATTTGAAGAAAATCGGTGAAGATTTGGTATTTTAAACCACTAGAACCGAATCAGTAGAATTTCACACTAACACCACTAGTTTGAGTGGCGGAAAATTGAGCCACTTCTACCCCTACGGATGGCACCAATTGGCTACCAAGTGAGTGGAGAATGTAACGTTCGAAAAAATTTATCGTTATTAACCGAGTTGTTCGATTTTTATCGAATAATTGGGATTAATTAGAATTTGATTAAGCATTCACTTAAAGCCAATTAAGTGTGATTTAGAAGGATTAGACTTGATGGAATTAGATTAGAACCATAGGAAACCTCATAGGATTTTTCTAAAACCAGCTTACTAATTTAAAAAAAATCGATAAGATTTCGGTATTTTAAATTGTTGGAATCAGACCAATAGAAATTATACTGTGAAAACTTTAGAATGGAGGGCCAAGATTCAACCACCACACCCTTACAAGTGGCACCACCAACAGCTATGACGAGGGAAGCCAAGCCAAGTTTGAATGAGGATTGAAATCCACCAATCAAAAGCTAGCTTCTTTCATAAGTTTTCATTTTTTTTCTTCCTTCTCCTCTTAAATTTTCGGCCTCCTTATAATAAATGCAGACCAGCCTCATTTTCCCACTTTCCTTTATCTTCTTCCACTTCTTCTCATCCCCAAGCTCAAGCTCCAACCATCAACTTCACTCTAAGATCAAGTTCCACCAAAATTTCACACTACCAAGGTAGGAATTTCAACTTTCTCCTTCTTTTCTTTGACTTGGGGCTGCCTAAGGTGTGACACCCTAATAAATTCATACTACGCTTAAGTCGTATTATGGCATTTTCTTAGTTGTTATTTTTGAAATAAATACGTCATCACTTTGTAGTGTTTTGGAAAGTAAAGCCTTGAGCGAGAATATAGATATAAAAGAGCATGTCGCGAGAGAGTCCGAAACACAATATCATAAAATATGAGAAAGGTAAATAAATAATAATTCACAAATACATTACATTACAAAGCTAATCATTACATCTATAATGGTTCATAATATATATATATACACACACATATACATACATATATATCAGCATTACATCGAAGGAGGCTCATGGTCGTGCCATCGTTCGTCACAAAAAGGAATGTATGAAGATGCAGAGCTACGGCAACTACGAGTCCAAATTAGCATTGTCTGGCATCCCACGTTATACGTCAGCTCACAGTGTAGGAGATCCATGCTCCACTCCACCGGATACGCCATCAGATTCTGATGATGATACAGAAAAGTAACTAGAGTGAGAAATAAGATTTCTCGGTAGGACTCGAACCTGACATTAAAGTGTCATGGTCATCGTCCCAGCCACTTCAGTTTTATAAATGAAAACAGTGAGCATGCATAAGGTCCAATTCTTAGATTTTCAAAAACATAGCCATCTGAAGCGGATTCAATTTTAACATGTCCTCTGATCATTTATATCATAACAAGCATAGGAACAACTATAATTACATAAAACATGTATGGCTATGCTATAAGCTTCTCTTAACTTCTTCCCTTCAAGAATTTGGACCTAAGTCCCTTTTCTTTTCTTAACTTGACTTTATCTTAAGCCTTTTTTTTGTCACCCACTAAATATAAGTGGTAATGAGCTCATACCGTGGCCATTGCCACTATAAATTTTCGGTACTTACACTAGCTAGGTCATGTCATGCCTCATGTAAGCCCTATCCCCTATACTCACACTAGCTGGGTCGATGCCATGCCTCATGTGAGTCGTAGGTGAGGGGAGCTTATTTTGGATCACTTTCCCTTTTGAAGATCACACCCTTAGTTCATTTTCTTCTTATTAAGGCTTATAATGCAAAATTATTCCAATTCTTTTCCATATCTAGGCGTTACGTATTGCCGTCTCCAAATGTTTTTCCTTTATCGCATATCATTAAGCATCATATCATCAACATATCATATTCATATCATCATCATTCATTATCATATCGTCATCATATCAGTATCATCCTTATCATCATCATATCATTATCACAATCATCATCATCATATCATATCATCATCATCATGATCATCATCATATCATTGTCATCATATTGATACATAGAGGCATATATATCACATAAAGTCTTATAAGTTTAGCTTAATAAATTTGGTGTAGGCTTTTAATTGAGGTTGCCTCTTGTATAAATTCTTTTATTAGGGATAGGGCCAATTTCATCTATTATTCTTTTTGAAACTTTTAAGTTGAATTATGAAGGTTTTCTAATACTTAATGTAAGGGTCGTAATATCTTTAAGCTTATTTCTCATTAACCTTTAAAACTTAACCATAACTAGTTTTACTTTTACAATGGGACAATAAATTCAAAAATTCACCATAATTTCATCTTTTATAATCTTGACTTGAATTTTGGTATGATTATAGTTCTCTGAGTATATTTTTAAACAAAAGAAACCCTACTGAAAAATTCATTTTGTAACTTGAAATATGCATGTTTTATTCTGACTGCTCGGCTTTTGAGTTTATTTTCGATATAGTGAATTTTAAACTTTACTGGGAGTCCCTCACAAGGAATCTGACAAAACTATTTTATGAGGCTGTTCTTCTATGTCTTAGCTTTCTAACAAACTTAGTCCCACTCAAATGTATAACTTGAGTTATTAAGATTTTATTACATGCTGCCCGAGCAGAAACACATCTGGGGACAGCACACTTTGAAAATTCATATCTCCCTCGTTTTAAGGCCAAATTTCACGTATTTTTATATGTATAAAAATATCTATGAGTATTTTTCATTTAAAATTAGTTTCTTTGCATTTGGAATTACATTGAAAGAGTTATTAGTCATGCCATATAGACTGTCAGAATTTTTCAGCTTCAACAGTTTTGGTTTTAATGAGTTTTCTTGTAAAAACATTAAGTCTTTTCCGCAAGTGACCACTTTTCTCTTCCAAACCACTTTTATACTTTGAGATCTTGATAAAAAATCAATATTTTGAGTTCTAAAAAGTTTAGTTCAAAATAAGAATAAATGCATAACAAGTCATTTTCCAAGAAAAGAGCAAAAAATCACAAACAACTTCTTATAATGAAAGCATGGCCATGAGGCCTTTAGAGCAAGTCCTAAAACCACCTAGCTATGGAGAGTTTAGGAGCTCTAGAGCTTGCAAAACATAGAAGAAAGAGGGTTTAGAGTCACTACCAAATGGGTTTCTTGAAAGCTTGAAGAGAAAGAAAGGTGTTAGAGATGGTCTCCTTCTTCTTGAGCTTGATAATGGTGCTAAGTGAGTATTTGTTTTGCTTCTTCAAGAACCAAAGAGGGTGGTCCTTGAAGACCTTGTGAGGGTGGTGAAAGTAAAGAGAGTTGGATGAGGTGTGAAAGTGGGAAGAAGAACAAGAAGAATTGGAAGAGTAAAAGAGTTAGAATGAGGCTTAGGGAGAAGTAAGAGCTTAGGCTTGTAGTGAGAGGATAAAAATCACAAATGAGGGAATGGGAGGCTATTTTTGGGGCACAAAAATGGGGGAGTGGGCTAATTGGTTTTGCTTCTCCAACAAGCAAGGGGAAGTAGCGAGTTTAACTTCTTTTTCAAGCAAGAAAGTTAGGAACCTTGGGGTAAAAGGGTGGGTTGTGTTTTCCTCGAGTCTTCGCATTTGGGTAAAAACCATTTAGTGTTTTTCAAGTGGTTAAAGGCATGACAACTCGTGGGATTGGCTTGATTGAAGAAGATCACTCCAAGTGGCATAATTCTAAGGGAGGAAGGTACTTCTCTTATCTTGACTAAAGAGATACTACTAACATAGACCTTTGATCTAAGAGTGCATAATGAGTAGGCAAATGAATGGTTGGATTTTGCTCTTGTCCTTGGCCGAAATTTGGTGCATCAATTAGGAAAAATTTTTAAATCTTCAAAACTGTTAGAATTACCTAAGTTGTTAATCAATTTAATTAGTTAAATTGCTCTTATGAATTATATAATTAGAGTGTAAGAATTAATCTATCTCAATTAGTAAGGTAGAACAATTGTCTTATACTTAATTAATAAGATTGGATTAACTTAATTATATTTCTAAATTACGAATTAATGATGTTCGAATAATTAGGTTTTAATTAAAACATTTAGTGCGTTATGATTCAATTATTAACTTGACTCAATTTACTAAGCTCTGCTCATCAAGATTAGTCAATTAGTCCTCAGTTAATCGTTAACCTCTCTAATTAACCAGGATCACTGAGCTAATTAATTTAAACAAAATTGGGGATGCTACGTAGGGTCCCTTGTTCGTCCATGATTCTAATGTTGTGAGGGATGGGAATGATGAATTAAGGTTTGTTTAAGGTGTATATGTGAGTTTGAATTGAAGATTGGATAGATTGATTCAAGGAAAACATGAATTCAAGAAGAATTCAAGAAGTTGCTAGGGTTTTCCCCTTGACGGTTCGTACAGCGGAGTGTACGGCTCTGCCTACAACTATTTAAATTTGATGAATCTATTTTTATATGAACTTAGACATTCAGGGCTTTCTATACATATAAAATATAAGACATTGGATTAGTATAGAATTAGTTATGAATTTTTGAAGTTTGACTTAGAATCCTAGATTCCCATCTAGGCAGTGTGAGTTGAGAGGGATGTAACTCACTCTATACAACTCTAAATTGAGTGAAACTAACATTCTTTAAAAGCTAACATATAAAGGAATATCCCATAAAAATTTTAGAGCTAGATTTGTTGCCAATTATTCCCAGCACATCAATGAATTTACCTTAAGTTCCAAAATGTGCTGGAACAGGGTAGTCAAATAAGGTCAAGTTACAGGGCTTATATCTCAAAATATACTCATGCAAATGATATACAACTTCTTTCATTTGAAAGCTTGTTCTATTAGCTTTAATTTGACATAAATTTCATATGATTTCACCTAGATTTCTATTTTTAGTGAATTTTCACTTATAAGGGTGCAATTCTGGCTAAGAACAGGGTAGTCTGAGGTAAAATACTAATAACTTGAGTTATACAAATTAAAATGAGATGGGGTCAAAAGAGTTGGAAACTAGACACATCGAGCTATGACATATCTAAAATCTAGGTTTAAATGAGTTGAATTGGACTGAAGGTGGATTATACAAAATTTGGGCAGAATAGGATGAAGTAAGCAGAAAACTCTATTAATGTTTGTATTGAATTTGATGAATGATATTGTGAATATATAATTGCTGTTCTATATTGATTTGCATGTTTGAATGATATTATTGGTAGTCTGGCACTATTCATAGGGAAGCGGACTCGATCCATTATGCTGCTGAGATTCCAGCAGAAATATGTGAATTATATGAATGTTATAAATATTTATATGTCATGCTCATAAGATTCATATATGCAAGAATGATTTAAGTATGATATGAAGTATATTAATGAAAATCTGTAGTATATGCATGTACAATCATGTTCAAAGAATGGTAGAAACTATGAGAACTTACAAGAAAGACGTACCGAGCTAACATATGAGACATGGCATAGACCCAACTAGTGTGTGCTAGAGTGGTACTATCTAAGACTTGGGCCAGCCTCTAAACAAATTTAAGAGGAATAAGTCGGTGGGAGTGTCGGGGAAAGCAAACCCAGCAATCTTGTATAGGAATGAGCTCAATCCTGAAAAACAGGCTATTATCCAGAGGTGAGAGAGGCCATTCACCTCCAGGGGACCAAGTACAGAAAAGCAAGATCAAGTTGCAAGTTAAAGAAAGAGATGAATTAAGTCAAGTGCCCTTGCATTTAGTCAAGTACAAGCATCTATATGCGATCTCTAACTATCTTATTATGTCATGAGGTTATTATGATTTTTACTGAAGTATATTACATTATTCGTGTTTCTGTGTCTATCATATAATATGCCAAGTGGTTGTTAAAATATAACCCGCTTCGAGAAATATATTTCAAATTAAAATCGAACCACTATTTGCGTATATGTGCTCATATTTTCATAAGAAGCCGAAGCAGTTGGAATGTTTACAATGACACTGTAAGAGTGATGGTTCAAGGTCACCTACTGAGAACCTTAGGTTCTCACTGCCAGCTTGTATGTTTTTCTTTTCCATAAACATTCCAGTACCTAAGTTGGAAATCAAGGGTGAGGCAAAGTACTGGGACATTCACTGAGCAAGACTTGGGCGCAAACCAGACCAAGAGACTAGTGAAGCTAGCTAACGACTAGTCGAAAGCAAGTTTTGTGTATTATGTTGTCACAATTTCTTTTAAATTATAAATATTTTTTTCTCTATGTATCAAAGATGACGAAATTTATGAACTATTATTCAGTAATAAAGTATTTAGTTAAAGGGCCATGTATTGTATTTTTCGTATTTTAAGGATTCGCTTAGCACAGTGACAACCTCTTAATATAACTCTATGACTCGAGCATGGCTTATATGATAGAGGATGTTACATTTATTGGTATCAGAGCAGTTCATCCTCTATAGGCCCGTGGATGGACTAACTATGCTTCTGAAGCATACTCTGAGAGTCTAGATAAACCATGCTTTAGGTCCTCACATGATAAGGACATAGAAGATTTTGCATAGTAGTCTTGCTATGAGTGTTGTGGACTATCTGTTGTATTTGACTGAATGTTAAGCCTGCTCACCTCAATATAAGGTTTTGTGTAAGCAGAGGCCTATGACACCCTGCAGGCTTATTAGGAACCTTCTAAACATAATTATGAGGGGCAAAACTCCTAGAACATAGCGATGGCAGAAAGGGGTAGACAATTGAGCAAGTTAAGGAGTGCAGAGAATTGGGGACTTAATCAAAGGAATTGTGTCGAACGGTTTGCTATGGACATAGTAGACCTAGTTATATCGAAAAAGGCTATTTGTAAAGTTTGTCGGGTAGCCGAAGATTTCCTATCATCAAGGGCAAGATCTTAGTTGGAGACGAGCTGAGTAAGAATCTTCTTTACCCTGATGGTGCTTGTTTTAAGCTTCATTGCGATTACCCAATCCAGACTATATTCTCTAGCTTAAATCTAGGGGATTCTTCTACCTGGTTTTGTAACTTTAATACTCGATAGGAGTAAGGTTATTACCCGTTGATAAGGTTATCTTATATGGCATGGATAGTGCCCTTATTTTCTTCATAGATGAGATTACCCTGAAGGTACCTCGCTAGCAAATTCAGTCAATGGTTTTTATTTTGGATTGTGGTAATACCACATTATAAAGACCTAATCCTTCATTAAGAAATTTGTAGAGTGGATGAATGAAGCAGAGAATCAGTGAAAGAAGCTAAGGGCAGAAGCTTCGGATAGGTACACGGGAGACCTTTTCAAGTCCCCGTCCAGAGGATAAAGTGGTTTCTTCCTCAAGGGTACTGGGAACTAACCTTGTAGCAATTACAAATTGGGAGAGTACTAAGTGGAATCTTGGTTTCAAAAGGGAAACAGTTGAGCAAACTGTAAAGAGACGCAACTAACTGTATATTGAATCAAGATAGAGATACAATTATACACGGTATGGAAAGCAAATGAAGTTATAAGTGTAAGAAGAGAGAGAGGCAGTATATCTCCTACTAACCTGAAGTAGGAACACTTTTAGACTAGAGGTGGCATACGAGCCAAGTGTAATTTTCCCTACCTTTCAGGGATAAAGGAAGTGCTAGAAAATCTAGCCATGTTCAAATTCTATTAACCTCAACCACCACAAGAACTGGATGATAGGATCATCTTCAATATATTATTATTAGAGGAATGAGGCTATTTAGAGAAGAAAGGCAAAGTCTAACAATTGCCTTTAGGTACCATTATATATGCTGTGGGTGGAATAACTCGATAAGGAATGTATTCAGATTTAGGTGAGAGTAATAAAGACTTAAAGTATGCAACTAATCTCGATAGACCAAGGGAACAACAGCAAGGTAAGTTCTGACAAATGAAAACAGATAAGTTTCTGCAGGAATAATAGAACATAGTAGGAACGAGGTAGGAAAAGAGGAAGTTTGGATTTCTGACTAGCCCATTAAGAAGAGAAAAGCTACCTAGTATGAAATTATGGTGCAAATAAGATTGTGTACGAAATACCAAGCAGGATTGCCTTGGTACGGGTCATAAATGCAACAAACCCAATGCACCCTAAGCAAGACCGGATGATGCACTAATATAAGATCAAAAAGGATTTGGAAGCGTGCCCCATATGTCGGAATTAGAGGCAGTCAGAAGAGTCTCTATACCTTAGGCCAGATTAAATGCGATCATCACTAACGCACTAGGTTCCATCAGAGTTCTGTAGTTAAGCGTGCTCGGACGAGAGTAATATTAAGATGGGTGACCTTCTGGGAAGTCCTCATATTGTAACTTTAACAGGGTAGCAAGACCATCATTTCCATCTCTCATAGCAAATGGATTACATCCTAGGGGCAAGATGTTACAAGGGATAACCAGAAGGCTCAGTAGTGAGAGTAATGTAAAGTTTAACCATAAACTTGATATATATTATACTAAGATTGATCATCAATGAGAAATGTAGTGCTGATAACCACGAGATTTCTTAAGTTGGTATTTAAAGTTCAGAAGAAGGTGGATGTCAACATAATAAACAAGCAATCTCTTCACTACCAAATTGAAAAAGATAGGAAAGTGATGGAATCTTTTTAGCTCAACAATCCTTTTTCTCAGATTGAATTGATCATATTCTGGGGGAAAAGATATTGCGATAGTCATTAAGAAGCTCAACAAGGATAACATGAAATCTAACTAGCAAATAATGAGAAAAATGGAATAGAACCCATAAGAAGATGAGAGATTTCAAAGCAAGGCCTGTAGTTACAGTTTATAAAAATATTTTAGTCCTACACTCTAGACTCAACATAAGGGAACTCATCACTGATCAAAGGTGGTCAAGTGGACCAAAACCTTGGATAGGGCCCTTATGACCACTACCTGTCGAAATTAATTGCTGCTATAGACAATAGCCCTGGTAACGATAGAACTTCTCGAGTTGGTGTCGAAGACTCAAGACACAAGTAATGAAGAGTTTACTAGAAATCACAATGCAATAATAGTCAGATACATGGCAAGAAAGATAAGTAACTTTCTCGTTAACAGATCAGGCCATTGTTAAGGTAAGGTGTACTTTGGGCGGTCATACAATCTAAGGGGACTCTTGATGTGTTAGGGAGGTATCTCATAGAAAAGAAATGGGATAAGGAAGAGTTATTAACCCCCATTTCTACGCCAAATCACGTATACCTTGATAGCTAAAAATCAAGGAGAACAAGAGGATAGTAATAAGAAGAGCTATGAATCTTATAAACTTTAACCATAGAGTGGGAGTGACTTAAGACCTTCCCACAAGTAATAGAGCATGAGGTGAAGTTTACAGGGAAAAAGAGTTTTAAGACAAAGCTCCCAGCTATAATTCTGAGAAGAGACCTAAGCCCATATTTCTAAAGGACTTTAATGGAGAAAATTTATTTTTGGACTAAGGGTATTCACGTGAGTAAGAATCTTGGAAAAAGTTGTATGAGCCTCCTAAAATTTCAATGCAAACATTTTCATTATTATACATTAACATCAATCATGATAACCGCTGGTAATCCTTATAATCGCGTATCTTCAAGGATCGATATATAAGCTCTCAAGTGTAAGGAATAAAAGATTTAGTAGTTACTACTAAGTAAAAGTAATTAAATTCAAAGCAAAGGAGATGAGGAAAGTCTCCAATGAACCTAATAAAGGTTCAAGACATCATTAATATAAGATAAACTCGGACACCCACACAATTTTTAAGGGTTCTTTGCACATACTGAAACAATACCCTATAATTATCGACAATCAATTTTAAGACGATGCATGAACCAGAAGAAGAAATTACCCCAATAAGCTAAGAAAATACTCCTAAATATTCTTAGCCCTGGAATTTTGAGGACAAAATTCTTTTGAAGGTGAGTAGAATGTAACATCCTCACTTTTGTAAACAAAACGTAATGGAAACTTTGAATTATTTCCCTTAGCTAGTATGAGAATTTCTCAGGCAGCATTATACCATAACGATCTTTACACTCAGAATTATAGAATAGTGTAATACTACCGTTGAAAATATGGCATTGCCATATGTTAAAAATTAGAAAATGATAAAAGTGCCCTTATAAATTTTTGTTAATTGTAGTGATGCCCAGAATTTTTAGAAATTATATTTTGACCCAAAAGACTTATTTCCATAATAACCCTAGAACTTTTTATGAAATGACTTTTATGTTCCGACATTTGTAGAATTAGCAGAATGGGATTTTAAACAGAGCAAAATCAAGTGGTGAAACTGTAGAAGTTTAAATCTCTACCGATTGGGCCATGGAGGCATTCGGGTGGACTTGCTCAAAATTATAGAAATACCATTAGTTACAGAAAATAGAAAACAAAAAGGCTCCGAATTTGTGAAATTGTCTAATTCATGCCGTTAATCTATTTATTCGGTTTCGATAGTTATGTAAGGGCAATTAGAAGTTAATTAAATATCAAGTAGGAGTTAATTAGATGTTAATTAGAGGGATCAGGCTTAGGAACAATTAGAATAGAGATATAGAATTTCTCTCAAAGTCATTTAGTAAAGTTTTGCCAATTTGAAGAAAATCGACGAAGATTCGATATTTTAAACTGCCAAAACAGAATCAGTAGAATTTCACACTAACACTGGCTAAAAATTGAGCCACTTCTATCCCTATGGATGGTGCAAATTGGCTGCCAAGTGAGTGGAGAGTGTAACATCCGAAAAATTTTATCGTTATTAACCGAGTTGTTCGATTTTCATCGAATAATTGGGATTAATTAGAATTCGATTAAGCATTCACTTAAAGCCAATTAAGTGTGATTTAGAAGGATTAGACTTGATGAAATTATATTAGAACCATAGGAAACCTCATAGGATTTTTCTAAAACCAGCTTACCGATTTAAAAGAAATCGATAAGATTTTGGTATTTTAAACTGTCGGAACCTGACCAATAGAAATTATACTGTGAAAACCCTGGGATGGAAGGCCAAGATTCAACCACCACATCCTCACAACTAGTGCCACCAATAGCCATGAAGAGGGAAGCCAAGCCAAGTTTGAATGAGGATTGAAGTCCACCAATCAAAAGCTAGCTTCCTTCATAAGTTTTCATTTTTTTCTTCTTTCTCCCCTTAAATTTTCGACCTTCCCAAAATAGATGCAGACTAGCCTCATTTTCCCACTTTGCTTCATCTTCTTCCACTTCTTCTCATCCCCAAGCTCAATCTTCAACCATCAACTTCACTCTAAGATCAAGTTCCACCAAGATTTCACACCACCAAGGTAGGAATTTCAACTTTCTCCTTCTTTTCTTTGATTTGGGGCTGCCTAGGGTCCCTTATTCATTCATGATTCTGATGTTGTGAGGGGTGAGGATGATTAATTAAGGTTGGTTTAAGGTGTATATGTGAGTTTGAATTGAAGATTGGATGGATTGATTTAAGGAAAACATGAATTCAAGAAGAATTCAAGAAGTTGTTAGGGTTTTCCCCTCAATGATTCATACGGTAGTGTGTACGGCTCTGCCTACAGCTGTTTAAATTTGATGAATCTATTTTTATATGAAACTAGACATTCAGGGCTTTCCATACATACAAAATATAAGGCCATTGGATTAGTATAGAATTAGTTATGAATTTTTGAAGTTTGACCTAGAATCTTGAATTCCCATCTAGGCAGTGTGAGTTGAGAAGGGTGTAACTCACTCTACACAACTCTAAATTGAGTGAAATCCCATAAAAATTTCAGAGATAGATTCGTTACTAATTATCCCTAACACATCAATGAATTTATCTTAAGTTCAAATCGGGCTAGAATAGGGTAGTCCAGTAGGGTCAAGTTATAGGGCTTATATCTCAAAATATACTCATAAAAATGGTATGAAAATTTTTTCATTTGAAAGCTTGTTCTGTTAGATTTAATTTGATATAAACTTCATATGATTTCATCGAAATTTCTATTTTTAGTGAATTTTCACTTATAAGGGTACAATTCTGGCTAAGAACAGGGCAGTCTGAGGTAAAATAGTAATAACTTGAGTTATACAAATCAAAATGAGATGGGGCCAAAAGAGTTGAAAACTAGACACATAGAGCTATGACATATCGAAATTCAGGTTTAAATGAGTTGAATTGGACTAAAGGTGGATTATACAAAGTTCGGGCAAAATAGGATGAAGTAGGCAGAAAACTCTATTGATGTTTGTATTGAATTTGATGAATGATATTGTGAATATATAATTGTTGTTCCATATTGATTTGCATGTTTGAATGATTTTACTAGTAGTCTGGCACTAGTCATGGGGAAGCGGACTTGACCCGTTATGCTGCTGAAATTCCGGCAGAAATATGTGAATTATATGAATGTTATAAATATTTATATGTTTTGCTCATAAGATTCATATATGCAAGAATGATTTAAGTATGACATGAAGTATATTAATGAAAACCCGTAGTATATGCATGTATAATCATGTTCAAAGAAGGGTAAAAACTATGAGAACTTGCGAGAAAGATGCATCGAGCTACCATATGAGGCATGGCATAGACCAGCTAGTGTGTGCCAGAGCAATACTGTCTAAGACTTAGGCCAGCCCCTGAACAAATTTAAGGGGAATATGTCAGTGGGAGCATCGGGGAAAGTAAACCCGGCAATCCTATATAGGAACGAACTCGATCCTGAAAAGCAAGCTATTATCCAGAGGTGAGAGAGGCCATTCAAGTCTAGGGGACCAAGTACAGAAAAGCAAGATCAAGTTGCAAGTTAAAGAAAGAGATGAATTAAGTCAAGTGCACTTGCATTCAGTCAAGTACAAGCATCTATACGACCATTTCTAATCATCTCATTATGTCATGAGGTTATTATGATTCTTACTTAAGTATATTACGCTATTTGTGTTTCTATGTCTATCATATAATATGCCAAGTGGTTGTTAAAATATAACCTGCTTTGAGAAATATGTTTCAACTTAAAATTGGACCACTGTTTATGTATATGTGCTCATATTTTCATAAGAAATCGATGTGGCTGGAATGTTTATGATGACACTATAAGAGTGATGGTTGAAGGTTACCTACTGAGAACCTTAGGTTCTCACTGCTAGCTTGTATGTTTTTCTTTTTCGTAAACATTTTAGCACCTAAGTTGGAAATCAAGTGCGAGGCGGAGTACTGGGACATTCACTGAGCAAGACTTGGGCGCAAACCAGACTAACAGACTAATGAAGCTAGCTAGCGACTAGTCGAAAGCAAGTTCTGTGTATTATGTTGTCACAATTTCTTTTATATTGTAAATATTTTATTCTCCATGTATCAGAGATGACGAAATTTATGAACTATTATTCAATAATAAAGTGTGCAATTAAAGGGCCATGTATTGTATTTTTCGTATTTTATGGATTCACTTAGCACAGTGACAACATCTTAATATAACTCCATGACTCGAGCATGGCTTATATGATAGAGGGTATTACACCCGAGACCAAGTAATCTCTATCCAATTTCCTAGTTCCAAATAATAGTGCCGTCTGTAACACCCTAATAAATCCATATTACGCTTAAGTCGTATTACGGCGTTTTATTAGTTGTTACTTATGCTCGTGGAAAACTAAACTTACTTGAAATTAAATTACGCGGAAAATACGGTAAATTTTTTTTTTTTGAAATACGTCGTCGCTTTGCAGCATTTTGAAAAGTAAAGCCTTGAGCAAGAAGTCAGATAAAGAAAGAGCGTGTCGCGTAAGATACATAACCCATTCTCATAAAACAAGAGAAAGATAAATAAATAGTAATTCACAAATACATTGCATTACATAACTAATCATTATATCCATATAGGTTCATAATATTTATATACATACATATATATAACAGCATTACATCGAAGAAAGCTCATGGACGTGCCATGATCCAAATTCTAGGTACTAAATACAAACTCCAATGATAAAGCTCATCTCAAAATGAAATATATGAAGATGCAGAGTGACGGTCGCTATAAGTCCCAAAATAGCTTCGTCTGGTGTCCCACGTCGTCCGTCCACTCACAGTGTCGGGGATCCATGCTCCACTCCACCGGATGTGCCATCGGATTCTGGTGACGATGCGGAAAAGTAACTAGAGTGAGAAATAAGATTTCTCAGTAGAACTCGAACCCAACACGGAGGTGTCATCGTCATCATCCCAGCCACTTCGATTTTATAATGAAAACAGTGAGCATGCATAAGGTTCAGTTCTTAGGTTTTCAAAAACATGAATATCCGAAGTGGATTCAATTTTAACATACTCTCTAATCATTTATATCATAACGCACATGGGCATAAGTATAATCATATAAAACATGCGTGACTGTGCTATAAGCTTCTCTTAACTTTTCTCTTTAAGGGTTTGGGCCGAAATCCCTTTTCTTTTCTTTTCTTAACTTGACTTATCTTAAGTCCTTTTCTTTTCACCCACTAAACATAAGTGTAATGAGCTCATACCGTGGCCGTCGCCACCATAGAATTTCAGTACTTACACTAGCTGGGTCATGCCATGCCTCATGTAAGCCCTATCCCCTATACTCACACTAGCTGGGTCTTGCCATGCCTCATGTGAGTCGTGGGTGAGGGGAACTTACTTTGGGTCACCTTCCCTTTTGAAGGATCACACCCTTAGTTTACTTTCTCTTCTTATTAAAGCTTATGATGCAAAATCGTTATGATTCTTTTCCACATTTGGGCGTTACGTATCGCCGTCCCCAAATGTGATTCCTTTAATATATATTATTAAGCATCATATCAACATATCATATTACTATCATCATCATTCATTTTCATATCGTCATCATACCATCATCATAATCATTATCATCATATTATCATAATCATCATCATCATCATCATCATCATATCATCATACGACTATCATAATCATCATCATCATATCATTATCATATCAGTGTCATCATATGGATACATAGAGGCATATATATCACACAAAGTCTTATGAGCTTAGCTTAGTAAATTTGGTACAATCTTTTACTTGAGGTTGTCTCTTGTGTAAACTCTTTTACTAGCCATAAGGCCAATTTCATCCATTATCCTTTTGAAACTTTTAAGTTGAATTATGAAGGTTATCCAATACTTAATGTGGGGGACTTAATGTCTTAAAGCTTATTTCTTATTAACCTTTAAATTTTTACCATAACTAGTTTTACTTTTACAGTGGGGCAGTAACTTTAAAAATTCACCATAATTTCACCTTTTACTCTTTTATTTCGAATTTTGGTATGACTATACTTCTCTGAGTCTATTTTTAAACAAAAGAAACCCCACTCAAAAATTCATTTTGTAGCTTGAGTTATGCACATTTTATTCTGACTGTTCAGAATTGAAAGTTCATCTCGGGTCAGTGATTTTTAAACATTACTGTGAACTCCTCACAAGGAATCTGACAAAACTGTTTTATGGGGATGTTCCTATATGTCTTAGCTTTCTAACAAACTTGGTCCCACTCAAAAATGTTCTGTATAACTCGATTTATGCACGTTTTATTACCTACTGCCCGGATAGAAACCCTTCCAGGAACAGCAAATTTTGAAAATTCGTATCTCCCTCGTTTTAAAGCCAAATCTCACATATTTTATATGCTTGGAAAGCTCTTTGAGTCTACTTTCACAGAAAATTAGTTTCGTTCTATTTGGATCTATATTGAAAGAGTTATTAGTCGCGCCATACAGACTGCCAGAATTTTCCAGTTTCCACGGTTTTAGTTTCAATGAGTTTTCTTGTAAAAACCTTAAGTCTTTTCTTCAAGTGACCATTTTATATTTCCAAACCACTTTTATACTTTGAGATCTTGGTGAAAATCAATATTTTGAGTTCTAAAAAGTTGGGTTCAACATAAAACAAAATGCACAACCAAAGACATTTGCCAAGAAAAGAGCAAAAATCACAAACAACTTATAACAAGAGCATAGCCATGAGGCCTTTAAAGCAAGTCCTAAAACCACCTAGCTATGGAGAGTTTAGGAGTTCTAGAGCTTGAAAAACATAGAAGAGAAAGGGGTTAGAGTCACTACCAAAAAGAGTTTTCTTGAAGGATTTGGGATGAGGTGATGGTTGAAGTGAGCCTTCCTTCTTGTAAGCTTGAAAATGGGGCTTATGTATGAGTGGCCTTGTTTCTCCAAAGACCAAAAATGGTGGCCCTTGAAGGGATGGTGATGCTGGTAATGGAAATGAAGGGAGAAGTAGTAGAGAGATTGGAAGAAGAACAAGGAAGATTGGAAGAACAAGAGAGTAGGAATGGGACTTGGAGAGAGGAGAGAGCTTTGTGTCTTTGGGTGAGGAAATGAAAAATGAAGTGAGGGGGAGAGAGGAGAGGCTGATGGCGCAAAAAGGGGAGGGAAAAGAGTGATGTGATTTTGCTTCTTTTGCAAGCAAGGAGGCTAGGAACCATAGAGTAAAAGGATGAGTTGTGTTTCTCTTGAGTCTTAGTGTTTGGGTAAAGACCATTTAGTGTTTTCTCAAGTGGTTAAAGGCATGAGCTCTCTTAGGATTTGGCTTGGATGGCTAGGATCACTCCAAGTGTCACCATCTTGATTGGAGAGAGTACATTTCTTGTCTTGACTAAAGAGATGCTACTAACCTAGACTCTTAATCTAATGGTGTATGATGAGAAGGCAAATGGATGGTTGGATTTTTGCTCTTGTCCTTGGCCAAGATTTGGTGCATCAATTAGGAGAAATTTTTTAAATCTTCAAAATTATTAGAATTACCTAAGTTGTTAATTCAATTTGATTAATTAAATTGCTCTTACGAATTATGTAATTAAGGTGTAAGAATTAATCTATCTCAACCGATTATGGTAGAACAATTATCTTGTACTTAATAAGATTAGATTAACTTAATTATATTTCTAAGTTATGAATTAATGAGGTTCGAATAATTTGGTTTTAACTAAAATATTTAGTACATTATAATTCAATTATTGACTTGACTCAATTTACTAAGCTCTTGCTCATCGAGATTAGCCAATTAGTCCTCAGTTAATCGTTAATCTCTCTAATTAGCCAGGATCACTGAGCTAATTAGCTTAGACAAAAATTGGGAATGTTACACCGTCTATGGGGACACAATTGATGTTGATTTTTCTTGTCTCTTCCCTGCTTCCTCAAAGTAATGGCCCTCAAAGGAATGTCTGTTGTGCAATGCTAGAAACATCACATGCTAAGTTTGATGAGTTTGCTCTTATTCACACCAATTACTCGTCCATATATGCTATATAATTTGGATTATATCATTCCTGTAGCAACTAAAAGAATATTCAATTCTTTTAATGCATATTATTAAATTAATTTTTATGTGCCTTTTGTATGCTTAATTATTAGGCGTACATTCTGAGGCTTGATAATGAAACCAAATGGCACATGTACTATGACCAATTATTGATCAATCCATTTTTGGACCAAGCGCACATACACCGTCAGTCATGAACAAAGCTTGAATTGCCTGACAACAATGGCATCCAAACTCGAGATCACAAACAACATCGATCATAGTATCTATCAGATCAAGTTAGAAGATATGCTTGGCATGACTGCTGAGACAGAAACCATGGCTAGCCTTATTCGCCGCCACTGGGTTACACGTTCTATGTATCTCCACGAACCTTTTGTTTAGGTGAAGGCATGTGCCTCCTAAGGTGTCTCACCACATGACTCAGACCATGCTAACTAGTGGAAGTTTGATTTACCTCATCACGTGAATTGAAGTAGAAGGAGGAGGAGTCCAACTGTCTGCCACTGCAGTCTCAATGTCGCCATCAATAGTAGGTCCCCACAGAGCTGCTGCTAAGTTCTTGACCATGTTAACATGAAACTCAGGGAGTAGAGCGCCATCGCTGCTCCCAAACGCAGCCTTCATCATGTTCACGAGGAGGAAGGATGGAACGAAGCTTAAATCCTTCCATTGCACCATTGTCTAGCACCTCCACCTTGTAGGATGCCGCACGGCTGCTATCGCTGTCACAGAAGATGAAAGCTTACATTGCCTTTGCTACAACAAACCATGCTGTTGCCCCGAGTTCGCATCGCAGTTGATGATGGCCCTTACCGTCCTGTTACATCGGCACTGCCATGGGTGTGGAGAAGCTATCTCATGAAGATAGGAAGGAGAAGCTTAATCCTTTGTGTCACCTTCGTCACCATTCTCGGTGCCCACCCATCGCCGGTTCACAGCACAACCATTAGTCAATGACATTGCAGCCTCAACTCCATGCTTGTGAGGAAGAAAAAGGCTCCATAGCTACTATTGCTAAGGGCGGCGGTTACACAAAGAGGAACCGGGTCTTGTGTCGATCAATTTTTGAAAAGAAAAAAAAAGGGAATAGACTAACATGCTGAAAAAGGAAAAAAAAAAAGGCAACGTTTATGGGATATGGGAGTTGAATCTATGACCCTAGAGTGTAGCAACAATCTGTAGCCACCACACTAACTAAATGGCACTCAAAATTCTCGCAGCCGGATACTTACACAAGCCAGGCTCAAAATGCAAAAAATATGGAAGAGTTAAAAATCCGAGAATTGTGGGAGGAGAGATTCGATAGTTGACTACCATGCTAACCCGGTGGTGCGCATACTGCTCGCTCCACAATTCATTTGGAAATATCCTGATAGAAAGGAAGTATGAAAATTCGTCAAGAATCGTGGGAGCTGGGAGTAAAAACTGCAACCTTTAGCAATCCGCACATAGCAGGTCACAACACAATACCCTAATCTTCGTCCTCACCACTTTTATCTAAATATATTTTCCCATTATATGCCATATATTTACTCAAAATCCATGGTACTCTCCAAATTTGGATCTAAATATTTTTCATGATGCTTATTATATCTTTGGCATATTATATTTTGCAAATTCTCATACTTGACACATTTTACCATTTAAATAATTTTGGTTATTTATGTGTATAAATATTATTATCATTCACAACATCATTATGAGAGTCATGCATAAGATAATTTGCATAAAAGCTACAGTTGGTTGACCAAAAATAAGGTCATTTAGCCCAGATTAACGTTACGGAAGAAACCGACCTTGAATAAAAGTGTAGCAAAACCAAGACTAGAGCATGAGTGGAAACATGACAAAGACACAGTGCATATTCAAGAAGTCTCCTGACAAAGACACAAAGCAAAGTCCATACTGGGCCTTCGGCTAGATGCGATGTTTGACTCTAAATAAAGATCGGTCAATAGCAAAGTTCAAAGCCCACATCTGACTCGAAATAAGATCAGTAAAGGAGTGGTAGGCTCACAAACAACCAGGTTATTAAATGCTATGTTCCGAGTAGAGAAATAAGAACAGCCAGGCAAACGATTTAAACTTCGACCTCGATTTATTCCTTAAATAAAGTCTACGGATATTACTTAGAAGCTCAGATAAGGAATTTAACCTGCAATGGAAAGCAAAGGCTACAAACTCAGAAACAACCACACGAATAAAGGACGACTTAAGAAAGTTGGATCCTAGCTAAACCACTTAGGCAACCAACCTAAGTCGGAAACCTTGAGCAAAAAAAGGACGATTTAAATCGGACCTAGATCTAATCCCTTGGACATGCGATCTAAGCATGGAAGCCACCCTTAAGCAAATCCCTTAAACATGGAAATTTGAAAAGCTTTGAGGTAATTTACTCAAGTGTGGAGTTTCATTACAAATAAAAAGGGAAAAACAGAACTCATACCTCGAGATGCTTGAATAACAGCATCATACATCCACATCTAACAAGGATTGTCAGAATTTTTAATAGCATACTTGTTTTTTTCTTTCTCTCCTTAGGGTGTGATTAATATCTCACCCCTAAGAGATCTGAGATATTTTTCACCCATTAGGAAGGATGTTCCCAACACCTTATCCTCCCACCAGTAGATGGGATCTATTGATAGTAGAAATTGGAAGAACCTTTGTGAAGGAGGAGCTTTCTTCATATTTGTGTTTTACATGAATCTTACAAAGAAAGCCCCAAGGCTACCTAAATTCTAAGGTCGAAAGTCTAAGCCCAAATTGGGGGCTAAAAGACTAAATTCGACCTAGGAAATAGCAATAAAAATGAAGGCAAATTTGGCAAAGACCCTAAACAAGTACCTGGTCAAGCAAACCAATGTTTGACCAAGGTTATCACAAATCCTAAGGGGCTGGTTCTTAGTTGAGATACACGGGACCTGGGTCTAATATCTCAAGAACTATTACATATGAAGTCCCAGTTAGTAAACGACTCAGAAAAATACAGTACAACCCTTAAGTAGTCTACTTAAGCGGAACACTTACTCAAAGTTTGTTACCACCTCGGAAAGTCCAAGTTTTCATCTCGGAGCATTTAAACCCTTGGGTTTAACTTAAGCAAAATTAAATTTCCTTAGGTTTCAAACTTAAGTGAAATTAAAACTAGGTTATTAAAGACTTCAAAAAATCCAATTCGGTAGAAACCAATTTGGAAAGTCCAATTCGGTCCAAACTAATTCGGAAAATCCAATTTGGTAGAAACCAATTCGGAAAGTCCAATTTGGTCAGAACCAATTCGGAAAATCCAATTTGGTTACAACCAACTCAAAAATCCAATCTGGTCATAACTAGTTCGAAAAAGCTACGTTTTCTCTATAACCTCGGATTAATTTTATTCTTTAAGCGAGTTGACAAGCCAATTGAAGTGTCGCTAATATTCCTTTCAAGTTATTTAACTTAGGTGAAAAGAAAAGCACATACAATTGGCAATGTCAGTTTCATTAATAAACTCGAAAATCAGGAAATGTCAATTACTTAAAGTCCATTACTAAGAGGTCAAAGCCAAAGGTTGTAACCTCTATGTTTACATTAAAGAAACAACCATGAGCAATTAAAGTAATGAGTTCCAGGGGATCTTATGTTTACATTTATCTTTCCTATCCCAAAATTTTGGACTAGACGAAGAAAGAACTACGATCCTAACCAATGAGCTCATTAGTAATAGGAGCTTGATCCTTTCAAAATTCAAGAAATAGATCTCCACAAATATGACTACTCTATAGCAGGGAGACGCTCATAAGTGTTTGACTACACATAAAGAAAGATCAAAGGTAACAAGCCTAACTATGAAGATGAATTCGAAAAAATGAGCTGAACGCCTCTCAACAAAGACCTCAATGGGCTCATAAAAGATTGAGGTAAAAGAATTTGGAGCTTCGATAGACATAGCTGTTGAATAAAACCTACCTTAGAGCAACCCCATGGAAGCAAAGCTTGGAACCATATCAAGCTCTGCTCGACAACCCTCCTCAAAACATGTGAGGATCAAAGGAATATGAACCTCAGCTCCTAACCTACATATTGTTCCAAATTTGATAGTTCACATCTTTTCCTCTTAAAGGAAAACAATCATGGACCTCAGAGTAATGAATAATAGGGGCTTCAAGATAAAACTCAATAACCTAGCTCTATTTACAATAGTCACTATTGTCTTACATGCAACCCCTGATAAGACATGAGCTAGCAAACACGCTATGTTGGCTTTGGCTTGATTGTGCATGACTACGAATAAGCATGATTTCCTGCTAGACTTATCTTAATCTCGACAGTAGAGTTGATCAAATGATTGGGGGCACCAATTAACCATGCAAGCCAGAATGCTTAATGAAGGCCACATAAACACAACTGATGTTGGATGATTCAATGCATGCCTCATAGATGAGTACAACAAGGTCATAATTTGAGGTTTTAACTTTGGAACTGACTTATACTTAGAGTTCGGATAAGAACCCAACTTTTGAAATCATCGTAATTTGAGGATTTAAACCTCAGATCTAAGCTAAGAGCTTATTGAATTATGTTTGGAGTCCGGATAACAATTCAACTCCCAAATGTATAATTCAAGGTCTCAACCTTAGAATCAAGTTATTGCTAGTGTTTGGATAATAATTCAACTCTTAACGTCATCGGAACTTGTAGTCTGAAGTCCTAATATTGAAACTTGGTTATGCTTAAAGATTGAATAACAACCTGACTCTTGATATCATTAGAACTCGTAATCCGAGGCCTTAACCTCGAATCCAAGTTGGAGGCTCTGTTATAGACTAGCCTATAGGCCCAATAGCCATGGATAGGACGACGACACCCAAGGCTTAAGTCAGAAGTCTTGGCCCATATATATACCCTACATCCATTAAAGAGTCTTATCTTATCACTAGAGGAGATATCTCAAGGCGGTTACAGGGAATCTTAATTGAAGGAGAATCCCATAAAAAGAAGAGATAATCTCTCATATTCAAACCCCCAAATCTCTCTATAAACAGCTTTTTAAACAAATGATTCAGGTATACTCTCTTTCCTATTCACACAGTGTCTCTTGACCCATGCTAACTTAGGCATCGGGTCCTTGCAGGTACATCTCCACTAACTAGGATCGAGGATCAACAGCAGCTTCGTGTTTCCTATCCTACCTACACCCGAGACTAGGTAATCTCTATCTGATTTCCTAGTTCCGAACATATACTTAATTAGAAATTGATACTATATAGTTAATGAATTTAATTTTAATGTGTTGTTATTGTAAATCTTTTTTACACAAGACAGCCAATTATATGATGTTACGTACAAGTGTTTGTCTTCCACAATAATTATGTCGTAAGTCATATGTATAATGCTATATAACTTTATTAATTAATAATATACAATATTTTAAGTTAATGTATGAAAAATACGATTTAATTTTTATGTATTGTTAATATGAAAAAAAGATTTATACAAACATCTAATCATATATTATCACATTAATAAAAGTATTTGATTCAATCATTCATTACATTAAAAATATTATAAATAAAATTATATATATATATATTTTAAAAATTTTCAAACAAAATACTTCTAGAATTTTTTGTGTTATTTGTTTTTGCTTTTTAAAGAAAAACATAAGTAGAAAATAATAAGTTTTATTCCTTTTTTCAAGAAGGGGAGTTATTTTTCCTAAAAACAGAAGTGTAAAACCCAATTTGAATAATACCGCTTATAATTTTCTTTAACCTTTAAGAAGTCAGAAGTAGTATTTTTAACTTTTTTATTCTATTTGACTGTATATCTTATTACTTTTCAAAAGGTCATTTTTAATATTTTTTGGGAAGTTAAAATATCTAATATCCAAAGAAATACTAATTAAAATACTTTAAATATTACTATGTATATAAATACAAAATAACTTATGTATAAGTTATTTTTTAGAAGTTACTTTTATATAAGTGTTTAAATATGTTATTTACTCAATCAGGCCATAAGAGAGAAATGTACTCCTCGAATTTTGGTATCCATTAACTTCTTATATTATTGTTATTCTTCTATCATTAACTCTCCTTTTTTTAAAAAAATATCACTCTTTATGCACCAATATTATAATTTTAAAAGAAACAAATACTTTTATATTTATTACATCTAAATAATTTAACAACTTTTTATTCTAATAAAAAATATTTCTATAATTATATCTAAATATAAAATAACATTTTATTTTTACTTATACAATATCATATGATTAAATATTAATTTAAAATTCTTTTATACTAATAGTATATACAAATTAAAATTTTCTCAATTAAAGAAATATTTTTGTCTTAAAGTCTTAACCAATCCAGCTCAATAGCTTGGGTTTCTCCTTTCGAAGAAAAAAAAAATAGGAATTGGAGTTTGAGATATAAATTATATTATTTGTACATCTAATTTTAGAAATATTTATAAATACGTATATATAAAAAAATGGATTTTCACTATTTTATTATTTTATTATTATTTTTTAATTCTTTTAACTCTCAACATGGTTATTAAATTTTCGAGTTAACTCGTAAACTCTTACAAATTTACGATCCTACCATACAAAAATGAGTTAACTCACGTATAAATTCTTTTTTTGCCAAATTCGTACAAATTTAAGTAAACTTTAACAAAAGCGGTAAACTCTTGATTCTATAAATGAATTTATTAGTCTAAAATTATACTTGATATTGCTCCTAAATATAAAATATTAGCCATTTTTATTATATACTTTGGTTTATTAGTGTATTCTATGCAATAGTTATTAGTTTTATTCAATTAATTTTATCTATTTATTATTATTTAATTATATTTTATCGAACTATAAATTAATATATATATATAGAGAGAGAGAGGGGGAGAGTAAAATATAGTATAAAAATAAAGTTATATATTAAATTATATTTTATTTTTTTTATTTGTATTGTTATAAAGTTACAATTATTTATTATTAATCATAAAAATATTATTTAATTATATTTAATTATTAAAATGTATTTTTTAAATAATTTTTTTAAATATGTAAAATCTCACGAGAGTATGAATCGAGTTTACACTTTGAGCTTTTTTTTTTTTTTTGGTAAACTACAATTTCAGCTTATTAAAACTTTATAAATTTGTCTAAATTCTTGAATTTGATAAACAACTCTAAACTCTAAAAATAAATAGTATTTATAAATATCTACCATTTCACGTTATAAAAAAATTAAAATCATTTCTCGTAGGGCATCTGTGGAGACACGCTCGTTCGTCAAACTCGAACGTACTTGACCGGAACAAACAGACAAGTCTCGCGCGCGCGCACGCACACACTGCACTGCACAAAAAGTGAAAACCAACTCTGACACTAATTATTATTAAACTACAAATATTTTGGTCATAATCCTCTGAGTGGGACCGTTCCCTCCATGCATGAATTTCTTGCCTCGTTCACACAATTCATACACAAACGCCCCACTCTCCACTCTCCTCTCTCGCTCTCCTTTCCACCCACTCACGCGCACTTCTCCTCCCTTCCCTTCTCTGACTCTCTCTCTCTCTCTCTCTCTCTCTTTATTGTGTCTGTAAAAACGCAAACTCTCAAAATTTATCTCGTGACTGAGACATGCGAAACAAGAAACCGCTGACTCTCTCTTGACTGTATCTGTCACTTCCCTACTGCCTTTCCTGGAACCTTCCTCTCTCCTCTCCTCTCAAATCTCTGCCTCTCGTTCTTCATACAAAGACCACCACTACAATCTGTTCTTTCCCCTTTATAACAGAGATTTTCGGTTGGGTTCTCTCTCTTCTTTTTTATCTTTGAAACCAGTTTCAGAGTTTTAAGTGCTTTCTCCGTTTCCTTCTTATTATTTCCCCTCTTTCAGTTTGACTCTCGTGCTTTGTTACTACTCTGGGTACTTTAAAGATGGCCCTTTTTTTTTTTTTCCTTTTTTGATCTCGTTCATGTTTAGTTACTTCTTTTATCTTTTATCTTTTTTTCCCATTTTCGTACCGAGTACGAATTTGAGAGTTTGGTTATTATGTTGATTAATTAATTTTTACAAGGTTGTCATTAAAAGTGGGGGCTTTTATAAGATTGGGCATTTGTTTTTATGGAATCTTTCCCTTTTTAACATTCATGCATTTGCGAGAACACACCCATTATTACGAATTGCATTAGCATTCACTCTTACACTGTAATCGCCTATATGATGATATGTCCGTGTATGCGGTGGGTGAGAAATTTGGGTAGAATCCTGTTTTGTGGATATCACATTAAATTTTCTGGGGTTCTCAGGAAAGCAGTGATGCCATTAAGCATTATCACCAGTTTTAATAAATTTCACCAATTTGCATTTTTCTTATGTGGTCATGGGGTATCTTGTGCTTTGTTTGAGGAATTGAGTATCTAATTGTCACTTCTTTTTTTTTTTTTTTTTTTGAATAATTTCAGTACTAGGCAGTGTGAATTTGTGGTACATGAAGGAACTATTCAGTGAGATTTACAAGGCTGATTCTTCATCTTCTTCTGCCTTGTTTTGCAGCTAGGCTACAGTTATGAATATTCAGCAAGAGAAGTTTGTTAGGTCAGTTTGATTATGCTTGCCTTTATTTACTCTCTCAGTGATGTTATGTTTCGATCTATTATAATTTTAGAAGCATCAATGTAGCTGTTAGTAGAAGCATGCTTTATGTTTTTGCCGCTGCTTTTGTTGCTCTCAACTCTCATATTCACTCTTTCAGTCACCACTCCTTATCAAAATGCTTTAAATTTTTCAAATTAAGACCCTTTCAATTTCAGAATTTTTATTCCTCAACCAGCACTTCTCTGTGTCTTTCACTGATTCATTTTCCCTACTTTATATATCTTGTTAAGAGGAATACTAGAATCATGGAAGTTAATATTATATTTATGATGTTCAGGTTTCAGGATTGGAATTCAGAGAAGGGTTCTGAGAGCAATTATCCTGTGATTAAAGCAACACACTCGGGGAGATTTAGGACTACATTAAGTACATTTTCTGCGAAGTTTCAAGGGGGATTGGAATCTGGTTCTGAGAGGATAAAGAGATTCAGTAGATCATTCAAATCTTTTCCCTACAGTAGTGCTCTTTCTGGTAGCTTTAGTTCTAGAAAGAAGATCCTTGATCCACAGGGTCCATTCCTTCAAAAATGGAACAAGATATTTGTGTTATTATGTGTTATTGCTGTATCACTAGATCCTTTGTTCTTTTATGTCCCTGTGATTGATGATGTGAAGAAATGTCTTTCACTGGACAACAAGATGGAGATTACGGCAACTGTTTTAAGATCTTTCTCTGATATTTTTTATATAATCCACATGTTTTTCCAGTTTCGTACTGGATTCATTGCTCCATCTTCGCGAGTATTTGGAAGAGGTGTTTTGGTTGAAGATTCTTGGGCAATAGCAAAGCGGTATCTGTCATCATATTTCTTAATTGACATTCTTGCTGTTCTTCCCCTCCCGCAGGCACGGAAATTTCTCTTTAATTTGTTAGACTTCTTTGATTTTCATATTCTCTATGCCCCTTTATATCTTCGGGGTTTTATGGGGCGTAGATTCAAAATTTAACGTTGTGGTCATCGTTTGTAAGCTTTTTGACTGAACATGCTCAATATTGCTAGGTGGTGATTCTAATTATCATTCCAGAGATGAGAGGCTATAAATCGCTGAATACAAAGAACTTGCTGAAATTTGTTGTTATCTTCCAATATCTCCCTCGAGTATTACGAATAATTCCATTATATAAAGAAGTCACAAGGACCTCTGGCATTCTCACTGAAACAGCTTGGGCTGGAGCTGCATTTAATCTCTTTCTTTACATGCTTGCAAGTCATGTAAGTTTATTCTGCAGTTTTACTTTTTCCTTTCTCATATATTTATAGAAAAGTATTTTTGGTAATATTGATTTCTACTATATGTAATTTTTTGTGTTATTTCCATTCTATTTCTGGGTTTACAGTTTTTTTTTTTTTTTAATAATTGTAAATATACCATCTTGCATATGGTGGATTTATTGTATCTATAACAATTTTGTTTTGTTAGTGAGACATATCTGCTCATGTGGTGGTGACATGTGGCCTCAACACACGTGGGTTACATGTAGATTACAAGATACAAATATTAGAATATTGGGTATAATTAGTCTAGCAAGAATTCTATTTCTTGAATTTGGTGCTGCTAAAGGGTTGTGCAAATATTTTCAAGGATTTAAATATTGGACTTGTCTTAAATTCGGTGAAGCTATAAGAGGAGTATGGTGTATAATATGGTTCTTTGATAACTCTAGTGCAGATTCTATACTTAATAGTTAAAACCTTTTCTTTCCACCGAAAATAATATGATATACAAAGCACGTCAATTTTCATTCATACTCCTTATGTTAAACTAAAATACGACACAGTTTAGATGTGTAGATTTGCTAATTTCTCTATCAATGGTTCGAGGTGAAGTTTCTTATGTATGAAACGCTTGAATAAATTATCTTGCACCCGCGATCTGTATGTCAAACCAGATAAGTTTTGTGATTAGCAGGTTCTGTAAGATCACTATGAAGAAAATACACTTCAAAAAGGAGCCCTGCCTTGTCTTTGACACATTTCAGGCACTTGTGGCAGATGTGATACAAAACTGCAAAATTTTGCTTTGTAGTTTCCGTGTTGTGCCTCTGTATTCATGCTTCTTAGGTCACTATGTATGTTGTAGCTTTAAACTCTGAGGTCTGTATAATTTAGTTTTATTTCCTGTCCCCAGTAATGCATTTCTAAATCTGGCAGATTAACGGTGTATTTTATAATAAAAATTATAATGTTATTGAAAGTTTAGAGTAATGTCTGCCTATCTGTCTGAGTGCTGAGTTTCTTGTTTCTTTCAGGTTGTTGGTGCCTTTTGGTACTTGTTTTCTATAGAACGAGAAACCACATGCTGGCAACAGGCCTGTCGAAGTAATATGACATGCAACAAGGCGGACATGTATTGTAACAGTCATCTGGGAGGTTTGAGCCCAATTTCAACATTCCTTAATGCTTCTTGTCCGATAAAGGAGGCAAACACAACACTCTTTGATTTTGGAATATTCCTTGATGCCCTTCAATCTGGTGTTGTGGAGTCAAGAGACTTTCCCCAAAAGTTCTTTTATTGTTTTTGGTGGGGCCTAAAAAATTTGAGGTATGCTTCATTGATTCTTTTTCACTATATGATATGAATTTAGATTCGAAAATAATCATATTATGTTGCAATATATGATATTGGTGACAGCACTATGAAGTTTGATGTGAGATAAGAGTATTATACAACTGGTAGCTCTGCTTGAACTTCATGTGGCTGCATGCTTATAGCATAGAATTATTTATGGTAGTCATTTTTTTAACCGACTGGGTCTTTAGGGATATAGTTCTGTTAATTTAAATATGCAATTCATGTGTTTTTGCATGCAAGGAGTAGTTCAGTGCACAATGTTTCCAGTTAAATGAAGAGATAATATGTTAATTTGTCATGTCTGATTCTATGTGTTTGTTTTCTGGGGATTAGATCATCTAAAGCATGTAGATGCCTAGATGGTTAAATAGGCTGATTTAGTGCTGAAGACTGGAAATGGTTTTGACTTCAGTTTTTGGAGCTGTTTAATGGCTCAATGAACGTAGAGGGTGTAGGTGAAGGGGTAGGTCTCTGTTGATATGAATGTGTCTTTCTTGCAAATTTTGATTTTGCACACATTTTTACTGAGAAGTTATTATCTGATGTTCTGTCACTTCTCCTTCATCCTCTTTTGGGGGAGCTGGGTGCCTTCATTGCAGTTCTCTTGGTCAGAACCTGACAACAAGTACCTTTGTTTGGGAAATCTGCTTTGCAGTTTTCATTTCCATCGCTGGTTTGGTATTATTTTCATTCCTTATTGGAAATATGCAGGTTTGTACCAAATATCTCCAGAGTTGCTTTTAATCATGCAGTAATGCTGGCAAGCACTATTTATTGATTTTGGATTTGTAAGAAATTGGTTTCTATTGCGATGTTTACCTACTGAAATCTGTTTTTGTTTGATAGTTTATTTATTGGTGTGTGTGCATGGCCTATCAGTCTTTATATTACTAGTTGAATTAAGATTTCCTCGTTTAGCGAATTCCTTGCAAAATAAGACATGCATTAACATCCTTGCAAAATAAGACTATTTTTCTTTTCCTTCTTGCATTTAATTCCTTGCAAAATAAGACTAATTTTTCTTATCCATCTTTTAATGTGCCCTAAAATTTTTGTTCCTAAAATTTTTGTTCTCTGACCTTTATCTTCACATTTCTGCTTGCAAATCCTCATAGTGGTGACTGTGAAGTTAAATAACTGATCTATAATCACTTAAGTAAAATGAGTTATGACCAATGCTATATTTTATAAAAATTATATGGTATATGGATATACTATCATAGCTTCACTGTTTGAAATTTTATGTGTACACGTGGACAGTTGTAAAAAAGAATGAATAAAAGTATAAATTGGTTTAATTTACTGAACTAATACATAACCATCCAATGTATACGTGCTAAAACTTAACAGTTGAGATATCAGTGCATCCACAGTTTTGTATGCTATATTTAACAGTGCATTGTAGAAGTGACCATTAGGTACAGTGGTGCTTCTTTGTGCATTTTGACTAATATTCTTTTATGAGGTTATTTTCTTCTAGGTTTTGACCAATTATGCTTATTTTGGAACAGACATATTTGCAATCAACAACAACAAGATTAGAGGAGATGAGAGTAAAAAGGAGAGATGCAGAACAGTGGATGTCTCATCGACTACTCCCTGACAGCCTGAGGGAGCGAATCAGACGATATGAACAGTACAAATGGCAAGAAACCAGAGGTGTTGATGAAGACAATTTGGTTCGTAATCTTCCCAAGGATTTGAGAAGGGACATTAAGCGTCATCTTTGCTTGGCTTTGCTGATGAGAGTAAGTTTCTTCACCTCTATTTTTCTTATTATCATTATTATTGTTTTACTAGAGTTATTTTTCTTTAGCTCTGATCTTCATTCCTTTTTTAGCTGTTTCATTCTGGAAATTTTTTATCCATGATAATTGTGAATTTCTTTTTCATGTTGGATATCTTTCTTCAAAATGTCTGGCAAGTCACTGAATTAGAATGTACTTCTAGTGTGAGTTTCGCATTTCTATTTTTTGATTGGTGATACATTGAATTGAAATATCCAGTGGTCAGTATCTCCTGGATTTCTGCTTCTAGGACACTTTATAATACATAGCATATTGCTCTATGCAAAGTTTTTCTGTTTTTACCAAGTTTCTTGTTTGAACGTGTATTGTACATTAGAGCACTTAAAAGGGGTGCTGTGCATATTTTCATTAGTAATTTTGAAAGAGATTAATTTTGATATGTTCCAGTGTAAGGAGTTTTATATTATCATCTAATAATGTGCTACTAAGTGTGTCACTTTTGAGAGAGTAATTGTAAAAATCAAAGATTTTTGCTGATATGACAATATATAATTAGATGATTTGACAATATATAATTAGATGATTGTATAAAATACTTTTATATATTAAAGTGACAAAATTAAATTCATTTTAAAATGCTCGTCTTCTTTATGGTAATTTAATGCACCGAGATAATAAAATTGTTGTTAGTATTGTTCCAGTACTGGTTTCTGCAAGTGTTTCTTGCTTTGTGGAAAGAGGATCTATTGCTAATTTGAATGATGTTGGTATGGTAGGAAGTCTGATCGATTTAATGACAACTCTTGAAAGTAAACAGATTAACATCACCATTGGAAGATTTAGCTATAGTTTTCAAATAATATTAGTAATAACAAGATCCTTTATCTTGTCTAATCTTAAGGTGCCAATGTTTGAGAAAATGGATGAACAACTTTTGGATGCCATGTGTGACCGTCTCAAGCCAGTGCTTTACACAGAAGAAAGCTACATTGTCCGGGAAGGAGACCCTGTCGATGAGATGCTCTTCATAATGCGAGGCAAGCTATTGACAATGACAACTAATGGTGGAAGGACAGGCTTCTTTAACTCCGAGTACCTAAAGGCCGGTGACTTCTGTGGAGAGGAGCTTCTCACATGGGCTTTAGATCCTCATTCCTCATCCAATCTTCCCATTTCAACCAGGACTGTCCAAACACTTTCAGAAGTAGAAGGATTTGCTCTCAAAGCCGATGACTTGAAGTTTGTGGCGTCTCAATTTCGGCGGCTTCACAGTAAGCAGTTACGCCACACTTTCAGGTTCTACTCGCAACAATGGCGAACGTGGGCTGCATGTTTCATTCAAGCAGCTTGGCGGCGCTACAGTAAAAAGAAGCTTGAAGAGTCTCTCATTGAAGAAGAGAATCGGCTGCAAGATGCATTGGCCAAGGCGGGTGGTAGCTCACCAAGTCTAGGTGCCACCATATATGCTTCCAGATTTGCTGCGAATGCACTTAGGTTGTTGCGCCGTAGCGGCACAAGGAAGACAAGGGTGGCAGAGAGAATACCGCCCATGCTGCTTCAGAAGCCTGCAGAACCCGATTTTACTGCTGAAGAGCAGTAAAGTGCTATGTTCGTCAATGTCTGGTTCTCTAAAGAAAAGGATGTGACTAAGAAGGAAAAATGAAAAGGTAAGATGTTTATGAAGTTGTATGTATAAATATCGGATTGTTACTCTAGAATTTTCGTTTACATTCATTTTTAATCCTTTAAGTACCTGGTCCGAGTCATGAAAGCTTATAATTAAATGGATTCTAGGGATATGACAATGAAATTCTTTAATGTGCTTTTATTAATTACGGTGTTGGAAGAATAGATTTCCATCAAGTCGCTACATTGACACACATGATGCCACTGAAAACTTGATTAATAGCTTACTATTTTGTCGTTAGAGGTGTATAAAGGATAGATTGGGTCATTTACCCAGGCTTGAACTGACTCGATTTTTTTAAGTGAGATCATTTTTCAAAAACTCTAGATTTAACTTGATAATAACTAGATTAATGAACGAATTAAATCGGGTTAATTCAATGTTTGGACAATATATATATACATATGTAATGTCATAAAATTTTGAAAGTAAGATAACAAAAGGAATTTAATTTTGATATATTATCCGTGTAAAAAGGTTTTACATAGACATCTAATCCGATATTGTCACAAAAGTATTTTACTCAATCACTTATAACTTTAAAAATTTTACAAATAGAAACTTATATTTGGATATATGTGCAAAATTATTTTATAATGATAATGTATCAAAATTAAATTCTTAAAAAAATTAATATTAAATTATTGTTATGATTTAATATTCTATCACTATTTTAAGTTGTAATTATTTTGTTAATATGAGGTTTGTAGGAAAAATAGAAGTTTGAAGCAAGCCAATGATTTCACATACTTGTGATTCTAAACCTAATTCAAGAAGAACGCATGAGATAGTAGTCATATAACATTAAAAGTTTTCGATTTTCCAAATTTACATGTCTTTTGGATTTATTTAGCCTCTTTGTGTAGTCTTTAGAAATTGGACAAAATGTTAGTCGTGGACAAATGTATATCAAAACTCGTAAGAGGAAGGATGGATCCTTTGTAAATACTGATGAGACAAGGGTTATAAGGGTAAGTTTACCTTGGGTGTCTTTCTATCATTACCATTGCGTCCTTGTTTTATAAAATTAACCAAGAGGAGCAAATTAAATTGGCTATGACTCAAGGCATTAGAGACGAGTGTGAAGTCTTCCCTAAAGATGCTATTGATAAAGTATTAGGGTCAAAGCACTCTTGGAGGCTGTGACCCATAGGTATAGAAGTAGCTTTTACTAATACATTTAGGAAATTTTGAGAGCAACTTAGTAATATAACTAACTCTTTTGAGCTCCGTCATCTTTTTCTACCAACTAAGAGAAGTTTGTTCAATTAGAGTCTTAAAAGTACAAGGAACATTGAATGCACTTAAGGCTTAAATGCATGATGTCGGAGGAAAGAAGAATCCTTGAAGAATTTGCGACTCTTTACAAGTAAACGAAGTTTCTATTGGAAATGATGCTTCCATTGTTTGATATATACTACTATTTGAAGAATATGAATCCTTTTAACTGGCAACAATATTTTTGTTGTTTGATGGATGCTACTTGTCGAATTGTTGTTGTTTATTGAACTTATTTCACAGTTGACTAAAGTTCGACTAAAGTTTGACGCTGACTTGTTTTAGGTTGCTAACAAGTTTGGCTTTGTTTTGAACCAGAACGTACATGTGTTTGCTTATAGGTTTCATGCCATCATTTTCTCATAAGATATTGATTTTTTCCATCTCGAATGTCATAGATATTTTTGGAATGGTTTAATTATTCTATAGGTTTTATAGCTTTACTCAATTTTCAATTAAATCTCTATAATTTAAAAATTTATAATTAGATCCCTACATTAAATAAAATTTTGTAATTAAGTCTTTAGAAGTAACATTATTAAAAAAAATATGGCAATACTATGATGCACCTAATGAAGTCAAGTGCACCACATACTTTGTTTGTCTAAATCGTTCAATATATATAGAATGAAAATCTATGACTAATTAAAAATAGTATGGAGTACAATACACCACCAGTTAGTATAGTGTATTCTAGGCAACCACCATTACTCTTTTCATCATTCCTTTCTCACTTGCAAATTCAACCTCTTAAAACCACCGCACACAACCACCACTATACTCAACCACCACCATAAATCACACCACACCACACCACACAACCACCACTATAAACCACAACACATAATCACCACCACCACCACCACCACCACCACACAACCACTAATGTAAACCATATCATTGGTTTCAACTTCTCACCAAGAAATATTCAACAACATCAACAACAACCATTAAAGCTAAAGCCATTACTAAATGGAAAACTTTAGTCCTTCCCTTTTCCTTTTCCTTCCCATGCTTCTATGTATGATAACAAAGTGAAAAACATTTCACACATGACACACCTGAGAATAGCAACAACAGTGACCCATCCTACTCAAAAATTGAGCACCCTTGAATTAGAGAAGAGGAAGAAGAAGATTATGCCATGGCTTCTTTGGGCAGGGGGTGGTGGTTTGGGTGGCTATGGTGGTTTGGGTGGTTGGTAGTGGGGGGAAGGAGGATGGAGGGTGTAGAAGGAGATAAAGATGGAATATTTCATAAATATTCCATTTTGTTGTAACGATTGTTATCTTTAATGATCTAATTGAAAAATTTTATACAATGTAGGGCTAATTACAAATTTTAAACTATAAGAGCCTAATTAAAAATTAAGTGAAACTGTAAGAATCTACAAAATAATTAAATCTTCTTGAAACTATTGACTATTTATTAGTGTTTTATGCATTTTTGGTGACAAGTGAAACTTTAGAGTTTTAATTATTTCACAACAACATGAAGTGTTTTGAGTTTTATTTCTTAAAGAAATTGATTTTGCTTTGAAGTGTATCTTGGATGTTATCATTGGGTGCATTTGTTTGTGCTTCTAGTATAAAAAGAAGTACTTTTTTTTTAATTTTTCAAAAAAAATACTTATATAATTTTTAATGTTGTTTGTTTGTACTTCTAAAAAAAAGCAAAAGTAAAAAATAATCAATTTTTCTACTTTTTTGAGAAGTAGATAGGGAGTTGCTTCTCCCAAAAGCAGAAGCAATAGGAGAGAATATTGCTCCTTAAAACTCATAACCACTTTCTTCACACTCAATTATGATTTTATTCTTAAAACTTTTAAAAACTACCACTCTCTTTTAACTCTCATCCTCTCTCTCTCTCCATATCCTTAATTGTAATTTTATTAAATAAAGTATTTCTATGTTTATCACATCCAAATAATTTAATAACTTCTAATTTTGATAAAAAAAATACTTATACAATTATATCTAAACGTAAAATAATTTTTTGCTTTTACTTCTATTTCTACTTTTTAAGAAGTACTTCTTCTAGAATTTTAACCAAACGGACCCATTTTTTTCCCTAAGGTTTGAAGTGTATCTTAGTTCTTTCAATCTTTGATATTGAGTGCATTTGTTTATGATTTTGGAATGAAGAAAGTATTTTTTTTTTAAAAGTATGTTAAAACCACTTTTTATTCCCTGCACGTATTCTTAGATTTCGATTTTAGTCTCTACACTAAAAAAAATTTAGTTTAGGTCTCTACACATTAAAAAAATTTTGGTTTAGGTTCCTATAATGGTATTGAGTAAGTCCTTACCATTAAAAAATTACTAGAGAGTGTTAGTTTTTGGTAACATGGCTAACAAGATCTAAGAAAGGACATGGTGACCCTTGGTTAATATCATTTCAAGTTTAAAATAGGTTATTTTGATAATATTTCAATCACTTTTATTTTTGAAAAAATGTCATTTTAGACCTAAAAAAGGCTTTAAAAAGGTCATTTCAAGACTAAATCAACATATCATGCCTGTGTATGATCCCATCAGCCATGTTAACAAAAAGTAACACAATCTAGTAATTTTCTAATGATAGGGACTAACTCTTTAACCAAATACTATTATAGGGACCTAAACTAAAACCTTTTTAATTTTGGAACTAAAACCAAAATCCGGTACACATGTTGGGGTCAAAAAGTGGTTTTAACCAAAAAAGTACTCCTAAAGTTTTTCATATTGTTTGTTTATGCTTCTGGAAAAAAAAAAGAAGTAAAAATAATCAATTTTGCTTCTTTTTATTAAAAATAAATAGGGGGCTATTTCTTTAAGAATTAGAAACAGTAGAAAAGATAGGATTTCATCCTAAAATTTTGAAACCACCATCATTAACATTTTATTCTTAGATTTTTTTTTTAAAAATTATCATGCATACCTTGCTTCTCTCCAAAATGAATTTATGACACTTTATTTAAAAAAATTGTTATCTTTAAATTAATTTTCATTGACTATATATTTACTTTATTTTTAATTAAAAATATAAAATATAAAAAGGATTACCTTGAGTATTCTTGTTTTTATAAGGATACTGGTATCTTTTTGTATTCAACGGCTGTGATTTAATTACAAGTTTCATAAATCTTAAATATAATTAAAAAATAATTTTAAAACTTTAATAATTTGAATTATTGGGAGACACTGTAATATCCCCATATAACGTAATAGGAAATAATTAAAATAAACTTTTATTATTCACAATCTTGCCTTTGAACATTTTAAAAAATGATTTTTAGACCCTTATATATTATTTACAGTCTTGCCCCTGAATATTTTCGAAAATGATATTTAGGTCCCTATATCAACAGGATTAGTAAAATAAGGTTTTAGACGAAGCAGACTCGCGTAGCAAAAACGTAGAAACCTAAACCTCAGCTAATTGAGCCACGGAGGTATCCATATGTGAAATAACGTGGGATGCCCCTAGATTTACCTATAATTACGAAAATGTCATTAGCCATAAACAACAAAAACCAGAAAGGTCCTCAACTTGCAAAACGTTTAATTTACACTGTTAATCGATTTATTTGATTTTATTGAATCTTTAAGCTTGATTAGAAATTAATTAAAGGTTGATCAAGAGTTAATTAGATATTAGATTAGAGATAATTAGAATAGAAACATATAAAACTTCTCAAATTTCTTCAAAACCGTTTTACCGATTTGAAGGAAATCGGTAAAATTACGGTATTTTAAACTGTTGGAACCGAACCAATAGAATTACACCTTGAAAACCCTAACATTAGAGGCCAAAAACTCAGCCACCTTACCCTTGTAAGTGCTGCTTTCAGCCATAAGAAATGGGGAGGTGTGGCTGAATTATTAGCCATTCAAGTATCATCCAATAGAAATTGAGGATTTCAACTACCAAGGCTTATTAAAACTTCAATATTTCCTCTCATCTCCTTCATTTGGTCGCCCCTTTTCTGCTGCATTCTCCTCATCTTCTCTTCTTCTATTTCATCTTATTTCCTCCCACCTTCAAGCCTTAATCATCCTCTTCATCAAGAGAAACCCAAATCTAACTGGATTTGCATTAAACCAAAGGTAGAATTCAACTTCTTTGCATGATTTTATTAAACTAATAACTGTTAGGATTGATTTCTTCTGTTATGTAACTGATGATATATGGTGGTGATATGATATTTTATGGCTGACTTATCATGTTTTTATTTGGGTTGATTGAGATTTGAATGAGAAAACACCAAGAGGCACAAAACAGAATCTGTTAAGTTGAAGAAATCTACGGTGGTCCGTACGGCGGAGTGTACGGCTCCGCCTACCACTATTTTAATCTGATGAAACTATTTTTATATGAAACTAGACATCTAGGGATTTCCATACATATATCATATAAGGCTTTTCGATTAGTATTGAAGGAGTTATGAATTTTTGAATTTTGACCTAGAGTTTTGACTCGGTTTTGACTTTGATTTTGGGCAGATTAGGTTGTTTAGGGTAGAACTCGCCCCATACTACTTGGAAACGAATGAAACAAACTTTGTTAGAAAGCTTACACATAGAAGAATGTCCCATAAAAATTTTAGAGTTAGATAAAGTTCCGTTTGCTCCCAGTGATGCAAGAAAGTTGCCCTATATCCAAACCAGGCCAGCATAGGGCAGTTCAGGAAGGTCAGAATTCGGGGCTTATAACTCGAGCCCTACTAAGTCAAATGATATGAAACTTTTTGTAAACAAAACTTTGTCCAGTTAGCTTCAATATGAGATTAATTTCGTATAATTTGAGTCAGTTTTCGATTTTTAGTAGATTTTTACTTTTAGGTGTCTGATTCTGGCTAGCCCCCGGGCAGACTGGGATAAAATCTAAATAACTTGAGCTATGGTTATCAAAATGAGATGGCACCAAAGAGGTTAGAAAATAGACACATAACATCTTAACATATCCAAAAATTGAGGTCCAAATGAGTTAAGTAGAAATTATGGCTTGATTTATAAAAACCAGGTTGACAGACTTTGCTGAGGCAGAAACTCTACCTTAATGAGATACATGTTATTATGAGCTCAATGTTGAAACAAGTATGCAATGTTGTGATCTCTATGATAAATTGGTATTCTGATGTACTGGCACCATTCATGGGGAAGTGGACTTGATCCGTTATGCTGTCAAAATTCCGGCAGAAACATGTGAATTATATGAATATATTGAATGTGGGTCCCTTCACCTGGAGGCAGTTACGAGATCCCTCCTAGTGAAGGCAGTTAAATAAGATGAGATATGAATCCCTTTCACTTAGAGGCAGTTGCACTTTGAATCCCTCCTTGTGAAGGCAGCTACCCTCTACCTTGGAGGCACGTGGTCAAAAGAGAACCCTCAATTAGAGGCACGTGACCAAAATGAGATCCCTCTAGGACTAGAGGCACGTGAATCCCCTTGTAGGTGAGTCGGTGTGACGACGGTCACGAGTCGAGCTGACGAGCTCACTCTAAGGCCAGGCTACCTGAGGGCAGTAAAGGCTAAAGACTAAAGACTCAAGACTAAAAATTAAAGCATATGCAAGCACTCCGCTCACATGAGGCATAGCATCGACCCAGCTAGTGTGAGTATAGGGGCTAGGACTTACATGAGGCATGGTATGACCAAGCTAGTGTAAGTACCGAATGAAGGCCCCATATTCCTAAGAAACGTGACATGGCAATCATACTTTAGAATGTGGCACGTAAATATTTTATGATAAAAGGGAAGATAAAGAAAGAAAAGTAAACTTTATGTACATGCATGACTTTAAGTACAAGTAAAGTTATGTGCCGATGTTATGTCTTAGTATATTGATGCTATTGTATTTTATTATGTTTCAACTACTATTCCTAATATAATTCATGAAATTTGTTTTGTATGGGCTCTCCCAAATTGCCAAGTGTGTGAGTAAAACGAACTTTGCTTCGGACATTATATTTTTGAACTATAAAATTTAGCAGTTTTATATAGCATATTCACCATTTTCATAATAAACCGAAACAAACTGGAGATGACAACGATGACACAGTTTATATTAGTTTAATAAATCCTATTGAGAATTCATAATTCTCACTTCTATGTTTATTTCCGGGTTATCTTCAGATAGTTCAGCAGTTTCGAAGAAGGTCTTCCGAGGCGAAGTTGACTTGTAAGATTGAAGGTGGCCGAAGGTTGCTGCCAGGTAAGGTCCGATTAAGTGACAGTAACAACTCCTAGGTGAGGTATTATGACTTAAGCATAATACCGTACTCGGGAGGGTGCTACATTAACGGTATCAGAGCAGTTCGATCCTCCCCAGACCTAAGGAATTGGACTGACTACGTTTCCAGTATACTTTGGAATCCTTAGAAAATGAGAGAATGTCATGCGACTAATCTTGTCTGCTTAGATAAGATATAAGATAGGAAATTAAATTAGATATGCATGACCGCCTAACTGAGATTGTTATTGGTTGCTGTCACACTTAACTTATTATTGAGCCTGATCAACTCAATGCTTTATTGTTTGTGACTAGGAACTAATGGCTTCCAGGGGGCATGGTAGGCCACGAAATAGACCCACTCCAGAAGGTCCTGCTAATTTTAATGACACGATGCGTGAAATAGCTCAAGCAATGGGGAGCAGGCCGCTGCAGCTCATCAGATGATGGACCAGTTGGGTAGGGGGCCCGAGGCCAGCCATGGAGGCAATCCACATGGCCTAGAAGCAGACCTGGATTATCTTAAATTCGCTGAGTTTAGGAAAGCAAATCCGCCTAGTTTCCGTGGAACTTTCGACCCAGATAAAGCCGAGGAATGTGTCAAAGCAATGGAGAAGATCTTTTTTGTCTTGGCCTGCACTGATCAACAGAAAGTGGCCTTTGCCACTTATATGTTGGAAGCGGACGTCGAGTTTTGGTGGAATGGCACGAAGAGACTATTGGGGGAACCCCAAGTCGATATCACTTGGGACATATTCAAGGAGGTATTTTATCAAAAATATTTCCCTGCATCTATATGAAACGCTAAGGAATTGGAATTCATGAAGCTTCAACAAGGAAATATGAGTGTTTCAGAGTATATTGCTAAGTTCGAAGAACTCTGTAAATTTTCCACCATCTATCAATGCAACCCTGACGAAAACTGGAAATGCATCAAATTTGAAGGAGGACTAAATGCGGAGATTTTAGCTTTGGTGGGGCCAATGGAGATAAGAGATTTCGCTGCATTAGCAAACAAAAGTCGATTAGTTGAAGAATATAACAAGAAGCTCGCTAATGCTAGGATGGATGGTTATGGAAAGAGACCGACACCTGAAGATCAGGAACTCGAATATGCCTCACCACCGAAGAAGCTGCGTCAATTTAATGGACGTGGGGATAAGCCATTTCAGGGGCCAAGTGCAGGGCAAGTATGCTCTAAGTGTGGAAAGGCTCATGGAGATAGACCTTGTTTGGCTGGACAAAACGTATGTTTCAGGTGTGGGAAGCCGGGTCACATGATCAAAGACTGCTTATATACACATCAGTCATCTACCCCTAAACCGCAATGACCAAGACGGGTCTCCACCTCAAATATTGAAGAGCAAGTTCCGCAATTTTGCTGAACTATGTTATGTTAAATTATATAACAGGGGTGTTACTGCATTATGCTTATCGAATGTGCTTATATATCAACTCTTTCATTAAACTACTACGGCAATAAATAGTTAGTTTTGGTGACTCAATTTTGGGGACAAAATTTTTTTTAGGGGGTAGTAATATAACATCCCCATATAACGTAATAGGAAATAATTAAAATAAACTTTTATTATTCACAATCTTGCCCCTGAACTTTTTAAAAAATGACCTTTATGTCCTTATATATTATTTACAACCTTGCCCCTGAATATTTTAGAAAATAATATTTAGGTCCCTATATCAACAGGATTAGTAAAATAAGGTTTTAAACGAAGCAAACTCGCGTAGCGAAAACATAGAAACCTAAACCTCAGCTGATTGAGCCATGGAGGTATCCATATATGAAATGGCATGGGATGCCCCTAGATTTACCTATAATTATGAAAATGCCATTAGCCATAAACAACAAAAACCAGAAAGGCCCTCAACTTGCAAAACATTTAATTTACACTGTTAATCGATTTATTTGATTTTATTGAATCTTTAAGCTTAATTAGAAATTAATTAAAGGTTGATCAAGAGTTAATTAGATATTAGATTAGAGATAATTAGAATAGAAACATATAAAACTTCTCAAATTTCTTCAAAACCGTTTTACCGATTTGAAGGAAATCGGTAAAATTACGGTATTTTAAACTGTTGGAACCGAACCAATAGAATTACACCTTGAAAACCCTAACATTAGAGGCCAAAAACTCAGCCACCTTACCCTTGTAAGTGCTGCTTTCAGCCATAAGAAATGGGGAGGTGTGGCTGAATTATTAGCCATTCAAGTAACATCCAATAGAAATTGAGGATTTCAACTACCAAGGCTTATTAAAACTTCAATATTTCCTCTCATCTCCTTCATTTGGTCGCCCCTTTTCTGCTGCGTTCTCCTCATCTTCTCTTCTTCTATTTCATCTTATTTCCTCCCACCTTCAAGCCTTAATCATCCTCTTCATCAAGAGAAACCCAAATCTAACTGGATTTGCATTAAACCAAAGGTAGGATTCAACTTCTTTGCATGATTTTATTAAACTAATAACTGTTAGGATTGATTTCTTCTGTTATGTAACTGATGATATATGGTGGTGATATGATATTTTATGGCTGACTTATCATGTTTTTATTTGGGTTGATTGAGATTTGAATGAGAAAACACCAAGAGGCACAAAACAGAATCTGTTAAGTTGAAGAAATCTACGGCGGTCCGTACGGTGGAGTGTACAGCTCCGCCTACCACTATTTAAATCTGATGAAACTATTTTTATATGAAACTAGACATCTAGGGCTTTCCATACATATATTATATAAGGCTTTTCGATTAGTATTGAAGGAGTTATGAATTTTTGAATTTGGACCTAGGGTTTTGACTCTGATTCTGGGCAGACTGGGTTGTTCAGAGTAGAACTCGCTCCATACTACTTGGAAACGAATGAAACAAACTTTGTTAGAAAGCTTACACATAGAAGAATGTCTCATAAAAATTTTAGAGTTAGATAAGGTCCCGTTTGCTCCCAGTGATGCAAGAAATTGCCCGATGTCCAAACTAGGCCAGGATAGGGTAGTTCAGGAAGGTCAGAATTCGGGGCTTATAACTCGAGCCCTATTAAGTCAAATGGAATGAAACTTTTTGTAAACAAAACTTTGTCCAGTTAGCTTCAATATGAGACCAATTTCGTGTAATTTAAGTCAGTTTTTGATTTTTAGTGGATTTTTACTTTTAGGTGTCTAGTTCTGACTAGCCCCTGGGCAGACCAGGATAAAATCTAAATAACTTGAGCTATGGTTATCAAAATGAGATGGCACCAAAGAGGTTAGAAAATAGACACATAACACCTTAATGTATCAAAAAATTGAGGTCCAAATGAGTTAAGTAGAAATTATGGCTTGATTTATAAAAACCGGGTTGACGGACTTCACTGAGGCAAAAACTCTACCTTAATGAGATACATGTTATTATGAGCTCAATGTTGAAACAAGTATGCAATGTTGTGATCTCTATGATAAATTGGTATTATGATGTACTGGCACTATTCATGGGGAAGTAGACTTGATCCGTTATGCTGCCGAGATTCCGGCAGAAACATGTGAATTATATGAATTTATTGAATGTGGGTCCCTTCACCTGAAGGCAGTTGCGAGATCTCTCCTAGTGAAGGCAGTTAAATAAGATAAGATATGAATCCTTTTCACTTGGAGGCAGTTACACTTTGAATCCCTCCTTGTGAAGGCAGCTACCCTCTACCTTGGAGGCACGTGGTCAGAAGAGATCCCTCAATTAGAGGCACGTGACCAAAATGAGATCCCTCCAAAACTAGAGGCACGTGAATCCCCTTGTGGGTAAGTCGGTGTGACGACGGTCACGAGTCGAGCTGACGAGCTCACTCCAAGGCTAGGCTAGCCAAGGGCAGTAAAGGCTAAAGACTAAAGACTTAAGACTAAAAATTAAAGCATATGCAAGCACCCCACTCACATGAGGCATGGCATCGACCTAGCTAGTGTGAGTATAGGGGCTAAGAGTCACATAAGGCATGGCATGACCCAGCTAGTGTAAGTACCGAATGAAGGCCCCATATTCCTAAGGAACGTGACATGGCGATCACGCTCTGATGTGGTATGAAATGACGATCATACTCTGGAATGTGGCATGTAAATATTTTATGATAAAAAGAAAGATAAAGAAAGAAAAGTAAACTTTATGTATATGAATGAATTTAAGTACAAGTAAAGTTATGTGCCGATGTTATGTCCCCAGTATATTGATGCTATTGTATTTTATTATGTTTAAGCTACTATTCCTAATATAATTCATGAAATTTGTTTCGTATGGGCTCTCCCAAATTGTCAAGTGTGTGAGTAAAACAAACTTTGCTTCGGACATTATATTTTTGAATTATAAAATTTAGCAGTTTTGTATAGCATGTTCATCATTTTCATAATAAACCAAAGCAAACTGGATATGACAACGATGACACAGTTTATGGTAGTTTAATAAATCCTACTGAGAATTTATAATTCTCACTCCTATGTTTATTTCCGTGTTATCTTTAGATAGTTCAGCAGTTTCGAAAAAGGTCCTCCTAGGCAGAGTTGGCTAGTAAGATTGAAGGTGGCCGAAGGTTGCTGTCAGGCAAGATCCGATTAAGTGACAGTAACAACTCCTAGGTGAGGTATTATGACTTAAGCATAGTACCGTACTCGGGAGGGTGTTACACACATGGCATATTCTTAGCCACAAATAACTTAAGAGTATCAGTACCCTTGAATTATATAGAGCTACTCGAGAAATCTCCAATATTAAATAATTAATATTTATTTTAAGATATTTACCATCTATAAAAAATACTTTTTTATGCAAACATATTTATTAAGAAGTGATCTTTTATGTTTTCAATTGTAATTTTATTAAAAAATAAATATTTGTCATATCCAAATAACTCAACAACTTCTGATTATGATAAAAAAAAAATACTTTTATGATTATGTCCAAACATGCGAACAATTTTCTGCCCATATTTCTATTTTTACTTCTAATGCTACTTTTGATAATTAGCTTTTTGCATAAGCTTAACCAAATAGTCCCATTAGCCCCAAACAGTCCCATTAACTTACTAAAATATAGTCATTTATATTTGGCTTATTTTTCTATTGGTATTTAGTTTAATCTAAATCAAAATTTTGAACTTAATTTATTATATTGTTTCTTACCAATTATGTTTTTTTATTATTTTAGTCAAATGATATTGCAAGTGAGCCTATTACACCATGCAACAAGGTCATCGCATGAAAGTAACACAAATCACCAAGAAAATGTGTGCAGTGGTTGTTTTATGTTTATTAACTATTGGATTACTTCTAATGAAGTTATTAAGGATTTGTACTTACAACGTTTGATTAGAATTTTAATTTTATTATGAATTTGAAGTTATGATACTCATTGTGAATGTTTCTAATTGAATTTGGCTCATATATTAGTAGTTTTACAAAACTATTTTCATTTGTGATTATAAGGACATAAATGTTAATTAATCAATTAAGGATCAAGCTATTGGCACTCCCTTTTATGTACCTATCCACACTTCTCGCTATCGTATTATAACTTTAATTTTCTAAAGTACTCTCACTCAAATGAACTAATTTTATTGAAATTCATAATTAACCCTCCAAATTAGTCCTTGACAATATCCTTGATGGACACATTAATTCCTAACAAAAAATAATCGATCCCATAGTCCTTGACAATTACACAAATTGGACATCTATAGTCCCTAAATCACTTGCAATTAGTAATGACATTGATATTGAGGTAAATGATGACTAGGACTCTCCTAACCCTAATTGACATGTCAGCCTTTAAGCGCACATTTTGCATAACTTGAAAAAGCCTATCAATATGCACCATTGTAATCTATTACACTCAACCCTAACCTTTCAAAATGATACATTAATTTGGGATATTTTAAAGTTATGCAAACTATATGTTTAGAGAGTGACAAATGGAACGGGGTTATGGAAGTTCCAAAAGTCATCAATGAATGGATAATACCATCAGTAATACTTGGTGCCATGTGGCGCTAAATGGCACACAACTATTACTCATGGAATTATAAACAAAAATATCTCACAAGTTAGGGTTTAGGGTTATGTTATTAACAAAATTTTATTGATAAATATATTTTTTATTTTTTTGTTTTTAAAAATAATACATTACTGACAAATATTCTATCGATCAGTTAATTTGCCAATTTAAAATTATTTTATTTTGAAAAATAAATTATTAATAGAAAATTCCATCAATAATGTTTTATTTTCAATAAAAATTAATCTTTTATTTTTTTAAAATAACATTTATTTGGAAAATAAAACTACTGACAAAAAATCTATTAGTATTTGAAATTTTTGAACATTGGCGCCAACTTCACTTGGAATTTCCATTTATTTTGATTGCCAATGGTAATATCAATTAATGAAAAGATTTGTTTTATTAATATAGTTATTGGGGTTAATTGCAGTTCACCCCTTATATTATAGGCTGTGTGCACTTTACCCTTTATATTTTAAAAATATGCTTCCTGACTACTTGCATTTTCGCAAATGTGCATTTTACCCCAAATAAGTGCACTATACTCACCTAAAATTTGGATCATGTGCAGATTGACCCCTTGAGCTTTCCTAAATGTGCAACCCAACACCCTAAATGTGTAATATTTTTGTTCATAATTGATAAAAAATCAATAAAAGGACCAAAGTGCATATTTGGGAAAATATAGATAGTCGAGATACATATTTTTAAAATGTAAGAAGTAAAGTGCACATGACCTATAATATAGGGGGTAAATTGCAATTAACCCTAGTTACTGATAGAAAATCTGTCGGTAACATAAGAATAAGGGCATTAAAATGTAGTGCCCTTTTCTTCTTCCCCATTTCAACTTCTCTCTTTCTATCTCCTACTCTTTCTCCTTCTCTTGTCCCCCCATAGGGCCAGCCCCTTGTCCACCGCCACCAGAGCTCCACTACTCGCCGAAGACCACTATTGTCTTCTAGTCACTTTGTTGAGCATTTTAATTGATTTAATTTTTTCATTTGGCTTGTTTTCATCATTCAATTTCTTTACTAAAAGTTATTAGTTGAGAACCTTAGTTAACTTAAGATTTTTCTTCTTTTGTTCAGTAATGAGCACATTTGGGGTTTTGTTTGGTGCTTGGAGCATACGGTTTTGAGCATGGTAAGTATATTGTGTAGTTTTTAGCATTATGTTTTCCACAAAATTAAAGACTTATGTTTTCTAGGATAAAGTTTGTAGCCTAGAAGAAAGAGAATAAGATTGCATAATTGGGGGAAGGCTTAGCATTCCTCCCCATTTATTTGAATTGTGTACTATGGAGTTGTATGTATGCATATTGTGAAGTAAATGAATGCGCTCTAGAACAGTTTTTAGTATTGATTAAATTATATGACTACACATGTTTGTTATTAAATGTTGGGTTTGGTTACTGAACTAATTTTTGTGGATACTCCTAATTTAAGGGGAAATTCTGCCCAAAATTTTTTAATTAATTTATTGCTTTCAAATAAAAAATAGATTAATTTATGGGGAGACTTTGCCAAAATTTTTGTTGTTTAGATTATTGTTATCATTCAAAAAATATATTAATCTAGTAAGTGGAGATTTCTAATCTAAGGGAAAATTGAGCCCAGTTTTTAAAGATGAGTTTTTGGAAAATATTATTTAATTTATGGTTGAATCAATTTGTAATTGAATCAATCAATTTTGAATTTAAAAAATATGATAATCTAATGAGGGAAATACGTGTTTGTGGGGGAGATTCTGTCCAATTTGTGATTGATAAGTTTTATGTTTACTTTCTAGGTTAAATATTGCTCAAAAGAGATATTTCTCGGAAATCGATTATAGATGTATGATAGGTTGTACTTAGGCTGGGGGATTAAGCCAAAATTTTATAAGGGTGTTGAAAAATTCATAAGTATTGCATGTCAATCACAACAGTTTATAAGTGAAGGAAAAGTTAGGTGTCCCTGTACTGAGTGTAGATATAGAAGGTATTTAGATATTGATACTATTAGGTCTCATCGGTATAAAGATGACTTAAAGCCTAATTATTGGATCTGGACTCAGCATAGAGAAATCATTGTAACAGAGAATGTGTTTGGTCTGAGTTATGTTGGAGATAGTTCTAGCTAACAAGATTCACATAATTAAGATAATTCCTAATTAAATTTATGGATGGATTTTTACAATTAAATATTTATATAAGGTAATATTGCTGACAAAAATATTCATTGGTAATATTACATGATGCATCGTTAATTAATTTATGGATGACAAAAAAATATGACAAAATTCTCAAATAATTATTAATGGACGTTAAATAATTTCCATTGGGAATTTCATTGATAATTACTGACGGAATAAAAAAATCATCGACAATTATTACCGACGAGGGTTTGAAATTGATGCAAATCAAGAGGTTATTGTCGAGGTTATGTTAAAATGCCATAAAATGATTGTGGCAGATGTAAATGTCAAGATTTTAAAAATCAGCACAAATTATTTTGAAGAGATAAAAAAACCACTGCTGTTTAATAAACTTAACCAAGGAATTAACGTATTTCATGATTGTCATGGTGAAAGACCTTATAATATTTTTTGCTCAATAACAAATTTGTTTGGTAGAGGCTTTGTCGGGAAAAAGATTGGAGGTTAATTTAGTTTAATCATAATTAATGTCTAATGATTATGCTTTCAATGATAATTTGAAGGGAAAACTAATCATAAACCATGAATGTTGACTTAAAATAAAGGTAATGAACTGTACATGGAAAATAATACTGTAAAGTAATTGTATGGTGCATCAATTGTTTATGCAATTGCATATGTAACACCGTGTAGGCGATTCAGTAGACCTGTGTTAGGGCATGCTTTGGCTTGGTAGTATTTTTTTTTCCCACTGTTGTATTTGCTTTTTACCTTTTGTCATGATGGCCTCATGCTTGAACAGAATATTTTATTTTAATTTTATTAATCTTACTTAGTTATATATTTATTAGTTTTATTAAAAATTATATTATTGTAAAAATAAAAATTATCTCCCTTTCGCTGCTAACAAATAATTTACTTAAAAACTTAAAATAACAAATCACACTAATACGTAATTTTACAAATTGTTAAAGTGGAGAAAAAACAATAAGTGAATAATAAAGAAAAAGAAATGCATGCTAATCATTATTAAACACAAAATATTAGTATTGAACGTGCTCAAAGTCGTTAAAAATCTATGAACATGAATTATAAAGTTCTAAACATGCAGGTTCCGTGTGCTGCAAATACAACCCTGTCACTCAGCAACAAGTCATTCATTATGTGTAGAATATGACCTGAAGGCTTGTAAGAGAAATAGTTGTATGCTGTAGGTTAACGTTATGATATTTTCTGCTTCATGACGAGGACTGTATATCACTAAAGAAAACATTATTTTTGAACTATTTAAAATTGATTTTAAATCAAGAAAAGTTTGCTTTTCAGTAGGATTATTTTTTGTCAGCTTATGTACATAGTTTCATTTATATTATTTCAAATTCATTCTTATATTACCAAACAACCCTGAAAAGTGAATCGGTGTACGTTTCAAGGCGATACATTAAAAAAAAATGTTTGGCATGACTAGCAGCATACGTTGAGCGATTTTCCTCTCTATGATGGATTTGTGCTAAATTAATTACTTAAAAAATGAAAGACGTACGTTAGTATAGGAAACTTGCATTGAGTTGTTTTTTAAATTAAATCTAACCCAAATCAATTTTCATAAAATATAAAATAAAAGAAAACTGTCTAAGTAAAACTAATCGTGTTGGGTTCGGCTATGTTAATTTATTTTTGTTTTAAAATCACTAGCCCAACGTTTTGGAAAATGTCTAATTCCTTTTTATATTTATATATATAAATGAAAAATAAATAAACAAAAGGAAGTTCAGTGCTCCTAATACAGAGATATATTATTTGTATTCATTTTATAATATAATAAGAGAGAAAAAAATAAAGTGGTAACCCATCACACTGTATCTTTATCTCTTATTATATATCTATAATGAATTCCAAAATGAATACAAATAATATATATGTTCAATAGGAAAGTAACAGTTCAGCAAATAATTGAGATTGAGTTTTATTTTTGAGTCAGCTCGGTGTCCCCCGCGAAGACTTGGGGGTTTAGCTCTTAAGGACCACTCAAGCTCCTTGCCTAAGAGGGAAGAAAAAAAACTGAACAAAAAATGGGTAGCTTAACAGAGGAACAGCTGCTTCAAATGGTTAGAGACTTCATCGAATCTGAATCTGAATCAACGCCAACAACAGACTCTCTCTGTAAAAATCACAAACCCAGGACCAGATGCCTCACTTTGCAGGTTCCATAAAAATCTCCTGGCTTTGTTCCTCTTAGTCGTTGACTTCAACCTTATATATCATCACCTTCATTCTTATCAGTCTCACCTTCTACAGGGTGTCCTCCTTTTTTCTCTATCGTTTGTTTTGTTGCATGTGTTGATCTTGTATGTTTGAATCTGCAGAAAATACTGTGGGACACCACTGTTACTGAAGTTGAGGTTCTTCAGCAGATCTTGAAGCATGCTAAAACCGTGGAGTTTGCTAAGGAAGCAGGTGCTAGTGCTACCAATTTGAAGAAGCTCGTGGTTATGAAACTGAAAGCCGAAGGGTATGAAGCTTCCCTTTGTAAAACTTCCTGGGATTCCACTTTTGATTGCTCTAAAGGTATATATATCTTCTCCATCGACCTGGGCTCTAGGTGTTGTTTTGCTTTTCTGCAGTTGGTTCTTCTTTATGTTGTTGTTTGGACCTGCTTGTTTGTGCTCCTTACCTCTTTTTGATAAGTCGAGCTCTTCATACTAAATATTAAAAAAAAAAAATGCTTTTCTTAATGAGTAATGCTGTACGCCTATATCCTCTTACAAATCCTCCTAAAAATCTTCTTGCATATTAAATGGAGTAAAAAATAAATGCATTAATGTCTTAAAATCTTAAAAAGTAATCAATACTTACTTCATTTTGAATGTAGTAGCCTAGGGGAATTTGTACGAAGATGTAGTTGAAGGATTTAGAATTATTCTTTCTTAATTCGTTTCTTGTACTACAAAGCCATGTTCAATTAATCTTCTTATTGAAGTTTGTTAATGTTATTTTATTTATATAGTTTTCCACTTTACGGGTGGTTATGAATACATTGACGTGATGATGGGGGAGAAGCATGGCGTTATGACGCCAACAAGGATAATAGTGGATTTGGACTTTAGGTCTCAGTTTGAGTTGGCAAAACCGACGAGAGCATACAAAGAGCTCATTGACCTTCTTTCTTGTGTATTTGTCGGGACTGAAGCAAAACTGATCAAGATGATTTCCTTGCTATGCTCAGCTGCTAAAGAATCACTGAAAGAGAAAGGCCTTCATATCCCTCCTTGGAGAAAAGCCACTTACATGCAATCCAAGTGGCTCTCCAAAAACTGCGAGAAGATCTCCTTCACATCCAACAACTTACAGTTTGAGTGTGCAGAATGAATAGTTAATCCCCAAAATTACCACGTGGGTACTCCATTTCGAATACTTTAAATTTGGCCTCATGCCAAAGAGTTCCACTAAAGTCTTGATGAGGCTCTTTAATTTTTTTTTTTCCTGCATGAAGGCTTTTGGGAGGTCGATTATATAGGATGAAAATTACCTGTCTTCAAGTCTTGTCTTTTTCTCAGCTCCACAATCAATTTTGCCATATGAACAGTATAGCATCCTCTAAGATAAGGGTGGTTATAAAGTCAGAAAGTGAGATACTCTTCATTTTTGGATCAATAATTTTTATTGTTTTTGGGTCTTATTTTAATAATTCAATAATAAATAATTTCTTACTTTCTTACTTTATAATCATCCCCACTTTAAAGGATTTAAATCCTGAAAAGTAATACATGTTTCCCTGCTTCAACTTTTTGAATTTTTTAAATGAATATCTTCCATATGGCAAAGAAGATTGATGAGACAAGAAAATTGAACGAGATTTGGGGATAGGTTATTTCTATACTGATTATATATGGTCGAGGCAAACTCATATTTTAATTTAAAGTTTCATCTTGTAAATTCATGCTTTATTTAAATGGTGTAATAGCCCCTCATATTTGAATCATTTTTCCTTACACTATGTTTGCATTTTTTTCATTAATGGAGCATAATGGAAGTGGTAAACATGAGCTTACAAGGACAGAGAAGGAGTATGGAAGAAAAAGTTTCCTTCACTTTAATTGGGAGATCAATGAAGAAATGGAATAAAATTTTATTAACTTTATTCAAGCCCATTTAATTTAATTTTTGGAAGAATTATTTTTAAAAAAATTAAGTTAAAAGAATTATTTTTAAAATAATTAATTTATATTTAACTTAAATATATTAAAAATAAGTTTAAGAGAAGTTGTATAGTAAAAAAATAGAATCAAACAATTATAATTTTTAATTTTTCAAATACTCCGTTTGATAACTCTACTGCTATTATTGTATCTCTACAGTTTGGCGGGTCAAATAAGAACGCTTTTCATGATAAAGTCATCTATGAAATACGCAAATGAAATATAGTTGGCAAGAATGAATCATAAATATAAATTATTGGTTTAAGAATATGTGAAGAACTCACCTTTCTTTACAAAGTCATGAGAGAATAAACACAAGTAACTACCACAATCAACCTTCACACTTCTAATAATTTGATAAATGGTAGGGTTCAAAAATATAAAATACTTATTTTTGACCCAAAACTTTTTTTTTTTCTAGTTCTATCCATTTCATGCCAATTTTGAGATAACAAAAAGTGGGTCTTTAAAGAAAAAAGAAGCAAATAAATTCATGAGTTCTTTATTTTTATTTATATTTAAATTAACTCTTAAATAAAAGAGTTTATGTATTGTTTTATTTTATTATTATTTTCCCATTCTCCTTATTATTTATCATCCAAGCATACTATTAATTACGAAACTGTAGTATTTATAATGCTAGTCGATCAAGCTCTCTTCGTATATGATCTTCTTTTACCTGTAGTATATAGTTTGAAGGCAAAGAGACGTCATTAAGAAATGATCTGTTCTTACCAGAGAAACATTTTATGTTGATTGTTTTGGCTAAACTAGGGGTCTGAATCCGATATCAGGGGTTTAGTTTATGTGTATTTAGCTGAAAAGATTAAAATAATTAAAATAATATTACACATAACTGATCTCATTCTTTTTTATACATTTACATCTTAATTTTCTTATACGATACTGAAGCGAATTTCAAAGCATACAGATTTTCAACAAGACTTATCCAGTTAGTATAATCTAAGGGTGGAGAGCCACCAAAGATTAAAATATTGATAATTTAATTTTTAAAGAATATTTTTTTATCTCAATAATAAATTAATTCTTAAAATATTAATATACCAATAAATTAATTTCTAAAAAATTAATTTATTAATAAATTAATTCCTAAAACTTTTTTGTTATTACTAATAAAATTTATTAATAATAATAAAATTTAATATTAAAGTATTATAAATTAATAAAATATTTTTTGAGAACTAAATTATCAATATTTTGATTTTGGGAATCAAATTAGTGGTTCTTCCAATCCAAGGATGTGCTGTGGGAGGCTGGAAGATTCTCGTAGTCGTCCATAGCAATTAAAAAGCCAACGAAATACAGAGACCTGGGTTCCAAGTAAGTAGGCTGACGAAAGCAGCATTATGCAAGATTGAGACAGCCATTATCCGAATGCCAATGCTATGGATGTGGATTGTGCAATACAACGTGCTTCAGCCACGACGCCCTTTCAAATTAAATGGATAGTCAAATAAAGTTATTATAGCGCCATAATATCAAATAAAATGATAATAAATCATTGGTAATATGCAGTGGGTCGATTTTAAAATGTGGACCCTTAAAATGTTGCCTTTCATGTTCACCTTAGATTACCTGCCACAGCAAGTTTATTTGGTTAATACTCTTGTTTTTCTAATTATGAAAAGGCCATTGTATCCTTTATTCTAAATCAAATTTTCCATTCAAACCTTAAACCAAATCTAAACAATTCGCTCGCCGCCATTTGCCATCGCTTTATTGCCGCATTCATTATGAGATAGTACTGCTCCCAAGATGGTTATTTCATACATGCAGTGGCATGACTGTGTTCACGTGACGACGTTGACGTATTGCTCTGCGAACGGTGATTGCGATTGTCGATGGCAAATTATCAACAGCCATGTTTGGCAGTGGCAGAATCGCGGGACTTGCGTTTCTTCTCATCCTGCTTGTTCTCGAAGAACCTTTTCCTCTTGCACTCTTGGGTCACACCCACCTTCATCACTTCCTTTCGGAGCCTGTTCAGTAGCCTATCCTCCAGCCCGTTGTTGTCCACAACAACCTACACATTGTACGCCAATTGGAAGAACAGTGTGTTCGCATGTGCAAGAGAGGGGCACATCACTGATGAAACTGGAGCAATTGTAGAAGAAGGAAATGATGAAGAGTGGTCATGTTAATGCGAGCATGGGTATGAAGGAAAATGAGTTGGGGTAGTGGTGGTGGCATGTTGGAACTCGGGGCTGCTCACTGTTTGGTGCATGGCTGAGCGGTGGAAGTAGGCTGGTGGTGAGTTGATTGCATGATAGCGGAGATGGTGGTTGCTGGGAAGAGGAGGGTGCTTGTGGTGGTGGCGATTACTGGTTTGTGATTGTGGAGGTAAAGAAGTAATTTCATTTTATAATTTTTTTATTATTAAACATTATTTTTGGATACTTATAGAGTATTCATAGTCTAAATAATATGCGAACCACTATAATTATTTTCATGCAATATCAACTACTAGATTCAATTTTTTGTTTATTCAATGATTAAAAATAGAGTAAACATTCAATATGCATTTTCATTGGATGAGCATTTTAAAATCAACCCCTTGATCAACACCCAATTCCTCTAGTAGTTTCCATTTGCATCTTTTTAGATATAATAATAATGTTTCTATTCATTTATATACTCGATTTACTACTCAATTCACTCAAGAAGAGAAAGAGCTATTGAATAATAGTATATGATATACTCCCCAGAGGTGGACTATACAATTTTTTATAAAAGTGTGTTGAGTAGTGTGTTCCAATTTATAAGTAAAAATATCAGTACTCTTATGGAATATTCAAACAAAATAAGATTGGTGAGAATGAATTTAAAATATGAATTATTGGTTAAATAATATAGAACTCACCTTTCTCCACAGAACCACAGAGGGGATGAACACGGATAGCCACCACCTTCTTTCCACACTTTTTAATCTATACTACTTATCTATACTACTTATAAAACAAAAGAAATTACAAAGAAACTTTTACAAGTATCAAAACTAGGTGAGTTATACTTGCTTTTACTTTAAAATTTCTAATCAAGGAAATAAATTGGATGCAATTGCAATTAAAAAACTTATTATTTTGGAAAGTTTAATTGGAATGATTCTCGATTTATTAAAAATAAATATAAAAAAATTACTCAAATGCATAAATTTCCACATCTTTATTCTGATATCCATTTTATGTATCTCTCCTTTTTTAACCTAACATGAATTTGAAGGTTGGCTTAAAATTTAGTTTAACATTAGCATGACGTGAAAAAAATGGCCAATAGCAAATAACTTTATTTATTTATTTTGATATATGACGATAACTTCAACTTTTAAAAAAATATCAATAAGTAGGGTCTACAAATTAAAAGATAGAATTAGAATTATATATCAAAATTGCGGTGTTTAATGATTTTTTATAATATATAAAATATCTATGGCTTTCCTCCTTTTTTTCTTATTTTAGCATTTTTTATTAAAATAATTACGTTTTACATTTATAATTTGATTTAGTATAAATCAAAATTTTGAACAGTGAAATTATTTATTGAATTTTTTACTGTTTATTTCCTTTCGTATTACACTTTAGTGTTAAATTCAACAACGCATGATAACATAATATTTTATAATTTTATATTTATAATTTATTTTGTTTGTTTCATATAGAAGTTTTTAATACTTATACTTTAATAATTCGATGAAATTGACATTAATAATAACTTTAATTTAAAAACATTTTTACCCTGTGTATCGCACGGGTACGAAATGCTAGTAACTTCATAAATAGTGACAGATAAAAATACAAAACATTTAATTTTGACATTAAAATTTTTAGTTCCTTTCATTTCATTCTAATTTTGGAGTGGCGAATAATGATTGTTATTTTTGTTTTTATTTTTATTTTTTTGGTTTTTTGTTGATGGGGGAGGAGAAAAGATGGAACTGTTCCCATTAGGTTTCTTTTCATTCTTATCAACTATTAAACTCTCAAATAAGGGAATTTGTTCTATTTGCTATTATTCCTTTTTTGTTCTTTACTTTACTTGCCATCCAAAGACACTCCAAAATGTTAGGCTGTGAGTGAAGTAAAATTCTAGGTAGGGCCTTGTCTTTGGTCCTCCTAAACAAGCTAGAAGACTTAATACTCCTAAATAACAAAAAAACATGAGTTGCATCATTTTATGTGAAATTCCACGTAAGGGAGATTCATGAAGAACTTTCGAGGGATTTATGTGAATGCTTTTATTGTAGGTTTTGATAATGCCAAAAGGATGAAAAAAGAATGCAATCAAAGAGCACGAGATTCCTTGCAGAAGACCAAGTCCAAGACTATATGGTATAGATTTCTAGGACATAGGTTTTTATTGTCAAAAGTTTTTCTTTTAATAATTCTGATGGCCAAGTTTTTGAAACTTTAAGATTGTTTTTGAAAATGTCTTTGAAAAAGCTATTAATTTTGACATTGATTTTGAAAATATATTTTGAGTTCACAAATAATATGTCTTAAATTTAGTCTATGTAAAACATGGTTTTAAAGTGAGAAAATACATGTTTTAGAAAGTTATAATCAATTACACAATGTTTTCAATCGATTAAGTTCGTTAAAATTTTCAAGAAGTCGTTACAACCGCGTTTCCTAAGTATGTAATCGATTACTACCATATTATAATCGATTACAACTATTGGGTTTTACTCGTAATCAATTACCACATTCTATAACCGATTATCACATTGAAAGATTTGTCCAGAAACTTGCTTTTTGTTCATGGTAATCAATTATCACATCTTGTAATTGATTACTATGAAGCCCTAATTGCACAAACGACTAGTTCTTAAAAGTCATGTCTGTTGGTTAATTTTTTCAAATGGCTAGTACGAATCTAAGGCTTATAAATACTCATTCATAACATATTTTTTCAAGAGAATACTCAAGGATTAAACAATCTTAACTATTATTTTCATTCTCTGATTTCTTATTCAATTTTGTGGCCATAGAGAGTTATCATTAGAAAAGCTTCATAGTGCTTCAACTTATAATATTTCATCTTTGAGAGAGTGATCAATTCCTTTCTTTACTTCTTCAAATTGTAAGAGGGTGAGACATCCCTCAAGTGAGAAAAGGGTGAGATATTCCTTTTGTGTTAAGTGACTTAAACACTAAGGTGAGGGATCCCAAAAGTGTTAGTGCTCAATTGTTGTAAATGTTTCCAAACAACTTGAAGAATTGGAGATAGTGGAAAATTTTGAGTTAATTACTTAGGAGCTGGACGTAGACCACAAAGGGTGATCAAACCAGGATAAATTAGTGTTTGCATTTTCTTTACCCTTATTTATTTACTTTGTTGCAAGTTAAATTCATTCTATTCATTGTTGAAGTTCTAAATTTCCTAATATTCTCACATATTCAAATAGTAATTCAATCATTTATTCTGAAAAAGATTTAACAAAAAGGAACTTTGTGAAATTATTTGAAAAAGGTTTAGAACTTAATTCACCCCCTCTTAAGTTCTTGAGGCCATTTGGTAACAATCTATAATTATATAAGAGGAAAAATAAATTCTCTCTCCAATGATATGATAGAAAAGTTAGAGAGAGAATAAATAATTATTGGAGAGAGAAAGGGAGAGAGAGAATGCATTTTTTCCCTTTATAAGCGGGATTCATAAGAGAGCTTTCAGGGGATTTAACGCATTCTCTCTCTCCAATAATTATTTCTTTTCTCTCTAAGCTTTCTATTATATCATTAATTGGATGGAGATTTATGTATAAAACTTGGGAGATTTTTAGTTGAAGAGGAGAGATTTTTATCATGTATTCGAATGCATACTCAAGTACAAGCTTGGTTATAAAAATCCCTATTGTATAATTATAAATATCCAAAAATTTGAACATTGATCCCTATTATGTACTCAAACATAACCTTCAGAATGCATTCTCTCGTCAATGATGATTTATTCTCTCTCCAATTTTTCTATCCTATAATTGTAACATCCACCGTTTTTCGCCTAATTATTCGATTTTACTGAATAATTGAGAATAATAAAAATATGGTTAGATAATTATTTAGACTCAATTGATTAGCAATTATTTGAGTTAGATAAAAGAGAATTAAGTTAGAGTATAGAAGATTTCATAAAATTCTATTGAAAATCGATTTACCGGTTTAAAGGAAATCGGTAACGTTACGGTATTTTAAACTGTCGGAACCGGACCAATAGAATTGCAAGCTTTAAACCCTATTTTTAGTGGCTGATAACTCAGCCACTTATCACCTAAAGGTGGCGCAACAAAGGCCACCAAAACATGAAGAAGCTTGGTTGAATTTCAGCCAAGCATTTTAAGCCAATCAAATTCAAGAAAAACCACTCAAAGTAATCAGATTTTTTTTGCCCTTTTCTTCACCCATTCTGACCCATTCTTGCACCACTTTCTCTCCTCTCATTCAGCTCTCTTTGTCTCTTCTTCACACACAAAACTCCAGTCAACATCAAGCCAATTCAAGCTTTGCTCATCCAAGCCTTCAAAATCCAGCAAAATCACTTGGAACAAAGGTAGGGGTTTAATCTTGCATTAATTCTGTGGTATTGGCTGGCTGAGCTTGAATTATTCTCATCATCTGTGATATGTTAAATGAATGATTATGATGATATGTGATTGGTTTTGGGCTGTTTGTGTGATTGAAACCGAATTGGAAGCAAGAAAGAATGGAAATATGAAGAGCTGATGGGTTAGAGAACCAAAAACCCTCGGCAGTCCGTACGGCGGAGTGTACGGCTCCGCCAAAAACCACTCAAAGTAATCAGATTTTTTTTGCCCTTTTCTTCACCCATTCTGACCCATTCTTGCACCACTTTCTCTCCTCTCATTCAGCTCTCTTTGTCTCTTCTTCACACACAAAACTCCAGTCAACATCAAGCCAATTCAAGCTTTGCTCATCCAAGCCTTCAAAATCCAGCAAAATCACTTGGAACAAAGGTAGGGGTTTAATCTTGCATTAATTCTGTGGTATTGGTTGGCTGAGCTTGAATTATTCTCATCATCTGTGATATGTTAAATGAATGATTATGATGATATGTGATTGGTTTTGGGCTGTTTGTGTGATTGAAACCGAATTGGAAGCAAGAAAGAATGGAAATAGGAAGAGCTGATGGGTTAGAGAACCAAAAACCCTCGGCAGTCCGTACGGCGGAGTGTACGGCTCCGCCTACAACCGATTAAATTGGGTGAAACCATTTTTATATGAAACTAGACATCTAGGGCTTTCCATACATATATCATATAAGGCTTTTGGATTAGAAATGAGAGAGATATGATTTTTTGAATTTCGACCTAGGGTGTTGACTCTGGTTCTGGGCAGACTGGGTTGTTCAAGGTAGAACTCGCCCTATACTACTTGAAAATGAGTGGAACTAACTTTGTTAGAAAGCTTGCACATAGAAGAATATCTCATAAAAATTTCAGAATTAGATAAGGTCCCAGCTGCTCCCAGTGATCCAAGAAAGTTGCCCTATGTCCAAACTGGGCCAGAACAGGGCAGTTTAGTAAGGTCCGAATTCGGGGCTTGTAACTCGAGCCCTACTAAGTCAAATAGAATGAAACTTTTTGCAAATGAGACTTTACCCTGTTAGCTTTAATATGAGTCCAATTTAGTGTAATTTGAGTCAGTTTTCAATTTTTAGTGGATTTTTACTTTTAGTTGCCTGATTCTAGCTAGCCAATGGGTAGGCCGAGATAAAATCTAGATATCTTGAGTTGTAGATATCAAAATTAGATGGGACTATAGAGGTTAGAAACTAGACACATAAGGCTACAACATATTCAAAAATTAGTTTTAAATGAGTTAAATTGAAATAAAGGTGGGATGTACCATAACCGGGCAGAATAAGGCAGAATGAGCTAAAAGCCCTATTGATGCTTTGTTGAAACTAATGAATGAATCTATGAATGTATATGCATAGTTGCTGCTCTATACTGAAATTGGAAATTGTATAAATGTACTGGTTGACTGGCACTATTCATGGGGAGCGGACACGTTCCGTTATACTGCCGAAATTTTGGTAGAACCCATGTACAAGTTATGAATTACATGATAATGCATGTGCATTTTTTTAAGAAAGTTATGAAAGTTATGAAAAGGATTATGTCACTATGAAAGTTCCATGCTACTTGGGCCAGCCCCGGATAAGAAGTTAAGGGGAATAGATCGGTGGGAAGGTCGGGAAAAGTAAACCCGACATTCTTGTATAGGAACGAGCTTGATCCTGAAAAGCAGACTATTACCCAGGAGTCTAAATGTCCAAGAACTCCCAGGGGACCAAAAGATGGAAAAATGATGAAGAGTAATAGAAAATGCTTATGAAGAAAGGTTCATGCTTAAGTCTAAATGATTACATGACTGCATGGTTACATGGAATCATTGTGTCAATATATTTACAGTGTCTATTATGTTTGCTTACTGCTATATATTTATTTATGCTGTTTATTATTCTATATATCATTATTAGTAATCTATTTTGTTTATCGTGCCATATAAAGTAAAATTGAACCTCGCCTCGGACCAAACATTTTCTTGAACTCATTTGAATGAATATTTCAGTTTGAACACATGTTTTTATAATTAAATAAAACCCGAGGCAACTGAGAATGTATGTGACGTCAGCTAACCATTACACATAGACCCTACTGAGAATTTCTTGAAATTCTCACCCCGTTTTGTACCTTCCACATCATTCTCAGACATTGGCGATGGACTCCACGGCTACCCTCTTCATTGAGATCCCAGCTTTACAGCTTCACCATGATCCAGAGTTGAATTCCTTGTATATAGCCGATTCGTGTAACTTCCGTCTCTACCTCTTCAGCAACAGGAACTTTGATGTCCCTTTACACCACCCTATTTTCGACCCTACCACTCCTTATATCGCTGTCCCGCTGCACATGGCGCACCCACCTCTAGCCCCTCCTGCACCCGCAGCACAGGCAGCACCTGCTGACCCTGCGCCTGAGTCACCACCGCAGCCAGTCCCAGATATTCCACTGAGTTCAAAGAGTGACCCCTCTAAGGCCACCGATTTGTCACCCTCTTCCTCCTTGGGACCCAGCGCAAACTACTCACCGGTCGAGCCTGGCATGGCTAATGACTATCTGACAGAGTAGCTTAGTAGCGGAAGATGTTGTACAGTATGACCCTCTTTTGGACGGCACGTAGCTCTGGGTCATAGACTTGACAGTAGGACTAGCAGTAGGTTATGCAATGTCCTCTGAGGACCATAGGGTGTTTTAATCGATACGGGCATTATTGTCTTTTTAATATACCGGCCCACTTTTGTATTCTACTTTGAAACTTTGTACATAAACTGAAGCAATGGCTTCTAATATATACATGTACTTGTACGTATAAAGTAACGCTATTGTACTATTCTTATCTTTGGTGATATTTTGTTAAATTCGTTTCGCTTTTAGTATAACAGCGCACCATTCTGCTTGTTTTAAAAAAATTATATATATATATATATATATATATATATATATATATATATATATATATATATATATATATATGCGATAATGATAATTTAAAGAAGGACGAATCAGGAAAGGTAAACAGAGTGTTAATACGGTAACACAATCTACCTAATTTTATGCTATGACTTAAGCATAACATCAAATTAGTAAGGTGTTACATTTTTGGTATTAGAGCAGTTAGTCCTAGCTAAGGCCTGAGGGTTGGACTGACTATGCTTCGCGCATATTCTGTATTTTTAGCTGATAATATGCACCAGATCTTGCCTGTATGGTTGAGATATAGTTGTGCATGTGTATGAAGTGCCTGACCGTGTGGGCTGTTATTTACTGACACATTAGACTTAGTATTGAACCTGATCAACTCAATAACTTTTGTTTTGTATGCTCAGAACTTAATGGCTTCTGGAAGATGAGGCAGACCACATGCAGAACCTGCTCCAGAGAACCCGACTGACTTTATGGCCACAATGCAAGAAATGGCCATAAAGTCGCGGTAGCTCACCAAATGATGGAACAGCTAGGCAGGCGACTTGCAGCAGGCTGTGAAGGGAATCCACGTGGCCCAGAGGCTAACCTGGAGTATCTCAAATTTGCTGAATTCAGAAAGGCGAATCCGCCCAGCTTCCGAGGGGCATATGACCTGATAAAGCCGATGAGTGGATCAAAGCCATGGAGAAGATTTTCTCTATCCTAGATTGCTCAGATCATCAGAAGGTGACTTTGACTACCTATATGCTTGAGGCAAACATCGAGTTCTGGTGGAACGGCGTACGAAGACTGTTTGAAGAATCTCAGACCATAGTTACTTGGATGGTGTTCAGAGATGTGTTCTACCAGAAGTACTTTCCTGCTTCAGTTCGAAATGCTAAGGAACTCGAGTTTATGCAGCTGCGTCAAGGAAATCGGACAGTATCCGAATATATTGCCCGATTTGAGGAGCTATGCAAATTCTCTACAATTTACCAGAGGAACTCGGATGAAGCCTGGAAGTGCATTAAATTTGAAGGAGGGTTATGAGAGGACATTCTTACTGCAATCGGGCCAATGGAGATCAAGGATTTCCCTACATTGGTGAACAAATGCCGACTTGTGGAGGACTGCAATTCGAAATTAGCTACAGGCAGGGCATCTGGTGAGAATTTCAAGAGGGGGTTGGCCCCGTAAGGTCCAAGATTCAAGCCCAACATACAACAATAGCGGAGCTTTCTGCCGGCAGGCAACAAAGGCAAGCAGCCCCAAAGGCCTTTTCCAAATCCGACCTGCACAAAATGCGGCAAGAATCATGGCGATCGACCATGTTTGGCAGGCCAGAATGTCTGCTATGGATGTGGCAAGCCAGACCACAAAATTTATGAGTGTCCGACCAAGAATCCATCACAGCCGCCTCGACCCTAGCGACAAGGACGGGTCTTTACTATGAGTGCAGAAGAAGCTGATAAGTCGGAAGGACTAATCCAAGGCACTTGTGATGTGGACGGTGAGACTCTAACTGTACTTTATGATTCGGGTGCCTCAAATTCATTTATTTCTCATAACCGTGTAGCTGCTTTGCAATTGCCAATTTCTGAGTTACCTTATGATCTATTGGTTTCTACTCCTACTAATGGACCTGTTAGAACTAGTCAAATATGCATCAATGTTCCTCTTCGAATTGAGGACAGGACCTTTGTCGCCAATTTGATTTGCCTCCCTCTATATGGTCTTGATGTAATTCTGGGCATGGATTGGCTTTCTGCCAATTGTGTTGTACTCAATTGCTCTGATAAGACGGTGGTACTCCCCTCTGTCTCACTTTCTGAATCCCAAACCGTAACACTCTTCTATCTGAACTCTTTCGGGCCAAAGAATCAAGGGTATATCCTCTTGTCAGCTAATGCGGTAGAAGCTAAGCAGGAACTAGAGGAGATTCCGGTTGTCAGGGAATATCCAGATGTTTTTCCAGAGGATATTCCTAAATTCCCTCCGAAGAGAGAGATTGAGTTTACCATCGAGTTGGTTCTTGGTGCGGGACCAATATCTATAGCTCTGTATTGAATGTCACCTATGGAGCTGATGGAACTAAAAAGACAAATAAAAGAGCTTTTAGAAAAAGGATTCATATGGCCAAGCGCGCCGCCATGGGGAGCTCCAATCTTGTTGGTCAAGAAGAAAGATGGAAGCATGCACTTATGCATGGATTATAGGCAGCTGAACAAAGTGACAATTAAGAATAAATATCCACTGCCAAGGATTGATGATCTCATGGACCAACTACAGGGTGCAACAGTATTCTCCAAGATCGACTTACGTTCTGGATATCACCAAATTCGAGCTCGGGAACAAGATATCCCTAAGACAGCTATTCGAACTCGTTACGGGCACTATGAATATACCGTGATGTCGTTTGGGCTGACGAACGCACCAGTAGTATTCATGGATTACATGAATCGAATATTTCGCCCATATCTGGATAAATTTGTAGTGGTGTTCATCGATGATATACTGGTCTACTTGAAGACAGAGCAAGAGCATACAGAACACTTGCGGCTAGTTCTGCAAATTTTAAGAGAAAAGAAACTCTATGCTAAATTATCCAAAATGTGAATTTTGGATGAAGGAGGTAAAATTTCTCGGCCATGTAGTGTTCTCTGGAGGAATCTCTGTCGACCCTAGCAAAGTAGAAGCAGTTCTGAACTGGGAAAGGCCGACCACAGTCTCTGAAGTCAGAAGTTTTCTGGGCTTAGCTGGATATTACAGGCGATTCATTAAGGATTTTTCTTGAATAGCCTTACCTTTGACCAGTCTAACCAGAAAGAATGTCCCATTTGAGTGGACCCTGCGCTTGAGTCACCACCGCAGCCAGTCCTAGATAATAATTGGTTAGATAGGGATTCATATATAAAATTTGCGAGATTTTTAGTTGAAGAATGGGGATTTTTAGCAATATTCGACACTATTCAAATACAAGCTTGTTTACAAAAATCCCTATTGCATAATAGTGAATCTTCAAAAATTTGAATAGTTATCCCCATTATATACTTAAATACAAGGTTTAAAATTTTATCTTTCTTCATCGTTGAAAGAGAGAAAAAGCTGAAGAAAAAGAAAAGTTTTTGATCCCTATTATATAACTAAAAATCCCCTAAAAGTTATTCATAAATTTCCATTGTACTTCTCATCAAACTTTTGCAAAAAAAGATTGTGAGGATGGAATACTTCTAGATCATTTGGGAGGATTATAGCAGCATCCTTCTAGGTAGTACTTATAAGTTTTTTTAATAATTTCTCCTCATGAAACAACAAGGCTAAGAAGCGAGTAATAGAAAATTAAAGTCAACAAAGATAGGAGATCTTATCCTATGTAAATTTTATTAAATTAATGAAATCTAATATATTATTATCAATGTATTACATCATCTATTTTAAACTTTTATTTTTCTTTTTATAAACATGGAAATATTAATTAATTTTTAATTTTAATTCTATAATGAATAATATAATCTTTAAGTTACCCATATTTTATTAATGCTTACTTCTTTTCCTTTTTTTTTTTTTTTTTTGAAATTTCTTAATGTATTCTCTCACCTGATATGTAAGGCAGTGTTTGGTTAGTGGGACGGGACAGGAAATACAGGGACACTGAGACAATAGAGACAGAGACACAAAATTGGAAGAAAAGTTACTAAATATTTCTGTCTCCAATCTTCAAAATTCGTGTTCCCCTCTGTCTCTACTTTTTGGGTGGACACAAATTTGGCCCAAAATTGTCCCGAGACAGAGACAATTTTCCACTTTTTTGTTCCTGTCTCTCCTTCCAAACATCTTTCTGTCTCCATTGTCCCTGTATTTCCTGTCTTGTCCCACTAACCAAACACTGCCTAAGAGACTAATTTCTAGGAGAATAGTTAAACACCTAAATGGGGACCCTACCTCTCCCAATGGTTTTTTTCTATACATATGAATACTGGGATCGAACCCAAGACTCATACTTAAGGGACTCGAGCCCCTTCCACTCAAACTAACACCTTGTTGGTTAATAAAATTATAAAATTAGAAGAAAGTAATATTTAAAATATAATGATGAATAAGACTATTTTAAGAAATGTAAAATATCAAGACTTTATTACTTTAGTGCATAAATTAAATATGTTGAATTTATAGAAAAATTTCTTTAGAAAATATCTCCATAGTTCAAGCTCGTAATATTAAATTTGGAACAAGAAAAAAGGATGTTGGGTTACCTAATCTAGATGGTGCATTGAGAAACACAAAGCTATAATGATCCTTGCCTCCAAATGATAGCTACTACTTGCAAGGATTATGATGCTCAAGTTAAAGAGTGCTTGAGATACTAAGAATATTTGGGTCAGTGTACTTACCTAAGCTATTGGCTTAGTGAGACTTTTATAGGTAAGATTCCAAAGGTTGGACAAGTGCGACACCCTCTTTTTGTGGGATTCGCCTTGCACATTAAGATCCCTTTCCTCCTATTCCGGAGACCGTGGAAAGAATGGCTAAAAGATCGAATCCCTCAAAGCCCTCTCATTTTTAAAATGGAAGTGTTTGTGAAATGAGAGCTTCCAATTTGGGCCTCATATGGTATCCTGAGCGAGCCCATATCACATCCAGCCCAAGGATTAGTCCATAATAGTTACCTTCCTACTTGTTTGGAAGATTAATAAGGGAGCGAAGTGGAAATTCATTATTCATATTTTGAAGTTACGTTATAAATGAATAAAACAGAATATTTATAATTATTGACTTCCCAAATAGCTTTTTTAATAATATGTTGTTATTATATATTTATGAAAACTAAACCTTCAACTAATAAGTAAAAAATTATTTAAAACCTTCAAATGAACCTAAGATAACCATAAATAATTTTTTCATATAATTACTCAATACTTATTGTAAGTTTCAAACAAAAGGTGCTATACTAAGAATTTTGGGTCGAAAAATCCTCTCTACAAAGATATTTTGGGGGGCTTCTTCTATATAAACTTTTACACACACATAGATGCCATCAATTTCTCCTTTCAAAATTCTAATTAAGATTTATATCATTTAAATCATTATTAGCTTATTTAGAATTCAATAAAATTGTGTTTAATTTGAAATATGGGCAAAACCTATTGTTGTTGAGTATTTTCTTTAGGAACTCGTACTCCATTAGTTAGCTTAAAAAAAATTTCTTCCAACTCTATTATAGATACTCACATTATTGGAGTGGCAACTAATAATCTTACTAGATCTTTTCATAAAATGAAATTTATTAGACAATTCTTTACGTTGTGCATTGTAATAACCTCCTCCTAGGTACAGTATTATGTTTTAAGTCATAATACCTCCTCTAGGAGTTATTACTATTATTTAGATGGATCTTGTATGACAACGCTCTTTGGCCGTCTTCAATCTTCCTAATTCTGCCTAGTATGATTATTTTCTAGCTCTCCTGAGATATCTAGAGATAACACGAAAATACATATAGTATTGAGAACTATAAATTCTCATAAGGATTCCTTAGACTACCACATATCGTATTATCGTTATTATCCATAACTGCTTCGGTTTATTATGAAAGAGGTGAACATGTTATATAAACTTTCCAGTTTTATTGTTTGAAAATATATTATCCGAAGCAGAGTTCATTTTATTCATACACTTGTTAAACAAAGTAAGAATCACAGCATTAGTATAGTAAATCAAGAGCAATTTCATAATAATAATAATAATAATAATATAACTTGCAACGTCATAATAATGATAACAAAACACAACTTGTGCATGTACGACTACTCATCATAAAATCATGCATATATTTTTATGCTTCTTTTGTTTTCTTTACTAGACACACTTAGGCATTACGTATTGTGGTTAATAACTCCCATTGGTGAGTTATATTTTTAGTTAGTTTTTATTTAATTTATGATGTAATTGTTTAGTTTAGTTACTATTTTGTTTTATTTTAGTTAAGTAGTTTAGATTGGTGCTATTTTTACTTTTTGCTATTTTCTTATATTTTGGATACTTATTTTGGGCTTATGTTGATTGTCATTAGGTACAAGTACTCAAGTTGAAGTTTGGAGCCATGAGAGAGCTTATCCTATATAAAATCAAGATCTTTCAGCATTGGAATTTCAATATCTAGCTTTCTAGAAGTCAGATTATGAAGATTCAAGATTCTTTGAAAAGAAGAGAAGAAGATCTCCAACTTTGATGTAGGACACTTTTTCCAATTCTCGAGTCTTCTAAGAGAAAAAGGCGAAATAAGATTGAAGCTTTATCCTATTTTTGATGTTGGCAAGTCTGATTTTTCATCACTCTTTAACTTGTATCTTGAGCTACAGAACTCCGATTGAGGTGATTCTTATTGCCTTGGAAAGCTTACTCAAATATCTACAATCGCTATTTCTACCTCTGAGGCCAAATTCCAACTATTCTGACTACTACAATTCTCAGAAGTGTGTAAAAAAGGTTAGTGATGTCAGGCAAGCGCGCTGCCTTGCGTTATAGCGTGACACCATTTGCCTCCAGGTATTTTAGTTCTGCTATAGCGTGACCTCATCTACAGCAATATGCTAGTTCGGGCCAAATTTCGATAAAAGGGGTCCACAGACTATAAAAGGCATCACTTAAAGTCAGAAAAGAGATCCTTAAATACTTCCAAACACCTTCCAAGATAGAAGACTTCTTCCAAAGAGATTGAAGACGAAGATTCAAGGACTTCAGAGCTCAAGTTCAACACAAAGAGATCCACATTCTTCCGAATCTCTTGTCTTTAACCAGAAATCTTTATGGCTTTTGTTTCTTCTATCTTCTCATCTTCATACTCTTCCATTATTTTCTTTTCTTCAATTATGAACTAGTTTTCTTTTGCTAGGGGGTTAATGGACCCTTTTTTTATGGCAAGTTTACTCATGGATTAATATTAATCTTGTTTTCTATATCTATTGCTTAGTATTTTTGTTTGTTCTTAATGCTTTTAATTGTTTGATCACCAATTAATTGTTTAAGGGATTTACAATAACTCGAGAGAGGGTTTGTAAATAGAGCCTCTTAACATAAATACCGTGAGCTTAGCGAAAACTAAAGATAGACAAATGCAGTTCATGCAGTCAACATAGGAACCCATAGAGCTTCAACCTTTACCTATATTAGTTTGTGCTAAGAAATTAGACAATCAGTTTAGGATAAAGAGTATTGCTTGACCTTGAGAAAGGTTAGGAATAAATTAAGGGGAATCGACCGTGAGTAATTCAGGATAGGAACTGATTAATAGAAATTTATAGTAAACACGTCTGCAATAGATGAAATTAATTAGCCCTAGCATTCATTTCATTGCATTTAGTCAACCCTTTTTTGCATCCGTCTTAATCATTATTTTTCGTATTTATTAACTTTTTATTTTTATTTTTATTTCTTTACATCCACAATTTCATTCCTTCCAAATAATCATCCTTTAAACTATTCTGTATTTGATATATCCTCATAAGAACGATATTTTTCTTATTACTTTATTACTTATACGACCTGGTATACTTGCCAGAGTTGAAACAAGTTTTTGGCGCCATTGCCGGGGATAGTATTAATATCATTCTTAGTTGACGGGATACTAGATTGGATTTTTTTTTATTTTTATTTTTATTTTATATTTGTTTTTGTCTTATTTATTTTTTTATTATTTATTTTTCCTTTTATTTCTTTTTCTTTCGTTATTTATTTTATTTAGCTTTTGTTTTATTTTATTTTATTCCTACTTTCACTTGTTCTTGTGTTTTATTTTGCATTTTATGTGAAGGAACCAATCCACAGGGAATTCTTTGATCCAGAGATCGAGCGTTCTTTGCGTCAACTCAGAAGAGAATAGAGATCAGTTGAAAGAGTTTCTGAAGCTATCATGGCTGATGAAAATGAGCAGAATGATAGAGCCATGAAGGATTACTTGGCACCCACTTTTCAAAGGTGCTCACTTAGGATTGTGAGGCTGCCTATCCAAGCAAACAATTTTGAGCTGAAGACGTCACTCATGTAGTTCGTATAATAAAATTGCCAATTTGTTGAATTGCCTAGTGATGACCTAATGAGCATCTCAATAATTTTCTGGAGATCTATGACACCATAAAAATTAATGGTGCCATGGATGATGTTATTCAGCTGAAATTGTTTCACTTCTCATTAAGGGACAAGGCCAGAGCCTAGTTGAAGTCTCTACCATAGGGAACACTCACTACCTAGGATATGGTGGCCAGGAAATTCTTGGAAAAGTACTTTCCTCTTGCCAAGTCTGTCAGGACAAGAAATGATATCACTTCCTTTACCCAAGCGGATGGAGAATCCTTTTATTAGTCTTGGGGGAGATACAAGGAGCTGTTGGCTAAGTGTCCACATCACGACATCCTACTCTAGATGCAAATCTGGACATTCTACAATGGTCTCCTAATGTCCACACAAATCATGGTTGATGCAGCAGCTAGTGGTTCTCTGAACAAGACACCTAAGCAGTCTTGGGAGTTATTTGAAGTATTGGCTAACAATAATTACTAGAGGCCTAGTGAGAGTACCTAGAAGAGAGGAGTTCTGGAAGTTGACACTACCACTGCCCTCTTAGCCCGAATGCAATCCCTTTCTGTCCAAAATATAGCCATTCAGAAGCAATTGGGCTTGGTCAACACCACTTCACCAACACATGTTATGCGTTGTGATTTTTTCCATGGGAACCATCCGAATGGAGAATACACTACAACTCCTTTTTCTGATGAGCAAGTTAACTACATGGATGCCCAGAAGCACAACTTCTACTCCAACACCTATGTTCCTAAGCAATAGTTCAATCAACCTCCATGAGAGAAGAACCCTAACCTAGAAGACATGTTTCAGTAGTTCATAAGGAGCCATATGTCTTTTGTAGAAAAGACTAAGGCTTTTATGGAGAGGACAAACGCTCAATATTCTGTTTGCTAAGGCACTGGAGTGAATGCCAAACTATGCCAAGTTTATGAAGGAGCTACTTTCTAAGAAAAGGAAATTCGATGCTGATGAGACTGTACCACTCATTGAGGAGTGTTCGGCAATCATTCAGAGGAAACTGTCACCTAAGTTGAAGGACCCTGGGAGCTTTACTATTCCATGCACCATTGATGATTTGAAGATTGACAAGGCACTATGTGACCTTAAAGCAAGTATCAATCTGATACCTTTGTCACTTGTTCATAAATTGGGCATTACTAAAGTGAAGCCTACAAGGGTATCTCTATAGTTGGCTGATAGATCTATCAAACTTCCCTATAATATTATTGAAGATGTTTTGGTGAAGGTGGACCGTTTCTTCATTCCTACTGATTTTTTGATTCTTGATATGGAGGAAGATGTCAATCTCCCTCTAATTCTTGGGCATCCATTCTTGGCCACTAGCAAAGCCCTAATAGATGTAGAAAAAGGGGAGCTAACTCTGAGATTTTAGAACAAAAAAGTGAAGTTCAAAGTCTTCCAAGCAATAGACTCTACCACAAAGACAGCTCAATGCTATAAAGTGGATATAATGGAAGCTAACTTGAGTACTTTAGTTCTCGCATCACATGCGATACCTCCTTGGGAGCCTCCATTGAGGAAGAGCAAAACAAAGAAGAAAAAGAAAATGGTGGGGGATGATGATCTTAAGCCACCTGAGAAGCCGCCAGAAGCTCTCCACTTGTCATTAGAGCCTAATTCTATCTCATTGGTTTTTGGAAAGAAGAGCCACTATCCTGGCGACAAGTCACCATAGAAAGGGAGGAAGGAACCATCATAAGTGACTGGACTATGTCTAACTTAAGGACATTAAACCAAAGTGCTTGATGGGAGACAACCTAATTTTTCTAACTTTTCTTTGATTTTAATTTTTCTTATTTAGGATCCTTTTAGTTTTTTTTCTTTTGATTTAGGTAAAATTTTAGTTTTGATTAATTTTAATTTGTTTAATTTTGTTTTGTATGTTTATTAGAGCAATTAGAAAATGCATAAGTGGAGGCAAAAGCCACATGAGGTATGCAACAGAGATACATGTGCTGGGGAGTAACTTTTCTTTCCTTTCCTTTTTGATTTTATTTAATGCATAATTTTAAGTTAGGGGTTGGGAAAATCCATTATTGCACTTTCTTATTTGTTCCTATTTCCTTTTGTTAGTTTTGTTGATTAGGTTGTTAGTGTTTTTTAATTTCAATTTTCTGCTAAAAAAACCAAAAAAAAAAATTATTTAGTCCTTTTTTTTATTTTTTATTTTGGTCAATTGGTTGTTGTTAGCCTGTGCCTATGATATAAATTATTGCTCTGTTTGTTAACTTTTAAGTAACTTGGATCTTGATTTGAGTCTTGAAAATTTTTTTGTGCTTTCATTATTGAATGGAAAATGATCATTTTCTTGCACTTTGATAAGAGTTAGCAACTTAGGATACGTGATCTTTATACTTTTATGTTTTATTTAGGTTTGGACATGCATTCTTATTCATGTGAATTTCTCTTGAAATATATGTGAGTGAATCTTAGCCATAGAGATGATTCAGGCCATGTTTGGTAGCCACAATTGAGCCTTATTGCCTACCCTTTATCATTGATCCTTAGTCACCCCATTGCAGCCTTAAAGCCTATTCTTGAATTAAACCACAATATGAGCCTAATGTCCTTCCTTTCTTTTCCCTTTTTGATCCCATGGTCTACCCTCAAGCCTTAGCTTCTAAACTCATTTGAATAGAGTAATACCTCTATTACCACAAGTTCATGCTTTCTAAAGTCAAAGGCAGAGTAAGAAAATATGAAAAGAAAAAAGAAAGAAAGAAGGAGAAAGAGGGTGAAAGAATGAAGGAATAATGAAAAAAGAAAGAAAGAAAGAAAAATTGGCAATATAAGGAAAATATAATGCCAAGGTTCAACAAGAAAAGTATGATAGTTGCCAAGCAACGAAGTTGGGGGTACCCCAAGGAGAATGAATTAGGGATAAGGGTTCCTTAAGTTGAGGGGATTAATTAAGCTTAAACGACTATTCCATCATACCCGTTACCTTGGTCTACCATTACAAGCAAAGAGAAGTCCTTTTGATCTTTGGCTAAGTGACATTCACGTAGAAATAAAGAGAGAGGATTATGGATAGTGTGATATTTTTATCTTTTCTTAAACATGGCATAAGCATAGATTGAGTCAATTCTTTGTTGCTTTTCTCTTGTACACACACACTTGATCTATTCTTTTGACAATGTGATTGCACAAGATGGTCTTGGTTCTTAGACTTTGATCCTTAGTAACTTTTGAGTTAAGTTATGGAGTAGTGATGAGGAATTCCATAGGCAACAACTTCTATCTTGACCATTTTGTCTAGTGAGTCCTTTTATTTTAAGTGTTTTTGGTTGAGTCTTTCATTTTTCTATTTTTGAGTCTTTGATTTGAGTGTTGCTTGGGGACAAGCAAGTTCTTAAGTTGGGGGTTGTGATAACTTCCATTGGTGAGTTATATTTTTAGTTAGTTAGTTTTTATTTAATTTAGGATGTAGTTGTTTAGCTTAGTTACTATTTTGTTTTATTTTGGTTAAGTAGTTTAGATTTGGTGCTATTTTTATTTTCTATTATTTCCTTATATTTTGGATACTTATTTTGGGCTTATGTTGATTGTCATTAGGTACAAGTACTCAAGTTGAAATTTGGAGTCATGAGAGAACTTATCTTGCATAAAATCAAGATCTTTTAGCATTGGAAATTCAATATCTAGCCCTTTAGAAGTCGAATTATGAAAATTCAAGATTCTTTGAAACGAAGAGAAGAAGATCTCTAACTTTGATGTTGGACACTTTTTCCAGTTCTCGAGTCTTCTACGTGAAAAAGGCAAAACAAGATTGAAGCTTCATCCTGTTTCTGATGCTGTCAAATCTGACCTTTCATCACTCTTTCACTTGTATCTTGAGCTACAGAACTTTGATTAAGGTGATTCTTGTTGCATTGGAAAGCTCACCCAAATATCTACAATCGCTATTTTTACCTCTGAGGCCAAATTCTGAGTATTCTAACCACTACAGAGCTTGAAAATGTGTAAAAAAGGTTAGCGATGTTAGGCAGCGCGCTGCCGTTTGCCTTGAAGTATTTTAGTTGTGCTATAGCGCAACCTCGTCTAAAGCAATATGCTAGTTCGGGCCAAATTTCGATAAAAGGGGTCCACAAACTATAAAAGGCATCACTTAAGGTCAGAAAAGAGATCCCTGGACACTTCCAAACACCTCCCAAGATAGAAAACTTCTTCCTGATAGATTGAAAGTGAAGATTCAAGGATTCCAGAGCTCAAGTTCAACATGGAGAGATCTACATTCTTCCATGTAACATCCTCAATTTAATGCCGTGTTAAATTACTTTAGTAACCCTGAGTAATTAGGCACTTAATGAGAAATATGAGATTAAGGCTTAATTAAAGGGTTACTCGGATAGGAAAAGTGAAAAGAATGCCTAATCGAGATTAGATAATCTCTAATTAAGCAAGTTAGACCTTTGATAGCTTAATTAAGCACTAGTTGCCCTTAATTAGCTTAATCGAGTTTAATTAAGGTTAATTAAGCTTAATCACAAGATTAATTTCTATTAATCATGTTCTTGTGTGTTAATCACTAATCTTTGCTTAGTTATCTTAATTAAGTTGTATGAGCACTTAATCACATGATTAAATTCAAATTTAGTCAACTAGACAATAAAGTAAAGAGTGATGTCATAAAAGCATAAAGCATGAGATAAGACTACTTTATGTAAGAGTTTGACCATGTTTTATCTCCCTATCATCCAAATTGTCTCTCTAAACCTTAATTAACACAAAATGAAGCAAAAATTCTCCCCCCACCCTACTAAAAGTTTCAGCTACAACACAACACAACACACACACATTCACTGCATTTTCAACTTCTCATTCTCTCTCTAAAGTTCTCAAACTCTCCAACCTCTCTCTACATTTCCTCTTCTTCTTCTTCTTCTTCTTCATCTTCTTCATCATTCTCCACCTCCATAACCAAACCTTCCTCACTAAGCCCTTCAAAGATCACATCGTCTTTGGAGACAAGATCTAAACAGTACAAGACTCATTTTCAAGAGAACTCAAGAGTTCTCTCCTTGCTCATTCAAAACTGCCACCATCATCATCAAGAGGAGTCATCATCTTCTTCTTCCACTTCTCTTATTTTTGTGCCACCTTCAAGAAAGATAGTGATCTTCATCTTTTTCATTTTGTTTGCTCAAGAAAGCTTGGAGCTTGGTTCTTTCATGATCAAGATCTCTAAGTGAAAACTTGAGAAAATCCTTCATGCTCTTCAAGAGCAAAAGTTTCTACTTTTAGTAAAATGTGTTCTTGATGTTCTTCAAGTGTTCTTAAGTTTCCCTTTTCGACAAAATTTGTTCTTGATGTTCTTCAAGTGTTCTTAAGTTTCTACTTTTAGTAAAATATGCTCTTGAATGTTCCTTGATGGTATTTTGCTTAAAGTTGTTCCTCTTCTCATGATGAGTTGATGATTAGGAAAGCTACATCTTTTTATGTTTCCATGATTTGATAAGACTTTGAATATTCTAAAAGCTTAAAACTTTAAAAAGTTTGCTTCTTGACACACTTAAAGTGGTGCAAGTTTTAGTGCCATCATAAAGTCTTCTTTTGTTTTGTTTTGAAGACAAGAATGTATGTAAAAGTCTAAGCTTTTTTGGCATAATAACCCTTTTTGAGTTATAAAATGATATCTTGTCACTTTATGTCTTAGAAATCAAACCTTAAAGAAAAGACCTTTCATAAAGTTTTAAACCTTAATCAAGAATGAGACCTTTAAGTCATAAAGTGTTGTTTTATAACGTTTAAATTCATAAAGTTTAGATTTTGAATCAAAACAATGCTTAAAGGTGTTAGCTTTTATAAAGATTGAGACTTTTTAACCTTAAAGTTAATGTTTCATGTCACTAATTGATAAAGTAGGAATCTTTTTAGTGTAAAGACAACTTTAAATCATAAAGTTGAGATTTTGATAGTCTTAGAATAATTAAATGAGTCAACTTTTATAAAGAACAAGAATTTTTAGTGGAAAAGCTAGTAACTTGTATCATTATTTCATAAAGATCTAATCTTTAAGATAAAAGCTTGAAGCTTTGTGACTTGGTTAAGTTAAAAATCACCCTTGGCATTTAGTGAACATGGTGTTGTTGGGTTCATGATATGGTTATGCATTGTCATGACCCAAGGATTAAAGGGATCTCGAACTCCTTGGGAATAGAAGTATGATTAGGGCCTCTGAGCATACCATGAACTTGGGAATCACTCAGTGCACTATCTCAAGGAAAGGAAACAATCACTTAACTTAATTAATTTGAATAAGTGTTCCATAAGACATGAATTCAAGTAAAGAATAGTTTCATACGAGAATTAAGTAACTAAAAGACCATGTACACATATCTTAACTACGTGATTCTTTCATGGGTAATCATGAGAAATCATGTGATGATTCATAATATTCTTCACAAAGAATAACACAACTATGAACCCCTTTAGGGTATGAATGTATGATGCCATGTGGCATGATGAATGATGAGTTTGATTGAGCTTTGTCTCATGATGAATTATGAGTATGATGATATGATATAGATATAATAAACTGTTGGTTAAAAGTTAATGATTGGCATTTTGGGGAAGCTCCGGTTTAGCCGTTATGTTGCCGGATTTCCATCAAAATTATGGACTTAGTCATATCATTGCATGTGTCTAGTCAAGAAGTATTATGCATGTCAAGTATAATGATAAGAAAAGAAACTATGGGATATGACCCCTCGATCACTTCCAGGAAGTGAAAGACGATGATCCACAAGGAACCTCTATGAGGGAGGCAAGGGTGACATGGAGGACCCTCCAACTTAGAGGTAACCAATATCGGCTTAGTCTGATTTGGTTAGTACTACGTGACGACGGTCATGGAATGAGCTCATGTCCAAAAGCAGTCTATTTCAAAGGAAAGTAAAGAATGTTAAGCACGTGCTAAAAACGAAAGTAAAGTCTAAGTATAACCCTGGTTAAGTCCATGATGATGCATGTCTTTGCATGTAATTATATTGTCCCTTTGCATTATGAATGTTTATTATATGCTTATGTATGTACGTTAGTCATGATGATGTAGTTATGATGTAAGTTTAAAAGTAACCCGCTTTAGAGTTTAAGTTTTCAAAACCATTAAAAATTGAACTTATATTTGTCCACTATTTTTATAATTAAACCCGAAGTGGCTGGGATGATGGCGATGACACTGTGATTGTCTAGTCGTGATCCTATTGAGAAATTTAGTATTTCTCACTCCTATGTTTTCGTGTCGTCTTTAGAGGATGGCGGTGTCGAGCATGGTGGTGATTTTCATTGAGTTTCCGGTGATGCATTGGCACTTCGACCCGGTGTTGAATGCATCTGTGCTAACTGCTCAGGCAGCGATGCAGGTCTACATGTTCCATAGCCGCTAGTTCCATGCACCTATGATGAGTCTGCTTTTTCGCCCTCATGAGCTGTTTGAGGACATCACTATGGATGACGTTCGCTTGCCTTTCCATCCTCCGAGGTACCCCATTGATAGAGATTCTAATTCGAACACTCGTCTGACACCAACAGTTTCGTTGGATTCCGATCCTTCGGAGCAGTCTTATCCGAGCTATCATGTGGAGACGGACCCGTCTAAGCCTTCCTACCCGTTTGTGATCTGTCTGTCATCCGATTCATCTTCTTCTTCTGCAGCCCCTCGTCACACGCCACTCCCGGTTCGCGGTCGTGGGTTCATTCACACCTGTGCCGTGCCTCGTGGGCGTGGCCGTGCTCGAGGTGGGGGATGCGGTGATGTTTCTTCTGGTGGATATAGAAACGGTTTCCTCCCGCCTAATGCTTCATGTGACAATTGCATGCGGAGCCGAGCACGAGGATAGGCCCTTTTGGTTATAGTTATAGGGTTATCATTTTGTTGTATGGCATGCTGGGTAGTAAAGTTTTCTGATGTATTCCCTTTACTATGTATTTGGTAGGCTTCTTTTGTAGGGCCGATAGTAGGTATCGGACCCATTATCATCTTTGTGTATGACTTCTGCTATCACTACTATTATATTAACTATGGAATGGCTATGGAATGAATGTTATCTTTATCTAGATTGTGGTTATTCTCATTGCTTCTAGTTATGTTAAATGTGATGTGTGGATGAGATAGCGATGTTTGTATTGCACATTCACGATGCGCTTATGGCTCTTGACTTTCAAAATAGCTTACTTGTTATTATTCTAAAAAAAAAATTACCCCTATTTTCATTAAAAGTAATTTCTAAAAGGTAATGTTAGTTCTGCGAGCAAAAGTAACAACTAATGATTCCACAATATGACTTAAGCATAGAATGGAACTATTAGGGTGTTACATTCCGAATATCTTGTCTCTAACCAAAAATCTTTATGGCTTTTGTTTCTTCTATCTTCTCATCTTCATACTCTTTCATTGTTTTCTTTTCTTCAGTTATGAACTAGTTTTCTTTTGCTAGGTTGTTAATGGCCCCTTTTTATATGACAAGTTTACTCATGGATTAATGTTAATCTTGTTTTCTATCTCTATTGCTTAGTATTTTTGTTTGTTCTTTATGCTTTTAATTGTTTGATCACCAATTAATTGATTTGGAGATTTACAATAAACCGAGAGAAGGTTTGTGAATAGAGCCTCTTAACATAAACACCGTGAGCTGAGCGAAAAGTAGAGATAGACAAATATGGTTCATGCGATTAACATAGGAACCCATAGAGCTTCAACCTTTACCTAGATTAGTTTGTGCTAAGAGATTAGACAATCAATTTAGGATAAAGAGTATTGCTTGACCTCGAGAAAGGCTAGGAATAAATTAAGGGGAACCAATCGTGAGTCAATTAGGATAGAAATTAATTAACAGAAATTCACAGTAAATGCATCTGCAAAAGGTGAAATTAATTAGCCCTAGCGTTCATTCCATTGCATTTAGTCAATCCTTTTTGCATCCGTTTTGATAATTATTTTTCGTATTTTTTTATTTTTATTTTCATTTTTATTTTTATTTCTCTACATCCACAATTTCATTCCTTCCAAATAGTCATCCTTTAAACTATTCGGTATTTTAATCTATTCTCATGGGAATGATATTTTTCTCATCACTTTATTACTTGTCCGACTCAGCATACTTGCCGGAGCGGCAACAGCCCTCTTTAGGGTATTTGCATGCATGTCTTTGTCTTTAACCTTTACTGCCCTTAGGCAGCCTGATCTAGGAGTAAGCTCAACTCATGATCGTCGTCACACCGTACCAATGTAACATCCTCAATTTCCTATCATGTTAAATCACCTCAGTAATCTTGAGTAATTAGGCACTTAACAAGAAATTATGAGATTATGGCTTAATTAAGGGATTAAAGAAATGATTATGAGCTAATTATGAGGAGAAAAGTTAAGAGAATACTTAATTAAGGTTAGAGAATCTCTAATTAGGCAAGTCAAACTCTTAATAGCTTAATTAAGCACTAATCACATGTAACTAGCTTAATCGAGTTTAATTAAGGATAATTAAGCTTAATAAAAAAGATTAATTTTTGTTAATCATGATCATATGAGTTAATCACCAATCCTTGCTTAATTGTATTAATTAAGTTGCAAGAACACTTAATCACATGATTAAATTCAAATTTAGTTAACTAGCCAATAACGTAAAGAGTAATGTCACTAAAGCATAAAGCATTAGACACGAGTATTTTATGTAAGAGTAAATATATGATTTGTTCCCCCATCATCCAATTTGTCTCCGTAAACCAAGGTTAAGAAAATTGGACCGAGCATCGAATCGGTCAAGGCAGGAGTTCAAAGGTTCAAAGGTTCAATCGGCTCAACAGGGGTTCGACCGGGACATAATAAAATATATACATTTAATTATTTATATATATAACTATATACATATGATTAATTAAAAAGTAAAAAATTATATTAAATTATTAACAATAACATCACTAATACAAAATAATATTTATTATGAGGCACTTTATCAAACATCTCAAATGTAAAATTCATTTATTTTAATTTTCACTTACACTTCTTTTGGAAAGTACTCACAGATACTGTAACAATCATTTTTTATTTTTTATTTTTAAATTAATTTAAGAGTATATAGCAAATAAGCATACTAAAAGAATCAAAGTTCTAAAAGAAATGAATTTTATTTTGATTGAGCTTTTTCTTTTATTCCTTTTATAAAAGAAATAATAGCATTTTTATCAAAATTAAAAAAAAAAAAAAACTGATCAACAGGTTTGACCGGTCTGATTCACCGATTTTTCCCAGTTTTGACCACATTCGATTTTGTGATGAAGCTCGGACCGGCATGGCGTCCGGTTTGTCTAGTTCTAGGTTGGACCGGTCCGACTGGTCGGTTTGGTCCGGTTCTCTTAACATTGCCCTAAACCTTAATTAGTATAAAATTAAGAAAATATCTTCTCCCTCACCTACTTGAAGCTTACGGTCTCAACACACACACATCCACTTTCATTTTTCAATTCTCATTCTCTCTCAAACTCTCAAATTCTCCAACTTCTCTCTACACCTTTTTCATTCTTCTTTATTTTTTTCTTCCTTTCTCCACTGCCACCATAACAAAAACTTTCACTAAGCCACTCAAAGACCACATCATATGTCCTTGCATGCATGATTTCCACATACATATTCATAACATATAAAGGCTCATAACTTCCTTACAATTCTACCGAAAATTCGGCAGAATAACGGATCAGATCCGTTTTCCTATGAATAGTGCCAGTCTCAACAGACAGTCAGTCATAGTAAGAGATTAAGATGCATCAATCTTTCAAGCACCAACATGGAATTTGCAGCACTTAGACTTCAATTGAACTCATATATCCATTAAGGTGTCAAATCCTTTAATTTTGGAAATCCTGCTCATATTCTTCAACTCTGCCTGTTTTTAGAAATTAAGCCTTAAATTCATTTTAACTCATTTAGATCTTAATTTTCGATATGTTGAAGTGTTATGTGTCTATTTTCTAACCTTTTTAGTCCCATCTAATTTTCATAAATGTAGCTCAAGCTATTTGAGTTTTATCTTAGCCTGCCTTGAAGTTGGCCAAAATTACACACTAAAAAGTAAAAACTTACTAAAAATCGAAAGCTAGTTCAAATCATATGAAATTGGTATCCTATTAAAGTTAACAGGACAAACTTTCATTTTCAAGAAGTTTCATTTCATTTGCTTTAGTAGAGCTCGAGTTATAAGCCCCGAAATTTGACCTTCTTGAACTGTCCTATTTTGGCCCAGTTTGGATAGGCAAATTTCTCCACTCACTAGGAGCAAACAAGACCTTATCTAACTCTGAAATTTTTATGGGATATTCTCCTTTGTGTAAGCTTTCTAACAAAGTTATTTTCATTCAATTCCAAATAGTATAGGGCAAGTTTTGCCTAGAATAACCCAGTCTGCCCAAAATTAAACTCAAAAACCTAGGTCGAACTTCCAAAATTCATATCTCTGTCAATACTAATCCAATGGCCTTATATGATATATGTGTGGAAAGCCCTGAATGTTTAGTTTCATATAAAAATAGTTTCATCAAAGTTAAACGGCTGTAGGCAGAGCTGTACACTCCGCCGTATGGATCGCCATAGGTTTCCATAACCTAATCCATTCTGTTTACTTCTCTTTACTAGATAATCATCCAAAACTCAATTTAAAACACAACAATCCAGCCATAAACCTTCATATAAGCTCATAATAACATCAAATACATGCATCCAAATGAATCCACAACAGCCCCAATTCATAAGAAAATTTAGAGAAGGGGTTGAATTCTACCTCCAATTGATGTAGAAACTAGCTAGAATTAAGCTCTTGGTGGAGGAATTGGATGAGGCTTGGAGTTTTGAGGAAGATGAAGTGAAAATTGGAGAAGGAAGAGTGAGAAATGGCCAGCTGAAGAGGGAGCATGAAAATGAGAGAGTTGAAGAGGGTCTTGGTGTCTTAAAACATAAGAGAAGGCTTGTGATTGGCCAAAGATTGATTGGTGGTTATTGAGCCAAGCTTCCCCACCAACTTGTGTAGCAAGTGGCGCCCTCCATGGGGTTAGGAGTGGTTGAATAACAACCACTTAAACTAGGGTGATCAGTGTGAAATTCTATTGATCCAGTTCTGACAGTTTAACACACTAAATCTTTACTGATTTCCTTCAAATTGACCAAACAGTCTTGAAGAATTTTGTTAGGTTTTCTATGTTTCTATTGTAATTATTTCTAATTCTAATCTCTCCAATTAACATCTAATTAACTCTTGATTAACCTTTAATTAATTTCTAATTAATCTTAAAGATTCAATAAAATCGAATAAATCGATTAACGATGTAAATTAAACGTTTTGCAAGTTGAGGGCCTTTCTGGTTTCTATTTTTCATGGGTAATGGCATTTTCATAATTGTGGGCAAGTCTAGGGGCATCTCATGTCATTTCATATGTGGACACCTCCGTGGCCGAATTGGCCAAGAATTGGGTTTCTACATTTTCGCTACGTGGTTCTACTTCGTTTAAAACCTTATTCTGCTAATTCAATTGATATAAGGACCTAAATATCATTTTCAAAAATGTTCAGGGACAAGGCTATAAATAATAAAAGTTTTCCTAATGACGTTTTCATTATTTCCTATAACGTTATATGGGGATGTTATAGACTGGCTTTTAGCCAACCATGCTATGATAAATTGTTCTGAGAAATCTATTATGTTTCCCCCTGTACTTGTGAAACCTGTTGAATCTATTTGTCTATTCTTGAACTCTATTGGAAGAGGGAGCAGTGAATCTGATGATCAAGAATATGTCCTCCTTATGGCAAGTGAAGTGGAACTCGAGCAGGTATTGGATGAGATGCCTATAGTTACCCAGATGTGTTTCCTAATGATATACTTGAGTTTCCCTCGAAAAGGGAAATCGAGTTTTCTATAGCATTGGTACTGGGAACAGAGCCAATCTCTATAGCACCCTATAGGATTCCTCCAATGGAGTTGTCAAAGTTGAAGGGACAATTAGAAGAGTTATTAGAGAAGAAGTTTATAAAATGTAGTGCCTTAACTTGGGGAGCCCCGGTGTTATTTGTGACAAAGAAAGATGAGAGTATGAGGCTATGTGTGGATTAGGCAATTGAACAAAGTGACTCTTAAGAGTAAGTATCATTTGCCTAGGATAGATGGCCTCATGGACCAACTGTGAGGTGCAACAGTGTTCTCTAAGATTGATCTGACATCTGGATATCATCAGATAAGAGTGAAAAAAGAGGATATACCCAAGACAGCTTTTAGGACAAGGTACGAGCATTATGAGTTTATGGTGATGTCGTTTGGTTTGACTACTGCCCCTACTATTTTTATGCATTATATGAATAGAATTTTTAGAACTTACCTAGATAAGTTTGTAGTTGGTTTCATATATGATATTCTCATCTATTTGAGAATAAAGGAGGAACACGAAGAACATTTGAGGGTTGTGTTGGAATCCTTGAGGGAAAAGAAGCTTTATGCTAAGTTATCTAAGTGTAAATTCTGGATAGAGGAAATAAAGTTCTTAGGACATACGGTGTCACAAGGAGGTATCACTGTGGATCCAAATAAGATTGAGCCTGTGATGAATTGAGAGAGACCAACCTCGGTAACCAAGACAAGGAGTTTCTTAGGTTTAGCCGGTTACTACCGTAGGTTTATAAAAAGATTTTCCCATATATCTTTACCCTTAGCCAAGTTAACAAGGAAGAATGCCCTATTTGTATGGACTACGGATTGTGAGAAAAGCTTTCAAAAGCTAAAGGAACAGTTAACCTCAACCCTAGTATTAGTATTGCCTGACCCAAGTGGACCATTTAAGGTTTACTGTGATGCCTCTAGAAGACGTTTAGGTTGTATCTTGATGCAAAACAAGAACATGGTGGCTTAGGCCTCTAGATAGTTGAAGCCTTATGAAGTAAACTACCCAACCTATGACCTAAAGTTAGTGGCTGTAGTGTTTGCCCTGAAGATATGGAGGCATTATCTGTATAGTGTGAGGTTTGAGGTGTTCTCTAATCGTAAGAGTTTGAAGTGTCTCTTTGACTAGAAGGAGTTGAACAGAAGGCAAGGGATATGCATGAAATTTTTGAAGGATTATGAGTTTGGGCCGAACTATCATCCCGGGAAGGCTAATGTGGTGGCTAACGCCCTTAGTCGGAAGTCATTAAATGCATCCTGGATGATGGTGAAGGAAGATGAGCTGGTAAGGAGCTTTAGATATCTTAACCTTGGAGTTGTGTTAGCCACCTATAGCTTAAGGTTAAATCAGCTTAAGGTGACGAGCAATTTCAAGGGTCAAATTGCTCAAGCCTAAAGTGAGGAAGAGGATTTCTTGAAAACCCTGGCATGGGTGGAAGAAGGAAAGTTGAAGGATTTTGCTCAAAGTACAGATGGACTACGGAGGTTTGAAGGAAGAGTTTGCGTATCCATGAGCAATGATCTCCAAAGAAGAATTTTGAAGGAGGCTCACAAGAGCCATTTCACCATACACCCTATAGTAACAAAGATGTATCATGACATTAAGAAGATGTTTTGGTGGCTGGGATTAAAGATGGACATTGCGGAGTTGGTGAGCAAGTGTTTAGTCTGCCAAAAGGTAAAGATTGAACACCAAAAACCCTTTGGTATGTCGCAACCATTAGAGATCCCATAATGGAAATGGAAAAGTATCTCCATGGACTTCATGATGGGTTTACCCAAAATGCAAGCTAGTTTTGATGCGGTATGGGTATTTGTTAACAGATTAACTAAGTCTACTCACTTTTAGCCCATTTGAGCTACTTATTCTTTGGAAAAGTTAACCTAGCTACATGTCCAAGAAATAGTAAGGATGCATGGTGTACCTTCAACAATAATCTCAGATAGGGGCTCGAGATTTACCTCTAGATTCTAGGGAGCCTTGCAAAAGGCATTTGGGATGAGATTTTGCCTAAGTACAGCTTATCAGCCCCAGACGAATGGACAATCGGAGAGAACTATCCAAACTTTAGAGGACATGTCGAAAGCTTGTGTGTTGGACAATCAAGGAAGTTGGGATAGATACTTACCTTTGATTGAGTTTGCCTATAACAATAGTCATCATGCAAGTATTAGTATGGCACCTTATAAAGATTTGTATGGAAGGAAGTGTTAATCTCCCCTGTGTTGGTTTGAACCAGGTGTGCAAAGCCTATTAGGACCTTATCTTATGAGTAGATCATGGAGCAAATAAAAAGGATCAGGGACAAAATCCTTACGGCTTAGAGCTACCAAAAGAGTTATGTAGATAAAAAGAGAAAGCCTCTATAGTTCCAAGAAGGAGAATATGCGTTCCTGAAAATCACTCCTATGACTGGTATAGGTAGAGCTATGAAGGTTAAAAAGTTAACCCCCCCCCCCCGGTGTTTTATTGGCCCTTTCCAAATTTTGAAATGTGTTGGGTCAGTTACTTATCAAATAGCCTTACCTTTGAATTTGTCAAAAATTTATGATGTCTTTCATGTGTCACACTTAAAAAAATACCATTCTGATCCCAATCATCTGTTTGAACCCGAAATTGTACAGTTAAGGGAGGACTTAACCTTCAATCTACTGCTATCTCGGATCATGGATTATGGGGTAAAACTGTTGAGGAATAAGACCATACCATTGGTCAAGGTGGTTAGGGGTAGAGGAAGTATGGAAGAACATACGTGGAAGCTAGTGTTTGAGATGAAGAACGAGTATCTCAACTTGTTTACAAGTAACAAATTTTGAGGGCAAAATTTTTTTTAAAGGTGAGGAGAAATGTAACATTCTCAATTTCCTGTCATGCTAAATTACCTCAGTAACCCTTAGTAATTTGGCACTTAACGAGAAATTATGAGATTAAAGCTTAATTAAGGGATTACTGAAGTGATTATGAGTTAATTATGAGGAGAAAAGTTAAGAGAATACTTAATTAAGATTAGAGAATCTCTAATTAGGTAAGTCAAACCCTTAATAGGTTTATTAAGCACTAATCACACATAACTAGCTTAATCAAGTTTAATTAAAAGTAATTAAGCTTAATTACAAGATTAATTTTTATTAATCATGATCATATGAGTTAATCACTAATCCTTGCTTAATCATGTTAATTAAGTTGGAAGAGCACTTAATCACATGATTAAATTCAAATTTAGTCAACTAGACAATAAAGTAAAGAGTAATGTCACTAAAGCATAAAGCATTAGATAAGAGTGCTTTATGTAAGAGAAAATACTGATTTATTCCCCCATCACCTAATTTGTCTCCCTAAATCTTAATTAGCACAAAATTAAGAAAATGTCTTTCCCCCAACCTACTTGAAGCTTACGGCCTCAAAATACACACATACACACACACACACACACACACACACACACACACATCCACTTTTCATTTTTCAATTCTCATTCTCTCTAACTCTCAAATTCTTTAACTTCTCTCTGTACCTTCTTCATTCTTCTTTATCTTTTGCTTCCTTTTTTCCACCGCCACCATAACCAAAACTCTCACTAAGCCATTCAAAGGCCACATCTTTTAATCTTTGGAGACCAAATCTATACACTACAAGCATCATTTTCAAGAGAACTCAAGAGCTTCCATCTTCATCCTCTCAAACCACCACCACCATCATCAAAGGAGAAGTCTTCTTCTTCTCCTTCAAGGATTCCATTTTCAAGCTTAGGTAATGATCTTTACACTTTTCTTTTGTTTACTCAACAAAGCTTGAAGCTTGGTTCCTATCATGACCAAGATCTTCAAGTGAAAGCTTGAGAAAAACTCTCATATTCTTCATCAGCAAAAGTTTTCTTTTGTAGCAAAAAGAGTTCATATTCTTTTTATGAGTTATTCTTGGTCATTTGAAAGTTTACTTCTTGAATGCCTCAAAGTTTCTATTTTTCTTTCTTGATGCATGAGATCTTGATGTTTCTTGTGAGTTGTTTGAAAAAGAAAGATGTTCTTAGTGGTATTTTGTTTAAAGTTTGTTCCTTTTCTTATAATGAGCCTATGAGTGGAAAGTTCTCATCCTTGCATGTTTTTCATGACTTGATAAGACTATGAACATTCCTAAAAGCATGAAGTTTTAAAAAGTTTGCTTCTTGATACATGTAAACTGGCAAAATATGCATGCTCCCTTAAAGTTCCATTTTCTACTTTTTGAAGACAAGAATATGTGTAAAGGTTTAATCTTGTTGGAACATGAAGCTTTTTAAGTTCTAAAATTGAAAACTTGTCACTTTATGTCTTAAAATTAGAATCTTGAAGGCAAGACCTTTCATAAAGCTTCAAACTTTAACAAAGAATGTAAGTTTAAGTCATAAAATGTCAACTTGTAACTCTATTCTTGTTAAGGTTAAGTCTTCAATTAAAAACATTGAATAAAGTGTCAAAATTTCATAAGAGAGAATCTTTTAAAACTTTAAGACAATATTAATTCATAAAGTTGAGACTTTGATGGTCTTAGAATAATTAAAAACAAGATTTTTGAGTTCTAAAGCTAATATCTTGTATCATTATTTCATAAAGAATGAATATTTAAGACAAGATTATAATTTTAGAGACACATACTTTCTTAAATAATGAAACTTTATAATTACTTTATAAAGGATGATAAGTTTTATAACTTTTAAAGTAAGATCTTGTTGTGTTAATGATAAAAGCCTGAAACTTTGAAACTTGAAGAAGTTAAAAATCTCCCTTGGTGATTAGTGAACATGGTGTTGTTGGGTTCATGACTGTGGTTATGTGTTGTCATGACCCAAGGACTAGAGGGATCCCGAAACCTTCGGGAATAGAAGTCTGATTGGGGCCTCTGAGCATACCATGAACCTAGGAATCACTAAATGCACTATCTCAAAAAAAGGAAATAATTACCTAACTTAGTTAATTTGAACAAGTTTTCCATAAGACATGTTCACAAGTAAAGAGTAATCTTACATAAGGACTAAGTAACTAAAAGATTACATATACATTTATTTTAACTATGTGATTTTCTCATGGGTAACTGCAGGAAATCATATGATGGCTCATAAGACTTTCCACAAAGAATAACACAACTACGAACCCTTTAGGGTATGAATATATGATGCCATATGGCATGATATGATTGAGCATTGTCTCATGATTGAATGATTGATGTGATGATGTGAGATGGATGTAATTGATTGTTCGTTGAAAGTTTTATGATTGGCATTTTGAAGAAGCTCTGGTCTTGTTGTCATGCTGCCATATTTTTATCAAAATTATGGACTTAGTTATATCACTACATGTGTCTTGTCAAAGAAGTATTATGGATGTAAAGTATAATGATAAGAAAAGAAAGAATGGGATATGACCCTTCAATCGCTTTGGTAAGGGAAGTGAGAGACGATAATCCACAAATACACAAGGAACTCTATCATAGAGACAAGGTGACATGGAGGACCCTCCAACTTAGAGGTAACCATTATCAACTTAGTCTGATTTGGTTAGTATTGCGTGATGACGATCACGGAATGAGCTCATATTCAAAAGCAGTCTATTTTAAAGGAAGAGTAAAGAATGTTAAGCATATGCTAAGAATGAAAGTAAAGTTAAAGTAAAATCATCATTAATTCTATGAGATTGCATGTCAGTGCATTTATTTATATTATCAATATGCATTATGAATGTTTATTCCATGCTTTTGTATGTATGTTTACTTATGATGATAAGATTAAGATGTTAAGTTTAAAAGTAACTCGCTTCGGGATTTATGTTTTTAAAATCATTAAAATTGAACATATGTATGTCCACTACTTTTGTAATTAAACTCGAAGTGGCTGGGATGATGACAATGACCCAGTGTTTATCTAGTCGCGATCCCACTGAGAAATCTAGTATTTCTTACTCTTACATTTTCATGTTGTCTTCAGAGGATGTCGGCGTCGAGCACGGTGGTGATATTCATTGACTTCCCTGTATGGCATTCGCGCTTTGACCCGGTGCTGAATGCCTCTGTGATGTCTGAGAGTGCAACCATGAGAGTCTACATCTTCCATGACTACCCGTTTCTGGTTCCAATTATGAGTCCATTTTTCTGTCCATACCAGCTATACAGCGAGGTCACCTTGGATGATATTTGCCCTTACATTCAGCCGCAAGGCACCCCACTAATGGAGAGTCTGACTTGGATACCTATATGACGCCGACTCTTTCTTTGGATTTTGATCATTCGGAGCCATTCTATTTGAGCTATTACATGGAGACTGACCAATCTGAGCACTTTTACCCTTCAGTAGTTCGCCTCATGTTTGATTTGTCTTCTTCTTTAGCAGCTCTTCATCATGCTCCACCCTCCATTTGTGATCATGGGTTCATTCGTACCTGTGGACGTGGGCATGCTCAAGGAGGAGGACGTGGTGATATTGCTCCTGGTGGTTTTGAGAACGGTTTCCTTCCACTCGATGAGTGATGTGGTGTAACATCCTACCAGATATAATACTATGCTTAAGTCATAAATTTTTTCTCAGCAGTCAGTTACGTGTGATTATCTCTTATATTGATTAGTCTTAATTCATTGACATTTTACCATTTCGAAATCAAAATATCTATTGCTACTACACACACACACACACACACACACACACACACATATATATATATAGTTATTTATTTATTTTGCCACTTGTGATGTTATATACATCCTCAGTGAAGTGTAGCGTACTAACAGAAAATAGATAAGTTGAATAGAAGTAGTATCATATATCCATAGAACCTTCATTAGCATATATACATAAGTGTTGAGTTTAAAGTCATAGCTACATAAACATTGTAGGTACAATAATGTTGGGCCATTACACAAAATAGATCGACCCATACTTATGAAGTGTAGACCTACATAGCTCTAAAAGAAACCTAGATTTGGGGCCTAAGTCTCATCATTGTCAAAAAAGGGTCACACTGTACACATGCCTCTGCTGGAGGAGGATCCTGTCTAATTGGACTCTGAAGAAATGAATCTGTTGGGCATGCCAGGGTCGGTTGGGTCATAGGTGTCGCCATCTGAACCAGAAGAGGAAGGTGAGGAAGCCGCCTCCTCAGACGGGTCGCTGTCAAACGACATAATGGGTACCACTTGTGGTGGCAATGAACCAGGTGCTGGCGGGGGTGCTGGTGCTAGTGTTGGAGCTGGATGAGCTATGTGCAAGGGGATGGCTATATTAAGTAGGGATGGATCAAACATCAGGTGGTGGAGAAGAATAGCGAAGTCCCTATGAGAGAACATGTATTGACGGAAACAATAGGTAGTAGTTATGTACATAGAGTCAAGCATGGGGTCATAGTGAGTCTGGAGATTAGGTAGCTCAACGAAAAGGGTGAAGGTCGCCTCTAAGTTTATGTTTTGAGAATGAGGTGGAAATATACAATAGAGTGAGAATTTGATGAAATTCTCAATAGGATTCTAAACTATACTATACTGACATCACAATCATCCTCAGTTGTTTCGGCTTTTATTTAAATTAAAAACAAGTGTAACATAGCTATGATATTCTATTCAATTAATGTTAAGAAAAGCAAAACCCAAAGCAAGACTTAATATTACTTGAAATAAGAAGAAGTAAAAAGAGATGCATATTCCTAACATGACTTGTGTACTAACCACAATATAAACAAGAATATAAGCACAAGAGATACACAGATAACAATGCATTTAGCTCATGATTAATAAATAGAACCATGTGAAAACATGAATGGAAGTGAAATGCACTTAGCTTTAGTGATTCTTTAACTTATATGATTTATGCTTTTCCACACTTGATCACTTGGGAGTTTTTGGTTGTATAACTCTTGGGTAATAGTCTACTTCTCAAGATCGAGCTCAATTCTATATAGGGATGTTGGGTTTACTTTCCCCAACCTCCCTGCCGCTCTATTCCCCTTAACTTTAATCCAGGGCTGGCCCAAGTATTATGGAATTTCCCTCATAGCTTTTCTCATAATACATGTTTTAAGAATTTCATGCAATTGTCACATATGCATAGTATATTTCATGAATCATGCATGTTTTCTGCTAGAATTTTGGCAGTATAACAGATCGTGTCCGCTTTCCCATAAATAGTGGCATTCTAGAACAAACAACTAGCCACAGTACTAGCACCAGTATAACACATTAAACTTCAACACGAACATGGAATAGTAATATTTAGATTTTAATTGAAATCACATATGCCTTAGAGTGCCTAGTTCTTCAATTTGGAAACTCTGATTATGTTCCTCAATTTTGCTTGATTTTGTAAAATCTGCCATAAATTCTAGTAAACTCCTTTGGACTTCAATTTTGAATATGTTGGAGTGTTATGTGTATATTTTCTAACCTCTTTGATCCCATCTCATTTTGATAAGTGTAGGTCAAGTTGTTATTGTTTCATTTCGGCTTGCCATGTAGCAAGCCAAAATTGCACACCCAAAAATAAAAATTCACCATAAATTGAAATATGAGTGGATGCCTATCAAACCTATGTCTTTTTGAAGTTTATTGATCACATTTTCATATTCAAAAAGTCTCACTTCGTTTGGCTAAGGAAAGCTCACCAGAACAAGGGGAAAATTCATGAATTATCTGGTAGCAATAGGTACTGAATTTAACTTTGAAATTTTTATGAGATGTTGCCTATGTGTAAGCGTTCTAAAAAAATTGGTTGCAATGTTGAGTTGTATAGGGTGAGTTATACCCTTCACAACCTGTATTACTCAGCATGAAACATAGGATTCCTAGGTAAACTTTAAAAATTCATAACTCACTCAATACTAACTCAATGGCCTCATATTTTATATGATTGGAAAGCTCTAAATGTCTAGTTTCCTATAAAAATAGGTTCATCAAGTTTGTATGGCTGCATTCAGGGCCGTACATGACGAACATATGAACGCCGTAGGGTTTTCACCTAAACAACATCCTGCTTCTTTCCAATTGCTAATTTCCTCATTCCAACTTCAATTCTAACTCAAGGACTCATATTAAATCAACTATAAACCCTCATATACACCCAAAATAGCATCAAAGGAATGAAGAAAAATGAAATTCCATGCAGCCACAGTCCAGAAAATCAAGAATAGAAATTGAATCATACCTTTACTAGATGTAGAACTTGTTAGATTTATGTCTTTGGTTGAAAAAATTAGTTGGAACTTGAAGGTGGGATGAAGATGGAGTGAAGATGAGATGAAAAGGAAATAAAATGAAAAGAAGGGTCTGTTGTTTGGTGGCTGAAAATATTAAAGGAGTTGGGAGAAAATTTCAACATGTTAATGTAAAAAGACTAAAAGGTGATTGGTGGGTAGATGTGTGGTGGTGAGTTGGCCAAGGCTTCCCATTCACATGGGCAGCAATTGGCACCATCAAATTGAAGTAGAGTGGCTGAATCTCAGCTCTCATATTAGATTTTTATTTCGTGAAATTCTATTATTTCGATTCTGGCAGTATAAAATACCGAATCTCTACGATTTCCTTTAAATTGATAAAACAGTTTAGCAAAAATTTTGTGAGACTTTCTATGTTGCCATTCTAATTGTTCCTAATCCAAATCTCTCTAATTAACATGTAACTAATTTCTAACTAAGTATTTAGTCAATTTCTTTATCAATCTCACTTATTTGCTAAAACTAAATAAATTGATAAAAAAAGATAAGATTTTTCGGACGTTACATGTGGTGATCGCATGCAATGCCAAGCAGGAAGATAGCCCTTTTTGTTTGTAGATATATGGTTATCATTTTATTGTATTGCATACTTGGGCAGTAGAGATTTTCGATATATTTTCCTTCATGATGTATTTGATTAGATTGTTTTGTAGGGCCGACAGTAGATATCGAACCTATTGTTTATTTATGTTTGACTCTTGACACTACTATTATTAACTATATTAACTAAAATGATTGTGGAATGAATGTTATGTTTGCCTAAGATATTTGTTATTCATGTTGCCTCTATTTATTTTATTCGCACCGCTTATTGAGATAAAGACATTCAACTTTACATGTTCACGATGTATTCATGGCTCCTGGTTTTCAAAAGGGTACTTATTCAAAAAAAAAAATTTTTACTCCTATTTTCATTTATAAAGTAATTCCAAAAGGCAATGTTAGTTCCGTGAGCAAAAATAGCAACTAATAATTTCATAATATAACTTAAGCATAGCATTAGACTATTATGGAGTTACAACCAAATTGCAAAAGGACCCATATGCCTATAAATTGGAGGGACTCAGCTGGCCAAACTGCCTCTAATATAGAGGGACCCAAAAGTCTTAGTTGCCTCCACAAGGAGGGACTCCGGTAACTGCCTCATAATGAAAGGACCACATTTTGCTTTTCATATTCTTTCATGGTTCATATGCTTATGAAGTCACGTACAAGTATGCTTGAGGGGCTCATGCACATGCTCTATACCTTAATCTCGAACATTCATGTTTGCAAGATATATATTTATGGACATAAAATATAAACATGCTTAACCTTCACATATCTCTCCCGAAATTTCGACAACATAACGGATTAGATCTGCTTCTCTATGAATAGTGCTTTTTAATTCACAATCAGCCAAAGCATCAAAATCAACAAAACACATTAACACATTAACCTTTCAACATTAACATAGAATTACAACATTTAATTGTAAATAAAGCTTATTCACATATTAGAGTGCCGAAGCACTCAATCGAGCAACTTTAACTAAGTTCCTTAATTCTACCCCATCTTCTAAAATGTACTATAATTCCGTCTTAATTAATTTGAGATTGAATTTTGGATATGATGTAGCATTGTTTGTCTATTTTTAATTCCCTTTCGTCCCATGAAGTTTTGATAAAGTATAAATTGAGTTACAAAGGTTTAACCTAAGTCTGCCCTGCCATTATATAGAATTGGGGTCTAAATTGTGGAAATTCGCCAAAAATAGAAATCTTATTGGATTTAATTGAAACTTATATCATTTTAAAGCTAACATAACCAACTTTAATTTTCAATAATTTTTGTTTGATTTGATGGGTAGAACTCAAGTTATAAGCTCTTAAAATTAGCTAAAGTTGTTTATCCTATTTCAGTTTAGTCAAGACATAGGGCATATTTGGTAAATTATTAGAAGCAAAATACTTTGGGTTTGAACCTAAAATTTTTATGGCATAACTGTCTATGTGTTTACTTTCTATAAAAATTAGTTGGACTTAATTTGAAGTCATATAGTGTGAGTTATTCCCTTCCCAACCTAGACAAGTCAGAGTCCTAGACAAGACTCAAGGGAAAACTTCAAAAATTCATAACTCTCTAATTTCTGATCCAATGCTTTCATAGTTTATATGGTTAGAAAGTTCTGTATGTCTAGTTTTATTTAAAAATATTTTATAAAATTCTGACCTCTATAGATCAAGTCGTATATGCACAAAGTATGGACACGTCCTAAGATTTTGATTTCTACATATTCTATTTGAGTTCTTCTTGAGCTTTTTGGTTCCTTTTCCAATCCAAACCAAGAATTCTCATGTTCAATCATTTGAAACAAGTCATATAATCATCACATGACATCAGATTAAAGAGGAATCAAGAAAATCCAACCAGCCACATAAACCTTAATAGCCACTAAAGTTCAAGAATCCTACCTTTAAATTGATATATAAGTTGGCTAGATGCAAGTTATTGATGTAGAAAATGGGTGGAGCTTCAAGATAGAAGGAAAGTAAAGTGAGGTAGAAGAAGAATGAAGAGAGAGCTTAGCAGATGGATAGCACAAAAATGCGGGGAGTTAAGGGGAAATTTTCAAGTTTAATAACACAAAGGATGAGGTTATGAAGCATATGATTAGTGGAGGCTTTGGGTGGTGGAGATTTAGCCAAGCTTTCCTCCCTTGGTAGGCTGCATGTGGTGCCATCTTGAGGGTTGGAGATGGCTAAGTTTTTACCCACCCAAATTCGGTTTTCACAGTATAAAATTTTATTGATTCGGTTCTTACAGTATAAAATACCAAATTTTAAGCAATTTCTTTCAAACCAATGAAATGTTACTAGTAACCTTCTAAAATTTTCTACATAATCATTTCAGATTCCTTTAACCCTAATCTCTCTAATTCATTTCTAATTATTCTTATTTCTTTAATGTAATGAAATAAATCAATTAACAGTGCTAATCAGACGTACTATTTTTCGAGATGTTACATGCACAATAATGTAAAGAAACTTTGCAACTTACTCTTCTATTGTAGGATTTGTGAGAATGAATCAAAAATAAGAATTACTAGTTCAATAATAGAGAACTCAATTTCTCCACAAAACCATAAAGGGGATTAACATGAATTAAGGGTGTTCATAGTGCGGTTTGGATTGTGGTTTGAATCGATTTTAAGTGAAAATTCAAACCGATCCAAATAATGTAATTGATAGCAATTTGGACTAGATTGGTTTAATTTAAGTTTCAAATATGAACCAATTTTTATTAGTTTGGATTGAATTGAATTAGTTTGATAAGTGTTTTGACAAAAGAAAATTTTAAATTTAGAATATTATAAACTAAAATTAACTTAAGTATGTAACTTGAGTTCATAAAAATAGAAAATAAAAATTCACCATTTACTATGTATAAAATGGTATTTTAGCGAGAGTGATACATAAACTAAAAAAAAAAAAATTATTATAAATAGTAGCATAAACTTAACAATTTCATTAGAAAAAGTATAAACTTAATAATAAAAAATTATATTGTATAATATTATTCAGTTTGGATTGAATTAGATCGGTTTTAAAAATTATGTTCACAATTCAATCCAATTCAAGCAATTTTTAGAAAAACAAAACCCAATCCAATTTAGGTTTTTGCAGTTTTGATTGATTTTCAAATTTTTAAATTAGTTTAGTAGTTTTGATTGAGTTAGATTGGATTTAAACACCCTTAATATATATAGCCACCACAAGTAATCCACACTTTCTAATAAAATACAATAAGGGACAAAAATATAAAAATAGTTATTTTTAACCTAAAAATAATTCAATCATGAAATTCCACCCTAACTTTAAGAAAGAATAATGATTAATGAACTTACAAACAGTGTGACGCATACGGAAAAAGTGAGAAAAATGACAAAAATATTAGAATGATGGGTATCACATGATCATTGTTATTTTTATTCAATTTTTTTATCAAAAAACTTACCAGTACAAGCACTATTTGCGCTATTTTTTTTTTCACTAGCGTAAGCATTGTTTGCATTATTTTTTTTTTCTTTACAAAACTTACCAGCACTTGCACTATTTGCGCTGGTAAATTTCTAGACAAAAAAAAATTGAACAAAAGTAACAATGATTATGTGAGATTTATCATCCAAATATTTTTGTCATTTTCTTTACTTTTTAGTATGCATCAGTATGCATCGCAATATTTGTGAGTCCTCCTATTATTACTTTTTTTTTTTAAAAAAAAGAATGAGCATTTGAAGGAAAAAGGGGCAAAACCACTAACTTTCCCTTCTTTCCTAGTTGTTATTAAAGTTCAAGCAAGAATATAAGTTCCCTTTGTCTCAACATATTGGCATTAAAAAAAAAAAAGAAAATTCTCAAGTTAGTCCCTAATAATATTTTTGGTGGATAGATTGATCCTTGATAGTTATAAAAATTAGAAAGTTTAGTCATGGCTCACTTGCAACTAGTAGAGAGTATGATGTGTTACATGCTAACTAAGACATTATGATATTTTTGTTTGTTTTTGAATGAGACACTTGCTCTGTATATAATGTCAATCTTAGTATAAATGCTTAAACAAGCTCAGTCTTAATATACAATGCAGAAAAACTAAAGAATATATATGCTTAATAGTAGCACCACTATTTTATTCGATGTTAATGCATCAAGCACCACACCACTTAATACTCATTTTTCATCACTGTTTCAATTGAAGCATTAGAGAAGAGACGGAGTTTAGGAGTTTTGAAATGTTAGATTTAGAGTTCAATGGCTAAAACCGTGATTTTTTTCTTTGCGCATTTGAGAGTGTTAAGCGTCACATGAGATATAATTAAGATATTCTAATCACATGCAACCTATATATCATATTGGTTACAAGTAAATTAGAAACTAAAGTGTTCAATTTTAAAATTATTAGAGATTTTGAGATCAATTTATTTTTGTCAAAAATTTATCCATCAACCAAAAATATTGTTGAGGAATAATTTGAAATTTATTCTAACATAAAAGTAACTAACTGAACCCAATAAAACTATCTAAGAAATGCCCCCTAAGCTACCGCTCCTGAGGAAATCATACGAGCCCCAGCCCTTTTCCAGCCCGTGTGGAAGCTTTTCGCTACCACCGACAAAACTTTCTCTGGCTGTTCCCGCCGCCGACGAACCTTCCGGTGCCGCCACCGCCAGTTCTGCCGTTACACAATCAGGTGCGTTCTCTCTTTCTTTTCAAATCCCTTTGTTTCCGAGCTACAACGTAAATTTAGAATTTATGTGCTTTGAATTTGAACTTCATTAAGTGCGGTCCATTGCCATTGCTATCGTTAGCGAATTCTGAATCTTGTTTCTCACCCCCACCTCCTCAAATAGAATTGTCGTTGTGATGATTGGAAAGAATGGATATGGGGAAGGTTTGGAGTAAGAATAGTTGGTTTGGTGGTCAGATCCAAAGGGTTTGGGTTTGACCGGAAAAAGGGTGTGAAAGATTTGAGTAAAGAGAGCGGCTGTTATCAGATGTAAGGAAAGTAGATAGTGTCCTTAGATTGGGATTTTGGGGGAAGAAATTCCTTACTGTCGGGTCTTTGGTACGAGAGTAAAAATTAGGGTGAAATTTTCATAGATTGGATTTATGTGTAAAATTTGTAGACATAAATCCAATCTATGAAAATTTCACCCTAATTTTTATCCCCAGACCGAACTCACCCTCAAGTTTGAAAAAAAAAAAAAAAAGGATTATTGCTTTTTAGGGTGGGATACTTAGTCGTCACACTTGATTCTATTTATTCCGGTGGCACTTAGTATTTGTTCTTAACTGTGTTTTATTCAGTATTTCGTGGCTGAAGTTATACAAGGTCTCGGAGCCAGAAATTTTATGGTTTACTGTTGATGGTAGGATTAGAAGTTTGGGGCTGTTTTAATTTAAAATCAGAATCTGATTCAAATTCAATTACTTTGATCAGGTTTTTGTGCGGGTTCATTGAGGGAGGATAAGAGGCTATGGTTTTAAGCAACCTACATGATTGACCACATTTTACATTTTGTATATCTATTTTTTATAATGAAATTCTGAAGTATTGAAGACCTATAGAGAATTATATTCCTTGGGACGGTAAAACTTTGGGAGCCTTTAGGCTTTCTTTTATGATTAGTGCACCTATATATGAACTTAAGTACATATTGAATTATTTGTAGGACCTAATAACAAGTGATGAGACATGTGCATGACTAGCAATGAAGTGGTTCATAATGCTAAACTATTGACGTGGTGCCTAGATACATGCAGGACTCTTCATTTTCTAATCATTACTTCTAACATAAAGTTGTAATGCTTAAAAGAATTGAGGCTTCTTTGATTGATTAAGAAAATTCCTACATGATTTTCTCTGTATTTAATTGTGGTTGCTTCTGTATCTTAGGCATCTGTTATTTCAAGGTCACTATTGGTTTTAGATATTTAAATTTAAGTGTTGTAATTATAGCCTGTGTGTTTATTCTGATTAGAATTCGTCTCTCTATTTTGTTTGATTTCTGTATTTTCACTTCTGAAAATTTGCGAATCTGAAGATGTGTTGTTTCAAAGTAATTGTATGTCATTCTTGTAATCGCACTTCATTTGATTTCTTTTTGCTTCATGGCCTGCTTTCAAGGTTATCAATGCACTATTGTCTTTGTTTCTTAGAATTAGTGTCGCATAGCATTTCTAGAATACTGTTTGATGGCTTAAAGTCTACTTATAAATTGCTGTGGTTAAGGATACTCGATATTTGACCTTATTAATCTGAAGATGTGTTGTTTCAAAGTAATGCATGTCATTCTTGTAATCACACTTCATTTGATTTCTTTTTGCTTCATGGCCTGCTTTCAAGGTTATCAATGCACTATTGTCTTCGTTTCTTAGAATTAGTGTCACATAGCATTCCTAGAATACTGTTTGATGGCTTAAAGTCTATTTATAAATCGCTGTGGTTAAGGATACTCGTAATTCACCTTATTATTTGATTTAGGCTCTAAAGAGACATTTTTTTTCCTCTTGTTTTCTGTACTGTGTGCATTACGCATGTCATGCATACATATACTAAAGAGTGGGCATGTTTTTATTCATGGAATTTAGTTTTGTGCATCTACTAATTAACTTTAGAATTAGTAAGTACTTATGGGAGCTAGTCCTTTTATTCTTCTTTTGGGGTTTTGCCATTTTGCTCTTGGTTCTTGTTTGTAATATGGATAACATTTTTTATTTGGAGTATCTGATGTTTAAATTTGAATTGTCGAGAAGATGTTTTATGGATTAAATGCTTGCTGGTTGTAATGTATTGCATTTGGTGGTGCTGCAAAATATGGCATTATTTCTTTACTTTTCTCATGAATCGCATGACCTTGATCTTTTAAATACTGTGAAGAAAGTTGCTTTATGAATTATTTTTCTTCTGTTTTGAGAAAATTGCTAATTGTTTAAGCAATCCCTTCTGTCAAGAGTTTCGTATCCTCTGTGGTAGAATAGTTGGTTGAAATGATTCCTGCCTTGTCCTATGAATCTAAGTTGCTAGTTGAGTTTTCAACAAAAGCTAGTTATCATTCACAATTATGTTTAATCAAAACTAGTTTAAATACTATAGTTCACATTTACAAATTATTTTTCTTGCTTGGCACGCAGCTGAAACATTAATTTATATTTCTGATTTGTGAGACAGAAATTTATTAATCTATTGTTTCTGTTTTTTAATAATTCTGTATTTTGAATATTTTTAACATTTTGCATATGGGTTGATGTTTAGGATTGTTATCAAATAGACTAGGAGAAGGATACTGAAAAGGTGAAACAAGTTTCACTTTGGATGGCTTCCCATCATGGCGAAGTCGTTGCCTATTGTTGTGTTGTAGTGGGCATCTTCTTGATAATTTAATTCAAACTAGTCCCATTAATGTTTATTTTTGTCAGTAATTAATATATTGTTAAATCTGAATCTGTGACCACTGTTCAGGTGTTATTTTGTGATACTGGTGAATTAAACATATCCTGCTCAGTTTAAAGCATATGGATCCAGAGGCTGCACGAACTGCTCGGGAATCTCTAGACCTGGCCTTCCACATGTCCAATATACTCGACACCGGTCTAGACCGTCACACACTTTCTGTTCTTATTGCCCTTTGTGATCTGGGAGTCAATCCTGAAGCACTCGCTGCTATTGTCAAGGAGCTAAGAACAGAGAAACCCTCGTTGTCTTCCTCACAGCCCACTGCCCCATCTACTTTGTCATAATGTGTTTCTATGCTTGCTTAAGTTCTTTAAGCCATTTTGTTTGGTCCTGATCTTGTTCATTGAATTTCTTCACTTTTGCTTGTTTTTTGTATGGGTTTCGTCTGATTTACAATGGGTTTGTCTAGTATAAGAATGATATTTGTGTTGGAATATGTATGCAATTAGAAACGCATATGTAAAAGCACTAACATTTCAGTGTATATGAAAATGCTCACTAAGCTACATCAATAGAGTCCTGTTCATTAAGAGTGTGTTTGGATTAACTAAATTTTGGAATTTATTTGATTTTAATTGAATTGATTTGATTTATAAATTAAATTTTATGTTTGAAATGATTGTATAAAAGTAGGATTTGAATTGATTTAGAAATCAATTTTTATATTTATAATATATTAGATTGTGTTTGGAATGACTAAGAATGGAATTGATTTGATTTGATTTATACTTAAATTTTAAAAGTAAATCAATTTCCATCAAATCTTTTCAAATTTGATAGGATTTCAAATAAAAAGTGGTTAAGTTCTATGGAAATTAGAAATTATATTAATTTTTATTTTTAAAATATTCAAATACAATATTTAATTTTTAAATTAGATCATTTTTATTTTTTTAAGATTTCAAACACACTCTAATAGAATAACATATTCCATATTTTAGAGACAACATATTGCAAAGCTAAGGATGCTCCTAGCCAAGTACCCTCGTTTGTGCTTTGGTCTTGGAAATGTATATAGAGGTAACATAGATGTTACTGCGATGCGCAATTAGATAGTTTAACAGCAAGTCTGCATATATCGAATGCAGCTCCTACGTAGATACCCCGCCAAGGGGATTTTCTCAACTTTAAATAAAATAATGGCCACGATTTGGGCATGGCTTCATTTGAGGTCGGTTATAGGTTGAGACAGTGGACCTGGCTTTCAAATATGGTGAAAACTAAATCATATAGCCTCATGGAGCCAACTCTCCAGCTGACAGTCCATGCTAAGCATGTTTAGGAGCCATTAATTCTACTGTAGTCAATTGTCATTTTGCTAAAAGACCCAAAGAGTATGCCAATATATTATTATAGGTAGTAACCAGAGCTAAGCACTTTTTTTTACTAAGGTGGGAAAAAAACTAAGGGAATTAAAAAAAGACCGTGCCTAAACAAAGAAGAGCACATATCAGCCAAAAGTAGGCCACTCAGCTCTCAGCAGGGGGTCTCTCCAAGGTTTGATTCTTGGTCTGGCCTTTGGCACCAAGCTTGGCCAAAATATTTGCGCGCATATTAACTATTCACAAAACATCCTGAGCTGCACCTTCCATTGTCGCCTTATCAAGCTTCGGCTGTAGTCACTAACTCTTGCTTCTCATGATTGTAACACTCTACTAATTAATTATTAATAATCAGCTAGTTAAGTATCACTAAGTTCACTCTGTTACCCTAGTGGTAAAAAAATTTTCGTTGCTTGCGGAAACTATTTATTTTATTTACTTTTGCTAACAACATGATTCAATTATTAGTTTTCGAGTTGGGGAAAGCTACTATTTATCTATTCTTGTTAATGACTTGTCCATTTGATATTTTATTTGTACTGGGGTTGATCTTTGAGTTTAGTGGGAACCATTGTTACCTATCCGTAATTTGATTTAATTAAAATGATTCTAGTCGATAATCAAACACATAGCGACATAGCTCAAACAGATAAGTGTATGTACACTCATCTCTAGTAGTTAGGAGATGCATACACTCATCTACCGTTAGATACAGTCATCCAAAGTACATGAAGTTAAATCATTATTGGTTTGGTTCTTAAATTTATGATTTTTCAATTTCAGACTTGAACACTCAACTCTATTATTTAATCAACGATTTTTTCTAAATTTATTTTTTATCTTTCAAAATTATTCATTTCATTTTCTTTTTCACTATTTTTTTCATTATTTGAGACCTATACAATTATTACCAAATGTCTGGTGCTCTAATTTTGTGCTGCTAACTACCGTGAGGACAAAATCTTAGAGAAAGATAAAAATTTATATTTCCTAGAATAAACTTCCAAATTAACACCTGACAATATCACTAATGGATACTTTGGTTCTTGACAGAAAAGAATTGGTCATGAGGTCTCAAACTATTGCAAAATTTGGACAATTATAGTCCTTGGATCATTTGTGATTGGTTACACATGTAATGTGGAGGTTAACATGCTCACTAGGCCACTAATCCTTATCCCATATGGAGTCACGTGGTAGGGACACATTGGTTCCTACCAAGCTCCACTCCACCTACCCCACCTCTACCCACAAATCTCCCTTTTCCTATACATATGCCATTTTTCTCCATTCAAAGAAGCAAAAGATCAAAGACAACGAGCACCCCTCCTAAAAAGTAAAAAAGAGTGTGTCAAAAACAAATGGAAACAAAATCATCTATACTCTCCACCACACGTATTGCAATCAAAACCAAACCCAACCAACAACATTATCGTCGGAGAAAACCAACAAAACTCACCATAACCCACAACACCAAACACAAAGAAAACAATCCAAGAAAACACACACACACACACACACACACAATGATTAGAAACACAAGAATTATGATGATGGGGGTGGGGTGGTGAAGGTGGGGGTGGGAGTTGGGTTGGAGATAAGGGATGAGCTTTGGCAGTTACCAATGTGTCCAGTGGCTCCTGCCATGTGGCTTCATGTGAGATGAGAATTAGTGGCCTAGTTAGCATATTAACCTTCACATTACATGTATGATCAATCACAAGTGATTTAGGTGTCCAATTTTTGTAATTATCAGAGACCTCAAAACTTTTTTTTTTTTTTTTTTTGTCAGAGACCAACATGCCCATCAATGATATTGTTAGGCACTGACTTCAAAATTTAGTCTATGTCTTAATTTATTAATTTTACTTGATAATAGGAAGCAAACCAAACCAAACCAATCTTTCTCAAAATTGTTTAGTTTAGATTATGTGAAGAAAATTTCAAAATGAAACCAAACAAATTTGATTGAATTTAATTACTTTAGCCATTTTTTTTTTACCGAAAATAATCGAACATTCCTGCTAATAGTTGATTCCATATTCTTTCCAACATTCAAAGCAAAATTCCCGCCTCTTTTTATCTTGGGTCCCAATTACAGTGGTTTATTGAATTGAGTTCGACTGTGATGTCTGATTAATTGCAGTCCTCAAATTTTCCTATTATTTTATAATGTTTTCTACGTATATTTCTTTTTCTTGATATCATTTTGGCATTAGTTTTCGTTGAAATTTGATTGCTCTGCCGAATAATTTGCTTTCCGTGTTGCTTGAGAACATGCTAAGAGATACAATTTGATAAGCAGATAAAATAGCAACTTTTTGAAAATACTAAAATACAACATGGAATCATGGGATATGACTCTTATGCCTAATAGTCCGATATGCTACAGCACTGGCGCTATAGTAACACCAAGTATTACTGCTAGGATTCTAGAAATGTTGCTTGATCGTGAAAATCATAAATTCTTTCTTGTTGATGCTAGTTGGTCAATTGAGCTTCAGGTTTCCCAGCCTACAAGTGAAAGAAAGATATAATAAGTTCGAGAAAAACAAATAAAAAGTTGTTTCTCTAGAGTTTGCACATATAATTAAAGCACCGCAACTGCCACTTCTGCTTTCAGGTTTAAAGATAATCCCTTCGTGGAATTTAATAGGTGTTTTGCCTGGCATACATACATAGGCTATTTGTATATAGAGAATTAAATATTGATTGCATTTATTTAATATGCAGCATGTGGCAATATGAAGGTACCAATTTAGAGCTAGTTACTAATAGTTAGAGGTCTTAGAATATGCTACCTTTTCTCTTCATTTTGACCCAACACTTTTCTTGTATTTTGGAAATGGCACTTGCCCGGATTCAATGCTCTTAACATCCTGGACGAGGAGCTCGTAGTGCCTCTTCACTTCCTCCGGAGTTTTTCCACCGATAGCCCGAGCAACATTGTACCAACGGTCGGGGGTGTCCTTGTCATAAAAAGCTAGAGCCCTTTCAAAGGCTTTGTTGTCCTTAGCACTCCATGACCCTGAAGATGACATTGAGCTAGACGCCATTTCTTGGAGGCAAGGCAACTAATTCGAGGCAATAATTAATAACTAGGGAACAATATGTTTTGATTTGAGAATCACTATATAGAATGGTCCAAGGTTTTAAAGGCTGTGAAATTAACTGAACTTAATAGTGCAAAGGTATTAGGCGAGTCTATTGGATAAGACTCCAAGGAAGAGCTGATATTTGCAGAAAGGTGGCATTGTATGGTCCTTTTATAAGCAGAAATGGAGTGCGTAAGGTGGGGGTGGTGCTAGTTGGTATGCAAATCTTACAAAAAGGAAGGCGAATTTGAATGATTTGTCTGCTTAGGAACCACAGAACAAAGCAGGACCAAGAAGTTGAGAAGCAATATGGGAGAATCAGTGTCTTAAAACACTAAAAATAAGTCAATGAATGTATAGGACTTACCAAAGTTAGCTTTTTTTTGGCTTCCTCCTCCCCCTTTCCCTACTTTTATTGATAAATTACTATCTTATGTTCCCAGCTTGTGTTTTCAAAAGCGTTAGAAAACTCCACACGTTGATTAACAGTTGAGCACGTAAAACATGTAAAAATTACTTTAGCAAATTGAAATTTCTTCAGTTTAGCAAGCACCATGCAGATATCAAGTGGCTGAGGAAATGGTCATGACCAAACTCTATGCATTAAACAGTAATATTCAGTTGTGGTTCAGATCCTACAACGTATATGAAAGCCCTCTATCAACTCGGTTCAGGTAATGCCTAACTTTATTTTATTCTCTTCTTTGCACGGTCTTCAGTGGGTCCAAGCTCAACTCAGTGAATCCGCTGCAGGAAGCAAAGCTTTCATGCGGCATCACGCAGCCACAAAATATCTTGTTCAAAATAATTTAATTTGCGAAGATAATTCGTTTGTGTTTTCATCATTGCAGATGATCTTGTAAGTGTAGTTTGTCCTGAACAACATTCCAAAGCTCTTTAGCTGGTAAGTTGTCTCTGTACAACTATAATGTTTTATTTTAAACCCCAAGGAAACGTCAAACAGGTTACCTACTAGGCTACTACCCTTTTTGCTTTGGGGCCCCTCTCTTGAGCTAACTACTGGGTTTCTCATAAAGCTTGTTTGATGTTGCCCCAAAACATGGCGGTTGTTTTGGCAAATGTATGCTTTGTTCCGTCACTAACAATAAGTTAACAACTACATAAGTTGCTGCTTAAGCAATGTTTCTTGTGATTTTGTAAGAGCCACAACCGTGAAGCATAAGCCATATAGGAAATATATGAGAATATCAATATACAAAGCATTTTTAAAACTAGAGGATTCGTTGTAATAATCCTACAAAAGTTCCGTTACATGAACACATTTATTTACTGTAAAAGAATATTACATTATTATCTAATTATATACTACTATAAATAAAACTTTTAAGATAATGGATATAAGAGTCAAATCCTTATACTAATGTGGCAATATATAACATCCTCTTATCTAGTTACCATGTCTTTTGCAATTAGTTTTGGCCACTGCCATGGTACATAAATATGGAATACATCATATATGTATGTACCCCTTTAGCTGTTAAATTTGGCCACGCCTCATGCTAACAGGATATATGTATGATTGTAAGTAGTTTGCCCCTTATTAGTAAACACATGGGTTGTGTAGCTGGCTATTCATCTGTTTGACCTTTATACTTTCATATAAGGAGCAGCCACAATAATATCTTTAAGGCATATATGTTTAGTCATGGGCAAGTGAAACACTAACCTTGTTTCCAAAAGCAGTTATGAATGCTTAAACCCGAACTTTGTTGTTGAAAATGCTCTTTGCAGATTGGAATTCTAGGATTATCGAGTTACTGGAGAAAGAGTGTTTCCCACTTTTTCATATCTCGCAAGAATATTATCTTCTGCTAATTTTGATTAGATTGCAGGGAAACCGTCTCCCTTGCATCGTTTAACTTAATTGTTGTGCTAATTTATTTATAAAGTTACACGGAACTAGATTTTGCTACTTCTTTTATTAGGCTTACAGCAAATGACCATATTTTCTATGCTTTATCTCTGAGCAATGATCAAGATTGTGATCACTTTGTTCGTCTTACAATTGCTAGTTTTTCTTTTAGTTTTCTGTTATCTACTTATACTTTTTCACTTTGATTCATTTACTTGGTGCTTACATGTGGAAAACTGTCGTAATTAGTAAATCTCTTATATCTTAAAATGTGGTTTGGGAACATGACACATTGAAGTCCACAAGCTTCTGTATGCCACACGTACACATACAACGAGTGTGGTTAGCAGCAACATCTAGATTTGTTTTTGTTACATAAAATGTGAATTTATTTCAGCGTATCTGATTCAAGAATCAATGTGATTGGAATTGTAGGGAAAGGCTAGATATCTGTTTCCGTTTTGGAATAAGGCTAAAGCATATAAAAGCATCATATTTGAGGTCCGCGTAGTGATACCATGGCTATTGGTAGCAACTTGGATTACACTTCCCCCGCCCTATGGAACTAATTTTGCTAATACCTAGCAACTAGGCTTCAGTGTAGTATATTCTTCTAAAGTAGAGCCCAAAATGCTCAATATTTTTGAATTCGCGGGCATTAATATGTTGACTAAATATACATCATACTTTGCTGAAGATCTTTATGATGATGTAACGACAAAGAATGCTACTTTTTTTAAAAGGAGAAGACATTTATGCTCCCACGTCTTTTAGATGCAACTGAAGGGCATTCTTTGATATTTCATATATTAGATGTAATGGGAAATTCTCAATTTCCTAAGAAGCTATGTAAGTTTTTTCCCCCCTCTTTTTGGGTTACGATATAAGGTTTTAGTTTGGTTTATGCTTTTTCCCCCCTCTTTTTGAAGTAATCTGATCAATCTCATTCTTTCAGCGTAGAAGCAGACCAAAATATTGTATGACGGAAGACAATTATTATTGATCCTCATATATATTAATAGTTATAAGTTTCTTCCAGCAAATTCAAAACTTTTTAAGTGAATCTACTTATACACACACAATGTCAAGTTGCATCAATCATAATCACTAGATCCGGGCCACTATGTATGGTAATGGGTTAGCCGTGATCATTTGGTGAAAATTACTGGATTCGAGGAATCTTTTTGAGAAAATGAGATTAAGGTTGATCTCAGCACAGAATCCAGCAAAGCGCCTGCAAGTTACATTCATTGGTATCTACTTTCAGCGGTATCGCCATTGCAGATGCCAAAGCCAACAATAAATTCTCATCATTGTAGATCACTCCAATCTAATCGAACTCATCCAAATGAGTGTACTATCTATCTTAGCTTTCAATGCAACAAAGTCACGAGCCCATGTTCTCACATATAGGTAATGATCAAAAAGTATCCAAGGCTACCTAGATCACCTTCTCTTTGTTTTTTCAGTTTATTCAAAATTTGATAAAGTTCAAATTTTGGGTTGCAATGTATTTAAAAAAGAAAAAGAAAAATCGACAAGACTCTCATAATCTACAAAATTTAAGTGTCTTCCCCAAGACATTTAATCCAGGGATTAGCACAAATAAATTGTTATGCAATCTTGGAGATTCTCTCTCCAAACAACCCATCCTTATCCTGAGTTAGAGTATTGTTTTGATTGTAGAAACATTAGTATTTACCATCGTTAGTTGATTGTATAGAAATGTGGATCCTATGTTAAAATTATCATTGAGATTTACATTTAGATTTGGAGCTCCATAAGCCTGCAAAATTCTCTAAATCTCATTATGAATTAAAGTACATGTGCTTAAAATGATATATGTTGTTGTGTATATACTTCATAAAGAGTATTTATTTTACTTGTCAAGGCTAAAAATCTAGACTGTTCAATTAGCCATTATACCATCAAGTTCATGGTACGGGGAGGGATTCTCATTTGTGAGAAAATAGTTCACAAGTTGATCAAGTATCACCACTACTATCAAAATTAATTCAAATATGAAGATACAAATTGACAAATAATGTAGGAAAGATTGAAAAAAAATTTATTTTTTATAGATGATAAAACTTTAAAGTTATTAAATAAAATCCTTACCATTAAGTTTCAAGTTTATAATAAATCATAAGTTTAGTTTACCCATTATAATCTATCAGAGCTCGAGCTCATAAACCCTTAAATTTCTACTCAAAGTTCCAAGAACAATACTCATCCAGTAGCAAGCTCTTGGCAGTATGGAGTTTAGCATGAAAGAGTATAAGTCAAAGATTAGAAGTTTACGCCAGGCTCCCAGATGCAAAGAATTGGCACAAATTAGAACAGAAATTGTGACATTGCAAACTGAAAAAAAGTAAAATAAAATAAAAAAGAGCAAATGGTATTTTAGTAATTTTACAACAAAATAAAAAGAAAGAGAAAGGAGCCACATTTTATGTAATAGTGTCCTCCTTCCCTTTTCTTTCTCCTTATTTGACCCACCCCTCCATCCCTTCTCCATCACTCTTATTCTTTTTCTCTACCCAACCATTATTGATAAAATAAAACTCCAAAGTAAAAACTAGGGAAGTAAAATTTAAATACATAGCGGAAACAAAATAGACACAAAGGATAGTAAAGATAGGGTGTTTTTGTACTAGATCTATAACAAACTTGTTCTTAGCAATCTAAATTATTGGAAAGAGATTTTCCTACTAGACCTCTAGGGAATTTGTCCTTATTAATCTACATCAAAGGAAGGAATTTTCCCTACTAGACCTTCAAAGAACTTGCCTTTGACAACCTAGATCAAAGGAAAGAAAATTCTACATTACACAGAAACAAAATGAGGAAAACCTCACAATTGTATAGATAGTAAAAACTGTGGTAAACTATGAATTATCTATAGGTCAGGTTGCCTATTTATACATAAATCCTAAAATTGATAAAAACAGAAATTATTTAATCCTATTTAAAAGATTTGATTTGAAACTAAAATTAAAAAGATCTAATCCTAAATAACAAGATTCACTCCTAACAACTCTGATTTGATCCTTTAAGGATATGGATCGGATTTGAAACAATCAACCAAATCTAAATGAAATCCAATCAATCAATTTAGATCAGCTTCTAATTTGTTGCACTCCAATTAGAATCAAACCAGCTAATCAAATCTGATTTGCTCCAAATATGTAGCACTCCAATATAATTCCTTGCTCTCCAAATAATCTCCAATTCAGAAATAATTTAACTAATTAATTAAAATTTAGTCTTGATTTGTTGAGCTCCTCATAGTTCCTTGCTCTCCAAGTCATCACCAACTTGATAGAAATAAGCTATTGGATTGCTTTTCTTCAAGTTATCACCAACAAGTTCTTTCCCTTATGATAGAACCCATGGCCATGATAAAATCCCCATTCTGTCCTCTGAGCTCGTATCAATTATGCTCTATTTTTGTTTCATTTTGTTATCAAATTCTTAGCATTCATTTGTTTTTAGGAGTTGAGGTAGGTCTCGACACCTAAACTTTCTTCTTGTGGGTAAATACAAAGCTTTTTTTCAAGATTGTTAGTTGTAAAAATAGTAGATGAATAAATATTTGAGGTTCTGAGTAGAAATCTAGTGAGTTAGGTGTAACATCCCTTTTATCATAAAATATTTTGTATAGAGTAATTTAATTTATTTGATTTATTTAAGTTGATTTTATGACAACAATTGATTGATCAAATTAAATAATTAAATTATAGACATTAATTTTTAAAGAAAGACTATAAAATGGTAACCTCGAGATATATATATATATATATATAATTTAGAAATAATAATAAATTCTAAATAGATAAAATTATTTGGATAAAAAAGGGTATAATAATAATAGTATAATCTATTAATATAAATTCGAGATAAAGTTAAAAGGATGATGATGACGATGATGATGATGATGATAATTTTTATTACCATCACAAAGTGACTTACGTGACTTAGTAGGTGAGCTTGTGGGACTTGAATATGAGGGATACTTCTTAGAAATAGGTGGAGTCTTAAGTCTTAATATTGTTTTGGTAAATTTCATTCAACTTATTGGTTGGGTTAAAAGCCTAAAAAAATATATATATTTTTTTAAAAAAAGTTAAAAATGAATTCACATCATGCATTACTTTTAACAAACTCTACAAAAAGGGATTAGGGTGTGCATTTTCTCACCATAGAAATTAGCAAAGTGAGGGTGAATTTAGAAGGAAAGAAAGAAATTGCTGTCAAGAAACAACAGAGAGAATTGAGAGAGAGAGAGAAAAAAAAAAGGAAAATGGAGAAGAGAAATGAAAGAGAAAGGGAACAGGAGGGAGAAAAAACATGAGAGCGAAGAGTGACAAAATGTTTAGTTGCCCATAACATTTTCATCCTTACGAAATTTTTAAGATAGAAAATAAAGTTATTTGTGAAATAAAACCATAACTACCTATATTTACTCATTTGTATTAAACTATTATTAATTTTAGGTTTAATTATTCTAGTAATATCTATAATTCACTCAATTTTCAATTAGATTTCTATAGTTTAAAAATCTATAATCAAGTCTCCATATTACATAAAATTTTTCAATCAGATCCCTAGAGATAATAATCATTACAAAAAAATAGAATATTTTTGAAATATTCGATTTGTATATCCCACTTCACCCTCCGTCATCCTTCCCCCCATTTAATCAATTTTATCATTATGTATAATTTTTCCTAACCTTATCTTGAACAGGATTGCCTCTAGTAAAGTATACATATAGGGGAAAAAAATCTCAAGTCTAAACTCTATTAATTTTGTTAATATTTACAATGTAATAATAATCTATTAAATTAAATAATTCTAAAAATAACTTGAAATTATTTCAAATAATTTAATCAATTTTTTAGGGTAATAATTTCAACTCTATTAATTTTATTAGCATTACAATAAAAGTCATTTATATATCAAATAAAACAATTTGCAAAATTACTCAAGTAATATACCTAAAATGTTTATACAATACTATACAAAGAGAAAATTTAATTATGAAATTCTAAAAGGACATGTTGCTATGTGGCAATTTCAAATGACATGTGCAAGTTTTGTTTTGTTTTGTTTTTGGAATTTTATGAAAGTTTTGTAAGCATAATTTTTTTTTTTTTTTACTTTAGAAGTGTTGTTTGCTTCTTGTAATCAATATCATAAATATAAATTTAAATTAATTAAATTTTGTATGCATAATTATCATAGAAAAATAAATTTAAAATTTAAATCATAATAAAAATAAATTAATATAATTTTATAGGTGGGGATCCATTTGCTTTAAGAGTAAGTCACAATATACTTACTCAATTGATGTGATGTTGTAGTCCTAATCAAGTCTAGAAAGACAAACTTTAGGCTTCCGGATGAGTTAGAGATGGTTTAGAATAATTTCTGGCTATTTTTGACATGGGGATAACGCTATAATGCAACATGCTGCACTAGTGCAATAGCACCAAAAAAAAAAAAAAATCAAGGAGTAGCATTCTATTGGTTGCCCTATAGCACAACATGTTGCACTATAATGCAAGCTCGAAGCAAAAAAATATAAATTCGAGGGTCTTGTGTAACACCCTAATAAATCCATATTACGCTTAAGTCGTATTACGGCGTTTTATTAGTTGTTACTTATGCTCGTGGAAAATTAAACTTTCACTTGAAATTAAATTACGCGGAAAATACAGTAAATTTTTTTTTTTGAAAAAATGTTGTCGCTTTTGGAAAGTAAAGCCTTGCGCGAGAAGATAGCGGTAAGCGAGCGTATCGCGGAGATTTCGATATAAATGGAGAGAACAAGAGATAAATCATAAGATCATACATTCAAATTTCAACATCCACCACATAATATAATTATCCGCATAATATCCAACAAATACATAAAAAGGGAACTCATGGTCATGCCATGGCCCCAAAATATTAAAAGTACAAGTCTGATAAGGTCTAATGCAAAATGAAATACAACAGATAAGGAGCAATATTGGGATAAGCCCACGTAGACATATACTAGCTTCTCTGCCCCTTCCATGCCCTTCCATCGAACGGACTCAGGTCCTCGAATGCCTAGTCCCCCACGCTGCTCGGCCTCGGGGAACGCGAGGAGTACGAATGATGCGGGGGTTCCTGCTAATCACCTCGATACGACGGATGCGACGGTCAGGAGTGTAGCTGCCCACCGAAGAACGTGCCTCGGAGGGATCCTCCTCAGATGCGACAGGCTGATACTCGGGGAGTGGCGGCGAAGCTGCTGCGGCCCTAGGGGTGGCCGTCGGACTCACATCGACCACGGGAACCTCTGGCAGCGGCACAGGCTCGGCTACGGGCAGACCTGGAGACATAGGCTCCATCTCGATCTCAGGCAATGGCTCGGGCGGGAAATCCCAAGGACCCATCGGCTATCCAAGGTGTGCCGATGATACGTCTACAGGGGCTGGCGGGATCTCTGGCTCCTCCTGCTCAAAAACTCGACCCGGATAGAAGTATGTGCGAACTATCATGGTGGTCGTGGCCACGATAGCGTGGCCGTCCTCATCATAGGCCCACTCATGGTGGGGAGGCTCCATGCTCCATGCCACGTGAGGCTCCATGAGTATTTGGTGATGAGACGGAAAAACAACTAGGATGAGAAATAAGATTTCTCAGTAGGACTCGACCCTGACACACTGGTGTCATCGTCATCGCCCCAGCCACTTCGGTTTTTAAATGAAAACTGTGGGCATTCAATAGGTTCAATTATTTGAATTTCGAAAACATTACTATCCGAAGTGGATTCCATTTTTAGTACTTATCCTAGTTGTATTAACAACATCATGGCATACATGAAAGCTTATATGACTATTCATAATATACATAAACAGGTTGAGAGTTATATTCTTTACTTGGGTTGGACCGAAGTCCCTTTCTTTCCTTAACTTGACTTATCTTAAGTCCTTCCTTTCCACCCACTAAACATAAGTGGTAATGAGCTCATACCACGGCCGTTGCCACCATAAAATTTCGGTACTTACACTAGCTGGGTCATGCCATGCCTCATGTAAGCCCTATCCCCTATACTCACACTAGCTGGGTCATGCCATGCCTCATATGAGTCGTGGGTGAGGGGAACTTAAATTAGGTCACCTTCCCTTTTGAAGGGTCACACATTTTATTGAATCTTTTCTTATTAAACTTATGATGCAAAATATTACTAAGTCCACAATTTCTACAAAATTTAAAAGATAACTTGGCTATACCGAAGCTTCCCAAAATTTTGCCAAACAGAATACCAGTATCATAACATCATATCATATCATCACCATCATATCATCATTATCATGGCAACATAATCACATCATCATCATAACATCATGCTTGCAACATAAACATAAGCATATACTCAAGCAAAGTTTTATGAGCTTAGCTTAGTAAATTTGGTGCAAGCTTTTAATTTAGATTACCTCTTGGGTGTCCTCTTTTGATTGTGGTGGGGCCCATTTTGTCTAATGTCCTTTTTGATACTTTTTGAGTGGAATTATGAAGTTTTTCTAATACTTAATATAAGGGTATTAATGTCTTAAAGCTTATTTTTTATTAACCTTTAACTTTTACCCTAACCAGTTTTACTTTTACAGTGGAGCAGTAACTTCAAAAATTCACCATAATTCGGTGTTTAATCATTTTAATGTGAAATTTTATATGCTTATAGGGTTCTGAGTCTAGTTTTTAACAAAAGAAGTCCCACTCAAAAATTCGTTTTCTAACTCCAGTTATACATATTTTATTCTGACTGTTTAGTTTCTAAGTTCACTCCCGGTACAGTGGATTGTTACTTCTCATTATAATTACTCAGAAGGAATCTGAGAAAACTGTTTTATGGGTTTGTTCCTCTATGTCTTAGCTTTCATTTAAACTTGGCCTCACATAAAAATCATTTTTGTAGCTCGAGTTATACACATTTAGTGTAGACTGCCCAGACAGAAACCAATCCGAGAACAGTCCATTTTGAAAAATCATATCTCACTCATTTTAACTCCGAATCTTATGTATTTTATATGTATGGAAAGCTCTCTGAGTCTATTTTCATATAAAATTGGTTCCACTAATTTATGAGTTTTCTGGAAAAAGTTATACCGTTCGGTTTACAGACTGCTAGAAAATCCAGATTTTTACGTTTTGATTTTTCTCATGTTTTCTCCAAAACACTCAACCTCACTTTCAAGAAAACATTCTCAAGTTATAAAACACTCATATACCATGAAAGATTAGTGAAAAACTAACATGTTGGAGTTCAAAAATATTGAGTTCAACCATGCATCACACCAAACCGAAAACATGTTTTCAACAAACAACCATACAAGCAACAACATCTCATTTTATGACAAGAATGGCTATGATGCCCATAATCAATCTTTAAAATCACCTAGCTATGGAGAGCATAGGAGTTCTAAAGCTTGAAAAACAAGAGAGAAAAAGAGTTTAGAGCCACTACCAAAATAGTTTTTCTTGAAGGCTTGAAGGATGGAGATGGTTGGAGATGACCTCCTTCTCCTTGAGCTTGATATTGAGGCTTGTGTATGAGTAGTTTTGTTTCTCCAAGGACCAAAAGTGGTAGTCCTTGAAGGGATGGTGATGGTGGTGATGGAAATGAGATGAGAAGTAGTAGGGAGATTGAAAGAAGAATGAGAAAGATTGGAAGAACAAGAGAAGAGGAATGGGTCTTTGAGAGAGGAGAGAGCTTTGTGTGTGTGTCTATGGGAGAGGAGTGAAAGAATGAAATGAGGAGAGAGGATGGGCTGAAGGTGGCGAGTTTGAGGGGGGAGAGATGATGTGACTTTGCTTCTTACAACAAGCAAGAGAGTGGAAAAACCTTGGGGCAAAAGGGTGAGTTGTTTTTCCTTTGAGTCTTGGAGGCATCCTAATGTCCAATTTATGTTTTTCTCTAGGGGTTAAAGGGGAGTACCCCTCTTAGGATTTGGTTGCTTGTCTAAGACTCATCCAAGTGTCAAGATCTAATGGTGGATGACAAGGATCCTAGTCTTGGCTTTTGATCTAATGGTGTAGGATTATAGAGATTGAATGAAGGGTGAGATGTTGCTCCTCCTTGATATGTCTTTTTAGGGCATATGCATGGAAGAACTTTTATCTCTAAATGCTATTAGAATTATTTAAATGTAATTTAACTTAATTGGCTTAATTACCAATGAGTTAACTCTTGTCAATTACACTTTTTATGATGTCTTGCATTACGGTTAAGCATATGCTTAATTTGGGGTTTAATTTTTCAAGAGTTGTCTTAAGTGTCTTAATCATTATAAACTTAATTAGTAAGGTTAGGTTGTCTTACTTTTGTTTTGGCACCTTCGAGTAATTAAGGATTAGACGATTAAGGTTTTATTAAAACGCTTAGGACATTATGATTAAATTGTTGGCTAGACTTAATTTACTAAGCTCTTGCTCTCGGGATTAATCGATTAGTTCTCAATTAATCGCTAATCCCTCTAATTAGCCGGGAACACCGAGCTAATTAGCTTAGGTAGAAATGGGGATGTTACATTTCTCCCCTCCTTAAAAAGAATTTTGCCCTCAAAATTCATTACCTGAAAACAGGTGGGGGTAATCTCTTTGCATCTCTGCCTCGAGTTCCCACGTGTGCTCTTCCAAGTTTCCTCTTCCCCAGGTCACTTTCACTAGGGGCACAGACTTGTTCCTCAGCTGTTTGACCTTCCTATCTACGATTCTCATAGGCGGTAGGTCGAAGGTCAGGTCTTCCCTTAACTGTACACTTTCTGGCTCAAGAAGGTGATTAGGGTCGGAGTTGTACTTTCTTAACTGGGAGACATGGAAGACATTGTGAAGGTTTGACAAATGAGGTGGTAATGCTATCTGGTAGGCAACTGTTCCTACTCGTTTCAAGATTTCAAAAGGGCCAAGAAAACGAGGGCTCAACTTTTTGACTCTAAGGGCTCTACCAATACCTGTTGTAGGAGTGATTTTCAAGAATACGTGTTCTCCTTCTTGGAACTTGATTGGCTTCCTCCTCTTGTCCGCATAGCTCTTCTGACGGCTTTGCGCTGTGAGAATCCTTTCCCTTATCCTCTTAATTTGCTCGGTGGTTTCTCTAACCAGATCAGGCCCTAAGAGGCTTTGCTCACCCGGTTCATACCAACAAAGCGGAGATCGGCACTTCATACCATACAGAGCTTCATAAGGCGCCATCCCAATGCTAGCATGAAAACTATTATTGTAGGCGAACTCAATGAGGGGTAGGTGTTTGTCCCAACTTCCGGGTCGATCCATTACGCATGCCCTCAACATGTCCTCTAGGGTTTGTATGGTTCTCTCTGATTGTCCATCAGTCTGGGGGTGGTAAGCTGTACTTAAGCAAAGTTTCGTCCCAAATGCCTTTTGCAAGGCTCCCCAGAACCTAGAGGTAAACCTTGGGTCTCTATCTAACACAATGGTTGTAGGTACTCCGTGCAATCTCACGATCTCTTGGATGTATAGCTGGGCTAGCTTATCCAAAGGATAATTCGCCCTTATGGGTAAGAAGTGGGCAGACTTTGTCAATCTATCCACAACAACCCATATGGCATCAAATCCACCTTGGGTTCGGGGTAAACCCATCACGAAGTCCATAGAGATTCCATCCCATTTCCATTCAGGGATCTCCAATGGTTGCAGCATGCCTGAGGGTTTTTGGTGCTCAATCTTCACCTTTTGACAAACTAAGCACTTATCGACCACATCTGCTATGTCTCGTTTCATGCTTGGCCACCAAAACATCCTCTTGAGGTCTTGGTACATCTTCGTTATGCCAGGATGCATGGTGAAATGACCTTTGTGGGCTTCTTCTACGATCGTCCTCCTCAAGTCATCCTTAGCAGGCACGCATATCCTTCCTTGATAGCTCCACATGCCATCAATGCCTTGAGTAAATTCTTTCAGCTTTCCCTCCTTCACCTGAGCTACAATCCTCAAGAACTCTTCATCCTCTTCCTGAGCCCGCATAATTTGTCTCTGAACTCACATGTCACCTTGATCAGACTCAACCTCATGCTACGAGGGGTCAGGGTAACTCCGAGGTTCAAGTCTCTAAAGCTCTCAATCAACTCCGCTTCCTTGACCATCATCCACGACACATGCAATGATTTGCGGCTCAGTGCGTTCGCCACCACATTGGCCTTACCAGGGTGGTAGTTCAACCCGAAATCGTAGTCCTTCAAGAATTCCATCCACCGCCTCTGCCTCATGTTAAGCTCCTTCTGATCAAACAAGTACTTCAGACTCTTGTGATTCGAAAATACCTCAAACCTAACTCCATATAGATGGTGCCTCCATATCTTCAAGGCAAACACCACGGCCGCTAACTCCAGGTCATGGGTCGGGTAGTTAACTTCATGAGGTTTTAGTTGCCTAGAGGCGTACGCTACCACACTACGATTTTGCATCAGAACACAACCCAACCCTCTTCCAGAGGCATCACAGTAAACCTCGAAGGCTCCCTTAGGGTCAGGCAAGACTAGTACAGGTGTGGAAGTCAATTTTGCCTTTAACTCTTGAAAACTTTTCTCACACTCTTCAGTCCAAACAAAAGCAGCATTCTTCCTAGTGAGCTTAGTCAAAGGTAGGGATATCTGAGAAAATCCCTTTATAAACCTCCGATAATATCCGGCTAGGCCGAGAAAACTCCGAATCTCCGTCATCGTTGTCGGCCTCTCCCAGTTCATTACAGCTTCCACCTTGCTTGGATCTACGGATATCCCTCCCTTAGTCACGACGTGACCCAAGAACTTCACTTCTTCTAGCCAAAACCCACACTTTGACAGCTTCGCATAGAGCTTCTTATCCCTCAAGATTCCCAACACAATCCGAAGATGCTCTTCGTGTTCCTCCTTCGTCTTTGAATAGATGGGGATGTCATCTATAAAGACCACCACAAACTTATCCAAATACGGCCTAAAGATCCTGTTCATATAATCCATGAACACAGCCGGGGCATTGGTCAAACCAAACGACATTACTCTAAACTCATAATGCCCATATCTAGTCCTAAAGGCTGTCTTGGGAATATCTTCCTCCTTCACTCTAATTTGATGGTATCCCGACCTTAGATCTATCTTGGAAAACACCACTGTTCCTCTGAGTTGATCCATCAAATCGTCTATCCTTGGTAAGGGGTACTTGTTCTTCACTGTGACCTTGTTCAACTGCCGATAATCCACGCATAACCTCATGCTTCCATCCTTCTTCTTGACAAAAGACAGGGCTCCCCAAGGTGAGACGCTTGGTCGCACAAATCTCTTTTCCAGCAACTCCTCCAATTGGGTCTTCAGCTCTTCCAACTCCAACGGGGACATTCGGTAGGGTGCAATAGATATTGGCCCCGTCCCTAGCACCAATTCTATGGAAAACTCTATCTCTCTCTCAGGGGGAAACTCAGGGATATCCTCAGGGAAGACTTCAGGGTACTCATTCGCCACAGGAATCTCATCAAGAGCTTGTTCTAGTTCAACCTCACTAGCCGATAGGAGAACGTATTCTTGATTCTCAGTCTTACAACAGTATAACACGATAGGTTTCAAGCTTAAACTAACAGGTTTAGAAGGTAAGGAAAGGAATACGATTGTTTTGGCTGCACAATCTAACATAACATGGTTGGCTGAGAGCCAATCCATGCCTAAGATTAGATCTAAACCAGACAAAGGAAGGCAGATTAAATCAGACTCACAAGTTCTACCCTCAATACAAATCTAACATTTCAGACAACACAGACAAGTTTAACTGGTTTCCCAGTGGGAGTAGAAACAAGCAACATATAAGGCAGTTCAGAAACAGACAACCCCAATCTACTTACGCAATCATGAGAAATAAAAGAATGCGTGGCGCCCGAGTCATATAGTACAGTTAAGATGTTACCATTTACTTCGCACGTACCTCGAATGAGATCACCAGACTCCGTGGTCTCCTCGGCATTCATGGTGAAGACCCTCCCTTGGCGTTGCGGTTTAGGGGCAGATGTGTCCTTCGTGCAGTTCTTGGCAAAATGGCCGGGCTGTCCACATCCGGCGAGCGTTTTGTCGGCGTAGCAAACCCCTACGTGTTGCTTCCACACTTAGGCGACGAAATTGGTTGCGAGGCGGAGGCCGGCGGGTCTTGGAGGGTTGGCAGAGGATCTCTGTGGCTGCTTGCCTCTAGAACCTTCACCATGGTAAGGCTTCTTCTGTGGGGGCTGCTTCTGGTGTTGCCCTTGAGATGCTTGCCTTCTCTTATGGGCTTCTGACCTCTGGATAGCGACTTGCGATGATCCTCCACTACGCGACTCTTATTGACAAGGGCCGCATAGTTCCGAATCTCCAGCGGGGCCACTGATGCCAAGATGTCAGCCCTCAAACCTCCTTTGTACTTCATGCACTTCTAGTGCTCATCGAGGTTTCGCTGATATAGTGTGGAGAACTTACACAGCTCCTCAAACTTCGCTGTGTAATCAGCAACGCTCATACCTCCCTGGTAGAGCCTCAGGAACTCCATCTCCTTTGCGTTCCTTACCGACATCAGGAAATACTTCTCGTAGAAAGCTGTCTTGAAGGCGTCCTAAGTGATTTCCCTTTGGTCGCTCTCCATCAAGCTCTTCGCCCCTTTCCACCAGAATTCGGCATCCGCCTTCAGCATATAGGTAGCAAAGGCTACCTTTTGGGTCTCCGAGCAAGTCAGCACCGAGTAGATCTTCTCGATCTCTTTAATCCATTCGTCAGCTTCCTCAGGGTTGAAGGCCCCCTTGAAACTGGGCGGGTTGGCCTTGCGGAATTCCGAGAACTTCTGATATTCCGTACTTGCCCCATTTCCGCCGACGGACTCTTCAGACCTTCGATTTAGCTGATCCATCATGTGTTCAGCTGCCGTAGCTTGAGCTTGCATGGCGTTCGCCATCTGTTGAAAGGTCCTCATGAAATCAGCGATGTTCGTGCTGTCGCTGGGCTCAGTGGCGGTATGTCTGCGAGTTGCCATTAGTTCCTGAACACACCAAAACAAAAATATGGAGTTGATCAGGCCCAATATCAAGCATAAGCATGACAGCAACTAAAGGCAATCTCACACGACGGTCATGCATTCTAAGTCCTACATCCTATCATACAGACAGGATTTTTAGCACGACTTAACATAGCGCACGTAGAATTATGCTTGGAAGCATAGTCAGTCCAATCCTCAAGCTTTAACAGGATGAATTGCTCTGATACCATAATGTAACACCCTAATAAATCCATATTACGCTTAAGTCGTATTACGGCGTTTTATTAGTTGTTACTTATGCTCGTGGAAAACTAAACTTTCACTTGAAATTAAATTACGCGGAAAATACAGTAAATTTTTTTTTTGAAAAAATGTCGTCGCTTTTGGAAAGTAAAGCCTTGCGCGAGAAGATAGCGGTAAGCGAGCGTATCGCAGAGATTTCGATATAAATGGAGAGAACAAGAGATAAATCATAAGATCATACATTCAAATTTCAACATCCACCACATAATATAATTATCCGCATAATATCCAACAAATACATAAAAAGGGAACTCATGGTCATGCCATGGCCCCAAAATATTAAAAGTACAAGTCTGATAAGGTCTAATGCAAAATGAAATACAACAAATAAGGAGCAATATTGGGATAAGCCCACGTAGACATATACTAGCTTCTTTGCCCCTTCCATGCCCTTCCATTGAACGGACTCAGGTCCTCGAATGCCTAGTCCCCCACGCTGCTCGGCCTCGGGGAACGCGAGGAGTACGAATGATGCGGGGGTGCCTGCTAATCACCTCGATACGACAGATGCGACGGCCAGGAGTGTAGCTGCCCACCGAAGAACGTGCCTCGGAGGGATCCTCCTCAGATGCGACAGGCTGATACTCGGGGAGTGGCGGCGAAGCTGCTGCGGCCCTAGGGGTGGCCGTCGAACTCACATCGACCACGGGAACCTCTGGCAGCGGCACAGGCTCGGCTACGGGCAGACCTGGAGACATAGGCTCCATCTCGATCTTAGGCAATGGCTCGGGCGGGAAATCCCAAGGGCCCATCGGCTGTCCAAGATGTGCCGATGATACGTCTACAGGGGCTGGCGGGATCTCTGGCTCCTCCTGCTCAAAAACTCGACCCGGATAGAAGTATGTGCGAACTATCATGGTGGTCGTGGCCACGATAGCGTGGCCGTCCTCATCATAGGCCCACTCATGGTGGGGAGGCTCCATGCTCCATGCCACGTGAGGCTCCATGAGTATCTGGTGACGAGACGAAAAAACAACTAGGATGAGAAATAAGATTTCTCAGTAGGACTCGACCACGACACACCGGGTGTCATCGTCATCGCCCCAGCCACTTCGGTTTTTAAATGAAAACTGTGGGCATTCAATAGGTTCAATTATTTGAATTTCGAAAACATTACTATCCGAAGTGGATTCCATTTTTAGTACTTATCCTAGTTGTATTAACAACATCATGGCATACATGAAAGCTTATATGACTATTCACAACATACATAAACAGGTTGAGAGTTATATTCTTTACTTGGGTTGGACCGAAGTCCCTTTCTTTCCTTAACTTGACTTATCTTAAGTCCTTCCTTTCCACCCACTAAACATAAGTGGTAATGAGCTCATACCGTGGCCGTCGCCACCATAAAATTTCAGTACTTACACTAGCTGGGTCATGCCATGCCTCATGTAAGCCCTATCCCCTATACTCACAGTAGCTGGGTCATGCCATGCCTCATGTGAGTCGTGGGTGAGGGGAACTTAAATTAGGTCACCTTCCCTTTTGAAGGGTCACACATTTTATTGAATCTTTTCTTATTAAACTTATGATGCAAAATATTACTAAGTCCACAATTTCTACAAAATTTCTAAAGATAACGGCTATACCGAAGCTTCCCAAAATTTTGCCAAATAGAATACCAGTATCATAGCATCATATCATATCATCATATCATATCATCACCATCATATCATCATTATCATGGCATCATAATCACATCATCATCATAACATCATGCTTGCAACATAAACATAGGCATATACTCAAGCAAAGTTTTATGAGCTTAGCTTAGTAAATTTGGTGCAAGCTTTTAATTTAGGTTACCTCTTGGGTGTCCTCTTTTGATTGTGGTGGGGCCCATTTTGTCTAATGTCCTTTTTGATACTTTTTGAGTGGAATTATGAAGTTTTTCTAATACTTAACATAAGGGTATTAATGTCTTAAAGCTTATTCTTTATTAACCTTTAACTTTTACCCTAACCAGTTTTACTTTTACAGTGGAGTAGTAACTTCAAAAATTCACCATAATTCGGTGTTTAATCATTTTAATGCGAAATTTTATATGCTTATAGGGTCCTGAGTCTATTTTTTAACAAAATAAGTCGCACTCAAAAATTCGTTTTCTAACTCCAGTTATGCATATTTTATTCTGACTGTTCAGTTTCTAAGTTCACTCCCGGTACAGTGGATTGTTACTTCTCATTATAATTACTCAGAAGGAATCTGAGAAAACTGTTTTATGGGTTTGTTCCTCTATGTCTTAGCTTTCATTTAAACTTGGTCTCACTCAAAAATCATTTTTGTAGCTCGAGTTATACACATTTTAGTGTAGACTGCCCAGACAGAAACCAATCCGAGAACAGTCCAATTTGAAAAATCATATCTCACTCATTTTAACTCCGAATCTTATATATTTTATATGTATGGAAATATATCTGAGTCTATTTTCATATAAAATTGGTTCCACTAATTTCTAAGTTTTCTGGAAAAAGTTATACCGTTCGGTTTACAGACTGCTAGAAAATCCAGATTTTTACGTTTTGATTTTTCTCATGTTTTCTCCAAAACACTCAACCTCACTTTCAAGAAAACATTCTCAAGTTATAAAACACTCATATACCATGAAAGATTAGTGAAAAACTAACATGTTGGAGTTCAAAAATATTGAGTTCAACCATGCATCACACCAAACCGAAAACATGTTTTCAACAAACAATCATACAAGCAACAACATATCATTTTATGACAAGAATGGCTATGATGCCCATAATCAATCTTTAAAATCACCTAGCTATGGAGAGCATAGGAGTTCTAAAGCTTGAAAAACAAGAGAGAAAAAGAGTTTAGAGCCACTACCAAAAGAGTTTTTCTTGAAGGCTTGAAGGATGGAGATGGTTGGAGATGGCCTCCTTCTCCTTGAGCTTGATATTGAGGCTTGTGTATGAGTAGTTTTGTTTCTCCAAGGACCAAAAGTGGTAGTCCTTGAAGGGATGGTGATGGTGGTGATGGAAATGAGATGAGAAGTAGTAGGGAGATTGAAAGAAGAATGAGAAAGATTGGAAGAACAAGAGAAGAGGAATGGGTCTTGGAGAGAGGAGAGAGCTTTGTGTGTGTGTCTATGGGAGAGGAGTGAAAGAATGAAATGAGGAGAGAGGATGGGCTAAAGGTGGCGAGTTTGAGGGGGGAGAGATGATGTGACTTTGCTTCTTACAACAAGCAAGAGAGTAGAAAAACCTTGGGGCAAAAGGGTGAGTTGTTTTTCCTTTGAGTCTTGGAGGCATCCTAATGTCCAATTTATGTTTTTCTCTAGGGGTTAAAGGGGAGTACCCCTCTTAGGATTTGGTTGCTTGTCTAAGACTCATCCAAGTGTCAAGATCTAATGGTGGATGACAAGGATCCTAGTCTTGGCTTTTGATCTAATGGTGTAGGATTAAAGAGATTGAATGAAGGGTGAGATGTTGCTCCTCCTTGATATGTCTTTTTAGGGCATATGCATGGAAGAACTTTTATCTCTAAATGCTATTAGAATTATTTAAATGTAATTTAACTTAATTGGCTTAATTACCAATGAGTTAACTCTTGTCAATTACATTTTTTATGATGTCTTGCATTACGGTTAAGCATATGCTTAATTTGGGGTTTAATTTTTCAAGAGTTGTCTTAAGTGTCTTAATCATTATAAACTTAATTAGTAAGGTTAGGTTGTCTTACTTTTGTTTTGGCACCTTCGAGTAATTAAGGATTAGACGATTAAGGTTTTATTAAAACGCTTAGGACATTATGATTAAATTGTTGGCTAGACTTAATTTACTAAGCTCTTGCTCTCGGGATTAATCGATTAGTTCTCAATTAATCGCTAATCCCTCTAATTAGCCGGGAACACCGAGCTAATTAGCTTAAGTAGAAATGGGGATGTTACATCTTGCCCCCATTCTTGACAACTCTTTCTCTTTCTAACCTTTTTTTCTCTTCTCTTTCTCTCTCTCTCTAACATTTCTTCACTTCCTCCACTTTTATCATCATCAATCATTAGCTCCAACAAATCCAAACCCTAAAATCCTTATCAATCACCTCGCCTCCCACTTCCCACAACCTCAAATCTCTACCATCTTTCCCTTTTCTCTCTTCGGGAGAGAAAAAGAGAAGCATACGGAGGAAAATTCTACTCCCACTTAGTTCATTCTCTTGATTCAACTCTCTAAGGTAATTTCTAAGTTTAATGCTTCCTCTATGTCATGGTTTAACCAATTATTTCCTATGGATTGAATTTTAGGTAAGGGTCTAGAACCTTAGGGGTGTGATTTTGAGGTTTTCACTTTGTGAGGCTAGCTCAGGTAAATTCTTGCCATGGGTAAGTTGTGGGGGGTCTAATTTATAATGTTTGTAATGTTAAATAGTCTTAAGGATCTCTCTGGTAACTCTGAGGCATCATATAGCTTGAGCTTTATCTTCTTTGGCTTTGTACAATGAGTAATAATATATTTATATCTTGTTTTACATGTTATATCTAAAATTATATGTTAATAATTGGTTTGATATGTTGACTGCCAGAAATATGGCTTGGTTGGGTTGTTTAGCATTAAATCAAATAGCAATGTGTTATAAAATGTGTAGTACATGTAATTAGGTACAAGCAACTGTCTGTTTAATTTATGAACCCTACTTCGCATGAAGAAATGATAGAGATGTATATATTGGAATATCTACATGTTACACTAGCACTTTGACCTCCTTGGAGCAAAGTGCCATGAACCTAGTGAGCATCTTCTGGGCACCTCTTAAGTCCTAAGAGGGCCAGGAGCAAAGTGCCATGGACCTAATTAGCGTCCAAGGCCACCTCTTGAGTCCTAAGTGTAATATCCCAATTTCTCTTGTGCTAAATTACCTTAGTAACTCTAAGTAATTAGACACTTAATAAAGAATTAAGAGATAAAAACTTAATCCAAAAGTAAAGAGGATAATTGATGATAGAAAGATTAAGGGAATGCTTAATTAAGATTAGAAACATGTAAATCAAGGAAATCAAATCTCCAAGAGACTAGTTAAGCACTAATCACAAATAATTAGCTTACTTAGGGTTAATTAAGCATAATTAAGATATTAATTTTGCTAATCATGGAAACATGAGTCTATCACTCATCCTTAGTTAATTAAGTCACATAAGTAGCAAGAACAACTAATCTCATCATCAAATTCATATTAATAGTCAACTAGACAACTAAGTACACACGACACCATCAAAAGCAAAAAGTAAAAGACAAAGATGATTTATGTGAGGAAATTACAAGGACTTGTCTAAAGTAACCAACTCAACCATCTAATTCGTTCCCTTAATTGCAACACAAAATGAAAAAATATCTCCCCTAACCCTATATGAAGTTCACGGCCACAACACACCCTCACACACTCTTTCACATTTTCAAAAAACAACTCTACTTACTCTCTAAGCTTCTCTGAAAACTCCCTCATCTCCAAGAGAGAAAACTCTCTCTACCTCTTCATCTTCTTCATCCTTTCCCTCTAAGTTCTTAAGACTAGATAACCACCCCTCACTAAACCTTGTAAGAGCTACATCTTCTAGCTTTTACAAACATACAAATACACACTCTCATCCAAGCAAAGAACCAACAAAATCTCACCTTCCTCCCTTGTCAAAATCGTGGGCTTCTTTGGAGCACGGAAGAGGATTTTCATCTCAAGATTCACGCTTTCCTGCTTTGTTCATCATCTTAAGTTGGTAGGAACCTCTCTCTAGCCTTTTTTTTCTTTTATGACAAGCCATGAATGCTCAAGCTTGACCATAGCTTTGAGATTCAAGATTTGTCTAACGCTTATAGTTTTTTGAAAGTTGATGAAAAATGCTTACTTTTTATGTTTCCACTTCTTCTTTCGTGTTTCTAGTTGAAAAGTTTTGAACTTAATTTTAGTCATGGACACTTAACCCTAGCCATGACTATAGTGTTGTTGGTTTATTCTTTGTTTTTGCCGCTTGAAAAAGTTTAAAGTTGTCACCTTTTTGAATATTTGTTTGATTCTTTGGCTTATTTTTCATTTTTATGGTCAAATCCATGGTAAAGTTGTTTTCTTTATCTTGTCTGGTTAGTTGTTGGAAAAATGGCTATGAGAAAGTAGTTTAAAGACATAAACCATGAAAAAGATTTGATTTTTATCAAGTATCTCATAAGAGTAAAACCTTTTAAGTTTAGATCTATGTTCCATAAGCTTTAACAAGTCTCAAGCAAGAAGTAAAATGAAATAAAAATGGGTACTTGGCAACCATATAGGCTTTGGCCACTAAAAAGGAAAATACAGGGAGAAATGAATTGAACTTTCTAAGCGTTGATCTTGAATCTCCATAAAACTTAAGTGAAACTTGTAGCAAAGAAATAAAAATTACAACTTGGACAAAATTATGGCCATAGATTTGGCCATTAGGAAGAAATAATGGAAAAAAAAAAGTGTTTTTAATTCAGTTAAGAACAAAACTTGATAAATCTAAGTGATAAATAAAGATTCCAAGAAGCATAGAAATTAAAAAAACTTAAGGCCACATTTAAAAAGAGGTTTCAGCCCTATATCTTAATTAAAGAAAGAAAAATATTTAATTAATGAAGATATGAACTTTATGCCCTAAAATATCTAATTAAATAACTTTCTTGAGGAATTTAGCTTCAAGAGTAAACATAAGAGTTAAAATACTATACTATAGTAAAAATGCAAACCTTAAGGATTAATAAATAAAGAAAAGAAGCTAAAACCCTTCTCTTCAAGATTAGTTTAAGACTTAAGGGTAAAATGGTAAATCAAAAGATTGCACCTAATCACCCACCTATGTTCATAAGACTCTTGAATGCATTAGTGTGCTTATTCCCTAATCATGGGAAAAAAGATGAAGTTGTTGATGATGTAAATGTTGACCTATGTATTATAACTGTATTGGGATTGAGTGTTAGGATTCTTGAGGAGAAATTTGCAAGAATCATGATTCATGCATATGATGGGTTATCTGTGAATGTTCAAATATGATATGAATGCTTGTTATGTGCAGGTTTGTAATTTTATGGAATCTGCTGGTCTAGCTGTTATTCTGCCAGATTTTCACCAAAATTGTGGACTTAAAAAAAATATTTATCACATATTCATCCATGTAAGTAACTTATGTTAAGATAAGAAAGACATAAGTTCTTTAATCTAAGGCACTCATGATATAAGGCTTAACACTATGTTTCATGATAAAGAAAGATACTTGAATATGATCTTTCAGTCACTTCGGTAAGGGAAAGTGATCTACAAAGATAAGATAATTGGGTATGATCATTCGTTCACTTCAGTAAGGGAAGGTGACCCACCAAGATACCCCTCTACTTTGGAGGCATACGGCTGGGATAGATCCCTCCAATTTAGATGCATAAGAACCCCTTGTCAACTGAGTCTAATTTTAAATTAGTACTGTATGATGATAGTCATGGAATAAACTCATATCCTAGAATAATCTATCCAAGGGCATATAAATAAAGATAATGCACATACTAAAAGTAATGAAAGTTGAAAATTAGTGACCCCATTTTTAATGATGGATTTATTTCCTTTTCAAATTCCGTCTCTGAATCGTTTAGCGATGGAATTTTCATAATTTAGCGATAGATTTTTTCTGTCTCTAAATCTGAAATTTCTAGTAGTGATATGAAAGTAAAGTCAAAGAGAAACTAAGGACAAAGTCAAAGTAAGTTAAAGTCAAAGAAAGGTCAACGTCAATAGAATTACATAAGTGTTCATGCATTTATGTTTCTTCTATATCCATTGTTATAAATGTCTTATGTATGCTTATATATACCATATGATCCCATTGTCTATTATGATATGCTCATATAAGAACTTCGGGCATGAATGATTTTAGACTTATTAAAAATTGAACTTATGTATGCTCGCCTTTTTGTAAGAAAACCTGAAGTGGTTGGTATGACAACGATGACACTTAGTTGGCTAGTTAGAATCTTACTGAGAAATTTTATTTCCCATACACACCTTTCATGTCATCTTCAGACCAAGTTAATGGCACCTACAGTAGAGTTTCTAGTGGCACCTGATTGGACATGATGAGAAGTAGTCATGTTGCACTTCTTTAGCTAAGGAGAGTCAAGATAGTAAGGTGGTACTTTTATTTTTCTTAAGAGCCCTACTCGAGCAGTTTATATCTAATTGAGAGCATGCCGAAAGTCTTGCTACTTAATTTGACCTACTATGTATTTGATAAATATTATGTGTGACTATGACCTTGATTTATCTATAGCTATGTTATTGTCTTAAAGTTGGTTGTCATGTTATCTCTATTTCTTCATATGTTCTCTAGTAATGCAGCAATATGAGGAACGACATCCCTAATTATATAAGTAAGTATGTGCTTAAAGGCTTAATTTTCAAGAATAAACGATTTTACAAAAAGGAAAATTTATATGCTATTTTCATATATTCCGTTAATTTCATTTTAAAAGAACTTGCACTAGTTAAGGGTAACAACTAGTAATGCGATAAAATGACTTAAGCATAGTATGCTGTTATTAGGATGCTATACTAGGTATATTGTACAAATTTGTACATTAGTTTTGAACCCTATTAAGTTGTATATTGATATGTGGTTATGGTTATTCCTTATGCATTATAGCTTGATATAATTATTATGTCTATATTAGAAACACTCATGCTTGAAGCTTGCCTTTTTTAGTTATCGATATATAATTACTCATTGAGTTCATTGGATTCACTCTTTTCCTTCCATGTTTCAAATTCTCCTACTTATTAGTGTCCCAACCCTTTTGTCAGTTAAAGCATTATAATGGTGTCTTTTGGGAGCCCAACACCTTATTGTGTGGGCATTAGATATGTCCCTTTTGGGTTAATCATATATTTTGAGATACTATAAATAGTTTAAAATTGTGCTTCATGGACTGCAAGTAGGATCTTGCTTCCCTGTGCATGTATATTTCGACGAGATAGCTGAAAGACTTGCCCCCAATGGGGTATGCCAAAGGTAGTTGCAGAGATCAGTGGGATCCATAGGTTATTAAAACTGTAACACCCTAAAATACCATACATGCTTAAGTCATTTTATAGCATTACTAGTTATTACTCTTAACTAGTGGAACTTTTTATAATTGAAATTAGCATAATATACGAAAATAGCATGTAAATTTTTTTTCTTTTTTTTTTTTTAAAAAACCTTTATGCTTGAAAACTGGGCCTTTAAGCACTTACTTACTCATATACATATGGACGTTATTCCTTGTATCGTGGAGTTACAAGAAAGACGTATGACAAAATTAAAATAACATAACACAATATCTTAAGACAATAGTGTAATCATAGATAATCAAGAGTCATAATCACACTTAATAATTATCACATATGTAATCAGTCAAATTAAGTAGCATAACTTCTCACATGCTCTTAATTACACATGAACTGCCTAACTAAGGCTATTAATAAAGTGAAAATACTATGCTACTATCTTAATCCTCCTTACCTAGGTGAAGTAACATGACAGCTCCTTGTCTTATCCAGTTAGGTACTACCATAAGTGTTGCCATGGATGCCATCAGCTCCGTTTGAAGATGATACAAAAACATAGGAGTAAGAAATACAAGATTTTTAAGTAGGATCTCGACTAGACCATTAATGTGGCATTGTCGTCATCCCAGCCACTTCAGGTTTGACTATGAAAATAGTGAGCGTGCATAGATACCATTTTTAAAGAGTTTGAAAACATAGGTTCTCAAAGTGGGTTTCTTTTAATCTTCATCATATAAACATAATATAAAAAGACACAAAGCCATAAGATAGGAATATATATATATGAGAACATAGTATAAACATTCATAAACATTTATACGAGAGAATAAAGATGCATGCACATTCATGTAACTTCATGGACTTGACTAGAGTCTTTCTTTAACTTTACTTTCATATTTAGCACATGCTTAACATTCTTTACTTTTCCCTAGAATAGACTGCTATTGGACATAAGCTCATTCTATGACCATCATCACGCAGTACAAAACCAAATTAGACAAAGCTAATAAGGGCTTTTCATGCCTCTAAGTTGGAGGGTCCTCCTTTTCACACTTGCCTCCTCAATAGAGGTTCTTTAAGTCTTAGTAGATCACCTTCCCTTACTTCCCTTACTGAAGTAAGCTAAGGATCATATCCAATTATTTCTTTTCTTTTGTTATAGTCATATCTTTCATGCATTGAAATTACTAGCAAGACACATGTGGACATGTAATGATATGACTAAAGCCATAATTTTGACAGAAATCTAACAACACAACGACTAGACCAGAGCTTCCCCAAAATTTGCTAAACATGGAAATTTGAACCAATAACCAATAATATCCATTTCATATCATCATAAAATATCCCATCAAGCATCAATACTTCGTCATATCCATGAATCCATACTCAAATCAATCACGCCAATCAATAATCATATATTAGAGCGACATATACTCATACCCTATTTGATATCTAGTTCCTTGTACTTTGTATAATATCTTATGAATCATGATAAGACTCCTCATGTTTCTCATGAGAGAATCATTCCATCTAAAGAGGATATATGTTATAAATTTTTAATTTATAGCTCCTCAAGTGAGGCTTCGATTTAAGCTTAATAGATTCTTTATGATCACATCTTAAAGAGCATATTCTTAGATTTAAAGTTTAACACATATTTGTCTCTTACTTACTCGATTATGGTTGAACCCTATTATAGAGTTTTTCATTCACAACTTTTAATTTCCCCTTGAGGTAATGCAGAAGTGATTCATAAGTTCATGGTATGCTTAAAGGCCCTAATCATATTTCTGTTCCCAAAGGATTTCGAGATCCCTCTAGTCCCTTGGGTCATGACAACGCATAACCACACTCATGAGCCCAACAACACTATATGCTTACCATCATCAAGAAGTGATTCTTTTACTTATCCAAGTTGCAAGATTTCAAACTTTTACAATTAGCACAACAAGATTTCACCTTTACTATTATGAAGTTATTGTTCTTTGTGAAAATGATTATAAAGTTTTATCTTTCATAAAAGTATGAGTCTCTAAAATTATATTCTTGTCTTAAAGATTCAATCTTTATAAGAAAAGGATGTAGCTTTATGACTAAAAAGTCTTATTCGTTAGGAAAGTTGACACTTTTAATTGTTATAAGATCATCAAGATTCCAACTTTATGATTTAAGGTTGCCTTAAAGCTTAAAAGATTCTTTCTTGAAGAAAGATTGAAACTTTACTCAACATTTCTATCTCAAGGTTTAACCTTTACAAGATTAAAGTGTAAATCTACATCTTTGTGACCTAAAAGTTACATGCTTGGTTAAAATTTGAAACTTTATGAAAGCTCTTGTCTTCAAAATTCAATTTGTAAGACATAAAGTGACAAGTTTTCATTTGGACTTTTACGTATATTATTGTCTTCAAGAAGGACAAAATGAAACTTTAGAGAAGCACGAAATGTAGGGCCACTTTATGCATCAAGAAGCAAACTTTGTAAAGCTTATGCTTTTGAAATATTCATAGTCTTATCAAAATCATGAGAAAGATGTAAAGATGAGAACTTTTCCAATCATAAGCTCATAAAAAGGAAAGAAACAAACTTTAAACTAAAAATCACCAAGAATCATCATTCTTTTCCAACAACTCACAAGAAACATCGAGAACTCATGCATCAAGAAAGAAAAATAGAAACTTGAAGTATTCAAGAAGAGAAACTTTCAAATAACCAAGAAATAACTCATGAACAAGAATAAGACCATATAAAAATAGAAACTTTTGCTCATGAAGAGCATGAGGTTTTTCTCAAGTTTTCACTTGAAGTTCTTGGTCATGATAAGAGCCAAGCTTCAAGTTTTCTTGAGTTAACAAAAGAAAAAGAGAAGGATCACTACATAAGGGTGAAAGTGGCGTCCTTTGAAGGAGAAGAAGAAGATGAAGAAGACTCTTACTTTGGGGATGCTGGTGGCGGTTTTGGCTCTAAGAAGATGAGAGTTCTTGAGTTCTTGTGAGAGTGAAGGCTGTAATGTTTGAATCTTATCTTCAAAGACCAAAATATATGATCTTTGAAGAGTTTAGTGAAAAAGGTTTGGTTTTGGTGGTGGTGGAGAAAGGAAGAAGAAGATGAAGAAGGAGAAGAAAGTGTGGAGAGAAGTTGGAGGATTTAAGAGTTAGAGAGAGAATGGGAAGTTGAAAAATGAAGTAATGGGTGTGTGTGTGTGTGTGTGTGTGTTGTTATTGGCCATAGGTATATGGGCATTAAGGTGGAGATATTTTCTTCATTTAGTTGTAATTAAGGGGACAAAATGGTTGATTATGGGGTTTACTTTAGACAAACCCTATTACTTGTCTTACATAAAGCAAACATGTCTTTTACTTTTCTACTTTAATGATGTCATCAATATTTTATTGTCTAATTGAGTAAATTTGAATTTTAATGATGTGATTAACTGTTCATACAACTTAATAAACTTGATTAAGCAAGGATTAGTGATTAACTCATATGATCATAATTAACAAAAATTAAACTTTTGATTAAGCTTAATTATCCTTAATTAAACTTGATTAAGCTATTATTAGTGATTAGTGCTTAATTATGCTATTAAGAGTTTGACTCGCTTAATTAGAGATTCTTTAATCTTAATTGAGTATTCTCTTAACTTTTCTTTTCAAAAATTACCTCATAAATTATTTAATTAAGCCTTAATCCTTTAATTTCTCATTAAATGCCTAATTACTCAGGGTTATTGAGGTAATTTAGAATGAAAAAAAATTGAGGATGTTACAGAAACTGTAACACCCTAATAAACTCATACTACACTTAAGTTGTATTACAGTATTTTATTAGTTGTTATTTATGCTTGTGAAAAACAAAACTTCATGTATAAATTAAGTTACGTGGAAAAATACAGTAATTTTTTTTTTTTGAAATACATCATCACTTTGTAGCTTTTTGGAAAGTAAAGCCTTGAGCGAGAATATAGATACTGAGAGAGCATTTGCATGAGAGTTCGAAACATAAGGGGAATAAAAGTAATACAAGGTACATTAGTACATAGGAATTTCTCACATTCATAATATCCAACAATACATAAAGGTACTCATAATTAAGTCATCATTACATACTGAATACGATTTAACGCAGTAAGTTTTAAAGGAAAAGAGATACATGAAGAAGCAGGAACTATAAAAATCCATGCGCCCTAGGCTTACACCAAATCCTAAAATTAGTCTCCTACAACACACCCTCGATGCTATTGATGTTGTGGTCCAGAGACACGACTCCTCCTAGCTCCTCGCCCTCAGGAGGACATAAGGCGTACCGATGATAAGGGGGCACCTACTAATCATCTTTATGCGACGAATGCGGCAACTCGTGCCGGCCTGATTCAAGTCACAGCTAGCTGCTGAGGACTGCTCCTCAGAAGGATCCTCCTCTGAAGTAACTGGATGATACTCAAGATATGGCGACGAGACGGTTGTGGCCTTAGAGGTGGTTGTGGAGCTCAGCTCAATCATAGGAAGCATCGGTTGAGGTAGGGGCTCAACTGCAGGCAACTTTAGAGACATTGGCTCCATCTTAATGTTCGGCAATGGCTCAGGCGAGAAGTCCCAAGGACCCAGAAGCTGTCCAGGGTAGGTGGCAGGAATGTCGGTTGGGGTAGGCGGAACATTGGGCCCCACATCCTCATGTATATGGCCAGGGTAAAAGTAGGTGCGCACCACCGTGGTGGTTGTCAACACGATGGCTTGAGAGTCCTTATCGAATGTCCACTGATGATGGGGTGGATCCATGCTCCACTCCATAGACTACGCCATCGGGATTTGGTGACGATACGGAAAAATAACTAGGGTGAGAAATAAGATTTCTCAGTAGGACTCGAACCTGACACAGAAGTGTCATTGTCATCATCTCAGCTACTTCGGTTTTATAAATGAAAATAGGGAGCATTCATAAGGTCTAATTTTTAGATTTTCGAAACCGTAAATATCCGAAAGTGGATTCAATTGTTTACATACCCTCTAATCATTTATATCATAACATGTATGGGAACAAGTATAATTACATAAAACATGCATGGTTGTATTATATGCTTCTCTTAATGTAACACCTTACCAGACAAAGTATTATGCTTAAGTCATAATAAAATTATCCGATAAGTGATTACATGTACTACTGGTTTAATTCTACTTTCTGTATTAGTGCTAATTACTCGCATAAGGATACTTAATCGCATAATAAAAATTCCTGCATGACGGCGGAATAAATTCTGATTAATCGGTATACTGTAAGTAACATAACATAAATAAGAGTGCAGTAAGGACGGAATTTCTACAACATATATATATATATATATATATATATATACACACACACATAAACATCTGCTTTATCTGTTTGACAAAACGATACAGGGTAAAAAAAAAAATATGAGGCCGCTAGCACAAAATAAAACGGCTGGTCCCTAAGAACTCTACCCTGAGTGGTCCCCATGGGACATTTCATATACTACCCCTAATCCATACTCATCTATTCATGACCCAGATTATCAAAAGAGGGCCATTCTATACATTTACTACCACTACAGTACACCTACTATCTAAGCAGAATCCGAAGAGAGAAACCCATTCCCCATGGGTGCATTTGCGGGAGGGTGGCCCGTACTAGGAGCAGAGGAAGAGGAAGAACTCGCTGCCTCCGATGGGTCCTCCTCTGATATCGAGGCGGAGAGCATCGGCTGTGGTGGTGAAGCAAGAGGGGCCATAGGAGCAGGGGCTGCGGGTGCGGCTGGTGCTGCTGGAGAAGGTGGGAATGGCTAGGCCACATGAAGTGGAATGGCGATGTATGGGACAGTGGGATCAAACAGGGGATGCATCAGGGGTACGGCAAAATCTCTCTGGAAGAAGAAATATAAACGAAACTGGCACCTGCCAGATATATATACAGAGTCTAGAAATGGATCGATGTGTATGTGAAGCTCGGGGAACTCAATGAAGAGGACTCCTATCACGGCGTGCTCCATAGTCTGAGAATGACGCGGTAATATACAGTAGAGTGAGAAATAGCAATTTCTCAGTAGGAATTCCTAGTTCTAAACATGTGTCATCGCTGTCATTCCCAGTTGTTTCGGTCGTGCAATAATTTTCAAATAGTATGGTAAAATAATAAAAATTTAACTTAAATACTCATTTGTAAAGCATACAACGAAACAAGTTCAATTTTAATTAACTAAAATACTAAGGTACTCAAATAGTAATCACAGCGGAACAATAGCAAGTTCTGAATAATAAACAGAGATCTAGAACAATCAATAGAAAAGTGTTACACTGTACATATGCATGTGCAATGAGAAGATGCATCTTATTCTTGGAGGCTTTCGCCCGTTAAAACTCATTTCCATCCTTGGTCCCCTGGGAGTTATTGGCCATATACTCCTAGGTAATAGTCCGCTTTTCAGGACCAAGCTCGTTCCTATACAGGATGACCGGGTTTACTTTCCCCAACCTTCCCACTGATCTATTCCCCTTAACTTATTCCGGGGCTGGCCCAAGTGATATGGAATTCTTTATCATATCATAAAATGAATGCACATTTAACTTGTCTCTTTATGTATGATGCACTCAAGTTGTCATAGGCATTCATAACATATAAACTTCTTACCGAAATTTCGGAGCATAACGGATCGAGTCCGCTTCCCCATGAATAGTGCTAGACAACCAGTACATTTATACAACTTACAATTTCAGTATAGGGCAACAATTATACATGTACATTCATAACACAAATCAACAATCTCAAATTAACATCAATAGGATTCCAGTTTAACCCCATCTATTCTGCCCGAATTTAGTGTGCCTCACCTCTCAGTCAATTCAACTTATAAAAATCTGATTTTTGGATATGTCACTGCCCCATATGTCTAGATTCTAACCCTTTTTGTCCCATCTCATTTTGATCTCTACAACTCTAGATATAAACAATCTACTTCAGCCTGCCCTGTTCTCAGCCAGAATTGGGTCCTTTTAAGTAAAAATTCACTAAAAATAGAAAACTAAGTGAATTCATACGAAATTTATGTCAAATTAAAGCTATCAGAACAAGATTTTAAATGAACTGAGTTTTATGTCATTTGCATAAGTATATTCTGACTTATGAGTCTCGAAACTTGGCCTTATTAAACTGCCCTGGTCCAACCCGGTTTAGACTTAAGCCAAAATCCTTAGTGCACTGGGAACAAACGGCTAGGAGTTTGGTTCTGAAATTTTTATGGCATATTCCTATACATGTTAGTTTTCAAAATAATTTTGTTTCACTCAATTTGAAGTTGTATAGGGTGAGTTATACCCTTCTCAACTCATACTGTCTGGGTAAGAACCTGGATTTCTAGGTCTAACTTCAAAAATTCATAACTAATTCTATACTAATCCAATGGCCTATCGTGATATATGTATGGAAAGCTATTGATGTATAGTTTCATATAAAAATGGTCTCATCAAATTTAAACTACAGTAGGTAGAGCCGTACACTCCGCCGTACGGACCGCCGAGGGAAATCCTATCCTGCTTCTAGGTTTGTCTCCTCCCTTCAAGTTATTTGCCCCCAAATCCAATTTTAATCACAACACTCATGCAAAATCAATCATAAACATCATCATCACTCTATAAAACATACAAATCTCAGATTAGACAAACCCCACATGCAGCCCCAAATCAGAGAAACAAGATGAGAAGTAGGATTTCCTACCTTGTCTTGAGTAGTTTGGCTGATTTTGTGTTCTTGGATGGTGGTGGCTTGGGATGAAGCTTGAAGATGGATGAGAATGGAGTAGAAAATGAGAGCAAGGAGAAGAGGAAGAAGGGAGTTTCAGCTGATGGAGGGGTCGAAATTTTGCTGATGGAGAAAGAGAAAAGGAAGTGAGATATTTGGAAGTTGGCTTGATTTTCATTGGTGGACCTAAAATGGTCATAAAATCTGATTCAATCCTCCTCATCTAATGGCTATCTAGGCGCCACTTGGTGGAGCATTTGGCTGAATCTTGGCCACTGATTCTAGGGCTGTCATGGTTTAATTTCTACTGGTCCGGTTCCGACAGTTGGAAATACCGAAATCCTACCGATTTCCTTTAAATCGATAAATCGGTTTGAAATTGTTCTATGAAGTTTTTTATGCTCCTAACCTAATTCTATCTAGCCTAACCCTTTTAAGTTACACTTGATTGGCCTTAAGTAAATGTTTAATCAAGTTCTGATTAAACTCACTTATTTGATTAAAAACCGAATAATTCAGTTGTTAACGGTAAATTTTTCAGTCATTACACTTAACATCTTCCTTTCAAAGATTTGGACCGAAGTCCTTTTTCTTTTCTTAACTTGACTTTATTTTAAGTATTTTCACCCACTAAATATAGGTGGTAATGAGCTCATACCATGGTCGTTGCTACCATAACTTTTCGGGACTTACACTAGCTGGGTCAATGCCATGCCTCATGTAAGCCTTATCCCCTGTACTCACACTTACTGGGTCTATGCCATGCTGATGAGTTGAATTTAGATACTAACTTTATTCCTCATATTTAGTGTTTTAGTCCTCTTTGTTGCATGTTTCCTTTCCAATTATATGAATTTTATAGTTTGATGCTAATTTGCCTCTTTTGCTAATTCTTGCATAAATATGCCTTTTTCCTTGATTTTGTGTTTATGAAGTTCCAAGAGTTCCAAATCATTATATATATTGTTTTTGACTTATAGGAACCTAACTTGGAGGGATTTGAGGCTTAGAAGTGATTGGAGCCCAATTTCATTATTGCTGAAATTTCAGCTTGAGCATGCTGCAAAGATTGGACCATAACTCTCTCATTTGAAATCCAAATGAAGCAAATGAAGTGCCCATTTTGAAGCCAAGAGAAACATCTACAACTTTTATGAAGACACTAAGAGCCAATTCAGAGGTTTTGGGACTGAAATAGAGCTTGAAAATGACAAGAATATGAAATTCTGCATAATTGCTGTCAGGAGCATGATGGAAAGACTGAGCCATAACTCTATCATCCGTAATCCAACTGAAGCAAATGAGGTTTCCATTTTAAAGCCAAGAAAAAGATCTACAACTTTTGTAACACTCTCCCAGGCACAGTACTATGCTTAAGTCATAGTACTATACCCTGGAGCTGTTACTGTTACCTGAGCGGACCTCAACTGACAGCAACTTCAGCCGTCTCCGGAAACTTCTGAAATTATCTGGAGACAACATGGAAATAGGAGTGAGAATTATAAAATTCTCAGTAGGATTCTCTAATCTTCATACATAATGTCATCATGGTCGTCTCCAGTTTGCTTCGGTTTATTTTGAAAATAGATGAACATGCAGCACAAATTGTTTAATCTTACATTTCGAAAAATGTTTTATCCGAAGCAAAGTTCATTTTTACTCATATACTGGTCCTTTGGGGAAATGTACACAAGATTAATTCATGAATAATACCAGGGATAATAACTTCAACATATAAAACGCACATAACATTAATCTACTGGAAACATAACATCTGTACCTAACTTAACTTGCACTTGAATTCATACATATACATAAAATTTTACTTTTCTTTCATTCGGCACACCTAGGCGTTACGTATCGCCGTCCCTAGGGTGCCTGAATCTGTCTACACTTGAGCGTTACGTATCGCCGTCCTCAAGTGCAGCATCATACCATGCCTCATATAAGTTCTATCCCCTGTACTCACACTAGCTGGGTCGATGCCATGCCTCACATGATTGGGGTGCTTGCATATACGTTAATCTTTAGTCTTTAGTCTTTTACTTGGCACACCTAGGCGTTACGTATCGCCGTCCCTAGGGTGCATTTACTGCCCTTGGGTAGCCTGGCCTTGGAGTGAGCTCGTCAGCATCACCCGTGACCGTCGTCACATCGACTCACCCGCAAGGGGATTCACGTGCCTCTAGTCTTGGAGGGATCGATTCAGTCACGTGCCTCAGCGAAGGGATCGATTCTGGTCACGTGCCTCTAGCTGAAGGGATTGATTCTGGTCACGTGCCTCAAAATTGAGGGATCGGTTCTGACCACGTGCCTTCAACATAGAGGGATCTCATCTGACCACGTGCCTTCAACATAGAGGGATCTCATCTGACCACGTGCCTCCAAGGTAGAGGGATCTCATTGTCTTAACTGCCTTCACAGGGAGGGATTCAAGTGCAACTGCCTCCAAGTGAAGGGATTCATATCTTTATCACTTAACTGCCTTCACAAGGAGGGATTTCAAATAACTGCCTCCAAGTAAAGGGATTCACATTCAATACGTTCACGTTCTTTCATTCTCAAACATATTCAAGCATAGTTATACATATGCTACATCACTTACTCTCATATACCTCATAACATAATTATGTCATTCTTAAATATAGGGTTTCTATATACCCCTTTATATTTCAATCCATCCTTACATTTAAACATTCATGACTTCTTAGACTTCTGCCGTAAATCCGGCAGCATAACGGATCAGGTCCGTTTCCCCATGAATAGTGCCAGCATTTCACGGACAAATTAGTCAAAGCAACATAACCAACTTAACACACATATAACAACGTCAAGCTGGCAATCCTCAATTCAAACCTTATATGTTCCACTAACACTTGTAAAATTATCATTTTGGCCATTCTGCCAATTCTATTCGGTTCTGCCCGAATCTTGTATAATCCACCTTTATTTCTATTCAACTCATTTAGATCTGAAATTTGGATATGTCATAGCTCTATATGTCTACTTTCTAACCTCTTTGGTCCCATGTCATTCTGATTTATGTTCATCAAGATAATCAACTTTTACTTCAGCCTGTTCAGTCACTAGCCCGAATTACACTTCTGGGAATATAAATTCACTAAAAATCGAAACTAAGCTCAAATCTTACGAAATTGGTCTCATATCAAAGCTAACAGGACAACCTTTCATTTGCCACAAGTTTCACTCCATTTGCTTAAGTATACCTCGAGATATAAGTCCTGAAAGTCTACCTTCCTGAACTACTCCGTTTTGGCCTAGATTGGACATGGGACAACTTCCTCGAATCACTGGGAACAATTGGGACCATAACAAACTCGGAATCTTATATTGGGGTGTTCCTCTGCGTGTAAGCTTTCTAACAAAATTGGTTTCACTTAATTCGGAGTTGTATAGGGTGAGTTATACCCTCCTCAAGTCACCCTGCTCGGATGAAAGTTCTGAACCCTAGGTCAAACTTCAAAAATTCGTATCTCTCTCAATACTAACCCAATAACCTTATATGATATGTCTATGGAAAGCCCTGGATGTCTACTTTCATCTAAAAATGGTTTCATCGGATTTGACCGATTGTAGGCGGCGCCGTACCCTCCGCCGTACGGACTGCCGTGGAATCTCCACCAAGACAGCACCCTCATCCATCCATTTCTCTTAGTTTTTCTTCTTCTACTTCTAATTGCCACTCAAGATTTCATATTAATCCCATATTAATCCAATCATACACATCCAATATATCATCAAATAATCATAAAAAGTAATCTTTCATGCATCCTTAGTTTAGAGAAATTAAGATTAAAGATTGAATCCTACCTCTTTGGAGCAAGACTTGGCTAAGTGCTGAAACTTGGAGTTTGGATGAGCAAGGCTGGAACTTAGCTTGAGTTTTGGATGTGTGAGCAAGAGAGAAAGAGAGCTGAAGGAGAAGAGGAAAACAACGTGAATTATGGTCTGAATCAAAGGAGAAGGATGTGTTATATAGGCATGAGTGGGAGTTAACTTGGAGGGTTCTGATTGGCTGAATTTCTTGTGGACAAAGTTTAGCTACGTCTCCCTTTCAGAGTAACTTGCCGCCATACTGTTTAAAATCGGAACTCGCTCCAAATCTGCCTTAAGTCGGAACTAGTCCCTCTTATGCTTGAGGTCGGAACTCGTGCCATTTTTACTCGAGCTTGGAGCTGAAGCATGATATCGGAACTCGTACCATCTTGTTTGTGACTTGGGGGAAATCGGTTTATGTTGAGACTTGGAAATCAAGGTCGGAGTTCGTAAGAAATGCTGCTGACAATCACTGATCTCGGAACCCCTAGTTCAAAGTCGGGACTTCATGAAATGTCGGAACTCATGTGATTCGAATCACATTTCCAAACCAAGTACTTAAACTCGGAAGTCGTGACTTATATACAGTGTGCTTGGTGACATCGGAAGCCGGTTATATTTTCCTTGAGACATGAAATCGGATCTCGTGGGGTTACGTTCATGTGTTCGGATGAGAGGTCCAAGTCGGAAGTCGGAATCCATGCATCTCCATTCGAATGACTCGAACTCGTAAACCAATTTAGAGATCTGATCCTTCGTTCCCCCGCTTGAAACAAAGTCGGATATCGGATTCTTGTCCATTCGGAGACTAAGGTCGGAAATCGGAAAATCCGACCAGCCACAAGACCTTAAGTTGAAGTCGGAAGTCGGAATGAATCAGTCTTGACGGCGAAGCCGAAATCGGAAATCGGGATGTTACAACTTTCATGAAGACACCAAGAGCTTGTTCGGACGTTTTGGGCTCAAACAAGGCTGAGAAGTGACTAGAAAGTCTAATTCTGCATAATTGCTATCAGGATCTTGCACTATAGCGCAAGGGGTTGCGCTCTAGTGCAAACTGAAGTTGAAACACCTCTTGATTTGCTGATTTTTGCACTATAGAATAGCATGTTGCACTATAGCACAACCAGAAAAGTGTAGAACAGCAAAAATGTTGCAATCTCGAGTTTTGGGCCACTTGGGCCCACTTTTGGAAAGATATTGCACGAGAATTCATGTACCAATACCTAGGATTTTACCAAATTAAGCAACAAGCTCATTTTAGAAAGGAAAAAAACTCTATTTCTCTAGTTCTTAGGTTTCCTTTCTCTCTAATTTTTCTTCTTCTTCTAAGCTTTTCTTTCATCAAGGATTGTAAGAACCAATTTGCAGTTGCTGTTTGTAACTTCCATTACCATGGAGGAGTAGACTCAAGCTAGCTCAAGGGGCTTCCAAAAGGCTCATAGGTTGTATCTTGAAACCCTATGCTACATTTATGATATGTGATATGTTTTCTTTAATTCCTTGGCTTCTTCTCTCATTCATTACTTACATTGAATGGTATTGACATGTTAGTTTTGAATGGGATCATTAATTAAGTTTGTGTTAATTGGTTGATTAGTAAGGACTCAATTAACTAAGGAATTGGGAGTTAGGTTTGGGTTCAAATCTAGGCTAATGCAATTGGAACTAAAAATCAATATAGGTTAATTAGAGTTGAGGTTTCAATTTCCTAATTGATTTCGTGTTGGTTGAACACCTAGAGGTTTCTAGGTAGAATTGTAGAGTTATTGGTAGAGGTCTCTCTAATAGCTTAATTAGTCATATATCATGTGTTTAGTTATTTGTGCATTGATGATTGATCAATCTTATGCTATAGGAACTTCTTGAGCTAGTGCTTGAATCATATATAGTTTCTTATTTTAACTTGTAACTATTGCATGAAACACAAAACCCCCTCCTTACTAATCAAATAACATTAACATCCACGTAAGACGACCCGAGTTGTACCACTTTGCTACAAATTTTAGTGCAACCGGTTATTGTAATTTCGGTGAAGTGCGACGTTCCTTACCATATGTCTCATACGAGTCGTGGGTGGAGGGGTTTTCTTATTACGGGCCACTTTCCTTTTTGAAAGATGATGCCCTTAGTTCAATCTCTTCTTATTAAGGCTTATGATACTAAAATTATTCTAAGTCCATAAATTTTGCGTAATTCCGGCAGCATGATGGCTGGACTGGCGCTTCCCCACAATTGCCAAATAGAGAAATCCAATCACAAATCACCATCATATGTTATTCAACATCACATACATCATACTCATCATATCCATCATCGTCATCATCATATCATTATATTATCATACTTGCACATAGACATAGATATATCACAAACAAAGTTTTATGAGCATGGCTTAGCAAATTAGGTGCAAGCTTTTAATTAAATTTGCCTCTTATGTCAATTCTTTTATTAGGTATAGGGCCAATTTCATCTGTTATCCTTTTTAAATTTTTTTAAGTTGAATTATGAAGTTTTTCCCATCTCTTGATTTGAGGGTCATAATGTCTTGAAGCTTATTTCTCATTAACTTTTAAACTTAACCATAACCAATTTTACTTTTACAGTGGGGCAGTAACTTAAAAAATTCATCATAATTTCATCTTTTACTCTTTTCAGTCAAATTTTGGTATGATTATACTTCTCTGAATCTATTTTTAAACAAAAGAAACCCCACTTAAAAATTCATTTTGTAACTTGAGATATGCACGTTTTACTTTGATTGTTTTGGTTTTAAGTTTATTCTCAGTTCCTCTATGTCTTAGCTTTCTAACAAATTTGGTCCCACTCAAAAAGGTTATGTATAACTTGAGTTATTAAGATTTTATTATATACTGCCCGAACAGAAACACATCTAGGGACAACATACTTTGAATATTCCTATCTCTCTCGTTTTAAGGCCAAACTTTAGTTATTTTATTGTATAAAAAGATCTACGAGTTTATTTTCATTTAAAATTAGTTTCATTATATTTGGAGTTGTATTGAATGAGTTATTTGTTGCACAAAATAGACTACCAAAATTTTCAGTTTCAACAATTTTTGTTTTAATTAGTTTTCTTGTAAAAACATTAAGTTCTTTCTTCAAGTGACCACTTTTCTCTTCTAAACCACTTTTATACTTTGAGATCTTGATGAAAAATCAATATTTTGAGTTCTAAAAAGTTGGGTTCATAAATGCACAACAGAAATCATTCTTCCAAGAAAAGAGCAACAATCACAAGCAACTTCTTATAATAAAAGCATGGCCATGAAGCCTTTAGAACAAGTTCTAAAACCACCTAGCTATGGAGAGCTTAGGAGTTCTAGAGCTTGAAAACATAGAAGAAAGAAGGGTTAAAGTCACCACCATAAAGATTTCTTGGAAGTTCAAAGAGTGAAAATGGTTGGAGATAGCCTCTTTCCTTAGAGCTTGAAAGAATGTGGCTAATATGTGTTTACTTTGCTTCTCCAAAGACCAAAGATAGTGGTCGTTGAAGGGCTTGTAAGGGCGGTGAAAGGAAAGAGGGTTGGATGGGGTGCGAAAGTGGGAAGAAGAACAAGAGGAATTGGAAGTGCAAGAGTATTGGAATGAGACTTAGAGAGAAGTGAGAGCTTTTGCTTTGAAGTGAGATGATGAAAATCATAAACAAGAGAGTGAGGGAGGGGCTAGTTGGCGCAAAATGGGGGTGAGGGGGCTGATTGGTTTTGCTTCTCCAACAAGCAAGAGGAAGTAAGAAAGTTTAACTTTTCAAGCAAGAAGATTAGGAACCTTAGGGTGAAATGGTGGATTTGTGTTTTCTTTGAGTCTTGGTGCATGCTATGGACCAATTTATGTTTTCTCAAGTGGACAAAAGCAAGGCCTACCCATTCTTGTGACAAGACTCAAGTGAAGACTAGCTCTTCCTTAGGTTTGGCTTGGTTAGAGAATAATGCCAAAATAGGCTTGATCTAAGGGTGCAAGATTAACAAGCAATAGATGATTAGATCTTGCTCTTGTCTTTGGCCGAAATTTCTATGCAATCATTAGGAGGAATTTTGAATTTTCAAAGCTAATAGAATTATCTAAGTTGCTAGTCAATTTGATTAGTTTAATTTCTCATTAGCCGATTTTGATTAATTACACTTTTAAGATGTTTTTCCTCTAAAAGAATTGTCCTTATGAATTATATATTTAGGGTTTAGGAATTAATTTATCTCAATTGATTAAGGTAAAACAATTTCCATGTACTTGATTAATAAGATTAGATTAGCTTAGTTATAATTCTAAGTTACGAATTAATGAAGTTCGAATAATTAGGCTTTAATTAAAACGTTTAGTGCGTTATAATTCAACTATTACTTGACTCAATTTACAAAGCTCTTACTCACCGAGATTCGCCAATTAGTCCTCAGTTAATCGTTAACATCTCTAATTAGTTAGGGTCACTGAGCTAATTAGCTTAATCAAAATTGGGGATGTTATAGAAACCCTAGTAAAGCGAATCACGGATCAACCTAGAGTGGAAGCTCAGCCCCAGGCTCCTCTCATTCCACCCGTCCATAGATGAGCCTTGCCTTACGAAGGTGCTGAAGTGACTCTTCATGATTTTTTGAAGCTGAAGCCACTTACCTTCTCAAGAAAGCCTCCAGTAGAGGATTCTTAGCTATTTATTGACATGACGACTAAAGCCATTAGAGCTCTTTGGTGATCCAGTATGAAGGCAGTTGAGTTGGCTACATATAAACTAGAAGACCATGTCCAACAGTGGTACAAAGGTTTTGCTCAAGGAAGGTCTGCCAAGTTACTCCCTCACTTGGGAGGAGTTCTCTGAACCTTTTATCAAGAAATATCTCCTTTCCAGCAAACAAGAAAGCTTTCCATAGGAGTTTGGGAAGCTAGAGCAAACGGCGAGCATAACCGTAGTGAAGTATGAGGATCAATTTTATTGGGTTTCTCATAATGCTCCACATATGGTAGATATGAAGGCCCTGAAGACGTTAAGGTTTATTCGGGGCTTAGCCAAGCTTATGTTCACTACCATGGCCTCTCAGATCAGAAAGTTGACCTATGTCGAGGTTGTTGATGTTACGATGGGTATGGAGACAAGGAGGATAAAGAAAAAGGCCTCCAGGGAAGCTGCCAAGAGGCCAAAGGTGCAGGGATGCCTTACGGGTGGTTCGAGTTCAAGGCAGGACATGGACAGTAGAGGTAGTCAAAGGCTCTTTAGCTAAGGTTGTCTCTATTGGGCCCTTTTCTATGAGAGTGACAACCTTGAGTCTTGATGTGAAGGGTGCTTCTTAGACTAGTATGCAAAGTACTTGGCATTTGGGCTGCACTAAACTACCTTGCCAGACTTGTGGCAAGAACCACTTGGGATCATGATATAAAGGAATGGGAGCCTATTTCAGATGTGGCTAGGTAAGACACCTCATTTGAAATTAGTCGCAACTATAGAAGGATTCTAATAAGGGTTGAGTACATCCAATTACCTCAGCTCCATACTCTTTAGCTCAACCTTCAAGGGGCATCGTAGGTTCTTTTGGTAGAGGTTCTGGAAAAAGGGGTGTCAATGGTCAAGGATGCGCTTAGAGTAGGAGAGGACAACTATGCATTTATGCTCTGACCTACCAAGATGCCTATGCATCCAATACTGTTGTAGCAGGTACCTTGTCAGTTTGCTCTTTTGATGCACATGTTTTGTTTTATTAGGGGTTGAATCATTCTTATGTGTCCCCATACTTTGCTTATCGGTTCCACTAACCACCCGTGCTATTGGATCATCTTTTTTGGGTGGGAATGCCTACAGGAGACTCATTGATGGTTATGCCAGCTTATAAATCTTCTCTAATTTGTGTGAATAATAGAGATTCCTTGGTTAATTTGATGGTTTTATACATGGTTGATTTTGATGTTATCTTAGGTATGGACTAGCTACCTTCATGCCATGCCACCTTGAATTATCATTAAAAGACATCAAGCTAGAGGTTTAGTGTAACATCCTCAAATTCTTGTTGTATTAAATTACCTTAGTAACCTTGAGTAATTAGGCACTTAATGAGAAATTATGAGATTAAGGCTTAATTAAGGGATTAACAAAGTGTTTATGAGTCAACTTTGATGAGAAAAGCCTAGAGAATGCTTAATCGAGATTAGATAATCTATAATTAATCAAATCAAAGCCTTAATAGCTTAATTAAGCACTAATCACCCCTTAATTAGCTTAATCGAGTTTAATTAAGGATAAATAAGCTTAATTGCTAGATTAATTTTTGTTAATCATGTTCTTGTGTCCTTGCTTAATCATCTTAATTAAGTTGCAAGAGCACTTAATAACATGATTAAATTCAAATTTAGTCAACTAGACAATAAAGTAAAGAGTGATGTCACTAAAGTATAAAGCATTAGACAAGAGTGCTTTATGGAAGAGTGAGTACTTGATTTGTTCCCCCATCATCCAATTTGTCTCCCTAAACCTTAATTAACACAAAATAACACAAAAATATCTCTCCCCCACCCCTTGAAGTTTACGGCCTCAACATGCACACATACACACACATCCACTTTTCATTTTTCAATTCTCATTCTCTCTCTAACTCTCAAATCCTCTCACTTCTCTCTAAAATTCACTCCTTCTTCTTCATCTTCTTCTTCCTTTCTCCACCGCCACCATAACCAAAACTCTCACTTAGCCTTTTAAAGACCACATCTTTTGGTGTTTGGAGATAAGATCTAAATACTACAAGCTTCATTTTCAAGAGAACTCAAGAGTTCTCTCTTTGTTCATCCAAAACTACCACCATCATCATCAAGGAGGAGCCATCATCTTCTTCATTTCTTCTTCAAGAACATGCCATTTTCAAAGCTTAGGTAGTGATCTTCAATCTTTTATTTTGTTTATTCAAGAAAGCTTGAAGCTTGGTTCTTTTCATGACCAAGATCTTCAAGTGAAAACTTGAGAAGATATTTGATGCTCTTCATGAGCAAAAGTTTTCTATTTTTAGTAAAATATGTTCATGTTCTTGCTCATAAGTGTTCTTGAGTTCTTGAAAAGTTCCTTTCTTTAAGTGCTTCGAAGTTTCTATTTTTCATTCTTGATACATGAGATCTTGATATTTCTTGTGAGTTGCTTGAAAAAGAATGATGTTCTTGGTGGTATTTTGTTTAAAGTTTGTTCCTTTTCTTATGATGAGTTATGATTAGAAAAATTTCATCTTTACATGTTTTTCATGATTTGATAAGACTGAACATTCGAAGAGTTTGAAGGTCAAAAGTTTGATTCTTGATGCATAAAAAGTGGTGCAAGTTTTGGTGCCTTCATAAAGTCTTATTTTGTTTTGTTTTGAAGACAAGACTACATGTAAAAGTCTAAGCTTTTTGAATTATAAAGTAAAGTCTTTCAAGTTATAAAAATGATATCTTGTCACTTTATGTCTTAGAAATCAAACCTTGAAGATAAGACCTTACATAAAGGTTCAAACTTTAGTCAAGAATGAAGTTTTAAGTCATAAAAAGTGTTGTTTTGTAATCTTTAATTCATAAAGTTTAGATCTTGAGTCAAAACAATGCTTAAAAGTGTCAACTTTTATAAAGATCAAGACTTTCTAACTTTAAAGTTAATGTTCTATATCCCTAGTTCATAAAGTAGGAACCTTTTTGACTTTAAGACAACTTTAAATCATAAAGTTGAGACCTTGATAGTCTTAGAATAAATAAAAGTGTCAACTTTCATAAAAAACAAGACTTTTTAGTTCAGAAGTTAGTATCTTGTATCATTATTTCATAAAGATTTAATCTTTAAGTCAAGAGTATAATTGTAGAAGCAGTTACTTTCATAAAGAATCAAACTTTATGACTACTTTATAAAGAATGATAACTTTTATAATACTTAAGGTAAGACCTTGTTACGATAGTAATAAAAACTTGAAAACTTTGCAACTTGGATAAGTTAAAAATCACCCTTGGTGATTAGTGAACATAGTGTTGTTAGTTTCATGAGTGTGGTTATACATTGTCATGACCCAAGGATTAGAGGGATCTCGAACTCCTTGGGAACAAAAGTATGATTAAGGCCTCTAAGCATACCATGAACCTAAGAATCACTAAGTGCACTATCTCAAGGAAAGGAAACAATTAACTAGCTTAATTAAATTGAACAAGTGTTCCATAAGACATGTACTCAAGTAAAGAGTAATTTGACGTAAGAACTAAGTAACCAAAAGACTAGCTACTTATATGTTAATTATATGATTCTCTCATGAGTAATCACGGGAAATCATATGATGACTCATAAGACGTCTCACAAAGAATAATACAACTATGAACCCTTTTAGGGTATGAATGTATGATGCCATTTGGCATGATGAATGACAAGTTAATGGAGCCTTATCTCATGATTGAATGACTAGTGTGATGATATGATGTGGATATAATGGATTGTTGATTGAAAGTTTTATGATTAGCATTTTGGGGAAGCTCCGGTCTAGCCGTTATGTTGCCAGATTTCCGTCAAAATTATGGACTTAGTCATATCATTGCATGTGTTTAGTCAAAGAAGTACTATGCATGTAAAGTATAATTATAAGAAAAGAATGAAAGATATGACCCTTCAATTACTTCGATAAGGGAAGTGAGAGACGGTGATCTACAAAGACTTAAGGAACCTCTATGGAGGAGCCAAGGGTGACATGGAGGACCCTCCAACTTAGAGGTAACCAATATCGGCTTAGTTTAATTTAGTTTAGTACTGTGTGACGACGGTCACGGAATGAGCTCATGTCCAAAAGTAGTCTATTTCAAAGGAAAGTAAAGAATATTAAGCACATGCTAAAAATGAAAGTAAAGTCAAGTATAACCATGGTTAAGTCTATGAGGTTGCATGTCTTTGCATGTATTTAGATCATCCATTTGCATTATGAATGTTTGTTTTATGCTTTCATTTGTAGGTTTAGTTATGATGATATAGTTATGATGTTAAGTTTAAAAGCAACCCGCTTCGAGGCTTAAGTTTTCAAAATCATTAAAATTGAAGCTATACATATCCACTGATTTCATAATCAAACCCGAAGTGGCTGGGATGATGATGATGACACAGTGTTGTCTAGTCGTGATCCTACTGAGAAATTTGGTATTTCTCACTCCTACATTTCTATGTCATCTTCAAAGGATGCCGGTGTCGAGCATAGTGGTGATTTTCGTTGAGTTCCCGGTGATGCATTGGCACTTCGACCTAATGCTAAATGCATTTGTGCTGACTACTCAGGCAGCGATGCGGGTTTACATGCTCCATAGTCGCCAGTTTCATGCACCTGTGATGAATCTGTTTTTCTGCCCTCATAAGCTGTTTGAGGACATTACCATGGATGATGTCCGCCCGCCTCTTCATGCTCTGAGGTACTTGATGGATGGGAATTCCAACTGTGACACTCGGTTGACATCGACTGCTTCGACAGAGATGGATCCTTCTGAGTCATCATACCCAACTTTTTCCATGGGATCCTACCGTTCGGAGCTATCTCAGCCTTTAGTGATTTGCCTATCTTCCGATGCTTTTGCTTCACCTACTGGCCCAGCTCCACCCCCGGTTCGCAGTTGTGGGTTCATTCGTACCTGTGCTGCGCCTCATGGGCATAGGCGTGCCTGAGGAGGAGGACGTGGTGATGTTGCTTCTGATGGCCTTGGGAATGGCTTCTTGTCGCCAGATGAGTGATGTGGTGATTATATGCAGAGCTGAGTATGAGGATAACCCCTTTTGGTTGTAGCTAAGGTTATCATTTTCTTTTGGCATGTATGGATGGATGGGATTTCCTATATATTTCCTTTGCAGATGTATTTGTTAGGTTTCTTTTGTAAGGCCAACAGTAGATATCGGACCCATTATGTCATTATGTATGACTCTTGGTATTATTATATTAAGTATGAATGGCTATGGAATGAATGTTATGTTTTATCTAAGCTATTGTTATTCAGGTTGCTTCTATTTATTTTATTCGCACTGTATGCATGAGATAGCGATGGTTATATTATGCGTTCACGATATGCTCATGGCTCTTGGTTTTCAAATCCATTTGTTCGTTATTGTTAAAAAAAAAAAATTACGCCTTATTTTCATTACAAGTATTTTCAAATGATAATGTTAGTTTCCCGAGCAAAAGTAACAACTAATAATTCTATAATATGACTTAAGCATAGTATGAGACTATTAGGGTGTTACATTTAGCCTTCCAAGATGATAATAGTTTGACTCCTACCAGCTTGGTGTCTTCTTTAATTGTTATGCACTTGTTGGATAAGGGTTGGTAAGGGTTTCTAGCAGTTGCATGAAAGGTGGATACGGAAGTACGAATACCCAAATAGTTTCTCGTGCAAAAGAATTCCTCGATGTGTTACCAGAAGAACTATCGGGAATGCCTCAAGATAGAGAAGTTGAGTTCTATATTAATTTGGTCCCTAACATTAAACCATATCCATACCTACATATCGCATGGTGCCAGCCAAGTTAAAGGAGTTGAAGGGACAATTATAGGACTTATTGAACAAGGGTTTTATTCGCCTAAGTACTTCTCCATGGGGTGCTTCCGATGCTATTTGTGAAGAAGAAGGATGGATCCATGATGCTCTGTATAGATTACCAACAACTGCACAAGGTGATTATGGGCAACAAGTACCCCCTACCTGGCATTAATGATCTATTTAACTAGTTCCTAGGAGTCCTTTGTTTCTCTAAGATTGAGCTTTATATTAATTTGGTCCCTAACATTAAACCATATCCATACCTACATATCGCATGGTGCTAGCCAAGTTAAAGGAGTTGAAGGGACAATTATAGGACTTATTGAACAAGGGTTTTATTCGCCTAAGTACTTTTCCATAGGGTGCTTCCAATGCTATTTGTGAAGAAGAAGAATGGATCCATGATGCTCTGTATAGATTACTGACAACTGCACAAGGTGATTGTCCGCAACAAGTACCCCCTTACCTGGCATTAATGATCTGTTTTACCAGTTCCAAGGAGTCCTTTGTTTCTCTAAGATTGACCTTTATTTTGGATATCACCAGTTGAAGGTGAAGGAATTCAGTATTCCAACACTACAAGCAAAATGCTTATTAGTAGTGTATTTTTTGCATTGGACATGCAATGAAAGTCGACCTCAATGGCATGAAAAAGAATTGAAATTGAGAAAAATGATTAGTGGCAGAAAATTTGCTGTTAATAGCATGTAGAGAATAGGGAAAAAATTTAGTGAACATTAGCAGCGGAATTCAGCCACTAAATGTGCAAGTAACTAAAAAGGAAAATGAACATTTTAATTAGTAGCAGCTTCACCTCTAATGTTGTGATTTTTTTAAAAACAAGAAAATTAATCTACAGTTAGCGAGGAATTTTCCCACACTAATTAAAGAAAACAATAAATTCATGTAATTTAGCAGCGAAAAATCCACCACTAAATATTGACAAAATATTAACAAAAAAAAAATATTTTGCTGCTAATGTTGTGAAAATAATTTTAAAAAATAGGTTAACAATTAGCAGGGAATTTTTTGCCACAAATTGCAAAATAAATAAATAAAAAAATAAAAGCATGTTCTTCTAATTTAGTGGCAGACTTTCAACCACTAAACGTCAACGAAATTTTTTTTTCAAAAATATGAACATTGTATTTAGTGGCGGAAATTCCGACACTAATGTTGTGAAATTTTTTTTTTTAAATAGTTTACAATTAGTTGGGCATTTTCTATTGTAAATTGCAAAAAAAAAAAAAATTCATGAAATTTTGCAACAGAAATGCCAACATTACTAGCGGATTTTCCGCCACTAATAAAAAAAAACCAATTTTATCTTTTTAATTTATCTAATATTTAGTGGCAAATTTTCCACCAGTAAATCCAACATTCATATACATATTAGATTTAGCGTTAGAATTTTTGACGCCAATATAAAAAAAAAACTATTTCATGCCATTTAGTGGTAGAACCCTCTGCTAATTGCAATAATTTTAAAATATAAACAAGAAACTCATTTTAAAATTAGTGGCAGATTTTCTATCACTAATGATGTTCTGATATAAAAAAAAAAGTATTTAGACATGTTATCGGCAAAAATTCGGCAGCTTTTTGCATTGATTAAATTTTTGTTTTTGAAAAATTTAATTTTTATTCCAATGAAAAATTTGTCGCTAAGTTTGCCGAATTTTAAAAAGGGAATTCATACAATTTGTGTTGGATTTTCCGCTACAAATTTTAACAGGCCACCACAAATGAATTTTTGTTAAAGATGCATCAGAACACTCTTCATTCATTTCATACTATTTCCTTCACCTTTCTCACCATTCTATCTTCCCTTTCTTCTCCTCCATCCTCCTCCTACACCATATCTAATCTTCCTACTCCTCCCTCTCTTTTTTCTTCGCTCTTTTCCTTTGCTTCTGTAACATCCTCCTCTGTACAGTACTATGCTTAAGTCATAGTACTACACTCTGGAGTTGTTTACTTGAGCAAACCTTATTTGACAGCAACTTTAGCCGTCTTTGAATCTTCTCGAACTATCTGAAGATAACACAGAAACAGGAGTGAGAATTTTAAATTCTCAGTAGGATTCACTAAGAAATTTCATACCGTGTCATTGTTATTATCTCTAGCTATTTCAGTTTATTATGAAAAAGGTGAGCATGTTATATAGACTGTTCAGTTTTATAGTTTGAACATACATTATTCGAAGCAGAGTTCATTTTATTCAAACACTTGAATCACATTGCAATTATATGATCAATTCCTGTTTCATAACTAGCATGGTAGTCACAACACCCATAAATATAGTAAATTTTAGCATAACAAGAATATTGGAATATATACATACATACATATATACATACACACACACACACACACACACACACACACACACACACATATATATATATACACAAAGGCACTTATTTAACCTTCCTTTACTTTTCTATAACTCTCTTTCTTGATATACCTAGGCATTACGTATTGCCGTCCTCAAGTGCAGCCTTGCTCATATTCCTTTACTTGTCATACATATTCCAGAGTAGGATCGCCATGTCATACTCCTTAGGAATATATTCATCCTGCCACATCCCAAAGTATAATCGCCATGTCATACTCTATCGGGATGTGATCGTCATGTCACATTCCTTAGGGTGTAGGATCATTATGTCATATTCCAGAGGATGATCATCCTATCATACCCCATCAGAACGTGATCGCCATGTCACGTTCTTTCGGAATATGGACTCATCATCATATCTTTCATTATAGAATCTTTATTATAGCTTTAATCATAATCATGAATACATATGTATCAAAGGGTATTTCATAACCTAGGTATAGATTTTGCCGAAATTTCGGCAGCATGGTAGATCAAGTCCATTTCCCCATGAATAGTGCCAGACTACCAGTAAAATCATTTATACATGCAAATCAATACGGAATAGCAATTATATATTCACAATATCATTCATCAAGCTCAATACAAACACCAATAGAGTTTTCTGCTTACTTCATCCTATTCTGCCCGACTTTTGTATAATTTACCTTTAGTCCAATTTAACTCATTTAAATCTGAATTTTGCATATGTCATAGCTCTATGTGTCTAGTTTCCAACCCTTTTAGTCCCATCCTATTTTGATTTGTATAACTCAAGTTATTAGTATCTTACCTCATACTGCCCTATTCTTAGCTAGAATTACACCCTTATAAGTGAAAATTCACTAAAAATAGAAATCTATGTGAAATCACATAAAATTTATATCAAATTAAATTTAACAAAACAAGCTTTCAAATGAAATAAGTTGCATATCATTTACATGAGTATATCTTGAGATATATGCCTTATAACTTGACCCTACTGGACTACCCTCTTCTAGCTTGGTTTGAACTTAAGGTAAATTCATCGATGTGCTGGGAATAATTGGCAATGAATTTGGCTCTAAAATTTTTCTGGAATGTTTCCTTATATGTTAGCTTTGAAAAAACATTAGTTTCACTAAATTTAGAGTTGTTTAGGGTGAGTTACACCCTTCTCAACTTATACTACCTAGATGAGAATCCAGATTTCTAGCTCAAATTTAAAAAATTCATAACGAATTCTATACTAATCCAATGGACTAATAATTTATATGTATGGAAAGCCCTGAATGTATAGTTTTATATAAAAATAGATTCATCAAATTTAAATGGCTGTAGATAGATATGTATACTCCACCATATGGACCATCCAGTGAAGACCCTAACAGCTTCTTGAATCCTATCTATTCTTCTAGTTCTTGCATACCAATTCCAATTCTTACATGCAAAATCAATCATAATCCATCATCATCACTCCAAATCATATTAGAATCATGAGGAAAACAAGTTCCCTACACAGCCCCAAATCAAGGAAAACAAGAAGAGAAGTTGGATTCCTACCTCAAATTGATGTAAAGACTAGCTTCATTTGATTTTTAAGTGCAAAGGGTGGATGGAAGTTGAAAATGGAAGAAGAAGAAGATGGAATGATGAAGAAATGAAGGGGGAAACCCCAGCTGAATGGGGAGCACAAAATTGCTATGGGAGATAAGGTGAGTTAGGTTAGTTTTGAATTTAAAGAATGAAAGTGACATAGGTGGTGGTAGGTGGAACTTATGGTGTTGTTAAAGCTTGAGTGGCTTCCATTCTTATGGCTGAAATGGTGCCACTTTTAGGGTGCTTGTGGCTAAGTTCTAACCCCTAAATTTAGGGTTTTCAATGTGTAATTCTATTAATTTGGTTCTGACAGCTCGAAACACTAAATCTTTACCGATTTCCTTCAAACCGATAAAACATTACTAAATAGTTTTGTAAGAGTTTCTATATGTCTATTTTAATTCTTCTTAATCCTAATCTCTCTAATTAACTTATAATCAAGTCCTAATTAACCTTTAATTAACTTTTAATTAACTTTACAAACTCAATAAAATCAAATAAATCGATTAACGGTATAACTTAAATATTTTGCAAATTTAGGGCCTTCTATTTTCCGTGGCTAATGGTATTTTCGTAATTTTAAACAAGTCTGGGGTATCCCATGTCATTTCACATGCAGACACTTCCGTGGCCTAATTGGCCAAGAATTGAGTTTCTATGTTTCTGCTACGTGGTTCTGCTTCGTTTAAAATCTTATTATACTAATTCAATTGATATAAGGATCTAAATGTCATTTTTAAAAATGTTCAGGGGCAAGGCTGTAAATAATAAAAGTTTGCCCAAGAACATTTTCATTATTTCCAATAACGTTATATGGGAATGTTACAACTCCTCCCTTTTCTTCTTGTTTTTTTCTTTCTTTTTTCTTTCCTTTCTCTTTTCATTTCCACAGTTCCCCAACCATCTCTCACTACTAGAAACACTCAATAAACCGATGGAATCACTGGCGGACATGATCCATCGGTAATTAGCACATTAGAAAAAAGAAAATTGAATATTATCGATAGATAAGTGGATCCGTCGGTACTATTAATAAAAACATCAGTAAATGAATGTCAGAAATCATCAAGGAAGCATTTATACCAATGAATTACTGATAATTACCGACGGAATATTCGTCGGTAATTTAAGTTAATAATTTTTATTTTTATTAAATTTCGACGAATTATCCGTCAATATATTAAAAATAGTATTTTGGTATATATAATTATCGATGAAAAATCTGTTGCAATGTTTGAAAAAATAATTTTTTATGTCAATTATTACCAGCAGAAGATTTTTTTATTTTATTTTTTTGGCAACTTTGTATTTTTAAAAATTGAAATTAGTATTAAGTATTTCAAATTATTATTTTAATTATCCATAAATCCATCTAATTTGAAATATAATAAAATATTAACTATCAAATAAAATAAAAAACTAATAACAACAACAAAAATAAAATAAAACTGTCAATGTACAATTCTAAAAGCATAAAAAATCCTAAAAACTTCAAATACTGATCATCATCAATATCCAAAATATCCTCAGAGCTGTCGTGTACGTGGTCATGTGGAGAATGCTGAAGCGATGAAGGTGGAGGTGGTGGAGGCTGTTCACCAAATAACGAACCCCCACTTCGTATCTGCTTGAAGTAGATGTATATGGTCATCATCGTCTGCTCCATGTACTATAGCTACTATGTCCACTATTCCTTTTCCATTTTACATCGCTCCTGCAGCTTTATGTACCTCTTGTTGGTTTTCTGGAGTTGCCTTGGCATTGTTTCATTTAGTGCATGCACCTGATTACAGATGTCCTCCATATCGGTACTAGCAGGCCTAGCTCCAAACACATAGGCTAAAGAATAAGGCATGTTATATGTGGTCCCCATACCATAAATCTGCCCTTCGTAGTAGCCACCAACCATTTGGGCCTATATCTCGTCATCACGAATAGGTGGGCCAGCAAGAGTGCTCCCGTCCCCCTGTTGCAACTAATGCGACTAGACCTCGGTCAGTCACTGGGTGAACTTATGCTACAATTGGATAAAATAAAACAAATCAAATTAGAATTAAATAATAGAAATTATAATAAATTAAAACTATTGGAAACTAAGATTATAAGTACTTATGTATGTGGTCTCCGACTGAGTATTAGCACATTGGCACTTGCCCTTCTTCTGAGTGTGGGTCTCCCAAAATAGCTCCCCTGAGTTGGCGGTCTATTCATTGTCTTCTCCTACATTTCAAACAATTTTCACATGATCATATAATATGTAATACAAAAATTAAATAACTAAATAAGTGTAAAGGATGATATTTACCGTCCTCAGCCGCATGCCGTCAATGGTGGTGGAGTTTCTAGTGTGTAGCTAGCTATCTCGAGCTGATCCTCTGCTCACCTAGGCCTTCACCTGCTTTACCTTGTACTCAGGCGAGTCCTAGTATGCCCTGAGTGCCTGGAAGACGTCTACAATGAGCCAATGGGTGCTAGTGTCATTCTCGCGAATGTCGTGAAACATATCGTGAAGCCGCTTACCGGCTCTGGTCCTCCATGCCTTGTAGATCGAGGCCTCATCGCGTGGATCAATAAAGAACATACATTGCACACATGTAACACAATAGTTAGCTCCATTATAACAAATAAGCATGCATAAGCATAAAAAAAAATAAAATTAATAATAAAAAAATAATTTTACTCTACTCTTTCCACTACATTTGTTGTGTAGCCTTAGATGCCTTCAAAAATCTTTTATATGGGACATGGAAGTTCTCTTGGAACACCTCGGTAATTCTATGCAGGCCGAGAGCTGGAGGAATCCAACTATGTCAGAAACAATAGACTAAGTCAGGTATCTGTTAGTTAAATTTTCTATCACAATTAAAAATTCATAATAAATTTAAATTTGAAAAAGCTTACTAGGATTTATCATGATATTTGAGCTCCACGCGTTGGTTCGTGGAGCCTTGTGAGGAAGCGAATGGTGAGGCATGGGCATCCTGCAAGCCAGGTTGGCTGGGGATATAGGAAGGAGTGGAACTAGGTAAGGGTGAGGTGCGATCCTCACCTCCTAGAGGTGGGGATGGAGATGGAGTGGGCTACGGGTTAGGCTAAGGGGGGAATGAAGGCTGAGACCGTGTCTCTACATACCCAAGGTTAGGTATCATAACAAACTCCTACCCATGTAGAGGACAACTAGGAAGGGTGGATGTAGTAGCAGTGGTAGGAGTGGAGGATGCAGACGTAGTGGAGGTGGTGGATAGAGTGTGAATGTAGAGGGTAGACCATGATTCAAGTCTACCTCTGTCTCATCTAGAAGCAGATCCTTGTCCTGCCATAGATGACCTATATAATATATGTGTAAATTAATAAACATATGCAACAAATATAATATGCATATGAATATAAATGCAAAGAATTAAACTATAACACCAAAATAGTTATCCACAAAATTGAAAATGTAAGAGATATATTAACTAAACAAAGATACAATATACTTAGCACGTCATTAATCTAAAAGTTGAGAACTATGGTCATCACTCTCGATTTCAACATCATCATTGAATTCCTCATCCTCATCCTTATCCTCAGTGTTGTCCTCCCTCTTATCAGACTAACTCATTGAATATTGCCTCAAGAGTTCAATTATGTCAACTTTCCCTAACATGGAACATAGATTGGAAGGAATGTTGGTATCAACAACAACCCTAGAAGGACTTGGATCATTAATTTGATAAGCTTGCTTAGATACCTCATCAACCTCTGCTCGACCCCTTAGTTTGCATTTTATTACCACCCTCCAATTAGATTTGCACTTTCCAGCATATGGTAGGTAATAAACTTGTCTTGCATTTTGGATGATGATAAATGGATCAAATTTTCTATATCTTTTAGTATGGCTAATCTCAATTATTTTGTAGTGATTCTATTTACGTGTTCCCTCGGGATGTGTTGGATCATATCATTTGCAAGCGAATAGTAGAACCCTTTTAAGAGGTTCACTAGGGTACTCCAACTCAAGTATTTCATTAAGCACTCCATGCTAGCCACTTTCTCCATCCCTAGTATTTCCCCTAACACACCCTAGTGTTGTCAGTTTTCTTCCTTCTTCCCCATTTAGTTGTATGAAATTTGCAACCATTAACATGGTACATTGGCCAACTTGTAGCTATGGTTTTCGGACTCCAAGCTAAATTGTGCAAGTAAGGATTGGTTACACCATTCCTCTAATCATGCACCTAAGTATAAACATTGGAATATCATTCACATAATAATACAAAAACAAAAACACAAACAATAAAATAAATTGACTATGTGACATACAAATGATTTGAACCATTCAAGAAATTGTTCAAGGGATTGTTGACCATATAGTTGTTTAAAATACCTGTAAATATTGAATGGAGTACAAGAGAAGACACATTATCCTAATTTATCATTAAACAGGATTTGTGGAATTAGATAACAAATAATACAAGAAAATTGTTTATAGTTACCTTCTAAATAACTCTAGGTTAGTTGAATATTGATAAGGTTGGTTCGATTGAGCTTTTAGCACCATCATCATACCGACCAACTCTAGTTCTCCTAGATTGGATATACGGCTAAAAGTAGTAGGAGCAAAAGTTAGATGTCTTGTTTGAAATATATGCCTGGCATAACGATCCCTCTACTTTAGCTCTATTCTTTACCGTTCTTTTGAACCCTCCTATTTCTTGCACAAATGGTTACATCTACCTATATTGGACAAGTCCACATACCTGTGCTTCATATGCCAAGTGTACAAGCAAGTGCTCCATAGAGTCAAAAAAACTAGGAGGAGATATTCTCTCCAGCTTACAAAGAATAATAGGAATGTTCTTCTCCATCACCAAGAGATCATCAACCCTAAGAGTGGATGAATACAAATCTCTAAAATACTCACTCGACTTAGTTAATAGCCTCCAAACATGATTAGGCAATTCTATCAATACAATAGGTAGCAAACACTCCATAAATACATGATAGTTGTGACTTTTCATGCCAAAAAATTTCCCTTGTGCAATATTCACACATCTACCCAAGTTTGAGGCATAACCATCAAGCATTCTTAATTCTTGCACCTACTTACACACATCTTGTCTCTGCAGAGAAGTCAATATATAATTGGCCTTAGGCTTAAACCAACGGCCATTAAATTTAACTTAGAGCGTTTACAATACTCCTCTAAATCTATCCTTGCTTTCTCATTATCTTTAGTTTTGTCATTATTCATCATAGTGTGGATAATATTATCAAATATGTTCTTCTCAATATGCATCACATCTAAACAGTGATGAATTAAATGATCCTTCCAATAAGATAGTTCCTAGAATACACTTTGTTTGGTCTAATTGTGCTCTACCTCATAGCCAAGCAATCTAATGGATTTTCTAACTTCTGTAATCTTTGGAAGTCACTTAATTCTGTCCCAAATTTGTTGTGCCTGTAAGTATGATCCATATCTAAAAACCTTCTATAACATTCAAACTAAGAATTCTTTCCATCGTACTTCAAAGTGAATGCTTTGTATTCTCCATACAAATTGGACATACCAATTTTCCCTGTGTCATCCATCTAGATAACATCCCGTAAGTTGTAAAATCATTAATAGTCTACATCAATGATGCCCTTAACATAAAATTCTGCTTGGTTGAGATGTTATATGTCAAAACACCATTAGACCATAACTCATTCAATTCATGATTTGAAGGTTGGATATAGACATCAATCTTAGCATTGGGATTATCGAGACTAGGGATTACACAAGTTAAGAACAAGTAAAGATCTTTCATGCACATTTTAGGCAAAAGATTATAAAGATAACAACCACAAGCCAACAAGAATTTGGTTTACTAAATTGATTGTTAGGAGTAAAACCATTGGCACATAGCCCTAACCTAATATTACAAAGATCAGATGCAAAATCAAGATAGATTCGATCAAAATGTTGCCAAGCTTCACCACAAGAAAGATCTGCCATTACACCATCACTCCTTCAGTTCTCAAAGTGCCATCTCATGTAAGGTACTAAACTCATTGATGCACATAACCTTTTAAGTTTAAGGATTAAGGGTAAGTAGTGCATTCTTTTATATGGAGCATCCTTATACATCACACCTCCCTTTTTTTTCAACTTAAACCTAGGCTCTCCACAAAATTTACTATGAGTTAGGACAGCAGGATCTTTGTAACAGAGCATACATCCATTCAAACAATAATCAGTCTTCACTTCATTCAACCTAAGCTTAGAAGCTAACCTTTTGGCTTGGTAAAAGTCCTTTGAGATAGTTTCTGGATGTGGACTAATCTCACTCATTAATGAAACCCATTGATCAAAGGAACTTTGGCTTTGGTTCGTGTAACACCTTCCTAAGTACAGTACTATGCTTAAGTCATAGCACTACACTCAAGAGTTGCTACTATTACCTGAGCGGACCTTATTTCACAGCAACTTCAGTCGTCTTCAAAACCTTTTGAGCTATTTGGAGATAACACGGAAATAGAAGTGAGAATTTTAAATCCTCAGTAGGATTCTCTAAACTATCACATGTAGTGTCATCGTTATTATCTCTAGCTACTTCGGTCTATTATAAAGAAGGTGGTCATGCCAAATAAATTGTTTAGTTTTATAGTTTAAAAATATATTGTCCGAAGCAGAGTTTCTTTTATTCATACACTTAAGATATAAGAGTTATTATAAAATAAATTTACATTTCATAACTTAAATAATAGTTGCAGTATATTCAAATATAATAATTCCAATATAATGAAGAAATAGAACAAATCATGCATATGCAATACGTTCACTTGAGTTCATGCAAAATGCACTTATGTTTCTTTAACTTTATTTGACTTCCTTTCCTTAGCACACTTAGGCGTTACATATCGCTATCTATAGGGTGCTTGCATATGTTTTAATCTTTAGTCTTCACTGCCCTTGGATAGTCTGATCTAGGAGTGAGCACACCCGTGACCGTCATCACACAATACTGACCCGCAAAGGGACCCATATGCCTCTAGTCTTGCAGGGATCTTATTTTGGCCACATGCCTTTAAATTGAAGGGATCTTTCCTAATCACGTGCCTCAAGAATAGAGGGATCTCAGCTGACCACTTGCCTTTAATGTAGAGGGATCTCATCTGACCACGTGCCTCCAAGGTATAGGGATCTCATAGTTTTATACTGCCTTCATAGGGAGGGAACCAATTAATTGCCTCCAAGTGAAAGGACCTAATCTTATCTTATTTAACTGCCTTCACAAGAAGGGATCTAATAACTGCCTCCAGGTGAAGGGATCCACATTTAATATGTTCATATCCTTTTATTCTCATACATAATCATGCATAGACATGCTGAATGCACTCATACATATGCTTCATCATTTACTTTCATATATCCTTGCATATAGAATTTCATGTTCATATATGAATATTCATAACAGAAACTATTGTAATTTCATAAAATTTTGCCAAAAATTTGGCAGCATAACGGATCAAGTCCACTTTCCCATGAATAGTACCAGTCGACCAGACAGTCATTCATACAGAAAAATCAACGCAAGGTATAGATGCTCCAACAATCAAACAAAGTTTCATAACCTTGATCTTGAATTAGTTTTCTGCCACTTCCTTTTGATTCTACCTGATTTTTGTAACTTAGGCCATAAATTCATTTTAACTCATTTAGACCTGAATTTTGGATATGTTGAAGTGTTATGTGTCTATTCTAGCCTCTTTCATCCCATCTAATTTTGATAAATGTAGCTCAAGTTATTAGGGTTCTATCTTGGCCTGCCTTATAGCTGGCCTGGATTACACACCTAAAAGTAAAAATTCACTAAAAATCGAAAACTGGTTCAAATCATACAAAATTGGTATCATATTAAAGCTAAAAGGACAAGCTTTCACTTGCAAAAGTATCATTTCATTTGCTTGAGTAGAGCTTGAGATATAAGCTTTGCTGTTTGACCCTTCTGGACTGCCCTGTTCTAGCCCAATTTGGACTTAGGGCAATTTCCTTGAATCACTGGTAGCAACTGAGATTGAATCTAACTTTGAAATTTTTATGAGATGTTCTCCTATATGTAATCTTTCTAACAACATTAGTTTCATTCAATTCCAATTGTATAGGGCAAGTTTTGCCCTGAACAACCTTGTCTGCCTAGAATCAAACTCAAAAACCTAAGTCAAATTTCCAAAATTTGTATCTCCTTCAATACTAATCCAATGGCCTTATAATTTATATGGTTGGAAAGCCCTAAATGTCTAGTTTCAATAAAAATAGTTTCATTAAATTTAAATGGCTGTAGGTGGAGCCATACACTCTACCGTATGAACTGCCGTAGGGTTTCTCTTGGCTAACTCACTCTGGTTGCCTCCCTCTTTGATTCTTTAATCAATCAATCCACCAAAATCCACTAAACATCCAATAATCTAGCAATAAACATATACATAGACTCAATATGACATCAAATACATGAATATGGATGAGTCTCCAACAGCCACCGATTAATAAGAAACCAAATAAAGGGAGTGAATCCTATCTCTAGATTGAAGGATAGCTTGACTAGATGGAGATGTTTGATGTTGGGTTTGCTTGGAGCTTAGAAATGGAAAAGAGGTAAAGTGAGGAAGAGGGAAGATGAGAGAAAATGATGGGAGTGGGGTCTACAAAGGAGAGAGAGTAGAATTTGGTTTGAAGTAAAAAGGAAAAAAAAAAGAAGTTGTTATAATGTGGGTGGTTGGAAGGCTTGGTTCTCATTGGTTAGGAGTGAGTAGTGATTAGTTGAACAAATCTCTCCTCTCCCTTTGTGGTTGACATGGCGCCAACCTTAAGGATGAAGTGGCTAAATTTTTAGCCACTAAACTTAGGGTTTTGGTGTAATAAATTTAGTTAATTCAGTTCTGACAGTTTACAATATTGAATCTCTATCGATTTCCTTTAAACCAGCAAAACATTACTAAATAGTTTTGTAAGAGTTTCTATATGTCTATTTTAATGCTTCTTAATCCTAATATCTCTAATTAACTTCTAATCAACTCCTAGTTAACCTTTAATTAACTTTAATTAACTTTACAAACTCAATAAAATCGAATAAATCGATTAATGGTATAACTTAAATGTTTTGCAAATTTAGGGCCTTCTATTTTCTATTTTTCATGATTAATGGTATTTTCACAATTTTAAACAAGTCTGGGACATTCCATGTTATTTCACACATGTGGACACCTCCGTGGCCCAATTGGCCAAGAATTGGGTTTCTACGTTTCCGCTACATGGTTCTGCTTCGTTTAGAACCTTATTCTGCTAATTCAATTGATATAAGGACCTAAATATCATTTTAAAAAATGTTCAGGGGCAAGGCTATAAATAATAAAAATCTGCCTAAGGACGTTTTGATTATTTCCTATAATGTTATATGGGGATGTTACAATTCGCCTTTGACTTATTACTTAACATTCTTACTACCAAAGACGACTGGGAATGTACACACCTTTTCCATAAAGGCCTATTCATTGCCTCTAATAAACTATAAAATCTCTCAACATCTGGATTAAGAACCATTTCTGAAAGTTTGAAATACATTCCAAACTCATAGCCAGTAGCATCGAAAATCATTTCTCGATAACAACTAAAGTTACTTCCAATATAACCCATACCGAATTGATTCTCTGTGGAAAGACTTCCTCATGTTCAGTCCAAATCCAATAATCAAGCTTAAATTCATCCTTGTATAGGTGATATCTAATGGACTCAATGTCTAAAAATCTCCTACATTCACATTTACAAAAATGGCACCTAATTGTTCCTTTACGCGTAAACTGCTTTGTTTGAACACAGGTCATTTTGAATTTTTCAACCTCCTCATAAAATTGAGGTTTAACCTCCCCTACCCTAGGTGCAATCTATGATATATCCATACTCGATTTAGAGTAAACATTGCATCTCAACAATATCACACACCTACAGAGTAATACAATCACATATCAATCAAAAAAATTGGGCGAAGTTTCCCTATAAATTACGAGTCTCAACTAATTATTTATACAATAATTTTTTAGTCCACATTAATATTTTAATATTTTAGTCCACACTTATAATATTTATTTAATTGAAGCAGTATTGTAAATGTTCAAAAAGATTTGGACAAAGTTTCGCCTTAAATTAGGAGCCTCCACAAAAGTTAATTTAGTAATTTGACACAAATAATGATCATTTATTGCATAACAATAATTATTCAATTTAACGAATATTCAACATGATAAAAAAAATATTTAGGTAGAGTTTCCCCTTAAATTAGGATCCTCCACTAAAATTAATTCAAGATTTCAACACAAATAATAATTATTTATTGCATAACAATAATTTTTTAGTTCAAAGAATATTTTAAATGATAAAAAATATTTGGGCAAAGTCTCCCCTTAATTTAGGAGCCTCCAAAAAAATTATTTCACCAGTTAAATATAAGTAACAAATACATGCAGTCATGTAAATTAATCAGTTAATCCTAAAAACCGTTCTAGAGTGCATCCCTTTACTTCACATCATGCAGGCACAGATAGTAACACACAATTCAATTAATGGAAAGGAACTTTAAGCACTCGCCCAATCATCCAATCCCATCCTCCTTTTTCCATCCTACAACCCTATCCACTAAAATTTGAGTCTCTAATATTTCAAAAGACATAGAGTTAAAAAAAGAGTACAATTTACATACCTAACACACCACGATGCTCAAATCAACGAATGCACTAGAATAGAAGCACTCCAAGTGCTGCAAATGAGATCTTCAACAATTAACATAACAAAATAAGTTAGTTAACTAACTAAGAAACTAAAAACTTTGAGTAAAGAAATGGAATTAAAAAAAAGGCAAAACCAAAAAAGTAAATTGATTAAAATGCTGAATAATATACCACAAATACAATGGCGATTTTTGTGCGATGATGAAATGGTAGAGAGAGAGAGACTTGATTGAATGAGGAAATAGAAGAAGGGGGATCACATTTTAATGTTTGGTATTGACATTATCGATAGATTTTTCGTCGGTAAAAAAGTAATCAAATGAATCATTTCATTAATCAACCATTATGATGCATTTGCCATCCGTAATATGGAAACCAAGAGCCTCAAGCAGTTAAATCAATTTTCAAATAAGGAAAAATAAAATAATAAAATAATTATTGACAAATGCTTTGTCGATAAAGTCAGCAAATTAATTTATTTACCAATAGATATTCTGTTCGTAACATTTTTATTTTTAAAAGATTATAAGATAAATAAATAATTCCATACCGACAGATAATCTATTGATATATTTTTAGATTTAAAAAATATAAAATTAAAATGCAAATGCTTGCTGACGGTATATCTGTTGTAAAATTGCAGCACTATTAGGCATGACCATTTATCGATGCCTTTACCGACGAATTATTTGTCCGTCAATATTTTCAAGGGATTTCATCTGTCAGTAATTTGCTCTTTTCTAGTAGTGTCTGCTAGACACCGCCACCGCTATCGCTACAACCAACCACTGTCGCTGGCAGTTTTTTTTAAAAAAATTATCATGCTAATTTTAATTTTTGTATAATATATATTATTGATTTATTGTTGATATTGTTGATAATTATTGAGCTATTCCTTATTAAAAGCTCAAAAGACAATTTTGAAGATACAATAGAGGTAGTGGAAGACTCACAAGCAAAATTGGTTGAAGACTCAGTAGAAATTGTTAAAGATTTAATGGAAGTTGTTGAAGACTCGGTAGAATTTGTTCAAGATTTGTTAGAAAAAGTTGACGACTCTGTGAAAGTTGTTCAAGACTCAATGGAAGTTGTTTAAGGCTCAGAGGACGAAAATGAACCAAAATGGCTACGAGATAAACCAGATATAGTAATAAGTATGCTAAAAATACTACTTCCAAAGTTTTATTAAGACATCTCTCTTCCATATTTGTATGAATTTGAAATATTTGGATTGAATTTTACTTTGTTAATTGATTTCAAATCTTTTTGGTGCTACATGTGTTTAAATATGATGATTGTATTTTTTTTTCTTTGAATTGGTCATTTTCCACTGCAAAAATTAGTGGAGGAAAATTCACTGCAAACTAGAAGGCAAAATCCACCACAAAATTGGGGGGAAATCTGCCGCAATATTAAAGTGAAAAATCTACCACAAAATTAGAAGGGAAAATCCGGCACAAAATTAGAGGGGGAAAATCTACCACAACTGATTAGTAGCCCATGTTTTTGTAAGGACCCAATCTCTGCTACAAATGGCAAATTAGCGGCAGATTTGACCATTTGTGCGGTGGCTTTGTTCGTCACAAATCAGCCTTTTTCTTGTAGTGCAAAGCCTGCCTTTCACACCCGTTATGGGCATTATGAGTTTCTTGTAATGTCCTTTGGGTTGACCAATGCTCCAGCCACCTTCATGGACCTAATGAATTAGGTATTCAGGCCTTTTTCTGGACTGTTTTATGATTATTTTATTAACCATATCTTGATGTATTTGAGGAGTTGGGAAAAGCATGAGCAATACTTGTAGATCATTCAGACTTTGAGAGATCATAAGCTGTATGCCAAGTTTTCAAAGTGTGAGTTATGGTTGGATAAGGTGGCCTTTATGGGGCATATAGTGTCTAAGGTTGGGATTATGGTGGATCCAAAGAAAGTTAAGGCAATTAACAGTGGCCAAGGCCTACCTTTGTAACATCCTCCCGAAATGTAGTACTACGCTTAAGTCATAGTATCATACTCAGGAGTTGTTACTAATACCTGAGCGGATCTTTTATGACAGTAACTTCAGCTGTCTTTGTAACTTCTCGAACTATTTGGAGATAACACGGAAACAGGAGTGAGAATTTTAAATTCTCAGTAGGATTCTTTAACTATTACACATAACATCATCGTTGTCATCTCCAGTTGCTTCGGTTTATTATGAAAAAGGTGAACATGTTATATCAACTGTTTGGTTTTATAGTTCAAAAATATACTGTCCGAAGTAAAGTTCATTTTATTCATACATTTGTCATTTAGGTGAGTCATGTAACATCCCCATTTTACCTAAGTTAATTAGCTCGGTGTTCCCGGCTAATTAGAGAGATTAGCGATTAATTGAGAACTAATCGGCTAATCTCAAGAGCAAGAGCAAGAGCTTAGTAAATTAAGTCTAGCCAACAATTTAATCATAATATCCTAAGCGTTTTAATAAAACCTTAATCGTCTAATCCTTAATTACTCGAAGGTGCCAAAACAAAAGTAAGACAACCTAACCTTACTAATTAAGTTTATAATGATTAAGACACTTGAGACAACTCTTGAAAAATTAAACCCCAAATTAAGCATATGCTTAACCGTAATGCAAGACCTCATAAAAAGTGATATTGACAAGAGTTAACTCATGGGTAATTAAGCCAATTAAGTTAAATTACATTTAAATAATTCTAATAACATTTAGAGATAAAAGTTCTTCCATGCATATGCCCTAAAATGACATACCAAGGAGGAGCAACATCTCACCCTTCATTCAATCTCTTTAATCCTACACCATTAGATCAAAAGCCAAGACTAGGATCCTTGTCATCCACCATTAGATCTTGACACTTGGATGAGTCTTAGACAAGCAACCAAATCCTAAGAGGGGTACTCCCCTTTAACCCCTAGAGAAAAACATAAATTGGACATTAGAATGCCTCCAAGACTCAAGGAAAATACAACCCTCTCTTTTACCCCAAAGTTCTTAGCCTTCAACCTAGCTAAACTCACCCACTCCCCTTGCTTGTTAGAGAAGCAAGGGCAATCAGCCCCCTCCCCCCCTTGTACGCCTCCCTCCCTCTCTCTTTCTCTCTTCATTTTCATTTCACTCATCCTCTTCTCTCTCCTCAATTTCAAAATTCTCCTCCTTCTCTCTAAACTCTCCAACTTCTCTCTAGAATCCTTCCACTTCTCTCATCCTTTCCTCTCCTCATCCCACTCACAAGCTCTTCAAGAGCCACCATTTTTGTTCTTGGAGAATCAAAGACAATCACATACCAAGCCTCTTTCAAGATCCAAGAGGAGGAATACCACCACCATCACCTTCTTCCATCACAAATTCCTTCAAAGAAAGCTTCTTGGTAGTGGCTCTAAACTCTTTTTCTCTCTTGTTTTTCAAGCTTTAGAACTCCTATGCTCTCCATAGCTAGGTGATTTTAAAGATTGATTATGGGCATCATAGCCATCCTTGTCATAAAATGAGATGTTGTTGCTTGTATGGTTGTTTGTTGAAAACATGTTTTCGGTTTGGTGTGGTGCATGGTTGAACTCAATATTTTTGAATTCCAACATGTTAGTTTTTCACTAATCTTTCATGGTATATGAGTGTTTTATAACTTGAGAATGTTTTCTTAAAAGTGAGGTTAAGTATTTTGGAGAAAACATGAGAAAAATCAAAACGTAAAATCTGGATTTTCTAGCAGTCTGTAAACCGAACGGTATAAATTTTTCCAGAAAACTCAGGAATTAGTGGAACGAATTTTATATGAAAATAGACTCAGAGAGCTTTCCATGCATATAAAATACATAAGATTCGGAGTTAAAATGAGTGAGATATGATTTTTCAAAGTGGACTGTTCTCGGATTGGTTTATGTCTGGGCAGTCTACACTAAAATGTGTATAACTCGAGCTACAAAAATGATTTTTGAGTGAGACCAAGTTTAAATGAAAGCTAAGATATAGAGGAACAAATCCATAAAACAGTTTTCTCAGATTCCTTCTGAGCAATTATAATGAGAGGTAACAATCCACTATACCGGGAGTGAACTTAGAAACTGAACAGTCAAAATGAAATATGCATAACTGGAGTTAGACAACGAATTTTTGAGTGGGACTTGTTTTGTTAAAACTAGACTCAGAACCCTATAAGCATATAAAATTTCGCATTAAAATGATAAAATACCAAATTATGGTGAATTTTTAAAGTTACTGCCTAGGGTAAAAGTAAAACTGTCAAAACTTAACCTTAAATAAGACTATGCATAAATGACTTAAAAAGGTAAAAGGCCTTAGCCTAAAGTAATGAAACTTCATAATTTACTTAATGAAGACTAGATAGAATAAAATACTAAGCTCACCTAATCCTTAACAAAGAAGCGAATAAAACGAAAAGCAGAATGTAAAAGTAGTTAATGTACTAGATTAAGTTCATAAGATTCTAATCAAAATATAATGCAAAACCTAAACTATAAATCTTCCAAATTAAAATATGAAAATCATATAAGTCAAGTTAGAATAATTGAGGAGAAGGAATCAATAAAACAAAAGCCAATGTAAAAGCTTGCACCTAATTTACTAAGCTAAGCTCATAAGACTTTGCTTGAGAATATGCCTCTGTTTATGTTGCAAGCATGATGTTATGATGATGATGTGATTATGATGCCATGATAATGATGATATGATGATGATGATATGATATGATGATATGATATGATGCTGTGATACTGGTATTCTGTTTGGCAAAATTTTGGGAAGCTTGATCTAGCCATTATCTTTGCAGAAATTTTGTAGAAATTGTGGACTTCGAAATATTTTGCATCATAAGCTTTAATAAGAAGAGAAGGTAAACTAAGGGTGTGATCCTTCAAAAGGGAAGGTGACCCAAAGTAAGTTCCCCTCACCCACGACTCACATGAGGCATGGCATGACCCAGCTAGTGTGAGTTTAGGGGATAGGGCTTACATGAGGCATGGCATGACCCAGCTAGTGTAAGTACTGAAATTTTATGGTGGCGACGGCCACGGTATGAGCTCATTACCACTTATGTTTAGTGGGTGAAAAGAGAAGGACTCAAGATGAGTCAAGTTAAGAAAAGAAAAGGACTTAAGATAAGTCAAGTTAAGAAAAGAAAAGAAAAGGGACTTCGGTCCAAACCTTTAAAGAGAAAAAGTTAAGAGAAGCTTATAGTACAGTCATGCATGCTTTATGTGCTTATACTTATGCCCATGTATGTTATGATATAAATGATTAGAGAGTATGTTAAAATTGAATCCACTTCGGATACTCACATTTTCGAAAACCTAAGAACTGAACCTTATGCATGCCCACTGTTTTCATTATAAAACCGAAGTGGCTGGGACGATGACGATGACACCTCTGTGTCGGGTTTGAGTCCTACTGAGAAATCTTATTTGTCACTCTAGTTACTTTTCCACATCGTCACCAGATTTTTGTTGGCACACCCAATGGAGTGGAGCTTGGAGCCACCGCACTACGAGCGGACGTACGACGTGGAATGCCAGACGAAGCTATTTTGGGACTCATAGCGACTGTCACTCTACATCTTCGCATATTCTTTTTGAGAGGAGCTTTGTCATTGAAGTCTGTAGTAGTACCTAGTACTTAGGTCATGGCATGACCATGAGCTTTCTTCGATGTAATGTTTATATATATATATATATATATATATATATATATATATATTATGAACTCATATGGATGTAATGATTAGTTAATTAACGCAATGTATTTGTGAATTTCTATTTATTTACCTTTCTCTTGTCTTATGATATTTGGGTATTTATTTTATGCGACACGCTCTTTCTCTATCTACCTTCTCGCTCAAGGCTTTACTTTCCAAAGCGATGACGTATTTCACAAAAAGAAAAATCTTACCGTATTTTCCGCGTAATTTAATTTCAAGTGAAGTTTAATTTTCCACGAGCATAAGTAACAACTAATAAAACACCGTAATACGACTTAAGCGTAGTATGGGTTTATTAGGGTGTTACAAGTCATCACAAAATCAATTCATGAATTACACTATGAATAATAACTGAAATGTATTAAAATATAATAGCACCAATGTACTGAAAATATAAAATCTACACACACCTTTACTTGTACTTGAATTTATGCAGATACACATAATTTTCCTTTCTTCCTTTATCTTCCTTTATTTGTTACACATATTCCAGAGTATGATCGCCATGTCATACTATATCAGAGCATGATCACCATGTCACACTCCTTAGGAATAAGTTCTTCTTACCACGTCCCAAAGTAAGATCGTCATATCATACTCCATCGGGATGTAATCGCCATTTCACATTCCTTAAGGTGTGGGATCATAATACCACATTCTAGAATATGATCGCCATGTCATACCCCATTAGAGCGTGATCGTCTTGTCACGTTCCTTAGGAATATGGACTCATCATCATATCTTTCATCATAGAATCTTTACATGCCATATTTCAGAGTATGATCGCCATGTCATACCCCATCAAAGCATGATCGCCATGTCACAATCCTTAAGAATATGGAACCATCATTATATCTTTTAACTGCCTTCACAGAGAGGGACCCAATTAACTACCTCCAAGTGAAGCGACCCAATCTTATCTTATTTAACTGCCTTCACGAGGAGGGACCTCATAACTGTCTCCAGGTGAAGGGATCCACATTTATAATATTCATATCCTTTCATTCTCATACATAATCATGCATAGACATGCTGAATGCATTGATACATATGCTTCATCATTTACTTTCATATATCCTTGCATCTATAATTTCATATTCATAACTTAAATCTTCATAACACAAGCTATTATAACTTCATATGATTCTACCGAAAATTCGGCAGCATAACGGAATGTATCCGCCTCCCCATGAATAATGCTAGATAACAAGGAAATTTTAATCAAATAGCAAACCTAATATAGAACATCATATCTCCGTTAGTTGTCACAGACAACAAAGTCTTATGAGCAAAGCTTAGGTAGTTAGGTGCAAGTTTAAATCTTAAGTCTCAATCTATCTTGCAAGTTTTTAACTTTTATTAATGTTCCCGAGTTTAAGTTTAGGACCGACTTCCGAGATTACATTGGTTCTGAGTTCCGAGATTATATATGTTCCAACTTCGAAGGTTATGTATATATATAAGGTTAATGTTTTGATTCTCGACTTCCGGGGTTATGTTTAGAATCGATCTCCGAGATTGATTTTGGATCAGGTTTTGGAACTACATGTATAAGATTTTTAAAGTATCCTAGTCTTCTCTTCTTCCGAGATTCAGGTATAAGGTCTCATATTCTAGTACCGACTTTCGAATTTATGTTGAAAATCCTGGACTTCCGGATTTAAGTATTTTAGGTTTTATATTCTTGTCCTTGACTTCCAATTTCAAATTGTTTTATGTGCTTGTGATTCCGATTTCCGACATTATTTTTACCAATCTAGTTTTCTATTCACTTAGTTCCAAGTTTCCGACATTAACTATATCCAATCTAATTTTCTATTCATTAAGTACCAAGTTCAATATTAAGTACACCCGATCTAGCTCTCTATTTGCCAAGTTCCAAGTTTCGATATTGACTCAAGTTATTTGTGTTTTATTCCGGACTGCCCTATTTCTAGCTAGAATTGTACTCTTATAAGAGAAAATTCACCAAAAATAGAAATCTAGGTAAAATTAAGTGAAATTTATATCAATTAAAGCTAACAGAACAAGCTTTCAGATGAAAGAAGTTGCATATGATTTGAATGAGTATAATTCGAGATATAAGCCTCAAAACTTGACCCTACTGAACTACCCTACTCCAGCCTAGATTGAACTTAAGGTAAATTCTTTGATGTACTGGGGATAGTAGGCAGCGAATCTGACTCTGAAATTTTTATGGGATATTCCCTCATATGTTAGCTTTCAAACAATATTGGATTCACTTAAATTAAAGTTGTGTAGGGTGAGTTACATCCTTCTCAACTCACGCTACTCGGATGAAAGTCCTAATTCTTAGGTCAAATTTCAAAAATTCATAACTACCTCTATACTGCTCCAATGACCTTATATGATATATGTATCGAAAGCCTTAAATGTCTACTTTCATTTAAAAATAGTTTCATCTATCTTAAACAGCTGTAGGTGAAGCTGTATACTCTGCCGTATGGACTGCCGAGGTGGTTTGGTTTTCTAGCTTCTCACATCTTCCTACTTTCACCCTTTCTTACTTCTTCATCGATTTTAACATAAAAAACAACCAACAAATTAGCCAAAGATCATCATATTCATTCAATCATCACCTCGAGAAATGAGAAAATAAAACTACAATCAGCCACCCACAACCAGAATATCAAGAACAAGATTGAATCTCTACATCTTTGTATGTGATTTTGCTAAGTTTTGGAGTTTGGATTGATAGAACCTTGTCAAACTTGGAGTTTTGATGGAGTTGTTGAGAGGAGAAGAGAAGAAGAAGGCTGAAGCAAGGAGAGAAAGTGGCACAATCAGCATCGGATGAAGGAGAAAAATCTGATTTAAACATAAATAGGGTAGTTAGAAACTTGCAATTTGATTGGTTGAGAACTTGAGGCCAAATTTCAGCCAACTCTCTTCATGTTTGTGGCCATTGTGGCGCCATCCTTAGGGCTTAAATGGCTAAGTATTCAGTCATTGGGTTATAGGGTTTTGGGCATATAATTTTATTGGTTCGGTTCCAACAGTTTAAAATATCGTAATCTTACCGATTTCCTTTAAATCAGTAAATTGGTTTAAGAAAGTTTCTCATGAAATCTTCTATACTTCAAATCTAATTCTCTCATATCTATACTTAATTAATTACTAATTAATTGAACCTAAATAAATATTTAGTCGAATTTTAATTAACTTCAATTATTCGATAAAAACTGAACAATTAGGCGAAAAATGATAAGAAAATTCCGGTGGATGTTACAACCTTCATAACAAAGATCCATAGTTTTGGGGGATTAGCCGCTGTTATCGTCATTTTGTCAAGGATTTCTCTAAGATCGCAACCTCATTGACCCGATTAACGTGAAGAATATGAAGTTTTAGTGGTTTGATATATGGGAAGACCTGCCTGACCACAACCCCTGTTCTTGCCTTACCATCTGGCTCAAGTGGATTTTTAGTATTTTGCAATACTTCGAGGGTTAGCATGGGTGTGTTCTAATGCAGCATGGTCAGGGTTATGCCTTAGGCCTCCAGGCAACTCATGAAGCACAAGCAAAACTACTCTACTCATGACTTAGAGATGGCAACAGTGGTCTATTCACTGAAGGTGTGGAGACATTACATGATTTGGAACAAATGCACTCTAGAATTTTACCTCAAGGTCTAGAAGCTAAAGGCTGCAAATAGCTAGAGCAAATTAGAGGGAAAATGGGGCTTTGGTTATGAAACAAGAAGAAGAAGAAGAAGAAGAAGAAGAACAAAGAAGATGGATGAATACATAGAATGAAGAAGAGAGGGAGAGAGAGGCATTAGGCGACATCTTTGATGCCTCTATCTCTTGAAAAAAGAAAACCTATTAATTGAATCAGACAGCCTAAATGAACTAAAAAATCTCAAATGAATCAAATAAATTAATTTAGGTTGATTAAAAATTTGAGCCATTCTTATTTAAATTCAATTCAATAAATTATTATTGGTTCGATTTCTAAATTTATCTTTTTAGAGTCAATCTACACTTTAGTTCTTAAAAGATTTTCTTTTTAACACTTAATCAATGCATACACTTTAATACTCAAAATATTTCATATAAAATACATTAATCCTTGTAGCATGAAAATCATATACACGATACTGTCTGAAAAGTATCGATTAATAGTTCACAGAAAACATCGTCTTTTATATATTGATCTTTTAAGGATTAAAAAGTGTTAAAACAAAAATATTTTAGGATCCAAATATATAGTTATTCTATTTTTTGATTTAAGACTTGAACACCCAATCTCACCATTCAACCAAATGTTTTTTTCTAAATTTATTTTTTATCTTTCAAAATTATGCATTTAGGCTTTGGTAATTAGATCACTTTTCTTACTTTTTCTCCCCATTCATTTGAGACCTCTATACAAATTATTACCAAGTGTCCAATGTTCAAATTTGTGCCACTACTAACAGCTATGAGGATCTAAAAGATAAAAATTTATATTTCTGACTTTAACTCGATGATTGAAATCAAACCAAACCAATTATAGTCAGATTTGTTTAGTTTAGATTAGATGGAAAAAGTTCAAAAAATAAACCAAACAATATTCGTTGAATTAATTAGTTTTTTTTTTTTTTTTGCCCCAAACACGAAGTACTTGAAAACACTCCTACGATTCAAAGCAGAATTTCCCGCCTCTTTTCATCTTAGGTCCCAATTACAATGGTTTTTTTGCCAGATATTGAATTGAATTCTGCCATGACCTAGGAGCAATTGAAGTCCTCAAATTTTTCTATTATTTTATAATGTTTTCTACGTATATTTCTTTTTCTTGATATCATTTTAGCATTAGTTTGCATTGAGATTTGATTGCTCTACTGAATAGTTTGCTTTCTGTGTTGCTTGAGAACAAGCTAAGAGATACACTTCGATAAGCAGATAGAATTACAACTTTATTAATGTTGGGAAGTAAAATCTTTGATTCTCCTTGGAATCTTCGCTGAAAAATGAAATATAACATTGAAACATGGGATATGATTCTTATTACTAGTAGTCCATTGCTACAGCATTGGCGCGTAACATCAAGTATAACTGGTAGGATTATAATAATGTTGCTTGATCGTGAAAATCATAAATTCTTTGTTGTTGATGCCAGTTGGTCAATTGAGCTTCAGGTTTCCCAGCCTACAGGTGAAAGAAAGAGACAATATGTTCAAGAAAAGCAAATAAAAAGTTGCCGTCAGAATTTGCACATATAATTAATTAAGCACCGCAACAGGAACTTGTGCTTTCTGGTTGCAAGATGACTCTTTGTGGAATTCGATGGGTGTTTTGCCTGGCATACATACATAGGCTATTTGTATATATAGAATTAGATATTGATTGCATTTGTTTAATATGCTGCATGTGGGAAATATGAAGGTACCAATTTAATATTTAGAGCTAGCTGCTAAGAGATAAAGGTCTTAGAATATACTACCTTCTCTCTTCATTCTGACCCACTACTTTTCTTGTATTTCGGAAATGGCACTTGCCCTGATTCAATTCTCCTAACATCCTGGACGAGGAGCTCATAGTGCCTCTTCACTTCCTCCGGAGTTTTTCCACCGACAGCTCGAGCAACATTGTACCAACGGTCGGGGGTGTCCTTGTCATAAACAGCTAGAGCCCTTTCAAAGGCTTTGTTGTCCTTAGCACTCCATGACCCTGACGATGACATTGAGCTAGACGCCATTTCTTGGAGGCAAGGCAACTACTCTAAGGCAATAATTAATAACTAGGGAACAATATGTTGTGATTTGAGAATCACTATGGAGAATAGTATAAGATTTCAAAGGCAGTGTAAATTAACTGAACTTATAGCAAAGGGTATTAAGAAGGTTTAGGAGAGTTGGATAAGACTCTATGGAAGAGCTGATATTTGCAAGAGAATTGGCAATGTCTGCTCCTTTTATAAGCAGAAATGGAGTGTGTAAGGTGGGGGTCAGTGCTAGTTGGCATGCAATTTTTACCAAAGTGAAGTCGAATTTGAATGATTTGTTTCCTTCGGAACCACAGAACAGAGCGGGACCAAGAAGTTGAGAAGCAACATGGGAGAATCAGTATCTTTAAAACAGTAAAAATAAGTCATAGAATATATAGGACTTGCCGAAATTTACTTTCTCTGGGGGGCTTCCTCCTCCCCCTTCCCCTACTTTTCTTGATAAAAGTTAATGTCTTATGTTTCCAGCTTGTGGTTTCAGAATCTGCAGAAAACTTCACACATTGATCAACAGTTGGAAACGTAAAACATGTCAAAATTACTTTAGCAGAGTGAAATTTCTTCAGTTTATAAGCAAGCACCATGCAGATATCAAGTGGTCGAGGAAACGGTTACGACTGCAGTCTACGCATTAAACAGTAATTTTTAGTTGTGGTTCAGATCCTAACAACGTATACGAAAGCCCCCTATCAACTAGGTTTAGGTAATGCCTAACTTTATTTTATTCTCTTCCTTGCACGGTCTTCAGTGGGTCCAAGCTCAACTCGGTGAATCCGCTGCAGGAAACAAATCTTTCATGTGTGCATCACATAGCCACAAGTACAACATATCTTGCTCAAAATACTTATTAGTGTAGTTCGTCCTGAACAACATTAAAAAACTCTCTATCTGGTCAGTTGTGTCTGTACAATGATGTTGTTTCATTCTAAACCCCAAGGAAACGTCAAATAGGTAACCTACCATAGGCTACTACTCTTTTCCTCTCTTGAGCTAACTATGGGATTCTCGTAAGGTTTGTTTGATTTACTTACGTAGATGGCCCCAAAGAGTGGTGGTTACTTTGGCAAATGTATGCTTTCTTCTGTCCGTAACAATAACTACACAAGTTGCTGCTTAAGCATCGTGCCTTCGGATTGTGTAAGAGCCACAACCTTGAACCACAGACATGAAGGAATCATACGAGATTGCCAATACCAAAACGTTTATAAAACTAGAGGATCCATTGTTGTAATCTTACAATCAAGTGACATAGACAAGTGATTAAATAATCAACAAAAATGCTGTTTTACCAAGTTTTGTAGTGATCACTTAGATATAGGGAATCATGTATCATTAACTGAAAATTTCAGTTGCATTATTAGTAAATGTGGTGAATGTGGTAGAGTAGGTAGTAATAGGTACGAAATCCTTTTGTCAGACAAGTAATAAAATAATTGGAATACCCATTCATTAACAAGTGCTTAAATAATTCAAATCAGTTTTTTTTTTTTTTTAATAATTTGGTGAGAAAATTACAAGATATATGGATCAAATAATGTCTGTCTTCTATTAGAGGTCATGATGGCAACCAAGTCATTTAAATCTAATAGTTTTATTTGCATATAATAACGAGGAAATTACAAATGTTAAATTAATCTTACATCAAATATCAACAAAAACGATACTTCTCTCTAAGTTTAAATCACTCTGACACTAATAAATAATTTTTTCATTGGTGAAGTTTTTAATAAAATGTACTGTTAGATTGAAAGTTCACATCTTATAAATCATATTTATAAAATTTTTATATTACTTCCATGATATTTAAAATATATTTTATATACATTAAAATCAATATAATACATATATTTAGAATTATAAAATCAAAATATATTTAATCATATTCTTATTTATTTTTAAATTTGAGACAAATAATCAATGTGATAGATAATTATAATTTAATAGTTGGATCGAATAAAAATATGTTATACAAAAGTTATTAAACAATGTAAGTGTATTAAATCTTACATCAGAGTAATTTGATCTTGACCATATAAAATCAAGTTATACATATGTAAGTTAAAGTAACAATTACATCATTAAATAAAATTTTACCGGCAATTTTCTTTTTCTATATATATATATATATATACACCAAAATTAGCATATTGTATATTTTTAAAACATGTAAAGATAAAAGTTATTTAATTATCTTATTGAGACACCTTCGGTACTACTCTTTTTAGAAGTAGTCGGTTGCAAGATTTTTCAAAAATTATAATTTGAGATAGAAAAATTATAGCTCAAGACTTATGATATTAAGAATATTTGTTATAGCATTGGTTAAATCGAAGTATTTATTACAATGTAGGCCAAGGCATACACGGGGAGACAGAAGTTTTTGAAAATCTTACGATGACCATGCGCATTTCAACCTATATTGCAACAAAAATTCTCATAGTTTTCAAACGGTGACTTCCTTTTTTTTTTTTTTTTTTTTATGTAAGGCTAACTTCAACAAACACTAGCCGCAATGAACTACTTCTAAAAAAGTATAGTATTGAAATTGACAACTCTTAATAATGTTCAACTTTTAAAAAAAAAAAATTGACACAATTGTATGATAGATAGTTAATTATAATCTAATAGTTTGATCGATAAAAGTTATAATTTGTAAAAAAAATGTTGAGTAATGTTTATGTCTTTTGCTGTGAGCATAACTATGGGCGTGAGCGCGTAGCTGGCTATTTATCTGTTTGACCTTTATACTTTTAAAAAAGGAACATCATAATAATATCTTTAAGCCATGTCCATTTAGTCATGGACAAGCTAAAGGCGGAAAAGTGCCCGAGATTTTCACTAACCTTGTTTCCAAAAGCAGTTGTGAATGATTAAACCAGAATTTTGTTGTTAAAATGGCTTTTTGGTATATTGTGATGTAGGAAGATGTCTTTGGGACAACTGAGTGATGGTTACTAAGAGAAAAGCATCGAACGATCAGCTGTTTTGGCATTGGAGAAGCAGCTTGGAATTATATGATTATGGAAATTAGACTAGATTTTGCTACTTGTGTTGTGTAGGTCTAGATATTGCTACTTCTGTTCATAGCCTTGTAGCAAATGACCATGCTTTCTATGCTTCATCTCTGATCCGAGTAATGATAAGAATATAAGATTATGATTACTTTGTTCTTCTTACAATTGCTGCTTTTCAATTTATTCCCTTCTCCCCTTCTTATTTTTTTTTTTTTTTATAGTTTTCTGTTATCTATTTTTAATTTTTCACTTTGAAATTCATTTACCAAGTTGGTGCTTACATGTAGGAAACCGCCGTAATTAGTAAATCTCCTATATCTTAAGACTATGAACATTCAGTACTGCAAGCTGCTGTGTGCCACACGCACACAAACAATGAGTGTGGTTAGTAGCAACTCTGGATTTTTTTTTTTTTTTTGTACATAAAAAATAAATTCAGCGTATCTCATTCAAGAATCAATAAGACTAGAATTGTAGGGAAAGGCTAATGTCTGTTTCAGTCTTGCAATAAGGCTAAAGCATATAAAAGCATCATATTTCAGAGGTCGGCGTAGTGATACCATGGCTATTGGTAGCAACTTGGATTACACTTCCCCCGCCCTATGGAACTAATTTTTCTGATACCTAGCAACTAGGCTTCAGTATAGTATATTCTTCCGAAGTTGAGCCCAAAATGCTAAATAATTTTGAATTCGCGGGCATTAATATGTTGACTAAATATACATCATGCTTTGCTGAAAATCTTTATGATAATGTAATGACAAAGAATGCTACTCTTTTTAAAAGAAGAAGACATTTATGCTCCCACGTCTTTTAAATGCAATCGAAGAGCATTCTCTGAAATTTCATATATGTTAAATAGTTATAAGTTTCTTCCAGGAAATTCAAAACATTTTCAAGTGAATTTATTTATACACACACACTGTCAGGTTGCATCAATCATAATCGCTAGATCCGGGCCACTATGTATGGTAATGGGTTAGCCGTGATCATAGGGTGAAAATTACTGGATTCGAGGAATCGTTTTGACAAAATCAGATTACATTCGTTGGTATCTACTTTTAGCACAGAACCCAGCAAAGCGCCCACGAGTTACATTCATTGGTATCTACTTTCAGCGATACCCCAAGTGCAGATGCCAAAGTCAACAATAAATTCTCATCATTGTAGAGGCGGATTCTGTGGTAGTCCTTTGTAAGTTAGAGACCAATTTGGTATCACTCCTATCTAATCAAACTAATATAAACGAGTGTTCTATCTATCTTAGCTTTCGATGCAACAAAGTCACGAGACCATGTTCGCATATAGAGGTAATGATAAAAAAAAATATATCCAAGGCTCCCTGGATCGCTTTCTCTTTGTTTTTTCAATTTATTCAAAATTTGACAAAATTCAAATTTTGGGTTGCAATGTATTTAAAAAAAAATGACAACACTCTCATAATCTACAAAATGTAAGTGTCTATGTCCCCAAGATATTTAATTCAGGGATTAAGCAATCCTGGAGATTCTCTCCCCAAACAACCCATCCTTATTCTAAGTGAGGGTATTGTTTTGATGGTAGAAACATTAGTATTTACCATCGTTAGTTGATGGTATAGAAAGGTGGATCCTATGTTAAAAATATCAGTGAGATTTACATTTAGATTTGGAGCTCCACAAGTATGCAAGATTCTCTAAATCTCATTACAAATTAAAAAACGTGTGCTTAAAATGATATATGTTGCTGTGTATATATTTCATAAAGAGTATTTGTTTTACCTGTCAAGGCTAAAAATCTAGACTATCCAATTAGCCATTATACCATAAAGTTCATGGTACGGGGAGGGGTTCTCATTTGTGAGAAAATATTTCACAAGTTGATCAAGTATCCCCATTACTACCAAAATTAATTCAAATATGAAGATACAAATAGACAAATAACATAGGAAAGATTAAAAAAACCAAAAATTATCTGTTACAGATGATAAAGTTTTAAAGGTTTAATTGGGATGTACTGATAGTATAAAATAATTTTATACTATTAGCCAATAGAAACACTAGAAAGTAAAAAATCATGGTGGGTTCCTCATTATAATGCGTGATTATTTCTATGAATTGACACTTTCTAGCATTTCTATTGGTTGATTTTACACTGTCAGTATATTTAAATTAAATTCAAGCTTTAAAGTCATTAAATAAAATCATCATCATTAAGTTTTGGGTTTATAATAAATTATGTAAATATTAAAGTTTAGTTTGCCCATTATAATCTATTAGAGCAGAAGTTCATAAACCTTTAAATTCTACTCAAAGTGCCAAGAACAATGCTCATCCACTATTTCTGAGGTAGCAAGCTCTTGGCTAATGGAGTTTAGCATGAAAGAGTAGAAGTCAAAGATTAGAAGTTTACACCAGGTTCTAGATGCAAAGAATTGGCACAAATTAGAGCAAAAATTGTGACATTGCAAATTGGAAAAAAAAAAAAAGTTAATGGCATTTTAGTAATTTTACAACAAAACAGAAAGAAAGAGAAAGGAGCTGCATTTCATGCAATGAGTGTCCCCCCTCCCTTTTCTTTCTCATTATTCGAACCACCCCTCCATCCCTTCTCCATCACTCTTCTTCTCTTTCTCTACCCAACCATTAAGCTCCATTTTTATTTCATTTTGTTATCAAATTCTTAGCATTCATTAGTTTCTAATAGCTGAGGTAAGTCTGGACACCTAAACTTTCTTCTTATGGATAAATACATAGGTTTTTCTCAAGGTTGTGAGTTGTAACAATAGCAGATGCATATATATATAATTTAGGAATAATAATAAATTCTAAATAGATAAAATTTTTTGGATAAAAAAGGGGTACAATAATAATAGTACAATTTATTAATAAAAATTCTGGATAAAGTTAAAAGGATGATGATGATGATGATAATTTTTTTTCTATTACCATCACAAAGTGACTTACATGACTTAGTAGATGAGCTTGTGGGACTTAAAACATTATTGAGGGATACTTCTTAGAAATTGGTGGAGTTTTAAGTCTTAATATTATTTTGATAAATTTCATTCAACTTCTTGGTTAGGTTAAAAGTCTAAGAAGAATATTTTTTTCAAAAAAAAAATGTAAAAGGGAATTCATCGTCATGCATTACTTTTAACAAACTCTATAAAAGGGGATTAGAGTATGCATTTTCTCACCTAGAAATTAGACAAGTAATGGTGAATTTAGAAGGAAAGAAAGAAACTACTGCCAGAAAAAAACAAGTAGAGAGAACTAAGAGAGACCGAAAAAACAAAATGAAGAAGAGAAAGGAAATTGGGGAGGGGAAAAAATGTGAGATCAGAGAGTGACAAAAAAGTTTAGTTGCTAATAACATTTTTATCCTTACAAGATTTCTTAAGTAGAAAATGAAGTTATTTGTGAAATAAAATCATAACCACATTTATTTATTCATTCATATTAAACTATTATTAATTTTAGCTTTAATTATTTTTTAATTTCACTCAATTCTCAAGTCCTTATAGTTTAAAAATCTATAATCAAGTCTCTATCTTGCATAAAATTTTTTAATCAGATCCGTAGAGATAACAACCATTACAAAATAAAAAAATGGAATATTCTTAAAATACTCAATCTTTATCACTCTCTTCACCCTCCGTCCTCCTTCCTTCCCCCCCCCCCCCATTTAATCAATTTTGTTATTATATATAATTTTCCCAACCTTGTTTTAAACAAAATTGCCTCTAATAATATATAGGAAACAAAAAAAAAATTAGAATCTCAAGTCTAAACTCTATTAATTTTGTTAGTATTCACAATATAATATTCAACTATTAAATTAAATAATTCTACAAATCACTTGAAATTATTCCAAATAATTTAATAAATTTTTTAGGGTAATAATTTCAACTCTGTTAATTTTATTAGCATTTACAATAAAAATCATTTATTAAATAAAGCAATTTGCAAAATTATTCAAGTAATATACCTAAAATGTTTATGTAATAATATAGAAAGAGAGAATTTAATTATGAAATTTTTAATAAAATTCTGAAAGGACATGCTGCTATGTGGCAATTTCAAATGACATGTTCAATTTTTTTTTTCAAAAATAAAAAGTTTATGAAAGTTTTGTAAGCATAATTTTTTTTTACTTTAAAAGTATTTTTTTGCTTCCTTCTAATCAATATCATAAATATAAATTTAGATTAATTAAACTTTATATTCATAGTTATCATAGAAAATAAATTTTAAATTTAAATCATAATAAAAATAAATTAATATAATTTTATAGGTGAAGATCCATTTACTCTAAGAGTAAGTTTTTATATATTTACTCTATTGATATGATGTCTCAATCCCAATCTAGTCTAAAAGATGAACTTTAGGCTTTCAAATGAGTTAGAGTTGCTTTAGAATAATTTCGAGCTATTTTTGACATAGGTTGCGCTATAACACAACATATTGCGCTATAGTGCAATAGCACAAAAAGTAAGGGAGTAGCATTTTGTTGGTTGTGCTATAGCGTAGCGCATTGTGCTATAACACAAGCTTGACAAAGAAAAATATAAATTGAGGGGTCTTGCCCCCATTCTCTCCCTAACCTTTCTTTCTTTTCTATTTCTCTCTCTCTCTCTCTCTAACATTTCCTAACTTTCTCCACTGCTATCATCATCAATCATCAACTCCAACAAATCCAAACCCTAAAATCATTATCAATCACCTCCCTTCCCACTTTCCATAACCTCAAATCTCTACCCTCTTTCCCTTTTCTCTCTTGGAGAGAGAAAAAGAGAAGCATAGGGAGGAAATTCTATTCCCACTTATTTCGCTCTCTTGATTCAACTCTCTAAAGTAATTCCTAAGTTTAATGCTTCTTCTATATCATGGTTTAACCAATTATTTCCTATGGATTGAATTTTAGGTAAAGGTTGGGAACCTTAAAGGTGTGATTTTGAGGTTTTCATTTTGCGAGGCTAGCTCAGGTAAATTCTTGCAATGAGTAAGCTATGAAGGTCTAATTTATAATGTTTGTAATGTTAGATACTCTCAAGTATCCCTCCGGTAACTTTGAGGCATCATAGAGCTTGAGTTTTCTCTTCTTTGGCTTTGTACAATGAGTAATAATATATTCATACCTTATTTTATCATCTTATATATGAAATCATATGTTAATAATTGGTTTGATTTGTTAACTGCCAGAAATATGGCTTGGTTGGGTTATTTAGCATTAAATTGGATTGTAATGTGTTATAAAATATGTAGTTAGATATAATTTGGAATAAGCAACTATCTATTTGATTTCTGAACCATACTTTGTATGAAAAATTGATAGAGATATATATATTAGAATATCTACATGTTACACTGGTGCTTTGACCTCCTAGGAGCAAAGTGCCATGGACCTAATAAGTATTGTAGGGCCACCTCTTGAGTCTTAAGAAGGCCAGGAGTAAAGTGCCATGGACCTAATCAACATTTAGGGCCACCATCTTGAGTCCTAAGTGTAACATCTCCAATTTGTCTTGTGCTAAATTACCTTAATAACCCTAAATAATTATGTACTTAATGAAGAATTAAGAGATAAAAGCTTAATCCAAAAGTAAAAAGGGTAATTGATGAGACAAAAATTAAGAGAATGCTTAATTAAGATTAGAAACTTATAAATCAAGTAAATCAAATCTCCAAGAAGCTAATTAAACATTAATCGCTAATAATTAGCTTAATTAGGGTTAATTTAAGTTAATTAAGTATAATTAAGATATTAATTTTGCTACTCATGGAAACAAAAGTTAATCACTCATCCTTAATTAATTAAGTCACATAAGTAGTAAGAACAATTAATCTTATCGTCAAATTCAAATTAAAAGTCAACTAGACAAGTAAATACACATGACATCATCAAAGGCAAAAAGTAAAAGACAAAGACACTTTATGTGAGGAAAGTACAAGGGCTTATCTAAAGTAATCAACTTAACCATCCAATTTGTTCCCTTAATTACAACACAAAATGAAAAATATCTTCCCTAATCCTATATGAAGTTCACGGCCACAACACATCCTTACACACTCTTTCACATTTTCAAAAATCAACTTTTCTTACTCTCCAAGTTTCTCTCAAACTCCTTCATCTCCAAGAGAGAAAGTTCTCTCTACCTCTTCATCTTCTTCATCCTTTCTCTTCAACTTCTTGAGAATCCATAGCACCTCTCACCAAACCTTGTAAGACCTACATCTTCTAGCTCTTACAAACATAAAAATACACACTCTCATCCAAGCAAAGAAGCAACGAAAGTCTCACTTTCCTCCCTTGTCAAAATTGTGGGCTTCTTTAGAGCAAGGAGGAGGATTTCATCTTAAGCATCAAGCTTTCTTACTTTGTTCATCATCTTATGTTCATAGAAACCTCTATCCAACCTTATTTTTCTTTTATGACAAGCCATGAATGCTCAAGCTTAACCATAGCTTTGAGCTTCAAGCTTTGTCTAAATCTTCTAGTTTCTTGAAAGTTGATGAAAAATGCTTCCTTTTTATGTTACTACTTCTTTTGAGTTTCTAGTTAGGTTATCTTTTGAAAAAGTGTGAAAAGTTTTGAACTTTACTCACTTTTAGTCATGAACACTTAGCCCTAGCCATGACTATGGTGTTCTTGGCTTATTCTTTGTTTTTGCCTCTTGAAGAAGTTTAAAGTTGTCACCCTTTTGAATATTTGTTTGATTCTTTGTGTTATTTTTCATTTTGATGGTCAAATCCATGGTAAAGTTGTTTTCTTTATCTTGTTTGGTTGGTTGATGGAAAAATGGCCATGAGCAAGTGGTTTGAAGACATAAACCATGAAAAAGATTTGATTTTTATCAAGTATCTCATAAGATTAAAACCTTTTAAGCTTAGATTTATGTTCCATAAGCTTTAACAAGTCTAAAACAAGTGAAAACAAGAAGAAAAATGAAATAAAAATGGGTACTTGGCAACCATATAGGCTTTAGCCACAAAAAGGGAATCTACAAGGGAAAAATGAGTTGAACTTTCTAAGTGTTGATCTTGAATCTCCATAAAACTTAAGTGAAACTTGTAGCAAAGAACTGAAAATTATAATTTGGACAAAATTATAGCCATAGATTCAACCACTAGGAAGAAAGAATGGAAAAGAAGTGTTTTTAATTAAGTTAAGAATAAAACTTGATAAATCTAAGTGATAAATCAAGATTCCAAGAAGAATAGAAATTAAAAGAGCTTAAGGCCAATTTGGAAAGGGTTTTTGGCCCTATATCTTAATTAAAGAAAGAAAAATCTTTAATTAATGAAGATATGAACTTTAAGCCCTAAAATATCTAATTAAATAACTTTCTTGAGGAATTTAGCTTGAAGAGTAAACATAAGAGTTAGAAGACTATACTAAAGTAAAAATGCAAACCTTAAGGATTAATAAGTAAAGAAAAGAAGCTAAAACCCCTCTCTTCAATATTAATTTAAGACTTAACGGTAAAGTGGTAAATTAAAATATTGCACCTAATCACCCACCTATGTTCAAAAGACTCTTGAGTGCATTGATGTGCCTATTCCCTAATCATAGCAAAAATGATGAAGTTGTTGACAATGTAAATGTTGATCTGTATATTATAACTGTACTGGGATTGAGTGCTCGGATTGTTGAGGAAAAATCTGCAAGAATCATTATATATCCATGTGATGGATTATTTGTGAATGTTCAAATATGATATGAATGCTTGTTATGTTCAGTTTTGCAATTTTGGGGAATCTCTCGATCTAGCCATTATGCTGCCAAATTTTCACCAAAATTATGAACTTAGAAATATTTATCACATGCATGTATGTAACTTGTGTTAAGATAAGAAAGACTTAAGTATTTTAATCTAAGATACTCATGATGTAACATCCACCGTTTTTTGCATAATTATTCGATTTTATCGAATAATTGAAAATAAATAAAATTTAGTTAAATAATTACTTAGAATCAATTGATTAGCAATTACTTGAGTTTAGATATAAGGGAATTAGGTTAGAAGTATAGGAGATTTCATAAAATTTTATTGAGAACCGATTTATCAATTTAAAGGAAATCGGTAAGATTACGGTATTTTAAATTGGCAGAACCGAACCAACAGAATTCCAACTCTATAACCCTACTTTAAGTGGCTGAGAACTTAGCCACTTAACACCCAAATGTGGCGCCACTTTGGCCACAATTCATGGAGAGACTTGGCTGAATTTCAGCCATACAAGATTCAACCAATCAAATGCTAAGGAAGCCAACCACCTCCTACACCTTAATCAGATTTTTCCTCCCCTTTTTCACCCATTCAGACTGCGCCTCCTCTCCTCTGCCCCAGCTCTCTTCTTCTCTTCTTCACTCACATAACTCCCTCCAACCATCAAGCCTAATCAAGTTTTGTTCATCCAAGCCCCAAAAATCAAGCCAAATCATATATAACAAAGGTAGATGTTTAATTCTTGCATTAATTCTATGGTCTTGGCTGGCTGAGGGTGGATTATTTTCATAATCTTTGATGTGTTAATTGAATGATTATGATGATATATGGCTAGATATTGGCTGTTTGTTTGGTTGAAACGGAATTGCAAGCAAGAAAGAATGAAAATAGGAAGAGTTGAAGGGCTAAAGAACCAAAAACCCTCAACAGTCCGTATAGCAGAGTGTACGGCTCCGTCTACCGCTAATTAAATTCAATGAAACCATTTTTATATGAAACTAGACATCTAGATCTTTCCATACATATATCATATAAGGCTTTTGGATTAGTATTGAGAGAGTTATGAAGTTTTGAATTTTGACCTAGGTTTTTGACTTTGATTCTAGGCAGACTGGGTTATTTAGGATAGAACTCACCATAAACTACTTGAAAATGAATGAAATGAACTTTTTTAGAAAGCTTACACACAGGAGAATGTCCCATAAAAATTTTCGAATTAGATAAGGTCTCGTTTGCTCCCAATGATCCAAGAAAATTGCTCTATATCCAAACCAAGCTAGAATAGGGTAGTTCAAGAAGGTTAGAATTCAGGGCTTATAACTCGAGCCCTACTAAGTTAAATGGAATGGAACGTTTTGTAAATGAAACTTTGTCCTATTAGCTTTAATATGAGACCAATTTTGTATGATTTGAATCAGTTTTCTATTTTTAGTGGATTTTTACTTTTAGGTGTCTGATTCTGGCTAGCCACTGGGCAAGCCGGCATAAAACCTAAATATCTTGAGCTATAGTTATCCAAATTAGATGGGACTGAAGAGGTTAGAAAATAGACACATAACACCTTAACATATCCAAAATTGAAGTCCAAATGAATTAAATAGAAATTATGGCTTGATTTAGAAAAATTAGGTTGGCTGACCATGCTGAGGCAGAAACTCTGCCTTAATGAGATTATTGTTACTATGAGTTCAATGTTAAAATATGTATGCAATGTTGTGATCTCTATGATAAATTGGTGTTCTGATGTATTGGCACTATTCATGGGGAAGCGAACACGTTCCGTTATGCTGCTGAAATTTCAGTAGAATCTATGCATAAGTTATGATATACATGTTATTACATGTGCATGTTCAAGAGAGCTATGAAAGTTATGATAAGAATTATGTTATTATGAAAGTTTTATGCTACTTGGGCCAGCCCCGGATAAAATGTTAAGGGGAATAGATTGGTGGGAAGGTTGGGGAAAGTAAACCCGGTATTCCTGTATAGGAATGAGCTCGATCCTGAAAAGCACACTATTATCCAGGATTCTAAATGGCCAAGAACTCCCAGGGGACCAAGTGATGGAAAATGATGAAAAGTAATGGAAAAGCTTATGAAGGAAGAATTAAGAATGAGCATGCATGATTACATGAATGCATGATTGCATGGAATGGTTATGTTAAGATGTTTGCAGTTGTCTATTATGTTAATTTACTGTCGTTTGTTCATTTATTCCATTTATTATTCTGTGAATCATTATTAGTAATCTATTCTGTTTCTTATGCCATTTAAAGTAAAACTGAACCTTGCCTCGGACCAGACGTTTCCTTAAACTCATTAAAATGGATAGCCTAGTTTGAACACATGCTTTTATAATTAAATAAAAACCGAGGCAACTAGGAATGGATGTGACGTCAGATGAACGCCATACACGAACTCTACTGAGAATTTCCTTAAATTATGACCCTGTGTTGTATTTCCTCATCATTCTCAGACGCTGGCGAAGGACTCAACGACCACTCTTTTCATTGAGATCCCAGACCTACAGCTTCACCATGACTCTGAGTTGGACTCGTTGAACACAGCCTGCTCCTACTATTTCTGCCTCTGCTTTTTGGAAATAGGAATTTTACTGTTCCTTTATTTCGTATGCTTTTAATATATATTTATAGACTGAAGCGTTGGCTTCTGATCTACATATGTATGTATACAGTTGAAAATATATCACTTATTCGTATCATTTTTGTTATGTTATATTAAACTTTGTTGCATTTTATAATGCTATTCATGTTTATTATATAATAGCGCGTAGTTTCATCTGTTTTGTGATGTGATACTAATCATGAAAGATAAGTAGAGTATTAACATGATAACACAGTCTATTTAATTTCATGCTATAACTTAAGCATAACATTAAATTAGTAGGGTGTTACAATTTTTGGTATCAGAGCAGTTCGTCCTAGCTAAGGCCTGAGGATTGGACTGACTATGCTTCGCACATATTCTATACTTTTAGCTGATAACGTGCACTAGATCTTGCCAGTATGAGTTGTGCATGTGTATGAAGTGCCTGACAGTGTGAGCTGTTATTTACTAACACATTAGACTTAGTATTGAGCCTGATCAACTCAATAACTTTTGTTTTGTGTGCTCAGAATTTAATGGCTTCCAGAAGGCGAGGCAGACCACGTGCAGAACCCGCTCAAGAGGGTCGGACTGACTTTATGGCCACAATGCGAGAAATGGCTCACGCAATGTGGGAGCAAGCCGCAGTAGCTCACCAGATGATGGAACAGCTAGGCAGACGACCTGAGGCAAGTTGTGGAGGAAACCCTCATGGCCCAGGAGTTGACCTGAACTATCTCAAGTTTGCTGAGTTCGAAAAGGCAAATTCGCCAATCTTCCGAGAGGCGTATGATCCTGATAAAGTTGATGAATGGATCAAAGCCATGGAGAAGATTTTCTTCATCCTGGATTGCTCAGATCAAAGCCACTTACATGCTTGAAGCAGACGCCGAGTTTTGGTGGAACGGCGTACGAAGATTGTTCGAAGAATCTCAAACGGCAGTCACCTGGATGATGTTTAGGGATGTATTTTACTAGAAGTACTTTCCGGCTTTCGTTTGAAATGCCAAGGAACTTGAGTTTATGCAGCTTCGTCAAGGAAACCGGACAATATGTGAATACATTGCCAAGTTCGAAGAGCTATGCAAATTTTCTACGATTTACCAGAGGAACCCAGATGAAGCTTGGAAGTGTGTTAAATTTGAAGGAGGGTTACGAGAAGACATTCTTATCGCAATAAGGCCAATGGAGATTAGGGATTTCCCTACATTGGTGAACAAATGCCGACTTGTGGAAGATTGCAATTTGAAGCTGGCGGCAGCCAGGGCATCAGGTGGTAATTTCAAGAGGGGGTTGGCCCTACAGGGCCTAAGATTCAAGCCCAATATACAACAACAGCGGAGATTTCTGCCAGCAGGCAACAAAGGCAAGCAGCCCCAAAGGCCTCTTCCAAATCCAACTTGCACAAAATGTGGTAAGAATCATGGCAATCGGCTGTATTTGGTAGGACAGAATGTCTGCTATGGATGTGGCAAATTAGGCTATAAAATTTATGAGTGTCCAACCAGGAATCCATCACAGCCTTCTCGACCCCAACGTCAAGGACGGGTCTTTACAATGAAAGCAGAAGAAGCTGACAAGTCGGAAGGACTAATCCAAGGCACTTGTGACGTGGACAGTGAGACTCTAACTGTACTCTATGATTCGGGTGCCTCACATTCGTTTATTTCTCATAATTGTGTGGCTGTTTTGCAATTATCAATTTCTGAATTACCTTATGATCTATTGGTTTCTACTCCTACCAATGGACTTGTTAGAACTAGTCAAATATGCAACAATGTTCCTCTTTGAATTGAGGGTAGGACCCTTGCCGCCAATTTGATTTGTCTCCCTCTGTCTAGTCTTGATGTAATTCTGAACATGGATTGGCTTTCTGCCAATCGAGTCATACTCAATTGCTCTGATAAGATGGTGGTACTCCCCTCTGTCTCACTTTCTGAATCCCAAACCGCAACACTCTTCTATCTGAACTCTTTTGGGTCAAAGAATCAAGGATATATCCTCTTGTCAGCTAATGTGACAGAAGCTGAGCAGGAACTAGAGGAGATTCCAGTTGTCAAGGAATATCCTGATGTTTTTCCAGAGGATATTCCTGAATTCCCTCCGGAAAGAGAGATTGAGTTTACCATCGAGTTGGTTCCAGGTGCGGGACCAATATCTATAGCTCTGTATCAAATGTCATCTGTGGAGCTGACAGAACTAAAAAGACAGATTGAAGAGCTTTTGGAAAAAGGATTCATACGGCCAAGCGTGTCGCCATGGGGAGCTCCGGTCTTGTTGGTCAAAAAGAAAGATGGAAGCATGCGCTTATACGTGGATTATAGGCAGCTGAATAAAGTGACAATTAAGAATAAATATCCACTGCCAAGGATTAATGATCTCATGGATCAACTACAAGGTGCAACGGTATTCTCCAAGATCGACTTGCATTCTGGATATCACCAAATTCGAGTTTGGGAACAAGATATCCCTAAGACAGCTTTTCGAACTCGCTATAGACACTATGAGTATACCGTGATGTCTTTTGGGCTGACAAATGCACTAGCAGTATTCATGGATTACATGAATCGAATATTTTGCCCATATCTGGACAAATTTGTAGTGGTCTTCATCGACAATATACTTGTCTACTCGAAGACAGAGTAAGAGCATGCAGGACACTTGCGGTTAGTTCTGCAAATTTTACGAGAAAAGAAACTCTATGCTAAATTATCCAAATGTGAATTTTGGATGAAGGAGTTAAAATTTCTCGGCCACGTAGTGTCCTCTGGAGGAATCTCTGTAGACCCTAGCAAAGTAGAAGTAGTTCTAAACTGGGAAAGACTGAACACAGTCTCTGAGGTTAGGAGTTTTTCTGGGCTTAATTGGATATTACAGGCGATTCGTTAAGGATTTTTCTCGAATAGTCTTGCCCTTGACCAAGCTAACCAGAAAGAATGTTCCATTTGAGTGGACATTGGAGTGCGAACAGAGTTTTTAGGATTTGAAGAGGCGGTTGACTACGACACTAGTGTTAGCCTTGCCAGACCCTCATGGACCATTTGAGGTCTATTGTGATGCTTACAAAAAAGGGTTAGGGTGCGTGTTGATGCAAATCGGAAATGTAGTTGCGTATGGGAACTATCCTACTCATGACCTCGAATTAGTAGCAGTAGTATTCACTTTGAAGATATGGAGACATCACCTGTATGGAGTGAGGTTCGAGGTCTTTTCTGACACAAGAGTTTGAAGTAACTCTTTGATCAGAAGGAATTAAACATGAAGCAGTGGAGATGGATGGAACTCCTTAAAGACTATGAATTTGAATTGAAATACCACCAAGGTAAGGCAAACATTGTGGCAGATGTGTTGAGCAAGAAATCATTGACCATAGCCTGGATGATAATTAAGGAGACGAAACTTATTGAAAGCTTCCGAAATCTTAATTTGGGAATCCTTACTACTCCCAAGACTCTTCAGTTACACCAAATTAAGATAACCAGTAGCTTTAAGGACCATATTTGGCAAGTCCAACAACAGGATGCTAATTTTCAACATACGATTGATCTCATGTAATCAGGGAAACTAACGGGTTTTGCCCAAGATAAAGAAGGCATCTGGCGATGTCATGACAGAGTGTTTGCTCCCGAACGGAACGATCTCCGAAGAAGAATCTTAGAAGAAGCACATAGAGGCGAATTCGCCGTACATCCTGGCATTACTAAAATGTATCAGGACCTTAAGAAAATGTTTTGGTGGCGGGCATGAAGTCAGATGTAGCAAGCTTCGTGGGTAAGTGCTTGGTTTGTCAGAAGGTGAAAGCAAAACATCAAAAACCCTCTAGGATGTTACAACCCTTGGAAATCCCTGAGTGGAAGTGGGAGAGTATCTCCATGGATTTTGTAATGGGGTTACCAAAGACGTCAACAGGATATGATGCTATATGGGTCATTGTGGATAGATTAACCAAATCTGCTCATTGCCTACCCACTCGAGCAAATTATCCACTGGAAAAACTAGCTCAGCTGTACATTCAAGAGATTATAAGGTTGCATGGGACTCCTTCAACTATTATCTCTGATCGAGACCCAAGGTTTACCTCACGATTTTGGGGAGCTTTACGTATATGCTCGGCATGGTTGTGTTTAAGCACTGCATACCACCTGCAAACAGATGGCCAAACTGAAAGGACAATTCAAACCTTGGAAGATATGCTATGAGCTTATATACTGGAGCAATGCGGAAATTGGGATCGATACTTACCATTGGCCGAATTCGCATACAACAATAGTTATCACGCTAGCATCGGCATGGCTCCTTACGAAGCATTATATGGACGATGCCAATCTCCCCTATGTTGGTATGAGATAAGAGAATCAACTCTATTGGGGCCTGATTTAGTCGAACAGACCACTGTGCAGATCAAGAAAATTTGAAGTAAGATGCTTGCCGCTCAGAGCTACTAGAAGAGTTACATGGATACCAAGAGGAAACCTCCGGAATTTCAAGAAGGAGACCACGTATTTTTGAAGGTTACACCTACAACAGGGATAGGTAGAGCCATTAAGGTCAAGAAGCTAAGTCCTCGCTTTATTGGTCCCTTCCAAATCTTGAAGCAAATCGGATCAGATGCATACCAAATCGCTTTGCCTCAACATTTACCAAACCTTCATGATATTTCCCATGTTTCTCAACTCAGAAAATATTAACCTGACCTTGCACACTTCTTAGAACCCGAATCAATACAGTTAAAAGAAGACCTGACTTTCCGTGTACAACCAGCATGGGTCATAGACAGAAGTAGCAGGCAACTTTGAAACAAACCTATGCAACTAGTAAAGGTAGCATGGGGAAAAGGAGATGCTGAAGACCACACATGGGAATTAGAATCAAATATGAGGAAAGAGTATCCTGAACTATTCTCAGATACTAAATTCTGAGGACAATTTTTTTTTTTTAAGGAGGGTGGTAATGTAACATCCACCATTTTTCGCCTAATTATTTAGTTTTATCGAATAACTGAGAATAAATAAAATTCGGTTAAATAATTACTTAGAATCAATTGATTAGCAATTACTTGAGTTTAGATATGAGGAAATTAAGTTAGAAGTATAGGAGATTTCATAAAATTTTATTGAGAACCGATTTATGGATTTAAAGGAAATCAGTAAGATTACGATATTTTAAGCTGCAAACCAATAGAATTCCAACTCTTTAACCCTACTTTAGGTGGTTGAGAACTCAGCCACTTAACACCCAAATGTGGTGCCACTTTGGCCATAATTCATGGAGAGGCTTGGCTGAATTTCAGCCATACAAGATTCAACCAATCAAATGCCAAGGAAGCCAACCACCTCCTACACCTTAATCAGATTTTTCCTCCCCTTTTTCACCCATTCAGATTGCGCCTCCTCTCCTCTGCCCTAGCTTTCTTCTTCTCTTCTTCACTCACATAACTCCCTCCAACCATCAAGCCTAATCAAGTTTTGTTCATCCAAGCCCTAAAAATCAAGCCAAATCACATATAAAAAAGGTAGAGGTTTAATTCTTGCATTAATTCTGTGGTCTTGGTTGGCTGAGGGTGGATTATTTTCATAATATTTGATGTGTTGATTGAATGATTATGATGATATATGGCTGGTTATTGGCTGTTTGTTTGGTTAAAATGGAATTGGAAGCAAGAAAGAATGAAAATAGGAAGAAATTTGAAGGGTCGAGAACCAAACCCTGCAGTCTGCATAATGGAGTGTACGGCTCTGCCTATTACTGATTAAGTTCAATGAAACCATTTTTATATGAAACTAGACATCTAGGGCTTTCCATACATATATAATATAAGGCTTTTGGATTAGTATTGAGAGTTATGAATTTTTGAATTTCAACCTAGGTTTTTGTTTGATTATGGGCAGACTGGGTTTTTTAGTGTAGAACTCGCCCTAAACTATTTGAAAATGAATGAAACAAACTTTGTTAGAAAGCTTACACATAGCAGAATGTCCCATAAAAATTTCAGAATTAGATAAGGTCCAGTTTGCTCCCAGTGATCCAAGAAAGTTGCCCTATGTCCAAACTGGGCTAGAACAAGGCAGTTCAAGAATGTCAGAATTCGGGACTTATAACTCGAGCCTTACTAAGCCAAATGGAATAAACTTTTTGTAAATGAAACTTTGTCCTGCTAGCTTTAATATGAGACCAATTTCGTATGATTTGAATCGATTTTCAATTTTTAATGGATTTTTACTTTTAGGTGACGATTCGCCACCATCAAGCGTGCCAGGATAAAACCTAAATATCTTGAGTTATAGTTATCCAAATTTGATGGGACCAAAGAGGTTAGAAAATAGACACATAACACTTTAACAAACTCAAATTGAGGTCCAAATGAGTTAAATAGAAATTATGGCTTGATTTAGAAAAACCGGATTGGCTGACTATGTTGAGGCAGAAACTCTGCCTTAATGAGATTATTGTTACTATGAGTTCAATATTAAAATATGTATGCAATATTGTGATCTCTATGATAAATTGGTGTTCTGATGTACTGGCACTATTCATGAAAAAGCGGACACATTCCGTTATGTTGCTGAAATTTCAGTAGAATCTATGCATAAGTTATGATATACATGTTATTATATGTGCATGTTCAAGAGAGCTATGAACGTTATGATAAGAATTATGTTATTATGAAAGTTCCATGCTACTTGGGCCAGCCCTGGATAAAAAGTTAAGGGGAATAGATCGGTAGGAAGGTCGGGGAAAGTAAACTCGGCATTTTTGTATAGGAACGAGCTCCTGAGTCTAAATGGCCAAGAACTCCCAGGGGACCAAGTGATGGAAAATGATGAAAAGTAATGGAAAAGCTTATGATGGAAGAATCAAGAATGAGCATGCATGATTACATGAATGCGTGATTACATGGAATGGTTATGTTAAGATGTTTGCAGTTGTCTATTATGTTTATTTACTATCGTTTGTTCATTTATTTTGTTTATTATCCTGTGAATCATTATTAGTAATCTATTCTGTTTCTTATGCCATCTAAAGTAAAACTGAACCTTGCCTCGGACCAGACGTTTCCTTAAACTCATTAAAACGGATAGCCTAGTTTGAACACATGCTTTTATAATTAAATAAAAATCGAGGCAACTGGGAATAGATGTTATGTCAGATGAATGCCATACACGAACTCTACTGAGAATTTCCTTAAATTCTCACCCCGTGTTGTATTTCCGCATCATTCTCAGATGCTGGCGAAAGACTCAACAGCCACTCTTTTCATTGAGATCCCAGACCTGCAGCTTCACCATGACTCCGAGTTGGACTCGTTGAACACAGCCTGCTCCTGCTATTTCTGCCTCTACTTTTTAGAAATAGGAATTTTGCTGTTCCTTTATTTCATATGCTTTTAATATATATTTATAGACTGAAGCGTTGGCTTTTAACCTACATATGTACGTATACAGTTGAAAATATATCACTTATTCATATCATTTTTGTTATGTTTTATTAAACTTTGTTGCATTTTATAATGCTATTCACGTTTATTATATAACAGAGCGTAGTTTCATCTGTTTTGTGATGTGATACTAATCACGAAAGATAAGCAGAGTATTAACATGGTAACACAGTCTACTTAATTTCTTGCTATGACTTAAGCATAACATTAAATTAGTAGGGTATTACACATGACATAAGACTTAACACTAAGTTTCACGATAAAGAAAGATACTTGGATATGATCCTTTGATCACTTTGGTAAAGAAAAGTGATCCACAAAGAGAAGATAATTGGGTATGTTCCTTTAGTCACTTCAGTAAGGGATGGTGACCCCCCAAAATACCCCTCTACTTTGGAGGAATGAGGCCGAGATAGATCCTTCAATTTAGAAGTATAAGAACCCTTTGTCAACTGAGTCTTATTTTAAATTAGTACTGTGTGACAACGTATAGTCATGGAATGAGCTCATATCCTAGAATAATCTATCCAAGGGCATGTAAAGAAAGATAATGAATGTGCTAAAAGTAATGAAAGTAAAAGCATATGACAGTAAAGTCAAAGAGAAACTAAGGTCAAAGTCAACAAAGAAATGTCAAAGTTAATGGAATTGCATAAAGTGTTCATGCATTTATGTTTCTTCTATATCCATTGTTATAAATGTCTTATGTATGCTTATGCATACCTTATGATCCCATTGTCTATTATGATATGCCCATATAAGAATGACTAAAAACAACCCGCTTCAGGTATGAATGGTTTCGGACTTATTAAAAATTAAACTTATGTATGCTCACCTTTTTATAAGAAAACCCAAAGTAACTAAGATGACAATGATGACACTCAGTTGTCTAGTTAGAGTCCTACTAAGAAATTTTATTTCTCAAACCTACCTTTCGTGTCATCTTCAAATTAAGTTAATGGCACCCCACAATAGAGTTTTTTTGTGGCACTAATTGGACATGACGAGGAATGCTTGTGCTACACATCCTTAGCCAAGGAGGGTCAAGATAGTAGGGTTGTACTTTTATTTTTCTTAAGAGCCCTAGTCGAGCAGTTTATATGTATTTAAGAGCATGCCGGAAGTCTTGCTACTTAATTTGACCTATTACATATTTGATAAATATTATGTGCGACTATGACTCCTGATTCATCTATGGTTATGTTATTGTCTTAAAGTTGATTGTCATGTTATCTCTATTTCATCATATGCTTTCTAGTAATGCAACAATATGAGGAACGATGTTCGTAATTATATAAGTAAGTATGCGCTCGAATGCTCAGTTTTCAAGAATAAACGATATTAGAAAAATGAAAACTTATATGGTATTTTCATATATTCCACTAATTTCATTTAAAAAGAACTTCCACTAGTTAAGGGTAATAACAAGTAATCCCATAAAATGACTTAAGTATAGCATGGTGCTATTAAGGTGTTACATTAGGTATATTGTATGAATATGCACATTAATTCTAAACGTTATTAAGCTATATATTGATATGTGGTTATGGTTATTCCTTATGCATTATTGCTTGGTATAGTTATTATGTCTATATTAGAAATACTTGTGCTTGAAGCTTGCCCTTTTTAATTATAGATATATAATTACTCATTAAGTTCATTGGACTCACTCTTTTCCTTATACATGTTTCAAATTCTCCTACTGATTAGTGTCCCGACCCTTCAGTCAGTCAGAGCATCATGGTAGTGCCTTTTGGTGAGCCCAACACCTCATTGTGTGGGTAATGGATATGTCTCTTTTGGTTTAATTGTATATTTTGAAATACCTGTAATACCCCAGTGTGAGATTCCTATTATCTATCAATATCAGATCCTAAAAGTTCTAAGTCTGAGCACTATGCCTCCTTGGAGGGCTATAGGATTGAGGCATTTTCTTAAGATCAAAAGCCCTGGTAATAGTTCCTTGGGCATCAATGAGTTGAAAAACGATTTTTAATGAATTTTAGAGGACGAGTAAACCCTTTGTTTTTAACCCAAGAGTTTGTGAAAATGCAAGTTTTCGAAAAATTGTACTAAAATCCAAAAGTTGAATTTTGATTCTTAAGGATTTTGATTTATTTGATATTTTTATTGAATCCAAATGGGGTCTAACACCCTAATAGTTCCATTCTACGCTTAAGTCATATTGTGGAATTACTAGTTGTTACTTTTGCTCACGGAACAAATATTACCTTTTAGAAATTACTTTTTACTGAAAATAGGGGTAATTTTTTTTTTTTGGAACAAAACCAATAAATTGTTTTTGAAATCGAGAGGCATGAGTGCATCGTGAACATGTAAAACAAATATCGCTATCTCATTCATACATCACATTTAACATACATAGAAACCATAAGAATAACCACAATCTTAGATAAAGATAATATTCATTCCACGGCCATCCATAATAATATGATAATAGTCATACCAGTGTCATACATAAGATAATAATGGGTCCGATATCTAACGTCGGTCCTACACATGAAACCTACCAAATACATAATAAAAGGAAATACATCAGAAAACCCTACTACCTAAGCATGCCATACAACAGAATAATAACCCTATAACTACAATCAAAAGGGGCTATCCTCGTGGTCGGCTCCGCATGCAATCGTCACATCAAGCATCAAGCGGGAGGAAACCATTCCCATATCCACCGAGAGAAGCACCACCACGTCTCCTTCCTCGAGTACATCCTCGCCTACGGGGCACAGTGTAGGTACGAATGAACCTACGCCCGCGAACCGAGGGTGAAGCTGGGCTAGCAGATAAAGTAGAAGAATCAGAAAATAGACGAATTACCGAAGGCTGGGACAAACCCAAATGGTGAGATCCCCCAGAATGAGTCGGATAGAAGGGCTCAGATGGATCAGTCTCCACACGGTAGCTCGGATAAGATGGCTCTGAGGGATCGGAATCCAGTGAAATAGTCAAAGTCAAATAGGTATTCGAGTCAGTCTCGTCATCGTCGGTGGGATATCTTGGTGGCTGAAAATAGGGGTGGATGTCATCCATAGTAACCTCGCCAAATGGTTGATGCGGTCGGAAAAATGGGCTCATCACGGGAGTCTAAAACTGGCGGTCATGGAAGATGAAGACCCTCATTGTTGCGCTCACCAACAACACAGAGACATTCAGCACCGGGTTAAAGCGCCAACACCACACCAGGAACTCAATGTAGATCACCACCATGCCCAAGGTCAACATCCTCTGAAGACAACACGGAAAACGTAGGAATGAGAAATACTAAATTTCTCAGTAGGATTGCGACTAGACAAACACAGTGTTATCGTCATCGTCCCAGCCACTTCGGGTTTAATTATAAAAATAGTGGACAGGTATAAGCTCAATTTTAATGGTTTCAGAAAATGTAAATCCCAAAGTGGGTTACTTTTAACTTTATCGTCATATCCATAGTGTCATACATAGGCATACATGCTAATATACATAATATACATTCATAATGCACATAAGGAATATAATAACATGCACGGCTATGCAACTCATCAACTTGACCATGGTCCTACTTTGAGTTTCATTTTTAGCACGTGCTTAACATTCTTTTACTTTTCCTTTGAAATAGACTGCTTTTCGATGTAAGCTTATTTCGTGACCGGCGTCACATAGTACTAACCAAATCAGACTAAGCCGATATTGGTTACCTCTAAGTTGGAGGGTCCTCCATGTCACCTTTGCCTCCCTCATAGAGGTTCATTGAGTCTTTGTGGATCGCCGTCTCCCACTTCCCTCACCGAAGTGATTGAAGGGTCATGTCCCATTAATTCTTCTCTTATCATTATACTTTACATGCATAGTTCTTCTTCGACTAGACACATGCAATGATATCACTAAGTCCATAATTTTGACGGAAATCCGGCAGCATAACGGCTAGACCGGAGCTTCCCCAAAATGCCAATCAAAAACTTTCAACCAACAGTTCATCATATCTATATCATATCATCATACTCATCATTCAATCATGAGACAGAGCTCAATCAAACTTGTCATTCATCATGCTAAATGGCATCATGCATTCATACCCTAAAAGGGGTTCATAGTTGTGTTATTCTTTGTGAAGAATATTATGAATCATCATATGATTTCTCATGGAATCATATAGTTAAGATATGTGTATGTAGTCTTTTGTTACTTAGCTCTCATATGAAATTATTCTTCACTTGAGTTCATGTCTTATAGAACACTTGTTCTAATTAATTAAGTTAAGTGATTGTTTCCTTTTTTTGAGATAGTACGCTTAGTGATTCCTAGGTTCATGGTATGCTCAGAGGCCCTAATCATACTTCTATTCCCAAGGGATTTGAGATCCCTCTAATCCTTAGGTCATGACAACGCATAACCACATCACGAACCCAATAACATCATGTTCACTAAACTCTAAGGGTGATTTTAACTTAATCAAGCTACAAAGCTTCAAGCTTTTATCTTAAAGATTAGATCTTTATGAAACAATGGTACAAGTTACTAGCTTTTTAAGTAAAAAGTCTTGCTCTTTATGAAAGTTGACTCATTTAATTATTCTAAGACCATCAAGTTCTCAACTTTATGACTTAAAGTTGTCTCTACATTAAAAGGTTCCTACTTTATCAAATAGCGATATGAAACATTACTTTAAGGTTAAAAGGTCTTAATCCTTATAAAAGCTAACCCTTTCTAGCATTGTTTTGATTCAAGATCTAAATTTTATGAATGAAATGTTATAAAACAACACTTTTATGACTTGAAGGTCTCATTCTTGATTAAAGTTTAAAACTTTATGAAAGGTCTTTTCTTTAAGGTTTGATTTCTAAGACATAATGTGACAAGATATCATTTTCTAACTCAAAAAGGCTTATTATGCCAAAAAGCTTAGACTTTTATATGTATTCTTGTCTTCAAAACAAAACAAAAGAAGACTTTATGATGGCACTAAAACTTGCGCTACTTTTTGTGTATCAAGAAGCAAACTTTTTAAAGTTTAAGGCTTTTAGAATGTTCATAATCTTATCAAATCATGAAAAACATAAAAAGATAAGGTTTTTCCAATTATCAGCTCATCATAAGAAAAGAAAGAACTTCAAACAAGATACCATCAAGAACACTCAACAATAAGAACATACTTTCCAAAAGTAGAAACTTAAGAACACTTGAAGAACATCGAGAACATATTTTTCTAAAAGCAGAAACTTAAGAACCTTTGAAGAACATCAAGAACATATTTAACCAAAAATAGAAACTTTTGCTCATAAAGAGCATGAAAGATTTCCTCAAGTTTTCACTCAAAGATCTTGGTCATGAAGAGAACCAAGCTTCAAGCTTTCTTGAGTAAACAAAACAAAAAGATGAAGATCACTACCTAAGCTTGGAAAATGGCATCTTTGAGGAAGGAGAAGAAGATGAAGAAGACTCCTCCTTGGTTGATGATGGTGGCAGTTTCGAATGAGCAAGTAGAGAACTCTTGAGTTCTTTTGAAAATGAGTCTTGTAGTGTTTAGATCTTGTCCCCAAAGACCAAAAGATGTGATCTTTGAAGGGCTAAGTGAGTGGTTTAAGGTGGTGGTGGTGGGGAAAGGAAGAAGAAGATGGAGAAGAAGATGAGACTTTTAGAGAGAAGTGAGAGGATTAGGGTTTTAGAGAGATAATAGGATGAGTGAAAATGAGATTGTGAGTGCGTGTATGTGCTTGAAAGTGGCATCCACATTAAAGGGAGGTAGAGAGATATTTTTGTGTTATTTTGTGTTAATTAAGGTCTAGGGGGACAAATTGGATGATGGAAGAACAAAGCATAGTCAAACTCTTACATAAAGTAGTCTTGTCTCATACTTTATGCTTTTATGACATCACTTATTACTTTATTGTCTAGTTAACTAAATTTGAATTTAATCATGTGATTAAGTGCTCATACAACTTAATTAAGATAATTAAGCAAGGATTAGTGATTAACACATGAGAACATGATTAACAAAAAAAAGTAATCTTGCGATTGAGGTTAATTAAACTTAATCAAATTCGACTAAGCTAATTAAGGGTGACTAGTACTTAATTAAGCTATCAAGAGTCTGACTTGTTTAATTAGAGATTATCTAATCTTGATTAAGCATTTTATTGACTTTTCTCATCCGAGTTAACTCATAAACTCTTCATTAACCCCTTAATTAAGCCATAATCTCATAATTTCTCATTAAGTGCCTAATTACTCAGGGTTATTGAGGTAATTTAGCACAATATGAAATTGAGGATGTTACATTTCTCCTCACCTTTAAAAAGAATTTTGCCTTCAAAATTCGTTACCTATAAACAAATTCGGATACTCATTCTTTATTTCGGCCTCCAGCTCCCACGTATATTCTTCTACATTTCCTCCACCCTAAGCCACCTTGACCAAGGGTACTATCTTACTCCTCAATTGTTTTGCCCCACGATCCACGATCCAAGACAGCAGTAGATTGAAAGTTAGGTCCTCCTTTAACTGTATGCTTTCAGGCTCAAGTAGATGACTAGGATCGGAATGGTATTTTCTCAATTGAGACATATGGAAAACATTGTGAAGGTTTGACAAATTTGGAGGTAAGGCCATTTGGTAAGCAACTATCCCGACATGTTTTAAAATTTGAAAAGGGCCAAGGAAATGGGGGCTTAACTTTTTGACCTTCATGGCTCTACTTATGCTGGTCGTAGGATTGATTTTCACGAACACATGTTCTCTTTCTTGGAACTCTAGAGGCTTTCTCCTCTTATCCACATAACTCTTTTGACGGCTCTGGGCTGTAAGGATTCTATCCCTAATCCTTCTAATTTGCTCTATGGTCTGCCTCACAAGATCAGGTTCTAATAAGCTTTGCTCACCCGATTCAAACCAACACAGGGGAGATTGGCACTTCCTTCCATACAAAGCTTCATAGGGTGCCATACCAATACTCGCATGATGGCTATTGTTATAGGCAAACTCAATCAAAGGTAAGTATTTGTCCCAACTTCCTTGGTTGTCCAACACACAAGCTCTCAACATATCCTCCAAAGTTTGGATAGTCCTCTTCGACTGTCCATCTGTCTGGGGGTGATAAGCTGTACTTAGGCAAAGCTTCGTCCCAAATGCCCTTTGCAAGGCTCCCCAGAATCTAGAGGTAAACCTCGGGTCTCTATCTGAAATTATGGTTGAAGGTATGCCATGCAGTTTTACTATCTCTTGAACATACAGCTGGGCTAACTTTTCTAAAGGATAAGTAGCTCGAATAGGCAAAAAGTGAGCAGACTTGGTTAATCTATCAACAATTACCCATATCGCGTTGAAATCAGCTTGCATTTTGGGTAAACCCATCACAAAGTCCATAGAGATACTTTCCCATTTCCATTTTGGGATCTCCAATGGTTTCAATATACCAGAGGGCTTTTGGTACTCAATCTTTACTTTTTGGTAGACTAAACACTTGCCTACCAACTCCGCAACATCCCTCTTCAATCCTGGCCACCAGAACATCTTCTTAATGTCTTGATACATCTTTGTGACATTAGGGTGTATGGTGAAATGGCTCTTATGAGCCTCCTCGAAAATTCTTCTTCGGAGGTCACCACTTGCGGGTACATAGACTCTTCCTTCAAATTTCCATAGTCCATTTGCACCTTGCACAAAACCCTTTAACCTTCCTTCTTTCACCAATGCTAGGGTTTTCAAGAACTCTTCTTCCTTGCCTTAGGCTTGAGCAATTTGACTCTTGAAATCGCTCATCACCCTAAGCCGATTCAATCTTAAACTATTGGGGGTCCTCATAACTCCAAGGTTAAGGTCTCCAAAGCTCCTTACTAGCTCATCCTCCTTGACCATCATCCATGATGCATGCAATGATTTCTAACTTAATGCGTCAGCCACCACATTGGCTTTCCTAGGATGATAGTTCAACCCAAACTCATAATCCTTCAAAAACTCCATCCACCTCCTTTGCTTCATATTTTGCTCCTTTTGATCAAAGAGATACTTCAAGCTCTTATGATCAGAGAACACCTCGAACCTCACACCATACAGATAATGCCTCCATATCTTCAGGGTAAACACTACTGCCACTAATTGCAAGTCATGAGTTGGGTAGTTCACTTTGTGAGGCTTCAACTGTCTAGAGGCATAAGCCACTACATTCCTATTCTGCATCAAGACATAACCTAAGCCTCTCCCAGAAGCATCACAGTAAACCTTAAATGGTCCACTAGGGTCTGCAAAACTAATACTAGGGTTGAGGTTAACTTACTTTTTAGCTCCTGAAAGCTCTTCTCACAGTCGATCGTCTACACAAATTGGGCATCCTTCCTTATCAACTTGGTTAAGGGTAAAGATATCTGGGAGAACCTTTTTATAAACCTGCGGTAGTAACCGGCTAAACCCAAGAAACTCCTTATCTCAGTCACTGAGGTTGGCCTTTCTTAATTCATCATAGCCTCAATTTTACTTTGATCCATAGCAATACCCCCTTGTGACACCACATGCCCTAAGAAATTTACTTCCTCCATCCAGAGTTCACACTTAGATAACTTGGCATAAAGCTTCCTTTCCCTCAAGATCCTTAACACAACCTTCAAATGTTCTTCATGTTTCTCCTTTGTTCTCGAATAGATGAGAATATCATCTATGAAAACAACTACAAACTTGTCCAAACAGGGCCTAAAGATCTTGTTCATATAATCCATGAAAACAGCAGGGGCATTAGTCAATTCAAACAACATCACCATAAACTCATAATGCCTATACCTTGTCCTACAAGCTATCTTGGGTATATCATCCTCCTTCACCCTTATCTGATGATATCCAGATCTTAGATCAATTTTAAAGAAAACAGCTGCATCTCGCAGTTGGTTCATGAGGTCATCTATCCTAGGCAAGGAATACTTGTTCTTGACAGTCACCTTATTTAATTGCCTATAATCCACACACAGCCTCATACTGCAATCCTTCTTTTTCACAAATAACACTGGGGCTCCCCAAGGTGAGGCGCTAGGTCTTACGAACTTCTTTTCCAGTAACTCTTCCAATTGTCCTTTCAACTTTGACAACTTTAATGGGGACATCCTATAGGGTGCTATAGAGATTGGCCCCGTACTCGGCACCAACTCTATGGAAAACTCGATTTCTCTTTCCGGGGGAAACTCGGGTATGTCATCAGGAAACACATCTGGGTATTCCCTAACTACGGGGATCTCATCCAATACCTGCTCGAGTTCCACTTCACTTGCCATAAGGAGAACATATCCCTGATCACCAAACTCACTACTTCCTACCCTAATAGGGTTCAAAAACAAACTAACAGGCTCCATGGGCTTAACAGGTACAGGGAGAAGAACAATAGATTTTTCAAAGCAATTTATCATAGCATGGTTAGCCGAAAGCCAATCCATGCCTAGAATCAAATCCAAACCAGACAAAGGCAAACAAACCAAATTCGCTATGAAAGACCTACCATCAATTTGGAATTGACAACTCAAGCAACAATGACAAGTCTTAACTGGTTTCCCAACAGGAGTAGAAACGATTAACATATAAGGCAATTCAGACACAGACAATCCTAATCTATCTACAGAATCATGAGAAATAAAGGAGTGTGTAGCTCTAGAATCATACAGCACAGCTAAGGTCTTACCATTGACCTTGCACTTACCTTGGATTAGATCGTCGGACTGAGTGGCCTACTCAGCATTAAGGGCAAAGACCCTTCCTTGGTGTTGGGGCTTATTGGCATGGGACAATAGCTTGACAGTGCAGTCTCTAGCCATATGCCCAGGCTTTTCGCATCAAAAACACGCGTTCTGGCTAGCTAAACAAGGGCGTCCCCCATGATGTTTGCCGCCCTTAGGGCAAGCTTGACCATTCGCCGGCTTGGTGGGATTCCCAGTAAGCTTCTGGGGTTACTTTCCTTTGAAACCTCCACCTTGAAATGGTTTCCTCGGGGGTTTGGGCTTGAACTTCTACCCTTGCGGTGCCGACTTCTTCTTGTAGGCCTTCGACCTTGCCACAGACAGCTTGCGGTTGCAATCCTGCACCAAACAACACTTGTTGACGAGTACAGCATAGTCATGGATCTCCATTGGTCCTACAGATGCCAGTATCTCCTCACCCAATCCCCCTTCAAACTTCACACATTTCCAACGCTCATCCGGGTTCCCTTGATAAATCATCGAGAACTTGCACAGCTCTTCGAACTTGGTCGTATGCTCAGCAATATTTATGGTCCCTTGATGTAGATTCATGAACTCTAGCTCCTTTGCATTCCTCATGAATGCAGGAAAATACTTCTAATAAAAGTGTGTCTTGAAAATCTCTCAGGTGATGTGGGTTTGGGCTCCCTCCAATAGCCTCTTTGTGCCTACCTACCAAAACTCGGCATCAGCTTCCAATATATGGGTAGCAAAGGCTACCTTCTGCTCCTCGGTGCAGGCTAACATCGTGAAAATCTTCTTAATGGCCTTGATCCACTCATCAGCTCAATCAGGGTTGTACATCCCTCTAAAGCTCGGTGGATTTGCTTTCCTGAACTCAGCAAACTTGAGGTACTCAAGATCTACCTCAGCTCCTCCATTGTGCCCTTCGGGATTCTCCTCATCCTTTTGGTCCATCCGCTCCATTATGCGATGGACAACAGCAGCCATTTCACTGAGTGTTCGCATGACTTCCTCGGGACCTTCTGCCTCGTTACAGGGCTTACCATGTGTTCCTGAAGCCATTAGCTCCTGGTACACAAGATAGAAGACATTGAGTTGATCAAACTCAACATTTATGTTGAGTGAACAAGCAACTAACCATATTCAAAACAGATGATCATGCACATTTAACTCCTACTTCTCATCATACAGACGGGACTCAAAGCATGACTTAACTAACACGTATGCTTAGAAGCATAGTCAATCCATTCCCAGGCTCTTCAAAAACGAACTGCTCTGATACCAAAATGTAACAACCTAATAGTTCCATTCTACGTTTAAGTCATATTGTGGAATTACTAGTTGTTACTTTTGTTCGCGGAACTAACATTACCTTTTAGAAATTACTTTTTTACTGAAAATAGGGGTAAGTTTTTTTTTTTTTAAGCAAAACCAGTAAACTATTTTTGAAATCGAGAGCCATGAGCGCATTGTGAACGTGTAAAACAAACATCGCTATCTCATTTATACATCACATTTAACATATATAGAAACCATAAGAATAACCACAATCTTTGACAAAGATAACATTCATTCCATGGCCATCCATAATAATATGATAATAGTCATACCAGAGTCATACATAAGATAATAATGGGTCTGATATCTACCATCGGCCTTACACACGAAACCTGCCAAATACATAATAAAGGGAAATACATCAGAAAACCCTACTACCCAAGCATGCCATACAACAGAATGATAACGTTATAACTACAACCAAAAGGGGCTATCCTCGTGCTCAACTCCACATGCAATCATCATATCAAGCATCAAGCGGGAGGAAACCATTCCCATATCCACCGGGAGAAGCACCACCACGTCCCTTTCCTCGAGCACGTCCTCGCCCACGAGGCACAGCGCGAGTACGAATAAACCTATGCCCGCAAACTGGGGGTGAAGTTAGGCTAGTAGATGAAGCAGAAGAATCAGAAGATAGACGAATCATCGATGGCTACGATGAACCCGAATGGTGAGATTCCCCAGAATAAGTCGGATAAAAGGGCTCAGATAGATCGGTCTCTACATGATAGCTTGGATAAGATGGCTCCGAGGGATTGGAATCCAATGAAACAATCGGAGTGAAACAGGTATCTGAGTCAGTTTCGTCATTGTCAGTAGGGTATCTTGGTGGCTGAAAATAGGGGCAGATGTCATCCATAGTAACCTCGCCAAATGGCTGATGCCGTCAAAAAAATGGGCTCATCACGGGAGTCTGAAAGTGGCGATTGTGGAAGATGTAGACCCTCATCGCTGCACTCGCCGACAGCATAAAGGCGTTCAGCACCGGGTTAAAGCGCCAACGCTACATCGGGAACTCAATGTAGATCACCACTGTGCCCGACATCGACATCCTCTGAAGACGACACGGAAAACATTGGATTGAGAAATACTCAATTTCTCAGTAGGATCGTGATTAGACAAATACAGTGTCATGGTCATCGTCCCAGCCACTTCGGCTTTAATTATAAAAACAATGGACAGGTATAAGTTCAATTTTAATGGTTTCAGAAAACGTAAATCCCGAAGCGGGTTACTTTTAACTTTATCATCATATCCATAGTGTCATACATAGGCATACATGCTAATATACATAATATACATTCATAATGCACATAAGGAATATAATGACATGCATGGCTATGCAACTCATCAACTTGACCATGGTTCTACTTTGAATTTCATTTTTAGCATATGCTTAACATTCTTTTACTTTTCCTTTGAAATAAAGACATAAGCTCATTCCGTGACCATCGTCACGCAGTATTAACCAAATCAGACTAAGCCGATATTAGTTACCTCTAAGTTGGAGGGTCCTCCATGTCACCCTTGCCTTCCTCACAGAGGTTCCTTGAGTCTTTGTGGATCGCTGTCTCCTACTTCCCTTACCGAAGTGATTGAAGGGTCATGTCCCATCAATTCTTTTCTTATCATTATACTTTACGTGCATAGTTCTTCTTCGACTAGACACATGCCATGATATGATTAAGTTCATAATTTTGACGGAAATCCGGCAGCATAACGGCTAGACCGAAGCTTCCCCAAAATGCCAATCAGAAACTTTCAACCAACAGTTCATCATATCTAAATCGTATCATCGTATTCATCATTCAATCATGAGACAGAGCTCAATCAAACTTATCATTCATCATCTCGAATGGCATCATACATTCATACCCTAAAGGGGGTTCATAGTTGTGTTATTTTTTGAGAAGAGTATTATGAATCATCATATGATTTTTCATGGTTACCTATAAGAGAATCACATAGTTAAGATATGTGTATGTGTTCTTTTAGTTACTTAATTCTCATATGAAATTATTCTTCACTAGAGTTCATGTCTTATAGAACACTTGCTCCAATTAATTAAGTTAAGTGATTGTTTCCTTTCTTTGAGATAGAGCACTTAGTGATTCCTAGGTTCATAGTATGCTTAGAGGCCCTAATCATACTTTTGTTCCCAAGGAGTTCGAGATCCCTCTAATCCTTGGGTCATGACAACGCATAACCACATCATGAACCCAACAACACCATGTTCACTAAATGCCAAGGGTGATTTTAACTTAATCAAGTTACAAAGCTTCAAGCTTTTATCTTAAAGATTAGATCTTTATGAAATAATGGTACAAGTTGCTAGCTTTTTAAGTAAAAAGTCTTGTTCTTTATGAAAGTTGACTTATTTAATTGTTCTAAGACTATCAAGGTCTCAACTTTATGACTTAAAGTTGTTTCTACGTTAAAAGGTTCCTACTTTATCAAATAGTGATATGAAACATTACTTTAAGGTCAAAAAGTCTTAATCTTTATAAAAGCTAACCCTTTCTAGTGTTGTTTTGATTCAAGATCTAAACTTTATGAATGAAATGTTATAAAACAACACTTTTATGACTTGAAGGTCTCATTCTTGATTAAAGTTTGAAACTTTATGAAAGGTATTTTCTTTAAGGTTTGATTTCTAAGACATAATGTGACAAGATATCATTTTCTAACTCAAAAAGGCTTATTATGCCAAAAAGCTTAGACTTTTATATGTATTCTTGTCTTCAAAACAAAACAAAAGAAGACTTTATGATGGCACTAAAACTTGCGCTACTTTTTGTGTATCAAGAAGCAAACTTTCTAAAGTTTAAGGCTTTTTGAATGTTCATAGTCTTATCAAATCATGAAAAACATAAAAAGATAGGGCTTTTCCAGTCATTAACTCATCAAAAGAAAAGGAAGAACTTCAAACAAGATACCATCAAGAACACTCAACAATAAGAACATACTTTCCAAAAGTAGAAACTTAAGAACACTTGAAGAACATCAAGAACATATTTAACCAAAAATAGAAACTTTTGCTCATGAAGAACATGAAAGATTTCCTCCATTTTCACTCAAAGTTCTTGGTCATGAAGAGAACCAAGCTTCAAGCTTTCTTGAGTAAACAAAACAAAAAGATGAAGATCACTACCTACGCTTGGAAAATGGTGTCTTTGAGGAAGGAGAAGAAGATGAAGAAGACTCCTCCTTGGTTGATGATGGTGGCGATTTTGAATGAGCAAGGAGAGGACTCTTGAGTTCTCTTGAAAATGAGTGTTGTAGTGTTTAGATCTTGTCTCCAAAGACCAAAATATGTGATCTTTGAAGGGCTAAGTCAGTGGTTTTGGGTGGTGGTGGTGAGGAAAGGAAGAAGAAGATGAGACTTTTAGAGAGAAGTGAGAGGATGAGGGTTTTAGAGAGAGAATAGGATAAGTGAAAATGAGAATGTGAGTGTGTGTGTGCTTGAAAGTGGCGTGCACATTAAAGGGAGGGAGAGAGATTTTTTTTGTGTTATTTTGTGTTAATTAAGGTTTAGGGGGACTAATTGGATAATGGGGGAACAAAGCATGGTCAAACTCTTACATATAGTAGTCTTGTCTCATTCTTTATGCTTTTATGACATCACTTATTATTTTATTATCTAGTTGACTAAATTTGAATTTAGTCATGTGATTAAGTGCTCATACAACTTAATTAAGATGATTAAGCAAGGATTAGTGATTAACACACAAGAACATGATTAATAAAAAAATTTAATCTTGCGATTAAGCTTAATTAATCTTAATCAAACTCAATTAAGCTAATTAAGGGCCACTAGTGTTTAATTAAGCTATCAAGAGTCTGACTTGCTTAATTAGAGATTATCTAATCTCGATTAAGCATTCTCTTGACTTTTCTTATCCGAGTTAACTCATAAACTCTTCGTTAACCCCTTAATTAAGCCATAATCTCATAATTTGTCATTAAGTGCCTAATTACTCACGGTTATTGAGGTAATTTAGCACAACACGAAATTGAGGATGTTACATGGGGGTATTCCGTTATTTACATTTATGTTTTAAAGTTAATGGAGAGTAAAATTAAAGAGGACATTAACATAAATAAGTGTGTGTGATACACTAAGTCTAGGTGACACTTGAACCAGGGAACTAAGTTTTGGATAGTGTAATCGATTACCCATGGGCTGGTAATCGATTAGAGTCCTTTCTGCATACCATGAACTAAAATTTGTCATTTTGCAATTGACTGTCACTTATGGTAATCGATTACAGGATCTAGAGTCATGGTAATCGATTACCAGGAGTGATAATCGATTACCACGGCACTATATATAGCTCCGGACATTTCTCTCTCTCTCTCTCATTTTCGCCATTTTCCTTCTCTCATTACCCTTTCAAACTCTCTCCCTTTCTCTCTAAACACCCTCCTTCATCAACCATTCCTTCCATTTCAACTTTTTCATATTAAAATCACTCTAACAACAAAACATACATTCCCTTTAATACTAAATCTTCATCAAATCATTCTCCTTTTTTTTTTCTTTTTCAAACTCCACCCTTGTTGAGTTTGAGCTTAGAGGAGGAGAAGAATCAAGGAGGCCTCTCTATTATCTTCCTCCTCATTCCTTTCTAACAGTAATCTTTAATTTTTTTTCTTTCCTTTTCTAAGGAAATTCTTATAAATCCTAGGTTAGTAAAATTTGGGGTTTTGTGGTTTAAGGGTTATTAGCATTAATGCCTTGGAGTTAATGACTAATAATTGATTGAATTATTGTATTGTGGTGGTAGATTGTCCCGAGGATTGTATTTTTAGCTCCATGACTCCGGGGAAATTAAAACTTTCTGCTTAGTGGGTGTATTATGAGTAGATAGAACATCATTAACTTGTTTTCTCTTTCAATTATTTTGATATATTGAATTTCAGTAAATATTAGATGTTTAAACATTTTCATTAATAGTATTGTTTTTTAAAAATCTTACACATGAGTCAATGACATGTATGAAAATAATTTATGTAAATTTTTTGAAATTGTTATGATGTTTTGAATGGATATTATGAACTCTAATAACCAGATATTACAAATGTTGATACAATAAGTTTTGGAGTTGATTTCCGTAAACTTGTTTTGAAGTTGACATTATTGCCACGACTGAAAAGGTTGGAATTGGTATTTTAGATTCTAAAATTGAGATGTGTGACAGTTAAGGAAAGATTTAGGAATGTTTATGACAAAATCTACCTGCTAATAGCATTAAACGTTAGCCTTAGTGCACCTTGGATTATCATTTTACATAACCACTTTAAGAGTGGTGCGTGATGGATTACGGGATTCATACGAAGGAACGGCTACATAACTGTCAATCCTGATGGATTATCCTATATTAGATAGTTCCTACGAATTTTTAAGAAATTAAATTTTATTTTTTGTTGAGAATTATTTAATATTTTTGCACATTGACTCATGTGGGTTTAGGTTGTCCTGTCTCTCACTAAGTTGTAAAACTCACCCATTGTTCTTCCTTTCTTTTTCAGATACAGGTACTGATTTGGGATCCAATTCCCTTATTTCTTGTAACTGGTCGTGCTTCTTCGGTAAGCCCTCATGATCAAAGGCATTTTGAAAGTTCTAAGTTTGGTTTATTGTATTACCTAGAGTAGTATAGCTCCATGGTACTACAGGTAGGGTCCGACCCATGCTGGATTATGTATATGTTTATGTAGTGGTCATGTCTATTATACTGATTGATTTTCTAATGGAAGGAAAATTTGTATTTGGATTATATGGCTTGAAATGGTATATGCTTGTGTTTATATATGTTTGTATATATCCTGAAAATTTATTATGTTGCATGCTGAGAGGTACATTCTGAGAATGTCTAGATCCCTGATGGATAAGTGTGATTGTTTGAATGTGCAGGATGAGGACTAGTATTTAGGAATTATCTGAAATACAAAGGGAACTATGTTCGATTTCTGTGATAAATTACATGATGAAAGGCTTGCTAAGGGACTTTTCCCTTATGCGCCTGTCACGGCTTGGGATGGGTCGTGACAATACTAGTGTATATAAATAGTTTAGTGTTGTAAATCATGGACTACAGGTAGGATCTTGCTTCCCTGTGCATGTATATTTTGACAAGATAGCTCAGTAACTTGTTTTTACACTATATGAATTGTAGATCTAGAACTATCATAGGAAATTATATGTATTCTTTTTGGAAAGCCCAATTTTCAAAGGAAACTCGATCCATTTGTTTCTAAAATGCTTAGATAGGCTTGTTAGGGAATACAGTGATCCCTAAGTGCCTATCATGACTCTAGTGGGGTTGTGACAAAGTGGTATCAAAGCCTTGGGTTAAACTATGGTCAATGAAGCAAGTATCTTGTAGATTCACAATAGAGAAAATGGAAGCTAGCCCATTTGCACAAAACGTGATGCTATTCTAAACTTGTAATGTGTTGTTGTGTCTTCGATATACCGTCTTTTTCCTTGTCTTGGAGCTTGTTTATGTTTTAATCTAGTCCGACTCATTTCCCTAATAGATGGAGATGCCACTTATGAGAAACATTTGTACCAGAAGGACTAGAGGCCATGAGCTATTTGATGCTAAGTTAGAATGAGCCTTCTCTTTAGGAGCGAGAGGAATAGGCTGTGGGAAGCCGAGAGGTATAGGTCGTGGAAGAGTGACCAGACAGGAGGAGGGACTTGCCCCTGATGACTTATGCTAGAGGTAGTTGTAGAGGTCTATGGGATCAGCAAGTTATCGAAACCCTGGTAAGGTGGATCACAGATTAACCCAGAGTGGAAGCTCAGCCCCAAGATCCTCTCGCTCCACTCTTCCATAGATAACCCTTGCCTCAGGAAGGTGTTGAAGTGACTCTTCATGATTTTTTGAAGCTGAAGCCACCTACCTTCTTAAGAAAGCCTCTAATGGAGGATTCTCAGCTATTCATTAGTAAGACAGCTATAGCTGTTAGAGCTCTTGGGTGTTCTGGCACGAAGGCAGTTGAGTTGGCTACGTACAGACTAGAAAATCGTACTACACAGTGGTATAAAGGTTTTGTTCAAGGAAGGCCTACCGAGCTACCCCCTTGCTTAAAAGGAGTTCTCTGAAGCTTTTATAGAGAATATCTCCTTGTTAGCAAATGGAAAAGCCTTCCATAGGAGTTTGAGAAGCTAGAGCTATTGGCAGGCATGACCATAGCGAAGTATGAGGATCAATTTGCTTGACTTTCTTATAATGCTCCACATATGGCAGGTACTAAGGTGCTAAAGACTTCAAGGTTCATTTGGGGCTTGGCCAGGCCTATGTTCACTACCATGCCCTCTCAGGTTGGAAAGTTGGCCTATGTTGAAGTTATTGATGCGACAAAGTGTAACATCCCCACTTTAGTAAACGGAACGTAATGAAAACTTTAAATTATTCCCCTTAGGCAGTGTGGAAATTTCTCAGGCAGTGCTATGACATGACGATCCTCACACTTGGAATTATAGGGTAGTGTAACACTGCCATTGAAAATATGGCACCGCCATATGTTAAAAATTAGAAAATGACAAAAGTGCCCTTATAAACTTTTATTAATTATAGAAATGCCCAAGATTTTTAGAAATTATATTTTGATGTTAAAAATTTTTTTCACAATAACCCTAGAACATTTCATAAAATAACTTTTATGTCCCCACATCTGTAGAAGTAGCAGAATGGGGTTTTAAGCGGAGCAGAATCACATGGCGAAACCGTAGAAGTTTAAATCTCTGCCGATTGGGCCATGGAGGCCGTCTGGTGTCAAATGACGTGGGGTACCCCTGTACTTGCTCAAAATTACGAAAATGCCATTAGCTATGAAAAATAGAAAATAGAAAAACTCCGAATTTGCAAAAAATGATTATTTCACATTAACAATCAATTTATTCAATTTTATTAACTAAGTAAGGTTAATTAGGAGTTGCTTAGATGTTAATTAGGGGGATTAGGCTTAGGAACAATTAGAATAGAGATATAGAATTTCTCTTAGAGTCATTTAGTAAAGTTTTGCTGATTTGAAGAAAATCAGCGAAGATTCGGTATTTTAAACCCCCAGAACCGAACCAGTAGAATTTTCTACTAGAATCCCTTACTTAAGTGGCTGAAATTCAGCCACCCTACCACATATGAGTGGCACCAAGTGTTGCTCAAGATAGTGGAAAAACTTGGCCTTACCTTCATCAGATTTTTATTATTTTCGCCTAGTTGTTCAGTTTTATCAACTATTTAAGATTAATTAGCATTCGATTAAATTTTTATTTAGAGCTAATTAAGTATCATTTAGAGAAATTAGATATGAGAGAATTAGATTGAAAGCATAGGAAACTTCACAAGATTTTTCCAAAACCAATTTACTGATTTAAAGGAAATCAGTAAGATTTCGGTACTTTGAATTGTCAGAACCGAACTAATAGAAATTATACTATGAAAACCCTAGGATGTGTAACATCCCGATTTCGAGGCTTAAACCGTCAAAGTTGATTCATTGATTTTAGACTTCATCTTTAGATTTCAATAGGATGACCATTTCGAGTTAGATCTCATGCTCCATGCTTCAAAGCATTGGTGTGCGCGGTTTCCGACTTCACAAGTATAATTTAACACAATGGTACAATACCGGACTCCGAGTTGAATGTTACAAGTTCCGTCCTTAGAGTTGAACTCCAAGGATATGAGTTCAAATCATTGGGTTGATTTCAGTCATACACTAGGTCCGACCTCCGATTTTATATCCAGCATTGGCAGTCCCAAGTTCAAATAGGGAGTTAGGATTATGGATTGCTAGTTACATGAGTTCACGACCTCAGACCTTGATTCCAAGTCTCAACATAAACCGATTTCCCCCAAGTCACAAACAAGATGAGTACGAGTTCGATATCATGCTTCAGCTCAAGCTCGAGTAAAACGTACGAGTTAGATATCAAGCATGAGAGGACTAGTTCGACTTAAAAGCGATTTGGGCGAGTTAGATTTTAAAGCGATTGTATGGCGGCAAGTTACTGCTGAAGGGAGGCGTGGCTAAACTTTGTCCACAAGAAATTCAGCCAATCAGAACCTTCCAAGTTAACCTCCACTCATGCCTATATAACACATCCTTCCTCCTTTGATTCAGACAATAATTCACGTTGTCTTCCTCTTCTCCTTCAGCTCTCTTTCTCTCTTGCTCACATATCCAAAGCTCAAGCTAAGTTCCAGCCTTGTTCATCCAAACTCCAAGTTTCAGCACTTAGCCAAATCTTGCTCCAAAGAGGTAGGATTCTGCTCTATTCTTGAATTCCTCACACTATGATTGCATGAGATTTGTGCTATTCTTTACGTGTTTGATGAGCTATTGGATGCATTGGATGAAATTGTGATTGAATTAATAGAAGACTTTGAGTCAAAATTATGATTAGAAGGAGGAGACTAGAAGGAATGAAGAAGTGAGATGCTGTCTTGGTGAGGAAGTCCACGGCAGTCCGTACGACGGAGTGTACGGCTCCGCCTACAATCGGTCAAATCCGATGAAACCATTTTTAGATGAAAGTAGACATTCAGGGCTTTCCATAGATATATCATATAAGGTTATTGGATTAGTATTGAGGAAGATACGAATTTTTGAAGTTTGACCTAGGGTTTAGGACTTTCATCCGGGCAGGGTGACATGAGGAGGGTATAACTCACCCTATACAACTCCAAATTGAGTGAAACCAGTTTTGTTAGAAAGCTTACACACAGAGGAACACCCCAATATAAGATTCCGAGTTTGTTATGGTCCCAATTGTTCTCAGTGATTTGAGGAAGTTGTCCTATGTCCAATCTAGGCCAAAATGGAGTAGTTCAGGAAGGTAGACTTTCAGGACTTATAACTCGAGGTATACTTAAGCAAATGGAGTGAAACTTGTGACATATGAAAGGTTGTCCTGTTAGCTTCAATATGAGGCCGATTTCGCATGATTTGAGCTTAGTTTCTATTTTTAGTGAATTTATACTTCCAGGAGTGTAACTCGGGTTAGTGACTGAACGAGTTGAGGTAAGATTTAAATATCTGGAGTTATATGGATCAAAATGATATGGGACCAAAGAGGTTAGAAAGTAGACATATAGAGCTATGACATATCCAAATTTCAGATTTAAATGAGTTGAATAGAGATAAAGGTGAATTATACAAGATTCGGGCAGAACTGAATAGAATTGGCAGAATGGCCAACATGATAATTTTACAAGTGTTAGTGAAACATATAAGGTGTGAGTTGAGGATTGCCAGTTTTATATTAATCCATATATATGAATAGATTGATTATACTGTCTATGTGAACTGGCACTATTCATGGGGAAACGGACCTGATCCGTCATCTTTGCAGGATTCACTGTGAAGTCTATGAAACTAGGAATGTTTTATATGTAAGAATGAATTAGGGTATGAATGGGTATATAGAAACCCTATATTCAATGATATAAGTATGAGATGAGAAATGATATAAGTATGAGGTGAGATATATGAAAGTAAAGAACGAAGCATATGTATGAGTGTCGGTAGAATGGTAAGGAAGGCTCGAGCCTTTATAAATTCTGAATATGCGTGAAGATCATGTGTGCAATGATACGTGAAAATAAATGAAGTATATGCATGAGTACACTCTTTATAATTGTGCTTGAATATGTATGAGAATAAAAGAACGTGAATATATTGAATGTGAGTCCCTTCACTCGGGAGGCAGTTATTCGAGGTCCCTCCTTGTGAGAAGCTGACTAAATAAGATAAAATGTAGGTCCCTTCACTCAGGCGATTAATTGAGAGTCCCTCCCTGTGAAAGCGGTTAAATTAAAGACATGGGTCCCTTCACTGGAAGCTGATTGCACATGGGTCCCTCCTTGTGAAGCGACTAAAGAACTTAGGTCCCTCTATGTTGGAGGCAGTTGCACTTTGGGTCCCTCAACCTAGAAGCGATGGAATCCCCTTGTGGGTGAGTCGGTGTAATGATGGTCACGGGTGAAGTGACAAGCTCACTCCAAGGCCAGGCTACCCAAGGGCGATAAATGCACCTAGGGGCGTCGCATGCCTAGGTGTGCCAAGTAAAAGACTAAAGACTAAAGATGCGTATATGCAAGCGCCCGGTCATATGAGGCATGGCATCGACCCGGCTAGGTGTGATGCAGGGGATAGAACTTATATGAGGCATGGTATGATCTTTGCGCGAGGGCGATACGTAGCTCAAGTGTAGACAGGATTGAGCACCCTAGGGACGGCGATCGTGCGCCTAGGTGTCTTAGAGCAGAAAAGAAATGAAGTTTTATGCATATGTATGAATTCAGAGTGCAAGTTAAGTTAGTACAGATGTTATGTTTCAGGTAGATTAATGTTATGTGCGTTTTATATGTTGAAGTTATTATCCCTGGTATTATTCATGAATCAATCTTGTGTACATTTCCTCAAAGGACAGTATATGAGTAAAAATGAACTTTAGCCGGATAAGACACTTTTGAAATGTAAAATTAAGCAGTTTGTGCGACATGTTATCCTTTTCAAAATAAGAAAGAAGCAAGCGGAGGCGACCATGATGACATTATGTATGAAGATTAGAGAATCCTTGAAAATTTTATAATTCTCACTCCTATTCCATGTTGTCTCGGATGATTTTAGAAGTTTCCAAGGGCCGGTGAAGTTCTTTGTCAGGCGAGGTCAGATTCAGTACTTGATATGACTCGAGGTATGGTACTATGACTTAAGCATAGTACTGTGCTTAGGAGGGTGTTACAGGATGAATGGCTAAGATTTAGCCAAACAACCCCTTCAAGTGGTGCCTTGATCAGCCCTTGATGATGGGAAGCCAAGCTAAATTGGAGAAGGGAGTGAAATCCATCAATCACATGCATCTAACTTCCAAATATCTACCTTGTCCTTCTTTCCCTTCTCATCATTTTCGGCCTTCCCACAACCAGCTCATTTCCCCACTTTCCTTCATCTTCTTCCACTTTCTCTCATCCCCAAACTCAAGCTCCAACCATCAACTTCACTCCAAGATCAAGTTCCACCAAGATTTCATACCACCAAGGTAGGAATTCTAACTTCTTTTCTTGTTTCCTTTGAATTAGGCTGATTGGAACTCCACTTTCTTCCCTCCTTCGTGTATGATTCTAATGTTATCTTGAGTGATGATGATGAATTAAGGCTGGTTTAGGTTGTATATGTGAGTTTGAATTGAAGATTGGGTGGATTGATTTAAGGAAAACATGAATTCAAGAAGAACTCAAGAAGCTATTAGGGTTTTCCCCTCGACGGTCCATACGGCGGAGTGTATGGCTCCGCCTACAGCCATTTGAAGTTAATGAATCTATTTTTATATAAACCTAAACATTCAGGGCTTTCCATACATATAAAATATAAGGCCATTGGATTGGTATAAAGTTAGTTATGAATTTTTGAAATTTAACCTAGAAATCTAGATTCTTATCCGGGCAGTATGAGTTGAGAAGGGTATAACTCACATAAAAACTCCAAATTGAGTGAACCCAAGGTTGTTTGAAAGCTAACATGTAAGGGAACATCTCATAAAAAATTCAGAGCCAGATTCGTTGCCCTCTATTCCCAGCACACTAGTGAAGTTGACGTAAGTTTAAACAGGGCTAAGACAGTGTAGTCCAGAAGAGTCAAGTTTCGGGACTTATAACTCAAAATATACTCATGCAAATGACATGAAACTTAATTCATTTAAAAGCTTGTCCTGTTAGCTTTCATTTCATATAAATTTCGAATAATTTCACCTAGATTTCTATTTTTAGTGAATTTTCACTTAAAAGGGTACAATTCTGGCTAAGAACAGGGCAATCTAAAGTAAATTGCTAATAACTTGAGTTATACAAATCAAAATGAGATGGGACCAAAAGGGTTGGAAACTAGACACATAAGGCTATGACATAAATTTAGACTTAGATGAGTTGAATTGAGTAAAGAGTGCATTATAATAAAATCGGGCCAAATAGGAGGGAGTAAACTGAAAACCCCATAGATGCTTGAATTGAACTTGATGAATGATGCTATGAATATCTATATAATTGCTGATCCATATTGAATTGCAAGTTTGAAAGATTGTACTGGTTGTCTGGCACTATTCATGGGGAAGTGGACTCGATCCGTTATGCTGCTGAATTTTCGGCAGGAATTTATGAAAACTTATGCTATGGGTGCTTATGCTTTGAATATATTTATATTTACATGTCATATTCATGTACATCATGCATGCAAGTATATATTTAGAACATGATATGATATATAAGATATGAGACGTACTCATGAATACACCAAGCGTCCGCATGCATGACAAGATATAAAAAGGAAAAGATAATAAAAACTTGCAAGAAAGACATACCAAGCTACCACGTGAAGCATGACATAGACCCAGTTAGCGTGGGCCAAAGCGGTACTGTCTAAGACTTGGGCCAAACCTCGACCAGATTTAAAGGGAATAAACCGGTGTAAGCATCGGGGGAAGTAAACCTGTCACTCATGTATAGGTACGAGCTCGGACCTGAAAAGCAGGCTATTACCCAGGGATGAGAGAGGCTATTCACCTCCGGGGGACCAAGTACAGAAGAGCAAGATCAAGTTGCAAGTTAAAGAAAGATATGAATTAAGTCAAGTGCACTTGCATACAGACAAGTACAAGCATCTTTATGTGTATCTTCAATTTTCCCATTAAGTCTTAATGCTTTTATGATTCTTGTTGAAGCATATTATACTATTCATATTTATATGTCTGTCATATGAAATGGCAAGTGGCAGTTAAAATATATCCCACTTCAAGTAAGGTGTTTTCAACCTAAAACTGAACCACTAGTTGTTTATATGTACTCATATTTTCATAATGAACCGAAGCGGTTGGAATGTTTATGATGACGTTATAAGATTGGTTTGAGTTTACCTACTGAGAACCTTAGGTTCTCACTGCCTGCTTGTATGTTTTTCTTTTCTGTAAACATTCCAGCACCCAAGTTAGAAATCAAGTGCGAGGTGGAGTACTGAGCCTTCCATTAAACAAGGATCGGGCGTAAACCAGACCAGGAAACTATTGAAGCTAGCTAACGACTAGTGGATGTAAGCGCTGTGTACTATGTCAGTTACAGTTTTTTCTAAAGTGTAGTTATTTTATTCTCTATGTATTAAAGATTATTAGTCAATAATAAAATGAGTAGTTCAAGGGCCATGTATTATATTCTCCATATTTTAAAGATTTCTTAGCACAATGACAACCTTTTAATATAACTCCATGAGTCGAGCATGGCTTATATGATAGAGGTTGTTACATTTATTGGTATCAAAGCAGTTCGTCCTGTATAGGCCCGTGGATGGACTGATTATGCTTCTAATGCATACTCTGAGAATCTAGATGCACCATGCTTTAGGTCCTCGCCTGAAGAGGGCATAGAAATATTATGCATGGTGGCCTTGTTGTGAGTGTTGTGGGCTACTTGTTGCACTTGACTAAATGTTGAGTTTAATCACCTCAATATAAGGTTTTGTGTAAACAGAAGCCTAAAACACCCAACAGGCTTATTAGGGACCTTTTATACAAAATTATTAGAGATAAAACTCCTAGGAAGTAGCGATGGCATAAAGGGGTAGACAAATAAGCAAGTCAACGAGTGCAGAGAATTGGGGATTCAATCAAGGGAATCGTGTCGGACAGTTTGCTATAGACATAGTAAACCTAGTTACACCAAAAAAAAAGTTGTTTGTAAAGTGTTGTTGGGTAGCCAAAGATTTTCCATCATCAAGGGCAGGATTTTAGTTGGAGACGAGCTGAGTAAGAATCTTCTTCACCCTAATGGGGCTTGTTTCCAGCTTCATTGCGATTACGTAATCCAGACTATCTTCTCTAGCTTGAATCTAGGGGATTCTTCTACCTGGTCTTGTAACTTTAATACTCGACAGGAGTAAGGTGATTACCCACTGATGAGGTTATCCTATGTGGTATGGATAGTGCCCTTATTTTCTTCATAAATGAGATTATCCCGAAGGTACCTCGCCAACAAATTCAATTAATGGTTTTTATTTTGGATTGTGATAATACCACATTATAAAGACCTGATCCTTCATTAAGAAACTTGTAGAGTGGACGAATGAAGCAGAGGATCAGTGAAAGAAGCTAAGGGTAGATGCTTTGGTTAGGTACACTGGAAACTTTTTCTAAGTCCCCGTCCAGAGAATAGAGTGACATCTCCCTCAAGGGTACAGGGAACTAAACTTGTAGTGATTGCAAATTGGAAGAGTACTGAGTGGAATCTTAGCTTCGAAAGGGAAACAATTGAGCAAACTATAAAAAGACCCATCTCACTATACATTGAATCAAGATGGAGATATGGCTATACAATGTATGAAAAGCAGATGAAATTATAAGTGTAACAAGAGAAAGAGACAATATATCTCCTACTAACTTGAAGTAGAAACACTTTCAGACTAGAGATGGCATACGAATCAAGTGTAATTTTCCTGCCTTTTAGGGATAAAGGAAATGTTAGAAAATTTAGTCATGTTCAAATTCTATCAATCTCAACCACCACAGGAACTGGATGATGGAATCATCTTCAACATGCTATTAGTAGCAGAATGAGGCTATTCAGAGAAGAAAGGCAAGGTTAAACAATTGCCTTTAAGTACCGTTATATATGTTATGGATGGAGTAATTCGATCAGGAATGTATTCAGATTTAGGCGAGAGTAATGAAGATTTAAAGTATGCAATAAACCCCAATAGACCGAGGGAACAACAGTTAGGTAGGTTTTGACAAATGAAAATAGACAAGTTTCTACAGTAACAATAGAACACAGTAGGAATGAGGTAGGAAAAGAGGATGCTTGGATTTCTCGCTGGCCCACTAAATAGAGAAAAACTACCTAGTATGAGATTACGATGCAGACAAGATTGTGTACGAAATACCAAGTAGGGTTGCCTTGGCACCGGTCATAAGTGTAACAGACTAATGCACCCTAAGCGAGATCGGGTGACGCACCAATATAAGATCAAACAGGATTTGGAAACATGCCCCATGAGGGGCAAGGTTACGATGTCGGAATTAGAGGCAGTCAGAAGAGTCTCTATACCTTGGGCCAAATTAAATGCGATCATCACTAAGGCACTAGGTTCCATTAGAGTTCCGTAGTTAAACATGCTCGGACGAGGGTAATATTAAGATGGGTGACTTTCTGGGAAGTCCTCATATTGTAACTTCAACAGGGAAGCAAGACCATCATCCCCATCTCACACAGTAAATAGATTACATCTTAGAAGCAAGATATTATGAAGAATAGCCAAAAGGTTTAGCAGTTAAGGTACCCACAAAAGTGAGAGATGGACATCAACATAATAGTCGAGGAATCTCCATGCTAACCAATTGAAGAAAGTAGAAAAGTGGCAGGAACTTCTACTGTCCCACAATCCTTTCCTTACATGAAGCTAATCATATTTTGAGGGAGCAAGTATCACAACAATCATTGAGAAATTCAACAAGAACGACATGAGATCCGATTAGCAAATAATGAGAAATGGAGTAAAGTCCACAAGAGAAGGAGAGATTTCGAAGCAAGGACTATAGTTATATTTAGAAGGAAGCTCTAGCATTACATCTAAAACCTAACGGAAGGGGATTCATCACTGATCAAAGAGGATCAGGTATGCAAGAGTTTGGATATGGCTCGATCAATTTCTCAAAAAACTTCAGCGAAGCCATTATGACCACTATTTGTCGAAGTTGATTGCTACTGTAGCTGATAGTTTTCATAATGGCAAGAACTTCTTTAGTTGGTATTTGGGACCCAAGGCACAAGTATTAGAAAGTTTACTAGAAAACATAGCGCACAAGTAGTTAGACGCATGACATGGAGAATGAGGAATTTACTCGATGAATTCGATGATGGATCAAAATGTCAGCGAAATAAAGTATATTTTGGCACTCATATAATCCACAACAACTCTCTGCTTAGATATTAGAAAGTCATCTTGTAAGACAATATGGTAAGGAAAACTTTGCAGCTTCGATGAAAGGATCTGACTTTTAGCCTTGGTTTTCACATTAAACTGCCTGTATCTCAATAACTAGAAATCAAGGAGGACATCAGACTAATAGGAAGAGTCATGAGTCTTAGAACTTAAAACGTATAGTGGGAGTGACCTAAAATTTTCCTACAAGTATTAGGCACGAGGCAAATTTTACCAAGAAGAATGAGCTTTAAAATAAAGCTCCTAGTTATAATTTTGAGAAAAGGCCTAAGCCTATGTTTCTAAAGAACCGTATCGGAGGCGAATTTATTATTGAACTAAGGGTAGCTAAGCGAATAGGAATCTTGGAAAAGAATATACGGACTTCCTTGACATAGGCATTGTCATTGCTACATATTGACGTCAATTACTATAATAACTGCTAATCTTTGCAATTGCAAATCTTCATGAGTTGAATATCTGGGGTCTCATGTATAAGTGGCAGAAGGTTTAGCAGTTACCACAAAGCAGGACTACAGGGGTATAGAGCAAGGGAGATGAGTAAGAGTCTCCAATAAACTGAATGATGATTCAGAGTGTCATAGGGACAAGGCAAACTCGGACACCAACATAACCCTTATCGATCCTTTGTACATATTAAGACATTACCTCATAGCTATCGGCAAGTAATCTCAAGACAAGATGCAAACTCAAAAAGAAGAATATCTCTATAAGTTAAAAGGGATATTTCCTTGACCTTTCTTAATCCTAGAATTTTGAGGACAAAATTCTTTTAAGGTGGGTAGAATGTAACATCCCCACATTAGTAAACGGAACGTAATGGAAACTTTGAATTACTCCCCTTAGGCAATGTGGGAATTTCTCAAGCAGCGCTATGTCATGACAATCCTCACACTTGGAATTATAAGATAGTGTAACACTGCCATTGAAAATATGGCACTGCCATATGTTAAAAATTAGGAAATGACAAAAGTGCCCCTATAAACTTTTGTTAATTATAGAAATGCCCAAAATTTTTAGAAATTATATTTTGACCCTAAAGAATTATTTCCACAATAACCCTAGAACTTTTCATAAAATAACTTTTATGTTCCCACATTTGTAGAATTAGCAGAATGGGGTTTTAAGCGGAGCAGAATCACGTGGCGAAACCGTAGAAGTTTAAATCTCTGCTGATTGGGCCATGGAGGCAGTCTAGTGTGAAATGATGTGGGGTGCCCCTGGACTTGCTCAAAATTACAAAAATGCCATTAGCTATGAAAAATAGAAAATAGAAAAACTCCGAAGTTGCAAAAAATGACTATTTCACGTTAACAAGCAATTTATTCAATTTTATTAACTAAGTAAGGTTAATTAGGAGTTACTTATATGTTAATTAAGGGGATTAGGCTTAGGAACAATTAGAATAGAGATATAGAATTTCTCTTAGAGTCATTTAGTAAAGTTTTGCTGATTTGAAGAAAATCAGCGAAGATTCGGTATTTTAAACCCCCAGAACCGAACTAGTAGAATTTTCTACTGGAATCCCTCATTTAAGTGGCTGAAATTCAGCCACCCTACCACATATGAGTGGCGCCAAGTGTTGCTCAAGATAGTGGAAAAACTTGGCCTTACCTTCATCAGATTTTTATCGTTTTCACCTAGTTGTTCGGCTTTATCAACTACTTAAGATTAATTAGTATTTGATTAAATTTTTACTTAGAGCCAATTAAGTATCATTTAGAGAAATTAGATATGAGAGAATTAGATTGAAAGCATAGGAAACGTCATAGGATTTTTCCAAAACCAATTTACTGATTTAAGGGAAATCAGTAAGATTTCGGTACTTTGAATTGTCGGAACTGAATTAATAGAAATTATACTATGAAAACCCTAGGATGAATGGCTAAGATTTAGCCAAGCAATCCCTTTAAGTGGCGCCTTGATCAGCCCTTGATGATGGGAAGCCAAGCTAAATTGGAGAAGGGAGTGAAATCCACCAATCACATGCATCTAGCTTCCAAATATCTCTACCTTGTCCTTCCTTCCCTTCTCATCATTTTCGGCCTTCCCACAACCAGCCTCATTTTCCTACTTTCCTTCATCTTCTTCCACTTCCTCTCATCCCCAAACTCAAGCTCTAACCATCAACTTCACTCCAAGATCAAGTTCCACCAAGATTTCACACCACACCACCAAGGTAGGATGCTATGAATATCTATATAATTGCTGATCCATATTGAATTGCAAGTTTGAACGATTGTACTGGTTGTCTGGCACTATTCATGGGGAAGCGTGTAACACCTTACCAGACAAAGTACTATGCTTAAGTCATAATAAATTATCTGATAAGCGATTACGTATGATACTGATTAAATTCTATTTTCTATATTAGTATTAATTACTCGCATAAGAATACTTAATTGTGTAACAAAAATTTCTGCGTGATGGCGGAATAAATACAGGTTAATCGGTATACTGTAAATAACGCAACATAAATAAAAATACAATAAGGGAAGAACCACTACAAACTACATCATAAATAGAACGGCCAGTTTCTATGAATAGCAACCTAATTGGTCCCCATGGGACATTGTATGTACGTTTCCTAATATCTATCCATCTAACCATGACCCAGACTGCCAAAAGAGGGCCATCCAGTACATCTACTACCACTACTGCAAACCCACTATCTAATCAGACTCTGAAGAAAGAAACCCATTCGCCATGGGTGCATCTGCAAGAGGGTGGCCCGTGCCGGGAGCAGAGGATGAGGAGGAACTCGTTGCCTTCGATGGATCCTCCTTTGATGTCGAGGCGGAGAGCATCGGGTGTGATGGTGACGCAGGAGGGGCCATAGGAGCGGGGGCTGGTGCTGGTGCTGCGATTGGTGCTGCTGTTGGAGGAGGTGGAAATGGATGGGCCATATGAAGTGGTATGGCAATATATGGGACAGCGGGGTCAAACAGTGGGTGCATCAGTGGTACAGCGAAGTCTCTCTGAAAGAAGAAATACAAATGAAACTGGCACCTGCCAGATATATATACAGAGTCTAGGAATGGGTCGAGGTGTATGTGAAGCTCAGGGAACTCAATGAAGAGGACTCCTATCACGGTGTGCTCCATAGTCTGAGAATGATGCAGTAATATACAGTAGGGTGAGAAATAAAAATTTCTCAGTAGGAATTCCTAGTTATATACATGTGTCATTGCTGTCATTCCAAGTTGTTTCGGTCGTGGAATAATTTTCAAATAGTATGGTAAAATGATAATATTTAACTTAAATTCTCATTTGTAAAGTATACACCGAAACAAGTTTAATTTTAATTAACAGATATACTAATATACTCAAATAGTAATCACAGCGGAACAATAGTATATTAAGAATAAATAACAGGGATTTAGAACAACTAATAGAAAATTTTTACACTGTACATATGCATGTGCAATGAGAAGATGCATCTTATTCTTGGAGGCTTTCGCCTATTAGAACTTATTTCCATCCTTGGTCCCCTGGGAGTCATTGGCCATATACTCCTGGGTAATAGTCCGCTTTTCAGGACCGAGCTCCTTCCTATACATGATGGCCGGGTTTACTTTCCCCGACCTTCCCACTGATCTATTCCCCTTAATTTATTCCAGGGCTGTCCCAAGTTATATGGAATTCTTTATCATCTCATGAAATGAATGCACATTTAACTTGTTTCTTTATGCATGATGCATTCAAGTTGTCATAGGCTTTCATAACATATAAACTTCTTACCGAAATTTCAGCAGCATAATAGATCGAGTCCGCTTCCCTGTGAATAGTGCCAGACAACCAGCACATTTATACAACTTACAATTTCAATATAGAGCAACAATTATACATGTACATTCATAACACCAATCAGCAATCTCAATTATACATATACATTCATAATCTCAATCAACAATTTCAATTTGAACATCAATAGAGTTTCAGTTTAACCCCCTCTGTTCTGCCCGAATTTGGTGTGCCTCATTTCTCATTCAATTTAACTCATTTAAACCTAATTTTTGCGTATGTCATAGCCTCATATGTCTAGATTCTAACCCTTTTAGTCCCATTTCATTTTGATGTGTGTAACTCTAGATATAAACAATTTACCTCAGACTGCCCTGTTCTCAGCTAGAATTGGGTCCTTTTAAGTAAAAATTCACTAAAAATAGAAAACTAGGTGAATTCAGACGAAATTTATGTCAAATTAAATCTATTAGAACAATATTTCAAATGAACTAAGTTTTATGTCATTTGCATAAGTATATTTTGACTTATGAGTCTCGAAACTTAGCCTTACTAAACTACCCTGGTTCAACCAGGTTTAGAATTAAGCCAAATTCCTTGGTGCACTGGGAGCAAACGGCTAGGAGTTTGGTTCTGAAATTTTTATGGGATATTCCTTTACATGTTATCTTTGAAAAAAACTTAGGTTCACTCAATTTGAAGTTGTATAGGGTGAGTTATACCCTTATCAACTCCCACTGCCCGGCTAGGAGGCCAGATTTCTAGGGTAAATTTAAAAAATTCATAACTAATTCTATACTAATCCAATGGCCTATTATAATATATGTATGGAAATCCCTAGATGTCTAGTTTCATATAAAAATAGTTTCATCCAATTTAATCAGCGGTAGGCGGAGCCGTACACTCCACCGTACAGACCGCCGAGGAAAAACCCTAACAGCTTCTAGATTTGTCTTCCTCCTTCAAGCTATTTGCCCTCAAATCCAATGTTAAGCATAACATACATACAAAACCAGTCATAAAACATCATCACCACTCTATAAAAGACCAACATCTGAGATTATGCAAGCCCCACATACAGCCCCAAATCAGAGAAATAAGAGGAGAAGTAGGATTTCCTACCTTGTCTTGAGTTGTTTAGGCTGATTTTGTGTCTTTGGTGCAAGTAGTTTATGATGAGGCTTGAAGAAGAGATGAAAATGGAGTGGAGGAGAGAATGAGGAGAAGAAGAATGAAGAGGGTTCAGCTGGGAGAAGTGGCCAAATTTTTTGGATGAGGATGCAAGGAAAAAGTGAAGATATTTTCAAGGAGGCTTGAATTTGATTGGTGGAATGAGTCTTGGTCAAAAATCTGGTCTATTTCCCATCATCCATGGTTGTCTAGGCGCCACTTGGGTGGGGCGTTTGGCTAAATCCTAGCCGTTGATTCTAGGGCACTCATAGAAAAATTCTACTGATCCGGTTCCGACTGTTTGAGTTACTGAAATCTTACCGATTTCCATTAAATCGGTAAATTGACTTGAAATTTTTCTATGAGGTTTTCTATGCTCCTAATTTAATTCTATCATGCCTAATCCTCTCAATTCACCCTTAATTGGCTTTAAGAAAGTATCTAATCAGATCCTGAATAAACTCACTTATTCGATAGAATTGAACAACTTAGTTGTTAACGATAAAATTTTTCGGACGTTACAAAGCGGACTCGATTCGTTATGCTGCCGAATTTTCGACAGGAATTTATGAGAACTTATACTATGGGTGCTTATGTTTTGAATATATTTATATTTACATGTCATATTCATGTACATCATGCATGCAAGTATATATTTAGAACATGATATGATATATAAGGTATGAGACAAACTCATGAATGCACCAAGCGTCCGCATGCATGACAAGATATGAAAAGGAAAAGATAATAAGAACTTGCAAGAAAGACGTATCAAGCTACCACGTGAGGCATGTCATAGACCCAGTTAGCGTGGGCCAGAGCAGTACTATCTAAGACTTGGGCCAGCCCTCGACCAAATTTAAGGGGAATAGACCGGTGTGAGGGTCGGGGAAAGTAAATCCGTCACTCATGTATAGGTACGAGCTCGGACCTGAAAAACAGGCTATTACCCAGGGGTGAGAGAGGCCATTCACCTCCGGGGACCAAGTACAGAAGAGCAAGATCAAATTGCAAGTTAAAAAAAGATATGAATTAAGTCAAGTGCACTTGCATACAGACAAGTACAAGCATCTTTATATGCATTTTCAATTTTCCCATTAAGTCATAATGCTTTTATGATTCTTATTGAAGCATATTATACTATTCATATTTATATGTCTGTCATATAAAATGGCAAGTGGCTGTTAAAATATATCCTGCTTCAAAGAAGGTGTTTTCAACCTAAAACTGAACCACTATTTGTTTATATGTACTCATATTTTCATAATAAACCGAAGTGGCTGTAATGTTTATGATGAAGTTGTAAGATTAGTTTGAGTTTACTTACTGAGAACCTAAGGTTCTCACTGCCTGCTTGTATGTTTTTCTTTTCCGTAAACATTCCAGCACCTAAGTTAGAAATCAAGTGTGAGATGGAGTACTGAGCCTTCCATTGAACAAGGATCGGGCGTAAACCAGACAAGGAAACTATTGAAGCTAGATAACGACTGGTGGGATATATCAGTTACAGTTTTTTCTAAAGTGTAGTTATTTTATTCTCTATGTATCAAAGATTATTAGTCAGTAATAAAATGAGTAGTTCAAGGGCCATGTATTATATTCTCCATATTTTAAAGATTTCTTAGCACAGCGACAACCTTTTAATATAACTCCATGACTCGAGCATGGCTTATGTGATAGAGGTTGTTGCATAATGCGTATGAAGACAGGGAGGATGGAGAAGAAGGCCTCCAGGGAAGCTGCCAAAAAGCCAAAAGGTGAAGCGATACGTTATGGGTGGTTCGAGCTCAGGGCAAGACATGGACAACAAAGGTAGTCAAAGGCTCATTAGTTTTGGATTGTGTCTATTAAGCCCTCTTCTATGAGTCTATGAGTATGACAACCTCAAGTCCTATTGCGAGGGGTGCTTCTCAGACAAGTATGCAAAGTACCAGGCATTTGGGCTACACCAAACTACCTTGCTAGACTTGTGGCAAAAACCACTTGGGATCATTATATAGAATAACAGGAACCTGCTTTGGTTGTGGCTAGGTAGGACTCATTTGAGGACTATCCACAGCTATAGAAGAATTCTAGTCAAGGCTTAGTACACCTAATTATCTTTGAGGATTGCATTAAAGGGTGCTGGTGCCCGTGGATGCACTTAGAGTAGGAGAGGACACCCGTGCATTTTTGCTCAAACCCACCAGGTTGCCTAGGCATCCAATGCTATAGTAGCATGTATTTTCTCAGTTTCCTCCTTTAATGCGCACACTTCATTTGATCTAGGGTCGACTTATTCTTATGTGTTGCTTTTCAATTCCACTAACTACTCATGCTGTTGGATTGTCCTTTTTAGTAGGAACGCCAATGGGAGACTCACTAATAGTTATGCCAGTTTATAGATCCTGTCTAATTTCTATGGATGATAGAGATTCCTTGGTTGATTTGATGGTTTTAGACATGGTTGATTTTGATGTTATCTTGGGTATAGATGTCAACTAGCTAGCTTCATGCCATGCCACCTTGAATTGTCATCAAAAGACAATCAAGTTTGAAGTTTAGCTTTCCAAGATGGTAGTAGTTTGACTCCTACCAGCTTGGTGCCTTCTCTAAGTGTTATGCATTTGCTGGACAAGGGTTGTTAGGGGTTTTTAGCAGTTGCTCGGAAGGTGCATGTGGAAGTATAAATGCCTAAATAGGTTCTTGTGGTAAACAAATTCCTCAATGTGTTCCTAGAAAAACTACCAAGAATGCTTCCAGATAGAGAAATTGAGTTCTATATTGATTTGGTCCCTAACGTCCAGCCATAACCATAGCTTTATATCGCATGGCACCAACCAAGTTAAAGGAGTTGAAGGGACAATTATAAGACTTATTGGACAAGGGTTTTATCTACCTATTTACTTCTCTATGGAGTGCTCCCGAAGCTATTTGTGAAGAAGAAAGACGTATCCATGATGGTCTGTGTAGATTATTGACAACTTAAAAAGGTGATCATGCCCAACAAGTACCCTATGCCTTGCGGTGGACATGCGGCAAAAGTCGACTTCAATGGCATGAAAAAGACAGAAATCAGGAAAAAAGATTAGCAGCGGGAAATCCACCATTAATAGCATGTAGAAAGTAGGGAAAAAAGTTTAGTGAAATTAGTGGTGGAATTTGGAAAAGGAAAATGAAGGTTTTAATTAGCGGCGGCTCCACTGCTAATGTTGTGAAATTTTTTTTAAAAAAAGAAAATTGATTTACAATTAGTTAGGGATTTTCCATCGCTAATTAAGAAAATATATCCTAGTAATTTAGCAGTGGAAAATTCACAAATATATATATATATATATATATATATATATATATATATATATATATATATATATATATATATAGCAACAGAAAATCTGCCACTAATGTTGTTAAAAAAAAAACTATTCATGTCATTTAGTAGGGGAAAATCTGCCACTAAATGTTAAATAAATTTTAAAAAAGAAAATTAATTTTTTATTAACAGCGGAAAATCTGCTACTAATGTTGCCGAATTAAAAAAAAATTACAATATGCTTCAGATTTAGCAGAGCATTTTCTGCCACTAACATCAACAGAAAACTATTCAATTCATTTAGCAGCAAAATCTGCCGCTAATTGCAACAATTTTAAAATAGAAAAAGGAAACTCATTTTAAAACTAGTTGCATATTTTTTGCCGCCAATGATGTTCTCATATGAGTAAAAAAAAGAAAAGTATTGAGACATATTACCAGCAGAAATTCCACAGCTTATTGCAACGATTAAAAATTTTTTTGAAAAATTTATTTTTCTTGAGGTGGAAAATTTGCTGCTAGGTTTACCGAATTTTAAAAATGGAATTCCTGTAGTTAAAGATTACCCCAAAGTCTTTCCCGAGGATATCCCTGAGTTTCCCCCTGAGAGGGAAGTATAGTTCTCTATAGAGTTGATGCCAAGAACAGGACCGATATCCGTAGCACCCTATAGAATGTCACCGTTGGAGCTAACGGTGCTAAAGACTCAACTAGAGGAGCTATTGGAGAAGAAGTTTGTGAGACCTTGTGCCTTACTTGGGGAGCTTTAGTGTTGTTTGTCAAAAAGAAAGATGGAAGCTTGAGATTGTGTGTTGATTATTGTCAGTTAAACAAGGTCACTATGAAGAATAAGTATCCCTTGCCTAGGATAGATGACCCGATGGACCAACTGAGAAGAGCAAAGGTGTTTTCAAAGATTGATCAAAGGTTCGGATACCATCAGATTAGAGTAAAGGAGGAAGATATTCCTAAGACGGTCTTTAGGATGAGGTATGGGCATTATGATTTTAGGGTTATGTCATTTGGATTGACTAATGCCCTCGCGGTGTTTATGGATTACATGAATAAGATCTTTAGGCTGTATTTGGATAAGTTTGTAGTTGTCTTCATAGATAAAATCCTCATCTATTCGAAGACAAAGGAGGAACATGAAGAGCACCTTAGAATGGTATTGAAAATTCTAAGAGACAAAGAGCTTTATGCTAAGTTGTCGAAGTGCGAGTTTTGGATGGAGAAAGTGAAGTTTTTGGGCCACGTGGTGTCAAGAAGAGGAATTTTTGTGGATCTAAGTAAGGAAGAGGCAATGATGAATTGGGAGAGACCAATGACAGTAATGGAAGTCAGGAGTTTTCTTGGTTTAGACAGATATTATCGAAGGTTCATTAAGAAATTTTCTCATGTATCATTACCTTTGACCAAGCTAACTAGGAAGAATGCTGCTTTTGTATGGATTACGGAGTGTGAAAAGAGCTTGCAAGAATTGAGGAAGAAGTTAACCTTAGCACCTGTCTTAGTTTTACCAAACCCCAAGGGAGCCTTTGAGGTTTACTATGATGCCTCTGGAAGAGGTTTAGGTTATGTTCTGATGCAAGATCGCTATATGGTAGCTTATGCCTCTAGGCAACTGAAACCTCATGAAGTTAATTACCTAACCCATGACTTGGAGCTAGCAGTCGTGGTCTTTTCATTAAAGATATGGAGACACCACTTATATGGAGTTAGGTTTGAGGTATTCTCAGATCACAAGAGTATGAAGTACCTATTTGATCAGAAGGAGCTTAATATGAGGTAGAAAAAGTGGATGGAGTTCATAAAGGATTACGATTTCGGTTTGAACTACCACCCTGGGAAGCCCAATGTGGTTGCAGATGAGTTGAGTTGCAAATCATTGCACGTGTCATGGATGATGGTTAAGGAAGCTGGGCTAGTTGAAAGTTTTAGAGACCTTAACCTCGGAGTCACCCTAACCCCATGTAGCATAAGGTTGAATCAAATAAAAGTGATGAGCGATTTCAGGAGTCAAATTGCTCGGAGCCAGGGGAAAGATGAAGAATTTTTTAGGATAATAGCCCAAGTGAAAGGGGAAAAACTCAAAGGGTTTGCTCAATATGTTGAAGGGATATGGAGGTATTAAGGGAGAATCTGTGTACCTGCTAGGGATAACCTAAGGAATATGGTTACGGAAGAAGTTCACAAAGGTCATTTCACCATGCATCCTGGCATGACAAAAATGTACCAAGACCTCAAAAGGATGTTTTGGTGGGCAAGCATGAAAAAGGATGCATGTGGCGGACATGGTGAATAAGTGCTTGGTTTGTCAAAAGGTGAAAATTGAGGACCAAAAGCCCTCAGGCATGTTGCAACCTTTGGAGATCCCTAAATGGAAGTGGGAAGGAATCTCCATGGATTTTGTGATAGGTTTACCCCATACACAAGCTGGGTTTGATGCCATATGGGTCATCGTGGATAGATTGACAAAATCTACTCACTTTTTACCTGTAAGTGCAAATTATTCTTTGGATAAGCTAGCCCAGCTATACGCCTAATATAACACCCTCCCAAGAATAGTACTATGCTTAAGTCATAGCACCACACTCAAGAGTTATTACTATTACCTGAGCATACCTTATTTCATAGCAACTTCAGCCGTCTTCGGAACCTTTCGAGCTATCCGGAGATAACATGGAAATAGGAGTGAGAATTTTAAATTTTCAATAGGATTCTCTAAACTATCATATGTAGTGTCATGGTTATTATCTCCAGCTACTTCGGTTTATTATAAAGAAGATGATCATGCCAAACAAATTATTCAGTTTTATAGTTTGAAAATATATTGTTTGAAGCAAAGTTCCTTCTATTCATACACTTAAGATATAAGACTTATTATAAAATAAATTTACAACTCATAACTTAAATAATAGTTGCAGTATATTCAAATATAATAATTCCAATATAATGAAAAAATAGAACAAATTATGCATATGCAAATACGTTCACTTGAGTTCATGCAAAATGTATTTGTGTTTCTTTAACTTTCTTTGACTTCCTTTCCTTGGCACATCTAGGCATTACGTATCGCTGTCCCTAGGGTGCTTGCATATATTTTAATCTTTTGGTCTTTACTGCCCTTGGGTAGTCTAATCTAGGAGTGAGCTCAACTCGTGACCGTCGTCACCCAGTACTGACCCACAAGGGGACCCACATGCCTCTAGTCTTGGAGGGATCTCATTTTGGTCACGTGCCTCTAAATTGAAGAGATCTCTCCTGGTCACGTGCCTCAAGAATAGAGGGATCTCAGCTAACCACTTGCCATCAATGTAGAGGGATCTCATCTGATCACGTGCCTCCAAGGTTGAGGGATCTCATAGTTTTATACTGCCCTCACAGGGAGGGACCCAATGTGTAACTACCTCTGAGTGAACACACCCACATCTTTATCTTTTAATTGCCTTCATTTAGAGGGACCCAAATAACTGTCACCAAGTGAAGGGATCTCAATATTACATAATCATGTCATCATACAATATTCATCTTCATATCATAAATCTTCATAATATAAGCTATTATAATTTCATATGCTTTTGCCAAAAATTCGGCAGCATAACGGAATGTGACTGCTTTTCCATGAATAGTGCCAGTACTCAGACAACCAATTTTATAGAAAATTCACAGCACTTCATTCACAATTCAACATCAATTTCATAGGAACATTAGTTGTATGTAAAGCATAGTTGCTGTCTTAGCACTTTCACTCAACCCGATTTTTGTAAAATAAGCCATAATTTCTATTTAACTCATTCATACCTAAATTTTCGACATGTTAGAGTGTTGTGTATCTAGTTTTTAATTTCTTTGGTCCCATTTAATTTTGATATACATATATCCAATTATTAACATTTTACCTGGGTATGTCTTGTTTCTAGGCAGATTTGCATTCTCAAAAGTATAAATTCACTAAAAATAGAAACTTAGATGGATTCCAACAAAACTTATATCATTTTAAAGATAATGATTTCATCTCCAAAAGTTTCATCTCATTTTACTAAGTAGAGCTCGAGTTACAAGCTACTAAAATTGGTTTTTTATGGCTACCATGTTCCAGCCTGATTTAGACTTAGGGCAATTTCATTAAATTACTGGGAGCTATTGCGATAAATTCTGACTCTAAAATTTTTATGGGACTTTGATCTATGCCCTAGATTTCTAATAAAATTGGTTGCACTTGATTCAAAGGTGTGGAGGGTGAGTTATATTCCTCGAATTCCACCGCTTAGAATCGTGATAAGTGCAGGGTTAAATTAAAAAATTCATATATCACTTAATACTAATCCAATGGCCTTACATTTTATATGGTTGGAAAGCCCCAGATGTATAATTTAATCTGAAAATAGTTTTATCAAGTTTTGGTGGCCTTAGGTGGAGTCGTACACTCCACCAGTATAGACACTGTAAGGTCTTTAAGGTTTCAGCTTCTGTTTTGCATCCTTTTTTGAATTCTCACCCAAGTTCTCGCCTAAACTCAACATTTATACATCACTCCAGCCATAAGACTTCATATACACACCATATATCATCAATCTAATGGAAAGAATAGAATTTCTACTCAGCCACAATAGCACCAATAATAAAAGAAATTGAAGAATCCTACCTCAAAATTAAGTTTTGAGCTTGGAAGATGGAAGCCTTAAGTGCGGGAAATGGTGTGGGATGGAGAAGTAAGAGGGAGAGGATGAAAAGGGGAAGCAATATGAGGAAGAGAGCTCAGCCCTCTTGATGCACGAAAATAAGGAGGGGAAAATGAGGAATTGTGAGATTTAATGACATATAGTAGTTGGGAGTTTGGCACATGATTGGTTGTTGGGTTTGTGGTGATTGTTGACCCACTTTTCCCCATTCTTTGGTAGCAACTTGTTGCCACTTTGGTGGGAAATGGTGGCTGAATTTCAACCACTTATCCTAGGGTTTTTGATGTGTAATTCTATTAATTCAGTTTCGACAGTTTAAAACACCGAATCTTTACCAATTTCCTTCAAATCGGTAAAACATCATTAAGTAAATTTGTGAGATTTTCTATATCTCTATTCTAATTTTCTCAAGTCTAATCTCTTAAATTAACACTTAATTAACTCCTAATCAATATTTACTTAACTTCTAATTAATTCTACACAGTCAATAAAGTTAGATAAATAGATTAACATCGTAATTTAATTGTATTGTAATTCCGGACGTTATACTGAATGATTTCTCATAGTCTTTTACATAGCAATCTAAATTTCCTTTAGCTTTAGTATTTGTAATTCATCCTTAATTACTCTTGTTTTTCTAATAAATTGATTCATAGCGCAAATCAATTGCACCGTTTCTTTGGAATGGTTATATTTTCGCTTTTTCATAAATCCTTTAGAAATTTCTATTTGGTTTCTGTAACTAGTGGCATTTTCGTAATATTGAACAAGTCTAGGGGCATCCCATGTCATTTCATATATGGATACATTCGTGGCTCAATCAATCGAGGTTTAGGTTTCTACATTTTTGCTACGTGATTCTACTTCGTTTAAAACCTTATTCTACTAATCCTATTGATATAGGGGCCTAAATATCATTTTCTAAAAAATTCAGGGGCAAGGTTGTAAATAATAAAAATTTACCCAAGGACATTTTCATCATTTCCTATTACATTATATGGGGATGTTACATCCAAGAGATTGTACGACTACATGGAGTACTTGCAACCATTTTATCCGATAGAGACCCAAGGTTTACCTTTAGGTTTTGGGGAGCCTTGCAAAAAGGCATTTGGGACGAGACTATATCTAAGTACAACATACCACCCCCAGACTGATGGACAATCAGAGAGAACCATACAAGCCTTAGAGGACATGCTCAGAGCATGCGTTATGGACCGACCCGGAGGTTGGAACAAACACCTACCCCTCATAGAGTTCGCCTACAACAACAACTTCCACGCTAGCATTGGGATGGCGCCTTAGGAAGCCTTGTGCAGTAGAAAGTGCCAATCCTTGCTTTATTGGTATGAACCTGGGGAGCAAAGACTTTTAGGACCTGATTTGGTTAGGCAAACCACTAAGTAAATAAAGAGGATAAGAGAGAGAATTCTCATTGCTCAAAGCCGTCAAAAGAGCTATGCTGACAAGAGGAGAAAACCAATCGAGTTCCAAGAAGGAGAACACGTATTCTTAAAATCACTCCCACAACAGGTATAGGTGGAGCCCTTAGAGTTAAGAAGCTGAGCCCTCATTTTCTTGGTCCTTTTCCAAATTTTGAAATCAATAGGGACAGTTGCCTACCAGATAACCCTGCTGCCCCCATTGTCAAACCTTCACAATGTCTTCTATGTCTCTCAATTGAGAAAATATAGCTTCGACCCTAATCACCTCCTCGAGCTAGAAAGTGTACAGTTAAGGGAAGACTTAACCTTTAACTTACCACCTATGAGAATCATCGATAGAAAGGTCAAACAGCTGAGGAGCAAGTTTATGCCCTTGGTAAAAGTGGCTTAGGGAAAAGGAAGCTTGGAGGAGCACACTTGAGAGCTCGAGTCAGAAATGAAGAGAGATCACCCTGACCTATTTAGAGGTAATAAATTTTGAGAGCAAAATTCTTTTTAAAGAAGGAAGAAATGTAACATTTCCAATTTTGTTTAAGCTAAGTAGGTCAGTGACCTTGACTAATTAGAGAGGTTAATGATTAAATAAGGACTAATCAGCTAATCTCGATGAGCAAGAGCTTAGTAAATTGAGTCAAGTCAATAATTGAATTATAACACACTAAACATTTTAATTAAAGCCTACTCATTCGAACCTCATCAATCCGTAATTAGAAATATGATTAAGCTAATATAATAATATTAATTAAGTACATGACAATTGTTTTATCTTAATCAATTAAGATAAATTAATTCTTATATCCTAAATACATAATTCATAAGAACAATTCTTTTAGAGGAAAAACATCTTAAAAGTGTAATTAATGAAAATTGACAAAAGAAAAATTAAATTAATCAAATTAATTAACAACTTAGATAATTCTAATAGCTTTGAAAATTCAAAAAAATTCCTCCTAATTTTTGTATAAAATTTCGGCCAAGACGAGAGCAAGATCCAACCATCCATTGCTTCCTAATCTTGCACTCTTAGATCAAGCCTATTTTAGCATCATTCTTTAGTCAAGCTTAACCTAAGGAACAGCTAGTCTTCACTAGAGCCTTGTCACAAGAGTAAGTAGACCTGGCCTTTACCCACTTGAGAAAACACAAAACAGTTCATAGCATGCACCAAGACTCAAAGAAAATACAATCAACCTTTTTACCCCAAGGTTCTTAGCCTTCTTGCTTGAAAAAGAAGCAAAACTCACCTACTCCTTGTTGCTTGTTGAAGCAAGCAAAACCAATCAGCCCCCTCACCTACATTTTGCACCAACTAGCCCCCTTCTTCACTTTCGTTTTTGTGATTTTCATCCTTTCTCAAAGACACAAAGTTGCCACTCCTCTCCCTCTCAACCTCTCCTTATTCTTCCTATTCCCTTTCTTATTCTTCTTACTTTTCCACTATCATCAACCTCATCTTCTATCACCACCCTAACAAACTCATCAAGGACTACCCTCTTTGGTTCTTGAAGAAGCAAAACAAACATTCACTTAGCCCCAATAGCAAGCTCAAGAAGAAGGAGGCCATCTCCAACACCTTTTTCTCCCTTCAAGCTTTCAAGAGAATATTTGTGGTAGTGACTCTAACCCTTCCTTCTTCTACGTTTTCGAGCTCTAGAACTCCTAAGCTCTCCATAGCTAGGTGGTTTTAGAACTTTCTCTAAAGACCTCATGGCCATACTCTTATTATAAGAAGTTTACTTATGGTTGTTGCTTTTCTCTTGGAAAATGACTTTGGTTGTGCATTTATTTTATATTGAACCCAACTTTTTAGAACTCAAAATATTGATTTTTTATCAAGTTCTCAAAGCATAAAAGTTGTTTGGAAGAGAAAAGTGGTCACTTGAATTTAATTTTTACAAGAAAGCTAATTGAAATAAAAATTGTTGAAGCTTGAAATTCTGGCAGTCTATTTTACATGACCAATAACTCATTCAATACATCTCCAAATACAATGAAACCAATTTAAAACTAAAATAGAGTCATAGAGCTTTTTATACATATAAAATACATAAATTTTGGCCTTAAAACGAAGGAGATATGAATTTTCTAAATGGGCTATCCCCAGATGTATTTCTATTTAGGCAGTCTGTACTAAAATCTTAATAACTCGAGCTATACAAAGCATTTTTTAGTGAGACCAAGTTTTTTAGAAAGGTAAGACATTGAGGAATACCCCATAAAAAAATTTTGGTAGATTTCTTGTGAAGAGCTCCCAGTAAAGTTTAAAAGTCACTATTGCAAAATGAATCTAGGAGACTGAGTAGTTAGATTAAAATGTGCATATCTCAAGTTACAAAATGAATTTTTAATTGAGGTTTATTTTGTTTACAAATAGACTCAGAGAAGTATAATCATAAAAAATTCAAATCAAAATTGTAAAAGATGAAATTATGGAGAATTTTTGAAATTCTGCTCTACTATAAAAGTAAAACTGGTTATAGTTAAGTTTAAAGGTTAGCAAGAAAAAAGCTTGAAGACCTTAAGACCCTCAAATTAAGATATTGGAAAACTTCATAATTCAACTTAAAAGTTTCAAAAAGGATAAGAGACGAAATTGGCCCTATGCCTACTAAAAGAATCGTCACAAGGGCAATTCGATTAAAAGCTTGCACCAAATTTACTAAGTTAAGCTCATAAGACTTTATGTGTTATGTATGCCTCCATATGCCAACATGATGATATGATGATGATATGATGATAATGATGCTTAATGATATGTGATATTGGATTCTCTGTTTGGCAAAATTTTGGAAAGCTCTGGTCTAGCCGTCATGTTGCCGGAATTTCGCAAAATTTATGGACTTAGAATAATTTCTGCATCATAAGCCTTATAAGAAGAAATTGAACTAAAAGTATGATCCTTCAAAAGGGAAGATTACCCGTATTTAACTCCCCTTCCACCCATGACTCACATGAGGCATGGCATAAACCCAATTAGTGTGAGTATAGGGGATAGGGCCTATATGAAGTATGGCTTTGACCCAGCAAGTATAAGTACCAAAAATTTATGGCGGCGATGGCCACGGTATGAGCTCATTAGGACTTATTTTTAGTGGGTGAAAAAGACTTAAGATAAAGCCAAGTTAAGAAAAGAAAAAGGGACTTCAGTCCAAAACCCTTGAAGGGAAGGTGCACAGTGAAACCTAATGTAGACCCATGTATGTCATATTTAATTATACTTGTTCCCCGCATGCTATGATATAATTCCCATGAATTAGAGGGTATTTTAACAATTGAATCTACTTCGAATCTTCATGTTTTCGAAAATCTAAGAATTGGATCTTATGAATGCTTATTGTTTTCATTTATAAAATCAAAGTGGCTGGGATGATGACAATGACACTTCCATGTTGGGTTCAAGTCCTACTGAGAAATCTTATTTCCCAACCTAGTTATTTTTTCTGTATCATCATTAGATCTCGATGGCATACCCAGTGGAGTGGAACATGGGTCCGCCCCATCATGAGTGGAAATACGATGAGGACGCTAAGGCCATTGTGGCAACGACCACCACAGTGGTGTGCACCTATTTCTATCTTGGTCATATACATGAAAGAATGGGGCCTGACGTACTACCTGCCCCAGCCAACATTCCTGCAGCCGACCCTGGACAGCTGTTGGGTCCTTGGGACTTCTCACTCGAGCTATTGCCAAACATTGAGATGGAGTTGATGTCTTAAGAGCTGCCTGCAGCTAAGCCCCTGCCATAGCCGGTGATTCCTGTGATTGATCTGAGTTCCACAGCCACTCCTAGGGTTGTAACTGTCTCACCGCCATATCCAGAGTATCATCTGGACACTTCAGAGGAAGATAATTTTGAGAAACAGTGCTCAGCAGCCAGCTGTGACCTAGACCAGGCCAGGCCGAATCATCATGTTCGTCATATTGAGGTGATCAGTAGGCGCCCCCTCATTATCCGTATGCTTCATGTCCCCCGAGGTCAAGGAGCGAGGGGAACCAAGCACTCAAGGACTTGACTCCACCTGATCGAGATGCATGGTGAGAGCACGAATGATAGAAGATGTCCGTTGGGCTTGTCATTATTGTTGCTTTATTTCTCATGTATTTTATTTTGAGATGAACTCTATCTTTGTAGCTTGTTTTTAATATTTTGGGGCCATGGCGTGACCATGAGTTCCCTTTTATATACTTCTGAATGTTATGAACCAATATATGATTAGCTATGTATTATGATGTATTGGTGACTTCTATTTATTTATCTTCCTCATGTTTTATGATATTGTGGTATGATTTGTTACGGCATGTTCTCTTTATATCTATATTCTCACCCAAGGCTTTATTTTCTAAAACACTACAAAGTGATGGCGTATTTCAAAAAAAAAAAATTACTGTATTTTTCACATAACTTAATTTATAAATGAAGTTTAGTTTTCTGCGAGCATAAGTAACAAGTAATAAAATGTCGTAATACGACTTAAACGTAGTATGGGTTTATTAGGGTGTTACACCTTTCACACTCATTATGGGCATTACGAGTTTCTTGTAATGTCCTTTTGGTTGACCAATGCTCTAGCCACCTTTATGGACCTAATGAATTAGGTATTCAAGCCTTTTTCGAGACCATTTTGTGATTACTTTTATCGACGATAGCCTAAGGTATTTGAAGAGTTGGAAAAAGCATGAGTAGCACTTGAGGATCATCCTTTAGACTTTGAAAGATCTCAAACTATATGCCAAGTTTTCAAAATATGATTTTTGGTTGGATAAGGTGGCCTTTATGGGGCATATAGTGTCCAAGGAGGAGACTATGGTGGATCCCAAGAAAGTTGAGGCAATTCAATAGTGGCCAAGGCCTACCTCCGTAATAGAGATCCACAGTTTTTTGGGATTAGTAGTTTATTATCATCATTTTGCCAAGGATTTCTCTAAGATCACGACCCTATTGACCTAATTAACATAGAAGAATGCGAAGTTTTAGTGGTCTGATACCTGTGAAGATAGTTTGTTAAAGCTCAAGACTCGCCTGATTACAGCTCTTTTTCTTGCCTTACCATCTGGCTTAGGTGGATTTTTAGTATTTTGTGATGGTTCAAGGGTTGGCTTGGGTTGTGTTCTAACATCCACCGGATTTTATCGTTTTTCGCCTAGTTGTTCAGTTTTTATCGAATAATTGAGGATAATTAAAATTTGACTAAATATTTATTTAAGGTCAATTAAATAGCAATTAGAAAGATTAGATGTGAGAGAATTAGATTAGAAGTATAGAAGATTTCATAGAAATTTTCCAAAATCAATTTAGCAATTTAAAGGAAATCAGTAAGATTTCGATATTTTAAACTGTCAGGACCGAATCAATAGAATTTGCATACCCAAACTCTATTATTTCATAGTTGAATATTCAGCCACTTAATCGCCCTTTGATGGCGCCACATGCATCACAAATGGGTGGAGAGACTTGGTTAAATTACTACTACCCATTCAAGAGCCAATCAACATATAGCAAGCCAACCACTTCATTAAAGCTTGGATTAGATTTTTCTTCCCTTCTTGTAAGTAGAAATATGTTCCTTCTCCTCTCCTCTTCCAACCTTCTTCTTCTCTTCTCCTTTCACCCTACTTCATCAACTTTCAAGCATTGATAAGATTCCATCCATCTAAACTCAAAATTCAGCAAGATTAGGTAGAGATTCAACCCTTTTTCTTGTCTTCTTGGTTATGGAAGCTGCTTGTAGTTTTCATTTTTATCACTTCTTGATGTGGTATTTGGATGTATATGATGATTATTGGCTGGTTTGATGACTATTGTTGTGTTTAAATTGAAGAATAAGTGAAAAGGGATAAGAATAGAAAGAAGTAAGGAGCTGGGTGATCAAAACCCTACGGCAGAGTGTACGGCTCTACCTACAGCCTTTTAAATTTGATAGAACTATTTTTATGTAAAACTAGACATCTAGCCTTTCCAACCATATAAATTATAAGTCCATTGGATTAGTATTGAAGGAGATATGAATTTTGGAAGTTTGACCAAGGTTTTTGAGTTTAATTCTAGGCAGACAAGGTTGTTTAGGGCAAGAATTGCCCTATACAACTTGGAATTGAATGAAACTAACGTTGTTAGAAAGCTTACACATTGGAGAATACCCCATAAAAATTTCAAAATTAGATTTGGTCTCAGTTGCTCCCAGTGATTCAAGGAAATTGCCCTAAGTCCAAACTAGGCTAGAACAGGGCAACCTCAAAAGGTTAAACAATGGAGATTATAACTCAAGCTATACTCAAGTAAATGAAATGGAACTTCTTGAAAATGAAATATTGTCTTGTTAGCTTTAATATGATACCAATTTCGTATGATTTGAACTAGTTTTTGATTTTTAATGGATTTTTATTTTTAAGTGTGTAATTCTAACCAGCTACAAGGCAAGCCAAGATAGAACTTAAATAACTTGAGCTACATTTATCAAAATTAGATGAGACTAAAGAGGTTAGAAAATAGACACACAACACTCTAACATACCCAAAATTTAGGTCTAAATGACTTAAATAGAAATTATGGCTTACTTTAAAAAAATTGGGTTAAGTGAAGGTGCTTAAATAGCAACTATACTTTAAATGCAACTAATGTTCCTATGAAATTGATGTTAAATTGTGAATGAAGTGTTGTGATTTTTCTATAAAATTGGTTGTCTGAGTACTACCACTATTCATGGGGAAGTGGACATGTTTCATTATGCTGTCGAAATTTCAGTAAAGCCTATGCATGAGTTATAAGATACATTTAGATACATGTGCATTTTACAAGAAATTCATAAAGGTTATGTTATAATAAAAGTTCCACTTAGGCCAGCCCCGGATTAAAGTTAAGGGGAATGGAACGATGGAAAGGTCGAGGAAAGTAAACACGGCATTCCTAGATAGGAATGAGCTCGATCCTTAGAAGCAAACTATTATGCAGGAGTTGAATGGCCAAGAACTCCTAGGGGACCAAGTAACGGAAAAGTTTAAGATACTAAGTTTTAAGGATGAGTACCTGCATGGTTGCATTACATAGCCATTGTTAGTTGTATATAGATTGACTATTTCATTCATTGATGTTATCTGTTTATTTATTCTGCTCATTACTCTATATATTGCCTTATAGTATTTTATTCTATTTCTTTTGCTGTCTCAAGTAAAATAGAACCTTGCCTCAGACTAGGTATTTCTTAAACTTATTAAATGTGGGTGGTTCACTTTGATGCCATTTTTTATATAATTAAACGAAAATCGAGGCAACTGAGAATGAATGCGACGCTAATTTAATATAGTACTCAAATCCTACTGAGAATTTCTTCAAATTCTCATCTCATTTTATGTTTTCGCGTCATTCTCAAACACTGGCGGTGGATACGACGGCCGTACTGTTCATTGAGATTCCTGACATGCAGCTTCATTATGACCCTGTGTTCGACTCGTTGTACATAGTTGGTTCCTGCTACTTCTGTCTCTATCTCTTTAGTAATAGGAATTTTGCTGCTCCTCTATTTCACCCTGCATTCGACCCTACATGTAGCACACCCTGCTCCTCCTCCAGCACCCGCAGCGCTCGCAGCCCTTACAACCCTCCACTAGCGTCATCTCCACAGGTGGTCTCGGACATTCCTCTCAATCCTGAGAACAACCCATCTGAGGCTTCCAGCTCGCCCTCCTCCTCTTCGGGATCTAGTGCTGATTACTCCCTAACTGAGGTTGATATGGCCAATGGCTACATGACCAAGTAGACTTCAACCCACAAGCTACATTTAACAGTATGGCCCCCTTTTGGCAATGTGTAGCCTTGGGCCATAGATTTAGCCAGATGTACATAGTTATGTAGATCAACTAGTTGAAATGTCCTCTAAGGACCTTGTAGGACTACTTTCACTAATACGGGCCTTATGTCTTTTTAGTGCATACTGGCCCCACATATGTATCCTCTTTTGAACCTGTACATAAACTGAAGCATTAGCTTCCGATATATATATGTATGTATACAACTGATGATACATTACTTATCGTTATCTTTTCTGTTGCGCTTTTTATTAATTTTTAATGTTTTGCGATGCCGGTCATGTTTATTACATACAGAGCACCACTTCTCCCGTTTACATATATATATATATATCTATATATATATATATATATATATATATATATATATATATATATATATATATATATATATATATATATCTACGCTCCAAGATATATTTTGTCAAAAAAAAAGAGAAAAAAGGGCGTATAATATAATGAATAAATAATAAACGGAATACTAACACGGTAACGCAACTACTAAATTTTATGCTATGACTTAAGCATAACATTAAATTGGTAAGGTGTTACACAGCATGGTCAGGGTTATGACCTATGCCTCCAAGCAACTCAAGTAGCACAAGTAGAACTACCCTACTCATGACTTAGAGATGGTAGTGGTGGTCTATTCACTGATAGTGTGTAAACACTACTTGAGTTAACACAAATGCACTATACAATTTAATGTCAAGATCTAGAAGCTAAAGGGTACAAGTAGCTGGAGCAAACTAGAGGGAAAATGGGGCTTTGGTTATGAAACAGAAGAAGAAAAAGAAGAATAGAGAAGATGGATGAATACATAGAATGAAGAAGAGAATGAGAGAGAGGCATTAGGCAATGTCTCTGTCTCTGATGCCTTTATCTCTTAAAACAAAAACTAACAAATTGTTTATTATTAGGGTATTAATTCTATAATACCCGATACAAAGATTAAGTGTTAGATAGATAAATTTCAAGTTTGTTTGAATTATGCACTTTGGTATGATCTTTTAATTGGGATTATTGAATATTTGGAAGTTATTGGAGTGGAAAAATGCTAACAAAAGTGATTGAGGCTTAAATTTTGCCCCAAAAAAAAAATTTCTGGAGAGCTAGCACTCAAGTGCCAGCTTTGGGCGCTCGAGCGCCAGATTTGCTATTTGGTTGACCTTCAGGTAGTTGGACGCTCAAGTGCCAAAAAGTGGCACTCAAGCGCCAGCTGCGAAATGGAGTCGTTGGAGTTTCAGGTGCTTGGGTGTTCAAGCACTAGGAATTTCCCACTCGAGTACTACACATCAGAATCAAAATTGAGCGTTTTTAATTGTTGGGTGCTCAGGCGCCCGAAAAGCGGGTGCTCCGCATGACATAAGATTGGGGTTTCAACCCCCTTCTTCATTTTTCACCAATCTCTCTCTCTGTTCCTTCCTCTCTTATCCTTCTTCTTCCCTAATGGATTCCATCAATTCTTCACCCATTTTTACTCAAAATCTATCACCAAATCTGTAACACCCTCCATTATATAAGCCATGCTCGAGTCATGGAGCTATATAGAGAGGTTGTCACGGTGCTAATTAAAATGTGGAAAATATAATACATGGCCCTGCAATTGTACAATTTATTACTAAAATATAGTTCATAAATTTGATCATTTCTGATATATAGGGAATAAAATAATTACAATTTAGAAGAGATTGTGACTAATATAACACACAGAACTCGCTTCCGCTAGTCATCAACTAGTTTTAGTAGTCTCTTGATTTAGTTCGCCCCCAAATCTTGAACAGTGAACGTCCTAGTACTCCACCTTGCACTTGATTTCCAACTTAGGTACTGGAATATTTACAGAAAAGAAAACATACAAGCAAATAGAGAGAACCTATGGTTCTCAGTAGGTAAACTCAAACCATATAGTGTCATCATAAACATTCCAGCCGCTTCGGTTTCTTATAAAAAAAAATGTGAGCATATATACACAACTAGTAGTTGATTTTTAAGTTGAAAGCATCTTTCTTGAAGCGAGTTATATTTTAACAACCACTTGCCATATCATATAACGGTCATATAAAGATGAATAGTATAATATGCTTCAACAAGAAACATAATAACATTATGACTTAACAAGAAAATTGAAGATACACCTAAAGATGCTCATACTTGACTGTATACAAGTGCACTTAACTTAATTCGTATCTTTCTTTAACTTGCAACTTGATCTTCATAGTCCTTTCCATTACTTGGTCCCCTGGGAGTTCTTGGCCATTTAGACTCTTGGGTAATAGTCTGCTTTTCAGGATCGAGCTCGTTCCTATATAGGAATGCCGGGTTTACTTTCCCCGACCTTACCACTGATCTATTAACCTTAACTTTAATCCAAGGCTGGCCCAAATATTATGGAATTTTTATCATAACAAAACTCTTATCTTCATCATAACAAAATCTTTATGAACTTCTTGAAATGCACATGGATTTGAATGTAGATTATAACTCATGCATAGATTTTACCGAAGTTTTGGCAACATAGCGGAACATGTCCGCTTACCCATGAATAGTGCCAATACTCAGAACATCCACTTTTCAAAGAAATTATAACACTTTATTCATGTTTCAAACATCAAATTCATGGCACAATTACTGAAATTAAAACATAGTTGCTGTCTCATTCAACCCAGTTTTTGTAAATCCAGTCACAATTGCTATTTAACTCATCTGGACCTTAATTTTGGATATGTTAGAGTATTATGTGTCTATTTTCTAGCCTCATTAGTCCCATCTCATTTTGACTTGTATAGCCCAAGATATTCAAGTTTTATCCCAGCCTGCCCTGTAGCTAACCAGAATTACACATATAAAAGTAAAAATCCACTAAAAATTGAAAACTGGCTCAAATCATACGAAGTTGGTATCATATTAAAGCTAACAGAACAAGCTTTCATTTGTAAAAAACTCCATTTCATTTGCTTTAGTACGGCTCGAGTTATAAAGCCCCGAGATTTGACCTTCTTGAACTGCCCTGTTTTGGCCTGATTTGGACATAGGGCAACTTCTTTGAACCACTGGGAGCAAACGGGACTGTATCTGACTCGAAAATTTTATCGAATGTTCTCCTATGTGTAAGCTTTCTAACAAAGTTGTTTTATCCAAATTACAAGTTGTGTAGAGCAAGTTATGCCGTGAACAACCTAGTCTGCCCAATATCAACCTTTACAATCTAGGTCAAACTTCCAAAATTCATATCTTTCTCAATACTAATCCAATGACCTTATATGATATATGTATGGAAAGCCTTGAATGTCTAGTTTCATATCTCATAAAATTTAACCAGTTGTAGGCGGAGTTGTACACTCCGCCATACAACTGCCGAGGGAATTTGGTTTTCCAGCCCCTCATATCTTCTTATTCTCACCCTTTCCTACTTCTTAATCAATCGAATTTAAATGCAAAGCAGCCAACAACCAGTCAAAAATCATTATATTCATTCACTAAACACATTAAGAAGTGAGAAAATAAAGCCAAAAGTCAGTCACCTGCAATCAGAATAACAAGAACAAATTTAAACCTCTACCTCTTTATATGTGATCTTGCTAAGTTTTGGAGTTGGATTGATGGAATCTTATCAAACTTGAAGGTTTGATGGAGTTGGTTGAGAGAAGAAGAAAAGAAGAAGAGGAGAAAAGAAAAATGAAAGCTGGAATCAAAGGAGAAGTGGCGTAAGTCAGCATAAGATGAGAAGAGAAAATCTGATTTAAATACAAAGAAGGTAGTTAGAATTGTGAGTATTGATTGGCCAAATTTCTCGTGGCTGATTTCCAGCCATGCTTCTTTCCTTTTTTGCGGCTCCATTTTGCCTAAAAATTGGAACTCATTTTCATTCTGTCTAAACTCGGAACTCGTCTCCATTCAGCATAAAGTCAGAACTCATGTCCATCTTATTTGAACTTGGAGATCCATTCGAAGGTCGGAACTCGCGTTACTTGGAAATAGATTATTAGATCGGAAATTGTGTTCATTTTCTTTGAAACATAAAGTTGGAGATCAGAAATCACAACAAATAAATCACTTTAAGATCGATGGTCAAAGATAAGACTATGAAACTATGAAACGTAAAAGACTTAAACTCCGAAGTCGAGGATGTTACATAAACTTGGAAGTTAGTATCAGAACTTAAAACCTTATACCCACTTATCGGAAATCGAAAACTAAGACGCTTTAAAACTCTTACATGTAATGCTAAAACTTGGTCCAGGATCAATATCGGAGATTGATTCTAAGCATAACCACGAAAGTTGGGAATCAAAACATTAACCTTATGTACCAGGAAATCAGAACTTATATATAATATTGGAACTCCCAATTCAGTCTCGGAAGTCAATCACAAACTCAAACTCGGGAATATCAATAGGAATGAAAAAGCTCTTGAAATAAATTTGGAGATCGGAACTCATGTCTAACTTGGAAATAAACTAGGACATTGGGAATCACGTCCATTTTGTTTGGACCTTGAAGGTTAAGTCGGAAGTCAGAAAATTATGCCCGTTTTATTTGAAACTCGAAGATGAAATCGGAAATAATGTCCATTTTATTTGAAATTTGAAGATGAAGTCGAAAGTCAGAAATCATGGAAACTTGAAGATGAAGTCGGAACTCATGGTGGATGTTACATTACTACCCTCCTTAAAAAAAAAAAATTTGTCCTCAAAATTTAGTACATTAAAAGAGTTCAGGATACTCTTTCTTCATGTCTGATTCTAATTCCCAAGTGTAATCCTCGACATCTACTTTTCCCCATGCTACCTTTACCAACTGCATAGTTTTGTTTCGAAGTTGCCTACTGCTTCTGTCTACGATCCGTGCTGGCTGTGCATGGAAAGTTAGATCCTCTTTTAGCTGTATTGGCTCGGGTTCTAGAAAGTGTGTAGGGTCAGGCTGATACTTTCTGAGTTGAGAAACATGGAAGACATCATGAAGGTTTGACAGATGTGGAGGTAAAGCGATTCGGTATGCAACTGATCCGATTCGCTTCAAGATTTGGAAGGAACCGATAAAGCGGGGACTTAGCTTCTTGACCTTAATGGCTCTACTTATCCCTGTTATAGGCGTAACCTTCAAAAAATACATGGTCTCCTTTTTGAAATTCCAGAGGTTTCCTCGTGGGATCTGTGTAACTCTTCTCACGACTTTGAGCGGCAAGCATCTTGCTTTGAATCTTCTTGATCTACTCAGTGTCCATCTTCCTAGAGGGTCACCCATCTTAATATTACTCATGTCCAAGCATGCTTAACTATGGAATTCTGATGGAACCTAGTGCATTCGTGATGAACGCATCTAATTTGGCCCAAGGTATGGAAACTCTTCTGACTGCCTCTAATTCGGATATTGTAACTTGCCTCTTATAGGGCACATTTCCAAATCCTCTTCGATCTTATATTGGTGCATCGTCCGATTTTGCTTAGGGTGCATTGAGTCTATTGCATTTATGACCAGTGTTAAGGCAACCCTGCTTGATATTTCATACACAATCTTATTTACGTCGTACTCCCTTACTAGGTAGCTTTTCTCCTTTTAATGGGCCAGTCAGAAACCTAAACTTCCTCTTTTCCTACCTCGTTCCTACCATGTTCTACTATTCCTGCAGAAATTTGTCCGTTTTCACTTGTCAGGATGCCCCCTGGTCCATCGGAACTTGTTGCATACTTTAAGTCCTTATTATTCTTGCCTACATCTAGATACATTCCTTATCGAGTTACTCCACCCATAGCATATATAATGGTACCTAAAGCCAATTGTTAGACTTTGCCTTTCTCCTCTAAACAGCCTCATTTCTCTATTAATAACATGTTGAAGATGATCCTATCATCTAGTTCTTGTGGTGGCTGAGGTTGATAGAATTTGAATGTGACTAGATTTTCTAGCACTCCCTCGTATACCTGAAAGGTAGGAAAATTACACTTGGTTCATATGCCACCTCTAGTCTAAAAGTGCTCCTACTTCAGGTTAGTAGGAGATATACTGCCTCTCTCTCTCGTTACACTTATAAGTTCATCTATTTTTTCATACCATGTATAACCATATCTCCATCTTGATTCAATATATAATTAGATGGGCCTCTTTATAGTTTACTCAACTGTTTCCCTTTTGAAGCCAAGATTCTACTTAGTACTCTTCCAATTTCCACTCGCTACAAGGTCTCCATTCTCCAGACAGAGACTTAAAAGGTCTCCCGTATACCTAACTGAAGCTTCTGCCCTTAGCTTCTTTCACTGATTCTCTGCTTCATTCGTCCACTCTACAAATTTTTTAATGAAGAATCAGGTCTTTATAATGTGGTATTACCACAATCTAAAATAAAAACTATTGACTGAATTTGCTGGCGAGGCACCTTCGGGGTAATCTCATCTATGAGGAAAAATAAGGGCATTATCCATGCCACATAAGATAACCTTATCAGCAGGTATTCACCTTACTTCTGTTGAGTATTAAAGTTACAAAACCAGGTAGAGGAATCCCCTAGATTCAATCAGGGAGGATAGTCTAGATTAGTAATCACAATAAAGCTTGAAATAAGCCCCATCAGGGCGAAGATGATTCTTACTCAGCTCGTCTCAAACTAAGAGCCTACCCTTGATGATGGGAAATCTTCAGCTACTCGGCAACACTTTACAAACAACCCTTTCTGATATAACTACATTTACTATGTCCATAGCAAACCGTCCGACATAATTCCTTTGCTTGAATCCCCAATTCTCTGCACTCCTTAACTTACTTAATTGTCTACCCCTTTATGCCATCGCTACTTCCTAGGAGTCTTATCCCCAATAATCATGTATAAAAACTTTCTAATAAGCATGCTATGTGTTTTAGGCCTCTGTTTGCACAAAACATTATATTGAGGTGATCAAGCTCAACTTTCAGTCAAGTGCCATAGATAGTCCACAACACTCATAGCAAAACTACCATGCAAAATCCTCTATGTCCTCGTCATGTGAAGACCTAAAGTATGGTTTATCTAGACTCTCATAGTATACCTTAGAAGCATAGTTAGTCCATCCATGGGCCTATATAGGATGAATTGCTTTGATACCAAAATGTAACAGCCTCCATTATATAAGCCATGCTCGAGTCATGGAGTTATATAGAGATGTTGTCACGGTGCTAAGAGAACCTTTAAAATGTGGAAAATATAATACATGGCCTTGCAACTGTACACTTTATTACTGAAATATAGTTCATAAATTTCGTCATTTCTGATACATAAGGAATAAAATAATTACAATTTAGAAGAGATTGTGACTAACATAACACACAGAAATTGCATCCGCTAGTCATCAACTAGTTTCAGTAGTCTCTTGATTTAGCTCGCCCCCAAATCTTGAATAGTGAACGTCCTAGTACTCTGCCTTGCACTTGATTTCCAACTTAGGTATTGGAATGTTTATGGAAAAGAAAACATACAAGCAGACAATGAGAACCTATGGTTCTCAGTAGGTAAAATCAAACCATACAGTGTTATCATAAGCATTCCAGCCACTTCAATTTCTTATAAAAAAAATGTGAGCATATATGCACAACCAGTGGTTCATTTTTAAGTTGAAAACATCTTTCTCGAAACAAGTTATATTTTAACAACCACTTGCCATATCATATAATAGTCATATAAAGATGAATAGTATAATATGCTTCAACAAGAAACATAATAACATTATGACTTAATAAGAAAATTGAAGATGCACATAAAGATGCTCATACTTGACTGTATTCAAGTGCACTTGACTTAATTCGTATCTTTTTTTAACTTGCAACTTGATCTTCATAATCCTTTCCATTACTTGGTCCCCTGGGAGTTCTTGGCCATTTAGACTCTTGGGTAATAGTCTGCTTTTAGGACCGAGCTCTTTCCTATATAGGAATGCTGGGTTTACTTTCCCTGACCTTTCCACCGATCTATTCCCCTTAACTTTAATCTGGGGCTGGCCCAAGTATTATGGAACTTTCATCATAATATAACTCTTATATTCATCATAACATAATCTTTATGAACTTCTTGAAATGCACATGGATTTGAATGTAGATTATAACTCATGCATAGATTTTACAGAAGTTTCGGCAACATAACGGAACGTGTCCGCTTAACCATGAATAGTGCCAATACTCAGAACATCCATTTTTCAAAGAAATCATAACACTTTAGTCATATTTCAAACATCAAAACACTTTAGTCATATTTCAAACATCAAATTCATGGCATAATTACTGAAATTAAAACATAGTTGCTGTCTCATTCAACCCGATTTTTGTTAATCCAGTCACAATTGCCATTTAACTCATGTAGACCTCAATTTTGGATATGTTAAAGTATTATGTATCTATTTTCTAGCCTCATTAGTTCCATCTCATTTTGACTTGTATAGCTCAAGATATTCAAGTTTTATCCTGGCCTGCCCTGCAGCTAGCTAGAATTACACACATAAAAGTAAAAATCAGCTAAAAATCGAAAACCAGCTCAAATCATACAAAATTGATATCATATTAAAGCTAACAGGACAAGTTTTCATTTCAAAAAAAGTTCTATTTCATTTGCTTTTGTAGGGCTCGAGTTATAAGCCCTGAGATTTGACCTTCCTGAATTGCCCTATTTTGGCCTGGTTTGGACATAGGGCAACTTCTTTGAACCACTGGATGCAAATGGGACTATATCTGACTCAAAAATTTTTATGGGATATTCTCCTATGTGTAAACTTTCTAACAAAGTTGGTTTCTTCCAATTCCAAATTGTATAGAGCAAGTTATGCCCTGAACAACCTAGTCTGCCCAATATCAACCTTTACAATCTAGGTCAAACTTCCAAAATTCATATCTTTCTCAATACTAATCCAATGGCCTTACATGATATATGTGTGGAAAGTCCTGAATGTCTAGTTTTATATCTCATCAAATTTAACTGGCTGTAGATGGAGCTGTACACTCCGCCATATGGACTACCGAGGGAATTTGGTTTTCTAGCCCCTCACATCTTCTTATTCTCATCCTTTCCTACTCCTTAATCAATCAAATTTAAACACAAAGCAGCCAACAACCAGTCAAAAATCATCATATTCATTCACTAATCACATTAAGAAGTGAGAAAATAAAGCCAAAAGTTAGTGACCCACAATCAGAATAACAAGAACAAATTTAAACTTCTACCTCTTTGTATGTGATCTTGCTATGTTTTGGTGTTGGATTGATGGAATCTTATCAAACTTGAAGGTTTGATGGAGTTGGTTGAGAAAAGAAGAGAAGAAGAAGAGGAGAAAAGAAAAAGGAAGGCTGGAATCAGAGGACAAGTAGCGTAAGTCAACATAAGATGAGAAGAGAAAATCTGATTTAAACACAAAGAGGGTAGTTGGAATTGTGAGTGTTGATTGGCCGACTTTCCTATGGCTGATTGCCAGCCATGCTTCTTTTGTAACACCTTACCAGACAAAGTATTATGCTTAAGTCATAATAAAATTATCCGATAAGTGATTACGTGTACTACTGGTTTAATTCTACTTTCTGTATTTGTACTAATTACTCGCATAAGGATACTTAATCGCATAATAAAAATTCCTGCATGACGGCGGAATAAATTCTGATTAATCGGTATACTGTAAGTAACATAATATAAATAAGAGTGCAATAAGGACGGAATTTCTGCAACATATATATATATACATAAACATCTGCTTTATCTGTTTGACAAAACGATACAAGGTAAAAAAAATATGAGGCCGCTAGCACAAAATAAAACGGCCGGTCTCTAAGAACTCTACCCTGAGTGGTCCCAATGGGACATTTCATATACTACCCCTAATCCATACTCATCTATTCACGACCTAGATTATCAAAAGAGGGTCATTCTATACATCTACTACCACTACAGTACACCTACTATCTAAGCAGAATCCGAAGAGAGAAACCCATTCGCCATGGGTGCATCTGCAGGAGGGTGACCCGTACTGGGAGCAGAGGAAGAGGAAGAACTCGCTGCCTCCGATGGGTCCTCCTCTGACATCGAGGCGGAGAGCATCGGCTGTGGTGGCGAAGCAGGAGGGGCCATAGGAGCGGGGGCTGCTGGTGCGGCTGGTCTTCTTTGGAGGAGGTGGGAATGGTCAGCCACATGAAGTGGAATGGCGATGTATGGGACAGCGGGATCAAGCAGGGGATGCATCGTGGTACGGCAAAATCTCTGCGGAAGAAGAAATATAAATGAAACTTTTGCACGGATATATATACAGAGTCCAGAAATGGATCGATGTGTATGTGAAGCTCAAGGAACTCAATGAAGAGGACTCCTATCGCGGCATGCTCCATAGTCTGAGAATGACGCGGTAATATACAGTAGGGTGAGAAATAGAAATTTCTCAGTAGGAATTCCTAGTTCTAAACATGTGTCATCGCTGTTATTCTCAGTTGTTTCGGTCATGCAATAATTTTCAAATAGTATGGTAAAATAATAAAATTTAACTTAAATACTCATTTGTAAAGCATACACCAAAACAAGTTCAATTTTAATTAACTAATATACTAAGGTACTCAAATAGTAATCACAGCGGAACAATAGCGAGTTACGAATAAACAGAGATCTAGAACAATCAATAGAAAAGTGTTACACTGTACATATGCATGTGCAATGAGAAGATGCATCTTATTCTTGGAGGCTTTCGCCCATTAAAACTTATTTCCATCATTGGTCCCCCGGGAGTCATTGGCCATATACTCCTGGGTAATAGTCCGCTTTTCAGGACCGAGCTCGTTCCTATACAGGATGGCCGCGTTTACTTTTCCCGACCTTCCCACTGATCTATTTCCCTTAACTTATTCCGGGGCTGGCCCAAGTGATATGGAATTCTTTATCATATCATAAAATGAATGCACATTTAACTTGTCTCTTTATGTATGATGCACTCAAGTTGTCATAGGCATTCATAACATATAAACTTCTTACCGAAATTTCAGCAGCATAACGGATCGAGTCCGCTTCCCCGTGAATAGTGCCAGACAACCAGTACATTTATACAATTTACAATTTCAGTATAGGGCAACAATTATACATGTACATTCATAACACAGATCAACAATCTCAAATTAACATCAATAGGGTTCCAGTTTAACCCCATCTGTTCTGCCCGAATTTAGTGTGCCTCACCTTTCAGTCAATTCAACTCATAAAAATCTGATTTTTGGATATGTCACTGCCCCATATGTCTAGATTCTAACCCTTTTTGTCCCATCTCATTTTGATGTCTACAACTCTAGATATAAACAATCTACCTTAGCCAGCCCTATTCTCAGCCAGAATTGGGTCCTTTTAAGTAAAAATACACTAAAAATAGAAAATAAGTGAATTCATACGAAATTTATGTCAAATTAAATCTATCAGAACAAGCTTTTAAATGAACTAAGTTTTATGTCATTTGCATAAGTATATTCGGACTTATGAGTCTCGAAACTTGGCCTTACTAACCTGCCGTGGTCCAACCCGGTTTAAACTTAAGCCAAATTCCTTAGTGCACTGGGAACAAACGACTAGGATTTTGGTTCTGAAATTTTTATGGCATATTCCTCTACATGACTTTCAAAAAAATTTTGGTTCACTCAATTTGAAGTTGTGTAGGGTGAGTTATACCCTTCTCAACTCATACTATCCGGGTAAGAACCCAGATTTCTAGGTCTAACTTCAAAAATTCATAACTAATTCTATACTAATCCAATGGTCTATTATGATATGTGTATGGAAAGCCCTAGATATCTAGTTTCATATAAAAATGGTCTCATCAAATTTAAACGGCGGTAGGCGGAGCCGTACACTCCGCCGTACGGACCGCCGAGGGAAATCCTATCCTGCTTCTAGGTTTGTCTCCTCCCTTCAAGTTATTTGCCCCCAAATCCAATTTTAATCACAACATTCATGCAAAATCAATCATAAAACATCATCATCACTCTATAAAACATCCAAATCTCAGATTAGACAAACCCCACATGCAGCCCCAAATCAAAGAAACAAGATGAGAAATAGGATTTCCTACCTTGTCTTGAGTAGTTTGGCTGATTTTGTGTTCTTGGATGGTGGTGGCTTGGGATGAAGCTTGAAGATGGATGAGAATGGAGTAGAAAATGAGAGCAAGGAGAAGAGAAATAAGGGAGTTTCAGCTGATGGAGGGGTCAAAATTTTGCTGATGGAGAAAGAGAAAAGGAAGTGAGATATTTGGAAGTTGGCTTGATTTTCATTGGTGGACCTAAAATGGTCATAAAATCTAATTCAATCCTCCTCATCTAATGGCTATCTAGGCACCACTTGGGGGAGCATTTGGCTGAATCTTGGCCATTGATTCTAGGGCTCTCATGGTTTAATTTCTACTGGTCCAGTTCCGATAGTTGGAAATACCGAAATCCTACCGATTTCCTTTAAATCGGTAAATCGGTTTGAAATTGTTCTATGAAGTTTTCTATGCTCCCAACCTAATTCTATCTAGCCTAACCCTTTTAAGTTACACTTGATTGGCCTTAAGTAAATGTTTAATCAAGTTCTGATTAAACTCACTTATTTGATTAAAAACCGAATAATTCAGTTGTTAACGGTAAATTTTTCGGTCGTTACATTTTACCCTCCTAAAAAAAGAATTTTGTCCTCAAAATTTGGTACCTGAGAATAATTCAGGGTGTTCTCTCCTCATATCAGATTCTAATTCCCACGTACAATCTGCTGAGTCTTCACGTCCCCATGCTACCTTCACCAATTGTATCGCTTTGTTCCGCAAGTGTTTGACGCTCATATCCACTATCCGTGCTGGGGGTACATGAAAAGTCAAGTCATCCCTTAATTGGATTGATTCAGGTTCCAGTAAGTGAGCAGGATCCGGTTGATACCTTCTGAGTTGCAAAACGTGGAAAACATCATGAAGATTAGATAGATACGGAGGTAAAGCAAGTCGATAGGCGACTGGCCCGATTCGCTTTAAGATTTGAAAGGGACCTACAAAGCGAGGGCTTAGCTTTTTGACTTTGATGGCTCTACCTACTCCGGTTGTGGGTGTGATTTTTAGAAACACGTGGTCTCCTTCTTGAAACTCCAAGGGTTTCCTCCTGACATCCGCGTAGCTCTTTTGACGACTCTGAGCTGCAAGTATTTTGCTACGGATCCTTTTGATTTGTTCTGTTGTTTGTTTAACTAGTTCTGGACCTAGCAGATTCTGTTCTCCTAATTCATACCAACAGAGGGGAGATTGACACTTTCGTCCATATAAAGCCTCGTATGGGGCCATGCTGATGCTAGCATGGTAACTGTTGTTGTATGCGAACTCGGCTAACGGTAAGTATCGATCCTAACTCCTCCGTTGTTCCAGAATGTATGCTCTCAATATATCTTCCAGGGTCTGAATCGTTCACTCTGTTTGACCATCCGATTGCAAATGATATGCAGTACTTAGACATAGTTTAGTGCCAAATGCCTTCTGGAGCGCTCCCCAAAACCGTGAGGTGAACCTCGATCGGAAATGATTGTTGAAGGAACACCATGTAATCATACCACTTCTTGGATATATAATTGAGCCAACTTTTCTAGAGGAGAATTCGCTCGAATGGGTAAAAAGTGAGCAGACTTGGTTAGTCTATCCACTATGACCCATATGGCATCATATCCTGAGGAGGTCCTTGGTAAACCCATCACGAAATCCATGGAAATGCTTTCCCACTTCCATTCTGGAATCTCCAAGGGTTGTAATGTTCCTGCCGGCTTCTGATGTTCTATCTTCACCTTTTGGCAGGTTAAACATTTATTCACAAAATTGGCCACATCTGTTTTAAGGCCTGCCCACCAAAACATCTTTTTGAGGTCTTGGTACATCTTGTTTATGCCAGGATGTATAGTGAACTCACTCTTATGGGCTTCCTCCAAGACCTTCCCCCTGAGGTTGTCCTCTTTAGGTACACATATCCTCCCATGATATCACCATATTCCGTTTGCGTCCTAGGAAAATCCTGGTAGCTTGCCGGATTGTACCAGTTGCACTGTATGTTGGAAGTCATCGCTTTCTTGTTGTGCTTGCTTGATTTGGTCTTTGAAAGTACTAGTTATCTTAAGTTGGTGCAATTAGATAGCATTAGAAGTTACAGAGATCCCCAAGTTGAGGGTTTGGAAACTTTCTATAAGTTCTGCTTCCTTGATCATCATCCATGCCACTGTCAAGGATTTTCGGCTCAGGGCATCTGCTACCACGTTTGCCTTGCCTGGATGGTACTTCAGGTCAAACTCGTAATCTTTAAGAAACTCCATCCACCTTCGTTGCCTCATGTTTAATTCCTTCTGATCGAAAAGGTATTTCAAGCTTTTGTGATCAGAAAATACTTCAAACTTCACTCCGTAGAGATAATGCCTCCACATCTTCAAGGCAAACACTATCGCTGCCAGCTCGAGGTCATGCGTTGGATAGTTTCTTTCATGAGTTTTCAATTGCCTGGAAGCATATGCCACGACGTTTCTGTTTTGCATTAGCACACAGCCCAATCCTTTCTTAGAAGCATCATAGTACACTTCGAACGGTCCATGAGGATCCGGTAAGATAAGTACTGGGGTTGTGGTCAACTTTTCCTTCAATTCTTGGAAGCTCTGCTCGCACTCGGGTGTCCACTCAAATGGTGCATTCTTTCTGGTTAATTTAGTTAAAGGTAGAGCTATTTGTGAGAAGTTCTTAACAAATCTTCTGTAGTATCCTACCAACCCTAAGAAGATCCTGACTTCTGTAACTATCGTTGGTCGTTCCCAGTTTAATACTGCTTCCACCTTACTGGGATCCACTGAAATTCCTCCATGGGATACCACATGGCCAAGAAACTTTACTTCTTTCATCCAAAATTCACATTTGGATAACTTGGCATAAAGTTTCTTCTCTCTTAGAATCTGCAGAACTACTCGCAAATGCTTCGCATGCTCCCGTTCCATCTTCAAGTAGACAAGTATGTCGTTAATGAACACAACAACAAATTTATCAAGATATGGCCTGAATATTCAGTTCATGTAGTCCATAAATACTGCCGGTGCATTCGTCAATCCGAAGGACATCACAGTTTATTCATAATGTCCATAACAAGTTCGAAATGCCGTCTTCGGAATATTTTCTTCTCGGACCCAAATCTGGTGATATCCGGACCGTAGATCAATCTTGGAAAATACAGTAGCCCCTTGTAGCTGATCCATAAGGTCATCAATCCTTGGTAACGGATACTTGTTCTTGATTGTCACCTTATTCAACTGCCGATAATCCACACAGAGTCGCATGCCTTCATCTTTCTTCTTAACTAACAAGACTGGGGCTCCCCACGGTGATGCACTTGGCCTAATGAATTTCTTCTCCAGGAGTTCTTCAATCTGCCCCTTAAGTTCAGCCAGTTCCAAAGGTGACATGCGGTATGGTGCTAGAGATATTGGTCCAACTCCTGGTACCAATTCAATGGTAAACTCAATCTCTCTCTCGGGAGGAAACTCAGGGATATCCTCGGGGAATACATCCGGGTATTCTCTAACAACTGGAATGTTGTTTAACTCCTGATCAACCTCTATTACGCTGGTTGATAAGAAAATATACCCTTGACTTCTATTCCCACAAGGGTGCACTATTAAGGAATTTAAATAAAGACTTACGGGGATCACTGATTCAGAAGATGAAACAGGGGGGAGTATAATGGATTTATCGGAGCAATTTAGCAGGGCTTGGTTGGCAGAGAGCCAGTCCATACCCAGAATAATGTCAAGCCCGGACAAGGGAAGACAAATTAAATTAGCCGAAAAAGTGCGACCTCTTATTTGACAGGGGACATTCATACAGATATGGTTGGTTCTAACAGGCTCATTTGTAGGGGTAGAAACTAGCAGGTCATAGGGTAATTCGGAGATGGGTAGCTGCAGGGCTATCATGCAATCATGAGAGATGAAAGAGTGAGATGCACCTGAATCGTATAAAATGGTTAAGATCTTACCATTTACTTCACACGTGTCTTGGATCAAATCTTCTGACTTTTTGGCTTCCTGTGCATCCATGGTGAAAACTCTCCCTTGGCGTTGTGGCCTAGAAGTCGGTTGAGAATTTCTAGCTGGGCATTCATAGATTTTGTGGCCTGTTTTGCCACATCCAAAGCAGACATTTTGACCCGCCAAGCAGGGGCGGTCGCCATGATTTTTGCCACACTGGCTGCAGATCTGGTTTTCAAAAGGCCTTTGCGGTTGCTTGCCCTTATTGCTTGCTGGCTGGAACTTCCTCCGCTATTGTAAGTTGGGCTTGAACCTCGGACCTTGTGGAGCTAACCCCCTCTTAAACGTGTTGCTGGATGCCCTAGCAGCAACTAACTTCTTGTTGCAATCTTCCACCAAGCGGCACTTGTTCACCAAAGTAGGGAAGTCTCTGATCTCCATTGGCCCTATGGTGGCAAGAATGTCCTCTCTTAGCCCGCCTTCAAATTTCATACATTTCCATGCTTCTCGGGGTGCCGTTGATAAATAGTGGAAAATTTGCACAATTCCTCAAATTTGGCAATGTATTCCGACACGTTGCTATTTCCTTGACGGAGGTGCATGAATTCCAACTCCTTGGCATTGCGAACAGACGCAGGGAAGTACTTTTGGTAGAATGCATCTTTAAATACATCCCAAGTAATTTCTGTCTGGGATCCTTCTAATAATCATCGTGCGCCATTCCACCAGAATTCTGCATCAGCTTCTAACATATAGGTGGCAAAAGTCACCTTCTGACGGCTTGTGCAATCTAACATGAAGAAAATCTTCTCCATAGCTTTAACCCATTCGTCTGCTTTATCTGGGTCCAAGGCTCCCCTGAAGCTGGGTGGATTAGCCTTCCGAAACTTAGCAAATTTGAGGTATTCTAAATCCATCCCAGGGCCATTATGATTTCCCCCATGTTCTACCTCTGGTTGCCTTCCTAATTGGCCCATCATTTGAGTTGCTGCAGCTGTCTGTTCGCGCATAGCCTGCGCCATCTCTCGTATTGCGTCCAGGAATTCCGAGGATTCCTCTTGGGCTGGGGAAGTTCGCGGTCTACCTCGCCTCCCAGAAGCCATTAAGTTCTAAACACACAAAACAAGAGTAATTAAGTATATCAGGCTCAATACTAAGTTCGGTGTGCTAGTAAATAATAGCATACAATTAGGCAAACTCCTGCACGTACGTCCTGTCCGTATGGACAAGACTCAGAACATAATAAGATCTAGAAAATACAGAGCATATGTGAAGCATAGTTAGTCCAATCCCCAGGCCTATATTAGGATGAACTGCTCTGATACCAAAAATGTAACACCTTACCACATAAAGTATTATGCTTAAGTCACAATAAAATTATCCGATAAGTGATTACGTGTACTACTGGTTTAATTCTACTTTCTGTATTTGTACTAACTACTCACATAAGGATACTTAATCACATAATAAAAATTCCTGCATGACGGCGGAATAAATTCTGATTAATCGGTATACTGTAAGTAACATAATATAAATAAGAGTGCAATAAGGACGGAATTTCTGCAACATATATATATATATATATATATATATATATATATATATATATATATATATATATATATATACATAAACATCTGCTTTATCTGTTTGACAAAACGATACAGGGTAAAAAAAATATGAGGCCGCTAGCACAAAATAAAACGGCCGGTCCCTAAGAACTCTACCCTGAGTGGTCCCCATGGGACATTTCATATACTACCCCTAATCCATACTCATCTATTCATGACCTAGATTATCAAAAGAGGGCCATTCTATACATCTACTACCACTACAGTACACCTACTATCTAAGCAGAATCCGAAGAGAGAAACCCATTCGCCATGGGTGCATCTGCGGGAGGGTGGCCCGTACTGGGAGCAGAGGAAGAGGAAGAACTCGCTGCCTCCGATGGGTCCTCCTCTGACATCGAGGCGGAGAGCATCGGCTGTGGTGGCGAAGCAGGAGGGGCCATAGGAGCGGGGGCTGCTGGTGCGGCTGGTGCTGCTGGAGGAGGTGGGAATGGCTGGGCCACATGAAGTGGAATGGCGATGTATGGGACAGCGGGATCAAACAAGGGATGCATTAGGGGTACGGCAAAATCTCTCTGGAAGAAGAAATATAAACAAAGCGCTTTGCCAAATATATATACAGAGTCCAGAAATGGATCGATGTGTATGTGAAGCTCAGGGAACTCAATGAAGAGGACTCCTGTCGCGGCATGCTCCATAGTCTGAGAATGACGCGGTAATATACAATAGGGTGAGAAATAGAAATTTCTCAGTAGGAATTCCTAGTTCTAAACATGTGTCATCGCTGTTATTCTCAGTTGTTTCGGTCATGCAATAATTTTCAAATAGTATGGTAAAATAATAAAATTTAACTTAAATACTCATTCGTAAAGCATACACCGAAACAAGTTCAATTTTAATTAACTAATATACTAAGGTACTCAAATAGTAATCACAGCGGAACAATAGCAGGTTCTGAATAATAAACAGAGATCTAGAACAATCAATAGAAAAGTGTTACACTGTACATATGCATGTGCAATGAGAAGATGCATCTTATTCTTGGAGGCTTTCGCCCATTAAAACTCATTTCCATCATTGGTCCCCTGGGAGTCATTGGCCATATACTCCTGGGTAATAGTCCGCTTTTCAGGACCGAGCTCGTTCCTATACCGGATGGCCGCGTTTACTTTCCCCGACCTTCCCACTGATCTATTTCCCTTAACCTGTTCCGGGGCTGGCCCAAGTGATATGGAATTCTTTATCATATCATAAAATGAATGCACATTTAACTTGTCTCTTTATGTATGATGCACTCAAGTTGTCATAGGCATTCATAACATATAAACTTCTTACCGAAATTTCGGCAGCATAACGATCGAGTCCGCTTCCCCGTGAATAGTGCCAGACAACCAGTACATTTATACAATTTACAATTTCAGTATAGGGCAACAATTATACATGTACATTCATAACACAGATCAACAATCTCAAATTAACATCAATAGGGTTCCAATTTAACCCCATCTGTTCTGCCCGAATTTAGTGTGCCTCACCTCTCAGTCAATTCAACTCATAAAAGTCTGATTTTTGGATATGTCACTGCCCCATATGTCTAGATTCTAACCCTTTTCGTCCCATCTCATTTTGATGTCTACAACTCTAGATATAAACAATCTACCTCAGCCTGCCCTGTTCTCAGCCAGAATTGGGTCCTTTTAAGTAAAAATTCACTAAAAATAGAAAACTAAGTGAATTCATACGAAATTTATGTCAAATTAAATCTATCAGAACAAGATTTTAAATGAACTAAGTTTTATGTCATTTGCATAAGTATATTCGGACTTATGAGTCTCGAAACTTGGCCTTACTAAACTGCCGTGGTCCAACCCGGTTTAGACTTAAGCCAAATTCCTTAGTGCATTGGGAACAAACGACTAGGATTTTGGTTCTGAAATTTTTATGGAATATTCCTCTACATGTTAACTTTCAAAAAAATTTTGGTTCACTCAATTTGAAGTTGTATAGGGTGAGTTATACCCTTCTCAACTCATACTGTCCGGGTAAGAACCTAGATTTCTAGGTCTAACTTCAAAAATTCATAACTAATTCTATACTAATCCAATGGTCTATTATGATATATGTATGGAAAGCCCTAGATATCTAGTTTCATATAAAAATGGTTTAATCAAATTTAAACAGCGATATACGGAGCCGTACACTCCGCTGTACGGACCGCCGAGGGAAATCCTATCCTGCTTCTAGGTTTGTCTCCTCCCTTCAAGTTATTTGCCCCCAAATCCAATTTTAATCACAACACTCATGCAAAATCAATCATAAAACATCATCATCACTCTATAAAACATCCAAATCTCAGATTAGACAAACCCCACATGCAGCCCCAAATCAGAGAAACAAGATGAGAAATAGGATTTCCTACCTTGTCTTGAGTAGTTTGGCTGATTTTGTGTTCTTGGATGGTGGTGGCTTGGGATGAAGCTTGAAGATGGATGAGAATGGAGTAGAAAATGAGAGCAAGGAGAAGAGAAAGAAGGGAGTTTCAGCTGATGGAGGGGTCGAAATTTTGCTGATGGAGAAAGAGAAAAGGAAGTGAGATATTTGAAAGTTGGCTTGATTTTCATTGGTGGACCTAAAATGGTCATAAAATCTGATTCAATCCTCCTCATCTAATGGCTATCTAGGCGCCACTTGGGGGAGCATTTGGCTGAATCTTGGCCATTGATTCTAGGGCTCTCATGGTTTAATTTCTACTGGTCCGGTTCCGACAGTTGGAAATACCGAAATCCTACCGATTTCCTTTAAATCGGTAAATCGGTTTGAAATTGTTCTATGAAGTTTTCTATGCTCCCAACCTAATTCTATCTAGCCTAACCCTTTTAAGTTACACTTGATTGGCCTTAAGTAAATGTTTAATCAAGTTCTGATTAAACTCACTTATTTGATTAAAAACCGAATAATTCAGTTGTTAACGGTAAATTTTTCGGTCGTTACATCTTTCTTTTTTTGTTCCTCCATTTTGTCAAAAAATTGGAACTCGTTTTCATTCTGTCTAAACTAGGAACTTGTCTCTGTTTTGTGTAAAGTCAAAACTTATGTCCATCTTATTTGAACTTGGAGATCCATTCGGAGGTCGGAACTCGCGTCACTTGGAAATAGATTATTAGATCGAAAATTGTGTTCGTTTTCTTTGAAACATAAAGTCGGAGATCGGAAATCAAAGCAAATAAATCACCTTAAAATTGACGGTCAAAGACAAGACTATGAAACGTAAAAGACTTAAACTCAGAAGTCGGGGATGTTACATAAACTTGGAAGTTAGTACCAGAAAATAAAACCTTATACCCGCTTATTGGAAGTCGAAAACTAAGACGCTTTAAAACTCGTACACATAATGCTAAAACTTGGTCCAGGATCAATATCCGAGATCAATTATAAGCATAACCACGAAAGTCGGGAATCAAAACATTAACCTTATGTACCAGGAAATTGGAACTTATATATAATATCGGAACTCCCAATTCAATCTCGGAAGTCGGTCACAAACTCAAACTCGAGAATATCAATAGGAATGAAAAACCTCTTGAAATTAATTTGGAGATCGGAACTCATGTCTTACTTGGAAATAAACTCGGATATTGGGAATCACATCCATTTTGTTAGGACCTTGAAGGTTAAGTCGGAATTCAGAAAGTTATGCCCATTTTATTTGAAAGTCGAAGATGAAGTCGGAAATAATGTCCATTTTATTTGAAACTTAAAGATGAAGTCAGAAGTTGGAAATCATGGAAATTTGAAGATGAAGTCGGAACTCATGGTGGATGTTACAAAATCCATCCTTTCCTCATCATTATCCAAGCTTTGGGGGTTAATTTCTCTTTAAAGCTCTCTCTCTCATCTCTTAGAGAGAGAAAATGAAAGTGGAAGGAGACCCGCTGTTCTCCTCATACTCCACCGCCTTCCTCCACTCTCTAAGATAATTTTTGAGCTTAATCCTTGTTATTATACCTTGGATTAGTTAATTTCTTATGAATTCAAAGTTTAAGCATGTGAGGAAGATGTTAGGTTCAAGAATTGGGGGTTTTTGTGCTTTGTAAGTATTTCATGTTACTCTTTGGTCTTATAGGCTAATTAGTGTTTGAATTATAATGTTTTTGGTGCTAGATAACTTATGTTGTGACCATGAATCCATGACACAACCTACTAAGGCTATTCCTTCTCTTGGAATAGCACTGTGAGTTAATAACATATCTATAGCTAGCTAGTTTTAGTATATGCATAGTTTTATAAATGTTAAGTTCATGGGTTGAGTTATTAAAGTTCAAAGAAAGTGAAATAACATTTTAAGGTATGGCCTTATTGAATTCTTGAAAGAACCTTGGTATCTATTTTAACACATATGTGTGGGACAAGCTAGTATGGAAATTGATTTTCAATACTTGAATAATTTGATAGAAAGGATGAACTTTTATGTTTTTAGAAATTATGATGTTCTTGAAGCCAAAGTTTTGAGTAATTTGATAGAAATAGTTTAAATTTACTACTTTGAGAAAGAACTTTAGATACCTTAAGCTTGAAAGATTTGAAGGAATTATACCTTGAACCTATAGTTGATAGCACAATTAATTTACACATAATTTGATATAAAGAAGAATTTTAATAGCAAGAATTTAGAAAAGGTGAAGTTTTATGATTTTAGCAATCATGATGTTTTAAGACTAGTTTAAAGCTAGAAATGTTTGAAAAAAAGGAAATGTGTTTCAAAAGAGTTTTAGCCAAGGGCTCACATAAGGCATGGCGAAGACCCAGCAAGTGTGAATGCCTTCCTAAGGGGAGGAAACTGTAATAGAACTATTTGCTAATGGCAGTAGCATTAGTCTTGGTACACCTCATATAATCTAGCTAGCAGGGTCATTGCTAGCCTGGCATGTTTGGTATGGATGTCAAAAATCCCCACTTTGCAGGGATCCCCTCAGGGACTACCCTATTCTGGGACCTGTGCTCGGGGATTTTTTCCCTACGGGGACTAGGATAGGGAGAAAAGTCCTCTCATAGGAGGTTCAGGGACGGCGGCAGGGATTAGTCTCCCGCCCCGTGAAGACCCTGTATGTATGAAAAAACCACATTACCCTTACTAAATATCTATTATATCTATACATATTTATACTTTTAGGTAATTTCACCTATATTTATTTAATTTAATAATTTAAAAATATTACCAACCCTAACCTATCCTGACTCATTGCACTCAGTTTCTCATTATCCCCAATTTTGAACCATTGTTCATTCAACCGTTCCCCACCCCCTTTTCTTCTTCTTGTTCTTCTTCTTCTTCAACGTAACAGCAGCCCCGTCCACTATCCGTGTCTCAACCCAACAGCACCATCGCCTCTTAGCCCTCCAACACAGTTGATTTTTGCTTCTTTTTTCTCTACAGTTGCTTCTTTTTCTCTGCACCACAGCTGCAGATCACATTTCTGCTTCTTTTTCTCTGCACCACAATTGCAGATCGGGTTGCTGCTTCTTCTTCTCCACAGCTGCTTCTTCTTCTCTGCACCACAGCTGCAAATAGTGGTTCCTCTTCGTCTCCTCCATGACTTCTGTAGCCATCCCGACGTGTTTTCCACTGATTTGGGTCAAGGTGAGTTCACTAGGCATCCTTGTACACTCCTTGCTTTGGGCTCTTGTGAAGCTTCTCAGATTTGCTATTGTTTATAAGAAAATTTGATGAGGAGCCTTCACTTGTGTCCCCAACTAGGCTTGATTTCGCTATGGCCAAATTCCTTCCTAAATCCTTGCCATTAAGTCCCTGCCTCAAGCATCCAAGGAGTCTAGTGTTAATTTCTTATTACTTTCAGTTTTATGCAATCAAAACCTATTTTTTCATTACCACTGCCAATGATGAAGGGCAAGCTCAGTTGCTGTGCATTACACTTCCTTTGTTTTCTATTGATGTTACCTTATGTTCGTTTTACTTCTCTTGTTTTTTTTTTTTTTCCACATTTTGAACTGTACATGTGCATTTTGCTGTTTGGTGGTCGTAGGAACAATGTGAGCATAACAATGAGCAAATGCCCTTGGTTTATTTAGGCTTCTGTTCTCTATTTTTGGGTAGAAGTAGGAACAGAGCTTTAAGAGTGAAATTAAATTCTTAACTTCTCACTTTGGATACTGGAAGTTTTAGCTTTATATTATTGAACTTAGAGCATTCTATGTTGGCTTATTCTCTCATGTTGGGTGTGTTTTAGTTTTATGCAATTTAAATAAATTAGTATTAATTGTTATTTATTTAAGGTATTTATTGTGATGCAAGAGGATGAATAGTAGTGACCCTGATACTTCTGTGGGGAGCAATCAACTTCCTAATCATTATGATGCACAACAACCTTTAATAGAAGAGAACCAAGATCAAGCTCTTGTGACTCCTCCTAATGAAACAAATGAAGCACAAACAAAAGAAGTCAATGAGCCATCTAGTCCAAATAAAAGAGGATTAACATCGGAGGCATGGGCACATTTTAGGAGGGAGAAAATAGATGACAAGTAGAAGGCAATATGCAAATATTGTGAAAGAAAGCTTGGAGGTGAGACTAGGCAAGGTACTAAGCATTTACATGATCATATTAGAACTTGTAATCTTCGTACTATGAGGGGTCCAAAGCAATCAATATTAAAAATTGTGGCACAATCATCATTTTCAATAGGAGGTAGGAGTGAATCAGTTTTGGCTAGACATTATACATTTAATCAAGATGTTGCAAGGAAAGAACTTGCAAAGATGATTGTCTTACATGAATACCCTATTTCAATGGTTAAACATGGTGGTTTTAGATCATTTATGGGTGTTGTCCAACCTTTGTTCAAAGCAATTTCACGAAATACAATGAGAAGTGATATCATGAAGATGTATGAGAGTGAGAGAAGTAAAGTTTTGAAATTGCTTGAAAAGAATAGAAGCCGTATTGCTATAACTACTGATATGTGGATTACAATCAATCAAAACAAAGGGTACATGTCAATTACGGCCCATTTCATTGATGATAATTGGACTTTGCAAAGTCAAATTGTGAGGTATTCTCTTACCTTGAAGTTTTTTTTTAGGTTTCTTTTTTTCATCTTTTCATTGTAAATGTTATGAATGATTATTGAATATATTATTTATAATTATTGATTTTAGGTTTATTTATGTGCCTACACCACATACTACTGAAGTTCTTAGTGATGTTTTGGTTGACTGTTTGTTTGATTGGAATCTGGATAGAAAATTGTCAACGTTAATTGTTGATAATTATAGTACAAATGATGCCATGATTGAGCGTGTCTTTGATAGGATTTCACTTTTTTCATTTGTTTTGAGAGAAACTTTATTTCACATGCATTGTTGTGCTCATATTATAAATTTGATTGTGAGAGATGGCATGTCTACAATATATGCTTCTATTGAAAGAATTACGGAAAGTGTTGTTTATTGGGTTGCAACACCAAAAAGGGAAGAAAAGTTTGTTAAGACTTGTAGGCAATTGAATGTTAATTAGTCCAAGAAGCTTGCGCTTGATTGTAGAACTAGATGGAATTCTACATACTTAATGCTTGTTTCTGCATTACCATATCAAGAAGTTTTTGAGTGCTTAAGATAACGTGGGTCTCAATATAGATGTTTGCCAAGTGATGATGATTGGAAAATGGCAACTGACCTTGTTGAAAAGTTGGAAATATTTTATAGTGTCACTGAGTTATTCTTTGGTACTCAATATCCAACTTCTAATGTGTATTTTCCAAAAGTGTGTAAAATTAGATTGACTTTGTCTGAGTGGCTTCTTTCTCCTTGTAACATCCCGATTTCCGATTTCGGCTTCGCCGTCAAGACTGATTCATTCCGATTTCCGACTTCATCTTTAGATTTCAATAGGATGACCATTTTCCGAGTTCCGAGTTAATATTTGGCCAATTCCGACTTAACCTTTGAAATTCAGATAGAAGGAATTACTTACGAGTTCCGAATTAGTCTTGCTGGATTTTCATGACTTCATGCCTTGTACGACTTCCGACTTAGTTCCAAGGCTTACAAAGGGATGGCTATATCCTCCGACTTCCGACTTGGACCTCTCATCCGAACACATGAACGTAATTCAATGAGATCCGACTTCATGTCTCAAGGAAAATATAACCGGCGTCCGATGTTACCAAGCACACTGTATATAAGTCACGACTTCCGAAGCTTAAGTTCCTGGGTTTGGAAATGTGACTCAATTCCTAGTTCCGATCTCATACTCCATGCTTCAAAACAGGTTTCGCGGTTTCGACTTCACAAGTATAATTTAACACAATGGTACAATACCGACCGAAGTTGAATGTTACAAGTTCTGGCTCCTTAGAGTTGAACTCCATGGATATGAGTTCAAATCATTGGGTTGATTTCAGTCATACACTAGGTCCGACCTCCGATTTTATATCCAAAGATTGGCAATCCAAGTTCAAATAGGGAGTTCCGAGATTATAGGATTGCTAGTTACATGAGTTACGACTGACCTGAATTCCAAGTCTCAACATAAACCGATTTCAAGTCACAAAACAAGATGGTACGAAGTTCCCGATATCATGCTTCAGCTCCAAGTCTCGGTAAGAACGGCACGAGTTCCGATATCAAGCATGAGAGGACTAGTTCCGACTTAAAGCGATTTGGAGCGAAGTCTCGATTTTAAACAAGATGGCGGCAAGTTACTCTGAAAGGGAGACGAGCTAAACTTTGTCCACAAGAAATTCAGCCCAATCGTAACCTTCCAAGTTAACCTCCACTCATGCCTATATAACACATCCTTCCTCCTTTGATTCAGACAATAATTCACGTTGTCTTCCTCTTCTCCTTCAGCTCTCTTTCTCTCTTGCTCACATATCCAAAGCTCAAGCTAAGTTCCAGCCTTGTTCATCCAAACTCCAAGTTTCAGCACTTAGCTCAAATCATACTCCAAAGAGGTAGGATTCTGCTCTATTCTTGAATTTCTTACACTATGATTGTATGAGATTGTGCTATTCTTTACGTATTTAATGAACTATTGGATGTATTGGATGAATTTATGATTGAATTAATAGAAGACTTTGAGTCGGAATTATGATTTAGAAGGAGAAGATTAGAAGGAGTGGAGAAGTGAGATGCTGTCTTGGTGAGGAAGTCCACGGCAGTCCGTACGGCGGAGTGTACGGCGCCGCCTACAATCGGTCAAATCCGATGAAGCCATTTTTAGATGAAAGTAGACCTTCAGGGCTTTCCATAGATATATCATATAAGGTCATTGGATTAGTATTGAAGGAGATACGAATTTTTGAAGTTTGACCTAGGGTTCAGAACTTTCATCCGAGCAGGGTGACATGAGGAGAGGGTATAACTCACCCTATAGAACTCCAAATCGAGTGAAACCAATTTTGTTAGAAAGCTTACACACAGGGGAACACCCCAACATAAGATTCCGAGTTTGTTATGGTCCCAATTGTTCCCAGTGATTTGAGGAAGTTGTCCTATGTCCAATCTAGGCCAAAATGGAGTAGTTCAGGAAGGTCGACTTTCAGGGCTTATAACTCGAGGTATACTTAAGCAAATGGAGTGAAACTTGTGGCAAATGAAAGGTTGTCCTGTTATCTTCAATATGAGACCAATTTCGCATGATTTGAGCTGAGTTTAGATTTTTAGTGAATTTATACTTCCAGGAGTGTAACTCGGGCTAGTGACTGAACAGGTTAAGGTAAGATTTGAATATCTTGAGTTATATGGGTCAAAAATGATTTGGGACCAAAGAGGTTAGAAAGTAGACATATAGAGATATGACATATCCAAATTTCAGATTTAAATGAGTTGAATAGAAATAAAGGTGGATTATACAAGATTCGGGCAGAACCGAATAGAATGGGCAGAATGGCCAAAATGATAATTTTACAAGTGTTATGGAACATATAAGGTTTGAATTGAGAATTGCCAGCTTGACATTGTTATATGTGTGTTAAGTTGATTATGTTGCTTTTGACTAATTTGTCTGGTGGAAATGCTGGCACTATTCATGGGAAACGGACTCGATCCGCAGGTCAGCTGCATTTACTGGTAAGTCTAAGAAGACATGAATGTTTAAATGTAAAGATGGATTGAAATATAAATGGGTATATAGAAACCCTATATTTAAGAATGACATAATTATGTTATGAGGTATATGAGAGTAAGTGATGCAGCATATGTATAACTATGCTTGAAATATGTTTGAGAATGAAAGAACGTGGAATGTATTGAATGTGAATCCCTTACTTGGAGGCGCTTATTTGAAATCCCTCCTTGTGAAGGCGATAAGTGATAAAGATATGAATCCCTTCACTTGGAGTTGCACTTGAATCCCTCCCTGTGAAGGCAGTTAAGACGGTGAGATCCTCTACCTTGGAGGCACGTGGTCGATGAGATCCTCTATGTTGAAGGCACGTGGTCGTGATGAGATCCCTCTATGTTGAAGGCACGCGGGTCGTAACCGATCCTCAATTTTGAGGCACGTGACCGTAATCGATCCCTTCCAGCTAGAGGCACGTGACCGTAATCTCCATCCCTTTAGCTAGAGGCACGTGACCGTAATCCATCCCTCCAAGACTAGAGGCACGTGAATCCCCTTGTGGGTGAGTCGGCAGATCACTCAGTCACGTGATGCCGACGAGCTCACCTTAAGGCCAGGCTACCCATGGCAAAGAATGCACCCTAGGGACAGTGATACGTAACGCCTAGGTGTGCCAAGTAAAAGACTAAAGACTAAAGATTAAAGTATATGCAAGCACCCTAATCACATGAGGCATGGCATCTAATTCCCAGCTAGTGTGAGTACGGGGGATGTAACTTATATGAGGCATGGCGATCTTACTGAATATGGCATGATGTCGCACTTGAGGACTACGATACATAACGCCAAGTGTAGATAGATCCAAGCATTCCTAGGGACGGCGATACGTAACGCCTAGGTGTGCCGAATGAAAGAAAAGTAAAATTTTATGCATATGTATGAATTCAAGTGCAACTTAAGTTTGGTACAGATGTTATGTTTCCAGTAGATTAATGTTATGTGCGTTTTATATGTTGAAGTTATTATCCCTGGTATTATTCATGAATCAATCTTGTGTACATTTCCTCAAAGGACCAGTATATGAGTAAAAATGAACTTTGCTTCGGATAAGACACTTTTCGAAATGTAAAATTAAACAAACAGCTTGCATGTTCATATATTTTCAAAATAAACCGAAGCAAACTGGAGACGACCATGATGACATTATGTATGAAGATTAGAGAATCCTACTGAGAATTTTATAATTCTCACTCCTATTTCCATGTTGTCTCCAGATGATTTTAGAAGTTTCCAAGGACTACAAGTTGTCATGACGAGGTCCTGCTCGTAAGAATCAGGGTATGGTACTATGACTTAAGCATAGTACTGTGCTTAGGAGGGTGTTACACTCCTAATGACATGATTCAAATAATGGCTAATAGTATGATTTCCAAATTTGATAAGTATTGGAGTTAGATCAATGGGGTCATGGCAATAGGAGCTGTTTTAGATCCTAGATATAAAATGAAGTTGTTGGATTATTTCTTCCCTCTTATGTATGGAAGTGAAAGCCCAAATGAATTGCATAGGGTCAAAAAATTGTGTGAAGATTTGGTTTGAAAAAATATCAAGTTAAGGAAAGGAGTCGGAGAAGTGTTCCAACTATAGTGCTTCTACATCTTCAAGTTTGACTGATGTAAGTTCTATTTCAAAGAGAGCAAGATGGAGTTGCAATTATTTGCAATATGTTCAAGATACTGCTGCAAATTGTAATGTCAAGTCAGAATTAGATTGCTATTTGGATGAGCCTGTTTTGCTTGATCAATCAAATGTAGAAAAGTTTGATATCTTGGGCTATTGAAAAAATATTGGAGTGAAATATCCAACTTTGCAAAAAATTGCAAGAGACTTTTTGGCCATTCCTATTTCTACAGTTGCTTCAGAGTCTGCCTTTAGCACTGGTGGTAGATTCCTAGGTCCACATCACAGTAGGTTGAATGAAGACACAGTTGAAGCATTAATTTGTACTCAAGATTGGTTACACTTTTCAGGTGAAGTATTAAAAGTTTATATCTATTTATATTTATATGTATATATTTAATTTGTTTGCAAAGTTACTTTGATTGTATGATCAATAGGTTCTTCAAAAGAGAAGATTTTATGACATCCTCCCAAGTACAATACTATGCTTAAGTCATAATATCTCACCTAGGAGTTGTTACTGTCACTTAATTGGACCTTATCTAGCAGCAACCTTCGGCCACCTTCGCCTCGGGGGGCCTTTTTCGGAACTTTTGAACTATCTGGAGATAACACAGAAATAAACATAGGATTGAGAATTATAAATTCTCAATAGGATTCATTAAGAAACTTCATACCTTGTCATCGTTATTATCTCCAACTGCTTCGATTTATTACAAAAAGTGAATACATTATACAAACTGTTATGTTTTATAGTTTGAAAACATGTAGTCCAAAGCAGAATTCATTTTATCTCATGCACTTAAGTCACATTGGCAATATTTCATTAGAATAATAATCACCGTGTAAATACAGCATCAATAAAACATGAGATATAATTATGCCAATACTCATATCTGAATCCATGCAAATGCACTGGTATCTTTCTTTAATTTTCTTTACTTTCTTCTCTTGGCACATCTAGGCATTACATATCGCCGTGCCTAGGGTGCTTGCATATGTCTTAATCTTTAGTCTTTACTGCTCTTTGGTAGTCTGATCTAGGAGTGAGCTCATCAGCTCAACTCGTGACCGTCATCATACAGACTAACCTACAAAGGGATCTCATAACTGCCTCCAAGTGAGGGATTCACATTTAATATATTCCTATCCTTTTGTTCTCATACATAATCATGCATAAACATGCTGAATGCACTCTTACATATGCTTTATCATTTGTTTTCATATATCATTGCATATGGAATTTCTGTATACATATTCTTAACACATAAATGCTCATAATCTGCTTTACAATTCTACCGAAAATTTGGCAGCATAATGGAATGTGTCCGCTTTCCCATGAATAGTGCCAGTACTCAGACAATCAATTTTATAGAAAATTCACAATAGTTCATTCTCAATTCAACATCAATTTCATAGGAACATTAGTTGCATTTAAAGTATAGTTGCCATCTTAGCACTTTCACCCAGCCCGATTTTTTGTAAATCAGGCCATAATTTCTATTTAACTCATTTGGATCTAAATTTTGAATATGTTAGAGAGTTATATGTCTATTTTCTAACCTCTTTGGTCCCATCTAATTTTGATAAGTTTAACTCAAGTTATTTAAGTTTTATCCCGGCCTGCCCTGTAACTAGTCAAAATTACACACTTAAAAGTAAAAATCCACTAAAAATCGAAAACCAACTCAAATCATACAAAATTGGTATCATATTAAAGCTAATAGAACAAAATTTCATTTGCAACAATTTCTATTTCATTTTCTTTCGCAGAGCTCGAGTTATAAGCCCCAAAATTCGACCTTCCTGAACTATCCTATTTTGGCTCAATTTGGACATAGGGCAATTTCTTCAAAATACTGGGATCAGACGGAGCCATATCTAATTCATAAATTTTTATGAGATATTCTCCTATGTGTAAGCTTTCTAAAAATGTTAGTTTCATCTAAATCCAAGTTGTATAAAGCAAGTTTTGCCTTGAACAACCTAGTCTGCCCAGAATCAACCTCAAATATCTAGGTCAAACTTCCAAAATTCATATCTCTCTCCATTCTACTCCAATGGCATTATATGATATATGGAAAGCCCTGAATGTCTAGTTTCATTTAAAAATAGTTTCATCAATTTTAAACTGCTATAGGCGGAGCCGTACACTCCACCATACAAACTGCCGTGGGGCTTCTCACTTAGACAGCATCCCAATTCTCCACTTCTCCTAGTTTTCTTCTTCCAACTTTAATTCCAACTCAAGATTTCATATTAATCCAACCATAATCCATCGTATACATCCAATTTATCATCAAATACATGAAGAAGAGTGAAATTTCATACAGCCATAGTTTAGAGAAATTAAGGACAGAAATTGAATCCTACCTCTTTGTATGTGATTTTGCTAAGTTTTGGAGTTTAAATAGAACCTTGTCAAGCTTGGAGGTTTGATGGAGTAAGTTAAGAGGAGAAAACGAGAAGAGAAGAAGAGAAGAAGAAGGCTAAAACTAGATGAGAGGGGCGCAAGTCAACATGAAGTGAGAAGGAAAAATCTGATTTAAACATAAAGAAGGTAGTTGGAGTTGTGAGTAATGATTGGCTGAATTTCCTGTAGCTGATTTCCAGCCATGCTTCCTTCTTTTTGTGGCTCCATTTTGCCTAAGAATTGAAACTCATTTTCATTCTGTCTGAACTCGAAACTCATCTCTATTCTGTATAAATTCAGAACTCATGTCCATTTTATTTGAACTTGGAGATCAATTCGGAGGTCGGAACCTGCGTCACTTGGAAATAGATTATTAGATCGGAAATCGTGTTCATTTTCTTTGAAACATAAAGTCGGAGATCGGAAATCACAGCAAACAAATCACCTTAAGATCGACGAACAAAGACAAGACTCTGAAATGTAAAAGACTTAAACCCGGAAGTCGAGGATGTTACATAAACTTGGAAGTTAGTACCAGAATAAAACCTTATACCCACATACCGGAAGTCAAGAACTAAGACGATTAAAACTCTCACACGTAATGCTAAAACTTGGTCCAGGACCAATCTCGGAGATCGATTCTAAGCATAACCATGGAAGTCAGGAATTCAAAACATTAACCTTATGTACCGGGAAATTGGAACTTATGTAATCTCAAAATTCCCAATTGAATCCGTAATATCTCCATATAACGTTATAGGAAATAATGAAAACATCATTGGGCAAACTTTTATTATTTACAACCTTGCCCTTGAACTTTTTAAAAAATGACATTTAGGTCCCTATATCAACAGGATTAGTAGAATAAGGTTTTAAATGAAGCAGAATCACGTAGCAAAAACGTAGAAACCTAAGCCTCGGCTAATTGAGCCATGGAGGTATCCATGTGTGAAATGACATAGGATGCCCCTAAACTTACCTATAATTATGAAAATGCCATTAGCCATGAAAAACAGAAAAACAGAAAAGCCATCAATTTGCAAAATGTTTAATTTACACCTTTAATCGATTAATTCGATTTTAGTGGATAAGTAAAGCTAATTAGAAATTAATTAAAGATTAATTAGGATTTAATTAAGTGTTAATTATAAGGATTAAGTTTAAAGAAGATTAAGATAGATATATAAGAATTTTCACAAAACTATTTAGTAATGTTTTGCTAGTTTGAAGGAAATCGGTAGAGATTCGGTATTTTAAACCACCGGAACCAAATCAATAAAATTACACATCAAAAACCCTAAGGTTTTGTGGCTAAGAATTCAGCCACTTCACCCCTCAAGTAGCATCATTCATACCACAACAACATAAGCATTGTTGGCTCACTTATGAGCCAATTGAGATAGTAACCAATAGAAACCAAAGGAGCCAACTACCACCACCATCAAATCAGATTTTTCTTTCTTTCTCCTCCTAATTTTTCGTGCTCCCTCTTCAGCTGGCCATTTCTCACTCTTCCTTCTCCCATTTTCACTTCATCTTCCTCAAAACTCCAAGCCTCATCCACTTGCTCTATCAAGAGCTCAATTCTAGCTAGTTTCTACATCAATTGGAGGTAGGATTCAACTTCTTCTCTGAATTTTCTTGTGAATTGGGGCTGCTGTGGACTCATTTGGATGCATTTATTTGATGTTATTATGAGCCTATATGAAGGTTTATGGCTGGATTGTTGTGTTTTAAATTGAGTTTTGGATGATTATCTAGTGAAGAGAAGCAAACAGAATGGATTAGGTTAAGGAAACAAACTTTGTTAGAAAGCTTACATATAGGAGAATGTCCATAAAGATTTCAGAGTTAGATAAGGTCTCATTCGTTCCCAGTGATTCAAGGAAATTATCCTATGTCCAAACCCGGCCAAAACAGGGCAGTTCAGGAAGATCAAATTTCGAGGCTTATAACTCGAGCCCTACTAAGTCAAATGGAATGGAACTTGTTGCAAATGAAAGCTTGTCAAATGAGACCAATTTCGTATGATTTGAACTAATTTTCGATTTTTAGTGGATTTTTACTTCTAAGTATGTAATGCTGGCCAGCTACAGGGCAGGCCGAGATAAAACTTAAATAACTTAAATTATATTTATCAAAATTAAATGGAACTAAAGAAGTTAGAAAATAGACACATAACACTTCAACATATCCAAAATTCAGGTCCAAATGAGTTAAAATGAATTTAAGGCTTAATTTCTAAATACGGGTAGAGTTGAAGGATATGAGCAGGATTTCCAAGATTAAAGGATTTGGCACCTTAATGCATATATGAGTTCAATTAAAGTTTAAGTGTTGCAAAATCCATGATTGGGGAAAGATTGATGCATTATATTATATGAAAGTAAGCGATGAAGTATATGTATGAGTGCATTCAGCATGTCCATGCATGACTAGGTAAGATAATGAAAGGATATGAATATATGAAATGTGGATCCTTTCACCTGGAGGCAGTTGCACTTTGAATCCTTCCCCGTGAAGGCAGTTAAAAGATATAATGAAGGCCCCATATTCCTAAGGAACGTGACATGGCAATCACGCTCCGATGAAGTATGACATGGCGATCATACTCTGGAATGTGGCATGATGATCCCACACCCTAAGGAATGTGACATGGCGATCACATTCCGATGGAGTATGACATGGCGATCATACTTTGGGATATGGCAAGAAAAACATATTCCTAAGGAGTATGACATGTGATCACGCCCCGACGGAGTATGACATGGCAATCGTACTCTAGAATATGTGTAACAAGAAAAGAAAGTAAAGAAAGTATGCTCCCCTCACCCACATGAGGCATGGCATGACCCAGCTAGTGTAAGTACCGAGAAGTTATGGTGGCGACAAGTTAAGAGAAGCTTACAGCACAGCCATACATGTTTTATGTAATTGTAATTGCACCAATGCACACTATTATGATATCCCATGTGTTATTGAGGCTAAGCTTGTTCTATCTATTTATGCGATGATGTTTATTCCAGATATGAGATATTGTCAATGTGACCCAAGTGCGTGAATAAAATGAACTCTACTTCAGACAATATGTTTTCAAACGATAAAATTAAACAGTTTGTATAACATGTTCGCCTTTTTCATAATAAGCCGAAGCAGCTAGAGATAATAACGATGACACAGCATATGGTACTTAAGTGAATCCTACTGAGAATTTAAAAGTTCTCACTCTTTTTTCGTATTATCTCCAGATAGTTCAGAGGTTTCCAAAGAAGGCCCTCCGAGGCGAAGATGGTCGAAGGTTGCTACCAGACAAGGTCCGATTGAGTGACAGTAACTGCTCCTAGGTGAGGTACTATGACTTAAGCATATTACTGTACTTAGAAGGATATTACACAATCTCGGAAGTTAGTCACAAACTCAAACTCGAGAATATCAATAGGAATGAAAAAGCTCTTGAAATAAATTCGGAGATCGAAACTCATGGCGGACTTGGAACTAAACTCAAATATCAAAAATCACGTCCATTTTGTTTGGACCTTGAACGTTAAGTCAGAAGTCGGAAATTATGCTCATTTTATTTGAAACTCGAAGATGAAGTCGAAAGTCGAAAATTATGGAAACTTAAAGATGAAGTCGAAACTCATGGTGGATGTTACAGATTCCATGTTACACTACTAGTGATGACATTGAACATGTTGAAGCTCAAGTAAATGAAATGTTTTATTAAATATAAGTTATTTCATTTTTTATATGCAAACATACTTACATATATTTTTATTTTGTATGCAAGTTAATTACTTGATTAAACCAGTTTGTCTCTTCGTGCAAATACTTGGTATATTTTCTTGTACATTTTTATTTTTATTTAAATTGAAACTATCTTAAAGACTAGGAAAATAAGTTTCAAATGCTTTATGAAATATATATCAGCAGAACCCACTGTCTTGGTAACTAGACTTTATTCATTTACTAAGGATGAAAGAAAAAATTGATTCTTATTGGATTGGTCTTGGGGATGTGAGTTAATCAATTGTGCACAAGTTAACCTGCAGATTCTACATACTTAATGCTCAACTATATTTTGCATAAGTTAATTACAGGCTTTTATTTCTATTTTGTTTTCAGCTATCTACACCCCATATTGCATGCCACATGCACAGAATGAAATTGGCAACATCCAAAGGTGCTTGTTCTTATTGGTATTAGGAGGAGCATGGCAATCAAGAGATAAGAATAATTGAAGTTGAAGCATGTTATGTTTGGTTATACACTTGAATTTGATTATGTTGTAATTTGTTATTTTGAACAATTTCATGTTGTAACCATATTTTATGTTTAATGCTTTTGTTGGACTAATTAGGTATATCATTACTTATTATGTTTTTTTTTTCCAATTTTTTTCAATTTTTTTTTTTTGTAAATCTGGGGATCCCCATGGGGACCCGCAAGGATGTGAGGAACAGGGATAGGGAAAAAAAATCCCCCACAGCAAGGATCGGGGACGGGGGCGGGGAGAGTCTGGGGTCGCGGGAATGGGGAGTGGGGAGGCACTTCCCACCCCCGCCACGCACGGGTGACAAGCCTAATGTTTGGCCGACTACTGGCGAAACCTAGGTGAGGGGCCACACCCAAGTTCCTGGGTGCCAGGTAACTATTTTCTGAAATAGGATCCTCCCTTAAATTTTGTTATGAATTTGAAGCAAGTATTTCTTTTTCATGTTCTAAGAACATATATCTATTTTTATGCCCAATTATATATACAGTTATTGTAACATCCCCAATTTTGTCTAAGCTAATTAGTTCAGTGATCTTGGCTAATTAGAGAGGTTAACGATTAGCTGAGGACTAATCCGCTAATCTCGATGAGCAAGAGCTTAGTAAATTGAGTCAAGTCAATAATTGAATTATAACACATTAAACATTTTAATTAAAACCTAATTATTCGAACCTCATTAATTCGTAAATTAGAAATATAATTAAGCTAATCCAATCTTATAAATTAAGTATAAGACAATTGTTTGACCTTAATCAATTGAGATAAATTAATTCTTATACCCTAATTACATAATTCATAAGATCAATTCTTTTAGAGGAAAAACGTCTTAAAAGTGTAATTAATCGAAATCAATTAAAGAGTAATTAAACTAATCAAATTAATTAACAACTTAGATAATTCTAACACCTTCTTTGATCTTTGGAGAAGCAAAGTAAACACATATTAGCCACATTCTCTCAAGCTCTAAGGAAGGAGGCCATCTCCAACCATTTTCACTCTTCAAGCTTTCAAGAAACTCATTTGATAGTGGCTCCAACCCTCCTCTTTTATGTGCTTTTCAAGCCCTTGAACTCGTAAGCTCTCCATAGCTAGGTGGTTCTAGGACTTGTTTCCAAGGCCTCATGGCCATGCTTGTTGATATGATGAGTTTTCATGTGTTGTGTCCTTCTCTTTGGCACAGAATTATCGGTTGGTATGTCTATTGTTGTGAACCAAATTTTTAGAATTTAAAACATTGAGTTAATATCAAGATCTCAAAGCATAAAAGTGGTTTGGAAGAGACAAGTGGTCAGGAAAAGACTTAATATTTTTACAAGAAAACTCATTGAAACCAAAACTGTTGAAGTTGGAAAATTCTGGTAGTCTATATGGCGCGACTAATAACTCTTTCAATATAACTCCAAATGCAATGAAACTAAAAATGGACTCATAGAGATTTTTATACGTATAAAATATAGCCTTAAAATGAGAGAAATATGAATTTTCAAAGTGTGCTATCCCTATATGTGTTTCTGTTTGGGCAGTATGTAATAAAATCTTAATAACTCAAGTTATATAGAACATTTTTGAGTGGGACTAAGTTTTTCAGAAATCTAAGACATAGAGGAACATCTCCATGAAACAATTTTGTCAGATTCCTTGTGAGGAACTCCCAATGAAGCTTAAAAATTACTGTAACGAAAATAAACTTAAAAGCTGAATAGTCAAAATAAAACATGCATATCTCAAGTTACAAAATGAATTTTTGAGTGGGGTTTATTTTGTATAAAAATAGACTTAGAAAAGTATTATCATACCAAAATTCAAATCAAAAGAGTAAAAGATGAAATTATGGCGAATTTCTAAATTTATTGCCCCACTGCAAAGGTAAATCTGATTATGGTTAAGTTTAAAGGTTAATGAGAAATAAGTTTTAAGACCCTTACAAAGATATTGAAAACCTTCATAAGTCAATTTAAAAGCTCCGAAAAGAATAATAGATGAAATTGGCCCTATGCCTAATAAAAGAATCAACACAAGAAGCAAATCAATTAAAAGCTTGTACCCAAGTTTACTAAGCTAAGCTCATAAGACTTTGTGTGTTATGTATGCCTCTATATGTCAATATGATGATGATATGATAATGACATGAGGCTAATATGATAATGATATGATGATGATATGAATATGATATGATGATGATAATGATGCTTAATGATATGAGATATTGGATTCTCTGATTGGCAAAATTTTGGGAAGCTCCGGTTTAGCCGTTATGTTGCCGAAATTTTGCAAAATTGATGGACTTAAAATAATTTTTGTATCATAAGCTTTAATAAGAAGATATTGAACTAAGAGTATGATCCGTCAAAAGGGAAGGTGACCCGTATTAATTCCCCTTCCACCCACGACTCACATGAGGTATGACATAGATCCAGTTAATGTGAGTATAAGGGATAGGGTTTAAATGAGGCACGGCTTGGCCTAGCTAATGTAAGTACCGAAAATTTATGGTAGCGATAGCCATGGTATGAGCTCATTACCATTTATGTTTAGTGGGTGAAAAGAAAAAGACTTAAGAGAAAGTCAGTTAAGAAGAGAAAGGGACTTTAGTCCGACCCAAGTAAAGAATGAAACTCTCAACATGTTCATACATGTTACAAATTGTCATATAAGCTTTTATGTATGCCATGATGTTATTATAATGAGAATATGTACCTAAAATTGAATCCGCTTTGAATATTTATATTTTCGAAAACCTAAGAATTGGACCTTATGAATGCTCACTATTTTCATTTATAAAACTGAAATGACTGGGACAATGACGATGACACTTTAGTGACGGGTTCAAGTCCTACTGAGAAATCTTATTTCTCACTCTAGTTATTTTTCTGTATCGTCACCAGAATTCGATGGCGCATCCAGTGGAGTGGAGCATGGATCCCCACATTGTGAGCGGACGTGTGATGAGGGATGCCAGATAATGCTAATTTGGACTTGCAGTTGCTATAGCTCTGCACCTTCATACATTCCTTTTTGTGACGAACTATGTCAATTTAAGTTTGTATTTAGTATCTAGTATTTGGGTCACGGCACATCCATGAGCCTCCCTCGATGTAAGTTTATACGTATGTACATGTATACATACATATATATATATATATATATATACATATATATATATATATATATATATATATTATAAACTCATATGGATGTAATAATTAGCTATGTAATGCAATGTATCTGTGAATTACTATTTATTTACCTTTCTCATAATTTATGACATTGTGTTTCGGACTCTCTCACAACACACTCTTTTATATCTATCATCTTGCTCAAGGCTTTACTTTCCAAAACGCTGCGAAACGACGACGTATATATATTTCAAAAAAAAAAATTTATCGTATTTTTCGCGTAACTTAATTTATAAATGAAGTTTAATTTTCCACGAGTATAAGTAACAACTAATAAAACACCGTAATATGACTTAAGCATAGTATGGGCTTATTAGGGTGTTACAATTATTACACATGGTTATCGCAGTTATTTCTGTATGTACTATGCTTATATTAGAAGGGAAAATCCAACACAAAATTAGGGGGAAATCCGCCACAATATTAGAGTGAAAAATCTACCACAAAATTAGAAGGGAAAATTTGGCACAAAATTAGAGGGGCAAAATCTACCGCAACTAATTAGTAGCCTATGTTTTTGTAAGGACCCAATCTCTGCTGCAAATGGCAAATTAGTGGCAAATTTGACCAACTGTGTGGTGGTTTTGTCCATCACAAATTGGCTTTTCTCTTATAATGCAAAGATTGCCTTTCACACCCGTTATGGGCATTATGAGTTTCTTGTAATGTCCTTTGGGTTGACCAATGCTCCAACCACCTTTATGCACCTAATGAATTAGGTATTCAAGCCTTTTTCTAGGCCATTTTGTGATTATTTTAGCAATGATATCCTGATGTATTTGAGGAGTTGTGAAGAGCATGAGCATACTTATGGATCATTCAGACTTTGAGAGATCACAAGTTATATGCCAAGTTTTCAAAGTGTGAGTTATGGTTGGATAAGGTGGCCTTTATGGGGCATATAGTGTCCAAGGCAGGGATTATGCTGGATCCACAAAATGTTGAGACAATCAACAGTGGCCAAGGCCTACCTTCATAACAAAGATCCACAGTTTTTTGGGATTAGTGGGTTGTTATCATCATTTTGTCAGGGATTTCTCTAAGATCGCAACCTTATTACCCGATTAACGTGAAGAATATGAAGTTTTAGTGGTTTGATACATGGGAAGAAATTTTTTGGAAGCTTAAGACTTGCCTGACCACAACCCCTGTTCTTGCCTTGCCATCTGGCTCAGGTGGATTTTTAGTATTTTGCGATACTTCAAAGTTTAGCCTGGGGTGTGTTCTAATGCAGCATGGTCAGGGTTATGCCTTATATAACAACCTCTATCATATAAGCCATGCTCGAGTCATGGAGTTATATTAAAAGGTTGTCACTATGCCAAGAAATCTTTAAAATATAGAGAATATAATACATGGCCCTTGAACTACTCATTTTATTACTGACTAATAATCTTTGATACATAGAGAATAAAATAACTACACTTTAAAAAAAAACTGTAACTGACATAATACATAGCATTTACATCTGACTAGTCGTTATCTAGCTTCAATAGTTTCCTGGTCTGGTTTACGCCTGATCCTTGCTCAATGGAAGGCTCAGTACTCCACCTCGCACTTGATTTCTAACTTGGGTGCTAGAACGTTTACGGAAAAGAAAAACATACAAGCAGGCAGTGAGAACCTAAGGTTCTCAGTAGGTAAACTCAAACCAATCTTATAACATCATCATAAACATTCCAGCTGCTTCGGTTTATTATAAAAATATGAGTACATATAAACAAATAGTGGTTCAATTTTAGGTTGAAAACACCTTACTCAAAGTGGGATATATTTTAACAACCACTTGCCATTTCATATGACAGACATATAAATACGAATAGTATAATATGCTTCAACAAGAATCATAAAAGCATTATGACTTAATGGAAAAATTGAAGATGCACATAAAGATGCTTGTACTTGTCTGTATGCAAGGGCACTTAACTTAATTCATATCTTTCTTTAACTTGCAACTTGATCTTGCCCTTCTGTACTTGGTCCCCCGAAGGTGAATGGCCTCGCTCACCCCTGGGTAATAGCCTGCTTTTCAGGTCCGAGCTTGTACTTATACATGAGTGACGGGTTTACTTTCCCCAACCCTCACACCGGTCTATTCCCCTTAAATCTGGTCGAGGGCTAGCCCAAACCTTAGATAGTACTGCTCTGGCCCACGCTAGCTGGGTCTATGCCATGCCTTACGTGGTAGCTTGGTACGTCTTTCTTGCAAGTTCTTATTATCTTTTCCTTTTCATATCTTGTCATGCATGCAGACGCTTGGTGCATTCATGAATATGTCTCATACCTTATTTATCATATCATATTCTAAATACACTTGCATGCATGATGTACATGAATATGACATGTAAATATAAATATATTCAAAGCATAATCACCCATAGCATAAGTTCTCATAAATTCTGTAGAAATTAAAGATATGGATCAAGTTCGCTTTCCCATGAATAGTGCCAGACAACCAGTACAATCTTTCAGACTTGCAATTCAATATGGAATAGCAATTATACATATATTCATAGCATCATTCATCAAGTTCAATTCAAGCATCTATAGAATTTTCGGTTTACTCCCTCCTATTCTGCCTGATTTTGGTATAATCCACCCTTTGCTCAATTCAACTCATCTAAGTCTAAATTTTGGATATGTCATAGCCTTATGTGTCTAGTTTCCAACCCTTTTGATCACATCTCATTTTGATTTGTATAATTCAAGATATAAGTATTTATCCTCAGGTTGTTCTGTTCTTAGCCAGAATTGTGCTCTTATAAGTGAAAATTCACTAAAAATAGAAATCTAGGTGAAATTATTTGAAATTTATATCAAATGAAAGCTAACAGAACAAGCTTTTAAATGAATTAAGTTTTATATCATTTGCATGAGTATATTTTGAGTTATGTGTCCCGAAAATTGACACTACTGGACTACCCTGCTTCAGCCCGGTTTGAACTTAAGTCAACTTCATTGGTGTGCTAGGAACAAATGGCAATGAATCTGGTTCTGAAATTTTTATGGAGCATTCCCTTACATGATATCTTTCAAAAAACCTTGGGTTCACTCAATTTGGAGTTGTGTAGGGTGAGTTATACCCTTCTCAACTCATACTACCTAGATTAAAATCCAGCTTTCTAGGTTAAAATTCAAAAATTCATAACTAATTCTATACTAATCCAATGGCCTTATATTTTATATGTATGGAAAGCCCTAGATGTCTAGTTTCATATAAAAATGGATTCATCAAATTTAAACGGCTGTAGGTGGAGCCATATACTCCGCCGTAGGGACCATCGAGGGGAAACCCTAATAGCTTCTTGAATTCTTCTTGAATTCATGTTTTCCTTGAATCAATCCACCTAATCTTCAATTCAAACTCACATATACAACTTAAACTAGCCTTAATTCATCATCATCACTCAAGATAGCCTCAGAATCATACAAGTAGGAGGGAAGAAAGTGGAGTTCCAATCAGCCCAATTCAAAGAAAATAAGAAAAGAAGTTGGAATTCCTACCTTGGTGGTGTAAAATCTTGGTGGAACTTGATCTTGGAGCAAAGTTGATGGTTGGAGCTTGAGTTTGGGGATGAGAGGAAGTGGAAGAAGATGAAGGAAAGTGGGAAAGTGAGGCTGGTTATGGGAAGGCCGAAATTTAAAGGGAGAAGGAACAGAAAAATGAAAACTTTTGAAGCAAGTTTTCATTTGATTGGTAGATGTAACTCCTTCATAGAATTTGGTTTAGCTTCCCTCCCTCAATGGCTGATCAAGGCGCCACATGAGGGAGTGGTTTGGCTAAATTCTAGCCATTGATACTAGGGTTTTCATAGTATAATTTCTATTGGTTCGGTTCCGACAATTCAAAGTACCGAAATCTTACCGATTTCCCTTAAATCGGTAAATGGAAAAATCCTATGAAGTTTCCTATGCTTTCAATCTAATTCTCTCATATCTAATTTCTCTGAATGATACTTAATTGGCTCTAAGTAAAAATTTAATCGAATGCTAATTAATCTTAAGTAGTTGATAAAATCGAACAACTAGGCGAAAATGATAAAAATCTGATGAAGGTAAAGCCAAGTTTTTCCACTATCTTGAGCAACACTTGGCGCCACTCATATGTTGTAGGAGTGGCTGAATTCCAGCCACTTAAGTGAGGGATTCCAGTAGAAAGTTCTATTGGTTCAGTTCTGGTGGCTTAAAATACTGAATCTTCGCCGATTTTTTCCAAACTGGTCAAACGTTACCTAATAGTTAAAAATATCTACATGTTCATTTTAATTTATCTTAAGCCTAATCTCTCTAACTAATATCTAATTAGCTCTTGATTAATATTTAATTAACTTCTAATTGCCCTTACATAACTATTGAAACTGAATAAGTGATCTAACGGTGTAAATTAGGCATTTTTTGTAAATCCGGAGCTTTTTTGTTTCCTATTTTGTATAACTAATGGTATTTTCGTAATTTTGAGCAAGTCCAGGGGCACCCCATGTCATTTCATACCAGACTGGCTCCATAGCCCAATCGGCAGAGACTTAAACTTCTACGGTTTCGCTACGTGATTCTGCTCCGTTTAAAACCCCATTCTGCTAATTCTACAGATGTGGGACATAAAAGTCATTTTATAAAAAATTCTAGGGTTATTGTGGAAATAATTCTTTAGGGTCAAAAATATAATTTCTAAAAATCCTGGGCATTTCTATAATTTACAAAAGTTTATAGGGGCACTTTTGTCATTTCTTAATTTTTAACATATGGTAGTGCCGTATTTTCAACGTAGTGTTACACTACCCTGTAATTCCAAGTGTGAGGATCGTCATGGCATAGCGCTACCTGAGAAATTCTCACACTGCCTAAGGGAACTAATTCAAAGTTTTCATTATGTTCTATGTACGAAAGTGGGGATGTTACATCTTAGGCCTCCAGGCAACTCATGAAGCACAAGCAAAATTGCTCTTTTCATGACTTAGAGATGGCAGCAGTAGTCTATTCACTGAAGGTGTGGAGACACTACTTGAGTTGAAACAAATGCACTCTAGAATTTTACCTCAAGGTTTAGAACCTAAAGGCTGCAAATAGCTAGAGCAAATTAGAGGGAAAATGGGGCTTTGGTTATGAAACAAGAAGAAGAAGAAGAAGAACAACAACAACAACAAAGAAGATGGATGAATACATAGAATGAAGAAGAGAGGGAGAGAGAGGCATTAGGCAACATCTTTGATGCCTCTATCCCTTGAAAAAAAAAAACCTAACAAATTGTTTATTATTAGGGTTTTAATTCGATCAGACAGCCTAAATGAACTAAAAAATCTCAAATGAATCAAATAAATTAATTTAGGTTGATTAAAAATTTTGAGCCATTCTTATTTAAATTCACTCCAATAAATTATTATTGGTTCGATTTCTAAATTTATCTTTTCAGAGTAAATCTACACTTTGGTTCTTAAATGATTTTCTTTTTAACACTTAATCAATGCATGCAGTTTAGTACTAAAAATATTTCATATTAAATATATTAATCCTTGTAACATGAAAATCATATGCACAATAGTCTCTGAAAAGTATCTATTAATAGTTCCTAGAAAACATTGTCTTTTATATATTAATCTTCTAAGGATTAAAAAGTGTTAAAACAAAAATATTTTAGGATCCAAATATATAGTTATTCTATTTTTTGATTTAAGACTTGAACACCCAATCTCACCATTCAACCAAATTTTTTTTCTAAATTTATTTTTTATCTTTCAAAATTATGCATTTAGGCTTTGGTAATTACATCACTTTTCTTACTTTTTTTCCCCATTCATTTGAGACCTCTATACAAATTATTACCAAGTGTCCAATGTTCAAATTTGTGCCACTACTAACAGCCATGAGGATCAAAATGATAAAAATTTATATTTCTGACTTTAACTCGATGATTGAAATCAAATCAAACCAATCATAGTCAGATTTGTTTAGTTTAGATTAGATGGAAAAAAAATTCAAAAAATAAACCAAACAATATTCGTTGAATTAATTAGTTTTTTTTCCCCAAACACGAAGTACTTGAAAACATTCCTACAATTCAAAGCAAAATTTCCCGCCTCTTTTCATCTTAGGTCCCAATTACAATGGTTTTTGCCAGATATTGAATTGAATTCTGCTATGACCTAGGAGCAAATGAAGTCCTCAAATTTTTCTATTATTTTATAAGGTTTTCTACGTATATTTCTTTTTCTTGATATCATTTTAGCATTAGTTTGCATTGAGATTTGATTGCTCTACTGAATAGTTTGCTTTCTGTGTTGCTTGAGAACAAGCTAAGAGATACACTTCGATAAGCAGATAGAATTACAACTTTATTAATGTTGGGAAGTAAAATCTTTGATTCTCCTTGGAATCTTCGCTGAAAAATGAAATATAACATTGAAACATGGGATATGATTCTTATTACTAGTAGTCCAATGCTACAGCATTGGCGCGTAACATCAAGTATCACTGCTAGGATTATAATAATGTTGCTTGATCGTGAAAATCATAAATTCTTTGTTGTTGATGCTAGTTGGTCAATCGAGCTTCAGGTTTCCCAGCCTACAGGCGAAAGAAAGAGACAATATGTTCAAGAAAAGCAAATAAAAAATTGCCGTCAGAATTTGCACTTATAATTAATTAAGCACCGCAACAGGAACTTGTGCTTTCTGGTTGCAAGATGATTCTTTGTGGAATTCAATGGGTGTTTTGCCTGGCATACATACATAGGCTATTTGTATATATAGAATTAGATATTGATTGCATTTGTTTAATATGCTGCATGTGGGAAATATGAAGGTACCAATTTAATATTTAGAGCTAGCTGCTAAGAGATACAGGTCTTAGAATATACTACCTTCTCTCTTCATTCTGACCCACCACTTTTCTTGTATTTCGGAAATGGCACTTGCCCTGATTCAATTCTCCTAACATCCTGGACGAGGAGCTCATAGTGCCTCTTCACTTCCTCCGGAGTTTTTCCACCGACAGCTCGAGCAACATTGTACCAACGGTCGGGGGTGTCCTTGTCATAAACAGCTAGAGCCCTTTCAAAGGCTTTATTGTCCTTAGCACTCCATGACCCTGAAGATGACATTGAGCTAGACGCCATTTCTTGGAGGCAAGGCAACTAGCAATATGTTGTGATTTGAGAATCGCTGCAGAGAATGGTATAAGATTTCAAAGGCAGTGTAAATTAACTAAACTTATAGCAAAGGGTATTAAGAAGGTTTAAGAGAGTCTGTTGAATAAGACTCTATGGGAGAGCTGATATTTGCAAGAGAATTGGCAATGTCTGCTCCTTTTATAAGCAGAAATGGAGTGTGTAAGGTGGGGTCAGTGCTAGTTGGCATGCAATTCTTACCAAAGTGAAGTCGAATTTGAATGATTTGTTTCCTTCGGAACCACAGAATAGAGCGGGACCAAGAAGTTGAGAAGCAACATGGGAGAATCAGTATCCTTAAAACAGTAAAAATAAGTCATAGAATACATAGGACTTGCCGAAATTTACTTTCTTTGGGCTTCCTCCTCCCCCTTCCCCTACTTTTCTTGATAAAAGTTAATGTCTTATGTTTCCAGCTTGTGGTTTCAGAATCTGCAGAAAACTTCACACATTGATCAACAGTTGGAAACGTAAAACATGTCAAAATTACTTTAGCAGAATGAAATTTCTTCAGTTTAATTATAAGCAAACACCATGCAGATATCAAGTGCTGAGGAAACGGTCACGACTGCAGTCTACGCGTTAAACTGTAATTTTTAGTTGTGGTTCAGATCCTAACAACGTATACGAAAGCCCCCTATCAACTAGGATTAGGTAATGCCTCACATTATTTTATTCTCTTCCTTGCACGGCCTTCAGTGGGTCCAAGCTCAACTCAGTGAATCCGCTACAGGAAACAAATCTTTCATGTGTGCATCACATAGCCACAAATACAATATATCTTGCTCAAAATACTTTAATTTGCAAAGATAATTCATTGGTGTTTTTCATCATTGCAGCTGATCTTATAAGTGTAGTTCGTCCTGAACAACATTACAAAACCCTCTATCTGGTCAGTTGTGTCTGTACAATGATATTGTTTCGTTCTAAACCCCAAGGAAACGTCAAATAGGTAACCTACCATAGGCTACTGCTCTTTTAGCCGTTGGGGCCCTCTCTTGAGCTAACTATGGGATTCTCGTAAGGTTTGTTTGATTTGCTTACGTAGATGGCCCCAAAGAGTGGTGGTTACGAATACTTTGACACAAATAATCTATATGATAGATAATTATAATTTAACAGATGGATTGGCAAAAATATGCTATACAAAAAGTTATTAAGTGATATAAGTATACTAAATCTTAAATGTGTAACTTGATATTAGCCCATATAAAATCAAATTATACAGATGTAAGCTAAAATAACAATTACATGATTAAATAAATTTTTACCGGCAATTTTCTTTTTTCACAAAATCCATTGTTGGATTGAAAGCTCATAACTTATAGATCATATATATATTTTTCATATACACCAAAATTAGCATAATGTATACTTTTAAAATATATAAAGATAAAAGTTATTTAATTATCTTCTTGTTGAGACACTTTCTTCGATACTACCCTTTTTAGAAGTAGTAAGTTGCAAGATTTTTCATAATTTATAATTTGAGATAGAAAAATTATAGCTTGAGATCTATGATATTAAGAATATTTGTTATAGCATAGGTTAAATCAAAGTATTTGTTACAGTCTAGGCCAAGGCGTACACACGGGGACAGAAGTTTTTGAAAATCGTACGATGACCATGTGCATTTCAACCTATATTGCAACAAAAATTCCCATAATCATAGTTTTTCTATTTCAGATGGTGAGTTTTCTTTTCTTTTCTTTTCTTTTTCATGTAAGGCTAACTTCAACAAACACTAGCTGCAATGAACTACTTCTGAAAAAGTGTAGCATTGAAATTGACAACTCTTAATAATGTTCAACTTTTTTTTAAGAAAACAAAATTGACACAATCTGTATGATAGATAGTTAATTATAATCTAATAGTTTGATCGATAAAAATTATATTTTACAAAAAACTGTTGAGTAATGTTTATGTCTTTTTCTGCGAGCATAACTATGGGCTTGAGGGCATAGCTGGGTATTCATCTGTTTGACCTTTATATTTTAAAATAAGGAACAACCATAATAATATCTTTAAGCCATGTCTGTTTAGTCATGGACAAGCGAAAGGCAGAAAAGTGCCCGACATTTTCACTAACCTTGTTTCCAAAAGCAGTTGTGAATGATTAAACCAGAATTTTGTTGTTAAAATGGCTTTTTGGTATATTGTGATGTAGGAAGATGTCTTTGGGACAACTGAGTGATGGTTACTAAGAGAAAAGCATCGAACGATCAGCTGTTTTGGCATTGGAGAAGCAGCTTGGAATTATATGATTATGGAACTTGGACTAGATTTTGCTACTTGTGTTGTGTAGGTCTAGATATTGCTACTTCTTTTCATAGCCTTATTGCAAATGACCGTGCTTTCTATGCTTCATCTCTGATCTGAGTAATGATAAGAATATAAGATTATGATTACTTTGTTCTTCTTACAATTGCTGCTTTTCAATTTCATCCCTTCACTTCTTCGTTTTTTTTTTTTTTTTTATAAGTTTTCTGTTATCTATTTTTAATTTTTCACTTTGAAATTCATTTACCAAGTTGGTGCTTACATGTAGAAAACCGCCGTAATTAGTAAATCTCCTATATCTTAAGAACATGAACATTCAAGACTGCAAGCTGCTGTGTGCCACACGCACACAAACAATGAGTGTGGTTGGTAGCAACTCTGGATTTTTTTTTTTTTTTTGTACATAAAAATAAATTCAGCGTATCTCATTCAAGAATCAATAAGACTGGAATTGTAGGGAAAAGCTAATGTCTGTTTCAGTCTTGCAATAAGGATAAAGCATATAAAAGCATCATATTTCAGAGATCGGCGTAGTAATACCATGGCTATTGGTAGCAACTTGGATTACACTTCCCCCGCCCTATGGAACTAATTTTTCTAATACCTAGCAACTAGGCTCCAGTATAGTATATTCTTCCGAAGTTGAGCCCAAAATGCTCAATATTTTTGAATTCGCAGGCATTAATATGTTGACTAAATATACCTCATACTTTGCTGAAAATCTTTATGATAATGTAAGGACAAAGAATGCTACTCTTTTTAAAAGGAGAGGACATTTATGCTCCCACGTCTTGTAAATGCAATCGAAGGACATTCTCTGAAATTTCATATATGTTAAATAGTTATAAGTTTCTTCGAGCAAATTCAAAACATTTTCAAGTGAATCTATTTATACACACATACTGTAAGGTTGCATCAATCATGATCACTAGATCCGGGCCACTATGTATGGTAATGGGTTAGCCGTGATCATTGGGTGAAAATTACTGGATTCGAGGAATCTTTTTGAGAAAATGAGATTAAGGTTGATCTCAGCACAGAATCCAGCAAAGCGCCTGCAAGTTACATTCATTGGTATCTACTTTCAGCGGTATCGCCATTGCAGATGCCAAAGCCAATAATAAATTCTCATCATTGTAGAGGCGGATTCAGCGGCGGTCCTTTGTAAGTTAGGGACCAAATTGGTATCACTCCTATCTAATCGAACTAATACAAACGAGTGTTCTATCTATCTTAGCTTTCGATGCAACAAAGTCACAAGACCCTGTTCTCACATATAGGTAATGATAAAAAAAAAATATCCAAGGCTCCCTGGATTGCTTTCTCTGTTTTTTCAATTTATTCAAAATTTGACAAAATTCAAAATTTGGGTTGCAATGTATTTGAAAAAAAAATGAACACTCTCATAATCTACAAAATTTAAGTGTCTGCGTCCCCAAGATATTTAATTCAGGGATTAGCACAAATAAATTGTTATGCAATCCTAGAGATTCTCTTCCCAAACAAACCATCCTTATTCTAAGTCAGGGTATTGTTTTGGTGGCAGAAACATTAGTATTTACCATCGTTAGTTGATGGTATAGAAATGTGAATCCTATGTTAAAAATATCAGTGAGATTTACATTTAGATTTGGAGCTCCACAAGCCTGCAAGATTCTCTAAATCTCATTATGAATTAAAGTACGTGTACTTAAAATGATATATGTTGCTATGTATATATATATTTCATAAAAGAGTATTTGTTTTACCTGTCAAGGCTAAAAATCTAGACTGTTCAATTAGCCATTATACCATCAAGTTCATGGTACGGGGAGGGGTTCTCATTTGTGAGAAAATATTTCACAAGTTGATTAAGTATCGCCATTACAATCAAAATTAATTCAAATATGAAGATACAAATTGACAAATAATGTAGGAAAGATTAAAAAAAAAACAAAAATTATTTGTTATAGATGATAGAGCTTTAAAGTCATTAAATAAAATCATCATCATTAAGTTTTGGATTTATAATAAATTACGTAAATATTAAAATTTAGTTTACCCATTATAATCTATTGGAGCGCAAGCTCATAAACCTTTAAATTTCTACTCAAAGTCCCAAGAGCAATACTCATCCACTATGTCTGGTGTAGCATGTTCTTGGCTAATGGAATTTAGCATGAAAGAGTAGAAGTGAAAGATTAGAAGTTTATGCTAGGTTCTAGATGCAAAGAATTGGCACAAATTAGAACAAAAATTGTGGCATTGCAAACTGAAAAAAAAAATAAAAAATAAAAAGAGCTAATGGTAGTTTAGTAATTTTTCAATTGATGCAGTGAGTGTCTGTAACACCCTACTAATTTTATGTTATGCTTAAGTTATAGCATGAAACTAGTCAGGTTGTGTTACCGTGTTAATACTTTTCTTACCTTTCTTGTTTATAATTTCCCTTTTAAATCGTCTCTATTGACGAAACGGCGTACTACTATATTAAACTGAAACAAACAGAATATCACCAAGATAAGTATAGTATAACAATGTTACTGCATACGTGTAAACATGTATATGTATCAGAAGTCACTGTTTCAGCTTATGTACAAAGATTTAAAGTAGAAATACATACATGGGCTAGTGTATCAAAAGACCATACTGCCCTCATCTATCAGCCTACCCTATGGTCCTCATAGGACATTTCATAATCTACTGCTAATTCTACAGTCAAACCCAGGACCCAAAGCTACATCTTTGTCCAAAGAGGGTCATCTTGTACAACATCCACTGCCGCTAAGCTACTCAGTCAGGGTGGCCGTTAGCCATGCCAGGCTCGGCGGAGTATAGTCCACGCTAGGTCCCGAGGAGGAAGAGGCGACGGCGGTGGCCTCGGAAGGGTCACTCTCGGAACTTCGGCGGGACGTCGAGTACTGCGGTGGTGACTTCGGGAGCAGGTCGGCGGGTCTTTGCAGTGCGAGGAGGTGCGAGGATGTGGGTGCATCATATGTAGAGGGATGGCAATATAAGGGGCAGCGGGGTCAAATAGGGGATGGTGTAAAGGAACATCAAAGTTCCTGTCGCTAAATAAGTACAAACGAAAGTTACACGAACCGGCTATGTACAGAGAGTCCAACTCCAGGTCATGGTGGATCGCGAGTGCAGGGATCTCAATAAAAAGGGTGGCTGTGGAATCCATCGCCTAAATCTGAGAATGATGCGGAATACACAAGACGGGGTGAGAATTTCAGGAAAATTCTCAGTAGGATTCGGTTATACTGGGACTGACATCACATACATTCTCAGTTACCTCGGGTTTTACTTAATTATTAAAATACGTGTGCAAACTAAAAGTCCATTTTCATGAGTTTAAAAACATGTCTGGTCCGAGGTAAGGTTCAATTTTACTTTAATTGGCATAAGAAACGAAATAAGTACTAATACTAATGCACAGAATGATAAATGGAATAAATCAATGAATAGCAGTGAGCAATTGTAACAGACAATTGTAAACATCCTGATGCAACTACTCCACGTATTTATGCTTTCATGTAATCATGTAAATTCATTCTTGAACTTTCTTTCATAAACTCTTTCATTACTTTCTATCATTTTTCCATCTCTCTTGGTCCACAGGAGTTCTTGGCCATTTTAGACTCCTGGGTAATAGTGCGCTTATCGAGGATCGAGCTCGTTCCTATCTGAAACGCCGGGTTTACTTTCCCCGACCTTTCCACCGATCTATTCCCATTAACTTTCTATCCGGGGCTGGCCCAAGTAGTATGGAACTTGCATAATAACATGCTTCTTTTCATGACTTTCATGACTTTCTTAAGAATGTATATGCATTCATATGTGATTCATAACTTGTACATGGGTTCTACCGAAAACTTCGGCAGCATAACGGAACGTGTCCGCTTCCCCATGAATAGTGCCAGCCAATCAATACATCAATATATCACAAGAAGCACAAATTCACATGTATACTCCAACATAAAACTCCAAGTCATATCAAATTCATTAAGACAGAAATTCTGCCTTAGCATATACAACCAACCCGGTTCTTGTAATTCATGCCACAATTTCAGTTTAACTCATTTGGACCTCAAATTTGAGTATGTTACAGGGTTGTGTGTCTATTTTCTAACCTCTTTGGTCCCATCTAATTTCGGTATCTATAACTCTAGATATCTAAACTTTATCTCGGTCTGCCCATTAGCTAGCCAGAATCAGGCAACTAAAAATAGAAATTCACCAAAAATCGAAAACTCACTCAAATCAGACGAAATTGGTCTCATATTAAAGCTAACAGGACAACCTTTCATATACAAAAAGTTCCATTTCATTTGCCTTAGTAGAACTCGAGTAACAAGCCCCGAAACTTAGCCTTTCTGAACTGCCCTGTGTTGGCCTGGTTTGGACATAGGGTAACTTCTTCAAATCACTGGGAACAACTGAGTGGATAACAAACTCGGAATTTCTCTGGATGTTGTTCTCCTACGTGTAAGCTTTCCAACAAGGTTGATTTCACTCATTTTCATGTAGTATAGGTCGAGATCTACCCTAAATAACCGAATCTGCCCAGAGCCAGAGTCAAAACCCTAGGTCGAGATTCAGAAATTCATATCTTCCTCAATTCTGATCCAAAACCCTTATATGATATGTCTATGGAAAGCCCTAGATGTCTAGTTTCATCTAAAAATAGGTTCATCGAATTTGACCGATCGTAGGCGGCGCCGTACGCTCCGCAATATGGTCTGCCGCGGGCTCTCCACCAAGACAGCACCTCCAGCCATCTAATCCTCTTAGTTTTCTTCTTCTAATTCTACTTCTAACTCAAAATCTTCTATTAATCCAAGTATAATTATTCAATTCACACATCAATTAAGGTGAAACTAATTCAGTCCAGCCAGCCAAGTGCATGGATCTAATGCAAGAAATTAAAACCCCTACCTTTGATTCAAGTGTTTTGGTGCTGAGTTCTTGAAATTTGGATGAACAAGGCTGGAATTTTGCTTAAGTCTTGGATGTGTGAGCAAGAGAAAAGAGAGCTGAGGGAGAAGAGGAAAAGCAACGTGAATAATGGTCTGATTCAAAGGAGGATAGTGTGTTATATAGACATGAGTGGGAGTTAACTTGGAAGATTGTGATTGGTTGCCCTCTTTGTGTGGTAGAATCACTCTCCACGTCGCCTAAGTGGTAGGAGTTTCTAGCATATTCTGGGAACGAAATCGGAACTCGTACGCTACATAAAGTCGGAACTCCGGGACCTCCTGTATATGAAGTCGAACTCAGAAAACATCCAGTCTAATTGAAACTTAAAAGTAGAGCCTGGTGAGAAGCCAAGCACTTAAGGTCGGAACTCGTAAATCATGAACTTTCTATCCCGGAACTCGAAAAGATATAGAAGTGAGAGCTACTAATATTGAACTCAAGATCGGATCTCGTACCAGTTGTGAGTCATAATGTTGGAATTCGGAATACATTCAGTTCATCTGAGCCTCAGAGACGAAGTCGGAAATCGAACATTTTACTCTTTGGGCGATAAGATCGGAAGTCGTAAAAGTGCTGAAGTCGACAACGAACTCGTAAGTTGGAAGCATCAGTCACCCTCATTTCATCTCACGAAATTGGAAGTCGGAATTCATACCGAGGAGGTCAAAATTTACCCACGCTTACAAGGTTGGAAATCGTAAGCTCCATCCATTAAATCGGAGAGCGTAAGCTGCATGCCTGAGGTCGGAAATCGGAAGAAGTCCCTTGTAAGCCTTGAAACGAAGTCGGAAGTCGAAGCTAGTGTTGAGGTCGGAGGCCAAGTGTAAGGAAACTCGGAAATCGGAACTGTCAAAAATAATGGGGATCGGAAGTCGGAATTCGCGGATGTTACAGTGTCCCCCCCCCTTTTCTTTCTCCTTATTCGACCCACCCCTCCATCCCTTCTCCATCACTTTTCTTCTCTTTCTCTACCCAACCATTAAGCTCCATTTTTGTTTCATTTTGTTATCAAAATCTTGGCATTCATTAGTTTCTAAGATTTGAGATAAATCTCAACACCTAAACTTTCTTCTTATAGATAAATACAGAGGTTTTTCTCAAGGTTGTGAGTTGTAAAAATAGCAGATGAATATACATACATATATATATATATATATATATATATATATATATATATATATATATATAAAATTTAGAAATAATAATAAATTCTAAATAGATAAAATTATTTGGACAAAAAAGGGGTATAATAATAATAGTACAATTTATTAATAAAAATTCTAGATAAAGTTAAAAGGATGATGATGATAATAATAATGTTTTTTATTACCATCACAAAGTGACTTACACAACTTAGTAGATGAGCTTGTGGGACTAAAATAATTGTTAAGAGATACTTCTTAGAAATTGGTGGAGTTTTAAGTCTTAATATTGTTTTGGTAAATTTCATTCAACTTCCTGGTTAGGTTAAAAGTCTAAGAAGAATATTTTTTTCAAAAAAACAAGTAAAACGGAATTCATTGTCATGCATTACTTTTAACAAACTCTATGAAAAGGGGATTAGGGTGTGCATTTTCTCACCTAGAATTTAGACAAGTGAGGGTGAATTCAGAAGGAAAGAAAGAAATTACTGTTAGGAAAAAATAAGTAGAGAGAACTGAGAGAGACAAAAGAAAAATAGAAAATGGAGAAGAGAAGGTAAAGATAAAGGAAATAGGAGAGGGGAAAAATTGCGAGATCGGAGAGTGACAAAAAGTTTAGTTGTTGATAACATTTTCATCCTTAAAAGATTTCTAAAGTAGAAAATGAAGTTATTTGTGAAATAAAATCATAGCCACATTTATTTATTCATTCATATTAAACTATTATTAATTTTAGGTTTACTTATTTTACGATTTCACTCAATTTTCAAGTCCTTATAGTTTAAAAATCTATAATCAAGTTCCTATATTGTATAAAATTTTTCAATCAAATCCGTAGAGATAAAAACCATTACAAAAAAAAAATGAAATATTCTTGAAATATTTGATCTTCTTCACTCTCTTCACCCTCCGTCCTCTTTCCCCCTATTTAATCAATTTTATTATTATATATAATTTTTTCGATCTTATCTTAAACATGATTGCCTCTAATAATATATATATATATATATATAGAAAACAAAAAAATAGAATCTCAAGTCTAAACTCTATTAATTTTGTTAGTATTTACAATATAATAATCATCTATTAAATTAAATAATTCTACAAATCACTTGAAATTATTTCAAATAATTTAATCAATTTTTTAGGGTAATAATTTCAACTCTATTAATTTTATTAGCATTTACAATAAAAGTCATTTATCAAATAAAGCAATTTGGAAACTTATTCAAGTAATATACTTAAAATGTTTATGTAATACTATACAAAGAGAGAATTTAATTATGAAATTCTGAATAAAATTATGAAAGGACATGCCGCTATGTGGAAATTTCAAATGACATGTGTAAGTGTATTTTTTTCAAAAAAAAAAAAAGTTTATGAAAGTTTTGTAAGCATAATTTTTTTTACTTTAAAAGCATTTTTTGCTTCCTTCTAATCAATATCATAAATATAAATTTAGATTAATTAAATTTTATATGCATAATTAGCATAGAAAATAAATTTTAAATTTAAATCATAATAAAAATAAATTAATATAATTTTATAGGTGGAGATCCACTTACTCTAAGAGTAAGTCTTGATATATTTACTCCATTGATGCTATATCCCAATCCCAATCTAGTCTAAAAGATGAACTTTAGGCTTTCAAATGAGTTGGAGATGATTTCGAATAATTGTGAGCTATTTTTGACACAGGTCGCGCTACAACGCAACATGCTATGCTATAGCGCAATAGCACAAAAAATGAGGGAGTAGCATTTTGTTGGTTGTGCTATAGTGCAACATGTTGTGCTATAACACAAGCTTGACGGAGAAAAATATAAATTGAGGGATCTTGCCCCCATTCTCTCCCTAAACTTTCTTTCTTTTCTATTTCTCTCTCTCTCTAACATTTCCTAACTTTCCCCATTGCTATCATCATCAATCATCAACTCCAACAAATCCAAACCCTAAAATCATTATCAATCACCTCCCCTTCCACTTCCCATAACCTCAAATCTTTACCCTCTTTCCCTTTTCTCTCTTGGAGAGAGAAAAATAGAAGCATTGGGAGCACAATTCTACTCCCACTTAGTTTGTTCTCTTGATTCAACTCTCTAAGATAATTTCGAAGTTTAATGCTTCTTCTATATCATGGTTTAACCAATTATTTCCTACGGATTGAATTTTAGGTAAAGGTTTGGAACCTTAAAAGTGTGTTTTTGAGGTTTTCACTTTGCGGGGGCTAGCTCAGGTAAATTCTTGCAATGGGTAATTGTGAGGTTCTAATTTATAATGTTTGTAATGTTAGATGCTCTCAAGTATCCCTCTGGTAACTCTAAGGCATCATAGAGCTTGAGCTTTCTCTACTTTGGCTTTGTACAATGAGTAATAATATATTTATATCTTATTTTATCATCTTATATATGAAATTATATGTTAATAATTGGTTTGATATGTTGACTGCTAGAAATATGGCTTGGTTAGGTTATTTAGCATTAAATCGGATTGTAATGTGTTATAAAATGTATAGTTACATACAACTGGGAATAAGCAGCTATCTATTTGATTTCTAAACCCTACTTTGTATGAAAAATTGACAGAGATGTATATATTAGAATATCTACATGTTACAATGGTGCTTTGACCTCCTAGAAGCAAAGTGCCACAGACCTAATAAGCATCGTGGGGCCACCTCTTGAGTCCTAAGAGGGCTAGGAGCAAAGTGCCATGGACCTAATAAGCATTTAGGGCCACCATCTTGAGTCCTTAGTGTAGCATTTCGAATTTGTCTTGTGCTAAATTACCTCAGTAACCCTAAATAATTAGGTACTTAAAGAAGAATTAAGAGATAAAAGCTTAATCCAAAAGTAAAAAGGGTAATTGATGAGAGAAAGATTAAGAGAATGCCTAATTAAGATTAGAAATTTATAAATCAAGTAAATCAAATCTCGAAGAAGCTAATTAAGCATTAATCGCCAATAATTAGCTTAATTAAGGTTAATTTAGGTTAATTAAGTGTAATTAAGATATTAATTTTTCTACTCGTGGAAACAAGAGTTAATCACTCATCCTTAATTAATTAAGTCACATAAGTAGCAAGAACAATTAATCTTATCATCAAATTCAAATTAAAAGTCAACTAGACAACTAAATACACATGACATCATCAAAAGCAAAAAATAAAAGACAAAGACACTTTATGTGAGGAAAGTACAAGGGCTTATCTAAAGTAACCAACTTAACTATCCAATTTGTCCCCTTATTTACAACACAAAATAAAAAATATCTTCCCTAGCCTTATATGAAGTTCACAGCCACAATACAGCCTCACATACTCCTTCACATTTTCAAAAATCAACTTTTCTTACTTTCCAAGTTTCTCTCAAACTCCCTCATCTCCAAGAGAGAAAACTCTCTCTACCTCTTCATCTTCTTCATCCTTTCTCTTCAAGTTCTTGAGACTCCATAGCCACCTTTCACCAAACCTTGTAAGAGCTACATCTTCTAGCTCTTACAAATACACAAATACACACTCTCATCCAAGCAAAGAAGCAACAAAAGTCTCGCTTTCCTCCCTTGTCAAAATTGTGGGCTTCTTTGGAGTAAGGAGGAGGATTTCATCTTAAGCATCAAGCTTTCTTGCTTTTTTCATCATCTTAAGTTGGTAGACACCTCTATCTAGCCTTATTTTTCTTTTATGACAAGCCACGAATGCTCAAGCTTAACCATAGCTTTGAGCTTTAAGCTTTTGTCTAAATCTTGTAGTTTCTTGAAAGTTGATGAAAAATGCTTCATTTTTATGCTACTATTTCTTTTGAGTTTCTAGTTGACTTATCTTTTTGAAAAGTGCGAAAAGTTTTGAACTTTACTCACTTTTAGTCATGAACACTTAGCCCTAGCCATGACTATGGTGTTCTTGGCTTATTCTTTGTTTTTACCTCTTGAAAAAATTTAAAGTTGTCACCTTTTTGAATATTTGTTTGATTCGTTGGCTTATTTTTCATTTTGCTAGTCAAATCCATGGTAAAGTTGTTTTCTTTATCTTGTTTGGTTGGTTGATGGAAAAATGGCCATGAGAAAGTGGTTTGAAGACATAAACCATGAAAAAGATTTGATTTTTATCAAGTAACTGATAAGATTAAAACCTTTTAAGCTTAGATCTATGTTCCATAAGCTTTAACAAGTCTAAAATAAGTGAAAACAAGAAGTAAAATGAAATAAAAATGGGCACTTGGCAACCATATAGGCTTCAGCCACTAAAAGAGAACATACAAGGGAAAAATGAGTTGAACTTTCTAAGGGTTGATCTTGACTCTCCATAAAACTTAAGTGAAACTTGTAGCAAATAACTAAAAATTATAACTTGGACAAAATTATAGCCATAGATTCAACCACTAGGAAGAAAGAATGGAAAAGAAGTGTTTTTAATTAAGTTAAGAATAAAACTTGATAAATCTAAGTGATAAAATAATATTCCGAGAAGAATAGAAATTAAAAGAGCTTAAGGCCAATTTGAAAAGGGGTTTCGGCCCTATGTCTTAATTAAAGAAAGAAAAATGTTTAATGTTTAATGTAACACTTTACCAGACAAAATAATATGCTTAAGTCATAGTATATTACCTAATAAGCTATTACGTGTGGTAAACTAATAATTATCCATTTACTTTAATTAATTTTGGTTTGGTAGCGAGATAAACACTAGTCAATCATCGTACTGGAAATAAAGTAACACAAACAAGATTTCGAAATAACCAAACTGCATCATATATATATATATATATATATATATATATATATATATTTCAAAGTTGTCAAAAGAAATAAAAATCTGATCTGAGGAGTAGAAAAATGAAATTTGTTGACACAAAATAAATCTATCTGTCTATATGAACAGCACCCTAACTGGTCTCCATGGGAAATTGCATGTATAACTAATAACTCCTACACATATGCCTATGACCTAAACTACCAAAAGAAGGTCATTCTATATGTCTACTGTTGCTAAGGCAGGTATTCTATGTAACATCCACCATTTTTCACCTAATTATTCGATTTTATCGAATAATTGAGAATAATCAAAATTCGGTTAAACAATTATTTAGACTCAATTGATTGGCAATTACTTGAGTTTAGACAAGAGAGAATTAAGTTAGAGTATAGGAGATTTCATAAAATTTTGTTGAAAACCGATTTATCGGTTTAAAGGAAATCGGTAACATTATGGTATTTTAAACTGTCGGAACCGGACCAATAGAATTGCAAGCTTTAAACCCTATTTTTAGTGGCTGATAACTCAGCCACTTATCAGCTAAAGGTGGCGCAACAAAGGCCACCAAAACATGAAGAAGCTTGGCTGAATTTCAGCCAAGTATTCTAAGCCAATCAAATTCAAGAAAAAGCCACCTAAACACCACTCATGCAATCAGACTTTTCTGCTCCTTTATCACACATTCTGACCCCTTTGTTTGTGCCACTTTTCTCCTCTCATTCAGCTCTCTTTTTCTCTTCTTCACACACAAAACTCCAGCCAACATCAAGCCAATTCAAGCTTTGCTCATCCAAGCCTTCAAAATCCAGCAAAATCACTTGGAACAAAGGTAGGAGTTTAATACTTGCATCAAATCTGTGCACTTGGCTGGATGGGCTTGGATTATTTTCACCTTCTTTGATGTGTTAAATGAATGTTTATGATGATATATGATTGGTTTTGGGCTGTTTGTTTGATTAAAACCGGAGTGGAAGCAAGAAAGAATGAAAATAGGAAGAGCTGATGGGTTAGAGAACCAAAATCCCTCGGCAGTCCGTATGGCAGAGTGTACGGCTCCGTCTACAGCCGATTAAATTGGGTGGAACTATTTTTATACGAAACTAGACATCTAGGGCTTTCCATATACATATCATATAAGGCTTTTGGACTAGAATTGAGAGAGATATGAATTTTTAAATTTCAACCTAGGGTTTTGACTCTGGTTCTGGGCAGACTGGGTTGTTCAAGGTAGAACTCGCCCTATAGTACTTGAAAATGAGTGAAACTAACTTTGTTAGAAACCTTACACATAGAAGAATGTCCCATAAAAATTTCAGAATTAGATAAGGTCCCAGTCGCTCCCAGTGATCCAAGAAATTTACCCTATGTCCAAACCAGGCCAGAACAGGGTAGTGTAGAGAGGCCAGAATTCGGGGCTTGTAACTCAAGCCCTACTAAGCCAAATGAAATGTAACTTTTTGTAAATGAAACTCTACCCTGTTAGCTTTAATATGGTACCAATTTCATATAATTTAAGTCAATTTTCGATTTTTAGTGGATTTTTACTTTCAGTTGCCTGATTCTGGCTAGCTGTTGGGCAGGTCGGGATAAAGCCTGAATATCTTGAGCTATAGATATCAAAATTAGATGGGACCAAAAGGGTTAGAAACTAGACACATAAGGCTACAACATATCAAAAATTAGGTTTAAATGAGTTAAATTGAATTAAAGGTGGGATACACCATGACCGGGCAGAATAAGCTAAAAGCCCTATTAATGCTTTGTTAAAACTAATGAATGAATCTATGAATGTATATGCATAATTGCTGCTCTATACTGAAATTACAAATTGTGTAAATGTACTGGTTGGTTGGCACTATTCATGGGGAAGCGGACACATTCCGTTATGTTGCCGAAATTTCGGTAGAACCCATGTACAAGTTACAAATTACATGTTAATGCATGTGCATTTTTAAGAAAGTTATGAAAGTTATGAAAAGGATTATGTCACTATGAAAGTTCCATGCTACTTGGGCCAGCCCCGGATAAGAAGTTAAGGGGAATAGATCGGTGAGAAGGTCGGGGAAAGTAAACCCGGCATTCCTGTATAGGAACGAGCTCGATCTTGAAAAGCAGACTATTACCCAAGAGTCTAAATGGCCAAGAACTCCCAGGGGACCAAGAGATGGAAAATGATGAAAAGTAATGGAAAATGCTTATGAAGAAAGGTTCATGTTTAAGTCTGCATGATTACATGACTGCATGGTTACATGAAATCATTGTGTCAATATGTTTACAGTTGTCTATTATGTTTGCTTACTGCTATATATTTATTTATGCTGTTTATTATTCTATATATTATTCTTAGAGATCTATTTTGTTTATCGTGCCATATAAAGTAAAACTGAACCTTGTCTCGGACCAAACATTTTCTTGAACTCATTTGAATGAATATTTCAGTTCGAACACATGTTTTTATAATTAAATAAAACCCGAGGCAACTGAGAATGTATGTGACGTCAGCTAACCATTATACATAGACCCTACTGAGAATTTCTTGAAATTCTCACCCCATTTTGTACCTTCCACATCATTCTCAGACGTTGGCGATGGACTCCATGGCTACCCTCTTCATTGAGATCCCAGACCTGTAGCTTCTCTATGACTCTGAGTTGGACTTGTTGGACACAATCTGCTCCTGCTATTTCTGCCTCTGCTTTTAGCAAATAGGAATTTTGACGATGTTCCTTTGTTTCATCTATTTTAATATATATATCTATATGTATAAACTGAAGTATCGGCTTCCGACCTACTTATGTACATATACAATTGAGAATATATCACTTATTTATATCTCTTCTGTTATATTACATTAAACTTTATTACGTTTTATAACGCTATTCACGTCTATTATGTAACAGCACGCCGTTTCAACGGTTTAGTGATACTAATCATGAGATTTGAGTAGAACGTTAACACAGTAACACAGACTACCTAATTTCATGCTATGACTTAAGCATAACATTAAATTAGTAGGGTGTTACAATCTAACTAAATGGGTTCCGAAAAAAGGAATCCATTCGCCATACCGGCATTAGCAGGGGTATAGTCTATACTTGGGGCAGAAGATAATGACGATGAGCTTGCTGCCTGCGATGGATCCTCCTCAGACATGGAGGCAGAGGGGATCGGCTGCGGTGGAATGACTGGCGGAGCCACGGCTGGTGCTGCTGTGGGTGGAGGTGGAAAGGGATGAGCCACGTGGAGAGGAATAGCGACGTAAGGGACGGTAGGGTCAAAGAGTGGGTGCATAAGGGGTACAACAAAATCTCTTTGAAAAAAGAAATAAAGATGAAATTGGCATCTACCAGATATGTACACAGAGTCTATGAACAGATTGAGATGAATGTGGAGCTCTGGAAACTCAATAAATAGGATGCTGGTTGCTGCGTTCTCCATGCTCTGAGAATGACGCGGAAATGTATAGTAGTGTGAGAAATAAAGATTTCTCAGTAGGAAATCCTAAGTATATATAACTGTCATCGCCACCATTCTTAGGTGTTTTGGATTTTTAATTAAAAGAAGACGTTACATCAAGGGGATGTTTTACTCAATTCATTATAGAAATCATAGCTCGAAACACAACTTGGTTTTACTGAAGGAGATAAAGGAAAATAAGACAGAAAAAAAAACAACAAGACATATATTTTGACATAACCAAGTGGCAGCAGTGGCAGCTGCAAAGTACACAAAAGTGCATATATAGCAGACAATAGTGCAATTAACTCAAATCATGGTAACAGAAACTGTGAATATGCAGAAATGATAATGCATTTGACTTTAACTCATACTTTTCCATACTTGGTCCCCTGGGAGTATATTGGCCATAAAACTCTTGGGTAATAGTCTGCTTTTCAAGATCGAGCTCGTTCCTATACACGGTCGTCAGGTTTGCTTTCCCTGACTTCCCTACTGATCTATTCCCCTTAAATTTGTTCAGGGGCTAGCCCAAGTCTTAGACAGTACCACTCTGACCCACGCTAGCTGGGTCTATGCCATGCCTCATGTGGTAGCTTGGTATGTCTTTCTTGCAAGTTTTCATAAATCTTATTCTTCTTTGGACATGGTTATACATGCATATGCTACATGTATTCATTCATATACTTCATATCATACTTAAAGCATTCTTGCAAATATGAATCTTATGAGCATAACATATAAATGTTTATAACATTCATATAATTCACCTATTTCTGCTAGAATTTTGGGCAGCATAACGGATCATGCTCGCTACCCATGAATAGTGCCAGACAACCAGAAAAATTTAATCACACAGCAACCTCAATACACAATATCATATTCATACCAAGAATATAACAATATCAATAAGTGCAAGATTTAGAACCTTAAGCATCAATCTATCTTGCAAGCTTTTAATTTCTATTAAGGTTCCTGAGTTCAATTTCCAAGGTTAAATAAATTCCGAGTTCCAAGGTTATATAATTTCTGACCTCCGGGGTTAGATTCAATCTCCGAGATTGATTCTGGGTCGAGTTTCGGAATTTCGTGTATAAGGTTTTTGTGTGCCTATGGGCCCGATCTTCGACCTGAACACAAGATTGGTCTTTTCCAGAACTTTATGAGTGTTTCCTAAATTTTAAGTTTCTGATATTGACTATATTCGATTGCAATTTCCTATTCACTAAGTTCCGAGTTTAGCCTTAAGTATACATTCCCGAGTTCAACCTTAAGTACACTCTCCTGAGTTCAATCTTAAGTACACTCTCCCAAGTTCAATCTTAAGTATAACTTTCTGAGTTCAACCTTAAATATCCCTGACCTAACTTTCTGTTTTACTAAGTCCCGAATGCAACCTCAAAGATCCCTGACCTAGTCCCTTATTCACTAAGTTTAGAGTTCAATTTCTAAGTGTACCAACCTAGCTCTTTGTTTACTAAGTCCCGACTTCTGACATTAACTCAAGTTGTTTGTGTCTTATCCCAAACTTGTCTTACTTCCAGCCAGAATTGCACTCTTGTAAGGGAAAATTCACTAAAAATAGAAATCTGGGTGAAATTATACGAAATTTATATCCATGTAAAGTTAACAGAACAAACTTTCAAATGAAATAAATTTCATACCATTTGAATAAGTGCAATTCGAGATATAAGCTCTGAAACTTGACCCCACTAGACTACCCTGTTCCAGCCCGGGTTGAACTTAAGATAAATTCATTGACATACTGGGAATAAATTACAATGAATCTAAATCTAAAAACAACGTTGGATTCACTCAAAGGGGTGTGTAGGGTGAGTTACACCCTTCTTAACTCACACTGCCTGGATGAAGGTCCTGATTCCTAGGTCAATCTTCAAAAATTCATATCTACCTCTATACTGATCCAATGGCCTTATATTATATATGTATGGAAAGCCTTGAATGTCTAGTTTCATATAAAAATAGATTCATAAGATTTGAATGGTTGTAGGCGGAGACGTATACTCCGCCGTATGGACTGCCGAGGAAGAACCCTAACAGCTTCTTGAGTTTTCTCTCTTCTCCAAGTCCTTTCATACAAATTTCAATTCAACTTATGACACACATGCAAAATCAGCCATAAACCATCATCATCATTTCACATAACATCAGTATCATACGGTATACAAAACCCACACACAACTCCAAACCAAGGAAAATAAGAAGAGAAGTAGAATTCCTACCTTTGCTAGGTATGATTCTTGCTGAATTTGTGGTTGGAGTTGAAGAAATCTAGTGATAGCTTGAAGGTTTATGGGAAAGTAAGATGATATGAGTTGAGATGAGATGAGATGATGGAGAAAAATGGAGAGGGGTCAGTATAGATAAGGGCCGAAAATGTGCAAGGGTAGAAAAGAAAAAATTTAAAAATTTCTCAAGCAAGTTACATGTGATTGGTGGATTTAAATAGGTTATGTAACTTGGTTTGGTAGCCCAGTGGGAGGGCTAAGATGGCGCCACTTGCATGGGCAAGTTGGCTAAATCTTGGCCATCCATCCTAGGATTCTCACGGTATAATTTCTATTGATCCGGTTTCAACAGTTTAAATTATTGAAATCTTACCGATTTATCTTAAATCGGTAAACTGGTTTTTGGAAAAATTCTGCGAGATTTCCTATGTTCCTAATCTAATTCCATCAAGTCTAATTACTTTTGAATCATACTTAATTGGCTTTAATTAGATGCTTAATCGCATCTCATTTAAACCCACTTATTCGATGAAAACCAAACAACTCGGTTATTGTCGATAAAATTTTTATTTGGACATTACATTTAATTAATGAAGATATGAACTTTAAGCCCTAAAATATCTAATTAAATAACTTTCTTGAGGAATTTAGCTGGAAGAGTAAACATAAGAGTTAGAAGACTATTCTAAAGTAAAAACACAAACCTTAAGGATTAATAAGTAAAGAAAAAAAGCTAAAACCCCTCCCTTCAAGATTAATTTAAGACTTAAGGGTAGAGTGGCAAATTAAAAGATTGCACCTAATCACCCACCTATGTTCATAAGACTCTTATGTACGTTGGTGTGCTTATTCCCTAATCATGGGGAAAATGATGAAGTTGTTGATGATGTAAATGTTTATATGTATATTATAACTGTACTGGGATTGAGTGATCGGATTCTTGAGGAAAAACCTGCAAAAATCATGATATATCCATGTGATGGATTATTTGTGAATGTTCAAATATGATATGAATGCTTGTTATGTGTAGGTTTGCAATTTTGGGGAATTTTTCAGTCTAGCCGTGATGCTGTCTAATTTTCACCAAAATTATGAACTTAGAAAATTTATCACATGCATGTATGTAACTTATGTTAAGATAAGAAAGACTTAAGTTTTCTAATCTAAGCCACTCATGATATAAGACTTAACACTAAGTTTCATGATAAAGAAATATACTTGGATATGATCCTTCGATCACTTCAGTAAAGGAATGTGATCCACAAAGACAAGATAATTGGGTATGATCCTTCGATCACTTCAGTAAAGGAAGGTGACCCACCAAAATACCCCTCTACTTTGGAGGCATACAATCGAGATAGATCCCTCCAATTTGGAAGCATGAGAACCCCTTGTTAGCTGAGTTTGATTTTAAATTAGTACTATGTGATGACGTACGGTCATGGAATGAGCTAATATCCTAGAATAATCTATCCAAGGGCATGTAAAGAAAGATGATGCAAGTGCTAAAAGTAATGAAAGTTAAAGCATATGACAGTAAAGTCAAAGAGAAACTAAGGTCAAAGTCAAAGTCAAAGTAAGTTAAAGTCAAAGAAAGGTCAAAGTTAATGGAATTGCATAAAGTGTTCATGCATTTATGTTTCTTCTATATCCATTGTTATACATGTCTTATGTATGCTTATGCATACCTTATGATCCCATTGTCTATTATGATATGCTCGTATAAGAATGACTAAAAACAACCCACTTTAGGCATGAACAATTTCGGACTTATTAAAAATTGAACTTATGTATGCTCACCTTTTTATAAGAAAAGCCAAAGTGGCTGAGATGACAATGATGACACTCAGTTGTGTAGTTAGATTTCTACTAAGAAATTTTATTTCTCACACCTACCTTCTGTGTCGTCTTCGAACCGAGTTAATGGCACCTATAGCAGATTTTTCTAGTGGCACTGATTAGACGTGACGAAGAGTGGTTGTTCTACACATCCTTAGCTAAGGAGGGTTAAGATAGTAGGGTAGTACTTTTATTTTTCTTAAGAGCTTTAGTCGAGCAGTTTATGTGTAATTAAGAGCATGCCAGAAGTCTTGCTACTTAATTTGACCTACAACATATTTGATAAATATTATGTGCGACTATGACTCCTAATTTGTCTATGGTTATGTTATTATCTTAAAGTTGATTGTCATATTATCTCTTTTTCATCATATGCTTTCTAGTAATGCAGCAATATGAGGAACGATGTCTGTAATTATATAAGTAAGTATGTGCTTAAATGCTCAGTTTTCAAGAATAAACAATTTTACAAAACGGAAAACTTATATGCTATTTTCATATATTCCACTAATTTCATTTGAAAAGAAATTCCACTAGTTAAGGGTAACAACAAGTAATCCCACAAAATAACTTAAGCATAGTATGGTGTTATTAAGGTGTTACACTAGGTATATCGTACGAATACCTACATTAATTCTGAACCTTATTAAGTGATATATTGATATGTGGTTATGGTTATTCCCTATGCATTATTTCTTGGTATAGTTATTATGTCTATATTAGAAACACTTGTGCTTGAAGCTTGCCCTTTTTAATTATAGATATATAATTACTCACTGAGTTCGTTGTGTAACACCCTCCCAAATACAATACTATGATTAAGTCATAGCACTACACTCAGAAGTTGTTACTGTTATCTGAACGGACCTTGCTTGATAGCAACCTCTGGTTGTTCCCAATATTTCTTGAGCTATCTGGAGATAATACCGAAATATAGTGAGAATTATAAATTTTCAGTAGGATTCAATTAACGATCACATACCATGTCATCATTATTATCTCTAGCTGCTTTGGTTTATTATGTAAAAGGTGAACATGTTAATAGACCTTTTAGTTTTATAGTTCAAAAATGTATTATCCGAAGCAGAGTTCATTTTATTCATACACTTGTGAATCAAAGGAAGAATCTACACATAAATGCAGCAGAATAATTAACATCTGCATATAGATACAATTAGTCTCTTAATAAGTAGGGAAAAGAATTGAAGCATAAGCATAGCAGATCAAAGAACAACTAAATAATATGCATTTATGAGTGCAACAATACGTTTGATGCAAGTGATTATTTCTCCTGTTAACTTTCTTTGCATTTGTTACTTGGCACACCTAGGCATTACGTATCGCCGTCCCTAGGGTACTTACCGGGGTTTACACTTGAGCGTTATGTATCGCCATCCTTAAGTGCATCTTTTACTTGTATCTTGCCTTTCTTTAATCTTTGATGCCCTTGGGTAGCCTAATCTAAGAGTGAGCTCAACTCATGACTGTTGTCACACAATACTAACCCGTAAGGGGACCCACATGCCTCTAGGTCGGAGAGACTCAATTGGCTAACTGCCTCTAACATAGAAGGACCCAAAAGTTTTAGCTGCCTTTATAGGGAGGGACCCAATATGCAACTGTCTCCAAGTGAAGGGACCCACATCTTTATCTTTTAACTGCCTTTACCTGGAGGGACCCAAATAACTGCCTCCAAGTGAAGGGATCTTATATATTCTTCCTTCATTCATATGCAAATATACATGCTCTTACAAGAATAATTTATGATCATATCCTCATAATATATTCATAATTGTGCAGCTATTCATATCATAAATTTATCGTAAAATAAACACTCATGATTTCATAGACTTCTGCAGTTGTATTTGAAGTATAGTTGCTATCTTAGCACCTTCACTCTACCTGGTTTTGTTAAAATAAGCCATAATTTCTATTTAATTCATTTAGACCTAAATTTTGGATATGTTGGGTTGTTGTGTGTCTATTTTCTAACCTATTTAGTTCTATCTAATTTTGATAAATGTAGCTCAAGTTATTAGAGTTCTATCTCAGCTGCCCTATATTTGGCCAGAATTACACACTTAAAAGTAAAAATTCACTAAAAATTGAAAAGTTGTTGAAATTATATAAAATTTGTATCATATTAAATGTAACAAGACAACATTTCATTTTTCAAAGTCCCATTTCACTTTCTTGAGTAGAGCTTGAGTTATAAGCTCTGAAATTTGACCCCTTTAGACTGCTCTATTTTAGCCTGATTTGGACTTAAGGAAAATTCAAGGAATTACTGGGAATAATTGGGACTGAATCTAGTTCTGAAATTTTTATAAAATGTTAATATATGTCTTAAATTTCTAATAAAATTGATTGCACTCAATTTGAAGGAGTATAGGTCGAGATATACCCTCGAAATCCAGTTTGCTTAGAATCAGCGTCAAAATCCTAAGGTAAATTTAAAAAATTCATATATCTCTCAATACTAATTCGAGGTCTTATAATTTATATGGTTGGAAAGCTCTAGATGTCTAGTTTTATATAAAAATAGTTTCATTAAATTTAAATGGCTGTAGGCAGAGCCGTACACTCTGTCGTACAGACTGCTGTAGGGTTTCTTAATTAACCTTACTCTAGTTGCTTCTATTCTTGATCCTTTCACTAATTAACCAATCAAAACTCAAAAAAAACCCAATAATCCAACCATGGACAATCACATAAACCTAACATAATATCAGGTACATGAATATAAATAAGTTACCAACAGTCACCAACTCACAAGAAATTAGTTAAAGAAGCTGAATCCTACCTCTAATTGATGCAAAACTAGCTAGACTTGAGCTCTTGGTGTAGGAAGTAGGTGGAGCTTAGAGATTTGGGAAAGAGGAAGTGAGGAAGAAGAAGAAGAAGAAGGGAGAAAAGTCAGCATGAAAGAGAAGCACAAAAATGAGGAGAGTTAGAGGGGATTTGGTGTTTTAAAACTTGAGGAATGACTTGTGATTGGTGGAGAGGTGTGTGGTACATGGAAGACCAAATCTCTCCTCTCCATGGGCACCATATGGCACGACCTATATGGGGGAAGAGTGGCAAAGTTTCAGCCACTCATGTTAGGATTTTTAGTGTGGAATTCTACTAATTTGGTTATGATAGTTTAAAATACCGACTCTTTACCAATTTCCCTCAAATCGGTATAACATTACTAAGTAAATTTGTGAGATTTTCTATGTCCCTATTCTAATCTTCTCAAGTCTAATCTCTTTAATTAACACTTAATTAACTCCTAATCAATATTTAATTAACTTCTAATTAATTCTACATGGTCTACAAAATCAAATAAATAGACTAACATCATAATTTAAACGTATTGTAATTCCGGACGTTATATTGAATAATTTTTCATAGTCTTTTACATAACAATCTAAATTTTCTTTAGCTCTAGTATTTGTAATTCATCCCTAATTACTCTTATTTTTCTAATAAATTGATTAATAGTGCAAATCAATTGCATCGATTTTTTGGAATTGTTATATTTTCGCTTTTTTGTAAGTTCTTTAGAAATTTTTGTTTGGTTTCCATAACTAGTGGTATTTTCATAATATTGAGCAAGTCAGGGGCATCCCATATCATTTCACATATGGATACATTCGTGGCTCAATTAGCTGAGGTTCAGGTTTCTAAGTTTTCACTACATGATTCTGCTTTGTTTAAAATCTTATTCTACTAATCCTATTGATATAGGGACTTAAATGTTATTTTCTAAAATGTTCAGGGGCAAGGTTATATAAAGAACAAAAGTTTGCCCAAGGACATTTTCATTATTTTCTATTACGTTATATAGGGATGTTATACATTGGACTCACTCTTTTCCTCATACATGTTTCAAATTCTCCTACTGATCAGTGTCCCAACCCTTCGTCAGTTAGAGCGTCATAGCAATGCCTTTTGGTGAGCCCAACACCTCATTATGTGGGCATTAGATATGTCTCTTTTGGGTTAATTGTATATTTTGAAATACTAGTGTATATAAATAGTTTTGTGTTGTATGTTGTAACATCCACGCCTTCTGACTTCCGAGCCCATAGTATTCCCAACCTCCAAATTCATCTTCAAGGCTGGACAGACAAGGATTTATGATTTTCGACCTTGTGTAAGCGTGTATGAATTTTGACCTTATCAGTATGAATTCCGATTTCCGATTTCAGGAGCTGAAATGAAGTGACTAATGCTTCCAACTTACGAGTTCGTCTTCGACTTCAGCACAATTTACGACTTCCGACCTTAGCGATCAAAGATCAAAATTTTCGATTTCAGACTTCGTCTCTAAGGCTCAAATGAACTGGCTATATTCCGAATTCCGACATTATGATTCACAAATGTACGAGATCCGATCTCGAGTTCAATATCAGTAGCTCTCATTTCGATATCTTTTCGAGTTCCGAGATCGAGATTCTATAATTCCCGATTTCCTGGTACACGGATTAATGTTGTGAATTCCGACCTCCGGAATTATGTTTACGATTGATTCGTTTTGTCTAATTTCCCGATTTTCGACTTTAAGTGCTTGGCTTTACACCAGGCTCTGCTTTCAAGTTTCGACTAAGCAGGATGTTCACGAGTTCCGACTTTATAAAGAGTACGAGTTCCGATTTCGTTTCCAGAATATACTGGAAACTAGTCCCACTTTAGGCGACGTGGAGAGCGATTCTACCATACAAAGAGGACGACGTGGAGAGCAAGGTTGGCTAAAACTCAACCTTACGTTTTGAGGCCAATCAAAATCTTCCAAGTTAACTCCCACTCATGCCAATATAACACGCTCTCCTCCTCTGATTCAGACCCCCTTCTACGTAACTTCTTCTTCACTTCAGCTCTCTCTTTTCTTTTCATCTCTCACCCAACTCCATCATACCTTGAACTTTTACCAAGTTGCAGCTACAAACTTAAACCAAAATCATTCACGATAAGAGGTAGGGGTTCTAAATTCTTACTTGACTTTTAGATTCTTAAAGTATTGATGGTGGTCTAAATTTTATTTTGATGTGTTGATTAAATTATTATGATGAATTATAGCTGAACTATGGGTTGTCTATGAGGTTAAAACTTGAATTGAAAGAGAGAAAGGATAAAGATATGAAAAAGTTGAGAGGCTGAAAAACCCAAAACCCTCGGCAGTTCGTACGGCGGAGTGTACGGCTTCGCCTCCCGCTGTTTAAAATTAACGAGACCATTTTTATGTGAAACTGGACATCTAGGGCTTTCCATAGACATATCATATAAGGATTTTGGATCAGAATTGAGGGAGATATGAATTTTTGAATTTCAACCTAGGGTTTTGACTCTGGCTCTGGGCAGATTAGGTTATTTAGGGTAGAACTCGACCTATACTACATGAAAATGAGTGAAACTAACTTTGTTAGAAACCTTATACATAGGAGAATATCTCACAAAAATTTCAGAATTTAATAAGGTCCCAGTTGCTCCCAGTTCTCCACGTAATTCGCCCTATGTTCACACCGGGCTAGAACAGGGCAGTGTAGGAAGGTCCGAATTCGGGGCTTGTAACTCGAGCTCCACTAAGCCAAATTGAGTGGCACTTTTTCTAAATGAAACTTTGTTCTGTTAGCTTTAACATGAGACCAATTTTGTATGATTTGAGTCAGTTTTCGATTTTTAGTGGATTTTTATTTTTAGTTGCCTGATTCTGGCTAGCCAATGGGCAGGCCGACATAAAATCTAGATATCTTGAGTTGTAGATACCAAAATTGGATGGGACTAAAGAGGTTAGAAAATAGGCACATGACACTTTAACATACTCAAATTTGAGGTCCAAATGAGTTAAAATGAAATTATGTCTTGAATTACCAAAACCGGGTTGGTTGAATATACTGAGGCAGGATTCCTGCCTTAATGAATTTGATATGGATTTGAGTTCTATGTTGGAATATAAATGTGAAGTTGTGTTCCTTGTGATAAATTGATGTATTGATTGGCTGGCACTATTCATGGGGAGGCGGACACGTACTGTTATGCTGCCGAAATTTAGGTAGAACCCATATACAAGTTATGAATTACATGTTAATGCATATGCATTCTTAAGAAAGCCATGAAAGTTATGAAAAGAATTGTGTTATTATGCAAGTTCCATACTACTTGGGCCAGCCCCGGATAAGAAGTTAAGGGGAATAGATCGGTGGGAAGGTCGGGGAGAGTAAACCCGGCATTCCTGTATAGGAACGAGCTCGATCCTGATAAGCAGACTATTACCCAGGAGTCTAAAATGGCCAAGAACTCCCAGGGGACCAAGAGATGGAAAATGATAGAAAGTAATGAAAAAGTTTATGAAGGAAAGTTCAAGAACGAGTCTACATGATTACATGAATGCATGAATACATGGAGTAGTTACATCAAGATGTTTACAATTATGCATTATAATTGCTCGCTGCTATTCATTTATTTATTTCGATTATCATTCTATGTATCAGTATTAGTAATCTATTTTGTTTCTTATGCCAATTAAAGTAAAATTGAACCTTGCCTCGGACCAGACATTTTCTTAAACTCATGAAAATGGACTTTTCAGTTTGAACACATATTTTTATAATTAACTAGAACCCGAGGCAACTGAGAATGTATGTGACGTCAGTACCAGTATAACCGAACCCTACTGAGAATTTTCTTGAAATTCTCACCCCGTTTTATATCTCTCGCATCATTCTCAGACACTGGCAATGGACTCCACAGCTACCCTTTTCATTGAGATTCCTGCGTTACAGCTCCACCATGATCCAGAGTTGGACTCTTTGTACATAGCTGGTTCGTGCAACTTTCGTTTATACCTCTTCAAAGAATGTGAACTTTGATGTTCCTTTACACCATCCCATCTTCGACCCTGCTACCCCTTATATTGCCGTCCCTCTACACATGGCGCACCCACATCCTGCGCCTCGCACTGCAAAGACCCCCGACCGCCCCTGAGTCACCACCGCAGGCAGCCCCCGACATCCCGTTGAGTTCAGAGAGTGACCCCTCCGAGGCCACCGGCTCGTCGCCCTCTTCCTCCTCGGGACCCAGCGCAGACTATACACCGGCTGAGCCTGGCATGGCTAACGGCTACCTGACGGAGTAGCTTAGTGGCAGGAGATGTTGTACAGTATGACCCTCTTTTGGACAACATGTAGCTTTGGGTCATGGACTTGACTGTAGGGTTAGCAGTAGGTTACAAAATGTCCTTTGAGGACCATAGGGTATTTTGGCGGATGATGGCATTATGGTCTTTTTGGTACACCAGCCCCCGTATGTATTCTACTTTAAAACTTTGTACATAAACTGAAGTAGTGGCTTCTGATATATACATATGTTTGCACGTATGCAGTAACGCTATTGTACTATACTTATCTTGGTGATATTTTGTTCGATTCGTTTCGCTTTTAGTATAGCAGCGCGTCGTCGTCAAAAAAAAAAAATGTTTATATGATGATAACGATTTAAAGAAGAATAAAACAGGAAAGGTCAATAGAGTATCAACACGGTAACACGGTCTGACTAGTTTCATGCTATGACTTAAGCATAACATAAAATTAGTAGGGTGTTACATTTTTGGTATCAGAGCAGTTCATCCTAGCTAAGGCCTGAGGATTGGACTGACTATGCTTCGCGCATATTCTGTACTTTTAGTAGATAATGTGCACTAGATCTTGCCTGTATGGTTGAGATATAGTTGTGCATGTGTACGCAGTGCCTGACCGTGTGGGCTGTTATTTACTAGCACATTAAACTTAGTATTGAGCCTGATTAACTCAATAACTTTTGTTTTGTGTGTTCAGAACTTTATGGCTTCCGGAAGGCGAGGAAGACCACTGCAGAACCTGCTCCAGAGAACTCGACTGACTTGATGGCCACAATGCGGGAAATGGCTCACGCAATGCGAGAACAAGCCGCGGCAGCTCACCAGATGATGGAGCAGCTAGGCAGGCGGCCTGCAGCAGGCTGTGAAAGGAACCCACAAGGCCCAGAGGCTAACCTGGACTACCTCAGGTTTGCAGAGTTTAGGAAGGCAAATCCGCCAAGTTTCCGAGGGGCATATGACCCGGACAAAGCTGACGAGTGGATCAAAGCCATGGAGAAGATTTTCTCCGTCCTAGATTACTCGGATCATCAGAAAGTGACTTTTGCCACTTACACGCTTGAAGCAGATGCCGAGTTCAGGTGGAACGGCGTACGAAGATTGTTCGAGGAATCTCAGACAGTAGTCACCTGGACAATGTTCAAGGATGTATTTTACCAGAAGTACTTCCCCGCTTCGGTTCGAAATGCCAAGGAACTCGAGTTTATGCAGCTGCGTCAAGGAAATCGGACAGTATCCAAATATATTGCCCGATTTGAGGAGCTATGCAAATTCTCCACAATTTACCAGAGGAACCCAGATGAAGTCTGGAAGTGCATTAAATTTGAAGGTGGCTTACGAGAGGACATTCTCACCGCAATCAGCCCAATGGAGATCAGGGATTTCCCTACATTAGTGAACAAATGCCGACTTGTGGAGGATTGCCACTCGAAATTAGCTGCAGCCAGGGCATCTGGTGGGAATTTCAAGAGGGGGTTAGCCCCGTAAGGCCTAAGATTCAAGCCCAATGTACAACAACAGCGGAGATTTCCGCCAGGAGGCAACAAAAGCAAGCAGCCCCAAAGGCCTTTTCCAAATCCAACTTGCATAAAATGCGGCAAGAATCATGGCGATCGGCCATGCTTGGCAGGCCAGAATGTCTGCTATGGATGTGGCAAGCCAGGCCACAAAATTTACGAGTGTCCGACCAGGAACTCATCACAGCCGCCTCGACCCCAGCGACAAGGACGGGTCTTTACTATGAGTGCGGAAGAAGCCGATAAGTCAGAAGGATTAATTCAAGGCATTTGTGATGTGAATGGTGAGACTTTAACTGTACTCTATGATTCGAGTGCCTCACATTCATTTATTTCTCATAATTATGTAGCTGCTTTACAATTGCCAATTTCTGAATTACCTTATGATCTATTGGTTTCTACTCCTACCAATGGGCCTGTTAGAACTAGTCAAATGTGCATCAATGTTCCTCTTCGAATTGAGGGCAGGACCTATGCCGCCAATTTGATTTGCCTCCCTCTATCTGGTCTCGACATAATTCTGGGCATGGATTGGCTTTCTGCCAATCATGTTGTACTCAATTGCTCTGATAAAATGGTGGTACTTCCCTCTGTCTCACTTTCTGAATCCCAAACCGCAATACTCTTCTATTTGAACTCTTTCAGGCCAAAGGATCAAGGGTATATCCTCTTGTCAGCTAATGCGGTAGAAGCTGAGCAGGAACTGGAGAAGATTCCGATTGTCAGGGAATATCCGGATGTTTTCCCAGAGGATATTCCTGAATTCCCTCCGGAGAGAGAGATTGAGTTTACCATCGAGTTGGTTCTAGGTGTGGGACCAATATCCATAGCTCCGTATCGAATGTCACCTATGGAGCTGACGAAACTAAATGGACAGATCGAAGAGCTTTTAGAAAAGGGATTCATACGACCAAGTGCGTCGCCATGGGGAGCTCCGGTCTTGTTGGTCAAGAAGAAGGATGGAAGCATGCGCTTATGCGTGGATTATAGGCAGTTGAACAAAGTGACGATTAAGAACAAGTATCCGCTGCCAAGGATTGATGATCTCATGGACCAACTACAGGGTGCAACGGTATTCTCCAAGATCGACTTGCGTTCTGGATATCACCAAATTCGAGTTCGGGAACAAGATATCCCTAAGACAGCTTTTCGAACTCGTTACGGGCACTATGAATACACCGTGATGTCGTTTGGGCTGACGAATGCGCTAGCGGTATTCATGGATTACATGAATCGAATATTCTGCCCATATCTGGATAAATTTGTAGTGGTCTTCATCGATGATATACTTGTCTACTCGAAGACGGAATAAGAACATGTAGAACACTTACGGCTAGTTCTGCAAATTTTAAGAGGAAAGAAACTCTATGCCAAATTATCCAAATGTGAATTTTGGACGAAGGAGGTAAAATTTCTCGGCCATGTAGTGTCATCTGGAGGAATCTCTGTCGACCCCAGCAAAGTAGAAGCAGTTCTGAACTGGGAGAGGCCAACTACAGTCTCTGAAGTCAGAAGTTTTCTGGGCTTAGCTGGATATTATAGGCGATTCGTTAAGGATTTTTCTCGAATAGCCTTGCCCTTGACCAAGCTAACTAGAAAGAATGTCCCTTTCGAGTGGACACCGGAGTGCGAACAAAGTTTTCAGGATTTGAAGAGAAGGTTGACCACGACACCAATGCTAGCTTTACCAGACCCTCAGGGACCATTTGAAGTCTATTGCGATGCTTCCCAACAAGGGTTAGGATGCGTGTTGATGCAAGCTGGAAGGGTGGTCGCGTATGCCTCCAGGCAATTGAAGCCACACGAAAGGAATTACCCGACTCATGACCTTGAATTAGCAGCAGTAGTGTTTGCTTTGAAAATATGGAGACATCACCTGTATGGAGTAAAGTTCGAGGTCTTTTCTGATCATAAGAGTTTGAAGTACCTTTTCAATCAGAAGGAATTGAATATGAGGCAGCGGAGATGGATGGAACTCCTTAAAGACTAGGAATTTGAATTGAAATACCACCCAGGTAAGGCGAACATCGTGGCAGATGCGTTAAGCAGGAAATCATTGACTGTCGCGTGGATGATGATTAAAGAGACGGAACTTATTGAAAGTTTCCGAAATCTTAATTTGGGAATTCTTATAACTCCCAAGACTCTTCAGCTACACCAAATTAAGATAACCAGTAGCTTTAAGGACCAGATTCGGCAAGCACAGCAGCAAGATGCTAACTTTCAACATACGCTTAGTCTCGTGCGATCAGGGAAACTAGCAAGTTTTGCCCAAGATAAAGAGGGCATCTGGCGGTGCCACGACAGAGTATGTGTTCCTGAAAGGGACGATCTCCGAAAGAGAATCTTAGAAGAAGCGCATAGAGGCGAGTTTGCCGTACATCCTGGCATAACTAAGATGTATCAAGACCTCAAGAAGATGTTTTGGTGGCCGGGCATGAAGTCAGATGTAGCAAACTTTGTTGGCAAATGTTTGATTTGTCAAAAGGTGAAAGCGGAACATCAGAAGCCTTCTGGGATGCTACAACCCTTGGAAATCCCTGAGTGGAAGTGGGAGAGTATCTCCATGGATTTCATTATGGGGTTACCAAGGACATCAGCAGGATATGATGCTATATGGGTCATTGTGGACAGATTAACCAAATCCGCTCATTTCCTGCCTGTTCGAGCAAACTATCCGCTGGAAAAGCTAGCCCAACTGTACATTCAAGAAATTATAAGGTTGCATGGGACCCCTTCAACTATCATCTCTGATCGAGACCCGAGGTTTACCTCACGATTTTGGGGAGCTTTACAGAAGGCGTTCGGTGCGAAACTGTGTCTAAGTACTGCATATCACCCACAAACAGATGGCCAAACAGAGAGGACAATCCAAACCTTAGAGGATATGTTACGAGCTTATATACTGGAGCAACGCGGAAATTGGGATCGATATTTACCATTGGCCGAGTTCGCATACAACAATAGCTATCACGCTAGCATTGGCATGGCTCCTTACGAAGCATTGTACGGACGGAAGTGTCAGTCTCCCCTGTGCTGGTATGAGACAGGAGAATCAGCTCTATTGGGGCCTGATTTAGTAGAGCAGACTACCGAGCAGATCAAGAAAATACGGAACAAGATGCTTGTCGCTCAAAGCCGTCAGAAGACCTACGCGGATATCTGAAGGAAACCCTTGGAATTTCAAGAAGGAGACCACGTGTTTCTGAAATTTACACCACAACGGGAGTAGGTAGAGCCATTAAAGTCAAAAAGCTAAACCCCCGCTTTATAGGTCCCTTTCAAATTCTAAAACGAATTGGACCAGTCGCCTATCGGGTTGCTTTACCCCCACAATTGTCAAACTTTCATGATGTTTTTCATGTCTCTCAACTCAGGAAATATCAACCTGACCCCACCCACTTCCTAGAAACCGAATCAATACAGTTAAAAGAGGACCTGACTTTCCACTTACAACCAACACGGATCGTAGATAAGAGTACCAGACAACTTCGGAACAAGACCGTACAGCTAGTAAAAGTAGCATGGGGAAAAGAAGGTGCTGAGGACTATACTTGGGAACTGGAATCGGACATGAGGAAAGAGTATCCTGGACTATTCTCCAGCACTAAATTTTGAGGACAAAAATTTTTTTAAGGGGAGTGGTATTGTAACATCCACGTCTTCCGACTTCCGAGCCCATAGTATTCCCAACCTCCAAATTCATCTTCAAGGCTGGACAGACAAGGATTTACGATTTCCGACCTTGTGTAAGCATGTATGAATTTTGACCTCATTAGTATGAATTCCAATTTCCGATTTCAGGAGCTGAAATCAAGTGACTGATGCTTCCAACTTACGAGTTCATCTTTGAATTCAGCACAATTTACGACTTCCGACCTTAGCGATCAAAGATCAAAATTTTTGATTTCGACTTCGTCTCTAAGGCTCAAATGAACTGGCTATATTCCGAATTCCGACATTATGATTCACAAATGTACGAGATCCGATCTCGAGTTCAATATCAATAGCTCTCATTTCTATATCTTTTCGAGTTCCGAGATCGAGATTCTATAATTCCCGATTTCCTGGTACACGGATTAATGTTGTGAATTTCGACCTCCGGAATTATGTTTACGATTGATTCGTTTTGCCTAATTTCCCGATTTCCGACTTTAAGTGCTTGGCTTCACACCAGGCTCTGCTTTCAAGTTTCGACTAAGCAGGATGTTCACGAGTTCCAACTTTATACAGAGTACGAGTTTCGATTTCGTTTCCAGAATATACTGGAAACTAGTCCCACTTTAGGCGACGTAGAGAGCGATTCTACCACACAAAGAGGACGACGTGGAGAGCAAGGTTGGCTAAAACTCAACCTTACGTTTTGAGGCCAATCAAAATCTTCCAAGTTAACTCCCACTCATGCCTATATAACATGCTCTCCTTCTCTGATTCAGACCCCCTTCTATGTAACTTCTTCTTCACTTCAGCTCTCTCTTTTCTTTTCATCTCTCACCCAACTCCATCATACCTTGAACTTTTACCAAGTTGCAGCTACAAACTTAAACCAAAATCATTCACGATAAGAGGTAGGGGTTCTAAATTCTTACTTGACTTTTAGATTCTTGAAGTATTGATGGTGGTCTAAATTTTATTTTGATGTGTTGATTAAATTATTATGATGAATTATAGCTGAACTATGGGTTGTCTATGAGGTTAAAACTTGAATTGAAAGAGAGAAAGGATAAAGATATGAAAAAGTTGAGAGGCTGAAAAACCCAAAACCCTCGGCAGTCCGTACGACGGAGTGTACGGCTTCGCCTCCCGCCATTTAAAATTAACGAGACCATTTTTATGTGAAACTGGACATCTAGGGCTTTCAATAGACATATCATATAAGGATTTTGGATCAGAATTGAGGGAGATATGAATTTTTGAATTTCAACCTAGGGTTTTGACTCTGGCTCTGGGCAGATTAGGTTATTTAGGGTAGAACTCGACCTATACTACATGAAAATGAGTGAAACCAACTTTGTTAGAAACCTTACACATAGGAGAATATCTCACAAAAATTTCAGAATTTAATAAGGTCCCAGTTGCTCCCAGTTCTCCACGTAATTCGCCCTATGTCCACATCGGGCTAGAACAGGGCAGTGTAGGAAAGTCTGAATTCGGGGCTTGTAACTCGAGCCCCACTAAGCCAAATTGAGTGGCACTTTTTCTAAATGAAACTTTGTTCTGTTAGCTTTAACATGAGACCAATTTTGTATGATTTGAGTCAGTTTTCGATTTTTAGTGGATTTTTACTTTTAGTTGCCTGATTCTGGCTAGCCAATGGGCAGGCCGACATAAAATCTAGATATCTTGAGTTGTAGATACCAAAATTGGATGGGACCAAAGAGGTTAGAAAATAGGCACATGACACTTTAACATACTCAAATTTGAGGTCCAAATGAGTTAAAATGAAATTATGTCTTGAATTACCAAAACCGGGTTGGTTGAATATACTGAGGCAGGATTCCTGCCTTAATGAATTTGATATGGATTTGAGTTCTATGTTGGAATATAAATGTGAAGTTGTGTTCCTTGTGATAAATTGATGTATTGATTGGCTGGCACTATTCATGGGGAGGCGGACACGTTCCGTTATGTTGCCGAAATTTCGGTAGAACCCATATACAAGTTATGAATTACATGTTAATGCATATGCATTCTTAAGAAAGCCATGAAAGTTATGAAAAGAATTGTGTTATTATACAAGTTCCATACTACTTGGGCCAGCCCCGGATAAGAATTTAAGGGGAATAGATCGGTGGAAAGGTCGGGGAGAGTAAACCCGGCATTCCTGTATAGGAACGAGCTCGATCCCGATAAGCAGACTATTACCCAGGAGTCTAAAATGGCCAAGAACTCCCAGGGGACCAAGAGATGGAAAATGATAGAAAGTAATGAAAAAGTTTATGAAGGAAAGTTCAAGAACGAGTCTACATGATTACATGAATGCATGAATACATGGAGTAGTTACATCAAGATGTTTACAATTGTCTGTTATAATTGCTCGCTGCTATTCATTTATTTATTTCGATTATCATTCTATGTATCAGTATTAGTAATCTATTTTGTTTCTTATGCCAATTAAAGTAAAATTGAACCTTGCCTCGGACCAGACATTTTCTTAAACTCATGAAAATGGACTTTTCAGTTTGAACACATATTTTTATAATTAACTAGAACCCGAGGCAACTGAGAATGTATGTGACGTCAGTACCAGTATAACCGAACCCTACTGAGAATTTTCTTGAAATTCTCACCCCGTTTTATATCTCTCGCATCATTCTCAGACACTGGCAATGGACTCCACAGCTACCCTTTTCATTGAGATTCCTGCGTTACAGCTCCACCATGATCCAGAGTTGGACTCTTTGTACATAGCTGGTTCGTGCAACTTTCGTTTATACCTCTTCAGTAATAGGAACTTTGATGTTCCTTTACACCATCCCATCTTCGACCCTGCTACCCCTTATATTGCCGTCCCTCTACACATGGCGCACCCACATCCTGCGCCTCCTGCACCTGCAGCACCCGCTGACCCTGCCCCTGAGTCACCACCGCAGGCAGCCCCCGACATCCCGTTGAGTTCAGAGAGTGACCCCTCTGAGGCCACCGGCTCATCGCCCTCTTCCTCCTCGGGGCCCAGCGCAGCAACGCTATTGTACTATACTTATCTTGGTGATATTTTGTTCGATTCGTTTCGCTTTTAGTATAGCAGCGCGCCGTCGTCAAAAAAAAAATGTTTATATGATGATAATGATTTAAAGAAGAATAAAACAGGAAAGGTCAATAGAGTATCAACACGGTAACACGGTCTGACTAGTTTCATGCTATGACTTAAGCAAAACATAAAATTAGTAGGGTGTTACATACGTCATGGACTACAAACAGGATCTTGCTTCCCTGTGCATGTATATTTTGACGAGATAGCTCAACTTTTTTTTACACTATATGAACTATATATCTGGAACTATCATAGGAAATTATATACATTCTTTTTGGAAAGCCTGATTTTCAAAGGAAAGTCCATCCATTTGTTTCTAAAATGCTTAGTTAGGCTTGCTAGGGAATACAGTGATCCCTAAGTGTCTGTCACGAATCCAGTGGGGTTGTGACAAAGTGGTATCAAAGCCTTGGGTTAAACCATGTTCAATGAGGCAAGTATCCTTTTTTAGATTCACAATTGAGAAAATGGAAGCCAACCCATTTGCACAAAATGTGATGCTATTCTAAACTTGTAGGGTGTTGTTGTGTCCTTGTCCCTATTCAACATACCTTGTTTTTCCTTGTCTTGGAAGCTGTTTATGTTTTAATCTAGTCCAACTCGTTTCCTTAATAGATGGAGATGCCACCTACGAGAAACATTTGTACTAGAGGGACTAGAGGCCATGAGCTATCTGATGCAAAATAAGATCGAGCCCTTTCTCTAGGAGCGAGAGGAATAGGCTTTGGGAAGCCGAGAGGTAGAGGCCATGGAAGAGCAGCCAGATAGGAGGAAGGACTCGCCCTTGGTGGCTTATGCTAGAGGTAGTTGTAGAGATCTGTGGGATCCATAGGTTATTGAAACCCTGGTAAGGTAGATCACGAATTAACCCATAGTGGAAGCTCAACCCCAAGATCCTCTCGCTCCACCCATCCATAGGTAACCCTTGCCTCAAGGAGATGTTGAAGTGACTCTTCATGATTTTTTTGAAGCTGAAGCCACCTACCCTCTTAAGAAAGCCTCTAACGGAGGATTCTCAGCTATTCATTAACAAGACAGCTAACGCCGTTAGAGCTCTTGGGTGTTCTAGAACGAAGCCAATTGAGTTGAATACATATAGACTAGAAAATCATGCTGCACAATGGTATAAAGGTTTTGTTCAAGGAAGGTCTATCGAGTTACCCCCTTACTTAGAAGGAGTTCTCCGAACCTTTTATAGAGAATATCTCCTCATTAGCAAATGGAAGAGCCTTCCACGGGAGTTTGAGAAGCTAGAGCTAATGGCAGGCATGACCATAGCGAAGTATGAGGATCAATTTGCTTAACTTTCTTATAATGCTCCACATATGGTAGGTATTAAGGCCCTGAAGACTTCAAGGTTCATTTGGGGCTTGGCCAAGCCTATGTTCACTACCATGTCCTCTCAGGTCAGAAAGTTGACCTATGTCGAGGTTGTTGATGTTGCGATGCATATGAAGACAGGGAGGATAGAGTAGAAGGTCTCCAGGGAAGCTGCCAAAAAGCCAAAGGTTTAGTGATCCATTATGCGTAGTTCAAGCTTAGGGCAAGACATGGACAATAGAGGTAGTCGAAGGCTCTTTAGTTGTAGGCTATGTCTATTAGGCCCTCTTCTATGAGTCTATGAGTGTGACAACCTCGAGTCCTAATGTGAAGGTTGCTTCTCAGATGAGTATGCAAAATATCGGGCATTTGGGCCGCACCAAACTGCCTTGCCAAACTTGTGGCAAAAACCACTTGGGATCATTATATAGAATAACGGGAGCTTGCTTTGGTTATGGCTAGGTAGGACTCATTCGGGATTGTTCGCAGCTATAGAATAATTCTAGTCAAGGCTTAGTACACCTAATTATCTCAGCTCCATATTCTTTAGCTTAGCCTTCAGGAGGCATCGCAGGTTCTTTTAGTATAGGTTTTGGAGGAAGGGGTGCTGGTGGCCGAGGATGCACTTAGAGTAGGAGAGGACAACTGTGCATTTATGCTCTAACCCACCAGGATGCCCAGGCATCCAATGTTGTAGTAGCAAGTACTTTCTCAGTTTGCTCCTTTGATGTACATGCTTTGTTTGATCCGAGGTTGACTTATCTTATGTGTTGCTTCTCAATTCCACCAACTACTCATGCTGTTGGATCGCCCTTTTTGGGTTGGAACGCCTATAGGAGACTTACTAATGGTTATGCCAGTTTATAGATCCAATCTAATTTGTGTGAATGATAGAGATTCCTTGGTTGATTTGATGGTTTTAGACATGGTTGATTTCGTTTTCATCTTGGGTATTGATGTCAACTAGCTAGCTTCATGCCATGCCACCCTGAATTGTCATCAAAAGATAATCAAGTTTGAAGTTTAGCCTTCCAAGATGGTAGTAGTTTGACTCCCAGAAGCTTGGTGTCTTCTCTAGGTGCTATGCATTTGCTGGATAAAGGTTGTCAGGGGTTTCTAGCAGTTGCCCAGAAGGTGGATATGGAAGTATAAATGCCTAAATAGGTTCTCATGGTAAACGAATTGCTCAATGTGCTCCCATAAGAACTACCAGGAATGCTTCTAGACAGAGAAATTGAGTTCTATATTGATTTGGTCCCTAACATTCAACCATATCCATAGCTTCATATCGCATGACACCAACCAAGCTAAAGGAGTTGAAGGGACAATTATAGGACTTATTGAACAAGGGTTTTATCTACCTATTTACTTCTCCATGGGGTGCTCCTGATGCTATTTGTGAAGAAGAAAGATGTATCCATGATGGTCTTGCAAATTATTGACAACTTGAAAAGGTGATCGTGCCCAACAAGTCCCCCTGCCTTGCAGTGGACGTGCGGCGAAAGTCAGCTTCAATGGCATGAAAAAAGATAGAAATCAAGAAAAAAAAAAAAGATTAGCAACGGGAAAATCTATCATTAATAGCATGTCCAAAATAGGGAAAAAATTTAGTGAATATTAGTGGCGGAATTCCGTTGCTAAATGTGCAAGGAATTAAAAAGGAAAAAGGAAAATGAAAGTTTTAATTAGCGATGGCTCCACCGCTGATGTTGTGAAAATTTTGTTTTAAAAATAAAAGAAAGTTAGTCTATAATTAATTAGGGATTTTCCATCACTAATTGAAAAAAAAAACAATATATTCATGTAATTTAGTAGCAGAAAATCCATATCTAAATATCAATGAAATATATATATAAAAAATAATATTCAGCCACTAATTTTGTGCAAATTAAAAAAAAAATAGTTTACAATTAGTAGGGCATTTTCTGCCTCAAATTGAAAAAAAAAAATGTTCTACTAATTTACCCACTGATTTTCCACCGGTAATACATATATATATATATACATATATATATATATATATATATATATATATATATATATATATATATATATATATATATATATATATATATATATATATGTATGTATGTATAGAGTCTAGCAACAGAAAATTTGCCATTAATGTTGTTAAAGAAAAACTATTCATGTTATTTAGTGGTGGAAAATCCGCCACTAAATGTTAAATAAATTTTTAAGAAAGGAAAATTAATATTTTTTTGGCGGCGGAAAATTCGCTACTAATGTTATCGAATTGGCAAAAAAAATAAAATATGCTTTAGATTTAGTAGAGCATTTTTTGCCACTAACATCAACAAAAAAACTATTCACTCCATTTAGCAACAGAATCGCCGCTAATTGCAACAATTTTAAACATAAAAGGGAAACTCATTTTAAAATTAGTGGCGGATTTTCCACCGCTAATGATGTTCTCGTATGAAAAAAAAAAGTGTTGAGACATATTACTGGCAAAAATTCCATAGCTTCTTGCAACGATTAAAAAAGTTTCTGAAAAATTTAATTTTTCTTGAGGTGGAAAATTCGTGGCTAAGTTTACCAAATTTTCAAAAAGGAATTCGTATAATTTGTGGTGGATTTTCCACCACAAATTCTAAAAAGCTGCCATAAATAAATTTTTATTAAAGACTCACCAAAACACTCTTCATTCATTTAATACTCTTTCCTTCTCCTTTCTCACCATTCTCTCTTCCCTATCTTCTCCTCGATCCTCCTCCCTCTCTTTTTCCTTTACTCCTCCCTTTCCTTCTCTTTTTTCTTTCCTTTCTCTTTTCCTTTCCACACTTCCCTAACTAATTTTGACAGCCACCAACATCACTATGCCAACCACTGCTACCGCTGTAACCAACCCTTATCATTGCCGCCGAGCAGTTTTTTATTTTTAAATTATCTTACTAATTTTATTTTTTGTATAATATATATTACTGATTTATTGTTGTTGATATTGTTGATGATTATTGAGTGTTTCCTTATTAAAGACTCAATGGACAAATTTGAAGACACAATAAAGGCAGTGAAAGACTCGCAAGAGAAACTACTTCAAGACTTAGTGGAAATTGTTAAAGATTCAATGGAAGTTGTTGAAGACTTGGTAGAAGTTGTTCAAGATTCACTAGAAAAAGTTGTTCAAGATTTAGTGGAAGTTGTTCAACACTCAATGGAAGTTTTTCAAGACTCAAAAGACAAAAATGAATGGTTATGAGATAAACCAGATGTAGTTAGAAGTATACTCAAAATACTATTTCCAAAGTTTTATTAAGACACCTCTCTTCCATATTTGTATTAACTTGAAATATTTGGATTGAATTTTACTTTGTTAAAGGATTTTGAGTTGGTCATTTGCAATGGAAAATCCATGCAAAAATTAGTGGGGGAAAATTCGCTTCAAATTGGAAGGCAAAATCCACCATAAGATTAGGGGGAAAATCGCCTCAAAATTAGAGGGAAAAACTATCGCAAAATTAGAAGGCGAAAATTTGGCACAAAATTAGAGGAGATAAAATCCACTACAAATTAGAGGGGGGAAACATAGGGTACTAATTAGCAGGGGAAAATCCATCACAATTGATTAGTAGACCATGTTTTTGTGACAACTCGACTTCCACTGCAAATGGCTAATTAGTGGTGGGCCAATTTTGTAGCCGATTTGTCTGCCACAAATCGGCTTTTTTCTTGTAGTGCAAAGACCACCTTTCACACTCATTACAGGCATTACGCGTTTATTATAATGTCCTTTGGGTTGACCAATGCTCCAGCCACCTTTATGGACCTAATAAATTGGGTATTCAAGCCTTTTTCTAGACCATGTTGTGATTATTTTTATCGACGATATCCTAATGTATTCGAAGAGTTGGAAAGAGCATGAGTAGCTTTTGAGGATCATCCTTCAAACTTTAAAAGAACACAAATTGTATGCCACGCTTTCAAAATATGAGTTCTGGTTGGATAAGGTGGCCTTTATGGGGCACATAGTGTCCAAGGAAGGGACTATGGTGGATCCCAAGAAAGTTGAGGCAACTTAACAGTGGCTAAGGCCTACTTTCGTAATAGAGATCCGCAGTTTTTTGGGATTAGTAGTTTATTATCATCATTTTATCAAGGATTTTCTCTAAGATCACGACCCCATTGACCTAATTAACATAGAAGAATATGAAGTTTTAGGGGTCTAATACTTGTGAAGATAGTTTTCAGAAGCTCAAAACCCGCCTGATTATAGCCCTTTTTCTTGTCTTACCATCTGGCTCAGGTAGAGTTTTAGTTTGTCATGCTTCAAGGGTTGGCCTGGGGTGTGTTCTAATGCAACATGGTCAGGGTTATGGCCTATGCCTCCAGGCAACTCAAGAAGCACAAGTAGAACTACCCTACTCATGACTTAGAGATGGTAGTGGTGGTCTATTCACTGAAAGTGTGTAGACACTACTTGAGTTGAAACAAATGCACTATAGAATTTTACTTCAAGCTCTAGAAGCTAAAGGGTGCAAAAAGCTGGAGCAAATTAGAGGGAAAATGGGGCTTTGGTTATGAAACAAGAAGAAGAAGAAGAAGAAGAATGAAGATGGATGAATACATAGAATGAAGAAGAGAAGGAGAGAGAGGCATTAGGCAACGTCTCTGTCTCCTAAAAAACAAAACTAACAAATTGTTTATTATTAGGGTATTAATTCGATCAAATAGACTAAATGAACTTAAAAATCTCAAATGAATCAAATAAATTAGTTTAGGTTGATTAAAAAATTTGAGTCATTTTTATTTAAATTCAGTCCAATAAATTATTATTGATTGGATTTCTAAATTTATCTTCTTAGAGTAAATTTACACTATGGTTCTTGAAATATTTTCTTTTAAACACTTAATCAATGCATAAAATTTAGTACTCAAAAGATTTCACATTAAATATATTAATCCCTATAATAGGAAAATTATATACACAATAGTCCCTAAAAAGTATCGAATAATAATTCCTGAAAATTATTGGTTTTTACATATTAATCTTTTAAGGACCAAAAAGTGTTAAAACAGAAGTCTTTTAGGGTCCAAATGTACAGTTATTCAATTTTTTGATTTAAGGCTTGAACATCCAATCTCACCATTCAACCAAATATTTTTTTTTCTAAATTTATTGTTTATATTTCAAAATTATGCATTTAGGCTTTGGTAATTAGATCACTTTTCATACTTTTTTCCCCATTCGTTTGAGATCTATACAAATTATTACCAAGTGTCCAATGTTCAAATTTCTGCTGCTGCTGACTGCCATGAGGATAAAATATGAAAGATAAAAATATATATTTCTTACTTTAACTTGACGATTTGAATCAAACCAAATCAATCATAGTCAGATTTGTTTACTTTAGATTAGGTTAAAAACAAAATTCAAAAATTAAACCAAACAAATTCTTTGAATTTAATTAGTCTAGTTTTTTCTTTTTTTCTTTTTTTCCAAACAGGAAGTACACGAAAACACTCCTACAAATAAATATTCTTTCCAACATTCAAAGCAGAATTACCGGCCTCTTTTCATCTTAGGTCCCAATTACGATTGCTTTTTGCCAGATATTGAATTGAATCCTGCTACGACCTATGAGCAATTGAAGTCCTCAAATATTTCTATTATTTTATGAGGTTTTCTACGTATATTTCTTTTTCTTTATATCATTTTAGCATTAGTTCGCATTGAGATTTGATTGCTCTACTGAATAGTTTGCTTTCTGTGTTGCTTGACAACAAGCTAAGAGATACACTTTGATAGGCAGATAAAATTACGACTTTATTAATGATGGGAAGTAAAATCTTTGATTCTCCTTGGAATCTTCGTTGAAAAATGAAATATAACATGGAAACATGGGATATGATTCTTATGACTAATAGTCCAATGCTACAGCATTGGCGCGTAACATCAAGTATCACTGCTAGGATTATAATAATATTGCTTGATCGTGAAAATTATAAATTCTTTGTTGTTGATGCTAGTTGGTCAATTGAGCTTCAGGTTTCCCAGCCTGCAGGTGAAAGAAAGAGACAATATGTCCAAGAAAAGCAAATAAAAGTTGCGTCAGAATTTGCATATATAATTAATTAAGCACCGCAACAGCAACTTGTGCTTTCTGGTTGCATGATGATTCTTTGTGGAATTTAATGGGTGTTTTTCCTGGCATAGATACATAGGCTATTTGTATATATAGAATTAGATATTGATTGCATTTGTTTAATATGCAGCATGTAAGGTACCAATTTAGTATTTAGAGCTAGCTACTAAGAGATAAAGGTCTTAGAATATACTACCTTCTCTCTTCATTCTGACCCACCACTTTTCTTGTATTTCGGAAATGGCACTTGCCCTGATTCAATTCTCCTAACATCCTGGACGAGGAGCTCATAGTGCCTCTTCACTTCCTCTGGAGTTTTTCCACCGACAGCTCGAGCAACATTGTACCAACGGTCGGGGGTGTCCCTGTCATAAACAGCTAGAGCCCTTTCAAAGGCTTTGTTGTCCTTAGCAGTCCATGACCCTGAAGATGACATTGAGCTAGACGCCATTTCTTGGAGGCAAGGCAACTAGCAATATGTTGATTTGAGAATCGCTACAGAGAATGGTATAAGATTTCAAAGGCAGTGTAAATTAACTGAACCTATAGCAAAGGGTATTAAGAAGATTTAAGAGAGTCTATTGAATAAGACTATGGAAGAGCTGATATCTGCAAGAGAATTGGCAATGTTTGCTCCTTTTATAAGCAGTAATGGAGTGTGTAAGGTGGGGGTCAGTGCTAGTTGGCATGCAATTCTTACCAAAGTGAAGTCGAATTTGAATGATTTGTTTCCTTAGGAACCACAGAACAGAGCAGGACCAAGAAGTTGAGAAGCAATATGGGAGAATCAGTATCTTAACACAGTAAAAACAAGTCACAGAATATATAGGACAAGCCAAAATTAACTTTCTTTTGGTTTCCTCCTCCCCCTTCCCCTCCTTTTCTTGATAAAAGTTAATGTCTTACGTTTCCAGCTTGTGGTTTCAGAAGCTGTAGAAAACTTCACACATTGATCAACAGTTGGAAACGTAGAACATGTCAAAATTACTTTAGCTGAATGAAATTTCTCCAGTTTAGCAAGCACCGTGCAGATATCAAGTGGTTGAGCAAACAGTCACGGCTAGAGTCTGCGCATTAAACAGTAATTTTTAGTTGTGGTTCAGATCCTAACAACGTATATGAAAGCCCCCTCTCAACTAGGTTCAGGTAATGCTTAACTTTATTTTATTCTCTTCCTTGCACGGTCTTCAGTGGGTCCAAGTTCAACTCAGTGAATCCGCTGCAGGAAACAAATCTTTCATGTGTGCATCACATAGCCACAATATATCTTGTTCAAAATAGTTTAATTTGCAAAGATAATTCATTGGTGTTTTTCATCATTGCAGGTGATCTTATAGGTGTAGTTTGTCCTGAACAACATTCCAAAACTCTCTAGCTAGTCAGTTGTGTCTGTACAATGATATTGTTTCATTCTAAACCCCAGGGAAACGTCAAATAGGTAACCTACTATAGGCTACTGCTCTTTTAGTTGTTAGGGCCCTCTTTTGAGCTAACTATGGGTTTCTCGTAAGGTTTGTTTGATTTGCTTACGTAGATGGCCCCAAAGAGTGGTGGTTACTTTGGCAAATGTATGCTTTCTTCCGTCCGTAACAAAAACAATAGCTACACAAGTTGCTGCTTAAGCATTGTGCCTTCGGATTTTGTCAGAGCCACCATCTTGAACCATAGACATGTCGGAAATATAACGGATTGCCAATATACAAAACGTTTATAAAACTAGAGGATCCTTTGTAGTAATCTTACAATCAAGTGACATAGACAAGTGATTAAATAATCAACAAAAATGTTGTTTTACCAAGTTTGGTAGAGATCATTTAGATATAAGGAATCAATGTATCAATAACTAAAATTTTCAGTTGCATTATTAGTAAATGTGGTAGAGTAACTAGCAATAAATAAAAAAATCCTTTTCGTTAGATTAATTAGTAAAATAATTGAAATACCCATTTATTAGCAAATGCTTAAATACTTCAAATCAGTTTTCTTTTTAATAATTGGTGAGAAAATTACGAGATATATGGATCAACTAATGTCTTTATCTTCTATTATAGGTTATGATGGCAAACAAATCATTTAAAGTTAATTGTTTTATTTGCACATAATAATGAGGAAATTACAAATGTTAAATTAATCTTACATCAAATATCAACAAAAACAATTCTTCTCTCTCTCTCTTTCTAAACTAGTATAAGTTTAAATCACTTTGACACTAATAAATAATTTTTTTATTGGTGAAGTTTTTAGTAAAATGAACTATTAGATTGAAAGTTCACATCTTATAAATCAAATTTATAAAATTTTTATATTAGTTCCATGTTATTTTAAATATATTTTGTATATATTAAAATCAACGTATCACATATATTTAAAAGGATTTAATTGGTATATACTGTCAGTTTAAAAAAATTTTACACAGACATCCAATCATATATTGGTACATTAGCAAAAATGTTTCACATAAATACCTATTACCTTAAAAGTCTTACAAGCACTGGCATATAATTAGATGATAGTATAACAGAGTTTTATACTGCCAATACATACTAATTGAACTCTGTTTAGAACTACAAAAAATAAAATCTATTTGATCGGATTTTTATTTATTGTCAATTTTCTTTTCAAAGTTTGATACAAATAATCTGTGTGATAGATAATTATAATTTAACAGTTGGATCAATTAAAAATATGTTATACAAAAAGCTATTAAGTGATGTAAATGTACTAAATTTTACATCAATATAACTTGATCCTAATCCATATAAAACCAAGTTATACATATGTAAGTTAAAATAACAATTACATCATTAAATAAATTTTTACTAGCAATTTTCTTTTTCCACAAAATAAATTGTTGGATTGAAAGTTCATAGCTTATTGATCATATAAACTTTTTTATATACACCAAAATTAGCATAATGTATACTTATAAAATATACAAAGATAAGAGTTATTTAATCATCTTCTTGTCGAGACACCTTCTTCGATACTACCCTTTTTAGAAGTAGTAGGTTGCAAGATTTGTCAAAAATTATAGTTTGAGATAGAAAAATTATACCTCGAGACTTATGACATTGAGAGTATTTATTATAATACAGGTTAAATCAAAGTATTTGTTACAGTGCAGGCGAAGGTGTGCATGGGGACAGAAGTTTTTAAAAAACGTGCAATGACCATGTGCTTTTCAACCTATACTGCAACAAAAATTCTCAGTTTTTCTATTTGAGACGGTGACTTTTTTTAATGTAAGGTTAACTTTAACAAACACTAGCTGCAATGTACTACTTCTATAAAAGCATAGTATTGAAATTGACAACTCTTAATAATGTTCAAACTTAAAAAAAAAAAAAAAAAATTGACACAATCTGCATGATAGACAATTAATTGCAATCTAATAGTTTGATCGATAAAAATTATATTTTATGAAAAATTATTGAGTAATGTTTAAGTCTTTTGCTGTTAGCTTTGGCCAGTGCCACGGAGCATAACTATGGGCTTCAGGGTGTAGCTGGCTATTCATCTGTTTGACCTTTATACTTTCGAATAAGGAACAACCATAATAATATCTTTAAGGCATACCTGTTTAGTCATGGGCAAGTGAAAGGCAGAAAAGTGCCCGAGATTTTTACTAACCTTGTTTCCAACAGCAGTTATGAATGATTAAAGCAGAACTTAATTTGTCGTTGAAAAGGGTTTGTGGTATATTTTGATGTAGGAAGATGTCTTTGAGCCAGCTGAGTGATGGTAGTAAGAGAAAAGCATCGAAAGATAAGCTGTTTTGGCATTAGAGAAGCAGCTTGGAATTGGAATTATATGATTATGGAACTTGGATTAGATTTTGCTACTTGTGTTGCGTAGCTCGAGATATTGCTACTTGTTTTCATAGCCTTATAGCAAATGACCATGCTTTCTATGCTTCATCTCTGATCTAAGTAATGATAAGAATATAAGATTATGAATCCATAATTACTTTGTTCTTCTTACAATTGCTGCTTTTTAATTTCATCCCTTCACCTCTTCTTATTTTTCTTTTAGTTTTCTGTTATCTATTTTTAATTTTTCACTTTGAAATTCACTTATCAAGTTGGTGCTTACGTGTAGAAAACCGCCGTAATTACTAAATCTCCTATATCTTAAGAACACGAACATTCAAGACTGCAAGCTGCTGTGTGCCGCACGCACACAAACAATGTGTGTGGTTAGTAGCAACCTCTGGATTTTTTTTTTTTTTTTTTACATAAAAAATAAATTTAGCGTATCTCATTCAAGAATCAATAAGGCTGGAATTGTAGGGAAAGACTAAAGCATATGAAAGCATCATATTTCAGAGGTCGGCGTGGTGGTACCATGGCTATTGGTAGCAACTTGGATTACACTTCCCCCGACCTATGGAACTAATTTTTCTAATACCTAGCAACTAGGCTTCGGTATAGTATATTCTTCCAAAGTTGAGCCCAAAATGCTCAATATTTTTGAATTCACGGGCATTAATATGTTGACTAAATATACATCACACTTTGCTGAAAATCTTTATGATGATGTAACGACAAAAAATGCTACTCTTTTTAAAAGGAGAACACATTTTTACATGCTCCCACGTCTTTTAGATGCAATTGAAGGGCATTTGCTGATATTTCATATATTAGATGTGATAGGAAAGTCTCAATTTCCTAATATGCTATATAAGGTTTTCCCCCCTTTTTTTCGGTCGTGATATAAGGTTTTAGTTTGGTTTATGTTTTAATAGTGTACTTTTTGTGACAATGCAACCATTTTGAAGTAATCTGATCTAACACATTCTTTTATTGTAGGACCGGTCCAAAATATTGTATAACGGAAGACAATTATTATTGATCTTTATATGTTAAATAGTTATAAGTTTCTCCAGAAAATTCAAAACATTTTCAAGTGAATGTATTTATACTCACACAATGTCAAGTTGCATCAATCATAATCACTAGATCCGGGCCACTATGTACGGTAATGGGTTAGCCGTGATCATTGGGTGAAAATTACTGGATTCGAGGAATCTTTTTGAGAAAATGAGATTAAGGTTGATCTCAGCACAGAATCCAGCAAAGTGTCCACATTCACTGGTATCTACTTTCAGCGGTACCCCAACTGCAGATGCCAAAGCCAACAATAAATTCTCATCATTGTAGATCACTCCAATTTAATCGAACTCATCCAAACGACTGTTCTATCTATCTTAGCTTTCGATGTAACAAAGTCACGAGACCAGGCCATGTTCTCACGTATAGGTAATGATCAAAAAAATATCCAAGGCTCCCTAGATCACTTTTCTCTTTGTTTTTTCAATTTATTCAAAATTTGACAAAATTCAAATTTTGGGTTACAATGTATTAAAAAAAATGACAAAACTCTCATAATCCACAAAATTTAAGTGTCCATGTCCCCAAGACATTTACTTCAGGGATTAGCACAAATCAATTGTTATGCAATTTTGGAGATTCTCTTCCGAAACAACCCATCCTTCTCCTGAGTTAGGGTACTGTTTTGATTGTAGAAACATTAGTATTTACAATCATTAGTAGATGGTATAGAAATGTGGATCCTATGTTAAAAATATCAATGAGATTTAAATTTGGATTTGGAGCTCCGTAAGTCTGCAAAATTCTCTAAATCTCATTATAAATTAAAGTATGTGTGCTTAAAATCATATATGTGGCTGTGTATATATTTCATAGAGAATATTTGTTTTACATGTCAAGTCTAAAAATCTAGACTGTCCAACTAGCCATTATACCATCAAATCAGTGAGCGGTTTTGATAGTTAGTAGAAGATCTTAGGTTTAAATCTCATTGCTACCAATATACTATGAAGTTCATGGTACAGGGAGGGATTCTCATTTGTGAGAAAACAGTTTACAAGTTGATCAAGTATCACCATTACTATCAAAATTAATTCAAATATGAAGATGCAAATTGACAAATAACGTAGGAAAGATAAGCAAAAATAATTATTTGTCATAGGTGATAAAGCTTAAAGTTATTAAATAAAATCCTTATCATTAAGTTTCGGGTTTATAATAAAGTATGTAAATATTAATGTTTAGTTTGCCCATAATAATCTATTAGAGCTCAAGTTCAAAACCCTTAAATTTCTACTCAAAGTGCCAAGAACAATACTCATCCACTATTTTTGAGGTAGCAAGCTCTTGGCATAATGGAATTTAGCATGAAAGAGCAGAAGTCAAAGATTAGAAGTTTACACCAAGCTCTAGATACAAAGAATTGGAACAAATTAGAACAAAAATTGTGGCATTGCAACCCAAAAATAATAGAAATAAAAATATAAAGAGCTAATACCATTTTAGTAATTTTACAACAAAACAAGAAGAAAGAGAAAGAAGCCGCATTTTATGCAACGAGTGTCCCCCTCCCTTTTCTTTCTCTTTATTTGACCCAATCCTCCATCACTTTTCTTCTTTTTCTCTAACCAACCATTAAACTCCATTTTTGTTTCATTTTGTGTTAGTTTCTTAGAGTTGTGGTAAGCATCAACACCTAAACGTTCTTTTTATGGATAAGTACTAAGGTTTTTCTCAAGGTCGGGAGTTGTAAAAATAGTATATGAATAAATATTTAAGATTTTAAGTAAAAATCTGGTGAATTAGGTGTAACATCCCCTTCATCGTAAAATATTTTGTATAGAGTAATTTAATTGATTTGATTTGTATAAGTTGATTTTATGACAATAGTTGATTAATCGATCAAATTAAATAATTAAATTATAGACACTAATTTTTAAAGCAAGAATATAAATTAGCAAAGGTAATCTCGATATATATATATATATAATAAATTCTAAATAGATAAAATTATTTGGACAAAAAAGGGTATATTAATAATAGTAAATTTATTAATATAAATTCTAGATAAAGTTAAAATAATAATAATAATAATTTTATTACCATCACAAAGTGACTCACTACACTTAGTAGATAAGCTTGTGAGACTTAAATAATTGTTGAGGGATACTTCTTAGAAACAGGTGGAGTCTTAAGTCTTAACATTGTTTTGGTAAATTTCATTCAACTTGCCAGTTGGGTTAAAAGCCTGAGAAGAATATGTTTTTTCCAAGCAAAGAAAAAAGGTAAAAAGGAATTCCCGTTATGCATTACTTTTAACAAACTCTATAGAAAGGGATGAGAGTGTGCATTTTCTCACCATAGAAATTAGAAAAGTGAGGTGAAGTCAGAAGAAAAGAAAGAAATTACTATCAGGAAAACAGAGAGAACCGAGAGAGAGAGAGAAGAAAATGGGGAAGAGAAATGAAAGAGAAAGGGAGTAGGAGAGGGAAAAAACACGAGAGTGGAGAATGACAAAGAGTTTAGTTGCACATAACACTTTTGTTCTTACAAGAGTTTTAAGGTAGAAAATGAAGTTATTTATAAAATAAAATTATGGTTACATTTATTTACTCATTCATATTAAACTATTATTAATTTTAGGTTTAATTATTTTAACAGCTCCTATTATTTCACTTAATTTTTAATTAGGTCTCTATAATTTATAAATTTATAATCAAATTCCTTTATTATATAAAATTTTTCAATCAGATCCCTAGACATAACAACTATTACAAAAAATAGAATATTCTTGAAATATTTTATCTCCATCTCTCTCTTCACCTTCTATCCTCCTACCCCCCATTTAGTCAATTTTATTATTATGTATAATTTTTTCCGATCTTGTCTTGAACAAGATTGCCTCTAATAAAGTATACATATAGGAAAAAAAAAATCTCAAGTCTAAACCCTGTTAATTTTGTTAGTATTTACAATATAATAATCATCTATTGAATTAAATAATTCTACAAATCACTTGAAATTTTTTCTAATAATTTAATCAATTTTTTAGGGTAATACTTTCAACTCTATTAATTTTATTAGCATTTACAATAAAAGTCATCAATCAAATAAAACAATTTGCAAAAATTGCTCAAGTAATATACCTAAAATGTTTACGTAATACTATACAAAGAAAGAATTTAATTATGAAATTCTAGAAGGACATGCTGCTATGTGGTAATTTCAAATGACGTGTGCAAGTTTTCTTTTTTTTTTTTTTTTTTGTTAAAAAAATGTTTATGAAAGTTTTGTAAGCATAATTTTTTTTTTACTTAAAGTATTTTTTGCTTCATTCTAATCAATATCATAAATATAAATTTAGATTAATTAAATTTTATACGAATAATTATCATTGAAAAATTAATTTTCAATTTAAATCATAATAAAATTAAATTAGTATAATTTTATAGGTGAGGATCAATTTACTCTAAGAGTAAGTTTTGATATATTTACTCCATTGATGTGATGTCTCGGTCCCAATCCAGTCTAGAAAGATGAACTTTCAGCTTTCAGATGAGTTAAAGATGGTTTAAATAATTTTAGGCTATTTTTGACATAGGGTTGCACTATAACACAATATGTTGTGCTATAGTGCAATAGCACAAAAAAACAAGGGGCAACATTCTATTGGCTATGCTATAGTGCAACATGTTGCACTATAATGCAAGCCCAATGCAGAAAAATATAAATTTGGAGGTCTTGCTCCAACTCTCGACAACTCTTTTTCTCTTTAACCTTTCTTTCTTTGCTTTTTCTGTCTCTCTAAGGTTTCTTCACTTCCTCTACTTCTATCATCTCCAACAAATCCAAACCCAAAAATTGTTATCAATCACCTCCCTTCCTACTTCCTACAACCTCAAATCCCTACCCTCTTTCCTTTCCCTCTCCTCGAGAGTAAGAAAGAGAAGCATAAGGAGGAAAATTCTACTTTTACTTAGTTCGTTCTCTTAACTCAACTTCGTAAGGCAATTTCTAAGTTTAATGCTTCCTCTATAACATGGTTTAACCAATTACTTTCTATGGATTGAATTTTAGGTAAGGGTCTAGAAGCCTAGGGGTGTGATTTTGGGGTTTTCACTTTGTGGGGCTAGCTCAAGTAAAGTGCCACGGACCTAATTAATAAGCATCCTGGGTCCACCTCTTGAGTCCTAGAAGGGCCAAGGCAAAGTGACATGACCTAATGAGCATTCAAGGCCACTTCTTGAGTCCAAGGTATATTGTATGAATTCATACATTAGTTCTAAACCCTATTACGCTGTATATTGATATGTGGTTATGGTTGTTTCCTATGTGTTATTGCTTAGTGTAGCTATGTCTATATTGGAATTTAGAAACACTCATGCTTGAAGCTTGCCTTTTTTAGTTATAGATATATAATTACTCACTAAGTGCATTGGACTCACTCTTTTCCTTACATGTTTCAGATTTTCCTAGTTATCAGTGTCCCAAACCTCTTGTCAATTAAAGCGTCATAGTGTTGTCTTTTGGGGAGCCCAGCACCTCATTTTGCGGGCATTGGATATGTCTCTTTTGGGTTAATCATGTATTTTGAGACACTATTGTTTGGGTTAATCATGTATTTTGAGACACTAGTGTATACAAATAGTTTAGTGTTGTGCTTCATGGACTATAGGATCCCTTCATGGACTACAAGTAGGATCCTACTTTGTTGTGCATGTATATTTTGACAAGATAGCTCAGTAACTTGTTTTCCACTATATGAATTGTATATCTGGAACTATCATAGGAAATTTTATGTATTCATTTTGGAAAGCCCAATTTTCAAAGGAAAGTCCATCCGTTTAATTCTAAAATGCTTATTTAGGCTTGCTAGGGAGTATAGTGATCCCTAAGCATCTCTCACGACTCTAGTGGGGTCGTGACAAAGTAGTATCAAAGCCTTGGGTTAATCTATAATCAATGGAGCAAGTGTCCTTCTGTAGGTTCATGATTGAGAAAATGGAAGCCGGCCCATTTTCACAAAATGTGATGCTATCAGAGACTGTAAGGTGTTATTGTGTCCTTGTCCTTATTTGATATCCCATATTTTTCATTATGTTGGACTCTATTTTTGTTTTAATCTAGTCTAACTCATTTCCTTAATAGATGGAGATGCCACTTATAAGAAGCATTCATCCTAGAAGGACTAGAGGCCATGAGCCTTCTGATGTTGAGTCAGATCGAGCCTCCTCTCTAGGAGGAAGAGGAACGAGGTATGGGAAGCTGAGAGGCAGAGGCATGGAAGAGCATGAAGACAAAAGGAAGGACTTATTGTAATGTCCTCCTTGGTATAGTATTATGCTTAAGTCATGGTACCACACTTTGGAGTTGTACTGTTACTTGAGCGGACCATATCTGACAGCAACTTTAGCCATCTTTGAAACTCCTCGGACTATCTAGAGATAATATGGAAACAGGAGTGAGAATTTTAAATTCTCAATAGGATTCACTAAGAAATGTCATACCGTGTCATCGTTATTATCTCCAGCTGCTTCGATTTATTATGAAAAGGTGGATATATTATATAAACTGTTTAATTTTATAGTTCGAAAATATGTTGTTCGAAGCAAAGGCCATTTTATTCATACACTAGTCATTTGGGAGAGCCAATACCAAATAAAATCATAAATCAATCTAGGAATAATAACTGCAACGTATTAAGATATAATAACACCAATATACTGGAAACATAACATCTGCACATGCCTTTACTAGTACTTGCATTTATGTAGATATACAAAACTTTCTTTTCTTTCTTTGGTCTTCCTTTAATATTTATCTTTACTTTTTTCATTTTGACACACCTAGGTATTACGTATCGCTATCCCTAGGGTGTCTACATCTGCCTACACTTGAGCATTACGTATCGCCATCCTCAAGTGCAGCTTTGCTCATCTTCCTCTCCTCGTCATACATAATCTAGAGTACAATCGCCATATCATACTCCATCGGGATGCGATCACCATGTCACACTCCTTAGGAATATATTCATCCTGCCATATCCCAGAGTATGATCGCTATGTCATACTCCATCGGGGTGTGATCACCATGTCACATTCCTTAGGAGTTAGGATCATTATGCCACATTCTAAAGTATGGTCGCCATGTCATATCCCATTAGAGCATGATCGCCATGTCACGTTCCTTAGGAATATAGACTCATCATCATATCTCTCATCATAGCATCTTCATTATAGCTTTAATCATAATCATGAATGCATATGTATCAAAGTGTATTTCATAACGTAGGTATAGACTTTGTTGAAATTTCGGTAGCATGACGGATCGAGTCCATTTCCCAGTGAATAGTGCCAGACAACCAAAAAATTTTAATCAGATAGCAAACTTAATATAGAACATCATATCTCCATTAGTTATCCTACACAACAAAGTCTTATGAGCAAAGCTTAGGTGGTTAGTTGTAAGTTTAAAATCTTAAGTCTTAAACTATCCTGCAAGCTTTTAACTTTTACTGATGTTCCCGAGTTTAAGTTTAGGACCGACTTCCGAGATTGAATTGGGTTCGAGTTTCGAGATTATACAAGTTCTAACTTCCCGGTATATAAGGTTAATGTTTTGATTCCCGACTTCTGGGGTTATGTTCGACCTCCGAGTTTTAAAGCGTACTAGTTCTCGACTTCCGAGATTTGGGTATAAGGTTTCATGTTCTAGTAATTAACTATACCCGATCTAGCCCTCTGTTTGCTAAGTTTTGAGTTCCGATTTTAACTAATACTTGATCTAGTTTTCATATATGTCTCTAGCCAGAATTGCACTCTTATAAGAGAAAATTTACCACAAATAGAAATCTAGGTGAAATTATGCAAAATTTATATCGATTTAAAGCTAACAGAACAAGATTTCAAATGAAAGAAGTTGCATGTTATCTGAATGAGTATAATTTGGGATATAAGCCTCGAAACTTGACCCTACTGGACTATCCTGTTCTATCTCGGATTGAACTTTAGGTGAATTCATTGATGTAGTGGGAATAGTTGACAACAAATTTGACTCTGAAATTTTTATGGGATGTTTCTTCATATGTTAGCTTTCACACAACTTGGATTCGCTCAATTTGGAGTTGTGTAGGATGAGTTACACCCTTCTCAACTCACACTGCTTCGATGAAAGTCCTGATTTCTAGGTCAAACTTCAAAAATTCATAGCTACCTCTATACTGATCTAATGGCCTTATATATATATATATATATGGAAAGCTCTGAATGTCTAGTTTCATATAAAAATAGATTCATAAAATTTAAATGGCTGCAGGTGGAGCTGTACACTCCGCCATACGGATTGCCGAGGAAAAACCCTAACAGCTTCTTGAGTTTTCTTTTTTATTCAAGTCCTTTCATACCAATTCCAATTCTAATCACAACACACAGGCAAATTCAATCATAAATCATCATCATCACTCCAAATCATATCAATACCATGAGGAAAACAAGATCTCTACATAGCCCCAAATCAATAAAAACAAGAAGAGAAGTTGGATTCCTACCTCCTTTAGGTGAAATCTTGTTGGTTTGGTGTCTTGAATTGAAGAAATTCTTGATGAAGCTTGAAGAGTTGATAGAGAAGGAGTGGAGACAAGTTGAGATGGATGAGGGGTCTGCCCCTTCTTGATGGCCGAATCTCTCAAGGGCAAGGAGGAGATAAATCACAAACTTTTGAAGCAAGGTTTCATGTGATTGGTGGATTTGTATTGATTATTCAACTTGATTTGGCAGCCCATATATAGGGCTGAGATTGTGCCATTTGCATAAGTAAGTTGGCTAAATCATAGCCATCCATCATAAGGTTTTCACAATATAATTTCTATTGATCCGGTTTCGATAGTTTAAATTATCAAAATCTTACCGATTTCTCTTAGATCGGCAAACCGGTCTTAGAGAAATTCTGTAACATCCTCCTGAGTACAGTACTATGCTTAAGTCATAGTACCTCACCTAGGAGTTGTTACTGTCACTTAATCGGACTTTGTCTGGCAGCAACCTTTGGCCACCTTCAATCTTACTAGTCAACTCCGCCTCGAAGGACCTTCTTCGAAACTGCTGAACTATCTAGAGATAACATGGAAATAAACATAGGAGTGAAAATTATAAATTCTCAGTAGGATTTATTAAACTAACACAAACTGTGTCATCGTTGTCATCTCCAGTTTGCTTCGGTTTATTATGAAAAGGGTGAACATACTATACAAACTGTTCAATTTTAAAGTTCGAAAATATAATGTCCGAAGCAAAGTTCATTTTACTCACACACTTGGCAATTTGGGAGAGCCCATACGAAACAAATTTCATGAATTATATTAGGAATAGTAGTTGATACATAATAAAATATAATAGCATCAATATACTGGGGACATAACATTTGCACATAACTTTACTTGTACTTAAATTCATGCATATACATAAAGTTTACTTTTCTTTCTTTTCCTTCCTTTTCATCATAAAATCTTTACATGCCACATTCCAAAGTATGATCGCCATGTCATACCCCATTAGAACGTGATCGCCATGTCATGTTCCTTAGGAATATGGGACCTTCAATTGGTATTTACATTAGCTGGGTCATGCCATGCCTCATGTAAGTCCTAGCCCCCATACTCACACTAGCTGGGTCGATGCATTGCCTCATGTGAGTGGGGTGCTTGCATATGCTTTAATATTTAGTCTTGAGTCTTTAGTCTTTAGCCTTTACTGCCCTTGGGTAGCCTAGCCTTGGATTGAGCTTGTCAGCTCGACTCATGACCGTCGTCACACCGACTCACCCACAAGGGGATTCACGTGCCTCTAGTCCTGGAGGGATCTCATTTTGGTCACATGCCTCAATTGAGGGATCTCTTCTGACCACGTGCTTCCAAGGTAGAAGGTAGTTGCCTTCACAAGGAGGGATTCAAAGTGCAACTGCCTCCAGGTGAAGGGATTCATATCTTATCTTATTTAACTACTTTCACAAGGAGGGTTCTCATAACTGCCTCCAAGTGAAGGGACCCACATTTAATATATTCATACGCTTTCATTCTCATACATAATCATGCATAGTCATGCTGAGTGCATTCATACTTATGGTTCATCATTTACTTTCACATATTCTTGCATACGTGATTTCCACATACATATTCACAACATATAGATGCTTATAACCTACTTACAGTTCTGCCGAAAATTCGGCAGCATAACGAATCAGATCCGCTTCCTCATGAATAGTGCCAGTCTACCAGTAAAACCAATCAGGCAAAAGTTCAACATAGAGCAGCAAACATATCATAATAATGTCAATCATATAGGGATTGAACCCTCATATATCATATTAATGTCAATCATGTAGGGATTAGACCCTTATATTCAATTCCACTCATTATATCAATTCTGCCCGGTTTTTAGAAATGAAGCCCTAAATTCATTTTAACTCATTTGGACCTGAATTTTGGATATGTTAAATTGTTATGTGTCTATTTTCTAACCTCTTTAGTCCCATCTAATTTTGATATCTATAGCTCAAGATATTTAGGTTTTATCCTGGCTTGCCCAATGGCTGGGCAGAATCAGACACCTAAAAGTAAAAATCCACTAAAAATCGAAAACTGACTCAAATTATACAAAATTGGACTTATATTAAAGCTAACAGGGTAAGGCTTTATTTGCAAAATGTTTCATTCCATTTAACTTAGTAGGACTCGGGTTATAAGCCTCGAATTCTAACCTTCCTAAACTGCCCTGTTCTGGCCCAGTTTGGACATAGGGAAAATTTTGTGGATCACTGGGAGCAACTGGGACCTTATCTAACTCTGAAATTTTTATGGGACATTCTCTTATGTGTAAGCTTTCTAAAAAAGTTCGTTCCAATCATTTTCAAGTAGTATAGGTCGAGTTCTACCCTAAACAACCTAATCTGCCCAGAGCCAGAGTCAAAACCCTAGGTCGAAATTCAAAAATTCATAACTAACTCAATTCTAATCCAAAATCCTTATATGATATATCTATGGAAAGCCCTAGATGTCTAGTTTCATATAAAAATAGTTTCATCCAATTTGATCGGCTGCAGGAGGAGCCGTACACCCTGCTGTACGGACTGCCGAGGGGTTTTGGTTCTCCAGCCCCTCAGCTCTTCTTATTTCTATTCTTTCTTGCTTCAAATTCGATTTTAACCAAACCAGCAGCCCAAAACCAATCATATATCATCATAATCATCCATTTAACACATCAAGAATCATGAAAATAATCCAAGCTCAGCCAGCCAATACCACATATTTGATGCAATTATTAAACTCCTACCTTTGTTCCAAGTGATTGTGCTGGATTTTTGAAGCTTGGATGAACAAGGCTTGAATTGGCTTGATGTTGGCTAGACTTTTTGGTGTGTGAAGAAGAGAGAAAGAGAGCTGAATGAGAGGAGAGAAAAGTGGCGTTGGATGTGGTTTGAATGGGAGTCAAAAGGAGCTGAAAAATCTGATTGCTTTTTGGGTGGTTTGGCTTGAATTTTATTGGTTCAAAATGCTTAGCTGAAATTCAGCCAAGCTTCTCCATAGAGTGTGGCCTTGTGGCGCCACTTTTATGGGGCAAAGTGGCTGAGTTATCAGCCTTAGATTCTAGGGTTTTAGGCTTGTAATTCTATTGGCCCGGTTTCGACAGCTTAAAACACCGTAATTTTACTGATTTCCTTTAAATCGGTAAATCGGTTTTGAAGAAATTTGTGAAGTTTTATATGTTTCTATTCTAATTATTTCTAATCCTAATATCTCTAATTAACACTTAATTAACTCCTAATTAATCTCTAATTAATTTCTAATTAGCTTTACTTATCCACTAAAATCAAATGAACCAATTAAAGGTGTAAATCAATCGTTTTGCAAGTTGATGGCCTTTCTGTTTTCTATTTTTCGTGACCAATGGCATCTTTGTAATTATGAGCAAGTCTAGGGGCATCCCATATCATTTCACATATGGATACCTCCATGGCTCAATCGGTCGAGGTTTAGGTTTCTACGTTTTCGCTGCGTGATTCTGCTTTGTTTAAAACTTTATTTTACTAATCCTGTTGATATAGGGACCCAAATGTCATTTTCTAAAATATTCAGGGGCAAAGCTGTGAATAATAAAATTTTTTATTACTTCCTATTACGTTATATGGGGATGTTACAAATTCTATGAAGTTTCCTATATTCCTAATCTAATTCCATCAAGCCTAATCACTTCTAAATCACATGTAATTGATTTTAAGTAAATGGTTAATTGAATTCTAATTAAAGCCACTTATTCGATAAAAATCGAACAACTCGGTTATGAATGATAAAATTTTTCGGGTGTTAAACTTACCGTCGGTGGGGGTATGCCAGAGGTAGTTGCAGAGATTAGTGGGATCCATATGCTATAGAAACCGTGGTAAGGCAAATCATAGATCAATCCAAAGCGAAAGCTTAGCCCCAAGTTCCTTTCGCTCTACTCGTCCTTAGACAGCCCTTGCCTCAAGAAGGTATTAAAGTGATTTTTCATGATTTTTTTATTTTGAAGCCACCTACCTTCTTGAGAAAGTCTCAAGTGGAGGATCCTTATGTGAATATTATGTTTTAGGTTTTGATGATGCCAAAATAGAATAATAAAAGGGGGAAGCCACATAGCATTGGAGTTTCTTGAAGATGAACAAGGAAAGATGATCAAGTCAAATGGTTAAAATAAATTAGGACTCAGATCTATTTGTTAAAGGTTTTTCTTTAGTAAGTTTATTTGGCCATTTTTAAGTTAATCAAGTTTTAATCTAAAAGAAAATTCAGCTTGAACGAATTTACTTGTTCTTAATAACGAATTTGTTTTGATTTGTGACAATATGCATATGATTTGAAAGGGGATGCTTAAATGATGTTTAAAAATATTTTTAGAATGAAAGAATAACTTAAAGTGTGCTAAACCTTTAATTTTTTCAATTTCTGGAATTGATGTAATCGATTTCCATATCCAGTAATCGATTACCATGCTGTTCATGGACCCAGAAATCAAAATTTCACATTTGTAATAGATTACACAAATAATGTAATCGATTACAATCAAGTTGACCATTGCTAGCTTTCAAAAATTTGAACTGTGTAATCGATTGCCAGTCCATGTAATCGATTACCAAGCCCAGAAATGTGCAAATGGGTGTATTTTGAAGAGACACATCTTTTGAGATTAAACCCAATGATCTGCACAAATTTTTGTCTATAAAAATCGATCTCTTAACACTTTTGAAGATAAGAAAAAAAAAAGGATCATTTAAAGAAAAACATTCTTATTCATTAATCACTTTGTTCAATACTTGGCCAAACTCACTTATTCTTGAGAAACCTTCTAGGGCTTCAACTTGTAATATTTAACTCTATTCAGAGAGAATTCCTGTATTCTTCTTTTACTGAGATTGTGTAAAGGGTGAGGTATCCCTTGTTAAAATAAGAGTGTGGTATCTCTTGGTTTTTGAGAGACTCAAACACAAGGGTGAGGGATCCCAAGGTGTAAGAGTGCTTTTCAGTTGTAAATATTAAAGAGATAGTGAAACTCTCAAGTGGGTTGCTTGGGAAAACTGGATGTAGGCCACAAGAAGTGACCGAACCAGCATAAACTGAGTTTGCATTCTCTCTTCCCTTATCTCTTTAAGTTTATTGCAAGTTTACTATTCTATATCTTGTTCATATATATGATTAGATCCTTATATCTCTTGCATTCTCATCTATTAAATTAAGTCTTTTGAGTCAATTTCTTAGATCTTATTGAAAAAGAAATAAGAGTGTGAATTTGCAAAATAAAATATTATAAACTCAATTCACCCCCTCTTGAGTTCATTGAGGCCACTTGAACAACAAGTGGTATCAGAGCCAAGTTCTTGTATAAGGCTTAAACGCTTCAAGAATAGTAATGGCCTCATCAAATTCTTTCTTTCCTGAAGGAAACTCTATTAATAGACCTCCTATATTTAATGGTGATGGTTACCATTATTGGAAAACTCGCATCCAAATCTTTATAGAAGCCATAGATTTAGATGTTTGGGATGCAATAGAAAATGGTCCTTTCATCCCTACAAAAATAGCAAGAGGTAAGAAAATTGAAAAACTTATAAATGAGTGGAGTGATGAAGATAAAAAGAAAGTTCAATACAACTTGAAAGCCAAGAACATAATTACTTCTGCTTTAGAGATTGATGAGCACTTTAGAGTGTCAAATTGTAAAAGTGCAAAAGAAATGTGCGACATCTTAGAAGTCACCCATGAAGGCACTAGTGAAGTTAAGAGATCTAGAATAAATACTCTAACACATGAATATGAACTCTTTAGAATGAATCAAAATGAAAACATTCAAGACATGCAAAAGAGATTTACTCATATTGTTAATCATCTTGCCTCATTAGGAAAAACATTTCCAAATGAGGATCTTATTAACAAAGTGTTGAGATGCTTGAATAGGCAATGGCAACCGAAAGTGACGGCTATTGCAGAATCAAAGGATTTGGCCAACATGTCTCTTGCCACTCTCTTCGGAAAACTTCAAGAACATGAGTTGGAACTTACAAGACTAAATCAACATAAGGAGAGTGACAAAAGAAAGAGAGGAATAGCTTTAAAAGCTACCTCTTCTTTACAAGAAGGAAGTGATGAGGATGAGAAAGATAGTCTAGGAGTTGAAGAAAATGATGAAAACTTTAGTCTTCTTGTGAAGAAGTTTGGAAGATTTCTAAGGAAGAAGGGAAACTAAAGAAGAAGTCCTTTTCCACCAAAGAAAAATTTTAATAAGGGAGAAGATGCTTCATCTACACAAAAGTGTTATGAATGTGGACAAACTGGCCACATGAAGAAGGAGTGTCCAACCTATTTAAAGAGAATGGAGAAACTTGCGAAAAGATCAATCAAGGAAAAGAAAGGCAAGAAGGCATCTATAACTTGGGAAGAGAATGACACAGAATTTTCTAGTGACTCTAAAACTGAAGTTGCAAATCTCAGTCTCATGGTTAGAGACAGTGATAGTGATGAAGAGGTACAATTTTCTAATCCTGATCTCTCTCCTTCATTAAATGAATTACAAGATGCTTTTAATGAATTGCATGAAGAATCTTTGAGACTTACCAAAATGATTGCCTCATCTAAGAAAATCATTTCATCTTTGGAAGAAGAGATCTCTAAGTTAAACAAAGAATTAGAGGAACTGAAAATTGAAAATGAAACTCTTGGGATAATTTATGCAAACTCTAGTTGCTCTAAATGTATATCATATGAGATTTCAACTACATTATCTTCATGTTCATCTTGTAAAAATTTTGAAAAAGAGATTAAAGATCTGAAAAACATACTTGCTAAGTTCATTTTTGGTAGAAATAACTTAGACATATTGTTGGGAAAACAAAGATGTATATTTGATAAGGCTGGATTAGGATATAATCCAAAGAAACAACAAAAGTATTATAAGAACTTCTTTTCTTTATCATCTACCCCTAGCTCTCCTTTCAAAACTTGTTTCTACTATGGTAGGAAAGGACACAGTGTATCAACCTGTTATATTAGAAAGAATGGACATGCTAGTGGAAATTAGACATCATTTCTTAGGAGATCACGTGCAAAAAGGTGATTGTGTTTTAGAATTTGTGGAAACAAATAAGCAACTGGTAGAAATATTCACAAAACCCTTGTCCAAGGAAAGCTTTTTTTATATAAGAAGAGAACTAGGAATAATTGACCTTTCAAGTATATAATTAGCCATTATTCCTGGTATTTGAGTGCTTGTTTGATGATATGTTTATATAATATATATTTTTATTACTTAATATGATGTGATGTTGTTTGCTAAATATTAACTTTGTTTTAGAATGTAAACTTAAATTATTTAATTATTTTATCATGTATTGAATTTTAAATTTGGTTGATATAATTAAGTTTGTCATGTTGTTTGAATATATATATATATATATATAGATTAAATTTTTTAAAAAAAGGAGGGGTGTGTAATCGATTACCATGGTGCATGTAATCGATTACCAGGGAGCGTGCACCATTGAGACCCTTTCTGCGCTCAAATGTAATCGATTACAAATGAATGTAATCGATTACCATGGCGCATTTTAAGTAAACAGTCTCCGATTCGAAGAACATCTTTCTCTCTCTCTCCCCCCTCTAATGTTTCTTTCTCTTTCTAACTTCTCTCTTCAATTTCTCATCCATTCCTCAACCTAATTCACTCAAACCACTTTCCAATCTTTCATCTCTTCATTCTCTACAAATCTAATCGAATCTTTTTAACAAAAATCTTTCCAAATGGCTAAATCATCAAGGGCAGCGCCAAAGAGGAAGAAGCTCGCAACCACCGCCGCTGCCGCACCTGTGCCCGCGGAGACCGCCACCGCCTCTGTTCCTCTCCGTTCAACCTTAGGCCACTGTCTCCCAGCCACCGCCGCCGCCAATGCTCCTTGTCACCCCGCGGCCCCAAATCCCTGTTTTTCCTCTTCCAGGCTTTCATCATATTTCTCTAATTTGACACAACAGGAGAGGTATTTTGCATCCTTTCACTCTAGAGATATCATAGATCCCAAATATTTAGATGAGGGGTTCTTTGAGTCTGAGAATTTTGACTGCTATCAAGTTTTCAAGACCTATGATTTGTTGGAGTTCATGACTATTAGAAAATGTCACTTTCCAGATTTGGTTTGTCTATTCTACTGTAATTTGGAAATTTGTGATGGGTGTATTTATTCTGAGGTCAAGAAGGTTCCCATTGTTATTGATCAGGGTCTGTTCTATGATATCACTAAGTTAAATTCTGTTGGTAAACCATTTGAGGGCCATATAGTTGATGATTGGAAAATGGATTACTCCAATCTTGATGCCCGCAAAATGATTTGTGTTGAAGGGGCTGATCTGTCTGGTCGTTTACTTGTAGGGTCCATTAAATTTGACTGTCGGGTCATGCATTATATTATATCCCGCATTTTGCTAACTAGTCGCCAAATTAATTGGGCTCATCTTGTGCGCTTTCGTATGCAAAAAGCCCTCAAGGCAAATGCACTGCTTCCATATGCTCACTTGATTATGCTATTTATGGAGTACTTTGCTGTTCCATTATCTGATGAGCACTTTGTCAAAGTTCAGCATTCATATGCTATTGGTTCTGGTGCAATTTCTTCTTTTGGTTATAAAAAGAACCATCTTGCTCAATGGGTTTGCAAGAAGGATTTTCAGATTGAAGATTAAGTAGAACGCACCCCATCTCCTTCACGTCCCTTAGTCTCGGATCCATCCTCTTCCTCCATATCTGACCTTCTCTCTAAGTTGTGTGCCCTTCGTGTCTATGTTGGAGAGCGGTTCGACTCTCTTGATTCTTGCATGGCTCGCCTTGAAGGTGATATGGGTTCCCTCCGTCGTCACCTTGATATTCCTACTGATTCTGTTGCTGATGATGCGCCATAGCCTTAGTTTATTTTGATTATGGACTTTGCTTTTCATTCATGGACTTAGTTCTTGTGTTGGTTTCTTAGTAGTGGACTAATAGTTTGCCTTCTAGTGCACTTCTTCATGACTTGTTAATACTATGATGCCTTTGCATATATCCTGAATTCTATTTTGCAGTTTTTGTAATTTACTCGTTGGTTTTGCTCTGTTTCTTTTCTTTTTGAAAATGCCAAAGGGGGAGAGATATATGGTGAGGATATACTCAATAATTAAGGGGGAGCATTTGAATCCATTTTGTTTATCTGTGAACATCTATGCATATTCTTAGGGGGAGTGACCGCAATGTGATTTTTTATCATATCTATTATTGTTCCTCACCCAAGATGTTTATCATCGTCAAAAAGGGGGAGAATGTGAATATTATGTTTTAGGTTTTGATGATGCCAAAAATAGAATACCAAAAGGGGGAAGCCACATAGCATTGGAGTTTCTTGAAGATGAATGAGCAAAGATGATCAAGTCAAATGGTTAAAATAAATTAGGGCTTAGATCTATTTGTTAAAGGTTTTTCTTTAGTAAGTTTATTTGGTCATTTTTAAGTTAATCAAGTTTTAATCTAAAAGAAAATTCAGCTTGAACGAATTTACTTGTTCTTAATAACGAATTTGTTTTGATTTGTGACAATATGCGCATGATTTGAAAAGGGATGCTTAAATGATGTTTAAAAATAATTTTTAGAATGAAAGAATAACTTAAAGTGTGCTAAATCTTTAATTTTTTCAATTTCTGGAATTGATGTAATCGATTTCCATATCCAGTAATCGATTACCATGCTGTTCATGGACCCACAAATCGAAATTTCACATTTGTAATCGATTACACAAATAATGTAATCGATTACAATCAAGTTGATCGTTGCTAGCTTTCAAAAATTTGAACTGTGTAATCGATTACCAGTCCATGTAATCGATTACCAAGCCCAGAAATGTGCAAATGGGTATATTTTGAAGAGACACATCTTTTGAGATTAAACCCAATGGTCCGCACGAATTTTTGTCTATAAAAATCGATCTCTTAACACTTGTGAAGATAAGAAAAAAAAAAGGATCAATTAAAGAAAAACATTCTTATTCATCAATCACTTTGTTCAATACTTGGCCAAACTCACTTATTCTTGAGAAACCTTCTAGGGCTTCAACTTGTAATATTTACTCTAGTCAGAAAGTGAATTCCTGTATTCTTCTTTTACTGAGATTGTGTAAAGGGTGAGGTATCCCTTGTTAAAACAAGAGTGTGGTATCTCTTGGTTTTTGAGAGACTCAAACACAAGGGTGAGGGATCCCAAGGTGTAAGAGTGCTCTTCAGTTGTAAAGATTAAAGAGATAGTGGAACTCTCAAGTGGGTTGCTTGGGAAAACTGGATGTAGGCCACAAGAAGTGACCGAACCAGCATAAACTGAGTTTGCATTCTCTCTTCCCTTATCTCTTTAAGTTTATTGCAAGTTTACTATTCTATATCTTGTTCATATATATGATTAGATCCTTATATCTCTTGCATTCTCATCTATTAAATTAAGTCTTTTGAGTCAATTTCTTAGATCTTATTGAAAAAGAAATAAGAGTGTGAATTTGCAAAATAAAAGATTATAAACTCAATTCACCCCCCTCTTGAGTTCATTGAGGCCACTTGGACAACACCTTAGCTATTCATTGACAAGATGGCTAAAGCCATTAGAGCTCTTGGGTGTTCTGGCATGAGGGTAGTTGAGTTAGCTACGTACAAACTAGAGGGTTGTGCTAAACAGTGGTACAAAGGTTTTGTTCTAGGAAGGTCTGCCGAGTTACCCTTTCACTTGGGAGGAGTTCTTCAAATTTTTATAGAGAAATATCTCATCCTAATAAATAGGAGAGCCTTGCACGGGAGTTTGAGAAGCTAGAGCAGACGACAAGCACGACCATAATGAAGTATGAGGATCAGTTTGCTTAGCTTTCTTGCAATGCTTCGCATATGGTAAGTACTAAGGCCCTGAAGATTTTGAGGTTTACTCGGGGCTTGGCTGAGCCTATGTTCATTACCTTATCTTCTCAAGTCTAGAATTTGACCTTAGTCAAGGTTGTTGATGTTGTGATGCATATGGAGACAGTGAAGATAAAGAAGAAGGCTTCCAAGGAAGCCATTAAGAAGCCAAAGGTGCAAGGATCCTTTATGGGTGGTTTGAGTTCAGGGCAGGACATGGACAGTAGAGGTAGCTAAAGGCTCTTTAGTTAGGGGATGTGTCTATTAGGCCTTCTTCTATGAGTCAACCTCAATCCTAATGCGAGTAATGCTTCTTATGTAACGTCTTCCTCTGTACAGTACTATGCTTAAGTCATAGTACTTTGCTCTAGAGTTGTTACTGTTACCTAAGCAGACCTTACCAGACAACAACTTCAGCCGTCTTAGAATCTTCTTGATCTATCTGGAGATAACACGGAAACAAGAGTGAGAATTTTAAATTCTCAGTAGGGTTCGCTAAGAAATTCTGTACGGTGCCATCATTATTATCTCCAACTGTTTCGGTTTATAAAAAAAAATGTGAGCATGCTTACTAGACTGTTCAGTTTTATAGTTCGAAAAATACATTGTCCGAAGCAGAAATCATTTTATTCATGCACTTGTCATTTGGGAGAGCCAATACACGAAAAAGTCACGAAGCATATTACGCATAATAACTATAACATATTAAAATATAATAACACTAACATACTGGAAAACTTGAAATTTTCCTTTGCCTTCACTTGTACTTGAACTTATGCAGATATACATAATTGTCTTTCCTTTCTTGGTCTTTCTTTACTTGTCATGCACATTCCAGAGTATGATTGCCATGTCATACCCCGTCGAAATATGATCGCCATGTCATATCCCATTGGGGTGTGATCGCCATGTTACACTCCTTAAAATATTTTCACCCTGCCACGTCCTAGAGTATGATTGTCATGTCATACTCGCTCGGAATGTGATCACCATGTCACATTCCTTAGGGGTGGGGTCCTTATGCCACATTCCGAAGTATAATCGCCGTGTCATACCCTATCAAAGCGTGATCGCCATGTCACGTTCCTTCGGAATATGGACTCGTCATCATATCTTTTATTATAAAGTCATAAATACATAGGCTTCGTGCCTTAACCTCAAACAAATATACTTGCTTAATATTCATACACATCACAAAACAACATTAACACAACAACCTTTAGGATTATCACTAGCTTCTGCCGGAAATTCGGCAGCATAACAGATCAAGTTCGCTTCCCAATGAATAGTGCCAACTAACCAGTACAATTGTACAAATTACAATTCATATAATTCAGCAATCATCCATGTACATTCATAGATTCATTCATTAGTTTCAACAAAGCATCAATGGAGCTTTTAGCTCATTCTGCCTTATTCTGCCCGGTTATGGTATATCCCATCTTTATTTCAATTTAACTCATTTAAACCTAATTTTTGGATATGTTGTACCTTATGTGTCTAGTTTCTAACCCTTTTGGTCCCATCTCATTTTGATATCCATGGCTTGAGATATTTATGTTTTATCCCGGCCTGCCCAGTGGCTGGCCAGAATTAGACACCTAAAAGTAAAAATCCTCTATAAATTGAAAACTGTCTCAAATCATACGAAATTGGTCTCATATTAAAGCTAAAAGAACAAAGTTTCATTTACAAAAGTTTGCATTCCATTTTACTTAGTAGGGCTCGAGTTATAAGCCCCGAAAACTGACCTTCCTGAACTGTCCTGCTCTGGCCCAGTTTGGACATTAGGCAAATTTCTTGGGTCACTGGGAGCAACTGGGACCTTATCTAATTCTGAAATTTGTATGGGACATTCTTCTATGTGTAAGCTTTCTAAAAAAGTTAGTTCCACTCATTTTCAAGTAGTATAGGGCGAGTTCTACCCTGAACAACCCAGTCTGCCCAAAACTAGAGTGAAAACCCTAGGTCAAAATTCAAAAATCATAACTCTCTCATTTCTAATCCAAAAGCCTTATATGATATATCTATAGAAATCCCTAGATGTCTAGTTTCGTATAAAAATGGTTCCACCCAATTTAATCGGCTGTAGGCAGAGCCATACACTCCGTCGTACGGACTGCCGAGGGTTTTTGGTTCTCTAACCCATTAGCTCTTCTTATTTTCATTCTTTCTTGCTTCCACTTTGGTTTTAATCAAACAAACAGCCCAAAATCAATCACATATCATCATAAACATTGATTTAACACATCAAAGAAAGTAAAAATAATCCAAGCTCAGCTAGCCAAGTCCACAGATTTGAAGCAAACATTAAACTCCTACCTTTGTTCCAAGTGATTGTGCTGGATTTTTGAAGCTTGGATGAACAAGGCTTGAATTGGCTTGATGTTGGCTAGAGTTTTTGGTGTGTGAAGAAGAGAGAAAGAGAGCTGAATGAGAAGAGAGAAAAGTGGTGTTGGATGTGGTCTGAATGGGAGTCAAAAGGAGCTGAAAAATCTGATTGCTTTTTGGGTGGTTTGGCTTGAATTTGATTAGTTCAAAATGCTTGGCTAAAATTCAGCCAAGCTTCTCCATAGAGTGTGGCCTTGTGGCGCCACTTTTATGGGGCAAAGTAGCTGAGTTATCAGCCTTAGATTCTAGGATTTTAAGCTTGCAATTCTATTGGTCCGGTTCTGACAGTTTAAAATACCGTAATTTTACCGATTTCTTTTAAATCGGTAAATCGGTTTTGAAGAATTGTGTGAGGTTTGTATGAGTTTCTATCTTAGCTCTAACTTCTCTAAATTAACCTCTAATCAACTTCTAGTTAACCTCTAATTAACTTTTTAATTAACTCTACAAACCCAATAAAATCGAGTAAATCGATTAATAGTGTACGTTAAATGTTTTGCAAAATTTTAGGGACTTCTGTTTCTGTTTTTCAAAGCTAATGGCATTTTCATAATTATGGGTAAGTTTAGGGGCATCCCATGTCATTTCACATATGGATACCTTCGTGGCTCAATCGGTTGAGGTTTAGGTTTCTATGTTTCCGCTATGTGATCTTGCTTCATTTAAAACCTTATTCTACTAATCTTATTAATATGGGGACCTAAATGTCATTTTTTTTTAAAAGTTTAGGGGCAAGGTGGTGAATAACAAAAGTTTGTTGTCATTATTTTCTATTACGTTATATAGGGATGTTATATCTTAGACGAGTATGCAAAGCACTGGGCATTCGGCTCACACTAAACTGCCTTGCTAGACTTGTGGCAAGAACCACTCAATATCATGATATAGAGGAATGAGTGCCTGCTTTGGATGTGGCTAGGTAAAACACCTCATTCGGGATTGTTCACAGCTACATAAGGATTCTAGTCAGGGCTTAGTACATCTAGTTACCTCAGTTCCATGCTCTTCAAATGAGCCTTCTAGGGGCATCACAGGTTCTTTTGGTAAAGGTTTTGGAGGAAAGGGTATTAGTGGCGAGGATGCACTTCTAGTAAGAGAGGACAACCACGCATTTATGCTCTGACCTGCCAAGATGCCTAGGCATCCAATGCTGTAGTAGCAGGTATCCTTTCAGTTTGCTCCTTTGATGAACATGTTTTGTTTGATCCAAGGTTGACTTATTCTTATGTGTCCCTGTACTTTGCTTCTCAATTCCACCAACCACTTGTGCTATTGGATCATCCTTTTTGGATAGGAATGCCTATGGGAGACTCACCAATGGTTATGCTAGTTATAGATCCTATCTAATATGTGTGAATGATAGAGATTCCTTGGTTTATTTGATGGTATTAGACATGGTTGATTATGATGTCATCTTGGGTATGGACTGGCTAGCTTCATGCCACGCCACCATGAATTGTCATCAAAAAACAATCAAGTTTAAAGTTTTGGCTGAACTACCTTTAGCTTTCCAAGAAGGTAGTAGTTTGACTCCCACTAGCATAAGGTCTTCTCTAAATGCTATGCACTTGCTGGATAAGGATTGTCAGATGCCTGAATAGGTTCCTGTGGTAAAAGAATTTTTCATTGTGTTCCCAGAAGAACTTCCGGAATGCCTCTGGATAGAGATATTGAGTTCTATGTTGATTTGCTCCCTAACATTCAACCCATATCCATACCTTCATATCGCACGATGCCAGCCAAGTAAAAGGAGTTAAAGGGACAATTATATGACTTCTTGTACAAGGGTTTTATCTACCTAAGTACTTCTTCATGGAGTGCTCCAATGCTATTTGTGAAGAAGGATAGATCCACAATGCTCTGTGTGGATTACTGACAACATAACAAGGTGAACATGCACAACAAGTACCCCCTACCTCACATTAATGATCTGTTTGACAACTCCAATTAGCCTCTTGTTTCTCCAAGATTGACTTTGATTTTGGATATCACTAGTTGAAGTTAAAGGAACTCGATAATCCAGCACTACATGAAAAATGTTTATTAGCGGTAGATTTTTTGTGGCGGACATTTGGTCGAAGTTGGCGTTAAAAAAAAAATTAGTAGCAAAAAATCCACGTTAACCACACATAGGAAATTCGGAAAAAATTTAGTGAACATTAATTAGTAGCTGAATTTTGCCACTAAATGTGCAAGAAATTAAAAAGAAAAATGGAAAATGAAGGTTTTAATTAGCGGCTGCTCCACTGCTAATGTTGTGAATTTTTTTTTTTAAAGGAAATTAGTCTATAGTTAGTGGGGGTTTTCTGCCACTAATTAAAGAAAACAATATGTTCATGTAATTTAGCGGCAAAAAATTTGCCACTAAATACCAACAGAAATATTGAAAAAAAAATATTTTTGCTACTATTGTCGTGAAAATTAAAAAAAAATATGTTCTTCTAATTTAGTGCTAGATTTCCTGTCATTAAATGTCAATGAAATTTTGAAAAAGATATGAACGATGTATTTAGAGGCGAAAATTCTAGCGCTAATGTTGTGAAATAATAAAAAAAAACTAGTTTACAATTAGTGGGAGATTTTTTGCAGTAAATTACAAAAAGAAAATATTCTTGTAATTTATCCACTGCTAAATGTCAATGAATTAAAAAAAAAAAAGAATGTTGGATTTAGTGGTGGAAAATCCACTGCAAATGTTGTTAAAAAAAAAAAACCATTTATGTCATTTAGCAGCAAAAAATTCATTGCTGAATGTTAAATAAATTCTTTAAAAAAATTGATTTTTTTATTAGTGGCTAATTTGTTGTCAATTTTTTTAAAAAAAATAAAAACAAAATATGCTTTAGATTTAGTGGAGGATTTTCTGCAGCTAACATAAAAAAAACTATTCACATCAATTAGTGGTGGAATTCATCGTTAATTGCAACGGTTTTAAAATAGAAAAAGGAAACTCATTATAAAATTAGTGGCGAATTTTCTACTACTGATGATGTTTTCATTTATGAAAAAAAAAAGGTATGAAGACATATTAGCGATTGAAATTCTGCAGCTTATTGCAAGATTGAAAATTCTTTTGAAAATTTTAATTTTTATTGCAGTGAAAAACCCGCTACTTGTAACGTCCCGATTTCCGATTTCGGCTTCGCCGTCAAGACTGATTCATTCCGATTTCCGACTTAGTCTTTGAAACACAGATAAGAGTATTTTTCCGAGTTCCGAGTTCATGTTTGCCAATTCGACTTCATACCTTTCACGACTTCCGACCTCGTATGGATTATTTCCAACGATTTCCGAGTTTAACCTTCAAGTCCAAACACATGAACGTAATTCCATGAGATCCGACTTCGTGCCTCAAGACAAGTATATCCGGTTTCCGAAGTGACCAGCACCATACAGTATATGAATTCCGACTTACGAGCTTTAAGAACTTGTGTTTGGAAATGTGACTCGAATTCCCGAGTTCCGATCTCATACTCCATGCTCCAAAACAGTGTGCTCGGTTTGCGACTTCACAAGTATAATTTAACACAATGGTACAATCACAGAACTCCAAGTTTAATATAACGAGTTCCGACCTTAGTGTTGAACTCAGTTGGGATACCACGAGTTCGACTTAAGGTGTAATGGGGGCCGAGATCCGATTTGAGATAGAACAGAGCGTATCTCACTTTTGGGACTGACGTGGAGAGCAATTTTAACACAAAAAGGGAGAACATGGCGGGCACCCACAAAAAATTTCATCCAATCAAAGCCACTTATTCTAACTACCACTTCAAAGGTTTGTCTATATATATGTGTCCTCCTCCCACCTCTTGAGATCATTTCTTAATTCTTGACTTCCTTTCCTCTCTCAATCTCTCAAACCTCAAGCTTTGTCAAAGCTTCCTTGTTGCAATTCAAATTCAGAAGATCACACCTCAAAGAGGTAGGATTCTGCTCTATTCTTGAATTCCTTACACTGTGATTGCATGAGATTGTGCTATTCTTTATGTATTTGATGAACTATTGGATGTATGGGATGGATTTATGATTGAATTAATAGAAGGCTTTGAGTCAGAATTATGATTAGAAGGAGAAGATTTGAAGGAGTGGAGAAGTGAGATGCTGTCTTGGTGAGGAGTCCACGGCAGTCCGTACGACAGGTGTACGGCACTCCCGCCTACAATCGGTCAAATCCGATGAAACCATTTTTAGATGAAAATAGACATTCAGGGCTTTCCATAGATATATCATATAAGGTTATTGGATTAGTATTAAGGGAGATACGGATTTTTGAAGTTTGACCTAGGGTTTAGGATGTTCATCCGGGCAGGGTGACATGAGGAGGGTATAACTCACCCTATACAACTCCAAATTGAGTGAAACCAGTTTTGTTAGAAAACTTACACACAGAGGAACACCCCAATATAAGATTCCGAGTTTGTTATGGTCCCAATTGTTCCCAGTGATTCGAGGGAGTTGTCCTATGTCCAATCTAGGCCAAAACGGAGTAGTTCAGGAAGGTCAACTTTCAGGACTTATATCTCGAGGTGTACTTAAGCAAATGGAGTGAAACTTGTGGCAAATGAAAGGTTGTCCTGTTAGCTTTGATATGAGGCCAATTTCGTAAGTTTTAAGCTTAGTTTCGATTTTTAGTGAATTTATACTTCCAGGAGTGTAACTCGGGTTAGTGACTGAACGAGCTGAGGTAAGTTTCAAATATCTTGAGTTATATGGGTCAAAATGACATGGGACCAAAGAGGTTAGAAAGTAGACATATAGAGCTATGATCTGTCCAAATTTCAGGTTTAAATGGGTTGAATAGAAATAAAGGTGGATTATACAAGATTCGGGCAGAACCGAATAGAATTGGCAGAATGGCCACAATGATAATTTTACAAGTGTTAGTGGAACATATAAGGTTTGAATTAAGGATTGCCAGCTTGACATTGTTATATGTATGTTAAGTTGATTATGTTGCTTTGACTAATTTGTCCGTGAAAGGCTGGCACTATTCATGGGGAAACGGACCTGATCCGTTATACTTTCTAGGATCTACGGCAGAAGTCTAAGAAGTTACGAATGTTTAGATGTAGGGATAAATTGAAATATATCTGGGTATATAGAAATCCTATATGCAAGAATGACATAATTATGTTATGAGGTATGTGAGGGTAAGGGATGTAGCACATGTATGACTATGCTTGAATATGTATTGAGAATGAAAGAATATGAATATATTGAATGTGAATCCCTTCACTTGGAAAGCGATTACTTGAATCCTCACTGTGAAGGTAGTTAAATGATAAAGATATGAATCCCTTCACTTGGAGCGTTGCACTTGAATCCCTCCCCTGTGAAGGCTGATTAAGGACGATGAGATCCTCTACCTTGGAGGCGCGTGGTGGATGAGATCCCTCTATGTTGAAGGCACGTGGTCAGATGAGATCCCTCTATGTTGAAGGCACGTGGTCAGAACCGATCCCTCAATTTTGAGGCACGTGACCAGAATCGATCCCTTCAGCTAGAGGCACGTGACCAGAATCGATCCCTTTAGCTAGAGCGCATTGACGGTAATCGATCCCTCCAAGACTAGAGGCACGTGGGTCCCACTGCGGGTGAGTCGGTGTGACGGTCACGGGTGAGGTGACGAGCTCACTCGGCCAGGCTACCAAGGGCGATAAATGCACCCTAGGGACGGCGATACGTAACGCTAGGTGTGCCAAGTAAAAGACTAAAGACTAAAGATTTAAAGTATATGCAAGCACCCCAATCACATGAGGCATGGCATTGACCCAGCTAGTGTGAGTATAGGGGTAGGACTTATATGAGGCATGGCATGACCCAGCTAGTGTAAGTACCAAATGAGGATCCCATCTTCCTAAGGGCGACATGGCGATCACGCTCGATGGGGTATGACATGGCGATCATACTACGGAATATGGTATGATGCTGCACTTGAGGCAGCGATCGTAGCGCTCAAGCGTGAAGCAGAATCCAAACACCCTAGGAGGCGGCAACATATAATGCCTAGGTGCTAGAATGAAAGAAAAGTAAAACTTTATGTATATGTATGAATTCTGAGTGCAAGTTAAATGAGAGATATAGATGTGATATTCCCATTAGACTAATGTTATATGTGTTTTATATGTTGAACTTATTATCCAGGGTATTATTCATGAATTAATCTTGTGTACATTTCCCCAAAGGACCAGTGTATGATTAAAATGAACTTTGCTTCGGAAAAGATATTTTCGAAATGTAAAATTTAACAGTTTGTGCAGCATGTTCTCATCTTTTCCAAAATAAACAGCCAAGCCCAGAGGCGACCATGATGACACTATGTATGAAGATTAGAGAATCCTACTGAGAATTTTATAATTCTCACTCCTATTTCCATGTTGTCTCCAGATAATTGTAGAAGTTTTCCGAAGACGGCTAAAGTTGCTGTCAGACAAAGTAAAGCTCGGTAACTGATAGCAGCTCCAGGGCGTAGTACTATGACTTAAGCATAGTACTGTGCTGTGGAGGATGTTACACTACTAAGTCTATCGAATTTTTAAAAGGGAATTCATATAATTTAAGGCAAATTTTCCGCCACAACTTTTAAAAAACCTTCACAAATGAATTTATTTTAAAGACGTGTTAGAAAACTTTTCATTCATTTTATGCTCTTTCCCTTTCCTTTCTCACCATTCACTCTTCCATCTCCTCTCCTCCTTCCTTTTCCCACACCATATCCAATCTTCCTCCTCCTCCCTCTCTTTTTCCTTCACTCTTTTCCTTTACTCCTTCCTTTCCTTCTCTTTTTTCTTTCCTTTCTATTTTCCTTGCCACACTTTCCCAACCACCTCTACCGACCGCCGCCACCATTGCCACAACCATCCACTGCCACTATTGTTGAGTTGTTTTTTTTTTTTTAATTATCTTACTAATTTTAACTTTTGTATAATATATATTGCTGATTTATTGTTGTTAATATTATTGATGATTATTGAGTATTTCGTTGTTAAACACTGATGGATAAATTTGAAGATACAATAAAGATAGCGGAAGACTCACAAGAGAAATTAGTTGAAGACTCGGTAAAAATTGTTGAAGATTCAGTGGAAGTTGTTAAAGATTTGGTAGAAGTTGTTCAAGATTCACTAGAAAATGTTGACGATTGAGTGGAAGTTGTCTAAGATTTAGTGAAAGTTGTTCAAGACTTAGAGGACGAAAATGAACCACAAATGGCTACGAGATAAAACGAATATAGTTAGAAGTATGATAGAATTACTACTTCCAAAGTTTTATTAAGATATATCTCTTCCATATTTGTATGAACTTGAAATATTTGGATTGAATTTTACTTTGTTAAATTATTTTGAATCTTTTTGCTGCTGCATGTGTTTAAATCTAATGATTGTATTTTTTTTTTCCTTTGAATTGGTCACTTGTGGCCAAAAATCCGCGCAAATATTAGTGGGGGAAAATCCACCGCAAATTAGAAGGGAAAATCTGCACAAAAATAGGGGGAAAAATCTGTCACAAAATTAGAAGGGGAAAGTGCACCACACTAATTAGTGAGAGAAAATCTGTTGTAACTTATTAGTAGCCTATGTTTTTGTAATGACCTGACTTTTGCTGCAAATAGTCAATTAGCGACGAATTTGACCAATTTTGCTATGGATTTGTCCGCTGCAAGTCGGCTTTTTTTTGTTAGTGCAAAGGCCCCCTTTTTGCACCTATTATAGGTGTTAATGAGTTTTTAGTAATATCCTTTGGGTTGGCCAATACTCCAGCCGCTTTTATAGACCTAATATATTAGGTATTCAAGCCTTTTCTAGACCATTTTGTGATTATTTTTGTCGATGATATCCTACTCTAAGGCAATAATTAATAACTAGGGAACAATGTGTTGTGATTTGAGAATCGCTATAGAGAATGGTATAAGATTTCAAAGGCAGTGTAAATTAACTGAACTTACAGCAAAGGGCATTAAGAAGGTTTAAGAGAGTCTATTGAATACGACTCCAGGGAAGAGATGATATTTGCAAGAGAATTAGCAATGTCGCCTCCTTTTATAAGCAGGAATGGAGTGTGAAAGGTGGGGATTAGTGCTAGTTGGCATGCAAATCTTCCCAAAATGAAGTCGAATTTGAATGACTTGTTTCCTTAAGAACCACAGAACAGAGCAGGACCAAAAAGTTGAGAAGCAATATGGGAGAATCAGTATCTAAAAGCAGTAAAAGTCATAGAATATATTGGACTTGCCAAAATTAACTTTCTTTTGGCTTCCTCCTCCCCTTTCCCATACTTTTCTTGATAAATTACTGCTTAATGTTTCCAGCTTGTGGATTCAGAAGCTGTAGAAAACTCCAAACGTTGATCAATAGTTGAACACGTAAAACATGTAAAAAATTACTTTAGCAGAATGACATTTCTTTAGTTTAGCAAGCACCATGCAGATATGAAGTGGTTGAGCAAATGGTGACGTACGGCCAAAGTCTACGCATTAAACAGTAATTTTCAGTTGTGGCTCAGATCCTAACAACGTATATGAAAGCCCCCTATCAACTAGGTTCAGGGAATGCCTATCTTCATTTTATTCTCTTCCTTGCACGGTTTTCAGTGGGTCCAAGCTCAACTCAGTGAATCCGCTGCAGGAAACAAATCTTTCATATGTGCATCACACAGCCACAGTATATCTTGCTCAAAATAATTTAATTTGAAAAGATAACTAATTGGTGTTTTCAACTTTTCAGCATTGCAGGTGATCTTATGAGTGTAGTTTGTCCTAAACAACATTCCAAATCTCTCCAGTTGGTCAGCTGTGTCTGTACAATGATAGTGTTTCATTCTAAGCCCCAAGGAAACGTCAAATAGGTAACCTACTATAGGCTACTACTCTTTTAGCTGCTGGGGCCCTCGCTTGAGCTGACTATGGGTTTCTTAAGGTTTGTTTGATATTGCCTACTTAGATGGCCCCAAAGAGTGGTGGTTACTTTGGCAAATGTATGCTTTCTTCCGTCCGTGACGAGTACTAAACAAGTGTTGCCTAAGCAACGTGTTTTCAGATTTTGTAAGAGCAAAACCTTCAGCGACAGCCATGTAGGAAAATATATGAGGTTTATCAATATATAATACGTTTTTAAAAGTAGAGGATCCATTGTAGTAATCCTATAAGCCAGTGACATCGGCAAGTGATTAAATAATCAACAAAAATGTTGTTTTACCATGTTTTGTAAAGATCATTTAGAGGGAATTATGTATCAATAACTAAACATTTCAATTGCATTACTTGTAAATATGGTGAATATGATAAGACAATCAATAATAGATAGGAAATCTTTTTATCAGATTAGCCAGTGAAATAACTGAAATAGCTCCCTCCCTCCCCTTCTCTCTCTCTCCTATATATAAAATAAGTCATTAAATAATTCAAATTACTAAAACATTTACAATGACAAGCGGTTGTTTCTTTTTCTCCAATTTGGTAAGAAAATTACCAGATATATGGATCAAATAGTGTCTCTGTCTTCTATTATAGCTAATGTTGGCAAACAAGTCATTTAAATCAAATAGTTTTATTGTTATATAATACTTAGGAATTACAAATGATAAATTAATCTTACATCAAATACCAACAAAAATAAGGGAGTGGCTATCGTCACTTCTGTATGTCACCCCACTTTTGTTAGTTTTTATTTAGTTTAACCAAAATTCATACCCTTATTCTATTTTAATCAAAAGAATAGTTAACATAATTATTTATTAGTCATTATAATGTTATCTAAAGTTATTATTGTTATTTAATAAAAAATTAATTTAATGATTGAAATATTTACTGTTGGTTTCATTTTTTATTTTTATATAGTTATTAAATACTACAAGTATTGATATCTAATTTATTTAATATAATTATTTAAATCAAAATATTAAATTGTTCTTAAAATTTAAACCACTAAAAGTGGGCTAGGTAGTATGCATGATATCATAAGTTCAAACTTCATTATTATCAATATCTTTAAAAAAAACTGTTCTTGAAATTTTTTGATACAATTATTGTCTAAATAAAATAACATTGAGTATTTTTTTGAAAAAATGATAAAGAAAAATAACAATATACTAATAAATCATGGTATATAACTCCATACCTTATTTTGTAACATCTAGCGTCTATACAATTAAAACATATTAAATACATATGAGAGCATGATTTATTACTCTTGGCCATTAATTTTAACTGTATTATTTTCTGTTCATTATTCATGTTATCAAAAATTAATTAAGATAATTTGATGTATTGAATTAGTTATATATTTAATTGGTATATATTACCATTAATAGTGTAATGAAAGACACATACATGCTTCTCAATCGACAGTTTTTAATTTTATTTTTGGTATATTGCGATCTAGGAAGATATCTTTGGGACAGCTGAGTGATGGTGAGGTGTGAGAAAAAACAACTAAAGAGATTTTTTAAACAAAAAATGTCAAAGAGAAGGTTTCTTTTTTTTTTTTTTTTTCGCATTAGAGAAGCATATTGGAATTATAAGACTATGGAGTTACTCGAAAAATAGGGTTTTCCACTTTTCCATATCTTGCGAGAGTATTTTACTCTGTTAATTTTGATCAGATTGGACGGAAGCCTTCTTCCTTGGATGCTTTAACTTAATTGTTGCGCTAATTTATTTATACAGCTATACGGAGCTAGATTTTCCTACTTCTTTTAATAGCCTTATAGCAAATGACCATGCTTTCTATGCTTTGTCTCTAAGCAATGATAAGATTATGATTACTTGGTTCTTCTTATAATTGCTGGTTTTCCATTTCATCCCTTCACCTCTTCTTATTTTTCCTTTAGTTTTATGTTACTATTTTCACTTTTTCACTTTGAAATTCATTTACTTGGTGCTTACATGTAGAAAACCGTTGTAGTTAGTAAATCTCCCATATGCACCTATATCCAAAGAACATGAACATTCAAGACCACAAGCTGCTGTGTGCCACACGTACACAAACAATGACTGTGGTTAGTAGCAACCTCTGGATTTATTTTTGTTACATAAAAGATAAATTTACTTCAGCGTATCACATTCAAGAATCAATATGACGGGAATTTTGGGGAAAGGCTAAATATCCGTTTCCCTTTTGGAATAAGGCTAAAGCATATAAAGGCGCAATATTTCAGAGGTCGGCGTAGGGACACTGATACCATTGCTATTGGTAGCAACTTGGACTACATTTCTCCCACCCTTTGGAACAAATTTTTCTAGTATGTAGCAAGTGGGCTTAGTATACTATATCATTCCAAATAGCCGAAAATGCTTAGTATTTTTGAATTCCCGGACATTTATATGTTGATTAAATATACGTTATACGTTGCTGAAAATCTTCATTATGAAGTAACGACAGAGATTGCCACTCTTTTTAAAAGGAGAAGACATCTATGCTCTTACGTCTTTTAGAAGCAGTTGTAGGACATTCTCTGATATTTCATATATCAGATGTATTTGCAAAGTCTCAATATCCGAAGATGCTATATAAGGTTTTAGTTTGGTCTATGCTTTAATAGTGTTTTTTTTATGTGACACTGCAAACATTTTGAAGTCATCTGATCAAACTCCTTCCTTCAGTGTAGGAGCTATTTATACAGCGGACGAAAATATTGTCTAACGGAAGACAATTATTATTGATCTTTATAAATCAAAAGTTATAAGTTTCTTCCAGCAAATTCAAAACTTTTTAAGTGAATCTATTTATACACACAGTGTCAAGTTGCATCAATCATAATCATTAGATCCAGGCCGCTATGTACGGTAATGGGGTTAGCCGTGATCATTGGGTGAAAATTACTAGATTCCAGGAGTCTTTTTGAGAGAATCAGAATAGGGTTGATCCCCGGAACAAAGTGACGAGACCATGTTCTCACATATAGGTAGTGATAATATCCAATATAACGCTCTAATAATATCATACTATACTTAAGTCATTTTATAGTATTACTAGTTGTTACTCTTAATTAGCGGAAGTTCTTTTTAAATAAAATTAGCAGAATATATGAAAATAGCATATAATTTTTTGGCCTTTCGTAAAATTGTTTATTTTTTAAAATTGAGCCTTTAAGCGCATACTTATGTATACACTTACAATGTCGTTTCTCGTATCATCGAGTTACCAAAAGCATGTGATAAAGTAGAATAATATGGCATGATACTTTAAGGCAATAATGTAATTATAGATAAATTAGGAGTTATAATCACATTTAATATTTATAATATGCGTAATAGGTCAAATTAATTAGCAAGACTTCCAACATGCTCTCAATTACACATAAACTACCCAACTAAGGCTCAAAAAAAAAAATAAAAATGCTACGCTACTATTTCGATCCTCCTTACCTAGGTGTCGTAACGTGACAGCTCCTTGTCACATCCAGTTAGATACCACCCACTATAAGAAAATCAGTAAATAGCAACCAAATTGATCGCTACAATAAGAAAATTGGTCACAAAACCTAATAGCAATCGATTTAGTGACCGAATTTTTCGGTTGTTAAAACACTGGTGGCTAACAATATTAGTGACTGAAAAATCAAAGAGACTGATTTAGCGACCGATTTGAGATATTAGTAACAAAAACGTGTTAGTTTCCAAGTTAAGAGTTAGTGACCAAAATATCGGTCTCTAAATTGGTTTCTAAATTGTAACCAATAAATTTTAGTCACAAATTCAGTTTCTAATTTTGAGACTGATATTTCGATCATTAAATTAGTCTCCAATTTGTGATTGAACCAGTTTCGGTCACAAAATCAGTTTCTATTTAGTGATTGATTTATCGGTTACAAAATCAGTCACTAAAGTGGTCGCTAAATTAGTCACTAATCTTATGACTGCATTTTATTTAGTCATGCCATTCTAAATTTTGGTCACTAACTTATATTTCGGTCACTAAATCAGTCGCTAAATACTGAATCGGCAATAAATTGGTCGCTAATGCCTGATGATGTTAAAATGAGCATTTTGCATTCTTTGAAATCCCAATTTTAAGAACCTGAAATTCAGACAATTTCACTAGTATAGAGACATAAATTTTATACATCAGTCCAACCAAATACATTCCTAATACTAACAAGTATTAAACATCATACAAAAACAAGTAATATTCATTAAATTACAAAAACATAAAGCTAGATAATATCAAATCCTAAATAATTAGTCCTATTATAGTCTTAATAATAGTCTTACTCTTAGTTCCCCTCTACAAGTTAGTAACACAAGTCCTCCTTTAGTCATCCTCATCGTCTCCCTCGTCCTCTTCATCATGCTCCTCTTTTCTCTGATTTGTGTCTTCTACTGTTAGTTGAAACTCAAGGAGCTAAAAATTCATACGTTTGATCATTTCTTGTAGCAGCTTGTTATTGAATTAGACCTGACTCTCAGTGCTCTCCAACCTTGCCATAAGTGCACTATTTTCATCTTGCATTCTTTTAGTAATTGTTCATGCTCTATTCTTCGCACTCACTCAGTTGATTAAGAGCTGGAGTCGTGGTAATAAGGTCTTCTATCAAGCATAGTAGACTACAAGCCAAGTCCATAAATTCTCCTTTTTTTTGTTCTAGCAATGTTACACCACACATCTAACTCACCGGCTCATAACTTCCTTCCTCATATGCCTTTTGAGTTGCCTCATCCATGGCATATGTAAATTCTACCTACAAATACCAATATGACATCAACATATATATTAAATAACTTAGCCATACTCATGGCATATTAATGGAACATGTATTATAATTTAACACAATATGTAGCATATATTAAATTCTAACATAATAGACATACAATAAAAATTAAACAAACTAGTAGTTGCTTACATCTATATGCTTTGATCTCCTATCCACCCAGGTATGATCTTTATGTCTATGTGTGTGACGAAATAACTCTGATGGCGTAGGAACACGCCCATGCAATTTCATCTACAAATGCAATAATAATATAAATTAATAATGTATTAACTTAATATGAAAGAAATATATGTCAACACATTGTGCACTATTGATTTGAAAAAAAGAAAGTTAGTTATTTGAAAACCTAACCAGATTTGCTCTATGCTGGGAAGTGGTAATTGAGCCACTGATGTGAAGAGAACCTCCTAATCCCCCACAATTAGATGCTCAATTTAATTTTGCTTGACTGCTCTTCTTCTTAAAGGTCTCACTTCCCTAGTGCTCGCAAAGTCTATCCCAGGCTTATTCTCCTAGCCATGTTGGTCTGGTCTACTTGGCACGGGCTTTCATGAGCATATTTTTTAACAAAGCCATAGCTCGCATTTCAAAATTCTTTTGAGTCCAACCATACTCTGGAGGCTCAAAATCAAACATTCTCTACAATAACCAAGATAAATGTCAAGATATAAGTTTGAACACATAATAAATGCACACAATAAAATTTGGATCTTATTGTGAATTCATCAAACAATAACCCTCTTACATCAATAGGTATTTTTTTTGAAGATGACCTTGGTTCTAGGTAATGACCTTTGATAACCTCAGTAATCCCACCAGTAGCAATATGTGAGGGCAAAAATTTGTAAGCATTGCATGCTATTAATTAAGATATATTAAACATATCTAAGTTATTCAAAGACTTTTCACATACCTAGCTCCATCAAGATGTAAAACTTTCTTGCCATTATTTGCCTGCATATTTGTGGAATCATGGGAAGAAATCAATCCTCATCCATGTTCTCCACAGGATTGGGTGTTAGGTGAACTTACACTTGGAACTGATGGCGATGGAGTTGATTGAGAATTTGATGCATTGGTAGGATATGCTAGAGATGATGTAGCTCTAGGAGATAGGATTGCTGCTGTAAGTAAAGGTGTCTACTGAGAGCTATCAACATGTCATGTCGGCTGTAGTTTTTTGGGCCAATTCTTAGAAGTAGACATCTTTCCTTTCCCTTAGTCTTTGTCTGACATTTGCAATTAAATGCAATATTAATCAGTTTGTATGCCAAATAACCAAAAAACTAACATATACATAAGATAATAAAGTAATTGATTTACCTTTAAAATAAAATAAAAAATTAGACTAATAATCACGTTATCAACATTGTCATCATCGTCATCATCATCCCCATCATCATCTTCATTATCATCAAGCAATCTATTTAATTGAATTTTTTCATTGTCACTTTCAAAATCATTCTCAAAATCAAATTCCTCTTCTTCATTATCTACATTATCTTCAATATCATCATCTTTCTCATAGATTTGATGATGGCTTACCTTCACTTTGACCTCATTGCATGCACCTTCTTTATCTCTCAAATGTTCTAGTAGGTCATCATTTGTCACAAAATTGACAAGAGTTGTTTCATCTTGATATGCAAGCTCTAGCATATATTGATCATCAACTATACCTCTTGGTTTGGTTTTGATGACAATCCACCAATTAGTTTTTTCTTTTATATTTCTTAGATATGGAACATAATAAACTTGAATCGCATTTTTTTCAAATATGAAGGACCATATTTTGAATATCGCCTTGTTTGATAAATCTCCACAATACCATATTGTTTGTGAATCTTTACTCCACGATTATGTATAATATCAAACCATTCACAATCAAACAATACTAATTATTTTAGTGGATCTCCAGGATAATCTACTTGGACAATTTCTTTAATGATCCCATAATAACAATTCTCTTCACTCCCATCATTACCACCCTTGACACAAACTCTAGAGTTGATAGTTTTCTTACCAATACTCCATTCTTCTGTATGAAACTTGAAACCATTCATAAAGAAAACAGGCCAAGTATTAACTTTTCTCTTAGGACCCCATGCTAAGTGGTGTAAAAATTGATTTGAGACCGAATTCTTTTTTTTTGCGAACCTAACAACAATAATTATAAACTCATGATAATAATGTATAATAACTAATGTGTGTGCATAATACATTTTAAAAATAGAAAGTGTTAACAAACTTACATAACTCCAAAAGCAAAGTGGAAATTCATATGTCATTCTACTATCAACATCAGTGAGATTGATGTTTGGATCAATTGCTTCTAGATGTTACACAAGTATCTAAAATTCACAGCAATTTTATAAATATGCTAAAAAATATAAAGATAATTCACTAAATTGTGTCATTAATTAACTTACTCAATATATGGTTGAACCTCTTCACAATTAAGTAAAACATGTAAGTGTGCAACGGCTAATTCTCTATCATTTAAATATCGGCTCTTACAAGTTCCTACTGAATGACCAAAATGGTTGAATATTGATAGAGTTGGCCGAATTGTCTCATCAACACCTCCATCATCATTTCAACTGACATTATTTCTCATTGATTGCACATGAGATTCAAAATAATATGAGCAAAAATGAGAGGTCTCATGACACAAATATGCCTCAGATACAGACCCTTCAACGCGTGATTTATTTTTAACCATATGTTTTAATCTATTTAAGTACCTATAATAATATGACATCAATGGGCAATGATTACATTGATACGAGCATCAATATTTAGCACGTATAAGTTGGAAATAATAAGTTTTTACCTCTCAAATGGATACATCCATCGATATTGAACTGGACCTCCTACTCTTGCTTCATACGGGAGATAATTAGGTAAGTGCTCCATATAATTAAAGAATCCAGGTGGAAAAATCTGCTCTAATTTACATATAATAGTGACAATGTTTTGTTCCATCTACAATAAGTCATCCGCTCACAACATTGTTGAGCACAAATCTTTGAAAAGTTTGCTCAACTCAGCTACTGGCTTACATACTTGATCCAGAAGTGCAGCAAAAGAAATTGGGAGCAAACGCTCCATGAACACATGGCAATCATGGCTTTTCATCCTAAAGAGCTTCCCTTCCTTCAAATTCACACATCTATGCAAATTAAATGCATAGCTGTGGGGCATTTTCAGCTCACTAATCCATTTACATATAACTTTTTTTTTTTGCTTCATGGATAAGGTAAATTTTGCTTTCAGCTTCACATACTTTCCGTTTGGTAATTGCTGCAATTCTAATTTTTTTCCGCAGATAGTATTATATCAAATCCATTCTTACTTTGACATTATCTTTATTTTTATCTTTAATGTCCATCACTATATTGGAGATATTATCAAATACATTTTTCTCAATGTACATCATATCAAGATTATGTCTTATTAAATTGGTCCTCCAATACGGTAACTCCCAAAAGATGCTTTGTTTTGTCCAATTATGAGCAATGCCAAAGCCAGGCCTAGTACAAGATCCTGCCTCAATAATTTTTGGAAGATCACAAACAATCTCCCAAATATCATCCTAGATAGTCTAAGAGGAAGTTGAGATTTTTCAAACTCGATTTTTGAAAAATGCATCCTTATTTCTTCGATATGGATAATCCAAAGGCAAAAATTGATGATGAGAATCAAACTAGGAGCATTTACCACCATATTTCAAGGTAAAAGCCTTTGATTGATTCCCACAATATGGACATGCCAATTTTCCCACTGTGCTCCAACCTGACAACATCCTATATGCAGGAAAGTCATTGATGTCCACATTAGTGCAGCTTTCATCATGAAATTTTGTTTTTTTGAAATATCATATGTAAGCACACCTTTATTCCATAACAACTTCAACTCATCAATCAAAGGTTACAAATATACATCTATCTTGCCTTTCGGAGTATGGGACCATGGAATTATCAAGGTCAAGAATATATAAAGAGTGGTCACGCATAGCTCTGGTGGAAGATTATAAGGAGTGACAATCACTAGCCAACAAGAATAAGGTGTTGCTGACTAGCTATATGGTGTAAAACCATCAATGCATAAACCTAATCTAACATTTCATGGTTCAGTTGCAAAATCAAGATAATTAAGATCAAATTGTTTCCAAGCTTCTCCATCTGATGGGTAACATAATACTCCTGATTCTTGTCTATTTTCATAGTGTTATCTCATATGCGAAGAAGAACTCATCGAAGCATATAATCATTTGAGCCTAGGAATGAAGGGTAAGTAGTGCATTCTCTTTACAAGTATCTCTTTCGATTTTCCCCTACCAACCTTTTTGAAGTTATATTGTGGTGCACCACAAAAGTTACACTCTTTTAATACTTTCCACTTTTCAGTATAAAATAACATACAACCATTAACACAATAATCAATCTTTGTTGCAGTAAGTCCAAGCTTTGAAACTATTCTTTTAGCTTCATAATAATCTTGAGGAATTAGATTATCAGGAGGATGTGTCTCTCTCTTAAGCTAGACCATTTGATTAAAATACCTTTAAGAAATATTTCCTTCTGATTTGATTGTTAATAATCTAATAGCAAAAGGCAATTCAGTATGATCAACACATCCCTACCACAATGGCTTTTGTGCTGCGTGCAGCAAATCATAAAATTTTGTAGCATCTGCATTTGGAGAGTCTTTAATCTCTTGATTACAGTGGTTGTTGTAACATCCCTATATAATGTCTATCGAAATTTTTCTTATCATTTTCGCCTAGTTATTCGATTTTTATCGAATAATTGAGATTTATTAGCATCCGACTAAATACTTATTTAGGATTAATTAATTAACAATTAATTGAGTTTAGATATAAGGAAATTGAATTAGAAGTACAGAAGGTTTTATAAAAATTTTCTTAAACCGATTTACCGATTAAGATTACGATATTTTAAACTATCGGAATCGAATCAATAGAATTATACACCCAAATTCTGTTATATTAGGGATGACTACTCAGCCACTTGCTCATCACTTGGTGGCGCCACAAGGGCCACAAAGAGAGGGAAACTTGGTTTAAAAATTGGCTACAAACCATCATCCAATCACAACCTACCTAGCCAACTTCCTCTTGTACTTGAATCAGATTTCCTCTCCCCATTTCCATATTGATTGTGCCTCCTTCTTCCCTTCCAGCCTTTTTCTCCTCTTCTCCTCTCAACCAACTCCATCACTCCTTCAAGCTTTGTCAAGTTTCTATCAATTCAAACTCAAATTAAGCAAGATCACACCTAAAGGAGGTAGAATTCACTTTCTATTCTTGATTTCTCTGAACTATGGCTTTATGAAATTCCACTTTTCTTCAACTATTTGATGATATATTGGATGTATTTGATGGTTTATAGTTAGATCAACATGAAATCTTGAGTTGGAATTAAAGTTAGGAGGAGAAAACTAGAAGAAGTGGAGAATTAGGATGCTATCTAGGTGAGAAACTCCTCAGCAGTTTGTACGGTGGAGTGTACGGCTCTACCCTACAGCCAGTTAAATCTGATGAGACTATTTTTATATGAAAGTAGACATTCAGGGCTTTCCATACATATATCATATAAGGCCATTGGATTAATATTGAGATAGATATGAATTTTTGAATTTTGACCTAGGTTTTTGAGTTTGATTCTGGGCAGACTAGGTTGTTCAGGGAAGAACTTGCCCTATACAACTTGGAATTGAATGAAACCAATTATGTTAGAAAGCTTACACATAGGAGAATATCGCATAAAGATTTCTAAGTTAGATCCATTGTCAATTATTGCTAGCACATCAATGAAGTTGACTTAAGTTTAACCTAGGCTGGAACAGGGTAGTTCAGGAAAGTCAAGTTTCGGGGCTTATATCTCAAGTGATATGCAACTTATTTCACTAGAAAGATGGTTCTATCAGCTTTAAATTGATATAAATTTTGCATGATTTCGTTCAGATTTCTATTTTTGGTGAATTTTCTCTTAGAAGAGTACAATTCTGGCTAGAGACATATATGAAAACTAGACCAAGTTTAGTTAATGTTGGAACTCGGGAATTAGCAAATAGAGAGTTAAATTAAGTATACTTAAGGTTAAACTTGGAAGAATATAATTTAGGTTGAACTCGAAAAAATATACTTAAGTTTGAACTCGGAAGCATATAATTAAGGTTGAACTCAGAAGAGTATACTTAAGGTTGAACTCGGAAGGGTATACTTAATGTTGAACTCGGACGTGGTGAAATAAGAGAACTAGATCGGGTAAGGTTAATATCGGAACTCGGAACATAGGAAATACCATTCATGAAAGTTTTGGAAGGATAACTGTGGCATAATGACGAAAGTCGGAAATTGTTATCAGAATATGAAACCTTATACACAATCCCGGAAGTCGGGAACCAAGACATTCATAATCCAGAAAGTCGGGAATCAGGACATTGACCTTATGTACATAACTTTACGTGATCCAGGAACTCGGAAGTTGGTAATAAGCTCGAACTCGGGAACAACATTAGAAGTTAAAAGCTTGCAAGATAGATTAAGACTTAAGAGTTTAAAACTTGCACCTATTGATATTATTATATTCTTGGTATGAATATAAGGTTCTACATTGAGGTATGATGTTTGATTAAAATTTCTCGGGTACTGGCACTATTCATGGGGAAGCAAACATGATTTGTTGTGCTGCCAAATTTTCGGTAGAATAGTAAAGAGGTTATGAGCATTTATGTGTTATGAATATGAAATTCTAGATGCAAGGATATATAAAAGTAAATGATGATGCATATGCATGAGTACACTTAACATGTTTATGCATGATTATGTATAAGAATGAAAGGATATGAATATATTAAATGTGAATCCCTTCACCTGGAGGCAATTATGAGATCCCTCATTGTGAAGGCAGTTAAATAAGATAAAATTGGGTCCTTTCACTTGGAGGCAGTTGCACATTGAATCCCTCCCTGTGAAGGCAGTATAAAACTATGAAATCCCTCTACCTTGTAGGCATGTGGTCAGATGAGATCCCTCTACATTGAGGAAGTGGTCAGTGTAACATCCTACTAATTTAATGTTATGCTTAAGTTATAGCATGAAATTAAGTAGGTTGTGTTACTGTGTTAATGCTCCATTTTCTTTTTTTTTTTTTTTGTTATGAAACGGCGTACTGCTGTGCTAAAAGTGAAACGAATTCAACTGAATATCATAAAGATGGGAATAGTACAATAACATTACTGAATACATGCTTATATATATTTGTATATTTATTTATATACATATCAAAAGCCTCTGCTTTAGTTTATATACAACATATCAAAATGAGAGGGACTGTGTACCAAAAGACATAAGGCCCATGTAAGTCAACCTAATCCTATGTGGTCCTCAGAGGACATTTCAAAAAGCCTACCACTAGGTCTATGACCCAAGGCTGCATGCTGCCAAAAGAAGGTCATGCTATACAATACTGCCTACGGCTGATCTACTCAGTCAGGTAGCCATTGGCCATACCTGGCCCGGTTGGTGAGTAGTCAATACTGGGTCCTGATGAGGAGGATGACGAGCTGGTGGCCTCTGACGGGTCGCTCTCGAAGCTAAGGGGGATGTCGGGTACTACCTGCGGAGGTGAGTCTGGCGCAGGATCGGCGTGAGCTACAGGCGCTGTAGGTGCAGGGGGTGCTGGCGAAGGGTATGCCACATGTAGTGGGACCTCAATGTAAGGGGTGGCAGGATCAAAAGCGGGATGGTGCAAAGGGACGGCAAAGTCCCTATCACTAAAAAGATAAAGGCGTAAGCGCAAGAGCCGGTTTGTGTCTGATGAGCCTACCGCAGGTTCATGGTGAAGTTGCAAGTCGGGCACCTCAATAAAGAGGGTAGCTGTCATGTCCATCGTCCATGTCTGAGAATGAAGCGGAAATGCAAAGCGGGGTGAGAATTTAAGAAAATTCTCAGTAGGGTCGTGGGTGACGTTTAACTGACGTCGCGTTCATTCTCAGCTGCCTCGGGTGTTAATCAATTATAAAAATATGAGATTAAACTTAACTATTCATTTTTAGTAAGGTTGGGAAATGTCTGGTCCGAGGCAGGGTCCAGTTTTACTTTAAACAATATAAGAATCCGACTAAACTACTAACAATAACACACAGTATAATGAACAGAATAAGTGGACATATGCTATAAGCAGAATAAGTGGACATATGCTACAAGTAAACATAATAGTTAAACTATAAATAACTTGTAATCATGCAATTAATGCATTCATGCGGAGCTTGCTCTTTAACCTTCTTTCATAAACTTTTCCTTTACTCATAAACTTTTTCCATTACTTGGTCCCCTGGGAGTTCTTGGCCATTTTAGACTCCTGGGTAATAGTCTGCTTATCAGGATCGAGCTCGTTCCTATACAGGAATGCCGGGTTTACTTTCCCCGACCTTTCCACCGATCTATTCCCCTTAACTTCTTATCCGGGGCTGGCCCAAGTATCATGGAACTTTCATCATAACATATTCTTTGGATTCATCATAACATAACTTTCATAGCTTGCTTGAAAATGCACATGCATCTACATGTATCTCATAACTCATACATATACTTTACCGCAATTTTGGCGGCATAACGGAACGTGTCCGCTTTCTCATGAATAGTGCCAGTACATCAGAATACCAATTTCTCATAGAAGTCACAATATTGCATGCACAATTTATTATGGAACTCATAGAAGCATTAGTCTCCTTAAGGCTAAGTTATAGCCTCAATATAATCATTCAACCCGGTTTTTATAAATCATGCCATAATTTCCATTCAACTCATTTGGACCTCAATTTTGGATATTTTAAAGTGTTATGTGTCTATTTTCTAACCTCTTTGGACCCGTCTGATTCTGATAATCATAACTTACGTTATTTAGGTTTTATCCTGGCCTGCCCTGTGGCTGACCAGAACTGCTCACTCAAAAGTAAAAATCTCTTAAAAATCGAAAACTGGGTCAATTGATACGAAATTGGTCTCATATTAAAGCTGATAGAACCATCTTTCAGTTGCAAAAATTCTCATTCCATTTGACTTAGTAGGGCTCGAGTTATAAGCCCCGAAACTTAACCTTCCTGAACTACTCGGTTTTGGCTTGGTTTGGTCATGGGTTAACTTCTTCAAATCACTGGGGACAAATAGGATAGTAACAAACTCGAAATTTCTGAGTAGGATGTTCCCCTATGTGTAAGCTTTCCAACAAAATTAGTTTCACTCAAAATGGAGTTGTATAGGGTGAGTTACACCCTTCTCAACCCATACTGCCTGGGTGGATGTCCTGATTCCTAGGTCGAACTTCAAAAATTCACATCTCTCTCAATATTACCCCAATGGTCTTATATGATATATGTGTAGAAAGCCCTAGATGTCTTGTTTCACATAAAAATGGTTTCATTAAGTTTGAACGGCGAGAGGCGGAGCCGTACACTCCGCCATACGGATTGTCGAGAGTATTGAGTTTCCCAGCCTCTCAACTTCTTCATATCATCATTCTTTCTTGTTTCCAATTAAATTTTAATCTCACAAACATTCAGTAAACCAGCAACAATTCATCATGATCGCTCAGTGAATATGTCAGGATTGAAGAATTAAACTACCAATAATCATTCAGAATCAGAAAAACCAAGACAAGAAATCAAAACCCCTACCTCTTGCTTTGAGTTTGAAAATAGAGCTGGGCTAAACTTGAAGGCTGGACAGAGTGGGAGAGTTGAGAAGAGGAAAGGGAGCTGAAGTGAGGAAGGGAAGGCAACGTAAGAAATGAGCTGAAGAGGCAGGAGGAGGATATATATATAGACAAAGCTTCAAAGTGGTAGTTAGAATGAGTGGCTTTGATTGGATGAAATTTTGTGGGCCAGGTTCAGCCATGTCTCCCTCTTTTGTGTCAAAATTGCTCTCCACGTCGCCAGAGAAGTGAAACTCGCTTTCAGAGTATCTGAACATGACATCTGAACTCGTGAAAATTTTGGTTGAACTTGGAATCCAATTCAGCTAAACTCAAAAGTCGCATTTCCTGTCCATTTTGGATCACCTAATGTCAGAACTCGGATATCACGTTCGTTCCTACTCGAGCATAAGGTCGGAAATCGTAAGTTACGTTCATGAGGTCGGAAATCGGAAAATACAGCCATCCCTTTTTAAGCCTTGGAACGAAGTCAGAAATCGAAACTAATATTGAGGTCGGAAGCGGAATTATAGGACAAACTCGAAAATCGTAAATTTCAACATTAAATGGGATCGGAAGTCGGAAATCAGACGTTACAGTCAGCTGAGATCCCTCTATTCTTGAGGCATGTGACCAGAAGAGATCCTTTCAATTTAGAGGCATGTGGCCAAAATGAGATCCCTCTAAGACTAGAGGCACGTGAATCCCCTTGTGTGTTAGTCTGTGTGACAATGGTCACGAGTTAAGTTGACGAGCTCATTCCTAAATCAGACTACCCAAGTTAGTAAAGACTAAAGATTAAGACATATGCAAGTACCCTAGGGATGGCGATACGTAACGCCTAGGTGTGCCAAGAAAAGAAAGTAAACTAAGGGTGTGATCCTTCAAAAGGGAAGGTGACCCAAAGTAAGCTTCTCTTACCCATGACTCACATGAGGCATGGCACAACCCAGCTAATGTGAGTATAGGAGAGAGGGCTTACATGAGGCATGGTATGACCCAGCTAGTGTAAGTATCGAGAAGTTATGGTGGCGACAAGTTAAGAGAAGCTTATAGCACAGCCATACATGCTTTATGTAATTATAATTGTACATATACTCATTATAATATAAATAATTAGAGGATATGTTAAAAATTGAATCCACTTCGGATAATCATGTTTTCGAAAACCTAAGAAACTGAATCCTATGAATGCTCACTATTATTACATCCCATGTTTTATTGATGCAGAGCTTGTTCAATCTATTTTTGCAGTGATTTTTATTCTAAATATAAAATATTGTCAATGTGACCCAAATGCGTGAATAAAATGAACTCTGCTTTGTATAATATATTTTCAAACTATAACACTGAACAATCTATTAACATGCTCACATTTTCACAATAAACCAAAGCAGCTGGAGAAGACAATGATGGCATTATGTACGATAGTAAATGAATCCTACTGAGAATTTATAATTCTCACTCATGTTTCCGTGTTATCTCCAGATAGTTCAGAAGTTCCAAAGAAGGCCTTCCGAGGTGAAGGTGGCTGAAGGTTGCTGCCAGACAAGGTCCAATTAAGTGACAGTAAAAACTCCTAGGTGAGGTATTATGACTTAAGCATAGTACTGTACTTGGAAGGGTGTTATAATTTCAAACCTACTTAGGTGTTCATTATTAACATTTCTCTCGTGGAAGTACTAGACTAAGCATAAAAGTTTCCATGTAAGGGTGGATTATTTTCACCATGGCATGTCCAATACCAATAATCAGGTACAAATCCTTTTCTGTAAAGATAAACTTTAACTTCTTTAGGGAGAATGTAGTTCATATTTCTAACTTAGAAGAAGGACGTCTAATTTTTCCATTTGCTAACTGCGCTTGTTGACATGTAAAAGAAACAAACTCTTCTATCCTATCTAGAAATTCATTGGTATAACCCCTTCGACCCGGCGTAAGTCAATTATACATCCAGCTACGATGCTAACATATATCCATGTTCTGTATCATTATTATTCACACATATTATAATCCATGGAAGTTTAATATATATATATATATATATGTTCAGAGGACAAAATTTATAATATAACATTCATTAGTAAGAAATAATCTCCTAATTGGTGTGGCACTATCCTATTCAGGAAAAAATTATTCCTTCCTCCAATTAATATTTGTTCTTTAAATTTCATATCTTATACTTGATGAAATTTTGGTAGCACTTCCCATTGGTCTCCAAGTGCATGGCTTAAGAGTGGTAATATTTACCACAACAAAGTATGCACCTAGAGAACAAAAGGAAGTATAGCAAATGAAATTTCAACAAGTATAAGTTTTTGAGATTTAAAAAACAAATATTAAACAAATGAAAAAAATAGTTTATTCCCAAACTATCCAACTTGGACAATTCAAAATTCAATACAATGAGTGATACAAAGATGTACAGAAGCTCACAATATTGAATCTCAAACAGGAATCTAAGGTTTCACTCAATTTATTATACAATAACACAAAAGTCAAGAATCAAAGCATATCATCAATTGACAAACAATTAGTCATCATAATTTAAGTGAGATTATATGGTCAACGAAACAAATTAACGTACCTTCGTGAGATACACCAAAGTGAGGATAAATGTGGACAGTCTAAAGACACATCACCACTAGCTTTTAAGCAATTTCAAATGTGAACCTAGCTATAAAAAGAATTGTAAAATATAAATATCAACTATATTTTTACATCTTAAAAATTGTTAACATGGGACAAATCAAAACTTACAATTTTTGAAAATTAAAATAAATAAACTTACATGACAAACTCTTCACAATTTGGATCCTTATGTAAATAAAATCACTTGTTTTCCCTTTCTCTAGTCACTAGAAACACAAGAGAAAGAAAAAAATCAAACAAATGACAACAACACACCAAACTCATATAGGAAATCTATTCAATTGAAAATAGATAAACGTACATGAGAAACTCCTCACAATTTTGACAATATCTTCAATTAAATCACTTGTTTGACATTCTTTGATCACTAAAAATAAACAAGAGAAAAAAAAAATAATAAATCAAGAATAATAACACACCAAACAAATACACAAAAAAAACTAAAACAAAAATATAGCAACCTACATAGGAACAATATTAGTATGGCTAAATGTATGCATCATATTTGGATGCATACTAGCTGAACTGCAAAACTTATGTCATTTTAGCTTAAACTTTATAAAGTTTTGTCAAAATCAACAAAAGTAAAGATAAAATTCATTGCTATTATCTTTTCACGTTTGGGATCTATACATGCATTACTTTATTAATTATAGTGCCCTTTCAAAAAAATGGAGTAACAAATAATGAAATTCTATTGATTCATAAGTACGGGCCCATTACACAAGATAACACAAAAAGAAGAAAAGATACTTTGTTTACTAAATCTGAAGGGGCGCTTTGTTTGTGGCTTACATAGCAACACAAATCAAATGACCTCCATCAAATATGTTGCATACTAATCGATTCTACTTTAAGGAATCATTCACTCCTTTATTTCCTACTAGCTTAAACATGGCTATTGTTCTTTTTCTACCAAATGAAAAGCAACTCATTTCAGTTACAAAAATAAATGTTGCATAGATGATATATTTGTCTTTATCTTTAAGCACATTCTCTAAATAATATCGTTCCACTCTCTAGGTGTGCAAAATCCAAAAATCCAAATCTATTTACAATCAAATCAGAATAACACGGTCCAATAAATTTGTTTGCAAGCTCACATTTAAAATTTGTTGCAACTAATTAAAACATCCACATTATTGCAAAAGTAAAAGAACCAAAGGCTATGTTTACATACAAGAACATCCACATTATTGCAAAAGTAAAAAAACCAAAGGCTATGTTCACATACCAGAAACATCCACAATATTCTATCACACACTCTCATTAACTTTATTTCCCCAAACAAAAAGAAAGTGTAAAAGTGATATATTAAATAACATGGACACTCAATTCTCTGCTATAAAGAAATTCACCACTTGCAAACACAAAATCTTAACTAGGTGATACATACAACTCAAGTCAACTACTAATTAGAGTATGTACGAAACCGAACCCAGCTCAAATGTTAAAACATTAAAGATTAGGATGGAGTCCTCATAATGTTTAGGGAACAAAATCAACAAAATGTAGTAGCCCACCTAAGAAGTTGCTACTTCACTTGTTGCGCAACCCAAATGCGAGGAGGATGATGGTAAGATAGACGGCGAGATGGACGACATGCTGGATGGCTTGTAGCCGCAGACTGACGGTGGCATGTAGCAAACAACATCGGGTGGGCGGTGGACTTGCAGCGAACAACATTGGGTGGTGTTGGGTGGGCAATGGAGGAAAGGGGGAGTGGAAGCAGAAAAGAAAATGAAAAAAGCGGGAAAAAGGGTGATGAAAATGGGGAAGAGAGCAGCTGCATGTTAGGTTAAAAATTTGGGAAAGTTAAAAATTAGTGACCAAAAAATCGATCTCTAATTCAAAATTTAGAGACCGATTAGTAGATGGCATTAGTATGTCTAGAATAAAAAAATCGGTCTCTAAATATTGAATTAGAGACTAATTTAGTGACCGATTTAATTATACAATATGAAAATTTGATTGGGATAAATCAGTCTCTAATTGAAAATTTAAAGATGGATTTTGCTAGCCAAGACAAACCAATGCCATTTACTAAGCGGTCGCTGAATCGGTCTCTAAATATTGAATTAAAGACTGATTTAATTATACAATTCGATTATTTGATTGTGTTAAATCGGTCACTAAATTGGCCTCTAATCGAAAATTTAGAGACCGATTTAGTGACTGATTAGTAAATGCTATGGGTGATTCTTGGCTAGCAAAATCGGTCACTCAATCAGTCTCTAAATTTTTGATTAAAGACCAATTTAGTGACCGATTTCTCACAATCAAATTTTCAAATTGTATAACTAAATCGGTCTCTAATTCAATATTTAGAGACCGATTTAGTGATCGATTTTACTAGCCAAGACAAACCGATGCCATTTACTAATCGGTCAGTAAATCGGTCTTTAAGTTTTCGATTAGAGATTGATTTGGTGATTGATTTATTTATAGGATTCGAAAATTTGGTTGGGATTAATTGGTCACTAAATCAATCTCTAATAAAAAATTTAGAGACCGATTTTGCAAGCCAAGACTCACCCATAGTATTTACTAATCAGTCACTAAATTGGTCTCTAAATTTTTGAGTAGAGACCAGTTTAGTGACCGATTTATTTATATAATTCAAAAATTTGATTCTAATAAATTAGTCACTCAATTGGTCTCTAATCGAAAATTTAGAGAATGATTTAGCGACCGATTAGTAAATGCTATGGGTAAGTCTTGGCTTGCAAAATCGGTCACTAAATCAATCTCTAAATCTTCGATTAGAGACTGATTTAGCGACTGATTTGATTATACAATGCGAAAATTTGATTGGGATAAATCGGTCACTAAATTGGTCTCTAATTCAATATTTAGAGACCGATTTTCCAACAAAATGTTCTTTGCACTTTTCAATCGCTAAATCAATTACCAAAAAATTTAGTGACCTATTTAGTAACCAATTTTTTTTCCATCAAGTATCCTATTTTGGTATTGTAAATTGGTCTCTAATTTTGAGCTTTGGCGACTGAAAATTTCAGTCGCTAAATTGGTCGCTATTCTGGTTAATTCTAGTAGTGACCGGAAGCACTGCTATGGATGTCATCAACTTCGTTTGATGATGACATGAAAACATAGGAGTGAGAAATATAATTTCTCAGTAGAACTCTAACTAGACAGGTAGGTGTCATCGATATCGTTCTAGCCACTTCAGGTTTAATTATAAAAATAAGTGAGCATGCATGAACATTCATGTACGTGTATAAACACAGGGATAAGATATTCATGATTCGACAAAATATTTCTAAATTGACAATTTTGACGAAAATCTAATAGTATAATGGCTAGATCGGAGTTTCCCCAAAATTTGCCAAGCATGGAAATTCGACTAACAACTAACAATATTCATTTCATGTCATCATGTCGTGTTCTAACAATCATTCATTCATGAGTCAATAACCAACGAGTCATATTTCAAACAATCTTGGCATGCAACTTACATAAGAGCATCATACAATCACACCACACCCTAAGGCAGAATCTACAGTTTCCTCTGTACTTCATGAAGAATTTTTTGAATCATTATGAGATCCTTCATGTCCACTCATGAGAGAATCACATGGCTTAGTGTAAATGTGTGTTGAAAGCTTTTAGCTACTTATACTTCAAGTAAGGTTTATACTTTATTTACTTGGGTAGTGTAAGTTTAGAGTTTATCTAGGTTATTAATTTAATCGTGAGTTCCCTCATGGTTTCTAATGATTCTTTCCTTGTTTTTATCTTAAGTGAAATATCGATTCATCCAATCATGTATCTTGAGTCTTAGTTATCTCGATTTTAGGTGTTAAACATCTTGCCTTCTTATGCTATCACTTAAAACTATAGTCATGATTATAATCTTATATTTCATATTTACCATGTAAGTTACTAGGTTTCTATTTACATGTTTTAAGAGTTAGATTGCTTGAGTTAAATTTTAACACTTTATTTCCCTTTTTCTTCTTGTTAGGGCTATGATAATAGTTAGGGCTTTTCAACCAAACTTTTTGTTTTTAAATCTTTTAGTTTCTTTGAGATGGTACACAAGTGATTCCTAGGTTAATGGCATGACCATTGGAGCAGTAATCATACTTCTATTCCCAAGGAATTTTGAGATCCTTCTAGTCCCTTGGGTTATGGCAACGTATGCCCACACTCTTGAACCCAACAACACCATATGTTCTCCATCATCAAGTAGTGATTTTTAAATTTAAAAAAAAAAGTTGCAAGACCAAGCTTGCATAACTAAAAAGTTTTATTCTTGACTTAGTTAAAAACATTTTCTTCTCTTTTCCTTCAACAATGGCTGAATAGGTACCTCAAGATTGATTAAAATTTCATATTTTACTTTCTTTATCATAAAGTGTATTAATATTTCAAATAAACCATAGATACGCCTCTAAAAGTGTCAAACTCACTCTCCCTCATAACTTACTCATCATGACCGAAATCATATAGGTGCCAAGTTCCAAGTTTTGTTTTGTTTCTCCTCATGTTTCCACTTGCTTATGATTTATTAAGACTTATGAACAAAGTTCTAGGCCCAAAAAGTGTTGATCTTATGAAATAGATGATAAAGTTAATTTTTTTTTTTCCATATTTGAGTTTTAAATACCACTTTGCAACATCTTATCAATCGTACTCAAGAAAATAACTTTTTGTGAACATAATCATAAAAGTGAACAATAAATCAAAGAATCACTCAAATACTCAAGAAAAGTGCAAGCTTTAGAATCTTTTTAAGAGGTAAAGACAAAAAATATACCAAAAGCATCGTAACCATGACTAGGGCTAGGAGCTCTTGACATGAAGTGAGTAAAAGTCAAGACTTTGCACATTGTTTTCAAGATAATGATATTATAAGAGCAAAATAAGTAGTAGAAACAAGAAAGTCATTAATTTTCTCAAGAAATTGAAGTGTTGAGACAAAGCTTGAGGCTCCAAGTTATGAACAAGCTTAGGCTCTCATGGCTTGTCTTAAGAGAACATGAAAGTAGATAGAGAATCCTATCACAAGATGATGAACCCTAAGCAAGAAACTTGAAGCTTGAAGCAAGAAAACTTTCTCCTCTTTCCTCCAGGAGAGACTTCAGTTTTGGCTCCTTAAGGGAAGCCTCCAAGCTCCAAGTCACCACTTTTGGGAAGAAAGACTTCTCCTTGATGGTGGCTATGGTTGTGGGTTCAAGCACCAAGAAAAGGGGGTTTTTAGGCTTTGTATGTTCAAGTGTTTGAGATTTGTGAGAGCTAAAGAGGGTAGCTCTCAAAATAGTGTTTGGAAAAAGGGTGAAGTCAAGGCAAGAAGAAGAAGAGAAAGCTTGAGTTTAGAAAGAATGACAAGATGAAGAGAATGAGAAGTTTGAAAATGAAAAAGAGAAACATGAGGGAGAGGAAGAGAGAGAAAGATGGCTACGGCCCTTATAAGGCGTAGGGGCTAGGGTTTCTTTCTTTCACTTTTTCTTAATGTGGAGAAGCAATTTGGATGAGAGACTTAGGGTTTCAACCTTTCATGACCACTTTTCACCCTTATTTTAGGCAAAGCTTTACATAAAGTATTCTTGTTTTTTGCTTTCTACTTTAATGATGTCAATAATGCTTTATTATCTAGTTGAATTAATTTGAATTTTAATTATGTGATTAAGTGTTCTGACTACTTATTTGACTAAATCAATCAAGGATTAGTGATTAACTAATGTCATGATTAGCGAAATTAAATTTTTAATTATTCTTAATTACCCTTAATTAAACTTGATTAAGCTAATTATTGGTAATCAATGCTTAATTCAAAATTTTCTAACCTTAATTAAGTATTTTCTCAAATTTTCTCTTATGAATTACCCTTTTTATCTCTTAATTATGCCTTTCTTTTTTAATTTTTCATTAAATACCTAATTACTCAAGGTCACTAAGGTAATTCAACATAAGGGAAAATTGGAGATGTTACAGATTCTAAGTTCCGAGTTCAAGTAGAATAAACAGTATTGGGTTCTAAGCTTCGAGTTCAAGTAGAACATGTGGTATTAGGTTATGAGATTTAAGTGAGCAGAATAGGCGGTATCAAGTTCCAACCTTCATGTTCAAGCAAAATAGGTTGTTTCGGGTTTTGAGCTCTGAGTTCAAGCAGAACAGGTGGTATTAGGTTCTAAGCTTTGACTTCAAGCAGAATGGAAGATAATTTAGCAAAACGAAAATTGGAGATGTTACATCGAAGGCTCTATATCACCTACTCTTTGTTTATTTCAGTTTACTCAAAATTTGAAAAAATTCAAATTTTGGGTCGCAATGTATTGAAAAAAAAAAGGGAAAAGAAAAGGACAAAACTCTCATAATCTACAAAATTTAAGTGTCCAAGTCCCTAAGACATTTACTTTAGGTATAAGCACAAATCAATTGTTATGCAATCCTAAAGGTGCTATTCTCAAATAATCCATCTTGATCTTGAGTTAGGGTATTGTTTTGATTGTAAAGAATTAGCATTCACAATCGTTAGTTGATGGTATATAAATGTGGGTCCTACGTTAAAAATATTAGTGAGATTTACATTTAGATTTGGAGCTCCAAAAGTCTATAAGATTCTCTAAAATCTAAATTTCATTATAAATTGAAGTGTGTATGCTTAAAATGATATATATTGTGTAACATCCCCATAAAATGTAATAGGAAATAATAAAAATAAACTTTTATTATTCACAATCTTACCCCCGAACATTTTAGAAAATGACCTTTAGGTCCTTATATCTTATTTACAGCTTTGTCCCCGAATATTTTAGAAAATGACATTTAGGTCCCTATATCAACAGAATTAGTAAAATAACGTTTTAAACGAAGCCGAATCGCGTAACGAAAATGTAGAAGCCTAAACCTCGGCCGATTAAGCCATGGAGGTATCCATATGTGAAATGACATGGGATGCCCCTAGACTTATCCATAATTACGAAAATGCCATTAGCTTTGAAAAACAGAAACAGAAGTCCCTAAAATTTTGCAAAACATTTAACGTACACTATTAATCGATTTACTCGATTTTATTGGGTTTGTAGAGTTAATTAAAAAGTTAATTAGAGGTTAACTAGAAGTCGATTAGAGGTTAAATTAGAGAAGTTAGAGCTAAGATAGAAACTCATACAAACCTCATACAATTATTCAAAACCGATTTACCGATTTAAAGGAAATCGGTAAAATTACGGTATTTTAAATTGCCGGAACCGGACTAATAGAATTACAAGCTCTACACCCTATTTTGAGTGGCTGATAGCTTAGCCACTTACCACCCAAAATGGCGCAAACAAAGCCACACAAAAGGAAAGAGGCTTGGTTGAATTTCAGCCATAAAAGAAGCCACCAATCACAAGTCAAGAAGTCCACCTACATATACTACTTCCATCAGATTTTTCTCCTTCTCCACTCCAATTTTCGAGCTCCCTTTCCAGCAGTCTTCCTCTCCTCTTTTCTTCATCCTTTTCATCTCCTTCCTCCTCTTTCAGCCTCCATCAAACCACTTGCATCCATATCTTCCATTGAAACTCAAGATTAGCTAGTTATTACATCAAAATAAAGGTAGGATTCCAATTCTTATCTTGTTATTCTGATTATGGGTGATTGTTGGTGACTCTATTTATTCAATTCTTCATGAGGTAATTGAGTGATTATGATGTTATTTAGCTGGTTTGTTGGCTGTTGTTGGGGTTAAATTCGTTTAGGAGGTAAGAAAGGGTGAAAGGATGAAGATGTGAGAAGCTGGAAACCTAGAATCCCTCGGCAGTCCATACGGCGGAGTGTATGGCTTCGCCTACAGCTGATTAAATTTGATGAAACTATTTTTATATAAAACTAGACATCCAGGGCTTTCCATACATATATCATATAAGGCTTTTGGATTAGTATTGAGAGAGTTATGAATTTTTGAATTTCGACCTAGGTTTTTGGCCCTGACTCTGGGCAGACTGGGTTGTTCAGGTTAGAACTCGCCCTATACTACTTGAAAATGAATGAAACTAACTTTTTTAGAAAGTTCACACATAGAAGAATGTCCCATAAAAATTTTAGAACTAGATAAGGTCCCAGTTGCTCCCAGTGATCCAAGAAAGTTGCCCTATGTCCAAACCAGGGACGAGCAGGCGGTTTAGGAAGGTCGAGTCAAGCTTGTAACTCGAGCCCTACTAAGTCAAATGGAATGAAACTTTTTGTAAATGAAAGTGTGTCCTGTTAGCTTTAATATAAGAGCAATTTCATATGATTTGGATCAGGTTTTAAGTGTGCAATTCTGGCCAGCTGCTGGGCAGGCTGGGATAAAACATAAATATCTCAAGCTATAGATATCAAAATTAGATGGGACCAAAGAGGTTAGAAAATAGACACACAACACTTTAACATATCCAAAATTGAGGTCTAGATGAGTTAAATAAAGATTATGGCCTGATTTACAAAAATCGGGTTGAATGCAAGTATTGAGACAGCAACCATGTTTTAATTTTAATAATTGTGCTATGAATTGATATTTGAAATATGAATGAACTATGTTGAATTATGAATGAAATGTCATGATTTCTTTGATGAGTTGGTATACTAAGTACTGGCACTATTCATGGGGAAGCGGACATGTTCCGTTATGCTGCTGAATTTTCGGCAGAATTATATGAAGTTATAATAGCTCGTGTTATGGAATTTTAAGTTATGAATGTGACATTTATATGCAAGGATATATAAGGGTAAATGACGAAGCATGTGTATGATTGATTTCAGAATGTCTATGCTTGATTATGCATGAGAACGAAAAGACATAAGTATACTAAATATGAGATCCCTTCACTTGGAAGCAGTTATTTGGGTCTCTCCAGGTGAAGGCAGTTAAAGGATAAAAGATGCGGGTCCCTTCACTCGGAGGCAGTTGCACATTGGGTCCCTCCTTGTGAAGGCAGCTAAAACTTGGGTCCCTCTATGTTGGAGGCAGTTGCAAATTGAATCCCTCCAATCTAGAGGCAGTGGGTCCCCTTGTGGGTGAGTCGGTGTGACGACGGTCATGAGTCGAGCTGACGAGCTCACTCCAAGGCCAGGCTACCCAGGGGCAGTAAAGGCTAAAGACTAAAGACTCAAGACTAAAGATTAAAGCATATGTAAGCACCCCGCTCACATGAGGCATGGCATCGACCCAGCTAGTGTGAGTATAAGGGCTAGGACTTACATGAGGCATGGCATGACCCAGCTAGTGTAAGTATCGAATGAAGGTCCCATATTCCTAAGGAACGTAACATGGCGATCATGCTCTGATGGGGTATGACATGGCTATCATACTCTAGGATATGGCATGTAAAGATTTTATGATGAAAAGGAAGCAAAAGAAAGAAAAGTAAACTTTATGTATATGCATGAATTTAAGTATAAGTAAAGTTATGTGCCGATAAATGTCCCCAGTATATTGATGACATTGTATTTTATTAGGTTTCAGCTACTATTCCTAATATAATTCATGAAATTTGTTTCGTATGAGCTCTTCCAAATTGTCAAGTGTATGAATAAAATAAACTTTGCTTTGGATGTTATATTTTCGAACTTTAAAATTAAACAGATTGTATGGCATGTTCATCTGTTTTAAAATAAACCGAAGCAAACTGGAGATGACAACGATGACATTATGTATGATAATTAGAGAATCCTACTGAGAATTTATAATTCTCACTCCTCTGTTTATTTCGATGTTATCTCTAGATAGCTCAGAAGTCTCAAAGAAGGTCCTCCAAGGCGGAGTTGACTAATAAGATCGGGGGTGGTCGAAGGTTGCTGCCAGACAAGGTCCGACTAAGTGACAGTAACAACTCCTAGGTGAGGTATTATGACTTAAGCATAATACCGTACTTAGGAGGGTGTTACATATTGCAGTGAAGGCTGTAGTGCACCTCATTTTACAAGGTGCACCACACACCTTGTAATCTAAAGGCTAAGATATGATGGTGCATCCATGTTTTGCATAGTTGTGATACACTCTAAAACTCGTGTTGAACTTGGAACTCAGAAACTTGGGACAAGGTGAAATGTTGGACTTGGAACTCGGAAACTTGGGATGAGGAAGAAGTGAACTCAGAACTCAAAAACTAGGAATGTTGAACTCAGAACTCGAAAAGATGCAAAATTATCTTTGCATGTTTTCGAGTTCCGAGTTCAACTTTTTTAGTTTCTGATTTCACTTTTTCTATTTTTCGTGTTCCAAGTTCACTTCTTCCTTGTCCCGCGTTCCAAGTTCAACAAGTTTCCGATTTCTGTTACATCCTAATAGTCCCATACTATGCTTAAGTCATATTATGGAATTACTAGTTATTACTTTTTACTCGTGAAACTAACTTACTCTTTCAAATTACTTAACACTGAAAATAGGGGTAAATTTTTTTTGAGAGCCATGAATGCATCCTGAACATATAATACCAAACACCACTATCTTATACATGCGGTGTGATAAAATGAATAAGGGCAACATAGAGAGCATTTATCTTAGATAAACATAGTAACAATCCACAGCCATCATAGTTAGATATAATTAATAGTAGTGCAACAAGTCATATATAATAACTCGTGGGTCCGATATCTACTGTCGGTCCTATAAGATAAAAATAACAAAATATATCAAAAGGAAATGCAATATGAACCTCGACCACCCATACATGCCATAAAGAAAATGATAACTGTATAACTACCAACAAAAAGGGATATCCTCATGATTAGCTTTGCATGCACTATTTGAGTCAACCATCAAACGGAAGGTATCCATTCCCAAAACCATCGGGTGCATCATCTCTACATCCTTCTCCTCAGGCATGTCCATGTCCACGGGGTACGGAATGGGTGTGAATGAATCCATGACCATGAACCGAGGGTGGTGCATAGCCAGGAGCTACAAAAGATGAAGACAAATTAGAAGTCAGGCGAATCACCAAAGGGTAGGAGGGCTTGGACAGATCGCACTGCACTGAATAGGTCGGTGTCTATGGGTATCAAAATTAGACTCTCCATTAGTGGGGTACCTCAGCGGGTGGAAACGTGGACATATGTTGTCTAGGGTGACATCATCAAATGGCTCGTGAGGATGAGAAAACGGATTTATAACAGGTGCACGAAACTGATGGTTGTGAAAGATATAGGCTCTCATTGCTACTCTTGCAATCATCATGGAGGCATTCAGGACTGGGTCAAAGTGCCAATGCCATATCGAGAACTCAATATAGATCACTACACTGCCCAACGTTGGTATCCTTTGAAGATGACACAAAAACATAGGAATGACAAATACAAGATTTCTCAATAGGATCATGACTAGACAACTACTATGTCATTGTCATCGTCCTAGCCATTTCGGGTTTATTTATAAAAATGGTGAACAAACATAAATTCAATTTTAAGCGTTTTGAAAACATAAAGCCCCAAAGCGAGTTTTTTTTAATCTTAATCTCACGAATATGGCATAAGCAACATAGGGACATAAGATGGAATCATACAAACTAAAGCATAACAACAATAATCGTGATCATGCATATGAGGAAATAATGATGCATGCACTTTCATGTGACTGTATGGACTTGACCAGAATCTTTCTTTAACTTTATTTTCATTCTTAGCATGTGCTTAATGTTTTTTACTTTCCCTTGGAATAGACTACTATTGAACATGAGCTCATTTCATGGCCGTCGCTATACATTACTAATCTAAAATCAGACTAAGCTGACAAGGGTTCCCCTAGGTTTGGAGAGTTCAGCTCCCCCTTTCCTTCAAAGTAGAAGGTATTTTATAGGTCACCTTCCCTTACTAAAGGATCATGCTTGCTTATCTTATCTTTATGGAACACCTTCCCTTACTTCCTATACCGAAGTTAACGAAGGATCATGTCCAATTATTTCTTTTCTCATAATTATATCTTAATGGATTGTAATCACTAACAAGACACATGTGGACTTGCAATGATATGACTAAGTCCATAATTTTGACGGAAATTTGGCAGCATGATGGCTAGACTGGAGCTTCTCCAAAATGCCAAACATAGAGATTTCAACCAATAACCATTTATTTTCATCTCATATCATCATATACATCATCATCAACCATCTAATCAGGAGTTAACGCATCAATCAAACTTTCCATATATCATACTTAATAGCATCATATATTCATACCTTAATAGGTGTCTATGGTTGTATTTTCCTTTGCAAGTAGTCTTCTGAATCACCATCTGATTCTTCATGCTTACTCATGAGAGAATCACATAGTTTAGTATGAATGCGTATTGTAAACTTTTAGTTACTTGATTGAGTGAAGTCACATTTTGCCTTAGGGATTCATCTTGACCAAATAATTTCATAACTTTCTTATGTATACATCTTAAGGAATAATGTATTCAAGTTAACACAGCATGACAACTAACAAGCCTAAATGATGTTTTAGCAAACATTTTGCATTCCAATCTTTTAGTTTCCTTGATATAGCACACTAGTGATTCCTAGGTTCATGGTATGCTCAGAGGCCCTAATCATACTTCCGTTCCCAAAGGATTTCGAGATCCCTCTAGTCCCTTGGGTCATGACAACACATAACTGCACTCATGAACCCAATACACCATGTTCGCTAATCATCAAGAAGTAATTTTTTATTCCAACAAGTTACAAGATTCGAACTTTATTAAGTAGAATAACAAAATTTCACCTTAATGATTACAACGTTTCATTCTTTATCGAAATGTGAACCTTTAGATCATATTCATATCTTCAAGAACCCACCTTTATGAAGTAATAATACAAGATGCTAACTTTATGGCTAAAAAGTCTTATCCTTTAAGAAAGTTAAAACTTTTAATCATATTATACCTTCAAGATTCTAACTTTATGACTTAAAGTTGCTCCTAAGACTTAAAAGATTCATTCTTTAAGAAAGTTTGGCACTTTACTAAATATTTTTAATTCAAGATTTAATCTTTATAAGAAAGAGTTACAAGTTGACATTTTTATAACCAAAGAGTTACATTCTTGAAGAAAGTTTGAAACTTTTTAAAATGTCTCGCCTTCAAGGTTCAATATTTAGGACATAAAGTGACAAGTGCTTACTTTTTATGATTAGAAAGCTTTATATCTTGGGAAAGTTTGTATCTTTACACATTTTTGTCTTCAAGAAGAACAAAATGAAACTTTAAAAACATAAGCAAAATAGCGCCACTTTTTGTGCATCAAGAAGCAAACTTTTTAAAGTTTTGTGCTTTAGAATATTCTTGATCACATCAAGACTCATAAAGAAGATGTAAAAAGAGGATCTTTAAATCATAAACTCCTCACTAAGAAAGAATCCAACTGTCAACATGAACACCACTAAGAAAGCATATTTCCTTTCTAAAAACTCAAAAATGTAACATACCCATATAACATAATAGGAAATGATAAAAACATCCTTGGGCAAACTTTTATTATTCACAACCTTACCCCCAAACTTTTTAGAAAATGATACTTAGGTCCCTATATCAACAGTATTAGTAGAATAAAGTTTTAAATAAAGTATAATTGTGTAGAGAATGTGTAGAAACCTAAACCTCGGCTGATTGAGCCATGGAGGTATCTATATGTGAAATGACATGACGATCATACTCTGGAATGTGGCATATAATGATTCCATGATGAAAGATATAATGATGAGTCCATATTCCTAAGGAACGTGACATGGCGATCGCACTCTGATAGGGTATAACATGGCGATCATACTCTTGAATGTGACATAATGATCCCACATCCTAAGGAATGTGACATGGCGATCACATTCCGATGGAGTATGACATGACGATCATACTTTAGGATGTGGCAGGAAGAACATATTCCTAAGGAATGTGACATGGTGATCACACCCCGATGGAGTATGACATGACGATCATATTCTGGAATATGTATAATAAGTAAAGGAAGAAAAGAAAATTATGTGTATCTACATAAATTGAAGTATAAGTAAAGGCGTGTACAGATTTTATGTTTTCAGTATATTGGTGCTATTATATTCTAATACATTTCAGTTATTATTCATAGTATAATTTATGAATTGATTTTGTATTGGTTCACCCAAATGACAAGTATATGAATAAAATGAACCTTGCTTTGGGCAGTATGTTTTTGAACTATAAAATTTAAATAGTTTGTATAACATGTTCACCTATTTCATAATAAACCGAAGCAATTGGAGATGACAATGATGACATTATGTATAATAGTTAAAGAATCCTATTGAGAATTTAAAATTCTCACTCCTATTTCCGTGTTATCTCCAAATTGCTCGAGAAGTTTCGAAGATGGCTGAAGTTGCTGTTAAAAAAGGTCTGCTCAGGTATTAGTAACAACTCCTGAGTATGGTACTATGACTTAAGCATAGTACTGCATTTTGGAAGGATGTTACACAAAATGATATCAAAGCAGTTCGTCCTCCCCGAACTTGGGATGGGTTGATAATGCTTTCAAGGAGGCATACTCTAAAAGTTTAGAAAAGCCATGCTTTAGGTCGTTATACGAAAAGGATATAGATGTTTGTGCATGGTAGCCTTGTTATATGTTGTATTTTCTCTATCGCATTTAATTGCATATTGAGCCTGATCACCTTAATATGAAGTTTGGTGTATGCAGAGATCTACGGCATTCAGCTGGCTTACTAGGGATAAAGGAATTTTGAGGGCAAAATTCTTTTTAAGAGGGGTAGTGTGTAACATCCCCATATAACGTAATAGGAAATAATAAAAACATCCTTGGGCAAACTTTTGTTATTCACAACCTTGACCCTAAACTTTTTAAAAAATGATATTTAGGTCCCTATATTAACAGGATTAGTAGAATAAGGTTTTAAATAAAGCAGAATCACGTAGCAAAAACGTAGAAACCTAAACCTCGGTTGATTAAGCCATGGAGATATCCATATGTGAAATGACATGGCAATCATGCTCTAATGGGGTATGACATGGCAATCATACTCTGGAATATGGCATATAAAGATTCTATGATGAAAGATATGATGATGAGCCCATATTCCTAAGGAATGTGACATGGCGATCACACTTTGATGGGGTATGACATGGCGATCATACTCTGGAATGTGGCATGATGATCCTATACCCTAAGGAATGTGACATGGCGATCACATTCCGATGGAGTATAACATGATAATCATACTCTGGGATGTGGCAGGAAGAACATATTCCTAAGGAATATGACATGGTAATCACACCCTAATAGAGTATGACATGGCAATCATACTTTGGAATATGTATAACAAGCAAAAGAAGATAAAGGAAGAAAAGAAAATTATGTGTATCTGCATAAATTCAAGTACAAGTAAAGGCGTCTGCAGATTTTATGTTTTCCATATATTGGTGCTATTGTATTCTAATGCATTTCAGTTATTATCCATAGTATAATTCATGAATTGATTTTGTATTGGTCCACCCAAATGACAATTGTATGAATAAAATGAACCTTGCTTTGGGTAGTATGTTTTCGAACTATAAAATTTAAACAGTTTGTATAACATGTTCACCTATTTCATAATAAACCGAAGCAACTGGAGATGACAACGATGATATTATGTATAATAGTTAAAGAATCCTGCTGAGAATTTAAAATTCTCACTCATATTTCCGTGTTGTCTCTAGATAGCTCGAGAAATTTCAAAGATGGTTAAAGTTGCTATCAGAAAAAGTCCGCTCAGATATTTGTAACAACTCATGAGTATGGTATTATGACTTAAGCATAGTACTACATTTTGGGAGGATGTTACAAAAAACATCAAAGCAAGTGCATCATAAGATAAAATGAAAACTTTTGAAGTATTCAAGAAGAGAAACACACATGATCTCATGAAACAAACTCAAAGAACAAACTTTGCCAAAAATAGAAACTTTACTCATGAAGAGCATGAAGTTTTTCTCAAGTTGTCACTTGAAGTTCTTGGCCATGGTGAGAGCCAAGCTTCAAGCTTTCTTGAGTAACAAAAAGAAAAGAGTGAAGATCACTACACAGGGTGAAAGTGGCATCTTCTTTAGAGAGAAAGATGAAGATGATGATGGCTCTTCCAAGGGTGGTGGTGGTGGTAGTTTTGAATGGAGAGGAAGAGAGCTCTTGAATTTTGAGTTCTTGAAGAAATAGAGTTTGTAGTGTTTGATTCTTGTCTTCAAAGACCAAAAGATGTGATCTTTAAAGGGCTTAGTGAAGAAGGTTTGGTTATGGTAGTGGAGAATGATGAAGAAGGAGAAGAAAGTGTAGAGAGAAGTTAGGGGATTTGAGAGACTTAGAAAAAGAATGAAAGTTTCAAAATGAAAATGAGTATGTATGTGCATATGTTGGCCATAGGTTTCTAGTCGGTGGGGTGGAGATATTTTGCTTGCTTTTGTGCTAATTAAGGATTAAGGGGACAAATTGGATGATAAAGGAGACAAAGTGTGGTCAACTCTTACAAAAATCAACTTTGCCTCATGCTTTATACTTTAATGACATTATCAAATGTTTTATTGTCTAGTTAACTAAATTTGAATTTTAATGATGTGATTAAGTGCTCATACAACTTAATTAACTTGATTAAGGGAAGATTAGTGATCAACTCATGTGACTATGATCAACAAAAATTAAACATTTGATTAAGCTTAATTATCTTTGATTAAACTCAATTAAGATAATTATTAGTGATTAGCGCTTGATTAAGCTCCTAAGAATTTGATTTGCTCAATTAGGGATTCTCTAATCTTAATTAAGTATTCCCTTAACTTTTCTTTTCAAAATTACCTCATAAATTCTTTAATTAAGCCTTAACCCTTTAATTTATCATTAAGTGTTTAATTACTCAGGGTTATTGAGGTAGTTTAACACGAAAGAAAATTGCAGATGTTACATTTCTTCTCATCTTTAAAAAGAATTTTGCCCTCAAAATTCGTTACTTGTAAACAGGCCGGATTACTCATTCTTCATCTTGGACTCCAGTTTCCACATATATTCTTCCATATTTCCTCTACCCTAAGCCACCTTGACCAAGGGTACAGTCTTGTTCCTCAACTATTTTACCCCACGATCCACTGTCCAAGATGGCGGTAGATTAAAGGTTAAGTCCTCCCTTAACTATACACTTTCGGACTCAAGAAGATGACTAGGATTAGAATGGTAGTTTCTTAATTGAGACATGTGAAAGACATCATGAAGGTTTGACAAATTAGGAGGTAGAGCCATTTGGTAAGCATCTAACCCTACTCACTTTAGGATTTGGAAAGGACCAAGGAAATAGGGGCTCAACTTTTTGACTTTCATGGCTCTACCTATACTTGCCATAGGAGTAATTTTCAGGTACATATGTTCTCTTTCTTAGAACTCTAAAGGCTTTCTCCTTTTATCAGCATAACTCTTTTGGCAGCTTTGAGCTGTAAGGATCTTTTCCCTAATCTTCCTTATCTGCTTAGTGGTCTATCTCACAAGATCAGGTCCTAACAAACTTTGTTCACCAGGTTCATATGAACATAAGGGGGATTAACACTTCCTTCGATACAAAGCTTCACAAGGTGCAATACTAATACTTGTATGGCGACTGTTGTTATTAGAAAACTTAATCAGAGGCAGGTACTTATCCCAACTTCCTCGATTATCCAATACACAGACTCTCAACATGTCCTTTAGAGTTTGGATAGTCTTCTTCGATTGTCTATCAGCCTGGGGGTGATAAGTTGTATTTAGGCAAAGCCTTGTCCTAACTGCCTTTTGCAAGGCCCAGAATCTAGAGGTAAAGTTCACCTTCCTATCTAATATTATGGTTGAAGGTATACCGCGCAGCTTTACTATCTTTTGGACATACAGCTAAGCTAACTTTTCCAAAGGATAAGTAGCTTGAATGGGCAAAAAGTGAGCAGACTTGGTTAATCTGTCAATGATTACACATGTCATATCGAACCTAGCTTGTGTTTTTGGTAAACCTATCACGAAGTCCGTGTAGATATTTTCCCATTTCCATTCCTGGATCTCCAAAGGTTGCAAGATGCCATAGGGCTTTTGGTGCTCAATCTTTACCTTTTGACAAACTAAACACTTACTCACCAACTTAGCAATGTCCGTCTTTAATCCTGGCCGCCAAAACATCATCTTAACATCTTGATATGTAACACCCTCTATTATATAAGCCATGCTCGAGTCATAGAGCTATGTTAAGAGGTTGTCACTGTGTTAAAAGAATTCTTAAAATGCGGAAAATATGATACATGGCCCTTTAGCTGTATATTTTATTACTGGAATATAGCTCATAAATTTTGTTGTCTCTAATATATAAAGAATAAAATAATTACAATTTAAATGGTGACTAATAGGTCACATAGAACTTGCTCCTGCTAGTCATCAACTAGCTTCAGTAGTTTCTTGATTTTGTTGGCTTCCGTGTCTTGCTCTGTGAACGTCCTAGTATTCCATCTCATACTCAATTTCCAACTTAAGTATTGGAATGTTTACGGAAAAGAAAACATACAAGCAGGCAGTGAGAACCTGTGGTTCTCAGTAGATAAATTCAAACCATACAGTGTCATCATAAACATTCCAGCCGCTTCGGTTTCTTATAAAAATATGAGCATATATACATAACCAGTGGTTCGGTTTTAAGTTGAAAACATCATTTTCGAAGCAGGTTATATTTTAACAATCACTTGCCATATCATATGATGGTCATAAAAATATGAATAGTATACTATGTTTCCACAAAGAACATAATAACATTATGCCTTAACCAGATAATTGAAGAAGCACATAAGAATGCTTATACTTGACTTTATGCAAGTGCACTTGACTTAATTCATATCTTTCTTTAACTTGCAACTTGATATTTATAAACTTTTCTATTACTTGGTCCCCTAGGAGTTCTTGGCCATTTGTAGACTCCTGGGTAATAGTCTGCTTATCAGGATCGAACTCGTTCCTATATAGGAGTGCCGGGTTTACTTTCCTAGACCTTCCCACCGATTTATTCCCCTTAACTTTTTATCCGGGGTTGACCCAAGCATTATGGAACTTTCATCATAATATAATCTTTATATTCATCAAAACATAACTTTTATGACTTTCTTGAAAATGTACATATATCTTATAACTCATGCATGGGTCCTACCAAAATTTCAGTGGCATACCGGAACGTATCCGCTTTCCCATAAATAGTGCCAATACTCAATATACCAACATATCAAAGACATCAGAACATTTCATTCATAATTCAACATTAGCTTCATAGGAGCATTAGTTACATCAAGACAGGGTTACTGCCTCAGCGCAATCATTCAGCTTGGTTTTTGTAATACATGCCATAATTTCTATTTAACTCATTTACACCTCAATTTTGGGTATGATAAAATGTTATGTGTCTATTTTCTAACCTCTTTGGTCCCATCTAATTTTGATAAACATAGCTCAAGTTATATGGGTTTTATCCTGGCTTGCCCTATAGCTAGCTAGAAACACACACTTAAAAGGGAAAGTCTACTAAAAATCGAAAACTGATCCAAATCATACAAAATTGTCTCATATTAAAGTTAACTAGACAAATTTCATTTGCAAAAAGATCCATTCCATTTGACTTAGTAGGGTTCGAGTTATAAGCCCTGAAACTTGACCTTTCTGAATTGCCCTAATTTGGCCCAGTTTAGACATAGGGTAATTTCTTTGAACTATTGGGAGCATATGGCACTATTGCAAACTCGAAAATTCATATTTTACTACGTGTAAGCTTTCTAACAAAGTTGGTTTCACTCAATTTGGGGTTATGTAGGGTGAGTTACACCCTTCTCAAGTCACACTACTTGGATGAAAGTTCTAATTCCTAGGTCAAACTTCAAAAATTCATATCCCTCTCAATATTAATCCAATGGCCTTATATGATATATTGATGAATTGGATTTTTATACTATTTTTATCCTTCATACTTGTCTCATTAATCCTCCTTTGCGCTTAATTGGTTGAGTTTAGATCATTTTCCTTTTTTGGATCTTAGTGAGACTTAGTTAATTTTTGCAGCATTTCGGTTATTTTGACCTGCTTCAGTGTTTGGATCATATCTTGAGCTCTATACCTCATTTTATTATGCTTCTTGATTTGTAGGAAAGCTAAGAGATAGAGCTACAATTTCTATGAAGAGGGCAAGGGCTAACTCTGAGATCTTAAAGCCGAAATTGGGCTCGGAACTGAACTGAAGCGTTTGGGCGCGGTTTCTGAGCAGCCTTCAATGATTGGACCATATCTTGGGCTACAGGGACTCAATTGAGCCCATTCCGGTGGCATTGGGAAGCTAACATCCAGGGCTTCATTTTATGTTCAGAACACTAAGCCAAGAAGAACCGTTATGAGGCCCAAAAACATGTTGGAAGTCGCTGCTGAGTCTAAGAGAGCCCACTCAACTTGTTTTGGGCACAACTTTCTCTCTAAGCATCCAAATTGGGCAAATAAGCTATCCAAATTTAGCTTAGGAAAAGAGGATTATTTTAATTAAGTAATTAGTAACTTTTAATTAGAGGTATATATAGAAATTCTGATTATGCTTCAGGACCTTTACCTTCTTCTTCTTCTTTTTTTTTTTAGGCTCAATTTTGTAATGGGAGGGGGATGGAATAAGAAAACTCTCTCTCTCTCTTTTCTCTCTTTCTTTCTTTCTTTTGCGTTTTCCTCCATTAATGGAGGGGTGATCCTCCTCTAATCCAAGGCATCAAGAGAAGCATTCAAGCTCTTGAGGATTGGTGCATCAAGACATGGAAATTCCAATTTCGGTTTCACTCCTCTTCTCTTCTTCTTAATCTCGTAATTGAATTGGAGGTTTTCATTCATGCATGTTGATTAAGAGTCAATCAAATCATGTATAATTCGGTTGATATATGTGATTCGATTGTTCAAGAGTGTGATTCATATTTCGGTTCTGAATATGAGATGAAAGCATTGGTTTGGAAGCTAATCCAAAATCAATTCGGTTTTAGAGGTCTCTAAACCGAATGGCTTGAGTGATTAGTTGAATGCATGGAGATTTTCATGTGAATGCTAGGTTTGATTTGAGGTTTCAATTGAATCTAAAATAAATCATCGAATTGGAGTGTGCATGTACATTTGAATCCAATAATTGAGTGTTGATTGCTTTCTTCTTGTGTGTCTTGGATTAGAATTTTAATTCGGTTTAACCTTTTTGTTTTCTGTTTGCTTTGGAATTCAGTATTGCATTTTAAGTATTTGTTATAAAAACCCCCCTGAATTTTCTGATCAAATAGTGTGTTCATCTTTGGGAAACGATCCGAGTTGGTTACTATACTATAGTCGCTATTCGGTTTAATTTGCTCGTGTTACGACGCGCGAGCCAAATTTTGGCATCGTTGCCGGGGATGATACATTATGTTTGATCATGTTCATACCAGTGAATATCATGCTAACCCCCTGTTTGTGCTTGTGTCCAGAGTCAGTGCATGTGTGATTACGTGTCTTGTGTTCATGAGTTGTTTGTGTTTGTGCATATTCTGCATATTCTCCATTTTTGAGTTTCTGAGTTTCTGCACTAGGAGTAATCTGCATTAAGAGTAGTTCTGAATTAGTAGTATTTCTGAGTCTTTAGTGTTTAATCCTGTTTTATGTTGTGGTTTTGCATCCATACAGCTCCCCAAATTCTCTGTTGCAGTTTTCTATTTGTCTTGTTTGATGGTTCTGAGTTGTTAGTTTTAGTGTTAGTGTCCAATTCTATTTTCTTTGTGTGGTCCTACACTCTGCACATTTAGCTTCTATCCTTGCACTCTGGTTTCTCTTCTCGCATTCTCAGATTCTGCAACTAGGAACCTTCATAAGCTAGGCTAGGCAAATTCCTCATCTGCATAACTAGCTCATAGACTAGTTCGTACATAACCTCCATTCTACATTTTCTAGTCTGCAGACATTAATAGAGTTCGCATCATAGAATAGTCATTCATATAAGCCTTAGTCTGCATGCATATCAGTAGCATCTTTAGCCTCACCTTGCATAGCATTTCGAGTACCTGTCATAGCACTTTCTGCATCAACCAATAGAACAGTGCCTTTCCTTGCTTCTATAGACCACATTAATCATATTAGGATTGTTGCTAACCTTGGTTGTGAGTGCTGACCTGCTTTTCTGAATTACACCAAGGGAGCATAAAGGGGCCTAATAGGAGGTACGGAAGTGGATCCTAAGTGGGAGTTTGGAACCAAGGATTGCTGTCCAAAGTTTCACCATCCTTCTGAGCAAAAAAGACCCATAGGGTCAGGTGACACTTAATTTTGGCAATTTCCATCATTTGTTGTGACTTTTCACAAAAAGTAGACCAAAACTTTGAAAGGGCATAACTTTTTGCATATAATTCCGATTGATGCAAATGATATGTCCATTTCATATAACTTTTTGAGATCTAGCTAGACAAACCGCCAAAGGCGGTTTGGGCCACCAATTTCTCAAAAAAGACCTCATTTAGGCCACTTTTTCTTCATTTTTAGGATTTTTTGATTTTTCTAATTCAATTTTCAGGTAGCAAACAAGCTTATTTTGATCTGAGCTTTCTTGTGCTTCATTTGCATCCTAAAACTGATCTGATCCACCCCCCTGGACCTAATTTGGGTGCTTGTGCATGCTGGTTCTTGTGTTCTTGCATTTTTAGTGCTTTTCTTACATTGCAAGTAATTCTGCCTGATCATGCATGACTAGGTCCAATCCTCAAAATTTGTGTGATATTGATCCTGAGATAGATAGAACATTCCATAGGCTCATTAGGAGTCAAGGTAGTGTGCATAGTCTTCATACTAGTCATTTGCATAGTAGTAGCTTGCATAGTGATAGTTTTAGTGAGTCTGCATCAGAATTCACTGATTTGAGTTCTGAGACTTATAACACCCTACTAATTTTATGTTATGCTTAAGTCATAGCATGAAACTAGTCAGGTCGTGTTACCGTGTTGATACTTTATTTACCTTTCTTGTTTTTAATTTCTCTTTAAATCGCCTCTATTGACGAAACGGCGTACTGTTATATTAAAAACGAAACGAACCAAATAGAATATCATCAAGATAAGTATGGTACAATAATGTTACTGTATACATGTAAACATATATATATTAGAAGCCACTATCTCAGTTTATGTACAAAGTTCTAAAATAGAACACATACGGAGCTGATGTATCAAGAAGATCATAATACCCTATGGTCCTCAAAGGACATTTCGTAACCTACTGCTAACCCTACAGTCAAACCCATGACCCAAAGCTACATGCTATCCAAAAGAGGGTCATACTGTACAACATCCCCTGCCGCTACACTACTCCGTCAGGTAGCCGTTAGCCATGCCAGTCTGGCCGGTGTAATCTGCGCTAGGTCCCGAGGAGGAAGAGGCGACGAGCGGTGGCCTCGGAGGGTCACTCTCTCGAACTCAGCGGGATGTCGGGCTACTGCGGTGGTGACTCAGAGCAGGTCACGGGTGCGGGTGCAGGAGGAGCAGGATGCGGGTGCGCCATATGTAGAGGGATGGCAATATAAGGGGTAGCAGGGTCGAAGAGGGGATGGTGTAAAGGAACATTAAAGTTCCTGTCGCTAAAGAGGTACAGACGAAAGTTGCATGAACCGGCTATGTACAAGGAGTCCAACTCCAGGTCATGGTGGAACTGAAGTGCAGGGATCTCAATAAAAAGGGTGGCTGTGGAGTCCATCACCAGGGTCTGAGAATGATGCGGGAAACACAAAACGGGGTGAGAATTTCAGGAAAATTCTCAGTAGGGTTCGGTTATACTTGTACTGATGTCACATACATTCTCAGTTGCCTTGGGTTTTTCTTAATTATAAAAATATGTGTTCAAACAGAAAAATCCATTTTCATGAGTTTAAAACATGTCTGGTCCGAGGCAAGGTTCAGTTTTACTTTAATTGGTGTAAGAAACAAAATAGATTACTAATACTAATGCATAGAATAATGAACGAATAAATAAGCGAATAGCAGTGAGCAATTGTAACAGACAATTGTAAACATCTTGATGTAACTACTCCATGTATTTATGCATTCATGTAATCATGTAAACTCATTCTTGAACTTTCTTTCATAAACTCTTTCATTACATTCTATCATTTTCCATCTCTCTTGGTCCCCTGGGAGTTCTTGGCCATTATAGACTGCTGGGTAATAGTCTGCTTATCAGGATCGAGCTCGTTCCTATACAGAAATGCCGGATTTACTTTCCCCGACCTTTCCACCGATCTATTCCCATTAACTTTCTATCCGGGGTTGGCCCAAGTAGTATGGAACTTGCATAATAACATACTTCTTTTCATAACTTTCATGACTTTCTTAAGAATGTATATGCATTCATATGTAATTCATAACTTGTACATGGGTTCTACCGAAACTTCGGCAGCATAACGGAACGTGTCCGCTTCCCCATGAATAGTGCCAGCCAATCAATACATCAATGTATCACAAGAAGCACAAATTCACATTTATATTTCAACATAGAACTCAAATCCATATCAATTTCATTAAAACTGAAATTCTGCTTCAGCTTATTCAACCAACCCAGTTCTTGAAATTCATGCCACAATTTCATTTTAACTCATTTGGACCTAAAATTTGAGTATGTTACAGGGTTGTGTGTCTATTTTCTAACCTCTTTCGTCCCATCTAATTTCGGTATCTATAACTCAAGATATCTAAACTTTATCTCGGCCTACCCATTAGCTAGCCAGAATCAGGTAACTAAAAGTAGAAATTCACCAAAAATCGAAAACTCACTCAAATCAGACGAAATTGGCCTCATATTAAAGCTAACAGGACAACCTTTCATATACAAAAAGTTCCATTTCATTTGCCTTAGTAGGGCTCGAGTTACAAGCCCCGAAACTTAGCCTTTCTGAACTGCCCTGTGTTGGCCTGGTTTGGACATAGGGTAATTTCTTCAAATCACTAGGAACAACTGAGTTGCTAACAAACTCGGAATTTCTTTGGATATTGTTCTCCTATGTGTAAGCTTTCCAACAAAGTTGGTTTCACTCATTTTCATGTAGTATAGGTCGAGTTCTACCCTAAATAACCTAATCTGCCCAGAGCCAGAGTCAAAACCCTAGGTCGAGATTCAAAAATTCATATCTCCCACAATTCTGATCCAAAACCCTTATATGATATGTCTATGGAAAGCCCTAGATGTCTAGTTTCATCTAAAAATAGTTTCATTGGATTTGACCGATCGTAGGCGGCGCCGTACGCTCCGCCATATGGTCTGCCGTGGACTCTCCACCAAGACAGCACCTCCATCCATTTAATCCTCTTAGTTTTCTTCTTCTAATTCTACTTCTAACTCAAAATCTTCTATTAATCCAAGCATAATTATTCAATTCACACATCAATTAAGGTGAAACTAATTCAGCCCAGCCAGCCAAGTACATGGATTTGATGTAAGAAATTAAAAACCCCTACCTTTGATTTAAGTGTTTTGGTGCTGAGTTCTTGGAGTTTGGATGAACAAGGCTGGAACTTTGCTTGAGTCTTGGATGTGTGAGCAAGAGAAACGAGAGCTGATGGAGAAAAGGAAAAGCAACGTGAATAATGGTTTGATTCAAAGGAGGATGGTGTGTTATATAGGCATGAGTGGGAGTTAACTTGGAAGGTTGTAATTGGTTGCCCTCTTTGTGTGGTAGAATCACTCTCCACGTTGCCTAAAGTGGGAGTAGTTTCTAGCATATTCTGGAAACGAAATCGGAACTCGTACGCTCTATAAAGTCGGACCTCGTGAACCTCCTGTATATGAAGTCGGAACTCAGAAAACATCCAGTCTAATTGAAACTTGAAAGCAGAGCCTGGTGTGAAGCCAAGCACTCATGGTCGGAACTCGGGAATTATAAAATTTCTATCCCGGAACTCGAAAAGATATAGAAGTGAGAGCTACTAATATTGGACTCAAGGTCGGATCTCGTACATTGGTGAATCATAATGTCGAAATTCGGAATACGGTCAGTCCATTTGAGCCTTAGGAAAGAAGTCGGAAATCGAACATTTTGCTCTTTGATCGATAAGGTCGGAGATCGTAAATTGTGCTGAAGTGGAAGACGAACTCGTAAATTGGAAGCATCAGTCACTTCATGTCAGCTCACGAAATCGGAAATCATAAGCTTCATTCATTAAATCGGAGACCGTAAGCTGCATGCATGAGGTCGAAAATCGGAAGAAGTCCCTTGCAAGCCTTGAAACGAAGTCGGAAGTCGAAGCTAGTATTGAGGTCGGAAGCGAAATGTAAGGCAACTCGGAAATCGGAATTATCAACAATAAGGGGGGATCGGAAGTCGGAATTCGCAGATGTTACAATACCACTCCCCTTAAAAAATTTTGTCCTCAAAATTTAGTGCTGGAGAATAGTTCAGGATACTCTTTCCTCATGTCCGATTCTAGTTCCCAAGTATAGTCTTCAGCACCTTCTTTTCCCCATGCCACTTTTACTAGCTGTACAGATTTATTTCGGAGTTGTCTGCTGCTTCTGTCTACATTCCGTACTGGTTGAACATGGAAGGTTAGGTCTTCCTTCAATTTTATTGATTCGGGTTCAAGGGAGTGCGTAGGGTTAGGTTGATATCTTCTGAGTTGGGAGACATGAAAAACATCATGGAGGTTTGATAGATGTGGAGGCAAAGCGACTCGGTACGCCACTGACCCGATTCGCTTTAGGATTTGGAAGGGACCAATAAAACGAGGATTTAGCTTCTTGACTTTGATAGCTCTACCAATCCTTATTGTAGGAGTAACCTTCAGAAATACATGGTCTCCTTCTTGAAATTCCAGAGGTTTCCTCCTGGTATCCGCGTAACTCTTCTGGCGACTTTGAGCGACAAGCATCTTGTTCCGTATTTTCTTGATCTGCTCGGTAGTCTGCTCGATTAAATTGGGCCCCAGTAGAGCTGATTCTCCTGTTTCATACCAGCACAGGGGAGACTGGCACTTCCGTCCGTACAATGCTTCATAAGGAGCCATGCCAATGCTAGCGTGATAGCTATTGTTGTATGCGAACTCGGCCAATGGTAAATATCGATCCCAATTCCTGCGTTGCTCCAGTATATAGGCTCGTAACATATCCTCCAAGGTTTGAATTGTCCTTTCTGTTTGGCCATCCGTTTGCGGGTGGTATGCAGTGCTTAGGCATAACTTAGCACCGAATGCCTTTTGTAAGGCTCCCCAAAATCTTGAAGTAAACCTTGGGTCTCGATCGGAGATAATGGTTGAAGGGGTCCCATGCAGCCTTATAATCTCTTGAATATACAGTTGTGCCAATTTTTCCCACGGATAATTCGCTCGGATGGGTAGAAAGTGGGCAGACTTGGTCAATCTATCCACGATGACCCATATGGCATCGTATCCTGTTGGTGTTCTTGGCAATCCCATCACAAAATCCATGGAAATGCTTTCCCACTTCCACTCAGGGACTTCCAAGGGTTGTAGCATTCCAGAAGGCTTTTGATGTTCCGCTTTCACCTTTTGACAAGTCAAGCATTTGCCAACAAAGTTTGCTACATCTGACTTTATGCCTAGCCACCAAAACATCTTCTTGAGGTCTTGATACATCTTAGTTATGCCAGGATGTACGGCAAACTCGCCTCTATGAGCTTCTTCTAAGATTTTCTTTCGGAGATCACCCCTTTCAGGGACACATACTCTGTCGTGGCACCGCCAAATGCCCTCTGTATCTTGGGCAAAGCCTGCTAGTTTCCCTGATCGCACGAGACTAAGTGTATGTTGAAAGTTAGTATCTTGCTGCTGAGCTTGTCGAATCTGGTCCTTGAAACTACTGGTTATCTGAATTTGGTGTAGCTGAAGAGTCTTGGGAGTTATAAGAATTCCCAAATTAAGATTTCGGAAACTTTCAATAAGTTCCGTTTCTTTAATCATCATCCACGCGATACCAATGATTTTCTCGCTTAACGATCCGCCACGATGTTCGCCTTACCTGGGTGGTATTTCAATTCAAACTCGTAGTCTTTAAGGAGTTCCATCCATCTCCGCTGCCTCATATTCAATTCTTTCTGATCGAAAAGGTACTTCAAACTCTTATGATCAGAAAAGACCTCGAACCTTACTCCATACAGGTGATGTCTCCATATTTTCAAAGCAAACACTATCACGCTAATTCAAGGTCATGAGTCGGGTAATTCCTTTCGTGTGGCTTTAATTGCCTGGAGGCATACGCGACCACCCTTCCGGCTTGCATCAACACACATCCTAACCCTTGTTGGGAAGCATCGCAATAGACCTCAAATGGTCCTTGAGGGTCTGGTAAGGCTAGTATTGGCGTCGTGGTCAATCTTCTCTTCAAATTCTGAAAACTCTGTTCACACTCCGGTGTCTACTCGAAAGGGACATTCTTTCTGGTTAGCTTGGTCAAGGGCAAGGCTATTCGAGAAAAATCCTTAACGAATCACATATAATATCCAGCTAAGCCCAGAAAACTTCGGACCTCAGAGACTGTAGTTGGCCTCTCCCAGCTCGTAATCGCTTACTTTGTCGGGTCGACAGAGATTCCTCCAGATGACACTACGTGGCCGAGAAATTTTACCTCCTTCATCCAAAATTCACATTTGGATAACTTGGCATAGAGCTTCTTTTCTCTTAAAATTTGCAGAACTAGCCGTAAGTGTTCCACATGTTCTTGTTCCGTCTTCGAGTAGACAAGTATATCATCGATGAAGACCACTACAAATTTGTCTAGATATGGGCGGAATATTCGATTCATGTAATCCATGAATACCGCTGGCGCATTCGTCAGTCCAAACGACATCACGGTGTATTCATAGTGCCCGTAACGAGTTCGAAAAGCCGTCTGAGGGATATCTTGTTCCCGAACTCGAATTTGGTGATATCCAGAACGCAAGTCGATCTTGGAAAATACTGTTGCACCCTGTAGTTGGTCCATGAGATCATCAATCCTCGGCAGCGGATACTTGTTCTTAATCGTCACTTTGTTCAACTACCTATAATCTACGCATAAGCGCATGCTCCCATCCTTTTTCTTGACCAACAAGACCGGAGCTCCCCATGGCGACGCACTTGGTCGTATGAATCCCTTTTTTTTTTTTTAAAGCTCTTCGATCTGTCTTTTTAGTTCCGTCAACTCCATAGGTGACATTCGATACGGAGCTATGGATATTGGTCCCGCACCTGGAACCAACTCGATGGTAAACTCAATTTCTCTCTCTGGAGGGAATTCAGGAATATCCTCTGGGAAAACATCCGGGTATTCCCTGACAATCGGAATCTTCTCCAGTTCCTGCTCAACTTCTACCGCATTAGTTGACAAGAGGATATACCCCTGATCCTTTGGCCTGAAAGAGTTCAGATAGAAGAGTATTGCGGTTTGGGATTCAGAAAGTAAGACAGAGGGAAGTACCACTGTCTTATCAGAGCAATTGAGTACAACATGATTGGCAGAAAGCCAATCCATGCCCAGAATTACGTCGAGACCAGATAGAGGTAGGCAAATCAAATTAGCGGCAAAGGTCCTACCCTCAATTCGAAGAGGAACATTGATGCACATTTGACTAGTTCTAACCGGCCCATTGGTAGGAGTAGAAACCAACAGATCATAAGGTAATTCAGAAATTGGCAATTGCAAAGTAGCTACACAATCATGAGAAATAAATGAATGTGAGGCACCCGAATCATAGAGTACAGTTAGAGTCTCACCGTCCACATCACAGGTGCCTTGGATCAATCCTTTTGACTTATCGGCTTCTTACGCATTCATAGTAAAGACCCGTCCTTGTCGCTGGGGTCGAGGCGGCTGTGATGAGTTCTTGGTTGGACACTCGTAAATTTTGTGGCCTGGCTTGCCACATCCATAGCGCATATTCTCGCTCGCCAAGCACGACGGTCGCCATGATTCTTGCCGCATTTTGTGCAAGTTGAACTTGGAAAAGGCCTTTGAGGCTGCTTGCCTTTGCTGCCTCTTGGCGGAAATCTCCGCTGTTGTTGTACATTGGGCTTGAATCTTAGGCCTTGCGGGGCTAACCCCCTCTTGAAATTACCACCAAATGCCCTGGCTGCAGCTAACTTCGAGTGGCAATCCTCCACAAGTCGGCATTTGTTCACTAATGTAGGGAAATCCCTAATCTCCATCGGGCTGATTGCGGTGAGAATGTCCTCTCGTAACCCACCTTCAAATTTAACGCACTTCCAGGCTTCATCTGGGTTCCTCTGGTAAATGGTGGAGAATTTGCATAGCTCCTCAAATCGGGCAATATATTCGGATATCGTCCGATTTCCTTACGCAATGCATAAACTCGAAGTTCCTTGGCATTTCGAATCAAGCGGGAAGTACTTCGTAAAATACATCCTGGAATATTGTCCAGGTGATCGCCGCCTGAGATTCCTCGAACAACCTTCGTACGCCGTTCCACCAGAACTCAGCGTCTGCTTCAAGCGTGTAAGTGGCAAAAGTCACTTTCTGATGATCCGAGCAATCCAAGACGGAGAAAATCTTCTCCATGGCTTTGATCCACTGTCGCCTTTGTCCGGTCATATGCCCTGAAACTTGGCGGACTTGCCTTCCTAAACTCGCGAACACGAGGCGATCCAGGTTTCCTCGACCTCGGGAGTTTCCTTCACACCGCTCGCCGCCGCCGCCTAGCCGCTTCCATCATTTGGTGAGTCGCCGCGGCTTGCTCACGCATTGCGTGAGCCATTTCCTGCATTGTGGCCATCACGCTACCGGGTTTTCTCGAGCAGTTCCGCGACGTGGTCTTCCTCGCCTTCCGGAAGCCATTAAGTTCTGAACACACAAAACAAAAGTTATTGAGTTGATCAGGCTCAATACTAAGTTTAATGTGCTAGTAAATAACAGCCCACACGGTCAGGCACTTCATATATATGCACAACTATATCTCTACCATACAGGCAAGATCTAGTGCACATTATCAACTAAAGTACAGAATATGCGCGAAGCATAGTCAGTCCAATCCTCAGGCCTTAGCTAGGACGAACTACTCTGATACCAATAATGTAACACCCTACTAATTTTATGTTATGCTTAAGTCATAGCATGAAACTAGTCAGGCCGTGTTACCGTGTTGATACTTTATTTACCTTTCTTGTTTTTAATTTCTCTTTAAATCGCCTCTATTGACGAAACGGCGTACTGTTATATTAAAAACGAAACGAACCGAATAGAATATCATCAAGATAAGTATGGTACAATAATGTTACTGCATACGTGTAAACATATATATATTAGAAGCCACTATCTCAGTTTATGTACAAAGTTCTAAAATAGAACACATACGGAGCTGATGTATCAAGAAGATCATAATACCCTATGGTCCTCAAAGGACATTTCATAACCTACTGCTAACCCTACAGTCAAACCCATGACCCAAAGCTACATGCTATCCAAAAGAGGGTCATATCAGCATAAAGATCCCCTGCCGCTACACTACTCCGTCAGGTAGCCGTTAGCCATGCCAGGCCAGGCCGGGGTGTAATCTGCACTAGGTCCCGAGGAGGAAGAAGGCGACGAGCCGGTGGCCTCGGAGGGGTCACTCTCGGAACTTAGCGGGATGTCGGGGGCTGCCTGCGGTGGTGACTCAGAGCGTGGTCACGGCACGGTCTGTGCAGGAGGAGCAGATGCGGTGCGCCATATGTAGAGGGATGGCAATATAAGGGGTAGCAGGGTCGAAGAGGGGATGGTGTAAAGGAACATTAAAGTTCCTGTCGCTAAAGAGGTACAGACGAAAGTTGCATGAACCGGCTATGTACAAGGAGTCCAACTCCAGGTCATGGTGGAACCAAGTGCGTGGATCTCAATAAAAGGGTGGCTGTGGAGTCCATCACCGTGGTCCGAGAATGATGCGGAAACACCAAACGGGTGAGAATTTCAGAAAATTCTCAGAGGGTTCGGTTATACTTGTACCGACGCCACATACATTCTCGCTGCCTCGGTTTTTCTTAATTATAAAAATATGTGTTCAAACAGAAAAATCCATTTTCATGAGTTTAAAACATGTCTGGTCCGAGGCAAGGTTCAGTTTTACTTTAATTGGTGTAAGAAACAAAATAGATTACTAATACTAATGCATAGAATAATGAACGAATAAATAAGTTTAATAGCAAGTGAGCAATTGTAATGCATAATTGTAAACATCTTGATGTAACTACTCCATGTATTTATGCATTCATGTAATCATGTAAACTCATTCTTGAACTTTCTTTCATAAACTCTTTCATTACTTTCTATCATTTTCCATCTCTCTTGGTCCCCTGGGAGTTCTTGGCCATTATAGACTGGCTGGGTAATAGTTCCGCTTATCAGATCGAGCTCGTTCCTATACAGAAATGCCGGATTTACTTTCCCCGACCTTTCCACCGATCTATTCCCATTAACTTTCTATCCGGGGTTGGCCCAAGTAGTATGGAACTTGCATAATAACATACTTCTTTTCATAACTTTCATGACTTTCTTAAGAATGTATATGCATTCATATGTAATTCATAACTTGTACATGGGTTCTACCGAAACTTCGGCAGCATAACGGAACGTGTCCGCTTCCCCATGAATAGTGCCAGCCAATCAATACATCAATGTATCACAAGAAGCACAAATTCACATTTATATTTCAACATAGAACTCAAATCCATATCAATTTCATTAAAACTGAAATTCTGCTTCAGCTTATTCAACCAACCCGGTTCTTGAAATTCATGCCACAATTTCATTTTAACTCATTTGGACCTCAAATTTGAGTATGTTACAGGGTTGTGTGTCTATTTTCTAACCTCTTTCGTCCCATCTAATTTCGGTATCTATAACTCAAGATATCTAAACTTTATCTCGGCCTGCCCATTAGCTAGCCAGAATCAGGCAACTAAAAGTAGAAATTCACTAAAAATCGAAAACTCACTCAAATCAGACGAAATTGGCCTCATATTAAAGCTAACAGGACAACCTTTCATATACAAAAAGTTCCATTTCATTTGCCTTAGTAGGGCTCGAGTTACAAGCCCCGAAACTTAGCCTTTCTGAACTGCCCTGTGTTGGCCTGGTTTGGACATAGGGTAATTTCTTCAAATCACTGGGAACAACTGAGTTGCTAACAAACTCGGAATTTCTTTGGATATTGTTCTCCTATGTGTAAGCTTTCCAACAAAGTTGGTTTCACTCATTTTCATGTAGTATAGGTCGAGTTCTACCCTAAATAACCTAATCTGCCCAGAGCCAGAGTCAAAACCCTAGGTCGAGATTCAAAAATTCATATCTCCCACAATTCTGATCCAAAACCCTTATATGATATGTCTATGGAAAGCCCTAGATGTCTAGTTTCATCTAAAAATAGTTTCATTGGATTTGACCGATCGTAGGCGGCGCCGTACGCTCCGCCATATGGTCTGCCGTGGACTCTCCACCAAGACAGCACCTCCATCCATTTAATCCTCTTAGTTTTCTTCTTCTAATTCTACTTCTAACTCAAAATCTTCTATTAATCCAAGCATAATTATTCAATTCACACATCAATTAAGGTGAAACTAATTCAGCCCAGCCAGCCAAGTACATGGATTTGATGTAAGAAATTAAAAACCCCTACCTTTGATTTAAGTGTTTTGGTGCTGAGTTCTTGGAGTTTGGATGAACAAGGCTGGAACTTTGCTTGAGTCTTGGATGTGTGAGCAAGAGAAAAAGAGAGCTGATGGAGAAGAGGAAAAGCAACGTGAATAATGGTCTGATTCAAAGGAGGATGGTGTGTTATATAGGCATGAGTGGGATTTAACTTGGAAGGTTGTGATTGGTTGCCCTCTTTGTGTGGTAGAATCACTCTCCACGTTGTCTAAAGTGGGAGTAGTTTCTAGCATATTCTGGAAACGAAATCGGAACTCGTATGCTCTATAAAGTCGGACCTCATGAACCTCCTGTATATGAAGTCGGAACTCAGAAAACATCCAGTCTAATTGAAACTTGAAAGCAGAGCCTGGTGTGAAGCCAAGCACTCAAGGTCGGAACTTAGGAATTATAAAATTTCTATCCCGGAACTCGAAAAGATATAGAAGTGAGAGCTACTAATATTGGACTCAAGGTCGGATCTCGTACATTGGTGAATCATAATGTCGGAATTCGGAATACGGTCAGTCCATTTGAGCCTTAGGAAAGAAGTCGGAAATTGAACATTTTGCTCTTTGATCGATAAGGTCGGAGATCGTAAATTGTGCTGAAGTTGAAGACGAACTCGTAAATTGGAAGCATCAGTCACTTCATGTTAGCTCACGAAATCGGAAATCGTAAGCTTCATTCATTAAATCGGAGACCGTAAGCTGCATGCATGAGGTCGGAAATCGGAAGAAGTCCCTTGCAAGCCTTGAAACGAAGTCGGAAGTCGAAGCTAGTATTGAGGTCGGAAGCGAAATGTAAGGCAACTCGGAAATCGGAATTATCAACAATAAGGGGGGATCGGAAGTCGGAATTCGCGGATGTTACAAGACTGACCAGTTGCTTCCAGAAAACATGGCTAACAATCATGATAGGACTTTGAAAGAGCTAGCAGCACCAGATGTCAACTACCAAGCTCTTGCCATCCAATACCCAGAATTGCATGCGGATTTTGAGCTCAAATCAGGATTGATACACTTGCTTCCTAAGTTCCATGGTCCTGGCCGAGAAGATCCACACAAGCATCTCAAGGAATTCCATGTGGTGTGCTCCACCATGAGGCCACATGGAGTTGATGAAGATCACATTAAATTGAGAGCTTTTCCTTTCTCACTTGATGGAGCTGCAAAGGATTGGCTTTACTATCTGCATCCTAGTTCCATTACATCTTTGGCAAGACATGAATAGCCTGTTTCTAGAGAAATTCTTTCCTGCTTCAAGACCTGCTGCAATCAGAAAAGATATATGTGGCATAAGGCAGATCCATGGTAAGACCTTACATGAATATTGGTAGAGATTCAAGAAATTGTGTGCAAGCTGTCCACACCACTGCATTAGTGACCAGGCTCCTCATTCAAGATTTTTATGAAGGTCCGATGCCAATGGATAGAAGTATGGTTGATGCTGCTTCTGGAGGAGCTCTGGTAGATAAAACCCCTGCTGTAGCCCAGGACTTGATTGCTAACATGGCTGAAAATGCTCAACAATTTGGTACCCGAGCCATAGTGCCTACAAGAGGAGTGAATGAAGTGAATACCTATAATCCGAACTAGCAGAGGATGGAGAACAGAATAGATGAGTTGACAACTTTAGTGAGGCAAATGGCACTTGGTCGATACAACACCTCAAGAATCCATACCACCACCAAGAAGCCTTTGTGGAATTTGTCAGATACCAGGTCATGCAACGGACCAATGTTCGCAAATTTCTTTGAAAGAAGGCAATGAAACAGCTTGCTGGAATTTTTCCTGGGAGGCCTTATCAACGACCATAGAACCAAGCAGCAGAGGAATTATGACCCTTTTCTAATTCATACAATCCCGGATGGAGAGACCACCCAAACCCGAGGTATGGTAATACTAATCAATTCCAACAAAGAGCAGCAGCCTCAATATCGGTTCAAGCACAATGTCGCAGACCAAACATGAGATAGCAAGATCGCAGCAAGCTAAATCAGATCGCCCACAAAGTAGTAGCTCAAAACCAAGTTTGGCGTAACTTGTAGCAGATGGCAACCAAAGCAGTGTTCGCTTTCAGCAAAGAACGTAAGCCACCATCCGTAGTCCGCAAACATAGATTGGTCGATTGGCTACAACAATGAGTGAGCTGAAATCCCAAGGTTCTGAAACCTCCCTCCCAATCTGTGTGCAATCCAAGGAATGTCAGTTCCATCACTCTGAGAAATGGCAAGCAACTTAAGGTTCCTGATGTTGAACAACCAGATTCTGCAGACTATGCAGAACAACCAAGGATACAAGAAAAATCTGATTCTGCAGAATCAGAGGAAAATTATGCAGAACCAAGCAATAGCAAGCAAGTTGAACAAAGTGAGAAATTGCCACTGCCCTTCCCCAATAGAGTGACACAAAACAAGAAGCGAAAGGTATGCACTGGACAAGGAGATCATGGAGACATTCGTAAAAGTTGAAGTTAATATTCCACTCCTGGATGCAATCAAGCAAATTCCCAAATATGCAAAGTTCCTCAAAGACTTATGCACTCATAGAAGGAGGCTGAAGGGAAATGAAAAAGTCAGCATGGGCATGGGCAGAAATGTATCCGCCATCATCCAACCGAGCATTCCACCTAAATGCAAGGATCCGGGCACTTTTACCATCCCTTGCACCATAGGGAGCAAGCAATTCAATCAAGCCATGCTAGACCTTGGTGCTTCAATCAATGTCATGCCAACATCGGTTTACAAGTCCTTGCACATGGGAGAGCTCAAGCCAACGGGAGTGGTCATTCAATTAGCCAACCAGAGCACAACCCACCCCGAAGGAGTTTTAGAAGATGTCTTGGTGAGAGTAAATGAATTGATATTCCCTGCTGATTTTTATGTGTTGAATATGGAGGATGACATGCATATTAATCAACCAACATTGATCTTAGGTAGGCCATTTCTAAAAACTACAAAAACCAAGATTGATGTGCATTCTGGTACCTTGTCAATGGAATTTGGAGATAGCAAAGTGAATTTTAACTTGTGTGATGCCATGAAATTCCCACCGGAAGAGCATTCTGTTTTTCACTTAGATATCATTGATCATTGGTTGATAATGTGCATGAACATTTGTTGGATGATTTTCCAGAAATTGTAGGCTTTCAAGATGAATTTCAATGTTCTGATTGTGATGGAATTCATGATAAATGTGTTGTTTGTGCTGAGATTGATGCATGCCTCCATAATTCAGATTCTGAACCATTTAATTATGCTAATTTACATGCTGAAATTTCTAGTTCTATTTCTGTTAATTCCAACTCGACAGTGCAGTTTTTGTAGACTTGAACTCTACAGGTATTGATTTAGTTTCTGCAGGTTTCGAAGTTGTTAACCTTGCTATTGAGAGTGCAAATTCTGCATTTTTTGCTGTAGAAAATTCTGGTTTGGTTGCTATTCCTTCTGTTTTAAATTCTGCATATAGTGACTCTATTTGTGCAGATTCTGTGGATCTAGTTTCTGATAGTATGGATGAATCCACTGTTTTTCTTGATTCTAATGCCATTGTGCAAGATTCTTCATGTGTTGCAGGTGCTGAAATTAAACAAACAGAACAAATTCCAAGATTAGCACCCTCCATACAAGAGCTACCCACCTTGGAGTTGAAGCCTCTGCCAGAAAACTTGAAGTATGCATTCCTGGCACCCAATGAGAAGCTGCCAGTCATCATAGCCAAGGATTTGCTGCCAGAGCAAGAGGAAAAGTTGTTAAACATTCTAAGGCAAAACATGAAGGCTTTAGGCTGGACATTGGCGAACATACCTGGGATTAGCCCCTCTACGTGCATGCACAGAATTCAGTTAGAAGAGGGTGTGAAACCAGTGAGGCAACCCCAGAGGAGACTGAATCCTCTGATCTTGGATGTGGTCAAGAAAGAAGTCAACAAGCTTCTAGCTGCCGCATCATTTATCCAATTTGACTGACAAGTGGGTGAGCCGGTGCAAGTTGTCCCCAAGAAGACCGGTATACAAAGAGTGAAGAATTCAGATGGTGAGCTGGTACCCACACGAGTGCAGAACAGCTGGAGAGTCTGCATTGACTATAGGAAGCTGAACCAAGCCACCAGAAAAGACCACTTCCCTCTGCCCTTCATCGATCAGATGCTAGAGAGATTGGCAGGTCAGTCTCACTACTGTTTTCTTGATGGTTTCTCTAGCTATTTTCAGATTCATATTGCACCAGAAGATCAAGAGAAGACCACTTTCACCTGTCCATTCGGCACATTTGCATACCGGAGGATGCCCTTTGGCTTATGCAACGCCCCAGGTACATTTCAGAGGTGCATGGTGAGTATATTCTCTGACTTTCTAGAGGACTGTATGGAAGTTTTCATGGATGATTTTACTGTTTACGGCTCTTCTTTTGATGCATGTCTGGATAGCCTGGCTAGAGTTTTGGGTAGATGTGTTGAATCACACCTTGTCTTAAATTTTGAGAAGTGTCATTTTATGGTTAGGCAGGGTGTGGTCTTAGGTCATATTATCTCTGGGGAGGGTATTTCTGTTGATAAATCCAAGATAGATGTCATTGCTTCTTTGCCTTACCCCGCATGCGTGCGGGAAGTGCGGTCTTTTCTTGGCCATGCAGGTTTCTATAGGCGATTCATCCAGGATTTCAGCAGAATAGCACTCCCATTATCCAGACTATTGCAAAAGGAGGTTGAGTTCCAGTTTGATGATGACTCTAGGAGGGCATTTGACGGCTGAAGCGACACCTCATCTCTCGCCTTGCTTCAACCACGAACCCGGGAGTATGCATTTGAGCTGATGTGTGACGCATCCAACTTTGCAGTTGGAGCAGTTCTTTCAGAGAGGGTCGGCAAGATACCCCATCTTATAGCCTATGCTTCCTGACCTTGGACTGCAGGCGGCCAACTATACCACCACTGAGAAGGAGCTTCTAGCCATTGTCTTTGCTTTAGATAAATTCCGTGCTTACCTTTTGGGAACTAAAGTGACTGTTTTTTCTGATCATGCAGCACTGAAGTTCCTGCTGAAGAAGCCAGATGCTAAGCCTAGGCTCATTAGGTGGATGTTGCTGTTGCAGGAGTTTGATATAGAGATCAAGGACAAAAGTGGAGCCGAGAATCTAGTAGCGGATCACCTGAGCCGAATCCCGCAGACCCTAGAGCCTCTTCCTATCCGTGAGACCTTTCCAGATGAGCAGCTTCTACAGCTGCAAGGTAAGGACCCATGGTATGCTGATCTAGTTAATTATCTGGTTGCTGCTGAGTTACCTGCTTATTTTAAAAAGCATCAGATAGATAAACTTAGGAGTGAGGCTAAGTACTATATTTGGGATGATCCATACTTGTGGAGGATGTGTAGTGATCAGGTCATTCGGCGTTGTGTGCATGAGTCTGAGATGCCATCTATTTTACAGTTTTGTCACACTCTTGCCTGTGGTGGCCACTTTGGTCCACAACAAGACTGCTAGGAAGATTTTAGATGCAGGTTTTTACTGGCCACTTTGTTTCGCGATGCCTACACATATTGTAGGAATTGTGAACAATGCCAGAAGACAGGTAGTATTTCCCGTAGGAATGAGATGCCTCAGCAGCCCTTATTGTTTTGTGAGATATTTGATGTTTGGGGTATTGACTTTATGGGGCCTTTTCCTGTTTCTTTTGGTTTTGTTTACATATTACTGGCTGTTGATTATGTCTATAAATGGGTGGAGGCCAAGGCCACCCGGACTGATGACTCTCATGTTGTCATAGATTTTGTCAGATCACAGATATTTTGCAGGTTCGGGGTGCCTAGAGCTATCATCAGTGACCAGGGAAGCCATTTCTGCAACCGAAACATGGCTACCTTGCTGAAGAAGTATGGTGTCACCCATAAGGTCTCAACCCCATATCATCCGCAGACAAATGGCCAAGCGGAGGTGTCCAACAGAGAGTTGAAGCAGATCTTGGAGAAAACTGTTCAGCCGAACAGGAAGGACTGGAGCAAGAGACTTGAGGATGCTTTATGGGCCTATCGCACTGCCTACAAGACACCTTTGGGGATGTCCCCCTATAGGATTGTCTTTGGTAAGGCATGCCACCTTCCAGTAGAGATCGAGCACAGAGCTTATTGGGCAGTTAAACATTGCAACTTGGATCTGGACCAGTCCCGGCTTCATAGAAAGCTTCAACTTCAGGAGTTGGAGGAGATCCGTTTAGAGGCCTATGAGAATTCCCACATGTATAAGGAGAAGGCCAAACTCATCCATGATAGGATGTTGTTGCGGAAGGAGTTCTCAGTCGGCCAGAAAGTGCTCCTCTACAACTCCTGCCTCAAGCTTTTCTCTGGTAAGCTTCGTTCCCAGTGGCTTGGTCCTTATATTGTTACTCAAATTTTTCCCTATGGTGCTGTGCAGATTGTGGAGCCTGGGACGGACAGAGTTTTTACTGTGAATGGCCACCGTCTGAAGCTGTTTCATGAGGAGCTGTCCGTGGACACCATTGAGGAGGTTCGCTTGTTAGCGGCCACCTATGCTTGATAGGGATGTTTTCTTCTTCCCTCTCCTACTTCTTTCTAATTGCCTTGCATTCCATTCTGTTGCATGACATTGAGGGCAATGTTGGGTTGAAGTGTGGGGGGAGGATGATTAGTTTTAGTTTATCTCTCGTGCATTTTTCCAACTAGTCTTGCATTTTGGGTTTGTTTTTGTTGCTGAAATAATGTTTGCTCTTGTTCTTCTTTGATGAATTGATGGTTGTTGAGTTAGGACATTAAATATTGAGGTGGATGGAATTCCAACATGATTTCATTTTTTCTTTTCCCTCTTGCAATGTGTGAATTGAGTGATTGATCTTGATTTGCTTGGATTGAGTATGATGAATACTACCCTTGTGAGCTTTTGAGCTATGTTTTGGATGGTTGCATTTCATACCATTCCTTTCTTTCTTGTGTGTCAACCCTCATAGTTTATGTCATTCTAGAACTTGCTTTAATTATTCTTTGAGGCTACATTTTCATATGCATTCATGGACATGATAGAGGCATTTCTTTTCATTTTTAACCACTTGGCCATATAGCTCACCTTGCATTAATTCCCCTTTTAACCCCTTTGAGCCTTGTTGACCTTTCTTTCTTTGATTCTAGCACATTACAAGCCTAAACCCATTTGGAAAACCATGATTCTACCCAACCTTAGGGAATAGGAAGGCATTGGTTTCATTATCACTATTGTGTTAGAGATCAAGTGTGGGGGGGTGCAAAATGAAAGTCATATATGCATCAATTGCAAGTGTGGATGGTTACAAACAAAGCATAAATTGGAAGTGTGCCAAAAAAAAAAAAAAGAAAAAAGAAAAAGAAAAAAAAAAGAAAGGGCGAACAAAATGGGAGTGTTCATGAAGGGAATGAATATGTTATGGAATGACTTTGGGAACCCCCCCCCACATTTGTGAACTTGGCTTATATCTTGACCAATATTTCTCCTATTGCCTTAGGTTCTACCTTGTCATTTCCCTATTTTTCTTACCCTTACCTTAACCCCATTACAACCATTAATGAAGCCCTCTTGATTTGTGTTGCATATGATTTCAAGTAGTGGAGAAGTAGAAGATTAGCAAGCCTATGGTAATGCATGATCCATTGAGGTGAATTGAGTGAAACATTTCTACCCACACACTTGAGAGTTAGTGAGTTTCATACACTCACCCACCATCTTGTGAGATTCTTCATACTTGATCTTTGCACTTTGAGTGATGTTGCTTGGTTTATACTTTAGAGAGGTGGGGATCATTTGATTTGATTGTTGGAAAATTCTTGATGCCTCACATGCTACTTTGTCCCTAAACTTAGCACTTTTGATGATTCATTGGAGAATAAGTTTTTCCATTTTGGTTTGTAGTTGATTTTGGTATTTTCCTTGTTTAGTTTCCTTTAGGTTGAGTCTTGCGTGAGGACTTTGGCTCGCGCGTCGTAACACGAGCAAATTAAACCGAATAGCGACTATAGTATAGTAACCAACTCGGATCGTTTCCCAAAGATGAACACACTATTTGATCAGAAAATTCAGGGGGGTTTTTATAACAAACACTTAAAATGCAATACTGAATTCCAAAGCAAACAGAAAACAAAAAGGTTAAACCGAATTAAAATTCTAATCCAAGACACACAAGAAGAAAGCAATCAACACTCAATTATTGGATTCAAATGTACATGCACACTCCAATTCGATGATTTATTTTAGATTCAATTGAAACCTCAAATCAAACCTAGCATTCACATGAAAATCTCCATGCATTCAACTAATCACTCAAGCCATTCGGTTTAGAGACCTCTAAAACCGAATTGATTTTGGATTAGCTTCCAAACCAATGCTTTCATCTCATATTCAGAACCGAAATATGAATCACACTCTTGAACAATTGAATCACATGTATCAACCGAATTATACATGATTTGATTGACTCTTAATCAACATGCATGAATGAAAACCTCCAATTCAATTACGAGATTAAGAAGAAGAGAAGAGGAGTGAAACCGAAATTGGAATTTCCATGTCTTGATGCACCAATCCTCAAGAGCTTGAATGCTTCTCTTGATGCCTTGGATCAGAGGAGGATCACCCCTCCACTAATGGAGGAAAACGCAAAAGAAAGAAAGAAAGAGAGAAAAGAGAGAGAAAAAGAGAGAGAGAGTTTTCTTATTCCATCCCCCTCCCATTACAAAATTGAGCCTAAAAAAAAAAAAAAAGAAGAAGAAGGTCAAGGTCCTGAAGCATAATCAGAATTTCTATATATACCTCTAATTAAAAGTTACTAATTACTTAATTAAAATAATCCTCTTTTCCTAAGCTAAATTTGGATAGCTCATTTGCCCAATTTGGATGCTTAGAGAGAAAGTTGTGCCCAAAACAAGTTGAGTGGACTCTCTTAGACTCAGCAGCGACTTCCAACACGTTTTTGGGCCTCATAACGGTTCTTCTTGGCTTAGTGTTCTGAACATAAAATGAAGCCCTGGATGTTAGCTTCCCAATGCCACCGGAATGGGCTCAATTGAGTCCCTGTAGCCCAAGATATGGTCCAATCATTGAAGGCTGCTCAGAAACCGCGCCCAAACGCTTCAGTTCAGTTCCGAGCCCAATTTCGGCTTTAAGATCTCAGAGTTAGTCCTTGCCCTCTTCATAGAAATTGTAGCTCTATCTCTTAGCTTTCCTACAAATCAAGAAGCATAATAAAATGAGGTATAGAGCTCAAGATATGATCCAAACACTGAAGCAGGTCAAAATAACCGAAATGCTGCAAAAATTAACTAAGTCTCACTAAGATCCAAAAAAGGAAAATGATCTAAACTCAACCAATTAAGCGCAAAGGAGGATTAATGAGACAAGTATGAAGGATAAAAATAGTATAAAAATCCAATTCATCATATATGTATAGAAATCTCTAGATGTCTAGTTTCATATAAAAATGGTTGCATGAAATTTAATCAGCTGTAGGTAAAGCCATACACTCCGCCGTACAGACTAACGAGGGTTTTTGGTTTTTTAACTCCTCACCTCTTCCTACTCTCATTCTTTCTTACTTCCTATTTGATTTTAACATCATTACAACCAACAGATCAGTCAAATATCCTTATATTTATTCAATCATCACATCAAAAATTTAGAAAGATGAACCACCACCAGCCACCTACAATCAAAATCAATACAAGAATTAAATCTCTACCGCTTTGGAGTGTGATTTTGCTAGGTGTTGAAGTTTGAATCCATAGAACCTTGTGAAGCTTGAAGATTCACTATGGAAATGGTTGAGAGTAGGAGAAAAAGAAGACTAAAATCAGGGGAGAGAGTGGCACAAATAAGAGAGGAAAATCTGATTTAAACAGTGAAGAGGTAGTTGGCTTTGTGAATTTTGATTGGCTGAAATTTTGTGGGTAGGGTTCAGCCATGTCTTCCTCTTTTGTGGCTAAATTATTCTCCACGTTGCCTAAAAAGTGGAACTCGCTTCCATTATATCTGAAATCGGAACTCGTCTCAATTCTGCTTAAAGTCGGAACTCGATGAAATTGGAGATCGGGAATCTTGTTTGTTTTATTTGAAACTTGGAAACAAAGTCGGATGTTGGAAATAATGCACAATTTATTTGAAACATAAGGTCGGAGGTCGGAAATCATACATCACATAATCACCTTAAAATCGATAGTCAAGGACATGAAGGTGAAACCTAAAATACTTAAACTCGGAAGTCGAGGATATTATCATAAGCTCGGAAGTTAGTATCAGAACATAAAACCTCATTCCCGCATCTCGGAAGTCGAGAACTAGCCCATAAAACTCATATATATAGTTCCGAAACTCGGTACAATAATCAATCTCGATGTTCGATTCACAACTCCGGAAGTTGGAAATCAACACATTCACCTTAAGAACCGGGAAGTCGGAACTTATATAACCCCGAAGCTCAATTTAATCTCGGAAGTCAGTCCTAAGCTCAAACTCAGGAACATCAATAGAAATGAAAGATAAATTCGGAATCCAGAACTTGTGCATACTTGAAGATAAATTCGGCGGTCGGAATTCGTGTAGTTGAATCTTTGGGATCAATCCTGAGGTCGGAACTCATGTTCATCTCGTTGAACTTGGATATAAACTCGGAGGTCAGACCTTGTGTCCATTCTAGTTGATCTTGAACATCAATTTGGGGTCAGAACTCAGGTACATTTTAGTTAAATCTTAATTAACATCAATTATTTGATAAAAACCCGAACAAATAAGTGAAAAATGATAAGAAAATTATGGGAGATGTTACATGATACATCTTCATCACTCCAGGATGTATAGTGAAATGGCTCTTGTGAGCCTCCTCCAAAATCCTTTTTTGAAGGTCACCATTTGCGGGTACGTAAACTCTTCGTTCGAACTTCTATAATTCGTCCATACCTCGAGCAAAACCCTTTGGGCTTGAGCAATTCAACACTTGAAATCGCTTGTCACCCTCATTTGATTTAATCTTAAGCTACAAAGGGCTAGGGTAACTCCAAAGCTCAGGTTTCTAAAGCTTTGCACTAGCTCAACTTCCTTGACCATTATCCAGGATCTGTTCAATAACTTTCGACTTAGGGCATCAGCTACCATGTTAGCCTTCCTAAGATGATAGTTCAACCTAAACTCATAATCTTTCAAAAATTTCATTTATCTCCTCTACCTCATATTCAACTCCTTTTGATCAAATAGATACTTCAAACTCTTATGATCAGAAACCACCTCAAACCTTACACCATACAGATAATGCCTCCATATTTTTAAGGAAAACACTATAACTGCTAATTCCAAATCATGGGTTAGGTAATTCACTTCAAGGGGCTTTAACTTCCTAGAGGCATAAGCCACCACATTGACACAACCAAACTTCTCCCAGAGGCATCACAGTAAACCTTAAATGGTCCACTAAGGTCAGGCAATACTAACACTGGGGTTGTGGTCAACTTCTCCTTCAACTCTAGAAAACTTTTCTCACAGTTAGTAGTCCATACAAAAGGGGCATTTTTCTTGGTCAACTTGGTTAAAGACATAAATATATAGGAAAATCCCTTTATAAACCTATGGTAGTAACTAGCTAAACCCAAGAAGCTCTTTATTTTTGTTACCGAGGTTGGTCTTTCCTAGTTCATCACAGCCTCAATCTTGTTAGGATCCACTGTGATTCCTCCTTGTGACACCATATGTCCTAAAAACTTCACTTCTCCTATCCAGTATTCACACTTAGGCAATTTGGCATAAAGCCTCTTTTCGCTCAAGATTCCCAATACAAACTTCAAATGTTCTTCATGTTCCTCCCTTGTTCTTGAATAGATGAGAATATCATCTATGAAAACAATTACAAACTTATCCAAGTAAGGTCCAAAAATCCTATTCATATAATCCATGAATACTGCAGGGGCATTAATAAAACCAAACGACATCACTGTAAACTCATAATGCCCATACCTTATCCTAAAAGCGGTCTTAAGTATGTCCTTTTCCTTTACCCTTATTTGATCATATCCAGACCTTGAGTCAATCATGGAGAACACAGCAGCACTTTGCAGTTGGTCCATAAGATCATCTATCCCAGGCAAGGGATTCTTGTTCTTAACGGTTACCTTGTTTAACTGTCTATAATCCACGTATAGCCTCATACTTCCATCCTTTTTTCTTTATAAACAATATTGAAGCTCCCCAGTGTAAGGCACTATGTCTCACAAACTTATTTTCCAGCAATTCTTCCAACTAACTTTCTAACTTCATCAACTCCATTGCGGACATCCTGTGAGGTGCTATAGAGATTGGTCCTATTCCCAACCCCAACTCTATAGAAAACTCAATTTCCTTCGTCGGGGGAAACTCGAGTATATCATCAGGAAATACATCTAGGTATCCCCTAACTATGGGGATCTCATCCAAGACCTTCTCAAGTTCCACTTCACTTGCCAAAAATAGAACATACCCTTGATCATCAGACTTCCTACTTCCTACTCTAAAAGACTTTAAGAACAAGTAGATAGATTCAACAAGTTTCTTAGATATAGGGGGAAGCATTACAGATTTTTCAGAATAATCTATCATAGCATGGTTGGCTAAAAGCCAGTCATGCCTAGAATTAAATCCAAACTAGAGAAGGGCAAATAAATCAAATTTGTTACAAAGACCTACCATCAATCAGGAAATGACAATTCAAACAACACTGACAAGTTTGACTGGTTTCCCAATAGGAGTAGAAACTATCAACATATAAGGTAGTTCAGACACAGACAATTCGAACCTATCTACACAATCATGAGAAATGAAGGAGTGCATAGCACTAAAGTCATATAGCATAGTTAAGGTCTTATCATTAACCTCGCACTTACCTTGGATTAGATCATCGGACTGAGTGACCTCCTTAGCATTGAGTGCGAAGACCCTTCCTTAATGTTGGGCCTTAGTGGTAGGGGATGACAACTTGATGGTGCAATCTTTAACCATGTGCCTAGGCTTTCCGCATCGGAAACATGCATTTTGTCTGACCAGGCAAGGGCATCCTCCATGGTATTTGCCATACTTAGGGCAATCTTGAACATTCGTAGGCTTTGGTGGATTCCCAATAGGTTTTTGAGCTTGCTTGCCCTTGAATTCGCCACCTTGAAATAGCTTTTTCAGGGGTTGCTACTTGAACTTCTACCCTTGCAGCACCAACTTCTTCTTGTAAGCTTCAGACCTTGCCACAAGCAGCTTACAATTGCAATCTTCTACTAGGTGGCACATGTTGACTAGTGCAGCATAATCATGAATCTCCATGGGTCCTATTGATGTTATGATCTCCCCTTGTGGTCCTCCTTCAAACTTGACACACTTCCATTGCTAATCCGAGTTCTTTTGGTAGATTGTCGAGAACTTGCACAATTCCTTAAACTTGGTAGTATACTTAGCAACACTCATGGTCCCTTAACATAGACTCATGAAGTCCAGCTCCTTCGTATTTATTACGAAAATGGGAAAGAACTTCTCATAAAAGTGCATCTTGAAAATCTCCTATGTAATGTGGGTCTGGGCGCCTTCCAACAGCCTCTTGGTGCCCACCTACCAGAGCTTAGCATTTGCTTTAAGCATGTAGGTGGCAAAGGCTAGCTTCTGCTCCTCGATGCAGGTCAACACCGTAAAAATCTTCTTAATAACCTTGATCCATTTGTCAGCTCGATCAGTTGTATGCTCCTCTGAAACTCGGCGGATTTACCTTCTTGAACTCAGCAAACTCGAGGTATTTTAGGTCTACCATAGCTCCTCCATTGTGTTCTTCCAAGTTCTCTTCATTCCTATGCTCCATTCGCTCCATCATACGATGAGCAGCAGCCATTTCACGGAGTGTCCCTATAAATTTTTCGACACCTTCAGGCTCTTTCTTGATGCCATTGGTTCCTGGTGCACAAAATAAAAAGATATTGAGTTGATTAGGCTCAATGTTTTTGCTGAGTGAACCAATAACCAACCATATTCAGAACAGAAGATTATGCATGTCTAATCCTTATGTTCCATCATACAGAGGAGACTCAAAGCATGAATTAACTAATGTGTTTGCTTAGAAGCATAGTTAGTCCATCCCTAGGCTCTTCAAAGACGAATTGCTCTAATACCAAAATATAACACCCTAATAGTCCCATACTATGCTTTAGTCATTTTATGGAATTACTAGTTGTTACTTTTTACTCACGGAACTAACTTCGTAACATCCTTAATTTTTATTTTTGTGTGCTAAATTATTTTCCATTTTGCCTAAAAATTTGGAACTCGTTTCCATTCTGTCTGAAATCGGAACTTATCTCCATTTTGCTTAAAGTCAAAACTCTTGCCCATTTTATTTAAACTTGGAGATCAATTCGAAGGTCAGAACTCTTGCCCAGAGACCAATTCGGAGGTTGGAACTCATGTCCATTTTATCTTAACTTGGAGATCAATTCGGTGGTCGGAACTCTTGCCTAGAGACCAATTGAACTCAGTAATCAACATGGAGCTCTGAACCTAATATTGCTTGTTCTGCTTGAACTTGGAGCTAAAAACCTTAGAACTGAACTAGCCAAATTCAACACTCCAAATCCTAGATCCAATGGTTGAGAACTCGCCCACTTTACCCCCTTAGGATGGCACCATTTTGAGCTACTAGATAGGGGAGGAGTGGCCAAGTCTCCACGACCCAAGCCACTAACCATACCATGACTTAAGCACCACAAAATTTAACTAACTTCCACTTTCCTCCCTTGATATTTTCGACTCCATCAGCAGCTACCTCTTCTCTATTCTTTCTTCATTCTTCTCCTTCTTCACTTCACCTTGCTTCTACTTTCAGGCTCCATCCCTTTTCCATACCAAGAACTTGCATATAGCCAACATCTACAATAATCTAGAGGTTGGATTCAATTTCTGTTTTTAATTTCTCTGAACTATGGCTGCATGAAATTTCACTCTTCTTCATTTATTTGATGATATGTTGGATGTATTTGATGGTTTATGGTTGGATTAACATGAAATCTTGAGTTGGAATTAAAGTTAGAAGGAGAAAATTAGAAGAACTGGAGAATTAGGACGCTGTCTAGGTGAAAAATCCACGGCAGTTTGTACGGCGGAGTGTACGGCTCCACCTACAGCTATTTAAATTTGATGAATCCATTTTTATATGAAACTAGACATTCAAGGCTTTCCATACATATAAAATATAAGGCCATTGGATTAGTATAGAATTATTTATGAATTTTGAAGTTTGACTTAGGAATCTAGATTTTCATCTGGGTAATATGAGTTGAGAAGGGTGTAACTCACCCTACACAGTTCTAGATTGAGTACAACTAATGTTGTTTGAAAGCTAACATATAAAAGAATATCCTATAAAAATTTTAAAGTCAGATTCATTGCCAATTGTTCCCAGCACATCAATGAATTTATCTTGAGTTCAAATCAAGCTGGAACAGAGTAGTCTAGTAAGGTCAAGTTATAGGACTAATATCTCAAAATATACTCATGCAAATGATATGCAACTGATTTTAACTTTAAATTGATATAAATTTCATATGATTTCATCTAGATTTATATATACTGTCGAAGAAAACTAACTGAATACATCATAAAAGAAAATACATAGGAAATCCCTATTGCCTAAGCATGCCATATAATAGAATGATAACCTTATAACTACAAACAAAAAGGGCTATCCTCATGCTCGGCTCTGCATGCAATCATTAGATCACTCATTAGGTAGAAGAAATTGCTCCTAAAACCACTAGGAACAACATCACCACGTCTTCCTCCTTTAGCATGCCCTCGTTTGCGGGGCACAGTACGGGTATGGATGAACTCGCGACCACTAACTGGGGGTGGTGTGTAATGAGGAGCTGTTGAAAAAGAAGATGAATCAGATATCAGGCGAATTACAGATGGGTAGGAGGGCTCGGATGGCTCAGTTTCCACATGAGAGCTCGGATAGGACAACTTCAAAGGATCAAAATCCAATGAAACGGTCAAACTCAGACGGGTATCCGAGTTAGACTCATCGTTATTAGGGTATCTCGGTGGCTGAAAGTAATAGCGGATGTCATCCAGGGTAACCTTATCATACGACTGATATGGACAGAAAAATGGCTCATGACTGGAACCTGAAACGGATGATCATCGAAGATGTAGACCCTCATAGCTGCACTCATAGATATCACTGAGGCATTCAGTACCAGGTCAAAGTGCCAATGCCAAACTGGGAACTTCGTGGAGATCACCATTGTGCCCGACACCGACATCCTTTGAAGACAACAAGAGTAAGAAATACTAAATTTTTTAGTAGGATTGCAACTAGACAAACATTGTGTCATTGTCATCGTCCCAGCCACTTCGGGGTTTATTATAAAAACAGTGAGTAGATATAAGTTTAATTATTAATTATTTTTGAAAACATAGATCCCGAAGCGAGTTGCTTTTAACTTGACATCATAGTCATAACATCATAAGTAAACATACATACGAAAGCATAGAATAAACATTCATAATGCATATGGACAACATAGATACATGCATTGTCATGCAACCTCATAGACTTAACCATGCTTTTACTTTAACTTTACTTTTATTCTTAGCACGTGCTTAACTTTGTTTACTTCTGCTTTGAAATAGACTGCTTTTGGACATGAGCTCATTCCGTGACCGTCGTCACATAGTACTAACCAAATCAAACTAAGTTGATATTGGTTATCTCTAAGTTGGAGGGTCCTCCATGTCACCCTGCTCCCCCATAAAGGTTCCTTAAGTCATTGTGGATCACCATCTCTCACTTCTCTTACCGAAGTGATTGAAGGGTCATATCCCTTTCTTTTCTTTCTTATCATTATTCTTTACATGCATAGTAGTTTTTTAACAAGACACATGCAATGATACAACTAAGTCCATAGTTTGACAGAAATCGGTAGCATGACGGCTAGACTGGAACTTCCCCGAAATGCCAATCATAAAACTTCTAACCAACAGTCCATTATATCCATATCATATCATCACCCTAATCATTCAATTATGAGACAATGCTCAATCAAACTTGTTATTCATCATGCCGAATGTCATCATACATTCATACCTTAAAGGGTTCATAGTTGTATTATTCTTTGTGGATAGTCTTATGGGCCATTATATGATTTCCTATTATTACCCATGAGAGAATCACATAGTTAAAATAAAATGTGTGTGTAATCTTTTAGTTACTTAGTCCTTATGTGAAATTACTCTTTACTTGTGAATATGTCTTATGGGACACTTGTTCGAATTAACTAAGTTAGATAATTATTTGCTTTCTTTAAGACAACGCATTTAGTGATTCCTAGGTTCATAGTATGCTCAGAGGCCCTAATCATACTTCTGTTCCCAAGGATTTCAAGACCCCTCTGGTCTTTGGGTCATGACAATGGATAACCACACTTATGAACCTAACAAGAGCATGTTCACTGATTACCAAGGGTGATTTTTAACTTATCCAAGTTGCAAAGTTTCAAGCTTTTATGGTTAACATAACAAGATCTTACCTTGAATATTATAAAAGTTATTATTCTTTGTATAGTAATTATAAAGGTTCATTTTTTAAGAAAGTAAGTGCCTCTAAAATTATGCTCTTATCTTAAAGATTAAATCTTGGCAAAATAATGATACAAGATATTTGCTTTAGCACTAAAAAGTCTTGCTCATTATGAAAGTTGACACTTTCAATTATTCTAAGACTATCAAGGTCTCAATTTTATGACTTAAAGTTGTCTTAAAGTTTTAAAAGATTCTCACTTTATGAAGTATTGATACAAGACATTAACTTTAGGATTAGAAAGTCTTGTTCTTTATAAAAGTTAACACTTTATGCATTATTTTGACTCAAGATACAAACTTTATAAACTAAAAGTTGCAAGTTAACACTTTTATGACTTAAAGATTTCATTCTTGACTAAACTTTGAAACTTTATGAAAGATCTTGTCTTCAAAGTTTGATTTTTAAGACAAAAGTGACAAATTCTTATTTTTTATGACTTAAAAAGCTTCATATTGCAACAAGATTGAACCTTTACACATATTCTTGTCTTGAAGACAAGATAAAATAAAACTTTATAAGAGTACTAAACTTGCACCACTTTCAAGGTTGCAAGTAACAAACTTTTTAAAATTTCATGCATTAAGAATGTGTCTAGTCTTGTCAAGTCAAGAGAAAATGATAAAGATGACAACTTTTCTAATCATAAGCACCATTATAAGAAGATAAACAACTTTCAGCCCAAACACCACCAAGAACATCAAGATCTCATGCATTATGAAAGGAAAATAGAAACTTTGAAGTACTTAAAGCAAGGAAATTTTAAAAAAAATCAAAAACAACTCATGAACAAGAGCATGAATATATTTTACCAAAAATAGAAACTTTTGCTCATGAAGAGCATGAAATATTTTCTCAAGCTTTCACTTGAAGATCTTGGTCATGAGAGGAACCAAGCTTCAAGCTTTCTTAAGCAAACAAAAGAGAAGAGTAGAGATCACTATCTAGTGTTAAAAGTGGTGAGTTCTTGAAGGAGAAAATGAAGAAGATGATGCTCCCCAAGGTGGATGAAGGTGGCAATTTTGTAAGGACAAGGAGAGATCTCTTGAGTTCAAGTTCTCTTGAACATGAGGATTGTAGTGTTTAGATCTTGTCTTTAAAGACCAAAAGATGTGGTCTTTGAAGGGCTAAGTGAGAGTTTTGGCTATGGTAGTGGTAGAAAGGAAGAAGAAGATGAAGAAGAAGAAGAAGAAGAAGAGTATAGAGAGAAGTTGTAGGATTTGAGTTTAAGAGAGAGAACAGGATGGCACAAAATGAAAATGAGAGTGTGTGTGTGTTGTTGTTGTGGCTGTAAGTCATTAAGGGGAAAATGAGAGTGTGTGTGTGTTGTTGTTGTGGCCGTAAGTCATTAAGGGGTGGGGGAGAGATATTTTGCTTCATTTTGTGTTAATTAAGGTTTAGGGAGACAAAATGGATGATGGTGGAACTTGTATAAAGTACTATTATCTAATGCTTTATGCTTTAATGACATCACCTTTGCTTTATTATCTAGTTGACTAAATTTGATTTTAATTATATGATTAAGTGCTCTTGCAACTTAATTAACATGATTAAGTAAGGATTAGTGATTAACATACAAGAACATGATTAAGAAAATTAAACTTGTAATTAAACTCAATTATCCTTGATTAAACTCGATTAAGCTAATTAAAGGTGATTAGTACTTAATTAAGCTATTAAGGACTTAACTTTCTTAATTAGAGATTATCTGATCAGAGTTAACTCATAAACACTTAGTTAATCCCTTAATTAAGTGTTTATCTCATAATTTCCTATTAAGTACCTAATTGCTTAGGGTTACTAAGGTAATTTAGCATAATAGAAAATTGAGGATGTTACAAAAATAAGGGTAAATTTTTTTTTAAGTGATGAAATAAACCTTTAAAGAAAATTAGAGCCATAAAAGCATTATGAATGTATAATACCAAATGTCACTATTTCATGCATGTGATATGATAAAATAAACAAGGGCAACATAGAAAGCGTTCATCTTAGATGAACATAGTAACATTCCACAGCCATCATAGTCAGATATAATTAACAGTAGTGCAACAAGTCATACATAATAAGTCATGGATCCAATATCTACTGTCAGCCCTGCAAGATAAACCAAATCAAACACATCAATAGGAAATACAATATGAACCTCGACCACCCATATATGCCATAAAGAAAATGATAACCCTATAACGACCAATAAAAAGGGCTATCCTTGTTATTAGCTTTGCATGCACCATCCGAGTTAACCATTGAATGGAAGGTATCGTTCCTGAAACCACCAAGTGCATCATCTCCATGTCCTCCTCCTCAGGCATGCCCGTGGGGTATGGCATTGGTATGAATGAATCTACGATCACGAACCAGGGGTGGTGCATGGCTAGGACTCGCAGAAGACGAATCAAAAGTTAGGCAAATCACCGAAAAGTAGGAGGGCTGAAACGAATTGGACTCCATTGAATAGGTCAGTGTCATGCAGGAGTCGAAATCAAACTCTCCATCAGTGGGGTACATCGGCAGGTGGAAACATGGATAGATGTTGTCCAAGGTGACATCATCAAATGGCTCGTGAAGATGGAAAAACAAGCTCATAATAGGTGCACAGAACTAATGGTTATGAAAGATATAGACCCTTATCATTGCTATCGCAGTCATCATGGAGGCATTCAGTACTAGGTCAAAGTGTCAATGCCATATTGCAAACTCAATGTAGATCACTATAACATCTCGAAGAATAGTGCATCTGATTAGCACTGTTAATTAATTTATTCCGTTGAAAAATAAGAGCAATTAGGAATTAAATGTAAATATTAGGATTAGAAAGAGTTGAGTTTATTATGTAGGAAATTTAAAAGAGTCCATTGGCAATGTTTTGAAAATTTAGGAGAAACGATAATGATTTTTGCAACATTCTAAAACACAATACATTTAATTTATGTTGTTAATCGATTTATTCGATTTTATAGGATATGTAATGTTAATTAGAAATTAAGTAGTGGTTAATTAGAGAATAATTAGAAGTTATTAAAAAGATTAGGATTAGGAGAAACTAAATTGAGCATGCAGAAAATTCTAGCAATACTTAGCCCGTTTGAAGGAAATCGGTTGAAATTTGGTATTTTAATCTGCAAGAACCGAGTCAATAGGAATTTATGCAACCCTAACCCTAGTTAGAGTGGCTAATCTTCAACCACTTGCCCTTCAAAGTGGCACCTAGCTAGCCATAGGATGGAAGAAGACTTGGCTAATAACTGACCATCCATTCTAACTACCAACTCTTATAACAATTTCATAATTTCCCTTTTTCTCCCACAAAAAATTTGCCCCTTTCAACTTAGAGCTCTCTTTCATTTCTTCATCGATTCAATTATTTCTTCTTGTATCTTCAACCTTTATCCCTTTTCTCCACCAAGAACTTGAAACTAGTCACTCTACACATCAAAAATAAGGTAGGAATTTTACTCTTTACTGGATTTTAATGATATGTAGCTCATTGGGTTTGAGTTGCTCCTTCTTGTTCTGATGTTGTTTGATGATCTTATGACATGTTTCAGGTGATTAAAGATGGGTGTTCTTGGTTTAGGATGGTTAATTGGGCGAAAACTCAAAGAAGAACAAAAATAAGGTTGCTGGAAAATAGAAACCCTACGATGTCCATACTTACGAAGTGTACGGCTTCACACATAGCCATCAGAATTTGATGAAACTAATTTTAAATGAAACATACCTTTAGAGATTTCCAACCATATAAATTATAAGGCCATTGATTAGTATTGAGTGAAATATGATTTTTTGAAATTTACCCTAGATTCCTATCTCTGGATCTGACTAGATCGAGTGGGTTGTACAGGGCAAAACTCGCCCTATACACCTTCAATTTAAGTGCAACCAATTTTGTTAGAAATATTACACATGGGGAAACATGGTTGATCCCTGTTGCTCTCAGTAATTCATCAAACTTGCCCTATGTCCTAATCAGATGAGGATAGAGTAGGCAAATTCCACCAACTTTGCGAGCTTATAACTTAAGCTCTGCTCACTGAAATGAAATGAAACTTGATGGAAATGAAAGCTAGTTTAGCCAGCTTTAAAATGATATAGGTTTCGTATGAATCCAATAAGATTTCTATTTTTGAAGAATTATTATATTTTAGACCCTAATTCCACCTAACATAGGGCAGACCTAAGTTAATCTTTAATAACTTGAGCTATACTCATCAAAACTTAATGGGACCAAGGATAGTTAAAAATAGACTCATAATGTTATAACACACTTAAATTTTAGGTTTAAACAAGCTAGGATGAATTTATGGCATACTTTACAAATTAGGGTAGAAATAGGATAAAAGGGCAGGATAGCCAACTCTTCACGATTTCAAACCCTTAAATCATTACTTGCCAAGTTATTGAGTTTATATGTGCAAACTCTTTCTTATACTATTGAAATGATGATATGTGAATTATTTTGGTTTTGCTATTGTGGCTAATTGTCTATTAAAGATGGCACTATTCATAGGGAAGTGGACTTGATCCGTTATGTTGTCGAAATTCTGGCAAAACTTATGTACATGAAATGTCATGCATGCAATTTCCTATGTCATTTAAGTTGAATTTGACTATGATTACATGAGTTATGAGAGTTTATGTTATATGAATTTACGATATGGATATCTACATAATTATGAATATGGAAAACTTCTACATGCAAAAATGTTTGAGAGAAAATACGCATGAGCATTTTAAGATGATGTGGTTAAGATTATCATTATGAAAGCATGCATAATTGCATATGAATAAAAAAAGTATATATATGAGGAACTCCTCACTTGGAGGTAGTTATTTGGATCCCTTCCTATAAAAACAGTTAAAAGATAAAATGTGAGTCCCTTCACTCAGAGGCAATACACTTTGAGTCCCTCCCATGAAGATAATAATATTATTGTTATATTATTATTATTATTATTATTATTATGAAATTGCTCTTAATTTGCTATACTTATGCTATGAGTCTTACGTTATTTAACAAGTGTATGAATAAAATGAAGTCTGCTTCGGACAATATGTTTTTAAACTATAAAATCGAATAGTTTATATAACATGTTCACTTTTTTCATAAATAAATTGAAGTAGCTGGAGATAATAATGATGACCTTATGTATGATAATTTAGAGAACCCTACTGAGAATTTTAAATTCTCACTCCTATATTTATTTCTGTATTATCTCCAGATAGTTCAAGAAATATTGAGGAAAGTCAGATGTTGCTGTCAGATAAGGTCCGTTTAACTAATAGTAACAACTCGTAAGTATGGTGCTATGACTTAATCATGGTACTCTGCTTAAGATGGTGTTACAATCACTATGCTGCTAAATGCCGACATCCTTTGAAGACAACAAGGAAACTTATGAGAAATACAAGATTTTTTAGTAGGATCGCGACTAGACAACTATTATGTCATCATCATCACCCCAGCCACTTCGGGTTTATTTATAAAAATGGTGAACATGCATAGATTCAATTTTAAGGTTTTGAAAACATAAGGATTCGAAGCGGGTTTCTTTTAATCTTAATCTCATGAACATGGCATAAGCAACATAAGGACATAAGATGGAATCATATGAATTAAAGCATAACAATAATAATCATGATCATGCATATGAGGAAACAATGATGCATGTGCTATATGGACTTGATCAGAGTCTTTGTTTAACTTTACTTTCATTCTTAACACATGCTTAATGTTCTTTATTTTCCTTTGAAATAAACTGCTATTGGACATGAGCTCATTTCGTGGTTGTCACCACAAAATACTAATCTAAAGTCAGACTAAGCTGTCAAGGGTTCCTCTAGTTTTGGAGAGTTCAGGGCCCTCTTTCTTCCCAAGTTGAGGGGTCTTTTATAGGTCACCTTCCTTTATTTTGGAAACTTCCATTATTATCCCGTTTATCTTGTCTTTGTGGATCACCTTCCTTCACTTCCTGATGCGACTCCGGCAAGTATAATGGATCATACAAGTAGTAAAGTGATAAGTAAAGTATCGTTCCCACGAGGATAGATCAAATATCGAATAGTCTAAGGAAATAACTATTTGGACAGAATGGAATTAATGATGAGGAAATTAAAATTTAAATAAAATAAATAAGAAAAATACTAATGCAAAAAATTCTAACAGTGTGGATAAATGCAATGGGATGCATGCCAAGGCTAATTAATTTCATCTATTGTAGACGCATTTACTATGAATTTCTGTTAATTAGTTTTTATCCTAATTGACTCACAGTTGGTTCTCTTTAATTTATTCCTAACCTCTCTCGAGGTCAAGCAATGCTCTTTATCTTAAACCGATTTCCTAATCTCTTAACACAAACTAATCTAGGAAAAGGTTGAAGCTCTATGGGTTTCTATGTTGACTGCATGAACCGTGTTTGTCTATCTCTAGTTTTTGCTCAGCTCACGGTGTTTATGTTAAGAGGCTCTATTCACAAACCCTTTCTTAAGTTATTGTAAATCCCCAAATCAATTAATTAGTGATCAAGCAATTAAAAGTATTAAGTACAAACAAAAACACTAAGCAGTAGAGATAGAAAACAAGATTAACATTAATCCATGAGTAAACTTGTCATACAAAAAAGGTCTATTAACACCCTAGCAAAAGAAAACTAGTTCATAATTGAAGAAAAGAAAACAATGGAAGAGTATGAAGATAAGAAGATAGAAGAAACAAAAGCCTTAAAGATTTCTATCTAGAGACAAGAGATTCGGAAGAATGTGGATCTCTCTGTATTGAACTTAAGCTCTAGAGTCCTTGAATTTTCACCTTCAATCTGTCTGGAAGAAGTCTTCTATCTTGGGAGGTGTTTAGAAGTGTCTAGTCTTTTCGGACCTTAAGTGTTGCCTTTTATAGTCTAGGATCCCTTTTCTTAAAATTCAGCCCGAGCCCACTAATTTTACAGTCGAGGTCTCGTTATAGTGCAACAAAAATTGCATGGGTTAAAACGGCATCGCACTATTGTGCTATTGCGCGCTTACATGACAATGCTAACCTCGTTTATAAACTTCTAAGCTTTGTAGCGATCAGAATAGTTGATATTTGCCCTCAGAAGTAGTAATATCAATTGTAGATCTTTGAGTAAGCTTTCCAATGCAACAAGAAACACCTCAATCAGAGTTTTTTACCTCAAGATATAGGCGATATACTGATGTAAAGTCAGACTTGACAGCATCAGAGACAGGAGAGGCTTTAATCTTGTTCTACCTTTTTCTCCTTGAAGACTCCAGAATTGGAAAAAGTGTCCAATATCAAAGTTGGAGATCTTCTTCTCTTCTTTCTAATGAACCTTGAATCATCATAATTCGACTTCTAGAGGGCTAGATATCGAATTTCAAATGCTGAAAGGTTCTGATTTTATACAAGCTAAACTTTCTCATAGCTCCAAATTCTAACTTAACTGCTTATATCTAATGACAATCAAAATAAGCCCAAAATAAGTATAAAAAATATAAGAAAATAACATAAAATAAAAATACTATCCAATCTCAACTACTTAACAAAAATAAAACAAAATAGTAGCTAAACAAAACAACTACATCCTAAATTAAATAAAAACTAACTAAAAATATAACTTACCAAAGGGATCACAACCCCCAACTTAAGAACTTGCTTGTCCCAATGCAAGACTCAAATCAAAGACTCAAGAGTAGAAAACAAAAGACTCAAACAAAAACATTTAAAACAAAAGGACTCATTAGACAAAATGGTCAAGATAGAAGTTGTTGCCTATGGAATCCCTTATCATTGTTCCATAACTTAACTCAAAAGTTCCCAAGGATCCGAATCTAAGTATCAAGACCATTTAATTGTGCAATCACATTGTCAAAAGAATGGATCAAGTGTGTGTGTACAAGAGAAAAGCAACAAAGAATTGACTCACCTTATTTATGTAATGTTTAAGAAAAAGACAAAAGCATTACATTATCTACAATCCTCTCTCTTTATTTCTACATGAATGAGACTTAACCAAAGAACAAAAGGACTTTTTCTTAGCTTGTAATGGCAGGCCAAGGTAAGGGGTAAATGGAATAATCATTTAAACTTAATATTTCCCTCAACTTAAGGAACCCTCACCGCTAACTCATTCTCGTTGGGGTACCCCCAACTTAGTTGCTTGGCAACCATCATGTTTTTCTTGTTGAACATTGGCATTATGTTTTCCTTGTATTGCCATTTTTTTTCTTTTTTTTTTTCATTACTCATTCATTCTTTCACCTTTTTTCTCTCTTTTGTTTTTCTTTCTTTTTTTTTTTCACTCCACCTTTTGACTTTAGAAAGTATAAGGTTGTGGTAATGTAGGTATTACTCTATTCAAATGAGTTTAGAAGCTAAGGCTTGAGGGTAAACCATGGGATTAAAAAGGGAAAAGAAAGGAAGAGCATTAGGCTCATATTGTGGTTTATTTCAAGAATAGGCTTTAAGGCTCAAATGGGGTGACTAAGGATCAATGATAAATGGTGGGCAATAAGCTCAATTGTGGCTACCAAACATGGCCTAAATCATCTCTATGGCTAAGATTCACTCACATACATTTCAAGAGAGATTCACATGAATAAGAATAAATGTCTAAACCTAAATAAAACATAAAAGCATAAAGATCACCAATCGTAAGTTGCAAACTCTTATCAAAGTGCAAGAAAACGATCCTTCTCAATTCAATGATGAAAGCACAAAAAGATTCTCAAGACTCAAATTAGGATCCAAAGCTACTTAAAAGTTAACAAACAGAGCAATTTTTATATCATAGGCACAGGTAGACAACAACCAGTTAACTAACAAAAACTAGAAAAAAGACTTAAAAAAATCTTTTTGGTTTTTTTATTTTTGAGATAATAACAATAAAAGAAAAAAAACTAACAACTTAATAACTAAACTAAACTAAAATAAAAGAAACAAAAACTAGAACAAATAAGAATGTGCATAATGGACTTTCCCCACCCCTAACTTAAAATTATGCATTGTCCTTAATGCATGAAAATAAAATCAGAAGGGAAAAGAAAGGAAAGTTACTCCTTAGTGCATGTATCTCTATGACATGCCCCATGTGGCTTCTTCCTCTAATGCACTTCCTAATTGCTTCAATAAACCTAACAAAGCAAAATAAAATAAATTAAAATTAATCAAAACTAAAATTTTACCTAAATATAAAAAAAAGCTTAAAAACGTCCTACATAAGAAAAATTAAAATCAAAGAAAGGTTAGAAAAGTTGGGTTGTCTCCCAACAAGCACTTTGGTTTAATGTCCCGAAGTTAGACATAGTCCTGTCACTTATGGTGGTTCCTTCCTCCCCTTCTTTCGTGACTTGTCACCAAGATAGTGGTTTTTCTTCCCAAAAACTAATGAGATAGAATTAGGCTCGAATGGCAAGTGGAGAGCTTCTGGCGACTTCTCAGGTAGCTTAAGATCATCATCTCCCACCCTTTTCTTTTTCTTCTTTGTTTTGCTCTTCCTCAGTGAAGGCTCCCAAGGAGGTATGGCATGTGATGCGGGGACTGAAGTACTCAAGTTAACTTCCATTACATCCACTTTATAGTATTGAGCTGTCTTTGTGGTAGAGTCTATTGCTTGGAAGACTTTAAACTTCACTTTATTATTCTGAAATCTCAGAGTTAGCTTCCCTTCTTCCACATCTATCAGGGCTCTGCTAGTGGCCAAGAATGGATGCCCAAGAATTAAAGAGAGGTTGACATCTTCTTCCATATCAAGAATAAAAAAAATTAGTGGGAATGAAGAAATGGTCCACCTTCACCAAAACATCTTCAATAATACCATAGGGAAGTTTCACAAATCTATCAGCCAACTACAGAGATACCCTTGTAGGCTTCACTTCAGTAATGCCCAATTTATACACAAGTGACAAAGGCATCAAATTGATACTTGCTCCAAGGTCACATATTGCCTTACCAATCCTCAAATCATTGATGGTGCATGGAATAGTGAAGTTCCCAGTGTCCTTCAACTTAGGTGACAGTTTCCTCTGAATGATTGCCAAGCACACCTTAGTGAGTGGTACAGTCTCATCAGCATCCAATTTCCTTTTCTTAGAGAGTAGCTCCTTCATACATAGTTTGGCATTCGCTCCAATGCCTCAGCAAATAGATATTGATGTGGAGCTTTTTAAGCACATCAAGAACCTTAAGAAATTGCTGCCCTTCTGGTTCCTTCTTTTGTTACTTCATCCTCTGAGGATGAGGAATTGGAGGTTCATAAGTAGGAGGTGCTACATATCCTTTCTCCTCAGGTAATGCCATATTGGAATCTTTAACATACTTTTCTTCTACTCTTACTTCTTCTTTTTCAGATTCAACTAATTCTTTACCACTTCTCAGTATGATTGCATTCACATGCTCCCTTGGATTTTCAATGGTATTGCTAGGTAAGGAACCCAGTGGCATCTCAGCTAATTGCTTGGAAATTTGCCCCACTTGATGCTCTAAGTTTTTTATTACAGCATCATGAGCTCTAAATTGAGCCTTTGTCCTCTCCATAAAAGCTTCAGTCTTCTCTACAAAAGACATATGGCTTCTCATGAACTGCTGAAACATGTCTTCTAGGTTGGACTTCTTCTCTTATGGAGGTTGATTGAACTGTTGCCTAGGAACATAGGTGTTGGAGTAGAAGTTATGCTTTTGGGCATTCATGTAGTTAACTTGCTCATCAGAAAAAGGAGTTATAGTGCACTCTCCATTTCGATGGTTACCATGGCAAAAATCACAATGCATGACATGTGTTGGTGAAGTGCTACTAAACAAGCCTAATTGCTTCTGAATGGCTGCATTTTGGATATAAAGAGCTTGCATCTAGTGTAACATCCCCATATAACGTAATAGGAAATAATGAAAATGTCTTTGGGCAAACTTTTATTATTTACAACCTTGCCCCTAAACTTTTAAAAAAATGACCTTTAGGTCCTTATATCAATTGGATTAGCAGAATAAGGTTTTAAATGAAGCAGAATCGCGTAGCGAAAACGTAGAAACCTAAACCTCAGCTGATTGAGCCACGGAGGTGTCCACACGTGAAATGACGTGGGATGCCCCTAGACTTGCCCATAATTACGAAGATGCCATTAGCCATGAAAAACAGAAAACAGAAAGGCCATCAACTTGCAAAACGATTAATTTACACCTTTAATTGATTAATTTGATTTTAGTGGGTAAGTAAAGCTAATTAGAAATTAATTAGAGATTAATTGGGAGCTAATTAAGTGATAATTAGAGATATTAGGACTAGAAATAATTAGAATAGAAACATATAAAACTTCACAAATTTCTTTAAAACCGATTTACCGATTTAAAGGAAATCGATAAGATTACGGTATTTTAAACTATTGGAACCAAAACCAATAGAATTTTAACTCATCAACCTTACTTTAAGTGGCAGAGAACTCAGCCACTTAACGCCTAAAAGTGGCGCCACTTTGGCCACAAGAAAGGAGGAGTGTTGGCTGAAATTCAGCCTTACATTTTTGAACCAATCATGTTGCAAAAAGCTAGCTACCACCTCAAGTTTATATGACTCATGTCTTTCTCTCCTTCAGCTCCATTTTCTGCGCTGCCTTTTCCCTTCTTTCAGCTCTCTTCTTCTCTTCTCCACTCACTCAACTCCATCAAGCCATCAAGCCCAACCAAGTCTTATTTATCCAAGTCCCAAAATCAAGCCAAATCACACATAACAAGAGGTAGGGGTTTAATTCTTGCCTTGATTCTCTGAACTTGGATGGCTGGGGGTGGTTTGTTATCTTAGTTTTTGATGTATCGATTGAGTGATTATGATGATATATGGCTGGTTATTAGCTGTTTGTTTGGTTAAAACCGAATTGGAAGCAAGAAAGAATGAAAATAGGAAGAGCTGAAGGGCTGGAGAACCAAAAACCCTCGGCAGTTCATACGGTGGAGTGTACGGCTCCGTCTATCGCTAATTAAATTCAATGAAACTATTTTTATATGAAACTAGACATCTAGAGCTTTCCATACATATATATAAGGCTTTTGAATTAGTATTGAGAAAGTTATGAATTTTTTAATTTCAATCTAGGTTTTTGACTTTGATTCTGGGCAGACTGGGTTGTTCAGGGTATAACTCATCCTATACTACTTGTAAATAAATGAAACTAACTTTGTTAGAAAGCTTACACATAGAAGAATGTCCCATAAAATTTTCAGAATTAGATAAGGTCCCGTTTGCTCCCAGTGATCCAAGAAAGTTGCCCTATGTCCAAACCGGGCCAGAACAGGGCAGTTCAGGAAGGTCAAATTTCGGGACTTATAACTCGAGCCCTAATAAGCCAAATGGAATGGAACATTTTATAAATGAAAGTTTGTCTTGTTAGCTTTAGTATGAGACTAATTTCGTATGATTTAATCAGTTTTCGATTTTTAGTGAATTTTTACTTTTGAGTATCTGATTCTGCCTGCCATAGGGCAAGCCGGGATAAAACTTAAATAACTTGAACTATATTTATCAAAATTAGATGGGACTAAAAAGGTAAGAAAATAGACACGTAACGCTTCAACATATCCAAAATTCAGGTCTAAATGAGTTTAAATGAATTTAAGGCTTAATTTCTAAAAGCAGGCAGAATTGAAGAAAATGAGCAAGATTTCCAAAAGTAAAGAATTGGGCACCTTAATGCATATATGAGTTCACTTGAAGCCTAAGTCTTGCAATTCCATGTTGATGCTTGAAAGATTGATGCATTACTTTTGATCTCCTACTGTGACTAATTGTCTGTTGAGACTGGCACTATTCATGGGGAAATGGATCTGATCCGTTATGCTGCTGAATTTTCGGTAGAATTGTAAGGAAGTTATGAGCATTTATGTATTAAGAATATGTATGTGGAAATTCTATATGCAAGGATGACTTAAGTATGATATGAATATATTGAATGTGGGTCCCTTCACCTAGAGGCAGTTACAAGATCCCTCCTTGTGAAGGTAGTTAAACAAGATAAGATGTGGGTCTCTTCACTTGGAGGCAGTTGCACTTTGAATCCCTCCCTGTGAAGGCAGCTAAAACTATGAGATCTCTCTACCTTGGAGGCACATGGTGTAACATCCCAAATTCCGAGTTCCGAGTTCGCCCTCGGATTCCACATAATTTCCGACTTCACGTCCTGTCCGATTTCCAATTTCATCTTCTATTACCGATTTCCGGTTTCGAGTTAAGGTACATTGGGCATAATCTCCGACCTTAAGTGGCATAATTTACTACTTCACGACTTCCGACTTCATCTGGATTACTTCTACAACTTCCGAGTTTAACATTCGAGTCCGAACAATATGAACGTGATTCACCAGTATCCGACTTCATGTCTCAAAGGCATTTATACACGGTTTCCGATATCATCAAATGTAAGATACCGACTTCCGAGTTTAAGTACTTGGGTTTGGAAATGTGACTCGAATTCCCGAGTTCCGACCTTAGTTTTGAACTCAATTGGGGTGGACACGAGTTCGGATCCTTGAGCTGATTTCCACAACACACACAAGTTCCGATATACGATCTTATTACAAGGAGTCCCGACTTTGAACTGGGAGTTCCGAGATCAGTTGATACATCCGACCTCACTTCCAAGTTTCGAAATAAACAAGACAAGATTTCCTCAAGTCGCAAACAAGAAGGGACGAGTTCCGATATCCGGCTTCAGCTACGAGCTCAATTAAATAAGGCATGAGTTCCGACTTCAAGCAGAATAGAGGCGAGTCCCGATTTCAAATAGTATGGCGGTGAGTTTCACTAAAAGGGAGACATAGCTAAACTTTGTCCACAAGAAATTCAGCCAATCAAAGCCCTCCAAGTTAACCACCGCCTCAAGCTTATATATATAACTCATTCTTTCTCTCCTTCAGCCCCATTTCTACGCTACTTTCTCCCTTGTTCAGCTCTCTTTTCTCTTCTCCAACTCCATTACTCCCTCAAGCTTAGCAGGATTCTAACACTCCAAGTTTCAGCACTTAGCTCCAATCATACTCCAAAGAGGTAGGATTCTGCTTCTATTCTTGAATTTCTTGCACTATGGTTGTATGAGATTGTGTCCTTCCTTATGTATCTAATGAATTATTGGATGTATTATGATGAATCATGATTGAATTAATAGAAGATTTTGAGTTAGAGTTAGAATTAGAAGAAGAAAACTAAGAGAAATGAATGGATGAGGATGCTGTCTTGGTGGAGATTCCATGGCAGTTTGTACAGCGGAGCATACGGCGCCACCTACAATCGGTCAAATCCGATGAAACCATTTTTAGATGAAAGTAGACATTCAGGGCTTTCCATGGATATATCATATAAGGTTATTGGATTAGTATTGAGAGAGATACAATTTTTGAAATTTGACCTAGGGTTTAGAACTTTCATCCGGGCAGGGTGATTTGAGGAGGGTATAACTCACCCTATACAACTCCAAATTGACTGAAACCAGTTTTGTTAGAAAGCCTATACATAGGGGAACATCCCAGTATGAAATTCCGAGTTTGTTATGGTCCCAATTGATCCCAGTGGTTCGAGGAATTTGCTCTATGTCCAAACCGAGCCAAAACAGGGTAGTTCAGGAAGGTCGATTTTCAGGACTTATAACTCGAAGTATACTTAAGTAAACCAAGTGAAACTTGTGGCAAATGAAAGGTTGTCCTGTTAGCTTTGATATGAGACCAATTTCATAAGATTTGAGCTTAGTTTCGATTTTTAGTGAATTTATATTCCTAGGAGTGTAATTCGGGCTAGTGACTAAACAGGCTGAGGTAAAAGTTGAATATCTTGATTTATATAAATCAAAATGACATGGGACCAAAGAGACTAGAAAATAGACATATAGAGCTATGACATATCCAAAATTCAGGTTTAAATGAGTTGAATAGAGATAAAGGTGGATTATACAAGATTCGGGTAGACCCGAATAGAATTGGTAGGATGACCAAAGTAATAATTTCACAAGAGTTAGTGGACATATAAGGTTTGAGTTGAGGATTGCCAGCTTGACATTGATATATATGTGTTAAGTTGATTATGTTGCTATGACTGATTTGTCCGTGGGAGCTGGCACTATTCATGGGAAAACGGACCTGATCCGTTATGCTGCCGGATTTACGGCAGAAGTCTAAGAAGCTATGAATGTTTAGATGTAAGGATGAATTCAAGTATAAATGTGTAACACCCTCCCAAGCACAGTACTATGCTTAAGTCATAGTACCACACCCTGGAGCTGTTACTATTACCTGAGCGGACCTCATCTGACAAAGAACTTCAAATGCCTTACGAAATTTCTACAATCATCTGGAGACAACATGGAAATAGGAGTGAGAATTATAAAATTCTCAGTAGGATTCTCTTAGTTTTCTTCTTCTAATTCTACTTGCCACTCAAGATTTCATATTAATCCAATCATACACATTCAATATATCATCAAGAAATCATAAAAGTAATCTTTCATGCATCCTTAATTTAGAGAAATTAAGATTAGAGATTGAATCCTACCTCTTTGGAGCAAGATTTGGCTAAGTGCTGAAACTTGGAGTTTGGATGAACAAGGCTGGAGCTTAGCTTGAGTTTTAGATGTATGAGCAAGAGAGAAAGAGAGCCGAAGGAGAAGAGGAAAACAACGTGAATTATTGTCTGAATCAAAGGAGGAAGGATGTGTTATATAGGCATGAGTGGAGGTTAACTTGGAAGGTTGTGATTGGCCTATAGACATAAGGCCAAGTTTCAGCCAACCTTGCTCTCCACGTTGCCCATTGTGTGGTAGTTTCTAGCATATTACGGAAATGAGATCGAACTCGTAAGCGCTTATAAAGTCGTAACTCGTGAACCTCATGTATATGAAGTCGAACTCATCCTTATTATACTTGAGAGTCGGAACTTCGGTCGTTTTACTTGAGCTGGGAGATGAAGCCTAATATCTAACTCGTACCCGACTTGTTTTGTGACTTTGGGGAAATCGGAGGCCGTAAGTCGAAAGCTCACAATCACATGATCTCGGGACTTCCTATTTGAACTTCGGGAATGCCAATGCCGGATGTAAAATCGTAACTCGTGTGGATCAAGATTTGCTCAAGAGTACGAACTCGTGTCCATCCCAATTGAGTTCAACACTAAGGTCGGAACTCGTGCATTCAATTCACATTTCCATACCCAAGGACTTAAATTCGGAAGTCGGGACTTGTATACAGTGTGGTTGGTGACATCGGAAGACGGGTATATTTTCCTTGAGACATGAAGTCGGATCTCATGGAATTACGTTCATGTGTTCGGACATAAGGGTTAAACTCGGAAGTCGTGATTCGTACATACCTATTCGGATTAAGTCGGAATTCGTAATTTATAGGATCTGGCACTTCAACTCGATATCGGAACTCTGGAAAGAGATAAAAGACCTTGGTAATGAACTCGGAATCCAATTCAACTAAAACTCGTAAGTCACATCTCATGTCCATTTGGAATCACCCAATGTCGGAACTCGGATATCACGTATTCGAGCATAAATGTCGGAATTCGTTTACATGAAGTCGTATATTAGAAATCAGAATCATCTCATTCAACCCGTAACCATCACGTGAAGTCGGAGGTCGGATAGGACATGAAGTCGAAAATTGGGCAAGAATGAACTCGGAACTCGGAACTAATCATCTTATTGAAATCCAAAGGTGAAGTCGGAAATTGGGATTGATCAATCCTCACGACGGCTTTAACTCGGAAATCGAGATGTTACATTACTACCCTCCTTAAAAGAATTTTGTCCTCAAAATTCCGTGACTAAGAACTGTTGAGGGGAAATCTGTTATCACTTATAGCAATAGTTAACTTCGATATGACTACCACATATCGAAGCCTTGATCATATGTAGGAGCTTTGTCTTGGAATTTCTTCTTCTTTATAAGCTTCATTGCGGGTCTCAATGTGCGTTAGAAAAGGTCTCAGACTGTCTTTCTACGAAAACTCTTAGTGCTCCTCATGAGTTTATTTCCTCAAATAGGATCAACTAGTGGGAAAGAGGAAATAGCAGCTTTGTTTCCATATTGTTTTGCAAGGATCCTACCTTGCCTATCTTCTTCATCTTAATAACACAGGGGTTCCTCATTTGATGTGATGTTACCTATTTCTCCGAATCTTTTAATGCTAACTTAAGAAGTCTTGCAATTCCCCAAAGTTATCGTCCCCATTAGGTTAGCCTCCATGCATCTCGACCTTAGTGGTCAAGTACTATATCTCTCTTCATTACTAGACCTTTTTATTATTTATCGCAATATCTTGTGTCCAAGTGCGATTACCCAATATGAGAGAAAGAACTAATAGTCTTGTCTCTTTGTTGGGTTACAACATTGAGACTTCCTAGAAGGTCACCCATATCAGTATTACTCTTACCTAAGCACGCTTAACCATAGAGTACTAATGGGATTGATGCGTTAGCTACTATGCGCGTATCTAATCCAGCTTCGAGTATGAAGGCTTAACGGACTTACCTTGATCTTGTATCGTAACTTAAACCAAGGTGGGGCATATTCCCACATCTTTCAATTTCATATTGGTGCATCCCCCAGTCCTGTTTAGGGTGCATCGGGTTGGTTGCACTTTTCACTGGTGGAAGGACCACCTAATTTGTTTCCTAGTGCAATCTCTTGCCTGTACCATAATTTCATACTGATTAATAGGCCATTCGAAAATCGAGGCTGCTTCTTTCTCTCTCTTGTAATGTCCTATTATTTGTGTAGAAGCTTATCTTGGTCTTGGCCTGTTATGGCCTCTTATAACACTGCTATCTCGCCCCATCGGGTCCCATTGCATACTCTGATTCCCTGTTATTCTTACCTGAATTTGAACACATTCCTTCTCAAGTTTCCCCCACTGATAATATTCATAATGATGTCCATTGACGGTCTTTACATCTCGCATTTCTCCTCCCGATAACTGCATCTCTTTACTAATGTTGAAAATAATCACATCATATGGTGCTCATAATGATTAAGATTAATAGAGTCCCGGTGTAACCTGATCTTCCGATACCTCCTTTACCCTTAACGGATAAAGAATATCAAGCTTGTCTCATGTGCCGCCCTAACCTTCTAGTCAATAGGAAATATCCTGTCCTTACTTTAAAGGATGCTTTCGGGTTATTCGTGTAACTTTACTTCATTTTCGTATCGGGATTAGTCATGCTTCTATTCAGATATAACATATAATTAGACGAGTTTCCTCAAAATTTGTTATAGTTATAACAGTGTAAGTAAGGTTCACATACAAGCACATAGTAGATGTAAAACCACTTAGCATAATAGGATTGGCTAGAACTAGATTAGCCAATTCCTTATTCTGGTTTATCCCTAATTCTCGCCATGGCTTCTTCGGGGTGTCGCCTCCTCCGTATTTATGGTGAAAATCTTTCCCGAACAGTACGGTTTAGGAGTCGGTGGTTAGTGGTCAGGGCATTCTCGGATCATATGTCCTGACTTACCACATCTGAAACACGCATACCGTTTAACCAGGCAAGGTTTGTTTCCGTGATTCTTCCCACACTTCGCACATCGTTGTTTGACCACTGATTCCCTCAGAAATGCTTGTCCTCATATTTACTAACGTGAAATTGCTTCTTTGGTGGTGAGGCATATTCGAGTTCTTGGTTTTCAGGTGCTGGCCTTTTTCCATAAGCATCAGATTGGGCCATCTCCAATTTCTTATTATAGTCTTCCACAAGTCTGCACTTGTTTACCAAAATAGGAAAATCCCTGATCTCCATAGGGCCTATTGCTACAAGGATATCTTCCCTTAACCCACCTTCAAATTTAACACACTTCCATGTCTCATCTGGATTCCGCTGATAGATGGTGGAAAATTTACAAAGTTCTTCGAACTTAGCAATGTATTCTGAAACACTCATGTTTCCTTGTTGAAGCTTCATAAACTCCAATTCCTTAGCGTTTCGCATTGATGCAGGGAAGTATTTCTGATAGAATGCCTCTTTGAATATGTCCCAAGTAATACCATTGTAGGGTTCTGCCAACAGCCTTTTTGCTCCATTCCACCAAAACTCGGCGTCTGCTTCCAACATATAAGTGGCAAAGGCCACTTTCTGTTGATCAGTGCAGGCCAAGACAGAAAAGATCTTCTCCATTGCTTTGACCCATTCCTCGGCTTTATCTGGGTCGGAAGCTCCTCGGAAACTAGGCGGATTTGCTTTTCTAAACTCAGCAAATTTAAGATAATCTAAGTCTGCTCCTAGGCCATGTGGATTACCTCCATGGCTGGCCTCGGACCGCCTACCCCACTGGTTCATCATCTGATGAGCTACAGCGGCTTGCTCCCGCATTGCTTGAGCCATTTCACGCATCGTGTCCATAAAATTAGCAGGATCTTCTGGAGTGGATCTATTTCGTGGCCTACCACGCCCTCTGGAAGCCATTAGTTCCTAGTCACACACAACAAAGCATTGAGTTGATCAGGCTCAACAGTAAGTTAAGTGTGACAGCAACTAATAACAATCACAGTTAGGCGGTCATGCGTTCCTAACTTAATTTCCTATCCTATATCTTATCTAAGCAGATAAGATTAGTCGCATGACATTTCCTTATTTCCTAAAGATTCCAGAGTACACTGGAAACGTAGTCAGTCCAAATCCTCAGGTCCGGAGAGGATAGAACTGCTCTGATACCATTAATGTAACACCCTCCCAAGCACAGTACTATGACTTAAGCATAGTACTGTGCTTGGGAGGGTGTTACAAAATGGGTATATAGAAACCCTATATTCAAGAATGACATAATTATGTTATGAGGTATGTGAGGGTAAGTGATGTAGCATATGTATGACTATGCTTGAATATGTATGAGAATGAAAGAATGTGAATATATTGAATGTGAGTCCCTTCACTTGGAGGCAGTTATTTGAAATCCCTCCCTGTGAAGGCAGTTAAATGATAAAGACATGGGTCCCTTCACCTGGAGGCAGTTGCACTTTGAATCCCTCCCTGTGAAGGCAGCTACCCTCTACCTTGGAGGCATGTGGTCAGATGAGATCCCTCTATGTTGAAGGAACGTGGTCAGATGAGATCCCTCTATGTTGAAGGCACGTGGTCAGATGAGATCCTTCAATTTTGAGGCACGTGACCAGAAGAGATCCCTTCAACTAGAGGCACGTGACCAGAATGAGATCCCTCCAAGACTAAAGGCACGTGAATCCCCTTGCGGCTGAGTCGGTGTGACGACGGTCACGGGTGAAGCTGACGAGCTCACTCCAAGGCTAGGCTACCCAAGGGTAGTAAAAGCACCCTAGGGACGGTGATACGTAACGCCTAGGTGTGCCAAGTAAAAGACTAAAGACAAAAGATTAAAGTATATGCGAGCACCCCAATCACATGAGGCATGGCATTGACCCAGCTAGTGTGAGTACAGGGGACAGAACTTACATGAGGCATGGCATGACCCAGCTAGTGTAAGTACCGAATGAAAGAGAAGTAAATTTTATGTATATGTATAAATTCAGGTACAAGTAAAGTTATGAGTAAAGGCTATGTTTCCAGGAAATTGATGCTATTATACTCTATTTATGTTCCAGTTATCATTCATAATATAATTCATGAGTTGACAAGTGTATGAATAAAATGTACTTTGCTTCGGATAATGTATTTTTCAAACTGTGGAATCAAACAGTTTACATGACATGTTCACTATTTTTATAATAAACCGAAGCAAACTGGAGACGACCATGATAACACTATGTATGAAAATTTGAGAATCCTACTGAGAATTTTATAATTCTCACTCCTATTTCCATGTTGTCTCTAGATGATTTTAGAAGTTTAGAAGAGGCAATTTGAAGTTCTTTGTCAGATGAGGTCCGCTCAGGTAACAGTAATAACTCTAGGGTAAAGTACTATGACTTAAGCATAGTACTGTGCTTGGGAGGATGTTACACATGGTCAGCTGAGATCCCTCTACATTGAAGGCATGTGGTCAGCTGAGATCCCTCTATTAAGGCACGTGACCAGAAGAGATCCCTTCAATTTAGAGGCACGTGACCAAAATGAGATCCCTCCAAGACTAGAGGCACATGGGTCCCCTTGTGGGATAGCCTGTGTGACGACGGTCATGAGTTGAGCTGACGAGCTCACTCCTAGATCAAACTACCCAAGGGTAGTAAAGACTAAAGATTAAAGCATATGCAAGCATCTCACTCGCATGAGGCATGGCATCGACCCAGCTAATGTGAGTATATGGGATAGGGCTTACATGAGGCATGGCATGACCCAGCTAGTGTAAGTACCGAAAATTCATGATGGCATATAAATATTCATGATAAAGGATATGATGAAGGTCCCATATTCCTAAGGATCATGAGATGACAATCACACTCTGATGGGGTATGACATGGCAATCATACTCTGGAATATGGCATGATGATATGTGTATTCTGCATAAAATGCAAATACAAGTAAAGGTGTGTATAGATTTTATGTTTTCAGTATATTGATGCTATTATAAGTTAATATGTTTCAGTCATTATTCATAGTATAATTCATGAATTGATTTTGTATTGGCTTGCCCAAATTAAAAGCATATGAATAAAATGAACTTTGCTTCGGAAAGTATATTTTCGAACTGTAAAATTAAACAGCTTGTATAACATGTTCACCTTTTTCAAAATAAACTGAAGCAATTGGAGATGACAACGATGACATTATATATGACAGTGACTGAACCCTATTGAGAATTTATAATTCTCACTCCTAAGTTTATTTCCGTGTTATCTCCAGATAGTTCAAATCTTCTGAAGAAGGTCCTCCGAGGCAGAGTTGACTAGTAAAATTGAAGGTAGCCAAAGGTTGCTACCAGACAAGGTCCGAGTAAGTGACAATAACAACTCCTAGGTGAGGTATTATGACTTAAGCATAGTACCATCCTTGGGAGCGTGTTACATCTAGGCCAAGAGAGCAGTGGTAGTATCAACTTCTAAAACTCCCCTCTTCTGGGTTCTCTCACTAAGCTTTTGATAGTTGTTGCTTACCATTACTTCAAATAATTCCTAAGACTACTCTGGTATCTTACTATTTAGAGAACCACCAGCTGCTGCATCAACCATGATCTGAGTGGATATCAAGAGACCATTGTAGAATGTTTGGATTTGCATCCAAAGTGGGATGCTATAATGTGGACACTTAGCTAATAACTCCTTGTATCTCTCCCAAGACTCATAAAAAGATTCACCATCTGCTTGGGTGAAGGAGGTGATTTCATTCCTCATCTTGGCAGACTTGGTAAGAGGACAGTACTTCTCCAAGAATTTCCTAGCCACCATATCCCAAGTAGTGAGTGTCCGTTGTGGTAGAGACATCAACTAGGCTTTGGCCTTGTCCCTCAATGAGAAGTGAAACAATCTCAGCCGAATAGCATTATCCGTGGCACCATTAATTTTTATGGTGTCACAGATCTCTAGAAAATTGTTGAGATGCTCATTAGGGTCTTCACTAGGCAGTCCAGTAAATTTGCAATTTTGTTGCACAAACTGAATGAATGACGTCTTCAGCTCAAAGATGTTTGCTTGGACGGGTGGCCTCACAATGCTGGATGAACACCCTTGAAGAGTGGGTGCCAAATAATCCTTCATGGCCCTGTCATTTTACATGTTTTCATCTGCCATGGTAGCTTTAGATACTCTTTCAACTGCTCTTCGTTCTCTTCTGAGCTGAAGCAAAGAACGCTCAATCTCTGGATCAAAGAATAAATCTCCTGTGGATTGGCTTCTTTACATAAACAGCAAAATAAAAAATAAGAACAAGTGAAAGTAGGAAGGACTAAAATAAAACAAAAGCTAAATCAAAATAAATAACAAAAGAAAAAGAAATAAAAATAAAATAAAAGGAAAAATAAAAAATAAAAAATAAACAGGACAAACACAAATACAAAAAAATAAAAATAAAAATAAAAAATCCAATCTAGTGTCCTATCAACTAAGAATGATATTGATACTATCCCCAACAATGGCGCCAAAAACTTAATGCGGCTCCGGCAAGTATATCGGAACGTATAAATAATAAAGTGATAAGTAAAGTATCGTTCCAACGAGGATAGATCAAATACCGAATAGTCTAAGGAAATAACCATTTGGATAGAATGGAATTACTGATGAGGAAATTAAAATTTAAATAAAATAAATAAGAAAAATACTAATGCAAAAAATTCTAGCAGTGTGGATAAATGCAATGGGATGGATGCCAGGGCTAATTAATTTCATCTATTGTAGACGCATTTACTAGGAATTTCCATTAATCAGTTTCTATCCTAATTGACTCACGGTCGGTTCCCCTTAATTTATTCCTAGCCTCTCTCAAGGTCAAGCAATACTCTTTATCCTAAATTGATTGCCTAATCTCTTAGCACAAACTAATCTAGGAAAAAGGTTGAATCTCTATGGGTTCCTATGTTGACAGCATGAACTGCATCTTTCTATCTCTAGTTTTTGCCTAGCTCACGATGTTTATGCTAAGAGGCTCTGTTCATAAACTCTCTCTCGAATTATTGTAAATCCCCAAATCAATTAATTAGTGATCAAGCAATTAACAAAAACACTAAGTAATAGCGACAGAAAACATGATTACCATTAATCCATGAGTAAACTTGTCATACAAAAAGGGTCCATTAACACCTTAGCAAAAGAAAACTAGTTCATAATTGAAGAATAGAAAACAATGGAAGAGTATGAAGATGAGAAGATAGAAGAAACAAAAGCCATAAACATTTCTGGCTAGAGATAAAAGATTTGGAAGAATGTGGATCTCTCCACGTTGAACTTAAGCTTTGGAATCCTTGAATCTTCGCCTTCAATCTCTCTAGAAGAAGTCTTCTATCTTGGGAGGCATTTGGAAGTGTCTAGGGATCTCTTTTCTGACCTTAAATGTTGCCTTTTATAGTCTACAGATCTCTTTTCTCGAAATTCAGCCTAAGCTGACTAATTCTACAGTCCAGCTTGTGCTATAGCGCAAGGTTTTGCACTATAGCAAAACAAAAATTGCATGGGTGAAAAATGGCATCACGCTATAGCACGCTTACATGACAATGCTAACCTTATTTATAAACTTCCAAGCTTTGTAACAGTCAAAATATTTGGAATTTACCCTTCAAGGTAAAAATATCAATGTAGATCTTTGAGTAAGCTTTCCAATGCAACAAGAACCACCTCAATCGATGTTCTTTAGCTCAAGATATAGGCGATACACTGATGAAAGGTCAGACTTGACAGTATCAGAGACAAGATGAGGCTTCAATCTTGTTCTGCCTTTTTCTCCTTGAAGACTCCAGAATTGGAAAAAGTGTCCAACATCAAAGTTGGAGATCTTCTTCTTTTCTTTCCAATGAATTTTGAATCATCATAATCTAACTTCTAGAGAGCTAGACATTGAATTTCAAATGCTAAAAGGTTCTGGTTTCATACAAGCAAAACTCTCTCATAGCTCCAAATTCCAACTTAAGTGCTTGTACATAATGACAAACAAAACAAGCCCAAAATAAGTATCCAAAATATAAGAAAATAACAAAAAATAAAAAATACTATCCAATCTCAACTACTTAACAAAAATAAAATAAAATAGTAACTAAACTAAACACTACATCTTAAATTCAATGAAAACTAACTAAAAATATAATTCACTAAAGGGAGTTATCACTTCCCTTACCGAAGTAAACGAAAGATCATTTCCAATTATTTCTTTTCTCATAATGCATTGTAATCATTGACAAGACACATGTAGACATGCAATGATATGACTAAGTCCATAATTTTGAAAAAATTTCGGCAGCTTGACGGCTAGATTGGAGTTTCTCCAAAATGCCAAACATAGAAATTTCAACAAATAACCATTTGCTTTCATCTCATATCATCATATACATCATCAACAATCATCTAATCATGAGTCAACACATCAATCAAACTTTCCATATATCATGCTTAATAGCATCATACATTCATACCCTAATGGGTGTCTATGGTTGCATTTTCCTTTACGACAAGTCTTATAAATCATCATGTGATTCTTCATGCTTACTCATAACAATGCATAACCACACTCATAAACCCAATAACACCATGTTCACTAATCATTAAGAAGTAATTTTTTATTCCAACAAGTTACAAGATTCAAACTTTATTAAATAGAATAACAAAATTTCGCCATAATGATTACAAAGTTTCATTCTTTATGGAAATGTGAACTTTTAGATCATATTCATGTCTTCAAGAACCAACCTTTATGAAATAATGATACAAGATGCTAACTTAATTGCTAAAAAGTCTTATCCTTTAAGAAAGTTAAACCTTTTAATCATATTATACCTTCAAGATTCCAATTTTATGGCTTAAAGTTGCTCCTAAGACTTAAAAGATTCATTCTTTAAGAAAGTTTGACACTTTACTAAATATTTTTAATTCAAGATTTAATCTTCATAAGAAAGAGTTACAAGTTGACATTTTTATGACTAAAGAGTTACACTCTTGAAGAAAGTTTGAAACTTTTTAAAATGTCTTGTCTTCAAGGTTCAATATCTAGGACATAAAGTAACAAGTGCTTACTTTTAATGATTAGAAAGCTTTATATCTTAGGAAAGTTTGGATCTTTACACATATTCTTGTCTTTAAGAAGAACAAAATGAAACTTTTATAAAAACATAAGCAAAATAGCGCCATTTTTTGTGCATCAAGAAGCAAATTTTTAAAGTTTTGTTTTAGAATGTTCTTGGTCACATCAAGACTCATAAAGAAGATGTAAAAAGAAGATCTTTAAATCATAAACTCCCCAATAAGAAAGAAACCAACTTGCAACATGAGCACCACCAAAAAAGCATATTTCCTTTTTAACAACTCACAAAAACATCAAAACAAGTGCATCATAAGAGAAAATGAAAAACTTTTGAAGCATTCAAGAAGAAAAACACATAAGTTCTCATGGAACAAACTCAAAGAACAAGCTTTGCCAAAAATAGAAACTTTGCTCATGAAGAGCATGGAGTTTTTCTCAAGTTGTCACTTGAAGTTCGTAGCCATGGTGAGAGCCAAGCTTCAAGCTTTCTTGAGTAACAAAAAGCAAAGAGTGAAGATTGTAATATCCCCACTTTCTTAAACATAGTGTAATAGAAACTTTAAATTATTCCCTTTTGGCAGTGTGAAAATTTCTTAGGTTATACTATGTCCTGACGATCCTCACACTTAGAATTATAGGGTAGCGTAACATCGCCGCTAAAAATATGGCGCTGCCATATGTTAAAAATTAAGAAATGACAAAAATGCCCTTATCAACTCTTGTTATTTGTATTGTTGCCCAAAACTTTTAGAAATTATACTTTCACCCCAAGTGGTTATTTTCACAATGACCCTAAGACTTTTTCGAAAAATCACATTTAGGTCCTCACATATATAGGATTAGTTGAATCAGGTTTAAACGGAGCCGAATCACGTGGCAAAACCATAGAAGTCTAAAGCTTAGCCAATTATGTTGCAAAGGTCTCTATATGTGAAATGACATGGGATGCTTCTAGACTTATTCAAAATTATGGAAATGCCATCAGTTATAGAAAACATAAAATAGAAAACAGAAAGGCCTTGAATTTTCAAAGTGTTTAATTTATGCTGTTAATCGATTTATTTAGTTTTAATAGTTATGCAAGAGCAATTAGAAGTTAATTAAAGGTTAATTAGAAGTTAATTAAAGAGATTAGGATTAAGGAAAATTATAACAGACATGTAGAAAATCTTACAAAGTTATTAGTTATATTTTGCCGATTTGAAGGAAATTGGTAAAGATTCAGTATTTTGTACTGCCAAAATCGAAATAATGGAATTTTATATTGAAAACCCTAAGTTGGGTGGCCTCAGCCACCTTCCTTTCTTAAACTAGCACCACTTGTAGCCCAAAAGGAGAGGACAATTTGGCTAAACCATAACCATTCAAGTCTCCATCAACCACCACCCATTGTCATGTTTTAAAACACCAAATTCCCTCTAACTCCCTTATTATTTTGCCCCCCTAACTGCAGCTTCCTTTCCACTTCTTCTTCTTCGTCCTTTCTTTTCTCGCTTCCATGATCATGAGCTTCAATCTCAAGATTGGAGGCCTTCTTGACCTCAAATCCTCTTGCTTCTTTTATGGAAATTGATCCTGACCTCCTTCTCTTCAAAAACCCTCTAACAATTTCGTGATTGAACATCAAATGGAGCCTCCCCACATTCATATGAGCTGCTACCATGGTAAAGGAAAAAGGTTAAGAGTTGGTTTTTGGCTTCCTTGCTTCCATGGTTTCAAGGATTTTGAGGTAAGTAGCTCAAATCCTTTGTTATTTGATGTTTTGTATGACCATATGGTTGTTGTGTTCCTCTTATGCTATCCTTGCTTCATGCTTGATTGATGATGTATTATGTTTATATGATCTTTGATGGCTGATTTAGCATGTGTTTATTGGGTTTGGATTGAAACTTAAATGAACAACAAAGGGACTAGCAAAACAGAATCTGAATCAAGTGAAAACCCTGCAGAATCCGTACTTGCAAAGTGTATGGCTTAGCACATGGCCAATAGAGTTTGATGAAACTAATTTTAATGAAACTAGACATTTAGAGCTTTTCAACTATATAAATTATAAGACCATTGGATTAGTATTAAGTGAGATATGATTTTTTGAAGTTTACCCTAGATTTTTGGCTCTAAAACTTATCAGAGTAGGTTGTACAGGGCATAACTTGCCCTATACAACTTCAAATTGAGTGCAACTAATTTTTTTAGAAAGCTAACATAAAGATATGCCATATAAATTTCAGATTCAAAATCTAAGTTTGCTCCCAGTAATTCGCCAAAGTTGCCCTATGTCCTAACTAGGCAAGCTAGTTCAACCAATTTTGAGAGCTTATTGTAACATCCTCAATTTTGTGTTGTGCTAAATTACCTCAATAACCCTGAGTATTTAGGCACTTAATGAGAAATTATGAGATTATGGCTTAATTAAGGGGTTAACGAAGAGTTTATAAGTTAACTCGGATGAGAAAAGCCAAGAGAATGCTTAATCGAGATTAGATAACCTCTAATTAAGTAAGTCAGACTCTTGATAGCTTAATTAGGCACTAGTCACCCTTAATTAGCTTAATTGAGTTTAATTAAGGTTAATTAAGCTTAATTACAAGATTAATTCTTATTAATCATGTTCTTGTGTGTTAATCACTAATCCTTGCTTAATCACCTTAATTAAGTTGTATGAACACTTAATCACATGATTAAATTCAAATCTAGTCAACTAGACAATAAAGTAAAGAGTGATGTCATAAAAGCATAAAGCATGAGACAAGAGTGCTTTGTGTAAGAGTTTGTACATGCTTTGTTCCCCCCATCATCCAATTTGTCTCCCTAAACCTTAATTAACACAAAATGAAGCAAAAATATCTCCCCCCACCCTACTCAAAGTTACGGCCACAACAACACAACACACATACATTCACTTTATTTTCAACTTCTTATTCTCTCTCTAAAGTTCTCAAACTCTCCAACCTCTCTTTATATTTCTTCTTCTTCATCTTCATCTTCTTCATCATTCTCCACCTCCATAACCAAACCTTCCTCACTAAGCCCTTCAAAGATCACATCTTTTGATCTTTGGAGACAAGATCTAAATATTACAAGACTCATTTTCAAGAGAACTCAAGAGTTCTCTCCTTGCTCATTCAAAACTGCCACCATCATCAACCAAGGAGGAGTCTTCTTCATCTTCTTCTCCTTCCTCAAAGATGTCATTTTCCAAGCTTAGGTAGTGATCTTCATCTTTTTGTTTTGTTTACTCAAGAAAGCTTGAAGCTTGGTCCTCTTCATGGCCAAGATCTTTGAGTGAAAACTTGAGGAAATCTTTCATGCTCTCCATGAGCAAAAGTTTCTATTTTTGGTTAAATATGTTATTGATGTTCTTCAAGTGTTCTTAAGTTTCTACTTTTAGAAAAATATGTTCTTGATGTTCTTCAAGTGTTCTTAAGTTTCTACTTGTAGAAAAATATGTTCTTCAAGTGTTCTCAAGTTTCTACTTTTGGAAAGTATGTTCTTATTATTGAGTGTTCTTGATGGTAGCTTGTTTGAAGTTCTTCCTTTTTCTTATGATGAGTGGATGATTGGAAAAGCCTTATCTTTTTATGTTTCTCATGATTTGATAAGACTATGAACATTCTAAAAGCCTTAAACATTAAAAAGTTTGCTTCTTGATACACCAAAAGTGGCGCAAGTTTTAGTGCCATCATAAAGTCTTCTCTTGTTTTGTTTTGAAGACAAGAATACATGTAAAAGTCTAAACTTTTTGGCATAATAAGCGTTTTTGAGTTAGAAAATGATATCTTGTCACTTTATGTCTTAGAAATCAAACCTTAAAGAAAAGACCTTTCATAAAGTTTTAAACTTTAATCAAGAATGAGACCTTTAAGTCATATTGTTTTATAACATTTAATTCATAAAGTTTAAATCTTGAACCAAAACAATGCTAAAAAGTGTTAGCTTTTATAAAGATTAAGACTTTTTAACCTTAAAGTTAATGTTTCATATCACTAGTTGATAAAGTAGGAACCTTTTTAATGTAGAGACAACTTTAAGTCATAAAGTTGAGACCTTGATGGTCTTAGAATAATTAAATGAGTCAACTTTCATAAGAACAAGACTTTTTAGTTAAAAAGCTAGTAACTTGAACCATTATTTCATAAAGATCTAATCTTTAAGATAAAAGCTTGAAGCTTTGTAACTTGATTAAGTTAAAATCACCCTTGGTGTTTCGTGAACATGGTGGTGTTGGGTTCATGATGTGGTTATGCGTTGTCATGACCCAAGGATTAGAGGGATCTCGAACTCCTTGGGAACAGAAGTATGATTAGGGCCTCTGAGCATACCATGAATCTAGGAATCACTAAGTGCACTATCTCGAGGAAAAGAAACAATCACTTAACTTAATTAATTTGAACAATTATTCCATAAGACATGAACTCAAGTAAAGAATAATTTCATGTGAGAGCTAAGTAACTAAAAGACCACATACACATATCTTAACTATGTGATTCTCTCATGGGTAACCATGAGAAATCATACGATGACTCATAATATTCTTCACAAAGAATAACGCAACTATAAACTCCTTTAGGGTATGAATGTGTGATGCCATGCGGCATGATGAATGATGAGTTTGATTGAGCTTTGTCTCATGATTGAATGATGAGTATGATGATATGATATAGATATGACGAACTGCTGGTTGAAAGTTTCTGATTGGCATTTTGGGGAAGCTCCGGTCTAGCCGTTATGCTGCCGAATTTCCGCCAAAATTAAGGACTTAGTCATATCATTGCATGTGTCTAGTCAAAGAAGAATTATGCATGTAAAATATAATGATAAGAAACGAAAGAATGGGACATGACCCCTCGATCACTTCTGGGAAGTGAGAGACGGCGATCCACAAGGAACCTCTATGAGGGAGGCAAGGGTGTTATGGAGGACCCTCCAACTTAGAGGTAACCAATATCGACTTAGTCTGATTTGGTTAGTACTGCGTGACGACGGTCACGGAATGAGCTCATGTCCAAAAGCAGTCTATTTCAAAGGAAAAGTAAAAGAATGTTAAGCACGTGCTAATAACGAAAGTCGAAGTAGGACCATGGTCAAGTTAATGAGTTGCATAGCTATGCATGTTATTATATTCTTTATGTGCATTATGAATGTATGTTATGTATATTAGCGTCCATGCCTATGTATGGCACTATGGATATCATGATTTAGTTAAAAGAAACCCACTTCGGGATTTACGTTTTCTGAAATCATTAAAATTGAACTTATATTTGTCCACTATTTTTATAATTAAACCCGAAGTGGCCGGGATGATGACGATGACACTATGTTTGTCTAGTCGTGATCGTACTAAGAAATTTAGTATTTCTCATTCCTATATTTTCTATGTCATCTTTAGAGGATGTCGACGTCGGGCACAGTGGTGATCTACATTGAGTTCCCGGTGTGGCGTTGGCGCTTTGACCCGGTGCTGAACGCCTTCGTGCTATCAACGAGGGCAGTAATGAGGGTCTATATCTTCCATGACCACTAGTTTTAGACAACCCATTTTTTTGACCGCATCAGCCATTTGGCAAGGTTACTATGGATGACATCCGCCCCTATTTTCAACCACCGAGATACCCCACCGATGATAACAAGACTGACTCGGATACCCGCTTGACTCTGACTATTTCACTGGATTCCGATCCCTCGGAGCCGTCTTATCCGAGCTACCGTGTAGAGACCAATCCTTCTGAGCCCCCTCTATCCGACTCATTCTGGGGGATCTCACCATTCAGGTTTGTCGCAGCCTTCGATGATTTATCTATCTTCTGATTCTTCTGCTTTGTCTGCTGGCCCAACTTCACCCCCAGTTCATGGGCGTGGGTTCATTCGTACCCGCACTATGCCCCGTGGGCGAGGACATGCTCGAGGAGGGGGACATGGTGGTGCTTCTCCCGGTGGATATGGGAACGATTTCCTCCCACCTGATGCTTGATATGACGATTGCATGCGAAGCCGAGCACGAAGATAGCCCGTTTTGGTTGTAGTTATAGGGTTATCATTCTGTTGTATGGCATGCTGGGTAGTAGGGTTTTCTAATGTATTTCCTTTTATTATGTATTTGGTAGTTTTCTTGTGTAGGGCCGATGGTAGATATCGGACCCATTATTATCTTATGTATGACTCTAGTATGACTATTATAATATTATTATGGATGGTCGTGGGATGAATGTTATCTTTATCTAGGATTGTGGTTTTCTTATGGTTTCTATGTATGTTAATGTGATGTATGAATGAGATAGCGATGTTGTTTTTATACATTCACGATGGGCTCATAGCTCTCGATTTCAAAAATGGTTTACTCATCTTGTTCAAAAAAAAATTTACCCCTATTTTCGTTAAAATGTAATTTCTAAAAGATAATGTTAGTTCCGCGAACAAAAGTAACAACTAGTAATTCCACAATATGACTTAAGCATAAAATGGAAATATTGGGCTGTTACATTTTGGCATCAGAGCAGTTCATCCTTAAAGAGCCTGGGGATGGAACGACTATGCTTCTAAGCATACATTTTAGTTAAGTCATGCTTTGAGTCTCATCTGTATGATGAGTTATAGGAATTAGATGTACATGATCATCTATTCTGAATGTGGTTAGTTGCTAGTTCACTCAACATAAATGTTGAGCCTGGTCAACTCAATATCTTCTGTCTTGTGTACTAGGAACTAATGGCTTCAGGAAGACGTGGTAGGCCCCGTAACAAGCCGGAAGGTCCCAAGGAAGTCATGGGGACGCTCTGTGAAATGGCTACTGCCATGAGGGAGCAAGCTGCTGTTGCTCATCACATGATGGAGTGAATGGAGCAAAGGGATGAAGAGAATCCCGAAGGGCACAATGGAGGAGCTGAGGTAGATCTTGAATACCTCAAGTTTGCTGAGTTTAGGAAGGCTAATTCGCCGAGCTTCAGAGGGACGTACAACCCCGATCGAGCTAATGAGTGGATCAAGGCCATTTAGAAGATTTTCGCGATGTTGGCTTGCACCAAGGAGCAGAAGGTAGCCTTTGCTTCCTATATGTTGGAAGCTGATGCCGAGTTCTAGTGGGTAGGTACAAAGAGGCTGTTTGAGGGAGCCCAAACCCATATCACCTAGGAGATTTTCAAGATGCTCTTTTATGAGAAGTATTTTCCTGCATCCATGAAGAATACAAAGGAGCTGGAGTTCATGAGTCTGGGACAAGGGACCATGAATATTGCTAAGTATACGGCCAAGTTCGAAGAGCTGTGCAAGTTCTCAACGATTTATCAAGGGAACCCGGATGAGCATTGGAAATGTGTGAAGTTTGAAGGGGGATTGCGTGAGGAGATACTGGCATCTGTAGGACCAATGGAGATCTGTGACTATGCTGCACTCGTCAACAAGTGCCGTTTGGTAGAGGATTGCAACTGCAAGCTGTCTGTGGCAAGGTCCGAGGCCTACAAGAAGAAGTTGGCACTGCAAGGGCAGAAGTTCAAGCCCCAACCCCTGAGGAAACCATTTCAAAGTGGAGGTTCCAAAGGAAAGCAACCCCAAAAGCCTAATGGGAATCCAACCAAGCCGGCGAATGGTCAAGCTTGCCCTAAGTGTGGCAAACATCATGGAGGATGCCCTTGTTTAGCTAGCCAGAATGCATGTTTTCGATGCAGAAAGCCTGGCCATATGGCTAAAGACTGCACTGTCAAGCTATTGTCCCCTACCAATAAGCCCCAACACCAAGGAAGGGTCTTTGCCCTTAATGCTGAGGAGGCCACTCGGTCCGACGATCTGATCCAAGGTAAGTGCGAGATCAATGGTAAGACCTTAACTGTGCTGTATGATTCTAGAGCTACACACTCCTTTATTTCTCATGATTATGTAGATAGGTTAGGATTGCCTGTGTCTGAATTGCCTTATATGTTAATCATTTCTACTCCTACTGCGAAACCAGTTAAGACTTGTCATTATTGCTTGAGTTGTCAATTCCAAATTGATGGTAGGTCTTTCATAGCAAATTTGATTTGTTTGCCTTTGTCTAGTTTGGATTTGATTCTAGGCATGGATTGGCTTTTGGCTAACCATGCTATGATAAATTGCTCTGAAAAATTCATTGTTCTTCCTCCTGTACCTGTTAAGCCCGTGAAGCCTACTAGTTTGTTTTTGCACTTTGTTAGGATAGGAAATAGTGAGTTTGATAATCATGGATATGTTCTCCTTATGGCAAGTGAAGTGGAACTCGTGCAGGTATTGGATGAGATCCCCGTAGTTAGGGAATACCCGGATGTGTTTCCTAACGACATACCTGAGTTTCCCTCGGAAAGGGAAATCGAGTTTTCTATAGAGTTAGTGCCGAGTATAGGGCCAATCTCTATAGCCCCCTATAGGATGTCCCCACTGGAGTTGTCGGAGCTAAAGGGACAATTGGAAGAGTTATTGGAAAAGAAGTTTGTAAGACCTAGCGCCTCACCTTGGGGAGCCCTAGTCTTATTTGTAAAAAAGAAGGATGGCAGTATGAGGCTGTGTGTAGATTATAGGCAATTAAACAAGGTGACTATGAAGAACAAGTATCCCTTGCCTAGGATAGATGACCTCATAGCCCAATTGTGAGGTGTAGCTATGTTCTCAAAAATTGATCTGAGATCTGGATATCATCAGATAAGGGTGAAGGAGGAGGATATACACAAGACAGCTTTTAGGACAAGGTATGGGCATTATGAGTTTATGATGATGTCGTTTGGATTGACTAATGCCCCTGCTGTTTTCATGGATTATATGAACAAGATCTTTAAGCCCTATTTGGACAAGTTTGTAGTTGTTTTCATAGATGATATTCTCATCTATTCGAGAACAAAGAAGGAACATGAAGAACATTTGAAGGTTGTGTTAAGGATCTTGAGGGAAAGGAAACTTTATGCCAAGTTGTCTAAGTGTGAATTCTGGATGGAGGAAGTAAAGTTCTTAGGGCATGTGGTGTCACAAGGGGGTATTGCCGTGGATCAAAGTAAGATTGAGGCTGTGATGAATTGGGAGAGGCCGACCTCAGTGACGAAGATAAGGAGTTTCTTGGGTTTAACTGGTTACTACTACAGGTTTATAAAAGGGTTCTCCCAAGTATCTTTACCTTTAACCAAGTTGACGAGGAAGGATGCCCTATTTGTGTGGACGATGGACTGTGAGAAGAGCTTTCAGGAGCTCAAAAGTAAGTTAATCTCAACCCCAGTATTAGTTTTGCCAAACCCTAGTAGACCGTTTGAGGTTTACTATGATGCCTCTGGGAGAGGTTTAGGTTGTGTCTTGATGCAGAATAGGAACGTGGTGGCTTATGCCTCTAGACAGTTCAAGCCTCACGAAGTGAACTACCCAACTCATGACTCGGAATTAGTGCCCTGAATATATGGAGGCATTATCTGTATGGTGCGAGATTCGAGGTGTTCTCTGATCATAAGAGTTTGAAGTATCTCTTTGATCAAAAGGAGCTGAATATGAGGCAAAGGAGGTGATGGAGTTTCTGAAGAATTATGATTTTGGGTTGAACTATCATCCTAGGAAAGCCAATGTGGTGCTGACGCATTAAGTCGAAAATCATTGCATGTATCGTGGATGATGGTCAAGGAGGATGAGCTAGTATGGAGCTGTAGAGACCTTAACCTTGGAGTTATAAGGACCCCCCATAGTTTACGATTGAATCAGCTTAGGGTGTCAAGCGATTTCTGTAACACCCTACAAATTTAATGTTATGTTTAAGTCATAGCATAAAATTAAGTAGACTGTGTTACCGTGTTAACACTCTGCTTACCTTTCATGATTCATATTGCATCTCATCATTTTTTTTTTTTGGTAAACAGACGAAACGGCACGCTGCTATACTAAGAGCGTAACAAAACTTAACAAAATATCACAAAAGATAAGAATAAGTACAATAATATCAACTGTATATGTGCATATATATATATATATATCAGAAGCCATTGCTTCAGTTTGTGTACAGAGTTTCAAAATGGAATACATAAGTGGGCCGGCGTACCAAAAAGACATAAGGCCCGTATCAGTCAAAATGATCCTATAGGTCCTCAGAGGACATTTCAAAACCTATTACTAGTCCTACTGTTAAGTCTATGACCCAAAGTTATGTGCTGTCAAAAAAGGGTCATGCTATACAACGTCTCCTGCGGCTGACCTACTCTGTTAGATAGCCGTTGGCCATGCCAGGCCTGGCTAGAGAGTAATCTGCACTGGGTCCCAAGGAGGAAGAGGGTGATGAGCCGGTGGCCTCGGAAGGGTCACTCTCGGAGCTGAGTGGCATATCTGGAACCACCTGCAGTGGCGACTCTGGTGTAGGTTCAACAGGAGCTGCATGTGCTGCAGGTGCAGGAGGAGCTGGAGGCAGGTGCACCATGTGTAGTAGGATGGCAATGTAAGGAGTAGCAGGATCGAAAGCAGGATGATGTAGAGGGATGACAAAGTTCCTATTGCTAAATAGGTAAAGGCGGAATTGGCAGGAACCGGCTATATACAGAGAGTCTAGGGATCATGATGAAGCTGCAAATCTAGAATCTCAATGAAGAGGGTGGCCGTGGAATCCATTGCCAAGTCTGAGAATGATGCGGAAATATAGAACGAGGTGAGAATTTAGAGAAATTCTCAATAGGGTTCGTGTATGGTGTTTATCTGACGTCACATTCATTCTCAGTTGCCTCGATTTTTATTTACTTATAAAAGCATGTGTTCAAACTAGACTATTTGTTTTAATGAGTTTAAGGAAATGTCTAGTCCGAGGCAAGGTTCAGTTTTACTTCAGATAGTATAAGAAACAGAATAGATTACTGATAATAATTCACAGAATAACAAACAGAATAAATGAACAAATGGCAGTAAACAAACATAATAGACAACTACAACCATCTTAACATAACTATTCCATGAAATCATGCATTCATGTAATTATGCAAACTCATTCTTGATTCTTTCTTCATAAGCTTTTCCATTACTTTTCATCATTTTCCATTACTTGGTCACCTGGGAGTTCTTGGCCATTTAGATTCCTGGATAATAGTCTGCTTTTTAGGATCGAGCTCGTTCCTATACAAGAATGCTAGGTTTACTTTCCCCGACCTTCCCACCGATCTATTCTCCTTAACTTTTTATCCGGGGCTGGTCCAAGAAGCATGGAACTTTCATAATAACATAATTCTTATCATAACTTTCATAGCTTTCTTGAAAATGCACATGTATTAACATGTATATCATAACTTATGCATAGATTCTACCGAAATTTCGGTAGCATAATGGAACTTGTCCACTTCCCCATGAATAGTGCCAGTATATTAGAACACCAATTTATCATAGAGGTCACAACATTGCATACATATTTTAACATTGAACTCATAGTAACATTAATCTCATTAAGGCAGAGTTTCTGCCTCAGCATAGTCAGCCAACCCGATTTTTATAAATCAAGCCATAATTTCTATTTAACTCATTTGGACCTCAATTTTGGATATGTTAAAGTGTTATGTGTCTATTTTCTAACCTCTTTGGTCCCATCTAATTTGGATAACTATAGCTCAAGTTATTTAGGTTTTATCCCGGCCTGCCCAGTGGCTGGCCAGAATCAGACATCTAAAAGTAAAAATCCACTAAAAATCGAAAAATGATTGAAATGATACAAAATTGGTCTCATATTAAAGATAACAGGACAAAGTTTCATTTACAAAAAGTTCCATTCCATTTGACTTAGTAGGGCTCGAGTTATAAGCCCTGAATTCTGACCTTCCTGAACTGCCCTGTTTTGGCCCAGTTGGGACATAGGGCAACTTTCTTGGATCACTGGGAGGAAATGAGAACTTATCTAATCCTGAAATTTTTATGGGACATTCTCCTATGTGTAATATTTCTAAAAAAGTTAGTTTCATTCATTTTCAAGTAGTATAGGGCGAGTTCTACCCTAAAAAACCCAGTCTGCCCAGAATTAAAGTAAAAAACCTAGGCCGAAATTCAAAAATTCATATCTCTCTCAATACTAATCCAAAAGCCTTATATAATATATGTATGGAAAGCTCTAGATGTCTAGCTTCATATAAAAATGGTTTCATGGAATTTAAATGGCGGTAGATGGAGCCGTATACTCCGCCGTACGGACTGCCGAGGGTTTTTTGTTCTCCAGCCCCTCAGCTCTTCCTACTTTCATTCTTTCTTGCTTCCAATTTGATTTTAACCTCACAAACAGCCAATAAATCAGCCATATATCATCATAATCATTCAAATAATACATCAAAGATTGATAAAATCAGCCACCACCAGCCACCCAAGATCAGAAAATCAACACAAAAATTAAACCTCTACCTATTGTTAGGTTGTGCTTTGACTTGATTTTGGAACTTGGATGATCAAAACTTGATTAGGCTTGATGGTTTGATGGAGTTGAGTGAGGAAAGAAAAGAAAAAGAGAGTTGAAAGAGAGGAGAAGTGGCACAGAATTTTGGACTGAAGGGAAAGAGAAGAATATTTCAACAAGGCTTTGAAGTGGTAGGTGGCTTCTTGAAATTTGATTGGCTTAGAATCTAAGGCTGAGTTTCAGCCAACTTTCCTTGCTTTTGTGGCCAAAGTGGCACCACATTTAGGTGTTAAGTGGCTGAGTCCTCAGCCACTTAAAGTAGGGTTAAAGAGTTGAAGTTCTATTGGTTCGGTTCCGACAATTTAAAATACCGTAATCTTACCGATTTCCTTTAAATCGGTAAATCGATTTTCAAGAAAATTTTATGAAATCTCCTATACTTTTAACTTAGTTCCCTCATATATAGACTCAATTAATTGCTAATCAATTAATTCTAAATAATTATTTAACCGAATTTTATTTATTCTCAATTATTAGATAAAACCGAATAATTAGGCGAAAAACGATAAAAGAATTTTGGTGGATGTTACAATTTCAAGAGTCAAATTGCTCAAGCCCAAGGCGAGGAAAAGGGGTTCTTGAAAACCCTAGCATTGGTGAGAGAAGGAAGGTTGAAGGGTTTTCCGCAAGGTGCAGATGGACTATGGAAATTTGAAGGAAGAGTTTGTGTACCCGCAAGTGGTGACCTCCGAAGAAGGATTTTGAAGGAGGCACATAAGAGTCATTTCACCATACACCCTAGTGTGACAAAGATGTATCAAGACGTTAAGAAGATGTTTTGGTGGCCAGGATTGAAGAGGGATATTGCGGAGTTGGTAAGCAGGTGTTTAGTCTACTAGAAACTAAAGATTAAGCACCAAAAGCCCTCTGGTATGTTGCAACCACTGGATATCCTAGAATGGAAATGGGAAAATATCTCTATGGACTTCGTAATGGGTTTACCCAAAACGCTGGTTTCGATGCGATATGGGTAATTGTTGACAGATTAACCAAGTCTGCTCACTTTTTGCCTATTCAAGCTACTTATCCTTTGGAAAAGTTAGCCCAGCTGTATGTTCAAGATATAGTAAGACTGCATGACGTACCTTCAACCATAATCTCAAATAGGGACCCGAGGTTTATCTCTAGATTCTGGGGAGCCTTGCAAAAGGCATTTGGGACGAAGCTTTGCCTAAGTACAGCTTATCACCCCCAGATAGATGGACAGTCGGAGAGGACTATCCAAACTTTGGAGGATATATTGAGAGCTTGTGTGTTGGACAACTGAGGAAGTTGGGACAAATACTTACCTTTGATCGAGTTTACCTATAACAATAGCCATCATGCAAGTATTGGTATGGCACCCTACGAAGCTTTGTTTGGAAGGAAGTGCCAATCTCCCCTGTGTTGATTTGAATCGGGTGAGCAAAGCTTATTAGGACCTGATCTTGTGAGGCAAACCACAGACCAAATCAAAAGGATTAGGGACAGAATCCTTGCAGCCCAAAGTCATCAAAAGAGCTATGTGGATAAGAGGAAAAAGCCTCTAGAGTTCCAAGAAGGAGAACATGTATTCCTGAAAATCACTCCTACGACCGGCATATGTAGAGCCATGAAGGTCAAAAAGTTAAGCCCCCATTTCCTTAGCCCTTTTCAAATTTTAAAACGTGTCGAGATAGTTGCTTACCAAATGGCCTTACCTCAAAATTTGTCAAACTTTCACGATGTTTTCCATGTGTCTCAATTGAGAAAATACCATTCCGATCCTAGTCATCTACTTGAGCCTGAAAGCGTACAGTTAAGGGAGGACATCACTTTCAATCTACCGCTATCTCGGATTATGAATCGTGGGGAAAAACAGTTGAGGAGTAAGACAGTACCCTTAGTCAGGTGGCTTGGGGTAGAGGAAATGCGGAAGAATATACGTGGGAGCTGGAGGCTGAAATGAAGAATGAGTATCCGAATTTGTTTTCAGGTAACGAATTTTGAGGGCAAAATTCTTTTTAAAGGTGAGGAGAAATGTAACATCCTCAATTTTGTGTTGTGTTAAATTACCTCAATAACCCTGAGTAATTAGGCACTTAATGAGAAATTATGAGATTATGGCTTAATTAAAGGGTTAACGAAGAGTTTATGAGTTAACTCGGATGAGAAAAGTCAAGAGAATGCTTAATCGAGATTAGATAACCTCTAATTAAGCAAGTCAGACTCTTGATAGCTTAATTAAGTACTAGTCGCCCTTAATTAGCTTAATCGAGTTTAATTAAGATTAATTAAGCTTAATTGCAAGATTAATTCTTGTTAATCATGTTCTTGTGTGTTAATTATTAATCCTTGCTTAATCACCTTAATTAAGTTGTATGAGCACTTAATCACATGATTAAATTGAAATTTAGTCAACTAGATAATAAAGTAAAGAGTGAAGTCATAAAAGCATAAAGCATGAAACAATAATGTTTTTGTAACACCCTACCAATTTAATGTTATGCTTAAGTCATAGCATGAAATTAGGTAGTCTGTGTTACCGTATTAACGTTCTGCTTAAATCTCGTGATTAGTGTCACTAAACTGTTGAAACGGCGCGCTGTTACATAATAGACGTGAATAGCGTTATAAGACGTAATAAAGTTTAATGTAATATAACAGAAGGGATATAAATAAGTGATATATTCTCAATTGTATATGTACATAAGTAGGTCGGAAACCGACGCTTTAGTTTATACATATAGATATATATTAAAAACAGATGAAACAAAAGAACGTCAAAATTCCTATTTGCTAAAAGCAGAGGCAGAAATAGCAGGAGCAGGCTGTATCCAACAAGTCCAACTCGGAGTCATAGTGAAGCTGCAAATCTAGGATCTCCATGAAAGGAGTGGCCGTTAAGTCCTTCGCCAGCGTCTGAGAATGATGCGGGAATACAACACGGGGTGAGAATTTCAAGAAATTCTCAGCAGGGTGTATGTATAGTGGTTAGCTGACGTCACATACATTCTCAGTTGCCTCGGGTTTTATTTAATTGTAAAAACATGTGTTCAAACTAAAAGATTCATTCAAATGAGTTCAAGAAAATGTTTGGTCCGAGGCAAAGTTCAGTTTTACTTTATATGGCATGATAAACAAAATAGATTTCTAAGAATGATATATAGAATAATAAACAGCATAAATAAATATATAGCAATAAGCAAACATAATAGACAACTGTAAACATATTGACACAATGATTTCATGTAACCATGCAATCATGTAATCATGCAGACTTAAACATGAACCTTTCTTCATAACCATTTTCCATTACTTTTCATCATTTTCCATATCTTGGTCCCCTGGGAGTTCTTGGCCATTTAGACTCCTGGGTAATAGTTTGCTTTTCAAGATCGAGCTCGTTCCTATACAGGAATGCCGAGTTTACTTTCCCCGACCTTCCCACCGATCTATTCCCCTTAACTTCTTATCCGGGGCTGGCCCAAGTAGCATGGAACTTTCATAGTGACATAATCCTTTTCATAACTTTCATAACTTTCTTAAAATGCACATGCATTGACATGTAACTCATAACTTGTACATGGGTTCTACCGAAATTTCGGTAGCATAATGGAACGTGTTCGCTTCCCCATGAATAGTCCCAGCCAACCAATACATTTATACAATTTGCAATTTCAGTATAGAGCAACAATTATGCATATATATTCATAGATTCATTCATTAGTTTCAACAAAGCATCAATAGGGCTTTTAGCTCATTCTGCCTTATTTAGCCCGGTTATGGTATATCCCACCTTTATTTCAATTTAACTCATTTAAACCTAATTTTTGGATATGTTGTAGCCTCATCTGTCTAGTTTCTAACCTCTTTGGTCCCATCTAATTTTGATATCTACAACTCAAGATATCTAGATTTTATCCCGGCCTGCCCAATGGCTAGCCAGAATCAGGCAACCAAAAGTAAAAATCTACTAAAAATCGAAAACTAACTCAAATTACACGAAATTGGATATTAAAGCTAACAGGGTAAAGTTTTATTTGAAAAAAGTTCGATTCCATTTGACTTAGTAGGGCTCGAGTTACAAGCCCCGAATTCTGATCTTCCTAAACTGCCCTGTTCTGGCCTAGTTTGGACATAGGACAATTTTCTTGGATCACTGGGAGCAATTGGGACCTTATCTAATTCTGAAATTTTTATGGGACATTCATCTATGTGTAAGATTTCTGAAAAAATTGGTTCCACTCATTTTCAAGTAGTATAGGGCGAGTTCTACCCTGAATAACCCAGTCTGCCTAGAACCAGAGTCAAAACCCTAAGTCAAAATTCAAAAATTCATATCTCTCTCAATTCTAATCCAAAAGCCTTATATGATATATCCATGGAAAGCCCTAGATGTCTAGTTTTATATAAAAATGGTTCCACCCAATTTAATCGGCTATAGGCAGAGCCGTACACTCCGCCGTACGGACTGCCGAGGGTTTTTGGTTCCCTAACCCATCAGCTCTTCCTATTTCCACTCTTTCTTGCCTCCAATTCTATTTCAATCACACAAATAGCCCAAAACCAATCACATATCATCATTATCGTTCATCTAACAAATCCAATATGATGAAAATAATCCAAGCTCAACCAGCCAATACCACAGAATTGATGCAAAGATTAAACCCCTACCTTTGTTCCAAGTGATTTTGCTGGATTTTGAAGGCTTGGATGAGCGAAGCTTGAATTGGCTTGATGTTGGCTGGAGTTTTGTGTGTGAAGAAGAGAGAAAGAGAGCTGAATGAGGGGAGAGAAAGGGCACTGGAATATGGTCTGAATGGGTGTTAAAAGGTAGAAAAATTCTGATTACTTTGAGTGGTTTTTCTTGAATTTGATTGGCTTAGAATGCTTGGCTGAAATTCAGCCAAGCTTCTTCATGTTTTGGTGGCCTTTGTTGTGCCACCTTTAGGTGATAAGTGGCTGAGTTATCAGCCACTAAAAATAGGGTTTAAAGCTTGCAACTCTATTGGTCCGGTTCCGACAGTTTAAAATACCATAACGTTACCGATTTTCTTTAAACCGGTAAATCAGTTTTCAATAAAATTTTATGAAATCTCCTATACTCTAACTTAATTCTCTCTTATCTAAACTCAAGTAATTACCAATCAATTGAGTCTAAATAATTATCTAACTGTATTTTTATTATTCTCAATTATTCGATAAAACCGAATAATTAGGCGAAAAACGGTGGATATTACAGTTTTATGTAAGAGTTTGTGCATGCTTTATTCCCCCATCATCCAATTTGTCTCCCTAAACCTTAATTAACACAAAATGAAGCAAAAATATCTCACTCCACCCTACTCAAAGTTACGGCCACAACAACACAACACACATACGTTCACTTCATTTTCAACTTCTCATTCTCTATCTAAAGTTCTCAAACTCTCCAACCTCTCTCTACATTTCTTCTTCTTCTTCATCATTCTCCACCTCCGTAACCAACCTTCCTTACTAAGCCCTTCAAAGATCACATCTTTTGGTCTTTGGAGGCAAGATCTAAACACTACAAGACTCATTTTCAAGAGAACTCAAGAGTTTTCTCCTTGCTCATTCAAAACCGCCACCATCATCAACCAAGGAGGAGTCTTCTTCATCTTCTTCTCCTTCCTCAAAGATGCCATTTTCCAAGCTTAGGTAGTGATCTTCATCTTTGTGTTTTGTTTACTCAAGAAAGCCTGAAGCTTGGTCCTCTTCATGGTCAAGATCTTTGAGTGAAAACTTGAGGAAATCTTTCATGCTCTCCATGAGCAAAAGTTTCTATTTTTGGTTAAATATGTTCTTGATGTTCTTCAAGTGTTCTTAAGTTTCTACTTTTAGAAAAATATGTTCTTGATGTTCTTCAAGTGTTCTTAAGTTTCTACTTTTAGAAAAATATGTTCTTCAAGTGTTCTCAAGTTTCTACTTTTGGAAAGTATGTTCTTATTATTGAATGTTCTTGATGGTAGCTTGTTTGAAGTTCTTCCTTTTTCTTATGATGAGTGGATGATTGGAAAAGCCTTATCTTTTTATGTTTCTCATGATTTGATAAGACTATGAACATTCTAAAAGCCTTAAACATTAAAAAGTTTGCTTCTTAATACACCAAAAGCGGCGCAAGTTTTAGTGCCATCGTAAAGTCTTCTCTTGTTTTATTTTGAAGACAAGAATACATGTAAAAGTCTAAGATTTTTGGCATAATAAGCCTTTTTGAGTTAGAAAATGATATCTTATCACTTTATGTCTTAGAAATCAAACATTAAAGAAAAGACCTTTCATAAAGTTTTAAACTTTAATCAAGAATGAGACCTTTAAGTCATAAAAGTATTGTTTTATAACATTTAATTCGTAAAGTTTAAATCTTGAACCAAAACAATGCTAAAAAGTGTTAACTTTTATAAAGATTAAGACTTTTTAACCTTAAAGTTAATGTTTCATATCACTTGATAAAGTAGGAATCTTTTTAATGTAGAGACAACTTTAAGTCATAAAGTTGAGACCTTGATGGTCTTAGAATAATTAAATGAGTCAACTTTCATAAGAACAAGACTTTTTAGTTAAAAAGATAGTAACTTGAACCATTATTTTTTAAAGATCTAATCTTTAAGATAAAAGCTTGAATCTTTGTAACTTGATTAAGTTAAAATCACCCTCGGTGTTTAATGAACATGGTGTTGTTGGGTTCATAATGTGGTTATGCGTTGTCATGACCCAAGGATTAGAGGGATCTCGAACTCCTTGGGAACAGAAGCATGATTAGGGCCTCTGAGCATACCATGAACCTAGGAATCACTAAGTGCACTATCTCGAGGAAAGGAAACAATTACTTAACTTAATTAATTTGAACAAGTGTTCCATAAGACATGAACTCAAGTAGAGAATAATTTTATGTGAGAGCTAAGTAACTAAAAGACCACATACACATATCTTAACTATGTGATTCTCTCATGGGTAACCATGAGAAATCATACGATGACTCATAATATTCTTCACAAAGAATAATGCAACTATAAACCCCTTTAGGGTATGAATGTGTGATGCCATGCGGCATGATGAATGATGAGTTTGATTGAGCTTTGTCTCATGATTGAATGATGAGTATGATGATATGATATAGATATGACGAACTATTAGTTGAAAGTTTCTGATTGGCATTTTGGGGAAGCTTCGGTCTAGCCGTTATGCCGCTGAATTTCCACTAAAATTATGAACTTAGTCATATCATTGCATGTGTCTAGTCAAAGAAGAACTATGCATGTAAAATATAATGATAAGAAATGAAAGAATGGGGCATGATCCCTCGATCACTTCCGAGAAGTGAGAGACGGCGATCTGCAAGGAGCCTCTATGAGGGAGGCAAGGGTGTTATGCAGAACCCTCCAACTTAGAGGTAACCAATATCGGCCTAGTCTGATTTGGTTAGTACTGCGTGACAATGGTCACGGAATGAGCTCATGTCCAAAAGCAGTCTATTTCAAAGGACAAGTAAAAGAATGTTAAGCACATGCTAATAATGAAAGTCAAAGTAGGACCATGGTCAAGTTAATGAGTTGCATAGCCATGCATATTATTATATTCCATATGTGCATTATGAATGTATGTTATGTATATTAGCATGTATGCCTATGTATGGCACTATGGATATGATGATTAAGTTAAAAGAAACCCACTTCGGGATTTACGTTTTCTGAAACCATTAAAATTGAACTTATATCTATCCACTGTTTTTATAATTAAACCCGAAGTGGCTGGGACGATGACAATGACACTGTGTTTGTCTAGTCGCGATCCTACTGAGAAATTTAGTGTTTCTCATTCCTACGTTTTCCTGTGTCATCTTCAAAGGATGTCGACATCAAGCACGATGGTGATCTACATTGAGTTCTCGGCGCGGTGTTGGCACTTTGCCCCGGTGCTAATCGCCTCCATGCTGTCGGCGAGCGCAGTGATGAAGGTCTACATCTTCCATGACCGCCAAATTCAGACTCCCGTGATGAGCCTATTTTTCCGACCGCATTAGCTATTTGGCGAGGTTACTATGGATGACATCCGCCCCTATTTTCAGCCACCGAGATACCCCATCGCTGATGACGAGACTGACTCGGATACCCACTTGACTTCGACTGTTTCACTGGATTTCGATCCTTCAGAGCCATCTTATCCAAACTACCATGTGGAGACCGATCCGTCTGAGTCCCTCTATCTGACTCATTCTGGGGGATCTCACTATTCGGGTTCGTCGCAGCCTTCGGTGATTCGTCTATCTTCTGATTCTTCTGCTTTGTTTGCTGGCCCAGCTTTACCCCCGGGTCATGGGCGTGGGTTCATTCATACCCGCGCTGTGCCCCGTGGGTAAGGACATGGTCGAGGAGGGGGACGTGGTGGTGCTTCTCCCGGTGGATATGGGAACAGTTTCCTCTTGCCTGATGCTTGATGTGACGATTGCATGCGGAGCCAACCACGAGGATAGCCCTTTTTGGTTGTAGTTATAGGGTTATCATTCTGTTATATGGCATGCTAGGTAGTAGGGTTTTCTGATGTATTTCCTTTTATTATGTATTTGGTAGGTTTCTTGTACAGGGCCGACGATAGATATCGGACCCATTATTATCTTATGTATGACTCTAGTATGACTATTATAATATTATTATGGATGGCCATGAATGAATGTTATCTTTATCTAAGATTATGGTTATTCTTATGGTTTCTATGTATGTTAATATGATGTATGAATGAGATAGCGATGTTGTTTTTACACGTGCACGATGCGCTCATGGCTCTCGATTTCAAAAATGGTTCACTCATCTTGTTAGAAAAAAAAAATTACCCTTATTTTCGTTAAAAAGTAATTTCTAAAAGGTAATGTTAGTTCCGCAAGCAAAAGTAACAAGTAGTAATTTCACAATATGACTTAAGCATAGAATGGAACTATTAGGGTGTTACACTTATAACTTAAGGTCTACCCACTCGAATGAAACAAAACTTATTGCAAATTAAAGCTAGTTCTGCTAGCTTTAAAATGATATAAGATTCATACAAATCCAATAAGATTTCTATTTTTTGAGAATTTTTACTTGATAGACCCTAATTTTGCCTGACAGCAGAGTAGACCTACGTTAATCCTCAATAACTTGAGCTATACTTATCAAAACTTAATAAGACCAAGGAGAATAAAAACTAGACAAATAATCCTTCAACATAGCAAAAAGTTATATTTAAATAAATTAAATAGAAATTATGGCATAAAATACAAAATAGGATAAAATTGAAGGTTGTAGTCAAACTTGCTAAAATTGAAGTTTAGCTACCTTAATGTAGGAGTGAGTTGCAATTCAAGTTTGAATATTGAGAATCTATGATAATGCTGGAAGATCAGTGTACTATATTAGATCTACTACTGTGACTAACTATCTGTTTAAATAGCACTATTCATGGGGAAATGGATCTAGTCTGTTATGCTGCTAAAATTCCGGTAGAAATATGTGAAGTATATGCTTATAAATATTTATATGTTGTGCACAATGATATGTTAAGCATGCAAGAATGATATAAGTATGGTATGAAGTATATGGATAAATTCATATAGCATATGCATACATGATCATGTCCAAGAGAGATTGGAAAGAAATTTTAAGAACTTGTAAGAGAGATTACCAAGCCTCTACCTCATAGTGGGCTAGGGCGGTATTGTCAAAGACTTGGGCCAACCCCTGAACAGAATTAAGAGGAATAGATCGGTGTGAGGGTTGGGGAAAGTAAACTCGTCACTCATGTATAAGTTCGAGCTCGGACCTAACAAGCAGGTTATTACCCAAAGGTGAAAGAGGCCATTCACCTCCAGGGGACCAAATACAAAGGAGCAAGATCAAGTTGTAAATTAAAGAAAGAGATAAGTAAAGTAAGGTGCACTCACATGAAGTCTAGTACAAGCATCTGCATATGCATATTTAATTATCTTATTAGGCTGAAATGTTATTATGATTCTTATTGAAGTATATTATATTATTCTTGTTGCTATGTCTGCCATAGAATATGCCAAGTGGTTGTTAAAATATAGCCCATTTCAAGAACAATGTTTTCAACTTAAAATTAAACCACTACTTATGTGTATGCGCTCACATTTTCATAATAAACCGAAGCAGCTGAAATGTTTATGATGACACCTTGTATGATTAGTGATTTGAGTTTACCTATTGAAAACCTGAGGTTCTCACTACCTGCTTGTGTGCTTTTCTATAAACATTCTAGTACCTAAGCTGGGGTTCAAGTGTAAGGTAGAGTCTCAGGGCATTCATTGTGCAAAAGCCAAGCATGAGTCAATCTGGGAGACTATTGAGGCTAGCTGACAACCAGTGGAAGCGACAACTGCAGTTTTGAAATTAGTTCTGCATATAATGTTAGTTACAATTGCTTTTAAATTGTAATTATTTTATTTTACATGCATCAAAGATTTGAAAGCTAAGAACCATTATTCAAAAATAAAGTATATAGTTAAAGGGCCATATATTATATTTTCCTCATTTTGGATATTTCATAGCACAGTAGCAACCTCTCAGTATGACTCCAAGACTCGAGCATCACTTATATGATAAAGGGTGTTACAAAGATCACTACCAAGGGTGAAAGTGGCATCTTCTTTAGAGAGAAAGATGAAGAAGATGATGGCTCCTCCAAGGGTGCTGGTGGCAGTTTTGAATGGAGAGGAAGAGAGCTCTTGAGTTCTTGAAGAAATGGAGTTTGGAATGTTTGATTCTTGTTTTCAAAGACCAAAAGATTTAATCTTTGAAGGGCTTAGTGAAGAAGGTTTGGTTATGGTGGCGAAGAATGATAAAGAAGATGATGAAGAAGGAGAAGAAAGTGTTGAGCGAAGTTGAACAATTTGGGAGGCTTAGAGAGAGAATGAAAATTTCAAAATGAAAATGAGTGTATGTGTGTGTATTTGTGCATGAGTTGGCCGTATGTTTCTAGTGGGTGGGGTGGAGATATTTTGCTTGCTTTTGTGCTAATTAAGGATTAAGATGACAAATTGTATGATGAAAGAGACAAAGTGTGGTCAACTCTTGCAAAAAGCAACTTTGTCTCATACTTTATACTTTAATAACATCATCAAATGCTTTATTGTCTAGTTGACTAAATTTCAATTTTAATGATATGATTAAGTGCTCGTACAACATAATTAACTTGATTAAGGGAAGATTAGTGATCAACTCATGTGACCATGATTAACAAAAATTAAACCTTTGATTAAGCTTAATTATCCTTAATTAAACTTGATTAAGCTAATTATTAGTGATTAGTGCTTAATTAAGCTATTAAGAGTTTGATTTTCTTAATTAGGGATTGTGTAATCTTAATTAAGCATTCCCTTAACTTTTCTCTTCAAAATTATCTTATAAATTCTTTAATTAAACCTTAACCCTTTAATTTCTCATTAAATGTCAATTACTCAGGATTACTAAGGTAATTTAGCATGAAAGAAAATTGAGGATATTGCAAGTTTTGAGTTCAATGTGAGTTTTAAAGTGTAGCATAAGTATGCACAACATAGATGCACCATCACATCTTAGCCTCTAGATAACAAGACGTGCTACACACCTTGTGAAACATGGTGCATACGAGCTGTTTCCTATTTGTTGCTGAGTATATATTTCATCGAGAATATTTGTTGTACTTGTAAAGGCTAAAAATCTAGTCTGTCCAATTAGCCATTATACCACATCCACGGTGTGGGGAGGGATTCTCATTAGTGAGAAAGTAGTTCACAGCAAGTTGATCAAGTATCACCATTACTATCAAAATTTATTAAAATATGAAGATAAAAATTAACAAATAATGGAGGAAAGATTAAAAAAAAATTATTGGTTATAAATGATAAAGCTTATTAAAATTATTAAATAAAATCCTTATTGTATTGTTTTGGGTTTATTAAAAATTATGTAAATATTAGAGTTTAGTTTACCCATTGCAATCTATTAGAACTCAAGCTAATAAACCCTTAAATTTCTACTCAAAGTCCCAAGAACAATACTCATCCACCAATTTTGAGGTAGCAAAACTCTTGGGACTATGGAGTTTAGCATGAAAGAGCAAAAGTAAGCCCAAGAATGCAAAGAATAGGCACAAATTAGAACAAAAGTTGTGGCATTGCAAAATGAACAAAAGAAATGAAAAAAGAGCTAAGAGTATTTTTCACAACAAACAATCAAAAAAAAGAGAAAGGAGCGGCCTTTTATGCATCAAGACTATCCCCCCTTCCTTTTCTTTCTCCTTATCCAACCCAACCCTCCTTTTCATTTCTTCATTCCTTTTCTTCTCCTTATCTATCCAACCATCAAGCTCCATTTTTGTTTCATTTTATTATCAAATCCGCACATTAGCTTCTAAGAGTTGAGTTAAGTCTTTATACTTAAACTTTCTTCTTATGGGTAAACATTAAGGTTTTTCTCAAGGCTCATGAATTGTAGAAATAGTGGATGAGTAAATGTTCTGAGTTTTGACTAGAGATCTAGTGACTTAAGAGCTTGAGTACGAGTAGGTTATAATGGGTAAGCCAAACTTTGATTTTCACTCATTTTCTTTGGAATCCTAAACTTTACAATTTGGGGGGATTTGGTTAATAAGCTTATCAATCGTTAATATAAGCTTATCAATCGTTAATTTATTTTCAAAGAAATTATCTAAGCTTGTCAAAATAATTGTTTTTGGTCAAAATCTTTGGATACTATGTCAATTATTCCTCCCAAATAGGGATGATCACAGTTTGGTTGGCTTTAATTTTGAGATAAAAACTCAATCGATTAGAACAATAAACCTTACTTCAGTTTGGCTTGCTTCAGTTTGATTATATTTGAAAAATTGAACCAAACCAAACTGAATTAAATCGAATTGGATTGATTTGGTTTTCAATTTTTTATTAGAAGTTTTATAAAATATATAAAAAAATAACTTTTAACTTTCTTAAATATGATTAATCATTAGTTTTTTAATAAATTCATACAATTATACAAAATCTAAATTAATTATTAAAATTTTACTAATCTGATACTAATAATAAAATATTTGAATAAAAATCATCTACGTTTATATAAATATAGATATGGATAAGTATATATATATATAATATATTATTGATTCGGTTTGGTTTGATTCGATTCTAGAAACTAAAACCGAAAAGTGAACCAAGCCAATCGGTGTTGATTGGTTTTTGATGTTTTTGGATCAATTTTCGGTTTTAATTTGGTTTAGATCTGTTTTGAATACCCTTATTCCCAAAGCTGTTGGAGAGCAATTAAGTTGATTCTTTGGAGTTATGAGTGGATTTTCTACTTAGTGGCATTGTTTAAAAATTTTAATTTCATGGGAGAAGCTAATTTATCAAAACCAATGATTTTATTTTATGTTATTTCATTTATTTAGTTAGTTATTTTCTTTAATTATTTTCCTTCTCACGATGACAATTAAATTAAGACTTTGATGCCTGGTTTGACATTGCGATTAGTTTTCTTTATCATTTTTATAACTTCTGATTTTATCATATCTTATTTCATTACATGCTAGTATGATTTAAAGAGTTATTATCTACAAGAATTGAATCTTATTGTTGTTAATTTAGCATTGTGTTTTACTATAAGATTATGTTGAGAAAATCAAGATGGTTTCAAGTTAGAACATAGTTCAACATTAGCAAAAAGATATAATAACCTATGTGTATATAGTATATTTAGTTGAGATACATGGTGAGCAAACCCTGACTATGAGATAGTGTCGAGTGAGGCAAGGGCCTTGGCATTAGATAAGATGAGATTTGTGAATGGCTTGATATTACTCCCTGCTTGAGTTCGTTCTTTCTTATATAACTTTCATGGAGTATTTGATTATTTGATAAATTATTTGATTTTGAATGACTTTTTATTTATGAAGATTTTTGGGAAGGCATTATGAAAATTATTTGGGCAGTCTGCTGACAAGGATGAGGATGTTATCAATGCATTGGTAAAAAATCATGAGTATAAAGAGAAGGATTCTGAACATATGAAGACTAGAGGCAAAAAGGGAAGCAAAAAGAATAGCTTGTGTTAGCCTAAGCCTAGATGTTTAGTTCACGCTATTTCATTTTGAGCCTGTTCTTTATGTATAGGCTTCATTTGTAGCTCCCCTTTTTTGGCATTAGTGTTGTTTTTTATAGGACCTTTTTCCTTTTGAGGCATTTTGTTATAATAATTGGGCCATTCGATTCGAATGTCGAGCCTTGAATTAATTATCAAAAAACAAAAAGATTATTGAGAAGGCAAGAATTAGATGAACCATTAACTTTATTGAGTATTTTTTAGATTGTATAATTGTTAAGTTACTTCTGATTAATTATTTTAAATGCTTGTGTGTTTATTTATTTCTTCTTGCTATTCACTTTGTTTGGATGCCCTTACCAAGCCTACATGAATTACCCTATTCCTTTCCTCCAGATTATATAAGTTTATGGGATTTGTTGCTTTGCCCAAAAGTTATCTTTTGGTAAGTCTCTGTTGCTAGAAAATGCTCATGTTTTATTTGACTCTAGTATTTTTTAGCTGTAAAACAATATAGTTTTTTTTTTCTTTGAACTGTGCATATGACTATAGAGTTTACATATGCTTTTTTTGTATAAATGCTCCCTTTGGTATTGTGATTGGTATTGGAAACACTCTAACTAGGGATTCTCGATAATTGTATATTTTATGGAACATGTTTATTTAATTTGTGAATTGCCCCCTTTTTAGGGAAGATTTTGCCGATTTGTTGGTGGCTACATGACTAAGTTATTAACATACTTTCTTAAGGAATTTTATTCTTAGGCTAGCTAGACTAAGTGAGCTTAGACGTAGTATTAGCTTGTGAGCTGGAGATGGCCTAGCTAGGTCTGGGTTGTGACAAAAATAGCGCTTTGGTTATGAAGTAAGAAGAAGAAGAAGAAAAAAAAAAAAAAGAATAAAGAGGAAGGTTGAATATAGAGAAGAGTGAAGTAGAGTGGGACAGATATGTTGCCTATACCTCAAAGGGAGAAAAAAATCTAACCGTAAAATGTTTTTAGACTTTAGTAATTAGGTCATTTTTTTTCTTTCATTCGAGACCTACACAAATTATTACCAAGTGTCGAATGCTCAAATTTATGCCACTATTTGACTACCATGAGGATAAAATCTCAGAGAAAGGTAAAAATTTATATTTCTTGCTTAAATTCGATGGTCGAAATCAAGCCAAACCAATAACAATCAGATTTGTTTGGTTTAGATTTGGTGAAAAAAATTCAAAAATTAAACCAAACAAATTCAATTGAATTTTTCTTTTAACCGAAGTAGGGAATAATCGAACACTCGTACCAATGATTGATTCCATATTCTTTCCAACATTCAAAGCAAAATTTCCCACCTCTTTCATCTTGGGTCACAATTACAATGGTTTATAGATATACTAAATTGTGTTGTGCCATGACCCATGAGCAATTACAGTCCTCAATTTTTCTATAATTTCATAAGGTTTTCTGTGTGTGTGTGTGTGTATATATATATATATATATATATATATATATATATATATATATATATATATATATATATATATATATATATAGATTTGATTCCTCTACTGAATTATTTTCTTTCTGCGTTGCTTGAGAATTAGGTAAGAGATACATACACTTTGATAAGCATATAAAATTGCTTTATTGAGGATGGGAACTAAAATATAGTCCCTGATTGTCCTTGGCAGCTTCGTAGAAAATAAAGTACAACATGGAATCATGGGACATGATTCTTATGACTAATAGTCCAATGCTTCACACTAGCACTACAATAACACCAAGAATTACTACTAGGATTCTAGAAATGTTGCTTGATCGGGAAAATCATAAATTCTTTTGCTGTTGATGCCAGTTGGTCAATTGAACTTCAGGTTTCCCAGCCTACGAGTGAAAGAAGACAATTAGTTTGGGAAAAGCAAATAAAATGTTGTTTTTGGAGTTAGCACATATAATTAAGCAGTGCAACAGCCACTTGTGCTTTCTGGTTGAAAGATGATTCTTTGTGGAATTTAATGTGTGTTTTGCCTGGCATACATACATAGGCTATTTGTACATAGAGAATCAGAGATTGATTGCATTTGTTTAATTAATATGCAGCATGTGGGAATATGTAGGTACCAATTTTGTGCTAGTTACTAATAGATAAAGTTCTTAGAATATACTACCTTTTCTCCTCATCAGACCCACCACTTTTCTTGTATTTTGGAAATGGCACTTGCCCTGATTCAATGCTCCTAACATCCTGGAGGAGGAGTTCATAGTGCCTCTTCACTTCCTCCGGAGTTTTTCCACCGACAGCCCGAGCAACATCGTACCAACGGTCAGGGGTGTCCTTGTCATAAACAGCTAGAGCCCTTTCAAAGGCTTTGTTGTCCTTAGCACTCCATGACCCTGAAGATGACATTGGGCTGGACGCCATTTCTTGGAGGCAAGGCAATAATTAATAACTAGGGAACACTACATTGTGATTTGAGAATCACTATGCAGAATGTTCTAAGGTTTCAAAGGCAGTGTAAATTAACTGAACTTATAGCAAAAGGTATTAAGGATTAAGAGAGTATATTGAAGAAGACTCCAAGGAAGAGCTGATATTTGCAGAAAGGTGGCGTTGTGTGCTCCTTTTATAAGCAGAACTGGAGTGTGTAAAGATGGGAGTAGTGCTAGTTGGCGTGCAGATCTTGCCAAAATGGAGTCGAATTTGAATTATTTGTCTCCCCAAGAACCACAGAACAGAGTAGGACCAAGAAGTTGAGAAGCTATGTGGGAGAATCAATATCTAAAAAGAGTGAAAATAAGTCATAGGATATATAGGACTTGCCAAAATTAACTTTCTTTTGGCTTCCTCCTCCCCCTTCCCCTACTTTTCTTGATAAATTTCTATTTACTATCTTATGTTTCCAGCTTGTGGATTCAAAAGCGGTAGAAAACTCAACACGTTGATCAATAGCTGAACACGTAAAACATGTAAAAAATACTTTAGCAGAATGAAATTTCTTTGGTTTAGCGAGCACCATGCAGATGTCACGCGGTTGAGCAAAAGGTCACGACCAAACTCTATGGATTAAACAGTAATTTTCAGTTGTGGTTTAGATCCTAACAACGTATACTTATCAGCTAGGTCAAGTAATGCCTACCTTTATTTTATTCTCTTCCTTGCACGGTCTCCAGTGGGTCCAAGCTCAACTCAGTGAATCTGCTGCAGGAAGCAAAGCTTTCATGTGTGCATTACACATCCACAATATATCTTGTTCAAAATAGTTTAATTTGCAAAGAAAATTAATTTGGGTTTTCATCATTGCAGGTGATATTGTAAGTGTAGTTTGTCCTGAGCAACATTCCAAAACTCTCTAGCTGGTCAGTTGTTTCTATACGATGATAGTGTTTCATTTAAACCCCAGTGAAACGTCAAATAGGTTACCTACTAGAGTGCTACTCTTCTAGCTGTTGGCCCCCCTCTTTTGAGCTAACTAATGGGTTTCTCATAAAGTTATTTTGATTTTGCTTACTTAGATGGCCCCAAAAAATGGTGGTTAGTTTGGCAAATGTATGCTTTGCTCCGTCCTGGCCGTCCATAACAATAACTACATAGGAGTAGGACAAGGCTACGGTCCTCATATTGGAGGATTGCATGCTTACAAAATCCTTTTTTGCAATGGTTGGTAATGAACAGTAATTGAGGGATTAATAAAAAAATTTTAGGAGATTTTTAATTATGTAATAGGAATTAAAAATTTTCTCTCTCCAACTTTTTTTATCTCTCAAGCATGAAGTGAGAGAAAATTTTGGAGATGGAATGGGGATCAATATTCAATTTTTTTTGGGGATTTATAGTTTTACAATTGTACAATGGGAAATTTATAAATAAGTTTGTACTCTAGTATGTATTCAAGTATTTTTTGAATCAAAAATCCCACTCTTCAACTAAAAATCTAACAGGTTTTATATATGAATCCCCGGTTGACCAAATGATATGATACAAAAGTTGGAGAGAGAATAATTAAAAGTTAGAGAGAGAATATTTTTTTACTCCTCATTATATAACTAAGAGTAAAATATACTTAACTCCCTTAAGATATTAGGAAATAACACTTTACTTCATTAGTTTAGAAAATATATACTTCACCCCAATTTACTAAAACCCACTTAACATTTGTTGGAATATTCTACTAGAATATTCTTGTGTACGATTGTAAATCTCATCTTAAGCAATTAAACAAAGAGAGAAAGAGAATCTATTCTACTAAACTCAGCAAATCTATTCGTACATCAAAATAATAAAAGGAAAACTCCATATATTACAACAAAAGCACAAAGAGAAAGAATAATAACAAAAGGACAATGTGAAGGAACAATTTCATATGTTATAAACTGTCAACAGGGACATTAAAAGTATTATGTTGCACTAAACACAAAAATAGCAAAAAGAAGTGGCATATAAATAGTGGCATATGATTGAGAATTGTGCTGCAGTGAATACTTCTTTTCTTAAGTAGCATATGATTGAGTATTGGAGTTGAATAAAGTAATTTATGCAACTCTACCAATGATTATTGCCTGAAATTGTAATAGTTTTTTTACTTTAACATTACTAACATTTATTTACAAACACTACCAAAAACAAGTGGAAAACTAATGAACATTACCAACGACAAAAAATCTGTCAATATTACCAATGACAATTCTAATGGAGAATGAACTAATATGGATTTTAGATTCAAATTAATATATTCGTCAGTAATGTCATCGGTAATATTTGGCGCCACTTGGCGCTAATAATTACCAACAATATTATTGACAAATATGTTGATGCTAATCTTATTAAATTATTTCACAACATTACCAGCAACTAGGTTGTCAATATCTATTTTTTTATATATATATTTTTAAGGATAATTACTTACTGATGATACCACCATTGATACATTTCTTATTTAATTTATTCTTTTCTTGAATAAAATTTATAGATGGTGTTCCATCAGTAAATTCGTTATTTAATTTAAGTTTTCCCAGAGTAATTATTACCGATGGATATATCATCGATAATTGTAAAATTTTTAAAAATTTTTAATTAAAATTACCAACGATAATGTTGTTGGTAACTTCGCGCCAATGAGCACCATTTGTTTTGCCAAAATCATTCACTTACCGATGGCATCGAGTGAATATCTATTAATAATGGCTTTAAGTGAAATGATGCATTTCACTTTTAATTTACCGATAGATTTCTCGTAGGTAATGGGTGAATATCACTTCGCAAAGAAGCTTCTTCTTCCCTATTTCTCCATTTCATTTTTTTCTCTTCCCTCTTTCTCTTCGCCAACACCACTTCGATTACCCTTCAATTCACAATCATCGAAGCCCCATTACCGTCGCTGAACACCACCATTGTGTTCCAAGTATTTTCTAGAACATTTTATTCGATTTCTTTTTTTGATTTGGCCTTTTTTTTTTTTTCATTCCTTGTCTTTACTCAATGTTGTCACCTAAGAAGTTAATGTTAACTAAATGTGTTTCTTATTTTGTTTATTAGGGAGCACATTTGGAGCATCTCTTTCGACTAGTTGCATTAAGCTTGCTAGTAAGTACAATATTAATTTTACTTTTGTAATAAAGTTAGAGGTTAGAGACTAATAATTTACAAGATAGAGTTGTAGGAGAATAATAAGATTCCATAACTAGGGAAATGCTTAACATTTCTTTCTGATTGTTTGAATTGTGTGTTGTGTTTGAATAATCAATTTTGGTGGAGGCTCCCAATTTAATGCTTGTTGTGTCTGAATGATTAATTTTGGTGGAGGCTCCTAATTTAATGCGAGATGCTGCTCAATTTTTTTAAAATAATTTATTATTTAAATTTGTTACTTAATTTGTTATTGATTGAGTTGTTGTAAATTAAAACTTGTTACTTAAAATTTAAAAATTTTATAATTAGTCTTCTATTTAATAATTAGTTGTATATATGGTATTTTTTTTCTAATTTTTTGATTGGTGACTTGTATATTGAATCAATATGTTTGTATTTCAGATATGATAGGTAAGGGCAAAGGCAAGCCTAAGAAGGATGGCCCACATTATTCCTCCACCCAATAGTCTACCTCTACTACTTCCTCCACGAACGACGGGTTGACATGCCACCATCACCCCCTAGCAACATACCCAAGAGTTCGTCATGATACCGATCACTGGGTTGGTCGAACAACAGTCGACTCCTCAACCCCAGCCTCAAAGTTAGCCCCTACTACAGCCTCAACCCCAACTCTTCGGTAACCTGACATCTACCCCTTACACAGGCTGCACCCAAGAGCAAAGCAGGCAATGTAACACCCTAATAAACCCATACTATGCTTAAATCATATTATGGCATTTTATTAGTTGTTACTTATGCTCGCAGAAAAGTAAACTTCGCTTTTTTAAATTAAGTTATGTGGAAAATACTGTAAATTTTATTTTGAAATACATCGTCAATTTACAACATTTTGGAAAGTAAAGCCTTGAGCAATAAGATAGATATAAATGAGCGTGACGCATGAGAGTCAGAAACATAAGTGGAATAAAAGCAATAAAAGATACATAATACATAGAAATTCTCACATTCCCATACCACATAAATATGATTCATAATATCCATCATTACATAAAGCTACTCATAATTAAGTCATCATTACATACTAAATGCAAATTAACACAGCAAGCTTTAAAGCAAAAGAGATACAAGAGGAAACAGGAATCTCAGAAATCTATGTGCTTGGGCTCCACACCAAATCCTAAGATCAGTCTCCAATAATGAACCCTCTGATCTACTCATGTCGCAGTCCAAAGATGCAGCTCCTCCTAGCTCCTTACTCTCTGGGGACATGAGGCATGCGTATGATGAGGGGATGCCTGCAAATCACCCCAATTCGACGAATGCCGTGACTTGGGCTAGCCTAATTCGGGTCACAGCTGGCTGTAGAGGACCGCTCCTCGAAAGGATCCTCCTCCGAAGAATCCGGATGATACTCAGGGTATGGCGGTGAAGTGGCTGCGACACAAGGGGTGGCTGTGGAGCTCAGCTCAATCACAGGAATCGCCGGTTGAGGCAGGGGTTCGGTTGCAGGCAGCTCCAGAGATATCTGTAACACCCTCCTAAGCACAGTACTATGCTTAAGTCATAGTACTACGCCCTGGAGCTGTTACTGTTACCTGAGCGGACCTTGTCTGACAGCATCTTTAGCCGTCTTCGGAAACTTCTACAATTATCTGGAGACAACATGGAAATAGGAGTGAGAATTATAAAATTCTCAGTAGGATTCTCTAATTTTTATACATAGTGTCATCATGGTCGTCTCCAGTTTGCTTCGGTTTATTTTGAAAAATAAGAACATGCTGCACAAACTGTTAAATTTTACATTTCGAAAAATGTCTTATCCGAAGCAAAGTTCATTTTAATCATACACTGGTCCTTTGGGGAAATGTACACAAGATTAATTCATGAATAATACTCTGGATAATAAGTTCAACATATAAAACACATATAGCATTAGTCTAATGGGAATATCACATCTATATCTCACTTAACTTGCACTAGAATTCATACATATACATAAAGTTTTTCTTTTCTTTCATTCGGCACACCTAGGCATTACATGTTGCCGTCCCTAGGGTGCTTGGATCTGTCTACACTTGAGCGTTACGTATCGCCGTCCTCAAGTGCAACATCATACCATATTCCAGAGTATGATCGCCATGTCATACCCCATCAGAGCGTGATCGCCATGTCACGTTCCTTGGGAATATAGTATCTTCATTCGGTACTTACACTAGCTGGGTCATGCCATGCCTCATGTAAGTCCTACCCCTATACTCACACTAGCTGGGTCGATGCCATGCCTCATGTGATTGGGGTGCTTGCATATACTTTAATCTTTAGTCTTTAGTCTTTTACTTGGCACACCTAGGCGTTACGTATCGCCGTCCCTAGGGTGCATTTATCGCCTTGGGTAGCCTGGCCTTGGAGTGAGCTCGTCAGCATCACCCGTGACCGTCGTCACACCGACTCACCCGCAAGGGGATTCACGTGCCTCTAGTCTTGGAGGGATCGATTCTGGTCACGTGCCTCTAGTTGAAGGGATCGATTCTGGTCACGTGCCTCAAAATTGAGGGATCTCATCTGACCACGTGCCTTCAACATAGAGGGATCTCATCTGACCACGTGCCTCCAAGGTAGAGGGTAGCTGCCTTCACAGGGAGGGATTCAAGTGCAACTGCCTCCAAGTGAAGGGATTCATATATTTATCATTTAACTACCTTCACAGGGAGGGATTCAAGTGCAACTGCCTCCAAGTGAAGGGATTCATATTTTTATCATTTAACTGCCTTCACAGGGAGGGATTCAAGTGCAACTGCCTCCAAGTGAAGGGATTCATATTTTTATCATTTAACTGCCTTCACAGGGAGGGATTCAAGTGCAACTGCCTCCAAGTGAAGGGATTCACATTCAATATATTCATATTCTTTCATTCTCAAACATATTCAAGCATAGTCATACATGTGCTACATCCCTTACCCTCACATACCTCATAACATAATTATGTCATTCTTGCATATAGGATTTCTATATACCCAGATATATTTCAATTCATCCTTACATCTAAACATTCGTAACTTCTTAGACTTACGCCAGTAGATCCTAAGATAACGGATCAGGTCCGTTTCCCCATGAATAGTGCCAGCTCTCACAGACAGTTCAGTCATAGCACGTAAATCAACTTAACACATATATATCAAAGTCAAACTGGCAATCCTCAACTCAAACCTTATAGGTTTCACTAATATTTGTAAAATTATCATTCTGGCCATCCTGCCAATTCTATTCGGTTCTGCCCGAATCTTGTATAATCCACCTTTATCTCTATTCAACTCATTTGGATCTGAAAATTGGATATATCATAGCTCTATATGTCTACTTTCTAACCTCTTTGGTCCCATGTCATTCTGATGTATATCGATCAAGATATTCAACTTTTACTTCAGCCTGTTCAGCCACTAGCCCGAATTATACTCCTGGGAATATAAATTCACTAAAAATCGAATCTAAGCTCAAATCTTACGAAATTGGTCTCATATCAAAGCTAACAGGACAACCTTTCATTTGCCACAAGTTTCACTCCATTTGCTTAAGTACACCTCGAGATATAAGTCCCGAAAGTTGACCTTCCTGAACTACTCCGTTTTGGCCTAGATTGGACATAGGACAACTTCCTCGAATCACTGGGAACAATTGGGACCATAACAAACTCGGAATCTTATATTGGGGTGTTCCTCTGTGTGTAAGCTTTCTAACAAAACTGGTTTCACTCAATTTGGAGTTGTATAGGGTGAGTTATACCCTCCTCATGTCACCCTGCCCGGATGAACATTCTAAACCCTAGGTCAAACTTCAAAAATCCGTATCTCCCTCAATACTAATCCAATAACCTTATATGATATATCTATGGAAAGCCCTGAATGTCTACTTTCATCTAAAAATGGTTCCATCGGATTTGACCGATTGTAGGCGGCGCCGTACACTCCGTCGTACGGACTGCCGTGGACTCCCTCACCAAGACAGCATCTCACTTCTCCACTCCTTCTAATCTTCTCCTTCTAATCATAATTCTGACTCAAAGTCTTCTATTAATTCAATCATAAATCCATCCAATACATCCAATAGTTCATCAAATACATAAAGAATAGCACAATCTCATGCAATCATAGTGTAAGGAATTCAAGAATAGAGCAGAATCCTACCTCTTTGGAGTGTGATCTTGCTGAATTTGAATTGGAGCTGAAGGAAGCCTTGACAAAGCTTGGAGGTTTGAGAGAGTAGATTGAGAGAGGAAGGGAGCTGAAGTGAGCAACGTAAGAATGATGAGCTGAAGAGGCAGGAGGAGGATACATATATATAGACAAAGCTTTGAAGTGGTAGTTAGAATAAGTGGCTTTGATTGGATGAAATTTTGTGGGCAAGGTCCGGCCATGTCTCTCCCTTTTGTGTTAAAATTGCTCTCCACGTCGTCCCAAAATGGAGATACGCTCCTGTTCTATCTGAAATCGGATCTCGTCCCCATTACACCTTAAGTCGGAACTCGTGTATCCCAATTGAGACTTAAGTCGTATGTCGTAACTCGTCCTATCTGTGAGGAAATCTTGTATCAAGGTCGGAGGTCAGAACTCGTGTAACTGGCAATCTTATATTCTCGGAACTCCCCATTTGAACCAGGAAATGCCAATGCTGGTTGTTAAATCGTATACCGGAACTCATGTACTTGGATATCGTATCAAGGATCCGAACTCGTGTCCATCCCAATTGAGTTCAACACTAAGGTCGGAACTCGTTATATTAAACTTGGAGTTCGGTATTTGCACCATTGTGTTAAACCATAACTTCTGAGATCGGAAACCATGCATACTATTTTGAACCTTGTTGTCTTAGGTCGGAACTCACGTACATCCTGCTGGAAACTTGAACATAAGTTATGAGATCGGAAGTCGGGGACATTTGCTTTAAGACATGAAGCCGGATACCGGTGAATCACGTTCATGTTGTTTGGACTCGAAGGTTAAACTCGTAAGTCGTTGGAAATAATCCATACGAAGTCGGAAGTCGTACAAGGCATGAAGTCGAGAATTGGGCAAGAATTAACTCGGAACTCGGAAAGAATACTCTTATCTGTGTTTTAAAGACGAAGTCGGAAATCGGAAGGAATCAGTCCTGAGGGCGAAGCCGAACTCGGAAATCGGGATGTCACAATATCGACTCCATCTCAATATCCAGCAACGGCTCAAGCGGGAAATCCCAAGGACCCAGCGGCTGTCTAGGGTAGGTGGCAGGAATGTCAACTAGGGCAAGCGGAGCGTTGGGCCCCACATCCTCATGTATACGACCAGGGTAAAAGTAGGTGTGCACCATCATGGTGGTCATTGCCACGATGGCCTGAGCATCCTCATCAAATGTCCACTCATGATGGGGCTAATCCATGCTCCACTCCACAAAGTACGCCATCGAGATCTAGTGACGATACGGAAGAGTAACTAAGGTGAGAAAAAAGATTTCTCAGTAGGACTCGAACCCAACACAAAAGTGTTATTGACATTGTAACACCCTTCCAAGTATAGTATTATGCTTAAGTCATAGCACCACACTCAAGAGCTATTACTATTACATGAGCAGACCTTATTTCACAGCAACTTCAGCTGTCTTCGAAACCTTTCGAGCTATCTAGAGATAACATGGAGATAGGAATAAGAATTTTAAATTCTCAGTAGGATTCTCTAAATTATCACATGTAGTGTCATCATTATTATCTCCAGCTGCTTCGGTTTATTATGAAGAAGGTGATCATGCCAAATAAATTGTTCAGTTTTATAGTTTGAAAATATATTGTCCGAAGCAGAGTTCCTTTTATTCATACACTTAAGATATAAGAGTTATTATAAAATAAATTTACAACTCATATCTTAAATAATAGTTGCAGTATATTCAAATATAATAATTCCAATATAATGAAGAAATAGAATAAATCATGCACATGCAAATATGTTCACTTGAGTTCATGCAAAATACACTTGTGTTTCTTTAACTTTTTTTGACTTTCTTTCCTTGGCACACCTAGGCGTTACGTATCACCATCTCTAGGGTGCTTGTATATATTTTAATCTTTAGTCTTTACTGCCCTTGGGTAGTCTAATCTAGGAGTGAGCTCAACTCGTGACTATCGTCACACAGTACTAACCCGCAAGGGGATCCACGTGCCTCTAGGTCGGAGGAACTCAGTTGGCCATCTACCTCCAATATAGAGGGACCCAAAAGTTTTAGCTGCCTTCACAGGAAGGGACCCAATGTGCAACTGCCTCTGAGTGAAGGGATCCACATCTTTATCTTTTAACTGCCTTCACCTGGAGGGATCCAAATAACTGCCTTCAAGTGAAAGGATCTCAATATTACATAATCATATCATCATACAATATTCATCTTCATATCATAAATCTTCATAATATAAGCTATTATAATTTCATATGCTTCTGCCGAAAATTTGGCAGCATAACGGATCAGATCCGTTTCCCCATGAATAGTGCCAATTTCAATAAACAATTAGTTATAATAATAGAACAAATATAATACATTAATATTTCAAATATCGACATGGAATTGCAGTATTTAGATTTTAATTGAACTCATATATGCATTAGGGTGTCAAATCCTTTAATCTTGGAAATCCTGCTCATATTCTCCAACTCTAATTGATATTGTAAATTCAGCCGTAAATTATATTTAACTCATTTAGACCTGAATTTTGGCTATATTAAAGTGTTATATGTCTAGTTTTTTATCTCTTTGGTCCTATTCCGTTTTGATATATATATCTCCAGTTATTAATATTTTACCTGGGTATGTCCTGTTTCTAGGCAGATTTGCATTCCCAAAAGTATAAATTCATTAAAAATAGAAACTTAGATGGACTCCAACAAAACTTATATCATTTTAAAGTTAATGAAATTTTTATCTCCAGAAAGTTTCATCTCATTTTACTAAGTAGAGCTCGAGTTACAAGCTACTAAAATTGGTTATTTATGGCTACCCTATTCCAACTTGATTGAGACTTAGGGCAACTTCATTAAATTACTAGAAGCTATTGGGATAAAATCTAACTCTGAAATTTTTATGGGACGTTGCTGTATGTCCTAGATTTCTAATAAAATTGGTTGCACTTGATTTGAAGTTGTGGAGAGTGACTTGTATCCCTCGAATTCCAGTCTGTTTGGAATCAAGGATAGAATTCTAGGGTTAAATTAAAAAATTCATATCTCACTCAATACTAATCCAATGCCTTATATTTTATATGGTTGAAAAGCCCCAGATGTCTAGTTTCATCTAAAAATATTTCATCAAGTTTTGGTGGCTATAGACCGTACACTCGGATAGTACGGATGCTATAAGATTTTCAAGGTTTCAACTTCTATTTTGCATCCCTTTTTGAATTCTCACCCAAGTTCTCACCCAAACTCAACATTTATACACCACTCCAGCCATAGGAATTCATATAAACACCATATATCATCAATCTAATAGAAAGAACAGAAATTCTACTCGGCCACAATAGCACCAATAATAGAAGAAATTGAAGTATTCTACCTCAAAATTAAGTTTTGAGCTTGGAAGATGGAAGCCTTTAGTGTGGGAAATTGTGCAGGATGAAGAAGTAAGAGGAAGAGGATGAAAAGGGGAAGCAATATGAAGGAGAGAGCTCAGCCCTCTTGATGCATGAAAATAAGAGGGGAAAATGAGGAACTGTGAGATTTAATGATATATAGTAGTTGGGAGTTTAGCACATGATTGGTTGTTGGGTTTGTGGTGATTGTTGAGCCACTTTTCCCCATTCTTTGGTAGCAACTTGTTGCCACTTTGGTAGGAAATGGTGGCAGAATTTCAGCCACTTATCCTATGATTTTTTATGTGTAATTCTATTTATTCGGTTTCGGCTGTTTAAAATACCGATCCTTTACCAATTTCCCTCAAATTAGTAAAACATTACTAAGTAAATTTGTTAGATTTTCTATATCTCTATTCTAATCTTCTCAAGTCTAATCTCTTTAATTAACACTTAATTAACTCCTAATCAATATTTAACTAACTTCTAATTAATTCTACATAGTCAATAAAGTCAGATAAATAGATTAACATCATAATTTAAACGTATTGTAATTCCAGACGTTATACTGAAGAATTTCTTATAGTCTTTTATATAACAATCTAAATTTTCTTTAGCTCTAGTATTTGTAATTCATCTCTAATTATTCTTATTTTTCTAATAAATTAATTAACAGTGCAAATCAATTGCACCGTTTCTTTGGAATTATTATATTTTCACTTTTTCGTAAATCCTTTAGAAATTTCTGTTTGGTCTCCGTAATTAGGGGAATTTTCATAATATTGAGCAAGTTTAGGGGCATCCCATGTCATTTCACATATGGATAACTCTGTGGCTCAATCAGTCGAGGTTTAGGTTTCTACGTTTTCACTACGTGATTTTGCTTCGTTTAAAACCTTATTCTACTAATCCTATTAATATAGGGACTTAAATGTTATTTTCTAAAAAGTTTAAGGGCAAAGTTGTAAATAATAAAAGTTTGCCCAAGGACATTTTCATCATTTCCTATTATATTATATGGGGATGTTACAGTCATTGTCCCTGCCACTTTGGTTTTATAAATGAAAACAGTGAGCATGCATGAGGTCCAATTCTTAGATTTTCGAAAACATAGATATTTGAAGCTAATTCAATTTTAACATACCCTCTAATCATTTATATCATAACAAGCATAGGAACAAATATAATTACATACAACATGCGTGGCTATGCTATGAACTTCTCTTAACTTCTTCCCTTCAAGGGTTTGGACTGAAGTCCCTTTTCTTTTCTTAACTTAGCTTTATCCTAAACCTTTTTCTTTTCATCCACTAAACATAAGTGGTAATGAGCTCATACCATGGCCATCACTACCATAAATTTTTAGTACTTACACTAGCTGGGTCATGCCATGCCTCATGTAAGCCCTATCCCCTATATTCACACTAGCTGGGTCAATGCCATGCCTCATGTGAGTCGTGGGTGAGGGAAGCTTACTTTGAATCACCTTCCTTTTTGAAGAATCACACCCTTAGTTCAATCTCTTCTTATTAAAGCTTATGATGTAAAATTATTCTAAGTCCACAATTTTTGCGGAATTTCGGCAGCATAACGACTAAACTAAGGCTTTCAAAAATTTTGCCAAACAGAGAATTCCAATATCAGATATCATTAAGCATCATATCATCAACATATCATATTCATATCATCATCATTCATCATCATCATATCATATCCTCATCATCATTATCATATCATCATCATCATCATGATCATCATCATATCATTGTCATCATATTGACACATAGAGACATATATATCACACAAAGTCTTATGAGCTTAGCTTAGTAAACTTGGATACAAGCTTTTAATTGATTTGCTTCATGTGTTGATTCTTTTATTAGGCATAGAATCAATTTCATCTATTATTCTTTTTTATAAATTTTAAGTTGAGTTATGAAGTTTTCCAATATCTTAATTTGGGGGTCTTGATGTCTTCAAGTTTGTTTCTCATTATCATTTAAACTAACCTTAACCAGATTTACTTTTATAGTGGAGTAGTAAATTTAAAAATTCGTCATAATTTCATTTTTTACTCTTTTGATTTAAATTTTGGTATGATTATACTTCTCTGAGTCTATTTTAAAATAAAAGAAACTGCACTCAAAAATTCATTTTGTAACTTGAAATATGCACATTTTTATCTATCTATCTAGCTTTTAAGTTTATTCTTAGTATTGTGACTTTTAAACTTTACTGGGAGTTCCTCACAAAGAATTTGGCAAAACTGTTTTACGGGAATGTTTCTCTATATCTCAGCTTTCTAACAAACTTGGTCACACTAAAAATTGTTTTGTATAACTTGAGTTATTAAGATTTTATTACATATTGCCCAAACAAAAACACATCTAGGGACAACACATTTTGAAAATTCATATCTCTCTCGTTTTAAAGCCAAAGCTTACGTATTTTATATGTATAAAAAGCTCTATGAGTCTATTTTCATTTAAAATTTGTTTTGTTGTATTTGGATTATATTGAAAGAGTTATTAGTCATGCCATATAGACTGCCAAAATTTTCCAGCTTCAACAGTTTTGATTTCAATGTGTTTTCTTGTAAAAACATTAAGTCTTTTCCTCAAGTGACCACTTTTCTCTTCCAAACCACTTTTATACTTTGAGATCTTGATAAAAATCAATATTTTCAGTTCTAAAAAGTTTGGTTAAAAATAAAAATAAATGCATAGCAAGTTATTTCCAAGTAAAGAGCAAAACTCACAAACAACTTCTTATAATAAGAGCATGGCCATGAAGCCTTTAGAGCAAACTGTAAAACCACCTAGCTATGGAGAGCTTAGAAGTTCTAGAGTTTGAAAAACATAGAAGAAAGAGGGGTTACAATCACTACCACAAAGATCCTCTTGAAAGCTTGAAGGCAAAGAAAGGTGTTGGAGATGGCCTCCTTCTTCTTAAGCTGGATAATGGGGCTAAGTGAGTGTTTATTTTGCTTCCTCAAGAACCAAAGAGGGTGGTCCTTGAAAGGCTTGTGAGAATGGTGAAAGGAAAAAGGGTTGGATAGGTTGTGAAAGTGAGAAGAAGAATAAGAGAAATTGGAAGAGTAGAAGAGTTAGAATGAGACTTAAAGAGAAGTGAGAGCTTAGGCTTGTAGTGAAAGGATGAAAATCACAAATTAGGGAGTGAGGGGCTGTTTTGGGGTGCAAAAATGGGGTCAGGGGGCTGATGTGTTTTGCTTCTCCAATAAGCAAGAGGAAGTAAGTGAGTTTAGCTTCTTTTTCAAACAAGAAAACTAGGAACCATGGGGTAAAAAGGTGGGTTTGTGTTTCCTTTGTATCTTGGTGCATGCTATGGACTATTTTGTGTTTTCACAAGTGGTTAAAGGCAAGGACCCCTCTTGAGGTTGGCTTGATTGAATAAGATCACTCCATGTGGCGTAATCCTAATGGAGGAAAGACTTCTCTTGCCTTGACTAAAGAGATACTACTACCATAGACCCTTAGTCTAAGAGTGCATGATTAAGAAGCAATGGATGGTTGGATTTGCTCTTGTCCTTGGCTGAATTTTGGTGCATCAATTAGGAGAAATTTTTAAATTTTCAAAGCTATTAGAATTACCTAAGTTGGTAATCAATTTGATTAGTTAAATTGCTCTTTAACCGATTTCAGTTAATTACACTTTTAAGATATTTTTCCTCTAAAAGAATTGATCTTATGAATTATGTAATTAGGGTGCAAGAATTAATCTATCTCAATTGACTAAGGTAGAACAATTATCTTGTACTTAATTAATAAGATTGGATTAGCTTAATTATATTTCTAAGTTATGAATTAATGAGGTTCGAATAATTAGGTTTCAATTGAAACATTTAGTGTGTTATAATTCAATTATCGACTTGACTTAATTTACTAAGCTCTTGCTCATCGAGATTAGCTGATTAGTCCTCAGTTAATCATTAACCTCTCTAATTAGCTAGAATCACTGGGCTAATTAGCTTAGACAAAATTAGGGATATTACAGGCAACTCATCGAGATAGTCACAAGATCCTAATAATAGGCAGGTTCATCTTAAGTCGGACAAGAAGGATTGATAAGTAAATGTATTTTATTTTATTTTTAATCAATATTAATGTGATCTAATCTTTTTTTTTCTTTTATTGACATGTTTGGCTCTTTTCGAAGCCTAACTTGAAGAAGATCACAGAGGTCATATAGCAAAAGTATATGGGTTTATATCCCACGTTCTCGAAGATCCCTCCAAAGATGAGGGATATGTGGTATGAGGAGTGGAAGGTAAAAGCACTAAATTTAATTTGTTTTAAATATAATTTCACTGCATTACTCTAGTAAGCATGACTTAAATGACTAATATATATTTCTTTTGTTTGTGTAGAAAAAATTTATAATAACCCTGTTGAGCAGCCTTTCATGAGGAGGGTATTGTAACATCCGCAATTTCCGAATTCCGATCCCCTCTATTATTGATATTTCCGATTTCCGAGTTGCCTTACATTCCGCTCCCGACCACCATTTTATCTACGACTTCCGACTTCGTTTCAAGGCTTACAAGGGACTTCTTCCGATTTCCGACATCATGCATGCAGCTTACGCTCTCCGATTTAATGAATGGAGCTTACGATTTCCGATCTTGTAAGCGTGGATAAATTGTGACCTCCTCGGTATGAATTCCGACTTCCGATTTCGTGAGCTGAAATGAGGTGACTGATGCTTCCAACTTACTTAATTGCTGACTTTCAAAGACACTTTACGACTTCCGATCTTATCGATCCAAGAGTAAAATGTTTGATTTCCGACTTCGTCTCTAAGGCTCAAATGAACTGACTGTATTCCGAATTCCGACATTATGATTCACAAATGGTACGAGATCCGATCTTGAGTCCAATATTAGTAGCTCTCACTTCTATATCTTTTCGAGTTCCGGGATAGAAATTTTATAATTCCCGAGTTCCGACCTTAAGTGCTTGGCTTCACACCAGGCTCTGCTTTCAAGTTTCAATTAGACTGGGCATTTTCTGAGTTCCGACTTCATATACAGGAGGTTCACGAGTTCCGACTTTATATAGCGTACGAGTTCCGATTTCGTTTCCAGAATATGCTAGAAACTACTACCACTTAGGCGACGTGGAGAGTGATTCTACCACACAAAGAGGGCAACCAATCACAATCTTCCAAGTTAACTCCCACTCATGCCTATATAACACACCATCCTCCTTTGAATCAGACCATTATTCACGTTGCTTTTCCTCTTCTCCATCAGCTCTCTTTTTCTCTTGCTCACACATCCAAGACTCAAGCAAAGTTCCAGCCTTGTTCATCCAAATTTCAAGAACTCAGCACCAAAACACTTAAATCAAAGGTAGGGGTTTTTAGTTTCTTGCATCAAATCCATGCACTTGGCTGGCTGGGCTGAATTAGTTTCACCTTAATTGATGTGTGAATTGAATAATTATGCTTGGATTAATAGAAGATTTTGAGTTAGAAGTAGAATTAGAAGAAGAAAACTAAGAGGATTAAATGGATGGAGGTGCTGTCTTGGTGGAGAGTCCACGGCAGACCATATGGCGGAGCGTACGACGCCGCCTATCATCGGTCAAATCTGATGAAACTATTTTTAGATGAAACTAGACATCTAGGGCTTTCCATAGACATATCATATAAGGGTTTTGGATCAGAATTGAGGAAGATATGAATTTTTGAATCTCGACCTAGGGTTTTGACTCTAGCTCTGGGCAGATTAGGTTATTTAGGGTAGAACTCGACCTATACTACATGAAAATGAGTGAAACTAACCTTGTTGGAAAGCTTACACATAGGAGAACAACATCCAAAGAAATTCGGAGTTTGTTATCAACTCAGTTGTTCCCAGTGATTTGAAGAAGTTACCATATGTCCAAACCAGGCCAACACAGGGCAGTTCAGAAAAGGTAAGTTTCGGGGCTTGTAACTCGAGCCCTACTAATACAAATGAAATGGAACTTTTTGTATATGAAAGGTTGTCCTATTAGCTTTAATATGAGGCCAATTTCGTCTGATTTGAGTGAGTTTTCAATTTTTAGTGAATTTCTACTTTTAATTGCCTGATTCTGGCTAGCTAATGGGCAGGCCGAGATAAAGTTTAGATATCTTGAGTTATAGATACCGAAATTAGAAGGGACCAAAGAGGTTAGAAAATAGACACACAACCCTGTAACATACTCAAATTTGAGGTCCAAATGAGTTAAAATGAAATTGTGGCATGAATTACAATAACCGGGTTGGTTGAATATGCTGAGGCAGGATTTCTGCCTTAGTGAATTTGATATGGATTTGAATTCTATGTTGAAATATAAATGTGAAATTGTGTTCATTGTGATAAATTGATGTATTGATTGGCTGGCACTATTCATGGGGAAGCGGACACATTCCGTTATGCTGCCGAAGTTTCGGTAGAACCCATGCACAAGTTATGAATTACATATGAATGCATATACATCCTCAAGAAAGTCATGAAAGTTATGAAAAGAAGTATGTTATTATGCAAGTTCCATACTACTTGGGCCAGCCCCGGATAGAAAGTTAATGGGAATAGATCGGTGGGAAGATCGGGGAAAGTAAACCCGGCATTCCTGTATAGGAACGAGCTCGATCCTGATAAGCAGACTATTACCCAGGAGTCTAAAATGGCCAAGAACTCCCAGGGGACCAAGAGAGATGGAAAATGATGGAAAGTAATGAAAGATTTTATGAAAGAAAGTTGAAGAATGAGTCTACATGATTACATGAATGCATAAATACATGGAGTAGTTACATCAAGATGTTTACAATTGTCTGTTACAATTGCTCACTGCTATTCATTGATTTATTTCATTTATCATTCTATGCATTAGTATTAGTAATCTATTTCGTTTCTTATGCCAATTAAAGTAAAACTGAACCTTACCTCGGACCAGGCATGTTTTTAAACTCATGGAAATGGACTTTTTAGTTTGAACACGTATTTTAATAATTAAGTAAAACCCGAGGTAACTGAGAATGTATGTGATGTCAGTCCCAGTATAACCGAACCCTACTGAGAATTTTATTGAAATTCTCACCCCGTCTTGTGTATCCCGCATCATTCTCAGATTCAGGCGATGGACTCCACAGCCACCCTTTTTATTGAGATCCCTGCACTTCAGTTCCACCATGACCTGGAGTTGGACTCTTTGTACATAGCCGGTTCGTGCAACTTTCGTCTGTACCTCTTCAGCGACAGGAACTTTGATGTTCCTTTACACCATCCCCTCTTCGATCCTGCTACCCCTTATATTGCCATCCCTCTACATATGGCGCACTCAAGATCCTCGCCCTCCTCAGAACCGCAGCACCACGACCCTCGCTTCCCGAGTCACCACCGCAGGCAGCCCCCAACGTCCCGCTGAGTTCCGAGAGTGACCCCTCCGAGGCCACAGGCTCGTCGCCCTCTTCCTCCTCGGGACCTAGCGCGGACTATACTCCGGCCGAGCTTGGCATGGCTAACGGCTACTTGACGGAGTAGCTTAGCAGCAGGGGATGTTGTACAGTGTGACCCTCTTTTGGACAGCATGTAGCTTTGGGTCATGGGTTTGATTGTAGAGGTAGTAGTAGATTACGAAATGTCCTTTGAGGACCATAGGATAGATTGATAGATGAGGGTAGTATGGTCTTTTGATACACCAGCCCATGTATGTGTTCTACTTTGAAACTTTGTACATAAACTGAAGCAGTGGCTTCTGATATGTATATATACATATGTTTACATGCATGCAGTAATCTTATTGTACCATACTTATTTTGATGATATTCTATTCGGTTCGTTTTGTTGATATTTTGTTTGTTTCATTTTTAATACAACAGCACGCCGTCTCGTCAATAGAGACGATTTAAAGAGAACTTAAAGATAAGAAAGGTAAGTAAAGTATCAACACGGTAATACAACCTGACTAGTTTCATGCTATGACTTAAGCATAACATAAAATTAGTAGGGTGTTACATTATTGGTATCAGAGCAGTTCGTCCTAGCTAAGGCCTGAGGATTGGACTGACTATGCTTCGCGCATATTCTGTACTTTAGTTGATAATGTGCACCAGATCTCGCCTGTATGGTGGAGATATAGTTGTGCATATATATGAAGTGCCTGACCGTGTGGGCTGTTATTTACTAGCACATTAAACTTAGTATTGAGCTTGATCAACTCAATAACTTTTGTTTTGTGTGTTCAGAACTTAATGGCTTCCGGAAGGCGAGGAAGACCACGTGCGGAACCTGCTCCAGAAAACCCGACTGACGTGATGGCCACAATGCGGGAAATGGCTCACGCAATGCGGGAGCAAGCCGCGGCAGCTCACCAAATGATGGAGCAGCTAGGCAGGCGGCCAGCAGCAGGCTGTGAAGGAAACCCCCGAGGTCCAGAGGGAAACCTGGACTGCCTCAGGTTCGCAGAGTTTAGGAAGGCAAGTCCGCCAAGTTTCCGAGGGGCATATGACCCGGACAAAGCTGACGAGTGGATCAAAGCCATGGAGAAGATTTTCTCCGTCTTGGATTGCTCGGATCATCAGAAAGTGACTTTTGCCACTTACACGCTTGAAGCAGACGCCGAGTTCTGGTGGAACGGCGTACGAAGGTTGTTCGAGGAATCTCAGACGGCAGTCACCTGGACAATATTCAAGGATGTATTTTACCAGAAGTACTTCCCCGCTTCAGTTCGAAATGCCAAGGAACTCGAGTTTATGCAGCTGCGCCAAGGAAATCGGACAGTATCCGAATATATTGCCCGATTTGAGGAGCTATGCAAATTCTCCACCATTTACCAGAGGAACCCAGATGAAGCCTGGAAGTGCGTTAAATTTGAAGGTGGGTTACGAGAGGACATTCTCACCGCAATCAGCCCGATGGAGATTAGGGATTTCCCTACATTAGTGAACAAATGCCAACTTGTGGAGGATTGCCACTCGAAGTTAGCTGCAGCCAGGGCATTTGGTGGTAATTTCAAGAGAAGGTTAGCCCCGCAAGGCCTAAGATTCAAGCCCAATGTACAACAACAGCGGAGATTTCCGCCAAGAGGCAGCAAAGGCAAGCAGCCTCAAAGGCCTTTTCCAAGTTCAACTTGCACAAAATGCGGCAAGAATCATGGCGATCGGCCGTGCTTGGCAGGCCAGAATGTCTGCTATGGATGTGGCAAGCCAGGCCATAAAATTTACGAGTGTCCAACCAGGAACTCATCACAGCCGCCTCGATCCCAGCGACAAGGACGGGTCTTTACCTTTACTATGAATGTGGAAGAAGCCGATAAGTCGGAAGGATTGATCCAAGGCAATTGTGATGTGAATGGTGAGACTCTAACTGTACTCTATGATTCGGGTGCCTCACATTCATTTATTTCTCATAATTGTGTAGCTGCTTTGCAATTGCCAATTTCTGAATTACCTTATGATCTGTTGGTTTCTACTCCTACCAATGGGCCTGTTAGGACTAGTCAAGTGTGCATTAATGTTCCTCTTCGAATTGAGGGTAGGACCTTTGCCGCTAATTTGATTTGCCTCCCTCTATCTGGTCTCGACGTAATCTTGGGTATGGATTGGCTTTCTGCCAATCATGTTGTACTCAATTGCTCTGATAAGGCGGTGGTACTTCCCTCTGTCTTACTTTCTGAATCCCAAACCGCAATACTCTTCTATCTGAACTCTTTCAGGCCAAAGGATCAGGGGTATATCCTCTTGTCAACTAATGCGGTAGAAGCTGAGCAAGAACTGCAGAAGATTCCGATTGTCAGGGAATACCCGGATGTTTTCCCAGAGGATATTCCTGAATTCCCTCCAGAGATAGAGATTGAGTTTACCATCGAGTTGGTTCCAGGTGCAGGACCAATATCCATAGCTCCGTATCGAATGTCACCTATGGAGTTGACGGAACTAAAAAGACAGATCGAAGAGCTTTTAGAAAAGGGATTCATACGACCAAGTGCGTCGCCATGGGGAGCTCCGGTCTTATTGGTCAAGAAAAAGGATGGAAGCATGCGCTTATGCGTGGATTATAGGCAGTTGAATAAAGTGACGATCAAGAACAAGTATCCGCTGCCGAGGATTGATGATCTCATGGACCAACTACAGGGTGCAACGGTATTCTCCAAAATCGACTTGCGTTCAGGATATCACCAAATTCGAGTTCGGGAACAAGATATCCCTAAGACAGCTTTTCGAACTTGTTACGGGCACTATGAATACACCGTGATGTCGTTTGGGCTGACGAATGCGCCGGCGGTATTCATGGATTACATGAATCGAATATTCCGCCCATATCTAGACAAATTTGTAGTGGTCTTCATCGATGATATACTTGTCTACTCGAAGACGGAACCAGAACATGTGGAACACTTACTGCTAGTTCTGCAAATTTTAAGAGAAAAGAAGCTCTATGCCAAGTTATCCAAATGTGAATTTTGGATGAAAGAGGTAAAATTTCTTGGCCACGTAGTGTCATCTGGAGGAATCTCTGTCGACCCCAGCAAAGTAGAAGCGATTCAATCGGGAAAGGCCAACTACAGTCTCTGAAGTTAGAAGTTTTCTGGGCTTAGCTAGATATTATAGGCGATTCGTTAAGGATTTTTCTCGAATAGCCTTGCCTTTGACCAAGCTAACCAGAAAGAATGTCCCTTTCGAGTGGATGCCGGAGTGTGAACAGAGTTTTCAGGATTTGAAGAGAAGGTTGACCACGACACCAGTGCTAGCTTTACCAGACCCTCAAGGACCTTTTGAGGTCTACTGCGATGCTTCCCAACAAGGGTTAGGATGTGTGTTGATGCAAGCTGGAAAAGTGGTCGCGTATGCCTCCAGGCAATTAAAGCCACACGAAAAGAATTACCCGACTCATGATCTTGAATTAGCAGCAGTAGTGTTTGCTTTGAAAATATGGAGACATCACTTGTATGGAGTAAAGTTCGAGGTCTTTTCTGATCATAAGAGTTTGAAGTACCTTTTCGATCAGAAAGAATTGAATATGAGGCAACGGAGATGGATGGAACTCCTTAAGGACTACGAGTTTGAATTGAAATACCACCCAGGTAAGGCGAACATCGTGGCAGATGCGTTAAGCAGAAAATCATTGACTGTCGCGTGGATGATGATTAAAGAGACGGAACTTATTGAAAGTTTCCGGAATCTTAATTTGGGAATTCTTATAACTCCCAAGACTCTTCAGCTACACTAAATTCAAATAACCAGTAGTTTCAAGGACCAGATTCGGCAAGCTCAACAGCAAGATACTAACTTTCAACATACACTTAGTCTCGTGCGATCAGGGAAACTAGCAGGCCTTGCCCAAGATAAAGAGGGCATCTGGCGGTGCCACGACAGAGTATGTGTTCCTGAAAGGGACGATCTCCGAAAGAGAATCTTAGAAGAAGCTCATAGAGGCGAGTTTACCATACATCCTGGCATAACTAAGATGTATCAAGACCTCAAGAAGATGTTTTGGTGGCCAGGCATGAAGTCAGATGTAGCAAACTTTGTTGGCAAATGCTTGATTTGTCAAAAGGTGAAAGCGGAACATCAGAAGCCTTCTGGGATGCTACAACCCTTGGAAGTCCCTGAGTGGAAGTGGGAAAGCATTTCCATGGATTTTGTGATGGGATTGCCAAGGACACCAACAGGATACGATGCCATATGGGTCATCGTGGATAGATTGACCAAGTCTGCCCACTTTCTACCCATCCGAGCGAATTATCCATTGGAGAAATTGGCACAGCTGTATATTCAAGAGATTATAAGGCTGCATGGGACCCCTTCAACCATTATCTCCGATCGAGACCCAAGGTTTACTTCAAGGTTTTGGGGAGCCTTACAAAAGGCATTTGGTGCTAAGTTATGTCTAAGCACTGCATACCACCCGCAAACGGACAACCAAGCAGAAAGGACAATTCAGACCTTGGAGGATATGTTACGAACCTATATACTGGAGCAACGCGGGAATTGGGATCGATATTTACCATTTGCTGAGTTCGCATACAACAATAGCTATCACGCTAGCATTGGCATGGCTCCTTATGAAGCATTGTACGGACAGAAGTGCCAGTCTCCCCTGTGCTGGTATGAGACAGGAGAATCAGCCCTACTGGGACCCGATCTAGTCGAGCAGACTACCGAGCAGATCAAGAAAATACGAAGCAAGATGCTTACCGCTCAGAGTCGCCAGAAGAGTTACGCGGATACCAGGAGGAAACCTCTGGAATTTCAAGAAGGAGACCATGTATTTCTGAAGGTTACTCCTACAATAGGGATTGGTAGAGCTATCAAAGTCAAGAAGCTAAATCCTCGTTTCATTGGTCCCTTCCAAATCCTAAAGCGAATCGGGTCAATGGCCTACCGAGTCGCTTTGCATCCACATCTATCAAACCTCCATGATGTTTTTCATGTCTCCCAGCTCAGAAGATATCAACCTAACCATACGCACTCCCTTGAACCCGAATCAATAAAGTTGAAGGAAGACTTGACCTTCCATGTTCAACCAGTACGGATTGTAGACAGAAGCAGCAGACAACTCCGAAATAAATCTGTACAGCTAGTAAAAGTGGCATGGGGAAAAGAAGGTGCTGAGGACTATACTTGGGAACTAGAATCGGACATGAGGAAAGAGTATCCTGAACTATTCTCCAGCACTAAATGTTGAGGACAAAATTTTTTAAGGGGAGTGGTATTGTAACATCCGCGATTTCCGAATTCCGATCCCCTCTATTGTTGATATTTCCGATTTCCGAGTTGCCTTACATTCCGCTCCCGACCACCATTTTATCTACGACTTCCGACTTCGTTTCAAGGCTTACAAAGGACTTCTTCCGATTTCCGACATCATGCATACAGCTTATGCTCTCCGATTTAATGAATGGAGCTTACGATTTCCGATCTTGTAAGCGTGGATAAATTGTGACCTCCTCGGTATGAATTCCGACTTCTGATTTCGTGAGCTGAAATGAGGTGACTGATGCTTCCAACTTACGAATTCGTTTTCGACTTCAGCACACTTTACGACTTCCGATCTTATCGATCCAAGAGTAAAATGTTCGATTTCCGACTTCGTCTCTAAGGCTCAAATGAACTGACTGTATTCCGAATTCCGACATTATGATTCACAAATGGTACGAGATCCGATCTTGAGTCCAATATTAGTAGCTCTCACTTCTATATCTTTTCGAGTTCCGGGATAGAAAGTTAATGATTTCCGAGTTCCGACCTTAAGTGCTTGGCTTCACACCAGGCACTACTTTCAAGTTTCAATTAGACTGGGCGTTTTCTGAGTTCCGACTTCATATACAGGAGGTTCACGAGTTCCGACTTTATAGAGCGTACGAGTTCCGATTTCGTTTCCAGAATATGCTAGAAACTACTACCACTTAGGCGACGTGGAGTGTGATTCTACCACACAAAGAGGGCAACCAATCACAATCTTTCAAGTTAACTCCCACTCATGCCTATATAACACACCATCCTCCTTTGAATCAGACCATTATTCACGTTGCTTTTCCTCTTCTCCATCAGCTCTCTTTTTCTCTTGCTCACACATCCAAGACTCAAGCAAAGTTCCAGCCTTGTTCATCCAAATTTCAAGAACTCAGCACCAAAACACTTAAATCAAAGGTAGGGGTTTTTAGTTTCTTGCATCAAATCCATGCACTTGGCTGGCTGGGCTGAATTAGTTTCACCTTAATTGATGTGTGAATTGAATAATTATGCTTGGATTAATAGAAGATTTTGAGTTAGAAGTAGAATTAGAAGAAGAAAACTAAGAGGATTAAATGGATGGAGGTGCTGTCTTGGTGGAGAGTCCACGGCAGACCATATGGCGGAGCGTACGGCACCGCCTATGATCGGTCAAATCCGATGAAATATTTTTAGATGAAACTAGACATCTAGGACTTTCCATAGACATATCATATAAGGGTTTTGGATCAGAATTGAGGAAGATATGAATTTTTGAATCTCGACCTAGGGTTTTGACTCTGGCGCTGGGCAGATTAGGTTATTTAGGGTAGAACTCGACCTATACTACATGAAAATGAGTGAAACCAACCTTGTTGGAAAGCTTACACATAGGAGAACAACATCCAAAGAAATTCCGAGTTTGTTATCAACTCAGTTGTTCCCAGTGATTTGAAGAAGTTACCATATGTCCAAACCAGGCCAACACAGGGCAGTTCAGAAAAGGTAAGTTTCGGGGCTTGTAACTCGAGCCCTACTAATGCAAATGAAATGGAACTTTTTGTATATGAAAGGTTGTCCTGTTAGCTTTAATATGAGGCCAATTTTGTCTGATTTGAGTGAGTTTTCGATTTTTAGTGAATTTCTACTTTTAATTGCCTGATTCTGGCTAGCTAATGGGCAGGCCGAGATAAAGTTTAGATATCTTGAGTTATAGATACCGAAATTAGATGGGACTAAAGAGGTTAGAAAATAGACACACAACCCCGTAACATCCTCAAATTTGAGATCCAAATGAGTTAAAATGAAATTGTAGCATGAATTACAAGAACCGGGTTGGTTGAATATGCTGAGGCAGGATTTCTGCCTTAGTGAATTTGATATGGATTTGAATTCTATGTTGAAATATAAATGTGAAATTGTGTTCATTGTGATAAATTGATGTATTGATTGGCTGGCACTATTCATGGGGAAGCGGACATGTTCCGTTATGCTGCCGAAGTTTCAGTAGAACCCATGCACAAGTTATGAATTACATATGAATGCATATACATCCTCAAGAAAGTCATGAAAGTTATGAAAAGAAGTATGTTATTATGCAAGTTCCATACTACTTGGGCCAGCCCCGGATAGAAAGTTAATGGGAATAGATCGGTGGGAAGATCGGGGAAAGTAAACCCGGCATTCCTGTATAGGAACGAGCTCGATCCTGATAAGCAGACCATTACCCAGGAGTCTAAAATGGCCAAGAACTCCCAAGGGACCAAGAGAGATGGAAAATGATGGAATGTAATGAAAGATTTTATGAAAGAAAGTTCAAGAATGAGTCTACATGATTACATGAATGCATAAATACATGGAGTAGTTACATCAAGATGTTTACAATTGTCTGTTACAATTGCTCACTGCTATTCATTGATTTATTTCATTTATCATTCTATGCATTAGTATTAGTAATCTATTTCGTTTCTTATGCCAATTAAAGTAAAACTGAACCTTACCTCAGACCAGACATGTTTTTAAACTCATGGAAATGGACTTTTTAGTTTGAACACGTATTTTAATAATTAAGTAAAACCCGAGGTAACTGAGAATGTATGTGATGTCAGTCCCAGTATAACCGAACCCTACTGAGAATTTTATTGAAATTCTCACCCCGTCTTGTGTATCCCGCATCATTCTCAGATTCAGGCGATGGACTCCACAGCCACCCTTTTTATTGAGATCCCTGCACTTCAGTTCCACCATGACCTGGAGTTGGACTCTTTGTACATAGCCGGTTCGTGCAACTTTCGCCTGCATTCTCTTCAGCGACAGGAACTTTGATGTTCCTTTACACCATCCCCTCTTCGATCCTGCTACCCCTTATATTGCCATCCCTCTACATATGGCGCACCCGCATCCTGCTCCTCCTGCAACCGCAGTACCCGCTGACCCTGCTCCTGAGTCACCACCGCAGGCAGCCCCCGACGTCCCGCTGAGTTCCGAGAGTGACCCCTCCGAGGCCACAGGCTCGTCGCCCTCTTCCTCCTCGGGACCTAGCGCGGACTATACTCCGGCCGAGCCTGGCATGGCTAACGGCTACCTGACGGAGTAGCTTAGCGGCAGGGGATGTTGTACAGTGTGACCCTCTTTTGGACAGCATGTAGCTTTGGGTCATGGGTTTGATTGTAGAGGTAGTAGTAGATTACGAAATGTCCTTTGAGGACCATAGGATAGATTGATAGATGAGGGTAGTATGGTCTTTTGATACACCAGCCCATGTATGTGTTCTACTTTGAAACTTTGTACATAAACTGAAGCAGCGACTTCTGATATATATATATACATATGTTTACACGCATGCAGTAACCTTATTGTACCATACTTATTTTGATGATATTTTATTCGGTTCGTTTTGTTGATATTTTGTTTGTTTCATTTTTAATACAACAGCACGCCGTCTCGTCAATAGAGACGATTTAAAGAGAACTTAAAGATAAGAAAGATAAGTAAAGTATCAACACGGTAACACAACCTGACTAGTTTCATGCTATGACTTAAGCATAACATAAAATTAGTAGGGTGTTACAGTGTGAAGCATGCTAATAGGCAATGCTTGCGAGAAATGTACCACAACATCTAGCAGGGGTGCTGACTGACTACCAACAGTGGTTAATAGAAGACCACTTGCAGGAGTTGCAGAGATATTGGGACTTGGACGAATTTAAGGTGAAGATGAGTTGGGTTCCACAAATGGTGGGTCTTTCTACATGGTGGCTCCATCACCACTGAAGGCACCGAGATGTAGAAGGAAAGTAATTTAAATTACATTTAGTTTTAGGATCACTTTATATATTAAATTATTTATAATTGTGTAATGTTAATTTGAAACGTAGAAGAGGGACTTGAGTAGGGAACCATGCTTGGTGAGCTATTCAGAGAGACCCACAGCCGGAAGGAGAACAAATCGCAATGGGTTGACCAATGTTCTAGGGCCACATATGTAAGGATTTTGAACTTTCTTTAATTTTTCATTATAATTTTGTACACCATGATGACTTATTAATTCGTTTATTTTCATTGCAGAATGAATACATCCATCGACTTAAGGAGCGTGGAGCCAGCACTCATAGTAAGAAAGTGACAATTGCCCTCCTATTAGTGAGTATGTATAGCTAGTTACAAATCATAGGTGGCCCTTACGAGGGTAGCATATATGGGATAGGGACTTACTTCTTAGGGGGTAGTATGTTTGTTACATCCATTACCGAATTGTTTGTTGTTGTGGATCACAAGATCTGCCCGAGACAATGTGCATGCATTGAGCTTTGAACTCTAGAATTATGCACAATAGTTCGAGAAGGCCAGACTTTGGGCACTTGGGAGAGGACATTGCCACACTACCCAGCCAATGTCTAAGCATCAGACTTGGGTACCTGGGCAATGGTTCCTGACCCAAAAATTTTAGATTTTGTCAAATAAAGGCAATATGTATCCAGAGGTTCACGGGGTATTCTTAATCATATTTTCACTCTAATAACATCCAAACAAGCAAGAGAAAGTCTAAGGAAGTTTCCAAGAGCTCAAACTAGAATAGAGATTGAAGTTTGCAACACTAATATCTCATTTTAACTCGAGGTATTACAAATAACAATTAACAATTTTTCTTTCAAAGCTGTAGTACTTACTTCTATAGGCAATATGCAATATTCAAAGAAAGAATACTGAGTTTATTATTTCAAATTACATTGGTAAGTTTACCATAAAATTTGTAGACTTTAAGAGTCTAACTCTTAGAATCCTATTGTTAGTAATCAATGCTACGTATTCCAACCGGAAGTCTAAGCCATTTTCTTAACAATTGAAGTTTGAATAGTAAAAAAAGATTAATCTATTGTCACAACCCAACCGGAGCCGTACTGGCACTTAAGGATCACTAATCCTTTGCAAGCCTAACCAGAGGATTTGGGAGTTTAAACGGGCAAAATTTCCACTAAAAATCGAAGTTTCCTATACAATTCATACAAGTCTTATGTAGATTCCAGATATACAGTCTATGCATAATATCATTGCTAAGTGTTTATCAATTCCAATGGAATAATATCAGAATATAAACCATAAAGAGGTAGGACCTTGCCTATAGTCTATGGAGCAACACTCTAGTCCACATATATGTATAAAGTCTTCTTTCAAAATATACAAAAATCCCAAAATAATGAACGCCAACACTTCAGAGTGTCAGGCTCAACAAAAGAGTAGCTACAATGTATTAACTGGCAGAAGAAGTAAGGTGCAAATCAACAGGACTATCTGAAACACATGTAAAGAAAAGAAGTAAGTTAAATAGACTCAGTGAGGGATAGTATAATTATGGTAACATGCTAGGAACATAAATCACAACTTCCACAAATGAGTAAATGCAACTTAATGTCACATATATAAATGGACTTATAATTAGACATTCGTGTCCTAATCCCTCCATATATGGGCGTTACATATCGCTTTCCCTAATGTCGTTCCTTTCGCAATCACTTATGGGCATTACGTATTGTTGTCCCTAGATGTCATTATTCCATATAATAACGGTAAGCATGTGTATAATATATTCAAGTATCTATGTCTAGCTCAAATTTTTCCAAAATTAAATCCTACAACAATTATCATAAGAAAATCAACCATAACAATATATAACAGGAAACCAATACAACACCACTCAATATTAACATAATTATAATATCCACTCTCAGTACAATCCAAGAGGGAAGTGTTCCTCTAACAAGTTGCTCCTGGAGTGGATCTAACACGATAGACATGATAATATGATTATACATTAGTGACAAAGACCAAAAGACTAACATACCAACTATTAAAACACGACATAGAAGAGACTAAGGGTTAAACAATTACCTTTGAGTATCAAAGGAGAAAAGGAACAAGGTAGGGAATTTCAGTCACCTCCCAGATCTCCGAAAACTTCGTTTTACTTGCTCATAGAAGAAAATCGATCCGTAGATAGGTTGAGATTATAGCTAATAAGCGTTGATAAAGGATAAACCACAATATGAGATGATAAAAATACCAAACAAAGATAGTTTTAGAAAGAGAAAAAACAGAGTCCAAGAAAGAAAAGAGAGACCCCTTTATTTTTTTCTGTTGCCTTTGCTGTGATCAAGCGTAGATAGTCGCGCTTAAGAGCAGCCCCTAAAACTGAAATCACCCTTCTCTGTTGTCATCATGCTCAAGTGCAAGTAGCTGTGCTTGGGCACAGCCCCCCTGAATCCATATATGCCCAAATGAGTTCAGCTTGGTATTCTTGGCTCTAATACCACTTAGATCAAGGTCTTACAGACTTATTTACATTATATTAACTTTAAAATATAAATATAAATAAGGGAATCCCCTCATTTGAATTCAATAAAAATATCAGAAAAATCAAAATCCTCGAGAAATGTAACATCCCATATAACGTTATAGGAAATGATAAAAACATCCTTGGGCAAACTTTTGTTGTTTACAGCCTTGCCCCTGACCATTTTTGAAAATGACATTTGGGTCTTTATATCAATTGAATTAGCAGAATAAGGTTTTAAACGAAGCGGAACCACATAGTAGAAACGTAGAAACCCAACTCTTGGCCGATTAGGCCACAGAGGTGTCCACATGTGAAATGATGTGGTATGCCCCGGACTTGTTTAAAATTATGAAAATGCCATTAGCCATGGAAAATAGAAAACAGAAGACCCTAAATTTGCAAAATATTTAAGTTACACTATTAATCAATTTATTCGATTTTATTGAGTTTGTAAAGTTAATTAAAAGTTAATTAAAGATTAATTAGGAGTTGATTAGAAATTAATTAGAGAGATTAGGATTAAGAAGAATTAAAATAGACATATAGAAACTCTTACAAAACTATTTAGTAATGTTTTGCCGGTTTGAAGGAAATCGGTAAAGATTTGGTGTTTCGAACTGTCAGAACCTAATCAATAGAATTACATATTGAAAACCCTAAATTTAGTGGCTAGAACTTAGCTACAAGCACCCTAAAAGTGGCACCATTTTAGTCATAAGAATGGAAGCCACTCAAGCTTTAGCAACACCACAAGTTCCACCTACCACCATGTAACACTCTCCCACGTACAGTACTATGCTTAAGTCATAGCACCACACTCAGAAGTTGTTACTGTTACCTGAACGGACCTTGTTTGATAGCAACCTCCGGCTGTCCCCAATATTTCCTGAACTATCTGGAGAAAATACGAAAATATAGTGAGAATTATAAATTCTCAGTAGGATTCAATTAACTATCATATACCGTGTCATCATTATTATCTCCAGCTGATTCCATTTATTATGTAAAAGGTGAACATATTAATATACTTTTAGTTTTATAGTTCGAAAACATATTATCCGAAGCAGAGTTCATTTTATTCATAGGCTTGTTAATCAAAGGAAGAATCTAAATATAAATGCAGCAGAATAATTAACATCTGCATATAGACACAATTAGTCTCTTAATAAACAGGGAAAGGAATTGAAGCATAAGTATAGCAGATCAAAGAACAGCTAAGTAATATGCATTTGTGAGTGCAACCATACATTTGATGCAAATGATTATTTCTCCTGTTAACTTTCTTTACTTTTGTTACTTGACACACCTAGGCATTACGTATCGCCGTCCCTAGAGTGCTTGCATATATTTTAATCTTTAGTCTTTATTGTCCTTGGGTAGTCTAATCTAGGAGTGAGCTCAACTCATGACTGTCGTCACACAGTACTGACCCGCAAGGGGACCCATGTGCCTCTAGTCTTGAAGGGATCTCATTTTGGCCACGTGCCTCTAAATTGAAGGTATTTCTCCTAGTCACTTGCCTCAAGAATAGAAGGATCTCATCTGACTACGTGCCTCCAAGGTAGAGGGATCTCATAGTTTTATACTGCCTTCACAGGGAGGACCCAATTAACTGCCTCTAAGTGAAGGGACCTAATCTTATCTTATTTAACTGCCTTCACAAGAATGGATCTCATAACTGCCTTCAGGTGAAGGGATCCACATTTAATGTGTTCATATCCTTTCATCCTCATACATAATCATGCATAGACATGCTGAATGCACTCATACATATGCTTCATCATTTACTTTCATATATCCTTGCATATAGAATTTCATGTTCATATCATGAATATTCATAATAGAAACTATCATAATTTCATAAGATTCTGCCGAAAATTTGGCAGCATAATGGATCAAGTCCGCTTCCCTATGAATAGTGATAGTACTCAGAAAACCAATTTTTTAGAGAAATCATAACACTTCATTCACAATTCAATTATCAATTTCATAAGAACATTAGTTGCATTCAAAACATAGTTGCTGTCTCAGCCTTTTCATTCAACCCAGTTTTTGTAACTTAGGCCATAAATTCATTTTAACTCATTTAGACCTAAGTTTTGGATATGTTAGAGTGTTATATGTTTATTTTATAACCTCTTTGGTCCCATCTCAATTTGATTTGTGTAGCTCAAGTTATTTAAGTTCTAGTTTAGTCTACCCTGTAGCTGGCTAGAATTATACACTTAAAATTAAAAATCCATTAAAAATCAAAAACCAGTTAAAATCATACAAAATTAGCATCATATTAAATATAACAGGACAATATTTCATTTTCAAGAAGTTCCATTCCATTTTCTTTAGTAAAGCTTGAGTTATAGGCCTCAAAATTTGACCTTTCTGAACTACCCTATTTTGGCCTAGTTTAGACATAGGGCAATTTCCTCAAACCACTGACAACAAACTAGACTATATCTAACTCTGAAATTTTTATGGGATATTCTCTTATGTGTACAGTTTCTAAAAAATTTAGTTTCATTCAATTCCAAGTTGTATAGGGCAAGTTTTGTCCTAAATAATCTAGTCTGTGCAGAATCAAACTCAAAAACCTAGGTCAAAGTTCCAAAATTCATATCTCTCTCAATACTGATCCAATGCCTTATATTATATATGTATGGAAAGCCCTGAATGTCTAGTTTCATATAAAAATAGATTCATCAAATTTAAACTATTGTATGCAGAGCTGTACACTCTGTCGTATGGACCGCTGTAGGATTTTTCATCCTAGCCAATTTTATTTCATCTCTTTCTTGAGATTTTCTTGATTCTTCACCCCTAACCAAAAGTATCTTCATTACATCAGCCATAACCAATCATATAACCAACATATATTATCATAGCAAGGAGAGGAAAAAGAATATTAATTAGTCCCAACATCAACAAAACTCAAGAAAATTTCATGAAATCCTACCTCTAGATTGATAAGTAACTTGACTAGATGAAGGTTGTTGGTGATGGTGGTGGTTTTAAGCTTGAAAATGGAAAGAAGGTGAAGTGATGTAGAAGGAGGATGAAGAAGAAATGAAGAGGGACCACTTGAGAGGAGGGGAGGACGAAATTGGGTGTGTGTTAGAAAGGAAAATAGCACAAAAAAATCAAGGGCTAGTTGGGACACTTAATCCTCATTGGTTCAAATTCTCTTGGCTGGAAATTTAGCCAAGTCTTCTTCTTTTATGTGGCCCTTGGGATGCCACTTTGGGGAGTTTGTGGGTTGAAGTTGTGGCTTCTCTAATTAGAGTTGTGTTAATATAGTTCTATTAATTCGGTTCTAACAATTTAAAATACTGAAATTTTACTGATTTTCTTTGTACCAGCAATCTTTTTCTAGCAGTTTTGTTGAGATTCCCTATATGTCTATTCTAATATTCCCAAGTTTAATCTCTCTAATTAATATCTAATTAATTTATAATTAGCCTTTAATTGACCTCTAATTAAATATTTAATCGATTTCTAACTGATCTATCTTATTCATTAAAACCGAACATATCAATTAAAACGACAAGATTTTTCAGATATTACACACCACCTATGTCACTTTCACTCTTTAAATTCAAAACTAACCTAACTCACCTTCTCTCCCATAGCAATTTCATGCTCCCCATTCAGTAGAGGTTTCCCCTTTCATTTCTTGATCTATTCCATCTTCTTCTTCTTCTTCCATTTTCAACCTCCATCCACCCCTTGCACTCAACTCAAATCTAGCTAGTCTTTATATCAATTTGAGGTAGGATTCAACTTCTTTGTATGATTTTATTGAATTAATGACTGTTAGGGATACTTTCTTCTCTTATGTAACTGATGATATATGGTGGTGGTGTGATGATCTATGACTGATTTAGCATGTATTTACTTAGGTTGATTGAGATTCGAATGAGAAAACATAAAGAGCCACAAAACAGAATCTATTAGGTTAAGGAAACCTACGGAGGTCCGTACGGCGAAGTGTATGGCTCCACCTACAGCAGTTGAAATTGAATGAAACTAATTTTATGGGAAACAAGACATCTAGGTCTTTTCAACCATATAAAATATAAGGACCATGTAAAATATAAGGTCATTGGATTAGTATTGAGAAAGATATGCATTTTTGAAGTTTACCCTAGAATTCTGACCCCGATTCCGAGCAGACTGGAATTCGAGGGGTATGACTTGCCCTATACTCCTTCAAATTGAGTGAAACTAGTTTTATTAGAAAGCTAAGACATAGATAAAAGTCCCATAAAAATTTCAGAGTTAGATTCGATCCCAATTGCTCCCAGTAGTTCAAGGAATTCACCTTAAGTCCAAACCGGGCTAAAACAAGGCAGTCCAGAGAGGTCAAATTTCGGAGCTTATAACTCAAGTTCTACTCAAGCAAATAAAATGGGACTTATTGTAAATGAAATATTGTCCTGTCAGCTTTAATATGATACAAATTTTGTATGATTTCAACTAGTTTTCGATTTTTAGTGAATTTCTACTTTTGAGTGTGTAATTTTGGTCAACTACAGGGTAGGCTGAGATAGAACTTAAATAACTTGAGCTACATTTATCAAAATTAGATGGGACCAAAGAGGTTAGAAAATAGACATATAACACTTCAACATATGAAAATTCAGCTCTAAATGAGTTAAAATGAATTTATGGCCTAAGTTACAAAAACCGGGCAGAATCAAAAGGAAGAGGCAAAAAACTAATTCAAGGTCAAAGTTATGAAACTTTGTTTGATTATTGGAGCATCTATGTCTTGCATTGATCTTTCTGTATGAATGACTGTCTAGTTGACTAGTACTATTCATGGGAAAGCGAGCTTGGTCCGTCATGCTGCCGAATTTTTGGCAAAAGCATATGAAGTTATGATAGCTTGTGTTATGAAGATTTAAGTTATGAATATGAAATTCTACAAGCAAAAGTGTTCAAAAGTAAGTGCACTATAATCCATATAAACATTGCATGATGATATGATCATGATTCCTTTTATGAAAGACAGCATCTTTGCATGCAAAGGAAGAGATATATAAATATGTGAGGATGAATCCCTTCACTAGGAGGTAGTTATTTGGATCCCTCCCTATGAAGGCAGTTAAAAGATATGATGAAGGTCCCATATTCCTAAGGAGTGTGACATGGCGATCACACCCCGATGGGGTATGACATGGCAATCATACTCTGGAATATGGCATGATGAGCACATCCTAAGGAGTGTAACATGGCGATCACACTCCGTTGGAGTATGACATGGCGATCATACTTTGGAATATGGCATGATGAACACATCATAAGGAATGTGATATGGCAATCACACGCCAATGGAATATAACATGGCAATCATACTCTGGAATGTGCATGACAAGTAAAGGAAATTAAGAAAAACTGCACTCTGAGGACGGCGATACGTAATGCCTAGGTGTATCAAGAAAGAGAGCTAAAGAAAAGTAAAGGAAGGTTAAATAAGAGCCTTTGTGTGTGTGTGTGTGTATGTGTGTGTGTATATATATATATATATATTCCGATATTCTTGTTATGCTAAAATTTACTATATTTGTGGGTGTTGTGACTGCCATGCTAATTATGAAATAGGAATTGATCATATAATTGCAATGTGATTCAAGTGCTTGAATAAAATGAACTCTGCTTTGGATAATATATGTTCAAACTATAAAACTAAATAGTCTATATAACATGCTCACCTTTTTCATAATAAACCGAAGTAGCTAGAGATAATAATGATGATACGGTATGAAATTTCTTAGTAAATCCTACTGAGAATTTAAAATTCTCACTCCTGTTTCCGTGTTATCTCCAGATAGTTCGAGAAGATTCAAAGACGGCTGAAGTTGCTGTCTAAGAAGGTCCACTTAGGTAATAATAACAACTCCAGAGTATGATACTATGACTTAAGCACAGTACTGTATAGTGGAGGACGTTACAAGAATCAAAATCCAACTTTTGGATTTTAGTACAAATTTATGGAAACTTGTGTTTTTATAAACTTCTAGGCTAAAAAATGGAGGGGTTAATAACTTCCTAAAATTCATTAAAAATTGTTCTTCAATGCTTTGATATTTAAAGAATAATTACTGAGACTTTTAATCTCAAGAAAATATCCCAACCATATAGCTCTCCAAGGAGGCATAGGGTTTAGAGTAGAAAATTTTCGGGATTCTAAAAGACGAAGAACCACGATTAAATGATTCTTGATTGGGGTATCACATTCTCCCCGCTTAAGAAATTCTGTCCCCAAATTTCAAAGTAACTTTGTTTACCTAGTGATCCAAAAAGCTATTGATATTTGGCTCACATAGCATCTTCTAACTTTCACGTGGCTTCTTCCCCAGAATGATTCCTTCATATCAATTTCATTGAGGCTATGTTCTTGGATCAAAGTTTTTTCACTTGTCGATCGATAATGGCAATTGGTTCTTCTTCATATAATAGATTTTAATCAAGCTGTTCCATTTGCAGAGTTAAAAATATGATAGCCAATAAGCCACTGCCCCTACCCTGTCTAAAATCTCAAAAAAGCCAATATAGCAGGGGCTAAGCCTACCTTTCTTACCAAATCACATCATTCCCTTCATGAAGGAGACTCTGACAATGACATGATGACCCACCATGAATTCTAAGTCCCATCTCTTGTGATCTACATAGGCTTTCTGTCTACTCTAGGTTACTAATAATCGTTCACTAATCAAGTAAACCTTCTCTATTGAATCTTCCACTAAGTTTGGGCCTAATAGTTTGGCTTCTCCAACATCGAACCACCTAATAAGAGACCTACATTGCTTCCCATAAAGGGCTTCAAAAGGTGCCATCTGAATACTGGCTTGATAATTATTATTATAAGAGAAATATATCAAAGGAAGATAATTGCTCTTACTTTCGCCAAAGTCCAAGATGCAGAATCTCAACATATCTTTGAGGATCTAGATGGTCCTCTTTGATTGCCCATCTGTTTGTGGGTGAAAAGCTATATTGAGGTATAAGCATGCACATGAGGCTTCCTAGAAAGCTTTCCAAGAATGACAAGCAAAATGTGACCCTTGATTTGATATAATTGACACTGGAATGCCATGGAGTCTCATTATCTCATCTATATACAGCTAGGCATATTGAGACACATTAAAAGCAGTCTTGATAGGAAGGAAATGGGTGGACTTAGTCATTCTTTCCACAATCACCCATATTGAGTCAAACCCCTTGGTAGTGCATAGTGATCTGATTATAAAATCCATTGCAATTGTTTTCCATTTCCATTCAAGGATTTCAATCTATTGACTCAAGCCAATGGGCCTTTGATGTTCAAATTTAACTTGTTGACATACTAAGCAATGTGACACAAAAGTCTCCAATGTCCCTTTTTGTACATTTCCACCAAAATAATTGCTTCAAATCTTGATACATTTTAGCAGAACTAGGATAAACTGAATACTTAGAACTGTGGGCTTCTTCAAGTATGGTTCTCTTCAAATCACTACGGTCAGGCATATATAAGCCATTACCACAATATAAGACACATTCTTGAGCTAGAACAAAATCATAATTCTTACCACTTTTCACCTCTTCCATTAGCTCACATAGTCTCGAATATGAGCTAAGAGTATCCAACTTTCCCTTAGCTAAAAGTGCACTCCTTCTAATTCCAATTTGTCAATCTTCTCTATTGGAGCTCTCCTCATAGAAGCTATATGGGCCAAACTACCCATAGATTTTCCACTTAAAGCATCAACTACTACATTGGCTTTACTTGGATGGTACAAAATAGTGCAATCATAATCCTTAAGCAACTCCATCCATTTTCGCTGCCTTATATTTAAGGTGCTTACTCTGGTACAGATCATTTTCTGTTTGCACCGTGTAGATCAAATGTGGCCTAATGAAAACTTGACATATGGAGACGATAAAATTGCTTATTTGGTGCGTTTGATGTAGTGCTCATGAAACAACAAACATGTTGCCTGACATTGCAGTATGCACTTTGTTGTCTGCAGTCCGTGAAGCAAACAGTTCACTTTTCTTTGTTATAATTTTTTTTTCATTTCACATTAAATAGATCTAATTGTCTACTTTTTTTATTTCTTTTATGTCACAATTTTTTAATTATTTCAATTTCCTAATTTCCTATTATTAATTATCTTTTTTTATTTTTTTAATTTTTATTTATAAATATTTTTTTTTCCTTAGCCAATGAACTCATTCCTAATTATTTACTTGAGTCCTATTTGACACAACTAATATGATAAGGCCTAATCTAATAGTATAACATTTAATAATATAAGGTCAGATAAAATTTTAATATAGTGCAATATTTGTTATGTTATCATATAAAATATTGTATTATATAAGTGATGAGAGATTTGAATAGTACATATGTGGTTTTAGATTCAGACCTCATTGTCATCAATATTAACCTTTTCATCATTAAAAATACTTATAATCAAAAGCAAAAACCTAATAAAAACAAGATTATAATAAAAATATCAAATTTTATTCATTACAAAAGTGAACAAATAAATATTATCATTCAAATACTTTTTATTTTTAATATTAATTATCTTACATTTTTATTTTTTATTATATACAATTATAGTTGATACTTAATAATAATTATTTCACTTCATATTTTTAATAGGTATTTTTATTTCAATAAATATAAAAAATTAACAAATACATAATACTCTCTCTTTTTAGAGAATTTAATTTTTTTATTATAAAATATAATAAAAGAGAAAGTTATAATAAAGCAATAATTTTATCTAATTATTTAATTATAAATTTAAAAATTCATCTAATTTTTTAAATATTTATTCTTGTTATTTATAATTCTTTTAATATTTTAAATTCATATTAAAAGCTAACTATTATTTATTTATATATTTTTAAGAGTGAACATATATTTTAATACCTGAAATATTCGTACAATATCAATTTAGTCCTTAAAATTTTTTCGATATTAAATAGGTGCTTAAAAATTAAAATGTAATATTATATTAATTTTTAAAAATTGTTTGACATCAAATAAGTAATTGAAAATTGAAATATGACATAACTTTAGTTCTTTTGAAAGTTACTTGACATCAAATCAATTCCTAAAACTCATATTTTATAGAAAAAGAAGAATCAAATAGTCTTTTAATCCTTTTGAATTTTATTTGATATCAAATCAATCTTTAAAAACTCATAATTTATCCAAAAAAAGGCATTAAATAGCCTTTCAGAATGACTAATTTCGGGAGCTATTTGATTAAAAAAAAGCTTTCAAGAACTAATATAATGTCACATTTGATCTTTTATGGACCTATTTACTATAAAAAAAATTTCAAGGACTAAATTAATGTCATACAAATAAAAAATGCATATTCACTCTGGTTTTAAAACATGAGAGAGATAGAGAAAGAAAAAAAGAAAGAGGAAATCCTTGTACATCAAAGTATAACCAGGCCTAGTCCCATATGTCAAGACTCGACTAAGTTGCGTTGTTTTAGGGTATAAAGAGGTTTTTGTGGATAAACTAATATAATAAATTGGTTGCACCCAAACTACTAATAATGTCATAATAAGTTGAATTAGCTCATACAATCAAACTTATAAAATGTACCAAACAAACCCTCATTTGTTATAGGTGATTTTCTTTGTTCTTTCTTGATGTTAGGTCTTGGCAATATTTTAAGGTAATAAGGTAGAGGAATTAAAAGTCATGTTTTTATAGCAATTACAACTCTTGTTTTAATATTTTATATTTATAGGTTAGGTTACTTGCCAATTTTTTCAGTTTTAAATTTGAAAGAACTTTAATTTGAATGTGCCTAATCTTTTTTGAATTTTATATTTCTAATAGAATGATAATTTATTGTAATATTGTATGATAATTTGGTGTCGAATGTAGAATCACTAGGTCTAAGGTTTAATGTTTTCCACTTTCCCTCTTATTTTATTCTTACATACAATGGGATTTTTAATTTGCTTGTTATGGATGGTCATGTTACTTGCATATGTTTAAGGCTATTTGTATAATGCCTACCTAGGTAATTTTATAAATTTTGAGTGTTGATTATACCTTTTAAAATTTATGAGCATCGTCATATTAATTTATAGTCATAGTATTTTTAATTTAAGTAAATATAGATGCCATGTTTTCTTCCCAAGAGATTGGGAAATATATTTTGGTGTCTAATTTTTGTATCCTCTTTTAAGTCCTTATGTATTTAGCTTATACATTTTATCTTCTTAAAGGGCAAAGTTATAAAATTGACAAGTTAAGACCCTATGTCTAATATATAGAGTTTTTAATTAAATTTTTCAGACTTCACTCCAATGATTTCTTTATTTTATCTTTAATTTATTTCATTTTATTTTATTACTTATGACTGAGATTAAATCCTAAAAAAAAAAGAAAATCAAATAATGAAAACAAGCCAAATAGGAGAGCTACCTTAAATACTGATTGTACTAGTGCATTTGTTCTTTTGATTTGATTACACTCTAAATTAGAAGGTAAGATATAACTATTATTATAAATAATGATATAATTAAACGCTTAAAATATGTGTAAAAATATTACAAATTTTATAATTCTTGATATGTAATATCTATATATAAAAAAATTATATTCTTAGATTTATATGATAATTGCATGGTAAAATATAAAGTTAAAATTATATTTAAGATACTTTATTTTTTTCATACAAGTGTCCTATGCAAAAAGAACAAATACTACCACTAATTTATAAGAATAAGTATATACAAAATTTGTTGGGGATGTGTTGAGGGAAATGTTTTGCCATAGAGTGGGGAATAGGGTTTCATAGTGAGGTGAAATATAAGGTTTTAGAACAGGATGAGAGGAATAAAAGTTGATTATAATTATTTGTCAATGAAAGGATAATATTATTTTATATAATACAATATATTATCTTATATTAATAAGGTATTAGTTTAAGTGAAAAGGGTTTGGATTCGTTAAGTATGAAGCCCTCTCTCACCGACAGGGGAGAGGATACACTGAGAAATTAAAAATCTTATATTATAACATAACAAATATCACACTATATGAAAATTTTATCTAACCTTATATAATTAAGTTCTACACTATCAGATATTATATTTTTAAACGTTATCCTATTAGGTGCTAGACAAGCCTGAGTATATAAATGGGAATTAGTCTATTGACCAAGCAGAAAAAAAGAATAACAAAAGAAAGAAAATTAAAGGTCTTATAAATAAGAAATTGAAAAAAAGTAAAAAAAAAAAAAGGCAATTAGTAATGAGAAATTAAAAAAGAGAAAAAATTAAAATATTGTGAAATAAGGAAATAAAAAGAAAAAGAAGATTATATCCATTTATTGTGATATGAATTAAAAAAAAAAAGTGAACTGTTGTTTTATCTATCAATCATATCAAATTATTATAACTGAGATTACAAGTTAAAATAAAAGAGAATTTAAAAAAAAAAAAATCAGAAAGTGCAACAACAAAGGAAAGTAATATAAGCGGAGCAGACAGAAAATGGGCAGAAAAACTCAAAATCCTGTGCATAGACCGTTGTCGACAGTTTAATATATTATTATTATTATTATTTTGGTCAGTTTAATGTATTATTAATATAGATATATATAGAATAGAATAGAAAATAAATTATTTTGTTACAGCCAATAGAGTGCAGACTGCAGTGTCACTAGGTAGCAGGCTTTGTTTCACGCACACTACATTAAAGGAGCCAAATCAGCAATTTTATCACCTCCATATGTCAAGCAATTATTAGGCCACATTTAATCCGCGCGGTGCGGACAAAAAAATATCAGCACTAGAGAATCCCCCTATTTTGAAATCTTTTTGTTGGAAAATATACTTCAAATTCTTATGATAAGTATAAATCTCATAAATCTTCCTGTACATAAAATGTCATTGTACTATCAAAACCAAGATCATAGCTGCCCATTCTAGGTCATATGTGGGATAATTTTGCTCGTGCTTCTTGCGTTGCCTAAAAGCATAAGTAATAACCTGGCCGCGCTGCATCAGATCACATCCAAGGCTTACCCTTTATGTATCACAATACATAGAAAATCCACCCGATCTTGAAGCTAGGACAAGAACAGGAGCAATGGTCAAACAATTTTTGAGCTTCTGGAACTTAACTTTTTTTTGAGTTAGCTTGCTCAAAGGGGGTAGAGATCTTTGAAAAGTCCCTCATATTCATAAATCGCTGATAGTAACTAGCTAACCCTAAGAAACTTTGAATTTCAGTCACAATTGTAAGCCTTGGCCACTGTTGGATGGTTTCCACTTTCTTAATATCAACCATGATTCCCTCTTTAGATACCACATGACATAGGAAAGCAACTTGTTCAAGCTAGAACTCATATTTAGAGAACTTTGCATAAAGTTTATAGTCTCAAGGTTTATAAAACTATTCTCAAACGATGTTCATGTTCTTCCTTGCTTTTGGAATACACCAAAATATCATCAATAAAGACAATTACAAAATGATCCAAGAAAGCCTTGAATACCCGATTCATCAAGTCCATGAAAGCAGTTAGGCATTAATTAGCCCAAAGGACATCACCAAGAACTCATAATGCCCATAGTGGGTGCGAAACACCATTTCGTGAATATCTTCCTCCCTGACTCTCAATCTTAGAGAAATAAGAAACTCCTTGAAGTTGATCAAACAAATCATCAATGCAAGGTAAAGGACATTTATTCCACATTGTCACCTTGTTGAGCTGCTTGTAATCTACACACAACTTGGCACCCCACAAAGAAGTACTAGGATGAATAAAACCTTTATCTAGCAACTCTTGGGGTTGCTTCTTCGGCTCCTTTAATTTTGTAGGTACCATATGGTCTAGAGGAATGGAGATAGGCTGGGTCTCAAGAATCAAATCTATACAATACTCGATTTCCTTATTTAGAAGCATATTGGGTAGCTTTTCTGGAAAAACATCAAGGAACTCATTGACCATAGGAACTTGTGCTACGGTCAATACTACAACATCAATCCTCCTAAGTCCAGCCATAAACCCTTGACAACCTTTGTTCAGTAAGTGCATGGCACTTAAAGTAGATACTAAACTAGCAGGAGTTAAATACTTGCCACCTTGAAAGACCAGAGGCAATCAACCCGGAAGCTCAAATTGAATTGTCTTTTGATGATAATCTATAGTGGTGTGGCATGAAGCTAATCAATCATGTCTAGAACCATCAGATTAACCAAAGTGTTTCAACCATTCACACACATTAAGCAAGATCTATAAACCAAGGTCACAAATAAGGAATCTCGTGTGGGTGTTCCTACCTAAAAAGGATGATCCAGTCGTAAGGTTGGTTAGCTAAATTGAGAAGCAAAATATGGGGACACATAGGAATGAGTCGATCCCAAGTCAAATAGGACATGCATCAAAGGAACAAATAGGAAAGTACCTGTTAACACAAGATTGGATGCTTGTACATCTTGGCAGGTCAAGGCATATATATAGGGCTAGCCCTTACCCATCAAGTTAAGGCAAGGGAACCTTGCCTACACCATCATATGTCTAAAATAGTCATCCTGAGCATTAAAGTCTAGTGACCACTTCTTCATCATGAAATAATGATCGTTGATCATCCAAGGGCCCTCTTTAATAACCTTCTCCCAATCAACTTGACTATCAAATTTCATAATGAAGTATCCGTTGCCCATATCCATGATGTCAAACCCTATAGACAATTTCCAAACTATCTCCAATTTCTCACACGTTACAGGTGATAAACCAAGGACCTTCACCACCAAGGAATCTTTTCAAGGAGTTGCCCTAGCTTCCATAAGTTTATCTACAAAGAAAACCATAGGCGTACGAGAGTCACCATTCTCAAAACTTAGCTTTACTTTTGCTTGAATCTCCTCCTCAAAGAATCTTAGAAAGGATACTACATCCCCCCTCCCCAAGACCTTGTCCCAAAAGGAAACCCCTCCTATCTTCCTAACTACCTTTAATCCACCCTTCTTACCCTGTCCCTCCATGCAACCAAAGTTCATCTACCCCGTTCACACCCTCAATTTTTGTCAAGGTTGGTTTCTTTCATGTAATATCCTATTTTAAAAGTAGATATTAGTTATGTAACTTCAATTACTATATTAGCTTGAGCTCTTGAAAGTTTCATTAAAGTCTTTCTCTTGCTTATTCGAGTGTTGTTAAAGTGAAAATATGGTCAAGAATACCCATAGAACCTTTCGGATAAATATTGCCTTTAATAGGAAAAAGTTGGAATTGTTAATGCTAAAGGTAGTACTCAAGCGCCCAAAAGTTGGCGCCTAAGTGCTAACTGAGCAGGGAGGATATGTCTTTAAGTGCCCAAGTACCCAAAAGCTAGCACCTAGGCACTCGCACGAGATTTTTTTCTCCAAAAAGGCATTTTCTCCCTCTTTTCCTTCCATATTTTCTTTTTTTCTTCCTTTTTTTCTCTCTCTTCAAGCTTTCTCTATCTAGATTTCTATTTCTAAACTCAATCTTTATCATCCTAGATCCTTCCTATATTACTCTTATCTCCCACCTACTCGCAGTCAACTAAATCTTTAGCTCTTCCGCCAATTGGTTTTTCTTTGAGCAAGTGGAAGGAGTCTTGGAAAGCCTTGGGTAAAGATCTAGTCTCCTCACCTCCTTTTCCTTTCTTGACACTTCAACGTAACATTTAAGCTCACAATCTCTTCTATGTTAGGATTTAGATAACTTTTCCCTAAAAAAATTGGTTCTTGGGCTGAGATACAGAGCACTCAGGTTATAGATCTGGGAGTAATTAAGGTTTATGCATAGTTTACATTGATCTTTTGCCTTTATGGTTGATGTTGGGTTATATTATCATGTTATAGTGTCAGATATGTTCCATGAGCAACTTGTTGGTTCCGTTGCACCACAAAGAAACTCTTACCTTGAGGTTTAAGTACTACGAAGGAAGTAGGATAGTAAACCTATGATTAAAGAATTTGATTTTCTTCCGACTAAAAAGCATGTTGATAAAGAAAATAGTATGATATAGTTTTTATGCCAAGTGCATAGGACCAGCTTGTTATGTTATGTAACATCTACCACGGGTTCTGACTTCGTCTTCAAGTTCCATGATTTCCGAATTCCGACCTTGGACACGAGGTCCGACCTCCTAGTTTATAGGTCACAAGTACCGACCTCCAGGTCGAATTTAACGAGTTTCGACCTAAATGTTGATCTCAACGAGAGTGAACACGAGTTCCGACATAAGAATTGACTTCCAGGATATACACGAGTTCCGATATCCAAAGCTATTTCCAAGAGCCTTTCATTTCTGTTGATGTTCCTGAGTTTGAGCTTAGGATCAACTTGAATTGAGCTCCGAATTTTATAAGTTTTGACTTCTCGGTTCTTAAGTGAATGTTTTAATTTCCAACTTCAAACTTTTGATCTCTGAGATTGATCATTAGACCAAGTTTCGGAATTATATGTATGAGGTTTTATGGGCTAGTTCTCGACTTCCGAGATGCAGGTATAAGGTGATTTGTTTGCTGTGTGATTTCCGACATCCGACCTTATGTTTCAAATAAATTGTAATTCCCGACTTCCGACTTAACCTTCAAAGTCCAAACACAATGGATGTTATCTCTGATATCCGACTTTATGCTTACACGATTTCCGATTTCAAGCAGAATGGAAGCGAGTTCCACTTTTAGGCAATGTGAAGAATGATTTAGCCACAAAAGAGGGAGACATGGCCGAACCTTGTCCACAAGAAATTTAGCTAATTAATTCTCTCAATCCCAACTACCTCTTCACTATTCAAATCAAATTTTTTTTCTCTTCTCCCTGCTGACTTACGCCTCATTCTCCTCTCATTTTTGCCTTCTCATTCTTTCCTTCTCTTAATACTAATCTCCATCAAACCTTCAAGTTTCACCAGATTCCATCAACCTAAACTCAAATTCAGCAAGATCATGTCTAAAGGAGGTAGGATTCACTTTCTATTCTTGATTTCTTTGAACTATGGCTTATATGAGATTCCACTTTTCTTCAATTATTTGATGATATATTGGATGTCTATGATGGATTATGGTTGGATTAATATGAAATCTTGAGTTGGAATTAAGGTTAGAAGAAGAAAAATAGGAGAAGTGAAGGTTTGGGATGCTGTCTAAGTGAGAAGCTCCACGGTAGTCCGTATGGCGGAGTGTACAGCTCTGCCTACAACCAATCAAAATGGATGAAGCCATTTTTAAATGAAAGTAGACATTCAGGGCTTTCCATACATATATTATATAAGGCAATTGGATTAGTATTGAGAGAGATATGAATTTTGGAAGTTTAACCTAGATTCTAGAGGTTGATATTGGGCAGATTGAGTTGTCTAGGGGCATAACTTGCTCTATACAACTCTAAATTGAGTGAAACCAACTTTGTTAGAAAGCTTACACATAGGAGAACATTTTAAAAAGGTTTCATATGGTCCTAGTTGCTCCCAGTGGTTCAAAGAAGTTGCCCTATGTCCAAACCGGGCCAAAATAGGACAGCTCAGGAAGGTCAAATTTAGAGGCTTATAATTTGAGCTCTACTAAGGCAATTGAAATGAAACTTGTTGGAAATGAAAGTTATCCTGTTAGCTTTAATATGATACCAATTTTGTATGATTTGGATTGGTTCTCGATTTATAGTGGAGTTTTACGTTTAAGTGTGTAATTCTGGCCAGCTACAGGGCAGTCCGAGGTAAGACTTAAATAACTTGAGTTATACAAATCAAAATGAGATGGGACCAAAAAGGTTGGAAGCTAAACACATAGAGCTATGACATACCGAAAATTTAGGTCCAGATGAGTTAAATAGAGTTTATGGCCTGATTTACAAAAAATGGGGCTGAGTGAAGGTGATAGGACAGCAACTATGCTTTAAATACAACTGATATTCCTATGAAATTGATGTTGAATGGTGAATAAAGTATTGTGAACTTTCTGTAAAATTGATTGTCTGAGTATTGGCACTATTCATGGGGAAGCGAACATGTTTCGTTATGCTGCCAAATTTTCGGTAGAATTGTAAAGAGGGTTATGAGCATTATATGTTAAGAACATGTATGTAGAACTGATGTATGTAAAGTTATATGAAAGTAAATAATGAACCATATGTATGAATGCACTCAGCATGACTATGCATGATTATGTATGAGAATGAAAGCATATAAATATATTGAATGTGAATCCCTTCATCTGGAGGCAGTTACACTTTGAATCGCTCCCTATGAAGGCAGTTAAAAGATATAATGAAGGTCCCATATTCCTAAGGAACGTGACATGGCAAACACGCTCTGATGGGGTATGACATGGCGATCGTACTTTAGAATGTGGCATGACGATCCCACACCCTAAGGAATGTAACATGGCGATTACATTCCGATGGAGTATGACATGGCGATCATACTCTGGGACGTGGCGGGATGAATATATTCCTAAGGAACGTGACATGGCGGTCACGCTCTGATGGGGTATGACATGGCGATCGTACTCTGGAATATATACTCCCCTTACCCACATGAGGCTTGGCATGACCCAGCTAGTGTAAGCAGATGTAGACACCCTAGGGACAGCGATACGTAATGCCTAGGTGTGTCAAATGAAGAAAGTAAAGATAAATATTAAAAGAAGTAAAGAAAGAAAAGAACCCAAATTAAGCTCCCCTTACCCACGACTCACATAAGCATAGCATGACCCAGCTAGTATGAGTATAGGAGATAGGGCTTACATGAGGCATGGCATGACCCAGCTAGTATGAGTACCAAAAATTTATATTTAGTGGGTGAAAAGAAAAAGACATAACGCAAAGTTAAGTTACGCAAAGAAAAGGGACTTCGGTCCAAACCCTTGAAGGGAAGTAGATAATAGAAGCTTATAGTATGGCCAACCATGTTTCGTGTAATTATACTTGTGCCCATCTATGTTATAATATAAATGATTAGAGAATATGTTAAAATTGAATCTGCTTCGGATACATGTTTTCGAAAACTTAAGAACTGAACCTTATGAATGTTCACATTTTTCACAATAAACCGAAGCAGCTGGAGATAACAACGATGATACGGTATATGGTACTTTAATGAATCCTACTGAGAGTTTTAAAATTCTCACTCCTAGTTCCGTGTTATCTCCAAATAGTTTTAAAGTTCCAAAGAAGGCTCTTCGAGGTGAAGGCAGTCGAAGGTTGCTGCCAGACAAGGTCCGAGTAAGTGATAGTATCAACTCTTAGGTGAGGTATTATGACTTAAGCATAGTATTGTACTTAGGAGGATGTTACAAAATGGTATCAGAGCAGTTCGATCCTCCCCGAACCTGAGGATTTGAACTGACTATGTTTCCATTGTACTCTGGAATCCTTAGGAAATGAGAGAATGTCATGCGACAAATCTTATCTGCTTAGATAAGATATAGGATAAGAAATTAAATTAGATATGCATGACCACCTAACTGTGATTGTTATTAGTTGCTGTCACACTTAACTTATTGTTGTGCCTGATCAACTCAATGTTTTGTTGTGTGTGACTTGTAACTAATGGCTTCCAAGGGGCATGGTAGGCTGCGAACTGTACCTATTCTAAAAGATCTTGCTAATTTTATGGATATGATGCGTGATATGGTTCATGCAACGCCAAAACAGGCCGCTGCAGCTCATCAAATGATAAATCAATTAGGTAGGTAGCCTGAGACCGGCCGTGGAGGAAATCCACATGGCCCAGAAGCAGACCTGGACTATCTTAAGTTTGTGAAATTCAGGAAAGTGAATCCGCTTAGCTTCCGAGGAGCTTTTGACCCAAATAAAGCAGAGGCGTAGGTCAAGGCAATGGAGAAGGTCTTTTTTGTCTTGGCCTACACTGATCAGCAGAAAGTGGCCTTTGCCACTTATATGCTGGAAGCAGACGCCGAGCTTTGGTGGAACGGCGTGAAGAGGCTATTGGCAGAACCCCAAGTTAAAATCACTTGGGACATATTCAAAGAGGCATTTTATCAGAAATATTTCCCTGCATCGGTGAGAAATGCTAAGGAATTAGAGTTTATGAAGCTTTAACAAGGAAACATGAGTGTTTCAGAATATATTGCTAAGTTCGAACAACTTTGTAAATTTTCCACTATCTATCAGCGGGATCTAGATGAGGCATAGAAATGTGTCAAATTTGAAGGTGGATTAAGGGAAGATATCCTTACGGCAATAGGCCCTATGGAGATCAGGGATTTTCTTACTTTGGTAAACAAGTGCAGACTTGTGGAAGACTATAATAAGAAATTGGAGATTGCCTAATCTAATGTTTGTGGAAGGAGGCCAGCACTTGAAAACCAGAAACTCAAATATGCCTTACCACCAAAGAAGAAATTTCACATTAGTGAATATGAGGGCAAGCAGCTACAAGAATCGGTGGTCAAACAACAAAGTGTGGGAAGAATCACGGAAATAAGCCTTGCCTGGTTAAACGGCATGTGTGTTTCAAATGTGGCAAGCCAGGATATATGATCCGAGAATACCCTGAAAACCAACCACCGACTCCTAAACCGCAACGTTCGGGAAGGGTTTTCACTATAAATACGAAGGAGGCGACACCCTGAAGGAGCCATGGCGAGAATTAGGGATAAACTAGAATAAGGAACCGGCTAATTTAGTTCTAGTCAATCCTATTACGCTAGGTGGTTTTACATCTACTGTATGCTTATATGTGAACCTTACTTACACTATTATAATTATGAGGAGGTAGTTTATTAATCAAATTTTGGGGACAAAATTTATTTTTAAGGAGGGTAGTAATGTAACATCTACCACGAGTTCTGACTTCGTCTTCAAGTCCATGATTTCTGAATTCCGACCTCGGACACGAGGTCTGACCTCCTAGTTTATAGGTCATAAGTACCGACCTCCGGGTCGAATTTAACGAGTTTCGACCTAAATGTTGATCTCAACGAGAGTGAACACGAGTTCCGACATGAGAATTGACTTCCAGGATATACACGAGTTCCGAAATCCGAAGCTATTTCCAAGAGCTTTTCATTTCTGTTTATGTTCCCGAGCTTGAGCTTAGGACTGACTTGAATTGAGCTCTAGATTTTATAAGTTCCGACTTCCCGATTCTTAAGTGAATGTTTTGATTTCCAACTTCAAGCTTCCAATCTCCGAGATTGATTACTAGACCGAGTTTCAGAATTATATGTATGAGGTTTTATGGGCTAGTTCTCGACTTCCGAGATGTGGGTATAAGATGATTTGTTTGCTGTGCGATTTCCGACATCCGACCTTATGTTTCAAATAAATTGTAATTCCCGACTTCCGACTTAACCTTCAAAGTCCAAACACAATTGATGTTATCTCTGATATCTGACTTCATGTTTACACGATTTTCGATTTCAAGCAGAATGGAAACGAGTTCCACTTTTAGGCAACGTGGAGAATGATTCAGCCACAAAAGAGGGAGACATGGCTAAACCTTATCCACAAGAAATTTAGCCAATCAATACTCTCAATCCCAACTACCTCTTCACTATTTAAATCAGATTTTTTTTCTCTTCTCCCTGCTGACTGAGGTCTCATTCTCCTCTCATTTCTGCCTTCTCGTTCTTTCCTTCTCTCAATACTAATCTCCATCAAACCTTCAAGTTTCACCAGATTCCATCAACCTAAACTCAAATTCAGCAAGATCACGTCTAAAGGAGGTAGGATTCACTTTCTATTCTTGATTTCTTTGAACTATGGCTTATATGAGATTCCACTTTTCTTCAATTATTTGATGATATATTGGATGTCTATGATGGATTATAGTTGGATTAATATGAAATCTTGAGTTGGAATTATGGTTAGAAGAAGAAAACTAGGAGAAGTGAAGGTTTGGGATGCTGTCTAAGTGAGAAGCTTCACGGTAGTCCATATGGCGAAGTGTACAGCTCTGCCTACAGCAAGTCAAAATGGATGAAACCATTTTTAGATGAAAGTAGACATTTAGGGCTTTCCATACATATATTATATAAGGCGATTGGATTAGTACTAAGAGAGATATGAATTTTGGAAATTTAACCTAGATTCTAGAGGTTGATATTAGGCAGACTGAGTTGTCCAGGGGCATAACTTACTCTATACAACTCCAAGTTGAGTGAAACCAACTTTGATAGAAAGCTTACAAATAGGAGAACATTTTAAAAAGATTCCAAGTTTGATATGGTCCCAGTTGCTCCCAGTGGTTCAAAGAAGTTGCCCTATATCCAAACCGGGCCAAAATAAGACAGTTCAGGAAGGTCAAATTTAGAGGCTTATAACTCGAGCTCTACTAAGGCAATTGAAATGTAACTTGCTGCAAATGAAAGGTATCATGTTAGCTTTAATATGATACTAATTTTGTATGATTTGGACTGGTTTTCGATTTATAGTAGATTTTTATTTTTAAGTGTGTAATTCTGGCCAGCTACATGGCAGTCCAAGGTAAGACTTAAATAACTTGAGTTATATAAATCAAAATGAGATGGGACCAAAAACGTTGGAAGCTAGACACATAGAGCTATGACATATCGAAAATTTAGGTCCAAATGAGTTAAATAGAATTTATGGCCTGATTTACAAAAAACGAGGCTAAGTGAAGGTGCTAGGACAGCATCTATGCTTTAAATACAACAGATGTTCCTATGAAATTGATGTTGAATGGAATGAAGTATTGTGAATTTTCTATAAAATTGATTGTCTAAGTACAGGCACTATTCATGGGGAAGCAAACACGTTCCGTTATGCTGCCGAATTTTCGGTAGAATTGCAAAGAGGGTTATGAGCATTATGTGTTAAGAACATGTATGTAGAACTTATGTATGTAAAGTTATATGAAAGTAAATAATGAACCATATGTATGAATGCACTCAGCATGACTATGCATGATTATGTATGAGAATGAAAGGATATGAATATATTGAATATGAATCCCTTCACCTGGAGGTAATTACACTTTGAATCCCTCCCTGTGAAGGCAGTTAAAAGATATAATGAAAGTCCCATATTCCTAAGGAACGTGACATGGAGATCACGCTCTAATGGGGTATGACATGGCGATCACATTCCAATGGAATGACATGGTAATCATACTCTGGGACGTAGCAAGATGAATATATTCCTAAGGAATGTGACATGGCGATCACGCTCTGATGGGGTATGACATGGCGATCGTACTCTAGAATGTATACTCTCCTCACCTACATGAGATATGGCATAACCCAGCTAGTGTAAGCAGATGCAGACACCCTAGGGACGGCGATATGTAACGCCTAGGTGTGTCGAATGAAGAAAGTAAAGATAAATATTAAAAGAAGTAAAGAAAGGAAAGAACCCAAATTAAGCTCCCCTCACCCACGACTCACATGAGGCATGGCATGACCCAGCTAGTGTGAGTATAGGAGATAGGGCTTACATAAGGCATGGCATGATCCAGCTAATGTAAGTACCGAAAATTTATATTTAGTAGGTGAAAAGAAAAAGACGTAAGGCAAAGTTAAGTTACGAAAAGAAAAGGGACTTCGGTCCAAACCCTTGAAAGGAAGTAGTTAATAGAAGCTTATAGTATGGCCAACCATGTTTCGTGTAATTATACTTGTGCCCATGTATGTTATAATATAAATGATCAGAGAATATGTTAAAATTGAATCTGCTTCAGATATTTATGTATTCGAAAACTTAAGAACTGAACCTTATGAATGTTCATAGTTTTCACAATAAACCGAAGCAGCTGGAGATAACAACGATGACACGGTATATGGTAGTTTAATGACTCCTACTGAGAGTTTTGAAATTCTCACTCCTATTTCTGTGTTGTCTCCAAATAGTTTCAAAGTTCCGAAGAAGGCCCTCCGAGGCGATGGCGGCCGAAGGTTGCTGCCAGACAAGGTCCAAGTAAGTGACAGTAACAACTCCTAGGTGAGGTATTATGACTTAAGCATAGTACTGTACTTAGGATGATGTTACATGTTATATTTTAAATCTGATTTGGAAGTGGTTATGAACTACGAGTTTCATATTAGTTCTTCATGATAAAAAGGAATAAAACTCCTAGTTAGGTTTGGATCAAAGAGAATTTGGAACTATGTTCAACTAAGAAAATGAGTTTAGCAGGATGAGCCCTTATAGAACTGTAGCTAATGGTGGTAGGCATTAGACTTGGTGCACCTAATACAAAACCTCAACTAATAGGGGAGGTGCTAGCCTAAAGTGTTAGGCTAACACATCCGGCTTATAATATCACTGGGGTCTAGTTAGTAATGTCGCTTTATGTAGTTCAAGTTCATGCTAGGGTGTGGCTATATGTGCCACTCAATTGTGCCATAGATTTTGAATTTTGCAATTGTGATCTCCCATCAGCTACTTTAAATTTTATAAAATAGATATAAGAGGACTATGACTCCAATTATTTTTCTGAAAATATATGAGGACTATATCTCTAGCTGTTTTACAAAACATATATGAGGAATATACTTCTAGTGGTTTTATGGAATCTAAGACGAGTTCAACTCCAGTTTCCTTATAGGATGAGTTTACTTCCAATTATTTTATGTGATGAGATAACTCCAATTATTTATATAATGAGCATATTTTCAAAATGATTTCAAAAAAAAAAAAAAGTGATATATGATTTTGTTTATGTATGATTTGAACATGAGTATTTTGATTTAGTCCCATGCTAGCTATAGATAAATTATCTTTCATTGAGTTGTTTAACTCACCTAGTTACTTCCCCATGTTTCCGATTTCAAGAATAAGTCAAAATCTAGCTTCTTCAATTCAGTAAATGGATATCAATTACCTCTTGGTGAGCTCAACACTTGGTGTGGGCCTTCTTTTGTTTTTAGAAGTTGTTTTGTACTTATGTATGCATAATTATGTAAATTAGTGCTCCATTGAACTACACATAGGGTTTGGATCTAATTTTGATTATGGGCATGTTGTGTTTATGTTAATGTCTAAGCATGTTGTGTTTATGTTAATGTCTAAGTTTATGTATAAGTTGTAAAGTGATCTTCTGATATTGAAATATAAAGAATATATGTATATATATATATATTATCTTGGACTAGCTGTGGACTGTTTATTGTAGGAATTGTAATTTGGGGTCATCCAATTTTTAGGGGAAACTTTGTCCATTTTTTTGCAAAATTTTTGTTAAGCTTGTTGGGGAACAAAGGCTCTCTATGCACCGGTCATATCTAGGCTGGGTTGTGACATGCCATTTTCAAAAGTAGTACACTGCATCATTTTTCAAAAGTTATGGTCTGAGATTAAAAAAAAAAATGTTATAACTTTGAGAATATTAGTTGCAATGTAGGTCAAAGTGTGGGGCGGAACAAAAGTTTTGGAAAAGCGTGCAATAACTATGTGCTTTTCAACCTATGCAGCAATAAAAACTCTCACCATCATAATTTGTCTATTTCAGATGGTGACTTTTTTATTTAAAGTTGTAACCTTTAACAAACATTGCAGTGTATTACCTCCAAAAAAGGTAGTACTGAGATTAATGACCCTTAGTGATGTTCAATTTTTTTATTTTTAACTTTTTTTTTTCAATTTGATACAATATATGTGATAATTGATAAATTTCTCGGATCTATTTGCCATGTCTTTTATTGTTTGTAACACCCCGATTTAGCCATGTCCATAACTAAATTGTCACATGCTAAATTGCTAATGAAAATTTTAAAAATAAAGAGCAAACGTAGAATAATGAAATTAATGACATTGTGTGGTTAGAATTTTGATGGTAATAGACTTTTAATTGCATGGTAAAAATTTTATGTGATGTTTCTTGGGACACAAGAAATTGATTTGTAGGAATTTAAAATGCAAAAATGTTTAATCATCAAGATATCACACTTATTATATGTGGTCCGAAGTGGGTCACATGGCCAAAATCTCAAGAAGCAATATGGACCATACGATTAAAGTTGGCCACTTTTTGTTTTTTACAAAAATCTTGTTAAATATCTACAAGAAACCCTACACTTGCATCATCTTCTTCTCTCTCTTGCACCTTATACCCGAAACCTTTCTATCTCATACTCTCCTTTGTTGTTGTTCATACAAGCTACCAAATACTTGATTTCTTTTTGTTTCTTCAACTACCATCTAGCTTTTGAGCTTGTTTGCCATCTTTTAAACTATATAAAAGCGAAAAATCTCTTCTCTTGGACAACATCTAGCTTTGTCCAAGAAGGAAGAGGAAGAGGTTAAGTGTTGTCTTGTGACTCTAAGAGAGTTTTGGAGTTGAAGGAAGTAAGGTTTGAAGTTTTTATTAGCTTGAAAGTGGGGTAGGCTCCTAAAACACCCTATATATGGAAATGTTACTAGATGAGCTAGGTTTTTCATTTTATAATTCCTCACATATCTTGAGCCGAAGATGATGTTCTTTAATCTTATTTGAATGAATTAGAACTAGTGAAACTTGAGTTAGTAAGGAAAATAAGCTAGGAACTTAAGAATACCCATAACTCGAAATAGGCTAATTTGGACATCCCTGAATACCAGTGTGTCACAATCCAACCTAGGTTGTGATCGGCACTTAGGGAGCATGCTCCCTAGCAAGCCTTTCATACAAGATTTCACGAAAAAATCAGATCGAGTTTGCTCTGTATTTAGGATATTTCCCAAATATGAGTATTTATCCTACAAGTTAACAAACACACTCTTACATCAGGGATCCAGGCATTCTCAAAATGCATCCCTCAGCACACAACAAAATTATTCACCAAGCACATCAATCTCATCATATGTATATTTATAAACCAATGCAGAAAGTTACAAAAAAATTTTCATATTCAATTCAGAATCAAATATATAATAATCAATTCAGTCTAACATACATCAATGTCTAACATTCGCATTAATACGCTAGCAAGGGTCAGACCTTGCCTATAGTACTATGGAGCTACCACTATCTAAGAGTTTCTCAAAACATGTATATTTACAAAATACCCTTGAATAGAAAAGGGCTCATCCACAAAACTCGGAATTTAATCACGAGGGCTGAAGGATTAGATTCTACTGGAATACATGTATCTAAAAAAGAGAAAGAAACGACAGGGTGAGTTTATGAAACTCAGTGAAAGATAGAATACCCCTAACACGCATGAGACAATGTTCAAACTGTTAAATATTAAATTATTATATATATAGGATCAAACAGAAATCACAACTCAAATTTTATTTAAATTTCATTCCAAATACCATGGAACCGTCTAATCCAAGATATTCCATCAGGAATCACACTAGGGTGGCCTTTCTTTCGTGTGACCCTGTAATCCATGATGCACCACTTTTTCTTGTGGCCGTGTAATTTCCATCATGCACTACACAATGTGTTGGCTGTGTAATATTCGTCACACACTACACCCTTGAGTGGCTGTGTACTACCTCATTCTAGATGCACCCAGGGCTAGCGCCCATTGCCATTAACCTATAGATCCTGGCGTAGACTTTCCTAAGTCTTTTCCTTTACCATTTCACATAACATTTATCATAATGGTTCTCATGACATATACTCAATCATTCAGTCATAGCCTTTTAACGCATAAACAATCATCAACACTTTCGCAAAATCCAATCGTTTCTTTTCTTATAAAAGCAATATTCAAAGCCTCATGAGACCAAACGTAATCTTATATATAAAACCTAAATCATATTGTTAAAGAAAGTCAAAAGCTTTAAGGGAATCATGTTTTCAAAAAATTATATAAATTCGCCAAAAGTCCCTTCATTGTCTCATGTGATAATTTTGCATAAAACATGCATAAGAGAAATAATTATCTACATAAAACATACCACCAAAATCTGAATCATAACTTCAGATATACCAATTCCTCCACATATATATAACTTAAATCAACATATCAGAAAACAAGCTAGGGACAACTATCTACTCACAGACTTAAATTCAATGGCAGAGTCCTAATCCCATAACATTCTGGAACCAAGAACTGAGCCTCCAGTGAAATCTATCATCACAATTATGACAATTTAATTCAATATTGGTCATTGAAACTAAGAAGTAATCTAATTTGTTCTCTAATATGAAAATCTCCAATTCTCTAACCTAAGATTCTCTATGAACTCACTCTTGGGGAAAATAATCCATAATCCTAAGACAAGAAAGAGGAAAAGTGTTAGAAAGTCCTTTGAAGAAAGAAAAATGAAGAGGAAAGATTTAGGAGCCTTAAGAACATCTACTTTAAGCTCCAAGACCCACCAAGGGTGTGGTTGGGGATTGGGAAGAGAATGAAGATTAAAGGTGAAATTATATGATTATAAGAGTGAAAGAAATGTAATTTAATGAAGTTTGGAATGAAAAGTTGAAGGATTTAAGTGAGGAATGAAGAGGTAAGTGTTTTAGAGAGAAGAGAGAGAGTTTGAGGATAGAAAGAGAGTGAAAAATGCCGAAATGAGGAGAGGAGAGCAGATCTGGGCTTTATATAGACCCGTGGTATCGATTACACTGCATGGTAATCGATTACCACAAACCCTAGTTGTTGTAATCGATTAGCACTCCATGTAATCGATTACAACAGGGAAAAACTCAACATGAAGGCATACAGTGAGGCTTGTAATCGATTACAGACTCTGTGCAATCAATTACCAGCCTCAAAAATTTGGTTTCCTCCTCCTACAGACCTAGACCCTTCCCATGTGCAGGATATTACACATACTTATTTACATAAGTTAATGTCCTCTTTAACTTTACTCTTCATTAACTTTAAAACATAAATTTAAATAAGGGAATACCCCCCCACTTGGATTCAATAAAAATATCCAAAAATTCAAAATCCTTAGGAATCAAAATCCAACTTTTGGGTTTTAATACAATTCCCTGAAAACTTACACTTTTATAAACTTGAGGGTTGAAAATTAAAGGGTTATCTACTGCCTAAAATTCATTAAAAATTGCCCTTTAACCCCTTAATATCCAAGGAACCATTACCGAGATTTTTGATCTTAAGAAAATATCTCAATCTTATAGCCCTCCAAGGTGACATAGGGTTCAGACTTAGCACTTTTTTTTTTTTTTTGGGATTTGATACAAACAAACAATTACAATCCACACTGGGGTGTTACATTCTTCCCCTCTCAAAAGAATTCGTCCCCGTATTCTAAACAAATAAAAGAGTTCACATATCTTAAGATTTAGATAATTGTAGATACTTGACTTGCATGACTTCTTCAACTTCTCAGGTTGCCTCTTTTCATGAATGGTTCTTCCAAATTACCTTCACAGAGGCCACTTCCTTTGAATGAAGCTCTTTACTCGTCTATGACCTCAAAAAGGTCAAAATCACAAAGGTTGTATTCCCTTTCTTTCTGACTCTTTTACATTTTCTTCATATATTCTAACCCTTGACAATCCTGTGTTCATCATAATGTCTCGAGACTACAATCCCTCACAAATGTACATCTTATGTTCTTCATCCGCACATTCAGGCTCACGCACCATCCTAAAAGAATCTTTCCTTCATTCGCTTAATATTTTTCTTATTCCTATTAAGCCCAAATGGCCCAATATTCTTCTCGGTGCTTGAAGCAAGAAATCCTTATTTAAACTTCAAACATTCGGCTTTTATCAGTGTTGCTCAATTGCTTCTTTATCCTCATGTAGTCTATACCACCTTGAGTTTGACAACCCCACATTGAAACCTGTTACTACTGGCAGTTTCCAAGGTCAAACTATAAGAATTACTTTTCTTACTTGATAGGGTTCTCCTTTCTCCGTAAAAATCCTTACTATTTGAAAATTGGTCCTCTTAGGATTATTCCCCTGTTTATCTCCTCATGACTCAGCCTATAATGACTTGTTCTTGCCTTAACCCCATAAAGGTTGTGTAATCCATTTGGCCATCTCCATTAGTTTTCCCTTCCTTGGTATTACCAATCCATCTATTCCAAAAGGAACCATAGTCAGATCCCTAGGAATATTCTAACTTAGCCACCAATCATAATACTACTTTTTATCTAATGCAATGCATGAGACTCAACTTTGCAACCATCAAATCTTGGATTAATCCATAATCCTATGCCTTAACATCTCCTTAACTCGTGCCTTGCCTTCACTGTACATCCTAGCCGCTACCTTCGGCCTATTAACCTTCTCTATCCCATCAAGATACCAATTTTAGGAACCTCATCATGAGTATAGTTGTCACCATTCAAAACTCTCCATGCACTTCCCAAGAGTAATTTACACTATGTAATGCTCCACCAAGTGCTTTTGAGTATACCTTGAACTACCACTGAAGATTGGATAGTCTTTCTTTCTAGCTTCACGTGGTATGGGAACAATACCCATCATTCTAACATGATCTGCTTGAGAATATCTATCATAAGTTACCGTCGGCCATGGTTGGGACGAATTCATTGACTTTGTTAGCTGTAACAGCTACAACAATCTCTGAGAGTCTGGAATCATACCAAAATCAGAGTAATCAATACAAGGAGTAGCTCTTGTGTAGGCCATCTTGTTCAAGTAGCCCCAAATGATTGGAGTGTATCCATTTGACAAGTCCAATTGCAACTTCAAACTTCATTCGATAGATTACTTAATTGAGGGTAATAATCAATACCAATTGAGGTAATTGGTAATTGTAACATCCTCAATTTCATACCGTGCTAAATTACCTCAGTAACCGTGAGTACTTAGGCACTTAATGAGAAACTGTGGGATTAAGGCTTAATTAAGGGGTTACTCGGATAGAATAGTCCAGAGAATGCTTAATCGAGATTAGAAAATCTCTAATTGAGTAAGTCAGAGCCCCTACAGCTTAATTAAGCACTAATCACCTTTAAGTAGCCCAATCGAGTTTAATTAAGGTTAATTAAGCTTAGTCGCAATATTAATTTTTTTGATCGTGTTCTTGTGTGTTAATCACTAATCCTTGCTTAATCATCTTAATTAAGTTGCATGAGCACTTAATCACATGATTAAATTCAAATTTAGTTAAGTAAACAATAAAGTAAAGAGTGATGTCATAAAAGCATAAAGCATTAGACAAGAGTGCTTTATGTAAGAGTTTGACCATGTTTTGTCTCCCCATCATCCACTTTGTCCCCTTAATCACTAATTAACACAAGATAACACAAAGTGAAGCAAAAATATCTCATCCTCCCTCCTTAAAGTGGGACGCCACTTTCTCTCTCTCCCTCTCTCATCCATTTTCATTTTCACTCATCCTATTCTCTCTCATCAAACCAAAATCCTCCTACTTCTCTCTAAACTTTCTCATCTTCTTCTTCATCTTCTTCTTCCTTTTTCCACCACCACCACCTAAACCACTCACTTAGCCCTTCAAAAACCTCATCTTTGGGTCTTTGGAGACAAGATCAAAACACTACAAGATTCATTTTCAAGAGAACTCAAGAGTTCTCTCCATGCTCATTCAAAACCGCCACCTTCATCATCAAGAGAAGTCATCATCTTCTTCTTCCACTTCTCTTGTTTTGCGCCATTTTCAAGAAGGTAGTGATCTTCATCTTTTTCATTTTTTTTGCTCAAGAAAGTTTGGAGCTTGGTTCTTTCATGACCAAGATCTCTAAGTGGAAACTTGAGAAAATCCTTCATGTTCTTCAAGTGTTCTTAAGTTTCCCTTTTTGGCAAAATATGTTCTTGGGTGTTCTTGATGTTCTTCAAGTGTTCTTAAGTTTCTACTTTTGGCAAAATATGTTCTTGATGGTATCTTGCTTAAAGTTGTCCCTTTTCTTATGATGAGTTGATGATTAGAAAAGCTTCATCTTTTTGTGTTTCCATGATTTGATAAGACTTTGAACATTCTAAAAGCTTAAAACTTTAAAAAGTTTGCTTCTTATAGTGGCGCAAGTTTTAGTGCCATCATAAAGTCTTCTTTTGTTTTGTTTTGTAGACAAGAATGCATGTAAAAGTCTAAGCTTTTTGGCATAATAAGCCTTTTTGAGTTAGAAAATGATATCTTGTCACTTTATGTCTTAGAAATCAAACCTCGAAGAAAAGACCTTTTATAAAGTTTCAAACTTTAATCAAGAATGAGACCTTTAAGTCATAAAAGTATTGTTTTATAACAATTAATTCATAAAGTTTAGATCTTGAACCAAAACAATGCTTAAAGGTGTGAGCTTCTATAAAAAAAAATTGAGACTTTTTAACCTTAAAGTTAATGTTTCATGTCACTAGTTGATAAAGTAGGAACCTTTTTATGTAAAGACAACTTTAAGTCATAAAGTTGAGACCTTGATAGTCTTAGAATAATTAAATGAGTCAACTTTTATAAAGAACAAGACTTTTTAGTGGAAAAGCTAGTAACTTGTATCGTTATTTCATAAAGATCTAATCTTTAAGATAAAAGTTTGAAGCTTTGTAACTTGGTTAAGTTAAAAATCACCCTTGGTGTTTAGTGAACATGGTGTTGCTGGGTTCATGATGTGGTTATGTGTTGTCATGACCCAAGGATTAGAGGGATCTCGAACTCCTTGGGAATAGAAGTATGATTAGGGCCTCTGAGCATACCATGAACCTAGGAATCACTAAGTGCACTATATCGAGGAAAGAAAACAATCAATTAACTTAATTAAATTTGAATAAGTGTTCCATAAGACATGAATTCAAGTAAAGAATAATTTCATGCGAGAGCTAAGTAACTAAAAGACCATATACACATATCTTAACTACGTGATACTCTCATGGGTAACCATGGGAAATCATGTGATGATTCATAATATTCTTCACAAAGAATAACACAACTATAAACCCCTTTACGGTATGAATGTGTGATGCCATGCGGCATGATGAATGACAAGTTTGGTTGAGCTTTGTCTCCTGATTAGATGATGAGTGTGATGATATAATATAGATATGATGAACTATTGGTTGAATGTCGATGATTGGCATTTTGGGGAAGCTCCGGTCTAGCCGTTATGCTGCCGGATTTCCGTTAAAATTATGGACTTAGTCATATCATTGCATGTGTCTAGTCAAAGAAGTGTTATGCATGTAAAGTATAATGATAAGAAAAGAATCAATGGGACATGACCCTTCAATCACTTCAGTAAGGGAAGTGAGAAACGGCGATCCACAAAGACACAAGGAACCTCTATGAGGGAGGCAAGGGTGACATGGAGGACCCTCCAACTTAGAGGTAACCAATATCGACTTAGTCTGATTTGGTTAGTACTGCGTGACGACGGTCACGGAATGAGCTCATGTCCAAAAGCAATCTATTTCACAGGAAGGTAAAAGTATGTTAAGCACGTGCTAAAAATGAAATTAAAGTCTAAGTATAACTATGGTTACGTCTATGATAATGCATGCCTTTGCATGAAAGTATATTGCCCATTTGCATTATGAATATTTATTCTAAGTTTTAGTGTGTATATTAGTCATGATGATGTGGTTATGATGTTAAGTTTAAAAGCAACCCGCTTCGGGGTCTAAGTTTTCAAAACCATTAAAAATTGAACTTATATCTATCCACTGTTTTTATAATTAAACCCGAAGTGGCTGGGACGATGACGATGACGATGACATTGTGTTTGTCTAGTCGCGATCCTATTGAGAAATTTAGTATTTCTCATTCCTACGTTTTCCGTGTCGTCTTCAGAGGATGTCGACGTCGGGCACGGTGGTGATCTACATTAAGTTTAGGGTGTGGCGTTGGCGCTTTGACCCGATGCTGAACGCCTCTGTGCTGTCGGCGAACGCAGCGATGAGGGTCTATATCTTCTACGACCGCCAATTTCAGACTCCCATGATTAGCCCATTTTTTCGACCGCATCAGCCATTCGGCGAGGTTACTATGGATGACATCTGCCCCAACTTTTAGCCACCGAGATATCCCACTGATGATGATGAGACTGACTCGGATACCCGTTTGACTCCGACTGTTTCACCGGATTTCGATCCCTTGGAGCCGTCTTATCCGAGCTTCCATGTGGAGACCGATCCGTCTGAGCCCCTCTATCTGACTCGTTCTGGGGGATCTCACTGTTCGGGTTCGTCGCAGCCTTTGGTGATTCGTCTGATTCTTCTGCTTTATCTGTTGGCCCAGCTTCACCCCCGGTTCGTGGGCGTGGGTTCATTCGTACCCGCTGTAACACCCTCCTAAGCACAGTACTATGCTTAAGTCATAGTACTACGCTCGAGTCAAGTATCATTACCTGAGCGGACCTTGTCCTGACAAAGAACTTTAGCCGTCTTCGGAAACTTCTACAATTATCTGGAGACAACATGGAAATAGGAGTGAGAATTATATAATTCTCAATAGGATTCTCTAATTTTCATACATAGTGTCATCATGGTCGTCTCCAGTTTGCTTCGGTTTATTTTAAAAAAATAAGAACATGCTGCACAAACTGTTAAATTTTACATTTCGAAAAATATCTTTTCTGAAACAAAGTTCATTTTAATCATACACTGGTCCTTTGGGGAAATGTACACAAGATTAATTCATGAATAATACCCTGGATAATAAGTTCAACATATAAAACACATATAGCATTAGTCTAATGGGAATATCACATCTATATCTCACTTAACTTGCACTAGAATTCATACATATACATAAAGTTTTACTTTTCTTTCATTCGGCACACCTAGGCATTACATGTTGCCGTCCCTAGGGTGCTTGGATCTGTCTACACTTGAGCGTTACGTATCGCCGCCCTCAAGTGCAAAGATCATACCATATTCCGTAGTATGATCGCCATGTCATACCCCATCAGAGCGTGATCGCCATGTCACGTTCCTTAGGAAGATGGGATCCTCATTTGGTACTTACACTAGCTGGGTCATGCCATGCCTCATGTAAGTCCTACCCCTATACTCACACTAGCTGGGGCAATGCCATGCCCCATGTGATTGGGGTGCTTGGATATACTTTAATCTTTAGTCTTTAGTCTTTTACTTGGCACACCTAGGCGTTACGATCGCCGTCCCTAGGGTGCATTTATCGCCTTGGGTAGTCTGGCCTTGGAGTGAGCTCGTCGGCCTCACCCGCGTGACCGCTGCCACACCGACTCACCCGCAAGGGGACCCACGTGCCTCTAGTCTTGGAGGGATCGATTCTGGTCACGTGCCTCTAGTTGAAGGGATCGATTCTGGTCACGTGCCTCAAAATTGAGGGATCTCATCTGACCACGTGCCTTCAACATAGAGGGATCTCATCTGACCACGTGCCTCCAAGGTAGAGGGACCCACTGCCTCTAGGTTGGAGGGACCCAAGTGCAACTGCCTCCAACATAGAGGGACCCAATGTCTTTAGCTGCCTTCACAAGGAGGGACCCATGTGCAACTGCCTCCAGGTGAAGGGACCCATGTCTTTATCATTTAACTGCCTTCACAGGGAGGGACCTCAATTAACTGCCTCCGAGTGAAGGGACCCACATTCAATATATTTACATTCATTCATTTTCATGCATATTCAAGCATAGTCATACTGAGTGTACTCATACATATACTCCATTTATTTTCATGTATCATTGCACACATGATTTTCACGTACATGTTCATTACGTATAAAGGCCCGTAGCCTCCTTACCAATTTACCAGTACTCATGCATATGCTACGTCACTTACCCTCACATATCTCATAACATAATTATGTCATCCTTGAATATAGGGTTTCTATATACCCATTTAAACTTTAATTCATCCTTACATCTAAACATTCATAACTTCTTAGACTTTCGCCAGAATCCAAGAAAAGATAACGGATCAGGTCCGTTTCCCCATGAATAGTGCCAACTCTCACAGACAATTCAGTCATAGCAACATAATAAACTTAACACATATATATCAATGTCAAATAGGCAATCCTCCATTCAAACTTTATATGATTCCCTAATACTGGTAAAATTATCATCTTGGCCATTCTGCCAATTCTATTCGGTTCTGTCCGAACCTTGTATAATCCACCTTTATCTCTATTCAACTCATTTAAATCTGAAATTTGGATATGTAATAGCTCTATATGTCTACTTTCTAACCTCTTTAGTCCCATATCATTTTGATCCATATAACTCAACATATTTAAATCTTACTTCAACTCGTTCAGTCACTAACCCGAGTTACACTCCTGGAAGCATAAATTCACTAAAAATCGAAAACTGGCTCAAAACTTACGAAATTGGTCTCATATCAAAGCTAACAGGACAACCTTTCATTTGCCACAAGTTTCACTCCATTTGCTTAAGTAGAGCTCGAGTTATAAGTCCTGAAAGTCGACCTTCCTGAACTACCCTGTTTTGGCCTAGATTGGACATAGGACAACTTCCTCGAATCACTGGGAACAATTGGGACCATAACAAACTCGGAATCTTATATTGGGGTATTCCTCTGTGTGTAAGCTTTCTAACAAAACTGGTTTTACTCAATTTGGAGTTGTATAGGGTGAGTTATACCCTCCTCATGTCACCCTGCCCGGATGAACATTCTAAACCCTAGGTCAAACTTCAAAAATTCGTATCTCCCTCAATACTAATCCAGTAACCTTATATGATATACCTATGGAAAGCCCTGAATGTCTACTTTCATCTAAAAATGGTTTCATCGGATTTGACCGATCGTAGGCGGCGCCGTACACTCCGTCGTACGGACTGCCGTGGACTCCCTCACCAAGACAGCATCTCACTTCTCCACTCCTTCTAATCTTCTCCTTCTAATCATAATTCTGACTCAAAGTCTTCTATTAATTCAATCATAAATCCATCCAATACATCCAATAGTTCATCAAATACATAAAGAATAGCACAATCTCATGCAATCATAGTGTAAGGAATTCAAGAATAGAGCAGAATCCTACCTCTTTGGAGTGTGATCTTGCTGAATTTGAATTGAGCTGAAGGAAGCCTTGACAAAGCTTGGAGGTTTGAGAGAGTAGATTGAGAGAGGAAGGGAGCTGAAGTGAGCAACGTAAGAATGATGAGCTGAAGAGGCAGGACGAGGATACATATATATAGACAAAGCTTCGAAGTGGTAGTTAGAATAAGTGGCTTTGATTGGATGAAATTTTGTGGGCAAGGTTGTCTCTCCCTTTTGTGTTAAAATTGCTCTCCACGTCGTCCCAAAAATGGAGATACGCTCCTGTTCTATCTGAAATCGGATCTCGTCCCCATTACACCTTAAGTCGGAACTCGTGTATCCCAATTGAGACTGGGGCTTAAGTCGTATGTCGTAACTCGTCCTATCTGTGTGTGACTTGAGGAAATCTTGTATCAAGGTCGGAGGTCAGAACTCGTGTAACTGGCAATCTTATAATCTCGGAACTCCCCATTTGAACCAGGAAATGCCAATGCTGGTTGTTAAATCGTATACCGGAACTCGTGTACCGATTCTCAAGGATCCGAACTCGTGTCCATCCCAATTGAGTTCAACACTAAGGTCGGAACTCGTTATATTAAACTTGGAGTTCGGTATTTGCACCATTGTGTTAAACCATAACTTCTGAGATCGGAAACCACGCATACTATTTTGAACCTTGTTGTCTTAGGTCGGAACTCGCGTACATCTTGCTGGAAACTTGATCATAAGTTATGAGATCGGAAGTCGGGGACATTTGCTTTAAGACATGAAGCCGGATACCGGTGAATCACGTTCATGTTGTTTGGACTCGAAGGTTAAACTCGTAAGTCGTTGGAAATAATCCATACGAAGTCGGAAGTCGTACAAGGCATGAAGTCGAGAATTGGGCAAAAATTAACTCGGAACTCGGAAAGAATGCTCTTATCTGTGTTTTAAAGATGAAGTCGGAAATCGGAAGGAATCAGTCCTGAGGGCGAAGCCGAACTCGGAAATCGGGATGTTACACCCGCACTGTGCCCCATGGGCGAGGACGTGCTCGAGGAGGGGGACGTGGTGGCACTTCTCCCGGTGGATATGGGAATGGTTTCCTCCCACCAGATGCTTGATGTGACGACTGCATGCGGAGCCAAGCACGAGGATAACCCCTTTTGGTCGTAGTTATAGGGTTATCATTCTGTTATATGGCATGCTTGGGTAGTAGGATTTTCTAATGTATTTCCTTTTGTTATGTATCGTTAGGCTTCTTGTGTAGGGCCGACGATAGATATTGGACCCATTATTATCCTATGTATGACTCTGGTATGACTATTATTGTATTATCATGGATGGCCGTGGAATGAATGTTACCTTTATCTAAGATTGTGGTTACTCTTATGGTTTCTATGGACATTAAATGCGATGTATGTATGAGATAGCGGTGTTGCTTTATAAGTTCACGATGCGCTCATGGCTCTCAATTTCAAAAATGGTTCACCTGTTTTGTAGAACAAAAAATTTACCCCTATTTTCGGTACAAAGTAATTTCTAAAAGGTAATGTTAGTTCCGCGAGCAAAAGTAACAACTAGTAATTCCACAATATGACTTAAGCATAGAATGGAACTATTAAGGTGTTACAGTAATCACTTTCCAGCATCTTGCATCCCTTGAAACGAGAGAATTACTCATTGGCCTAAGTCCATCAATTGCTTCTTGTTGTAACCAGGTTGATCTCCTTTCTTAAAATTAGAACGTTCAATCAATACTCGAAAGCTTTGCATAGCAAGCTCCTCTATGTCCTTCTTACAACAAGGGCACTAATTTTTTTTTTTTTATTAGTATGAACTTCACCGTAAGTTCTACGCATGTGACTTGCATCCTTGATGAAACCAAGCATAAGGTCTTCACGCACCTTGATCATTGTTAAGTTGTCTTCTCTCTGAGATTTCTAGCATTCTTTCCACCAAACAAGGAAACAACCTTTGAGACGGGGCTCTCCTTGCCCTCATACTTTATCTAATCCTTTTGCACTAATCTTAGTTATTGCTTAACGACTCAGCAGGCCTCTTGACCTTTTCTACCTTAACAACATCCTTATGCTGGGTTCTAGATACCCGACCCATGACCTCTACGCGAATGGCCTTCCAGCTTGCCTAATCCACTATGCCCTAATATCCATCCCTACTTCATATTGGACTCTTTTGCCACAAGAGAGGATATCACATTTAGATTGCACATTGGAAGCCCTACATCTTATTGCTTCCACATGTATTAGGAGGAAGATGTTCACTTAGCGAAATGAACATTTAGAGTGAAAGGGAAGACAAGAAGTGTGACCATAATAGGGATATACAACGTTTAATAGAGTATAGACAAAGACGACTTTCCTAAAGGCCTCTCGTAGTGCCACAATCGATGAAAATGGGCGCATTTCTATTTACACAGTTGTGATCCTACCAAAGAACACTTGCTCCATAATACACAGTGAAACCTAAAGCTCTGCTACTATCTTTGTCATGACCCAACCTAAGCCGTGACCGGCGCTTAGGGAGCATGGCCCCTTGCAAGCCTTTCATACAAGATTTCACGAAAATTGGACTGAGTTTCCTCTGTATTTAGGATATTTTCCAAATATGAGTACTCATCATACAAGTTAACAAACACATTCTTCCATCAGGGATCCAGGCATTCTCAGAATGCACCCCTCAGCACACAACAAAATTATTCACCAAGCACATCAATCTTATCATATGTGTATTTATAAACTAATATAGAAAGTTATAGAACATTTTCATATTCAATTCAGAATCAAACATACAATAATCAATTCAGTCTAACATACATCAATGTCCAACATTCACATTAATATGCTAGCAAGGGTCGGACCCTGCCTGTAGTACTATGGAGCTATCACTATCTAAGAGTTTCGCAAAACATGTACATTTACAAAATACCCTTGAATAGAAAAGGGCTCATCTACAAAACATACAATTTAATCACGAGGGCTGAAGGATTAGATTCTACTAGAATACATGTCTCTGAAAAAGAGAACGAAACAACAGGGTGAATTTATGAAACTCAATGAGAGATAGAATACCCCTAATCCGCATGAGACAATGTGCAAATTGTTAAATATTTTATATATATATATATATATATATATATATATATATATATATAGGATCAAATAGAAATCATAGTTCAAATTTTATTCAAATTTCTTTCCAAATACCATGCAACCATCTAATCCAGGATATTCCATCAAGAATCACACTAGGTTGGCCTTTCCTTCGTGTGACCCTATAATCCATCACACACCACTTTTCCTTGTGGCTGTGTAATTTCCATCATGCACCACACAATGTGCGTGACTGTGTAATATCTGTCACACACCACACCCTTGAGTGGCTGTGTACTACCTCGTCCTAAGGGCACCTAGGGCTAAAGCCGACTGCCGTTAGCTTACAGATCCTAGTGTAGACTTTCCCAAGTCTTTTCCTTTACCATCTCGTATAACATTTATCATAACGGTTCTCATGACATATACTCAATCATTCAGTCATAGCCTTTTAACACATAAACAATCATCAAAAGTTTCACAAAATCCAATCATTTCTTTTCTTATAAAAGCAATATTCAAAGCCTCATAAGACCAAATGTAATATTATATATAAAACCTAAATCATATTGTTAAAGAAAGTCAAAAGCTTTAAGGGAATCATGTTTTCAAAAATTTATATAATTTCATAGCTATCTAATATATATATATATAAATTCACCAAAAATCCCTTCATTGACTCATGTGAGAATTTTGAATAAAACATGCGTAAGAGAAATAATTATCTACGTAAAACATACCACCAAAATCTGAATCATAATTTCAGATATACCAATTCCTTCACATATATATAACTTAAATCAACATATTAGAAAACAAGTTAGGGACAACTATCTTCTCATAGACTTAAAATCCAATAGCGGAGTCCTAATCCCACGACATTCTGGAACCAAGAACTGAGCCTCCAATGAAATCTATCATCACAATTATGACAATCTAATTCAATATTGGTCATTGAAACTAAGAAGTAATCTAATTTGTTCTCTGATATGAAAATCTCCAATTCTCTAACCTAAGGTTCTCTATGAACTCACTATTGAGGAAAATAATCCATAATCTTAAGACAAGAAAGAGGAAAAATGTTAGAAAGTACCTTTGAAGAAAGAAAAATAAAGAGGAGAGATTTAGGAGCCTTAAAAACTTCTACTCTGAGCTCCAAGACCCACCAAGGGTGCGGTTGGGGATTGGGAGGAGAATGAAGAGTAAAGGTGAAATTATGATTATAAGAGTGAAAGGAATGTAATTTGATGAAGTTTGGAAGGAAAAGTTGAAGGATTTAAGTGAGGAATGAAGAGGAAAGTGTTTAGAAAGAAGGGAGAGAGAGTGAAAAATGCCAAAATGAGGGGAGGAGAGTGGGTCTGGGCTTTATACAGACCCGTGGTAATCAATTACCACAAACTCAGGTTGTTGTAATCGACTACCACTCTATGTAATCAATTACAATAGGGAAAAACTTAGCATGAAGGCGTACAAAGAGGCTTGTAATTGATTACAACCTCTTTGTAATTGATTATCAGCCTCAAAAACTTGGTTTCCTCTTCCTGCAGACCCAGACCCTTCCCAGGTCCAGGATATTACACATACTTATTTACATTAACTTTAAAACATAAATGTAAATACGGGAATATCTCCCACTTGGATTCAATAAAAATATCCAAAAATTAAAAATTCTTAGGAATCAAAATCCAACTTTTGGGTTTTAGTACAATTTCCCGAAAACTTGCATTTTTATAAACTTGAGGGTTGCAAACGAAGGGGTTATCCACTCCCTAAAATTCATTAAAAATTGCCCTTTAACTCCTTGATATCCAAGGAACTATTACCGAGATTTTTGATCTTAAGAAAATATCTCAATCTTATAGCCCTCCAAGGAGGCATAGGGTTTAGACTTAAAACTTTTTTTTTTTTTGGGGATTCGATACAGACAAACAGTTGCAATCCATAGTGGGGTGTTACACAGTGAATCCATGGATTATATCTCGAGCTAGGAAGCTTCAATTGATATGGAACTAATTTTACTTGAAACCTAGCTCATAGGAGAGTATATCCATAAAATTTTAAGTGCATTGGATTTAAAATGAATAAGTTATAAATGTAGACCTTCAGGAAGCTAACACATAGAAGAATAAGTCTACAAATTTTTGGATCCAAACTCTCAGTGAGTTTCTCCTAGTAATTCCATTAATTTGTCATGCTCTATAAGTGTAAACACAAAGTAGGCCCAATATAAAGTTTATAACTTAAGTTCTACTTAGCCAAATTGATTGAAACTTAGTTTTTTTTGAAAGAGGGTTCATAAGAGTATAAGTGTATAAAATTTCAGGGCAAAATAATAAAGAATAGATTTTTAGTAATTTTCCACTTTTAGGTGTTCGAAACTATGCTATAATAGGGCAGTAGTAGATCAAGCTTGAATAACTTAAGTTATAGTTATCAGAATTTAGTGAGATCGAAGAGGTTTGAAAATAGACCAATAGAGAAACATTCCTATAGAATTTGAGATAAAAAGGATTTAAAATGAAATTTTGGTATAATTTATAATTTTGAACATAATTGAGGAATCTCAATCTAACTTATAGTTAAATTATACTTAACTCAACTTAGAGGTCTCCAAACTATGTGTGACCAAATCTAATTGCAAGGCTGAGGAATATATGTTGGTTCTAATACCATATTGATATATATACCATGACATAGCTATTCATTTGAAATCATTGAGATTGAAGCAATCTATGCCTTATATGATTATGACTGTGATTGGAATTTTGTTATATGTGCCAGAATTGTTTATCTCTATTGACTAGCTGGTTAAACTGCTACTGTAAATTTTGGGAACCCTAACATTATAAATGTGATACTACCGAATTTTTGGCAAAAATACTTTGAAAGTAAGTTATGTAGCATGAACATAAGTGCATCAAACATCTTCATGTATAATTATGAATAAATAATGCATATGAACATATGAGTTAAGAAAGTATATGAACACATAAACTTGCAAGATGACTATGAATTTAAATTACTTGGGCAGGAGGACAAAAATCCAATTAAGTCAAGGAATGTATACCTGGCTCCCCTTGAACTAAGTCGGTAAAGTAAACCGACTAGAAATAGGTCTCTGTGAGTGTCAAGGAAAGCAAACCCAATAATCACATATAGAAACGAGCTCAATCCTGATAGGCAGTCTATTACCCAAGAGTAGGAAAGGCCATCCACCCATGTCAAGGGTACCAAGTACATGTGCTCATGTCAAGAGTTAAAGAAATGAATAAGAAGACAAGTATACGTGTACAACTCATCCTAATTGCATTTGCATATACATATTTCACCATTTTATTGTATTACCATTAATATCATGAATTATTCTTTAACTTCAAGTGTGTGAATAAAATGAACTTGCTTCGAATAAAGAGTTTCGAAAAGCCATCGAATAAACTTTATATCCCTTAATTACTAAATACACGTTTTCTCAAAATAAACCAAAGTAGCCGAGGATGGTAACGATGACAGTGCATATGGTAGTTTAGGAGAACTTACTAAGAATTTTTAAATTCTCATATCTATTGTGTATCCTTGACATCCTCAAATGACAATAATGGCATCAGTGATAATTTTCCTTGAGGCCCCTGACTGATAGTGGCATTACAATCATGCCTTGGACTACATGTACTTGATGGGCCAGGCATAGATCTAGCTATACATATTTTTCTGACGTCCTTTCATGGTTTTTGTTTTATGCCCTTTCTTTGACACTAAGGCCCCTCTAGATGGGATTCCCCTATATATGACACATCCAGCTTTTGCACCACCTTCGCCTTCCTCCTCGTAGGCCATGGAGACAAACCCCTTCGAGGTGAGTTCATCATCTTAATTAGCCTCTTCTTCTAATGGTGTTACTCATCCACCAAGTGGTCCCAGAGCAGTGGCCATCTTGGAGAACAGCTTCTACATTCCCAAGCTGAATTAGTAGAGTGAGTAGGATCTTTTGAGTAGGATTGTTTGTACAAATGGTCATATTTTGGGAATTGTACTTGGTTTGGGTCACAAGCATAGATGTAGATCTTTCGTTCTCATGTATTTTACTATCCACTAGTAGGCATCCCTATGTGGACTTTTCTCTAAGTTCTAATTACTTTTGATGTAGATCGAGTGTTTGGATCCTTTTGACGGTCATATATCAAATGCACTCAAAAACTTGTACTGACATACATGGGAATGCATATGGTGTAAAGATGTTCTGTAAATATTTTATGTTAGTTTACTTTCAATATCTCTACAGTTTCCTGGCTTTTTATTTTTTTTTTTTCCTACACTTTATCTTATGGACATGCAACTTTGTGTATGTGATGCAAACAAAAAAAATTTATGACTCAAGCATCTACTACATAACCTAATTATGAATGAACCTATTAACCAGCAAATCAATTCGGTAAGCATTCCACACATAGCAAACTCCTGGCTATAACATTATGACTTAAGCATCATACTATATTTGAAAAGATGATTCATTGTTAACTTTGGCCAGTGCCCTAGAGCATAACTATGGGCTTTGGGGTGTAGTTGGGCTATTCATCTATTTGACCTTTATACTTTCTAGCTAGAAGCTGATCAAACCATTAGTGTACACGGTACCATTGCCATCGGTAGCAACTCGGACTACATTTCTCCCACCCTATGGAACTAATTTTTCTAATATCTAGCAAGTAGGCTTCAGTATAGTATATTCTTCAAAGATAGCCCAAAATGGTCCGTAATTTTTGAATTCCCGGGCATTAATATGTTGACTAAATATACATCATACTTTGCTGAAAATCTTCATGATGCTGTAACGACAGATAATGCGAATGTCTCAATTTCCTAATATGCTTTATAAGGTTTTAGTTTGGTTTATGTCTTACTAGCGTACTTTATTGTGATACTGCAAACATTTTGAAGTCATTTGATCAAACTCTTTCTTTCAATGTAGGAGTTCTATTGAAGACCAAAATGTATACCGGAAGACATTGTTGTTGATCCAATGATCCTTATATATCAGTAGTTATAATTTTCTTCCAGCAAGTTCACAACTTTGTAAGTGAATCTATCTACACACACTGTCAAGTTGCATCAATCATAACCACTAGATCCTGGCCACTATATATGGCAATGTGGTTAGCCGTGATCATTGGCTGAAAATTACTGGATTCAAGGAATCTTTTTGAGAAAAAGAGATGGTCGATGATTTGCCTCGTCCCCAATATCTACTCTAGAATCCTTATCACTCAGTCTATGATCTCAGATATGAAGCAACATATAGACTTCTCCACCATTACTGGAAGATTCCTTTCTAAGTGGTCCTTCAGTACCAGTTGAGAAGTAATTAAGATCATGGGTTTTTGGTTTATTTTAGAGAAACAATTAGTAGATAAGTTTATTAATTTGGGTTTTGTTTCAAAGCCTTATGGTATTATTGCAGAGCAAAGAATCAGGAATGTTGCAACAAGGAAAGGAAAAGGGTCTAGCATCTAGTATGGTCCTAAAATGGCCGCAAAAGAAAAAGAGAAAACTTTAGTCTGAACGCATATTTGGTCCAAGAGAGAACTTAACGTAAACCAAAGTGGAAGTTGATTGTGCCAGAACGTGCAGAAAATTAAAATGTAGCTTGAAAATCACACGCTCCTCAACCAACAAGTTATATGTGTTACATAAACCAATTTTTCAGGTGAGATTTCAGTTATGAAATTGTTTAAAGCCATATAGCATGGCTCTTCCAGTTATGCAGAAACGCAGAGCTAACTTGCACGTGTTAATGCACTCGTAGCAGACAAGACGTGCTAAATATTTGAACTCTGCTTTTAACTTAGAATGGCTAATAAACAGTTGAGTTTCGAAAACTTTTTGTGCAAATACATGGTATATCAATAAGATTAGGCTCATTTAATTGTATTCTTTAGTCAATTTGTACATCCACAAATCATGGGATTTAACATTTTTGTTTCCTTTTATGCGTTAGGTTCTTGTGCGTGTGTGTTTAGATCATCTATTGATTTATTATTCAATATGAATAAAATCTTTATTTCTAAATTTTAAGATGGTATCAAAGTAGTTTCTTCACAAAAAAGATTTTTTTTTTCAATAATTGAGATAAAACTCTCTAAACACTCTAAAGGGTGGATCAATTCTAGAAAATTGCTTTACACAAAAACAGATACTACACACCATTGTCACTCAAAACAAAAGGAAGTGAAGCTACAGCCTAAGGGCACACAATTGCAACAAAGGGTCATGAGCATTGCTTCTTCTATTCCTACCCTTCTTATCTCTGGCACAAGCCCACTTCATTCCATCCTCTTTTTCCATATGAAGGTTAGCCAAAGCATCAATTATATTATCATCATTACTAGCATACAAACCTAGACATTTACCAAGTTCCCAAGTGCATTTAGCTTCCTCCGCAGATTTGGAGTCAACCTGCTAGCTTGCTCTCCCAGGCTTGGTACCCAAAAAAATTTGGTTTGTATTGCCTTATCTTATTGATAAATTTGAGCCACTTTTCTTAGTTTTTCTTTCAAACTTAGCTTTGTCCGAGTTCTTTTTCCTCATGTCATTGTCCATCTTTCTCTTCCTTTTGCATTTCAAAGTGAAATCAGCAAGGATCACATCCTCATCACTCACATCCCTTGAGGATACCACCAAATTATCGTAATCTGCGTCTACCTTGAAACCAGAATCCTTGACCTTATCAATAATTAGCCTAGTTAAAGGCAATCCATAATAACGTCCACTCGGTTCAAAGCCTGGAAGGTATAGTGGGGATTTTGTTGGGCTTGGAAAGTCTGATCTCGGCCCAAATTACTAAAACTAGCAGACAACTCCCTCTCTTCCATGAGGCCCAGGTCCTTACGTACCTCCAGCAACAAATCCTGGCCAGTACAAGGAGTACTCTTCAGGGCACAAGCCATGAGTTGCACGTGCTCATTTATTGGGCCAGCACTAGTACCCACCGCCCTACTAACTTAGGACTGTCTGCAATATCCTTGCGACACCAAAAGACTTACATCTCACTGTTCTTTCATCGAAGCCTCTAACTCTGCCCCAAAGGTTCCCAATACTTATCAAGTTGGTGCTCGACCATGCCGAGGGCGGAAGACCGGATGAAAATGACCGAGCACCAATGCTCCATCGCGTCAAGCCAGAACAAAAGGAGGACATAGGTTGCACCCCATCGGACGGAGCATAAGACATGGCATCATAAGAGTACAACGTCACCAAAAATTGGCCGGGACTCAGCTCACGGATATCAGAGTTATCATCCCATACTCCCATAGCCAAACCGAAGAAAGAAATGGCATTCGAGTTCTCTCTAAAATCAACAATCAAACTTATGTCAAGCCACCTCGAGTTGCACTTGACACCTCGAACCACATGCATTTTTCGAACCAGCTTGATCACAAGAAGGGTTACTATCATCGTCCAAAACTGTAGCGCCAAGACGAGTGCAAGAAGCCACAGGTTTCATATCTCCATAGAGTCGCTTAGAAGAAGTTTTCCCATCATAAGCCTTCGCTACAACGAATTGACAGCCATCCACAACCTCGCCATTTAGAGCCCCAATAGCCTCACGAGCCCTATCCATAGAACAGAAGCGAACAAAAGCATAACGAAGTGAAGGTGGTCTTTTCGGTTTCTTAGATATAAAGATATCCGATATTTTACCAAAGCGACCAAACTTCGCTCAAAGCCAATGTACGGAAATTGAGTTGGATTGGGTGTAGTTGAAGGGATTAGCCCTCTATGGTGAACTATGATTCCAATTTTAACCAGAGAAGTGTCCATATTTAATACTTAACTATGCTTCAAATATGATTACTTTTAATGAAGCATATTTGTAAGAAATCAAAATCAAAGCGGCTCTGTTTTGGGATCGCCTTTGTTTCTCCTTCACTCTGAAACCTTCGTTTGGCCTTCATTGCTGACAATATCATACAACTACTATGGTAATATCCCAAAAAATTATTAATAGTAAATTATAGCAATATTAAGATAAAAATGCCCTTAATAGGATAACTCCCGACCCAGATATGATTTGACCCCTTGTGACTGAAATTTCAACCAGCTAACTAATATGTGATGGAAGGCAGTGAAAATCAAATTTGTCATGGAAATATCTTGGTTGAAATAAAATACAGAAAGTTATTTAAAAGCTAGCAGGAGTTTGCAATTTTTAAGGAAAAATAGTCCACAATCTTCAAAAAAGAATTCTAGAAAAATTATAATAGAATAGTTAGAAGAAATTATATTGACCTTCTTTGAGATCTATTAAACATACATTTTACCCCTTCTAGATTTTAAAATTATATTTACTTTTCTTAATTATTTTATAAATCATTGCATTGACATCCTATAAATTAAAAAAAAAAAGAAATAATTTTTATATCCTTAACCATTTTCTCTATTCTTATTACATTGCCACAAATCCATCCTCTCTTAATAGTGGCCATCACTTCCAGAACTCCATTCTCCACCATATCTCCTCCTTCTTCCTCTTCTTACTCCTACTTCCCAAAATACATTATGAAATTCACCCTTCCATTTTCCCTCAACAACAAGCAACCCTATTCTCTCAAAATCCCAAGCCGCCACTCCAACCCAAAACCCCAACCCCCTCTATTGCCACCGCCACCTCCCCGCCCCTTTCCTAGTGAGCCATGTAAGGACACGGACATCCTCATCAAAGCCCTCGAGCTGGAAGGAGTGACCACCGTCTTCATGTACCTCGGCAACACCATCGTCTTCCAAGAAACCCCAATTGTCAAAGTCCCAGGATCCATCACAAAAGCACAATTACCTTGCCCTTGATGTTAAGCAACAATTGGTTCTAACTTTAGTTGAATTAGAGAGTGCTGTGAGGTTGGTTTTGGAGGAAAAAAAATCTGGTTTTGTATGTTGGTGGTGGGTGTTTGAATTGTAGTGAACAATTGATTCAAAATATATGTTCATAATTATATTGGATATACTATTGTCTATCCATCTGAAGTATTATAATCCACAAAAATAAATGCTAATTATTGAGATAATTTTAATTTCATAATTGATTATAAAAAATGATTATACTTATAATCAATAATTGAGATAATTTTAATTTCACAATTTTTCCAAATACACACTTAGACATAGTATATGTAACTTAACTAAAGGCCTTAACTTTATGAAGTGAAACCCCAAATTAACATTAAGAATAAGGGTAAATAACAATGAGACCCCTTGAGGTTTGGAGAAATAACACATAACCAAATTCTCCTCAACAATTGGCACTCCGCCCCACTCCTCAACTTACACCGTTAGTGACTAATAGTCTCAAAACCATGGTTACATGTTACTGAATTTTACTCACACAAAACTAATCTATGTGTAACCCATCTCACCAACATGTGGTAAAGAAGCTAAAAATCATGAGAGACTCTTTCATTTCTCCCTAACTTAGTGACTCAATAAGTTTAGAGCCAAGCACAAATATACAGTAGTTTTGAACCACTAACACGACTTCCCCTAAAATCCCCACCGCAGACTTCAATAGAAAATCTCAACTTCCATTTAAGAACTAACACTTGTGTAAATCTATTTTTTGTTGGGGTTAGGAACAAAAGCAAATGAGTGAACAGATAGGGGTTTAGAGAAAACAAAGAGCAAAAGGGGTGGAAAACAGAAGTGGGTGATTTTTTTGTCAATTCCTTACCCAACCAAATATGCACGAATTGAAAATCACCAACACTCAATGAATAGAGCACCAAAAAACCAAATTATACAAAACTTTTGTCAAAGACTTGTGGTTCACCATTAAAACACAAAACATAGGCATATACCACTCACCCCAACTCATCTTCAAGACTCCAACAAGCAAAATAGCCAACCAAAACAAAATTTTCAACCAACATGAATAGTAAACTCAATACAGAACAACCAACTGGAAAAAGTGAGAAATGGAGAATGAGCTATTGTCAGATGTTCTCTTTCATCCGTTGAACACCCACCAGTAGCCACATCAACCTTCCTTGCGTCCACACCACTGCCAAGCTACCAGCTGCGTAGCAACCCAATCGAGCCTCTACATTGTCCACCAGTCGCAAAATCGCACAAGCCAACCACTCCATCCACACCACCCTATACTGCTACAATCGCACCACTTGATGCTGCAATCCCCAGGACAGGGTCCGCTCTCTAAAAATAGAGAGTCGGGACTGTGTGCTCTATTATTCTCTTCCGAAAAAATCTATTAGTGATGAAGAGAAGAGTGGGTACAAGAATATTGTAGGGATTTGATTGAGTGGGGTGATTATGCTTGAAGGAGAAGGGAGGAAAGTGTGTATTTGCTTCAGGGTAGGGAGGTGCAACACTAATTTTGTCTTCTTTTTTTTTTATAAAAAGAATAACATGACTATAGTTAAAGAGGAATATTTTGTTGGAATCTTCCCACTTAACCTGTGACGGACATTAAGGAGATGGAGTGGAGTGTCAAATGTTAGGAAGAACTGGGTTATGTGTTATTTATCCAAACCTCAAGGGGTATCTTTGTTATTTACCCTAAGAATAATAATAAACCATATTATAAAAATTTAATACAATGCAAGACATTAAATTGCATTTTTTTTTTCACTACATTGAATTAGATTGGGGCTAGCTATGCTTCTGCAAGATGAGCACAATTTTTGTTTTTTTTGGTGGGGGAGGGGGGGTTGGGTATTGCACCATGCGCACTTTACTATCATGTTAGTCTTCAGCTACGGAAATATTAAACATGGACAGATGCTGTGGCCACCAAAACAAAGAGAAAATCACACTCCACTCGGGTGCAGTTAGGTTTGGTTTGTTGAAAAACCTAATCCCTTGTAGCAGACACGTGCATTGGTTTTGTTGATGATATAAATGATGATACACTATATCAGCGACAATAGTTCTCCTTACTAAGTAAAAGATCCAAAATTTTTATTACACATTAATTCAGCCAAAATTTTGTCTTGTTTCTGTGTAATTGTTTTTTCTTTTGGGATCAACATTGGTATGTTTACGAGTAATAAAAAATCTTAGGGGCCTGATGCCACAATGCTGTGTATAAAATAAAACATGACAAGCCTTTATAGCCGACATTATTTAACTCATGATTCCTTCTTCCCATACTTGAAATAGCGGGGTCTATATTCCTGAATCAACGTACCAGAGGATCGTAAGAACAAAGTTTTTTTTTGGGGGGGGGGGGAGGAACACTTGTAGTTCTTGTCCAATGTCAACATATTTCCAATTTCAATACCTTCATATTAAGGAGGGATGTGAAATAAGAAAGGGATGGGACTCAATAATTGGATCAGCTATAAAAATTCAACAAAAGTTATGTAGAGAAACCATACAGGAAAAGACCATCCATGGTAGAGTTTCCACAAATATTTGTTTCAAACTGCTTCTCTATATTTATTTAAATCCTACTACATGACTCAGTCAAAACAATGCGATTCCAAAACAAGAAATCTAATCTTGTACAGTTGCCTGAAGAGGCAGAGAACTTTCAACTTCATTCGCAGCATTAGAGTTTCTCTCTGCAACAACCTTGGACAAACCAAACATCTGAAAATTGATCCAAAACAACTATATCACCATATGCTAAAGAAGGTGATGCAAATAATTTTCTCAAATTTTAGGCACAAACCTTCTGAACTGTTTTCTTAAAGCAAGTTTTGTGTTCATCCATAGAAGCATGAATAAACTCGTCAATGTGATCCTTCAAATCCTCCAAGAAAGTCGCTTCCTCATTCTTCTTCTTTCGACATGAAGTAATAGATGGGGCAGTTGCAGCAGACTGCTTTTCAGATTCGCCTTTCTGAGTGTCCATGCTCTCTGAGACTCCAATAGCTGAAATAAAAGTTATCCCCTTGACTCAATGATCAAAATGGTATAACATATCACACACAGTACACTCTGATATCACTGTTAATCAAATGCTAAACTACAATAATGTTTTTTTTTAATTATTTTAATTTATTCAAATGGATGAGAATCTGAAATTACATACATAAAACATACTCTAGAAAAGAATAACAGAGATCACTATCTATAGATATTTTAGAACAATCACCAGTCATGCCCTGCAGAAAGTAAAAGAAAACAGACAGATGAAACCACCAAAGTCCAAACATATTAATTCCAATGAAAGATGGCTTTCTTCAGAAGCATATAAAATCAAATATCTAGTCAGCTCAAACAATGAAACAAAGAAAAGAGTGGGGCGGGGAGAATAACTTCAATCTTAGGACTGAGCCACCAAAGAATAACATATGATGCCAATTAGAATAATCACCACTCATCCTAATGTATCAACATCCTAGGAAGTGAAATGAAGTTCTTTAAATCAGGAACCTATCCAATCTACCCCCTACTGGCACTGTATTAAAGATGAAATACTCAAATCAAAAGGATGTCACAGCATCCAAGTCTAAGCAACCAGGACAGTCATCCTCAAGAAGAAAAGAGGATAAGAGAGAGAGAGAGAGAGAGAGGGGGGGGGAGCATAGAGAAAAACAACATGGCAAAGCCACAAAACAAAACATCCTCATTCAAACCTAGTCTTCAAAATCAATACAAACATATCAAACCAGATTATCTAAGGAGAAGTATTCAATATTTACCTCCCAAAATATTCATATTCACACTATAGGGGAATACCAAGAACATGTCATTAATTATTTTTAACAACAGAGCAAACTAGCAAAGCATATGCATTTGAATGATCGAAGCAGCACATAAAAATTCTCGGGAAACAGAGATGCAAATATATGAAAAACTAAAAAAATGAAAATACGAAGCAATTTATACTTCATAAAACTCAGAGCCTGTTTGGAGCCTAATACACCAAAAAAAAAAAGAAAAAAGAAACAAAGAATTTAATTGAATTCTATGGAATTTCACCCAAGCCGTGACCCTTATTAACAACATAAATATATCCAAATCCAAATCCAAATCCCAAATCGAACCGAACCACTCAAGTTAAGTTGTAAGTGCAAAATGGAAATTCAGTTCAGAATCTCTGCGATCAGCAGAATAACTATTTGCAATTCATTCATTCGCATATACTGAAACAGCACATCAGTATTATACAAACAACAGAGCAACCAAAACAGCAAGCCTTTGTAACGAGATAGATCATAATAACACTAGAGATATCAACATCGAGAGAAGCGGAAAGGCAATTAGTGAAAGGAAGGGCAGAGATGGAATTACCAGCAGATGAAAACAAAGGAAGGGGGATGAGTAATCAAAAGAAGCTTATTGATAAAAGTAAAACCTTTCGCGCGCTCTCAGAAAGATGCCCAAGATATGTTGCACTGAAAATGGAATTTAAGGTCGGTGATTGCTTGGAGCGGAGGAAAGGAGTTAATTTAAGGCCAAGAAATGAAGGAGGAGGTAAAACAATGGGCTGTCTTTTTTTTCTCATTCATTTGTCGTGAAACAATGGGCTATTTGGATCCAGGTTCTGAGCAAATAGGGAGAATGGGCTTTTGGGACTAGCATCATGAAATATTTTAATCGTTGCTCTTACCTTGGGCCTGGCATCATGTACTTTTTCAAAGATCTGTGGTGCATTATGAAAGTCGATGTGTGTGGCACGCCTTTTCAATTTGACGGCAAAGATTGTGATGTGTATCAATATGTTAATATATTATAATACATTATAATAATTTTTTAATTTTAGCCAAACTTAAAAAATGTGGCTAATATATTTTAAAATGGACCAAAATTTATCTCTGTCATGCTAGAATAGTTGAGAATATCCCAAAAAAATTCTATTTAATTTTAGAATAATTTTGTTTGATTCATGATCACACAAATAAATTTAAAAAATATTTTATGATACTCTAGAATTGTTAAAAATATCTCGAAAAGATTTTGTTTAATTTTATGATCATATACATAAATTTTGATCATTTTTAAAATGCATATAATAATCACATTTTTTAAGTCTGGCTTACATTAGGAAATTACTATAATCAATCAAATGTGATAAATACATCAATATACAATTATATTTGCACCACTATATCACAAGGTGCATAATATGCCTTTGACCTACTATATAAGACATAACCCTTTTTTAACTAGTCCTTAACTTTTAAGTGGGAGAAGGTTCTAACAAAATAGAAGTGGGAAAAGTTGTTGACAAAAAAGAAAAAAAGAAGTGGGAGAAGTTTTTGTTAAAAGGTTTTGTCTACAATCCTCATAACCAATGTAGGGGTAGGCATGTCACTCTAGCAAGGCAGGGGTAGGGACGGCCCACCATGGGTGGTTTTTTCCTTCCATCCATGTTCCTTGTCTCTCTGTCGGTCCCGATTGGGTCCCCAAAACCAAGTAGTAATTTTTGCATTTTTTTTGTCAAACAAGTAATAGAATTGAAGAAAAAAATACATATACAAAACAAATTTATGGATGAGTTGATTAAATTTGAAATCTGGCTTAATCCAACAACAACATAATCCATTGTAGAAGGAAAAGAGAACATTGCCTAAGGAGAAGGATAGATCCATTATTGCACAAATCCATCAGTGGGGGGATGAGGATGTTTACGGTTCATATAGACACACAATAGTTCACCAGAGATTGTCACTCATGGTTCGCAACAAAGGTAGCATTATGGAGGCAAGGGATGGTTATGGAGAGGATACGTTGCAAATAGGACCAGCTACAGCCTACGGTTCACCAGCAAAGTGGATAAGCTACTGCAGCCTATAGTTCATCATTAGAGCATGTATCACCCTACTAGATAATTTATTAACCTAATCCATTTTAATTATGATTAATAACTAATCAGCATGTGTTACATATCTTAACTATGAACTTTTAGTATTGATCTTGCCAACTAATTAATTATCTCTACATAAAATGGCTTTCAAAGTACGCATACTAGTTGGAAGCAAAGTATAAAATACTGAATAGCATCGTAATACATAGCATACCAACAAGTCTAGCGATCTACAGTCCATTCCTCGAAAGGTTGAATGTACAGTCATCCAAAATAAAGGTACACTCTAAGGCTTAGGATGTCAAATCATATACAATCATCTATCAAAATAAAAGCAACTCCGCTTGATCCATATACAAATCTATAGATAATAGAGGAATCTGTTTATCCATCAAGTGGAGACAAAAAAGTAAAACATATTCTTATATTTGTTTATCCATCTATTTATCCATCAATCATCTATCAAAAAAGTAATACCATATTCTTATATTTGGTTGTATTTTTTATTATATATAATTAAATTTATATTAAATATTATTTATATATTTTATTAATAAATTTTTATTCTTATATTTTTATATTAGTTTGAATAGTTATTTTATAATTATTATTTTTTAAAAATATTTATTTCTTATTAAATTTTTTTATTAAATAATGTTATTTTTTATTTATATGGTTTTTAATTTTTATTATTTTTTAATAATTATTTTTATTTTAATAAAATATATTAAAAAATAAAAAAGTGAAAGAACCCTTCTACATCAAAAGCTAATCAGGCCTAATACAGCTTTCCTAGGATGGATTAAGTTATCCATCATTTTGACGTATAAGGGAAGTTTGATGGATAAGTTTATACAATACGTTGACTGCACAAAACAACGGATAAGATCATAACGTATTGTATTATCTTATCCTATCAGGCCTAAAACACACCCTAAAGGTACACAAGGTAATAAAGAGGGCGGATGTCTTGCAACACTAGGACCACTTGACGTGTGTGGGGGTCAAGAATGAATGTCACCTCCACCTCCAAAATGATCATAATACAAGCCATCTGAAAGCACCAAAGAAAATCATAATGAGATTGAATCTCTATAGGGGGTAGTGCTTCCAAAGGTCTGTTGGACACTCAAAAATTCCCAAGTTTGTACAGATAAGTTAAAAATAAAATAAATAGATATCATACAATTGCAACAAATTAAACCAGTAAATAAATAGGCAGTCATAAATAACATACAAAATATTGAGATAAAATGATCTGCAATGAAGATAAGCAACAAAGATACTATGCAAGATGCACTTTTTTCTTTGTACTTTACGGGTCTTTCCGCTTGTTATCTTTTTTTCTTTTCCTTTCATTGCTTTGGAGGAGGGAAGCTAGTGGCCTTTACTCATCTCTTGCCATGATCTACCAAGAGCTCTCTACTAGGGTACCTAATCCCAGATAAAAAACCATAGATACTAACCCGATGTCCAAGTTGAACTATCCACTCCAAATAGAGCAGTGAATGTTCCACTTGTCCATTTCAAGGTAGGGCCAAGATATTCACCATATTTTTTGCAGAAACTTTATTCATTCATACATGTTTACACATTCACCATGCTATGTCTTTAGATCTTTATTATATATTATGCATTTCACACATATGCTGATGCATCAATAATTTTTGTCTTACACATCATATGAAGGTTGGTTCACATGCATTTTTGATACATACATATGATCATGACTGTTTATGTGGATCTATGTTACTCATACAAGCCCGTAACAAAATAGAATAAGACATTGAGCAATAGTGTATTGGTTCAATTTCCATGAGCAAGTTGGGCCAAGTCTTACGACTCATTAAGTTTCTTCCATTCATTACCAATTGGGCCATTAATATTTCACTCATTATGTATTATCTTTATTCTAGAATTATGCTCCTATGGGCTTGGGAAACTATATGGCTTGAACTTAGCAAAAAGGCATCAATTTCCATATGTTGGGCAAAGAAATAGCAAGCATATATAGCAGGACAACCCAAAAATTAAATGCAAATAAAATAGAAAACCATCTCAAAAATTCATGAAAATTTGTCAGTCAATTCCTTGGGATGTTAAAGATAATTTAGGAAAATTTTGGATCAAAATTTAAAAGATAGCTAGCGTATTAAAATTTCTTAACTCATGCTATCCAGACTTCCCCTCTCAGTAAGACAGTTTCAAGTTCTCAAATTTATTTAAATTAGTAAAACAATTCTAAAAATCCCAAAATATTTCTTGGTCATATTTTCAAGTATTATTAATATGCTATAAGAAACTAGGTCAAAATTCATAAAGTTAATATGTTAACAAAAATAGTAAATTTCAGTGTTTCCAGAAATCCATCATAGGTTCCAAAATAGAGCAGATTTATTATGAATTTTTAAAAATAGCAAACCTTCACTAAAAATTATGAAAATTTACAGTCAAGCACATCAACATATTATCTTCAACATATAAAATTTTCATATCAAAATAACGAGATTTTCTATGGTAGAAAAATCGCAAAACATAGTAGGTTAGTGAATCAAAATTGGTTCTAGTAGCATAATACATTAAAGGATCAAGAGATAAGCATGTAAACATCATCAATCATATACAAAACAAGCATATCCATGCAAAAACATATAGAGGTAGAAATATAGAGATTCAAGCAAGTAAGAACAAAAGGTATAAAACCTAAAATCTACCCTTAGCAAGTATAGTTTATCTTCACTCATGAAGTTACCCCAAATAGCCCCTTATTAAGTTACAAATCATTACTCCTTTTCACAACAAATTTCCTCACCAAATTTACATCATTTTACACTCTCAATCATGATACAAAACCAAGAATGAGAAAGGATTTGAGCTAAGATCATTCAAGAACCACATAAACAAGAACAAGATATTTAGATCAACCAAAAATATAGGATCCATGGGAGAGTGGAAAAAATAAACCCCTACCTTTTGTAAAGTGAAAAGAACTTGAAGAAGGTGCGGGATGATGATAGTGATGATGGCGATCAAAGAGCTTGGAAGGAAGAACAAGAAGATTGAAACAAGTCTCACAAGTGTATACTCTCAAGTGTTCTTCCTCTTAAAGTTGAAGAAGAAGAACAAGTGATTCACTCTCACTCACAAACTCTCTTCTTTTCTCTCTTGTTCCTTCACTGTCGTGGCCTTGACTTCAATATGAGAGGGGGGGAGAGTTTCTTGACTCATAACATACATACACTCACTCACTCACACACACATTCACCTAACATACTATTCATCCCCTTTTTTAATCTTTCTTTGCAAAACTTGGTGACCAAGACGTCCAAGATCAACGGTTAGTAGAATTTCTAGAATTTTTGTGAGTGATATTTTATTTAGCCATTTTTCTTGAAATTCTAGGAATTCGACTTATCGTAATTAAGCTAGATTTAGTTAATTAACTCGCCCTAACTATTAATTGCTCACAAAATTATATTTGGTCTTTCTAATTATTCTAAGCATGTCTCTAAATTTTTAGAGTTTTTCCTCAGTCATTTTCCTATTTTTAAATTATTTTTCTTAATCCTACAATTTGCTAATTACTACTTGAAAATCGCAAAAAATTAAAACAAGCTCTAAAAATTCTAATTTTTATTTTGTAACCTCCAAAAAAATTTTAATAATTTTTTTGTCTATTATTTCTATTTTTTCTAAATTATTATCGAGTTCGAGCACTAATGATTTAACTAATAATTTCATAATCACCTAGAAAAATTTCAGTAAATTTTCTATAATTATCTTGAATTTTTGGTTCTTTATATCAATAATAAATTACTACTTACTTTATATCCAAGCATAATAAATAAACTATTAAGTTAATGACTATATGAGATGTTACAGAGCACACCGTGTGAGCCAAAGGGAGTGACACCAATGAAGTTAAAGGGAGGCTATAGTGAATTTAGAGTTGGAGGAGGCAGTTGTGAGTTGTAACGAAAGAGAGCAAGTGTAAGTATGGGATTGCAGGCATTAAGAAGAGAATTGAGAACTAAGAATATATTTTTTAAAATATATGTTTTAATATTTTTGAGTACTTGTTATTTATAAATAAATTTAAAAAATTGAACTACTCCCAACTACGGTGAACTGTAGCTATATTTTCAACCTAGCCACGGTCATCCATTGCTAGAGGTAATTTTTATTCAAACTACTAACAACTACAGTGAAATATTGCTATATTTTCAACTAAGCGATCACTCGTAGCTAAAGGTAACTTTTTTGGAGAAATAAAACAAGTCTTCAAAATACCTGGAAATTAGGATTAGAATTTGGATTTGGATTTTGAGAATTTGAAGATTGGGAATTTCAGATATTTGAATTTTGAGAAAATTAGAATTTTCCAAGAAATTGGGAAAAGAATTTAAATTAAATTGATTTGGATCCATTTTGTGGAAGAATGGAGTACGCTTTGTGTGAAAATAATTTGAAAAGTGTTTGAAAAGGATTGGAAAGACTTCTAAAAGAAGAAGTTGAAAAATATTGGTATTTATAGAGTAAAAGTGATAGTAATAAAAAGATAGCCATTAATTACAACCATTGTGTATGATTTTCCAATGGCATTGTATATGTTTTCCTAGCAACAATCGTGTGATAAGAGAAAAAAGATTTCTGCCAAATAATACAAGTGTCACAATACTATTGGTTGACAAAGAATTGGGTTTGGTCCCTGTAAGCTCGAATACCCTTCAGAAGCCACTAAGTGGTCTGAGATATACCAAGCTATGGATTTTGATGGATAACAAATCAATCCTTAATTAAAATCTTTGGTGAAGACTAACGGTTTGTTCAAGTGTTCATTCGTACTAGCATTAGATCACACTAAACGCTCGTTGAAGAGAATCGAGCCACACAGTATTTCATTTCTGAACAAACTCTATAAAGGTTCTTATATATCTTGTATATATAATCCTAAGGAAATAACCCTTTTACAAGAGAATCTATAACACCCTACCAATTTAATATTATGCTTAGGTCATAGTATGAAATTAAGTAGATTGTGTTACCATATTGATACTCTGCTTATTAATTTCTTACCATCTCACTTCCCCTTTAATTTTTATTTATTTATTTATATATTTTTTGAAATGGGCGAAATGGCGCGCTGTATATGACAGACGTGACCAACGTCACAGAGCATAACAAAATTTGATAAAACATGACAGAAAAGAAAAGAATCAATAATATATTATCAACTATATATATGTGTGTAGTAGAAGCCAGCACTTTAGTTTATATACAGATGGAAAAGAGGATACAAAAGTAGGGCCGATGTGACCAAAAGAATATAGGACCCGTGTTACTCAAAACAGCTTGCAAGATCCTTCGAGGACTAACTGCTCCAAGTTTATGGCTCAATACTATACTGCCAAAAGAGAGCCATGCTGTACAATGTCACTCACGGCTGGGACCTACTCAATCAGGTAGCCGTTGGCCATACCGGGTTCGGCTAGAGAGTAGTCCATGCTAGGTCCAGAGGAGGAGGATGATGAGCTGGTAGCCTCCGAGGGATCGCTCTCGGGGCTAAGTGGGATGTCTGGAACCATCTGTGGAGGCGACTCGGGCGAGGAGGCGGTGCGATGGAGTCTTCTTTGGCGCTGGAGGTACTGGAGGAGGGTGTGCCATATGCAGCGGGACCACGAAGTATGGAACAGCAGAATCAAAAGCAGGGTGGAATAAGGGAACAGCAAATTCCTATTGCTAAACAGGTAGAGACAAAAATTGCAGGAACCGGCTATGTACAATGAATCCACGAAGGGATTATGGTGGAGCTATAGGTTGGGAATCTCAATGAAAAGGGTAGCGGTTGAATCCATCACTAGCGTTTGAGAATGATGTGGAAATACAGAGCAAGGTGAAAATTTAAAGAAATTCTCAGTAGGGTTCATAGGATTGACGTCACATTCATTCTCGGTTGCCTCGGCTTTTGTTTAATTTTGAAAACACGAGATCAAGTTGAACTATCCATATTTAATAAGTCTAAGAAAGCGTCTGGTCTGAGGCAAGGTTCAGTTTACTTAGGACAGTGTCAGCACAATTTAAACTATAAATAGTGATACATAGAATAATGAGCAGAATAAGTAAACTTATAGTAATAAACAAATATAACAGTCAAACTGTAATCAGCATATAATGACTATTAAATGCAACCATGCAAAATCTCATTCTTTGAACTTATCTTCATAAACTTTTTCCATTTCTTCGTCCCCTAGGAGTTCTTGGCCATTTTAGACTCGGGATAATAGTCTGCCTATCAAGATCGAGCTCGTTCCTATACTGGAATGCCGGGTTTACTTTCCCCTAACCTTCCCATCGATCTATTTCCGTTAACTTTTATCCAGGGTTGGCCCAAGCATTATGGAACTTTCATCGTAATATAATTTTTATGCTCATCATAACATAACCTTTATGAACTTCATGCAAAAGTGCATATGGATCTCAATATATATTATAACTCATGCATACGACTTACCAAAGTTTCGGCAGTATAACGAAACGTGTCCACTTCCCCATGAATAGTGCCAGTCATTAGTACATCAAATTCTCAAAAATCTCATAGCATTTTGTTTATATTTCACGTATCAAATTCATGACATAATCATTGTAATTAAAAACACGGTTGCTGTCTCAACACTTGCATTCAACCCAGTTTTTGTAAATCAGGTAATAACTTCATTTCAACTCATCTGAACCTCAATTTTGGATATATTAGAGTACCATGTGTCTATTTTCTAGCCTCATTGGTCTCATCTCATTTTGACTTGTATAGCTCAAGATATTCAAGTTTTATCCTGGCCTACCCTACAGCTAGCTAGAATTTCACACCTAAAAGTAAAAATTCACTAAAAATCAAAAACCAGCTCAAATCATACGAAATTGGTATCATATTAAAGCTAATACGACAAGTTTTCATTTTCAAAAAGTTTCATTTCATTTGCTTTAGCAGGGTTCAAGTTATAAGCCCCGAGATTTTACCTTCTTGAACTGCCCTATTTTGGCCTAGTTTGGACATAGAGCAATTTCTTTAAACCAATGGGAGCTAACAGGGCCATACTAAACTTGAAATTTTATTACTGAATGTTCCTCTACGTGTAAGCTTTCTAACAAAGTTGGTTTCACTCAATTTGGAGTTGTGTAAGTTGAGTTACACCCTCCTCAACTCGCACTGCTCGGATGAAAGTCGTGATTCCTAGGTCAAAATTCAAAAATTCTACTAATCCAATGGTCTTATATTATATATGTATGGAAAGCCATGAATGTCTAATTTCATTTAAAAATAGTCTCATTGGATTTAATGGACTGTAGGCAAAGTCGTACACTTTGCCGTATGGACTGCCGAGGGAATTTGGTTTTCTAGCCCCTCACATCTTCTTATTCTCACCCTTTCCTATTCCTTAATCAATCAGATTTAAACACACAAACAGCCAACAATCAGTCAAAAATCTTCATATTCATTCATTAATCACATTAAGAAATGAGAAAATAAAGCTAAGAATCAGCCACCCATAATCAGAATAATCAGAACAAAATTAAACCCGTACCTCTTTGTGTGTTGTTTTGCCAAGTGTTGAAGGTTGTTTGAGAGGAGAAGAGAAGAGGAAAATGAGAAGAGAAAAGGAAGACTGAAATAAAGAGAGAAAGAAGCGTGTAAGTCAGCTGAATAAAGAAAGAAAAATCTGATTTAAACATAAAGAGGGTAGTTGGAATTGTGAGTGTTGATTGGCTAAATTTCTTGTGGCTGATTTCTAGCCATGCTTCCTTCTTTTTGTGGCTCAATGTGGCTTAATTATCCTCCAAGCGAAATGAGAACTCGTTTGCACTCTATATGAACTTGGAACTCGTTTCTGTGTAAAGTCGAAACTCGAGTCACTTGGAAATAGATTATTAGATCGGAAATCATAGCAAACAAATCACCTTAAAATCGGCGGTCAAAGACAAGACTATGAAACGTAAAAGACTTAAACTCAGAAGTCGGGAATGTTACATAAACTTGGAAGTTAGTATCAGGACATAAAATCTTATGTACATGGAAATCAGAACTTAAATAAACTCGAATTTTGGTAATCAAGTCCATTCTGTTTAGACCTTAAAGGTTAAGTTGGAAATCGAAAATTATACCGTTTTATTTGAAGCTTGGGAAAAAAGTTGGAGATCGGGACTCGTGTAAATTATGGTCGAACTTGGAGATCAACTCAGAGATCTGAACTCGGGTCCACTCTATTTAAGATCAACCCGGAAGTTGGAAATCGTGTAAACTGCAAATTTCATTTGAAATTCAAAATCGTAAGTCTGGAGTCATGAACATTTCATTTAGATTGGAGGTAAGGTCGGAGATTGGAAATCTTGTTCATTTCACTTGAACCTTGGAAATAAGGTCGGAGGTCAAAACTCATGATGAATGTTATAGAATCTATGGTCTTAAAAATCCTCTCACAAAAAGCGAATCAAAACCATCAAAAGGATATTTGTAAGTCATCAAAAGGATCACAAGCACATCAGAAGGATGATCTGTCCAGAAGGTTTGACCAGAAAGGTGACCATAAAAAATTAATCTACATGAAGAAGACCTCACTCTCAAAACTTGCTTTGCATGACTCATGGATAATTTTCAAAAGTCAAACTTGACAAGACAGAGATCCAAAAGGAATGTTGACACTTTGAAAAGCTGATGGATTTAAATGGCTAGTTTTCTTCTTTAATAATATACTTACTTGCTAAGAAAGGAAGCAACCTACTTCTCTCTCTAGTCTAAGAGCAGTGGATAAAAAAAAAGCTAGGGCTCAAGGATTGAAGTCTCAACAGGTAGATTTTGAAGTATATATAAACCTTCAAGATGAAAAAAAGTAATTAGAACTTTGCTAATTAAAAATCTTTACAACTTTTATCTTTCTCAACCTTTTGAACATCCACAAAGTTACTCTCTCTAACTTCTCTTGATAAAAATATTCTCATTGCATTGTAATAGCTAATATCTTCTTTGTGAGATTTTTGAGAAGTTACTCCATTCTAAATAGGTTCATACACCTTGAGTGTGTTGATCAAACACAAATCTTCAATCTCTTATTGTAACCTAACTCGGTAGTGGTCACTGTTAGCTTGGAGAAGTTAGGACAATACTACTCGATTTATTAGCTTGGATAGGCTAGAAAAGACTACTTGGCTGTAAGCTTAGAGAAGCTTAGACAAAAGAATACTCAAGTTTATAAAATCTCAACTTATCTGTTGAGGATTGGACGTAGGCAAGTGCTTTGATCGAACCAGAATTTCCTTATGTGATCTTCTAACTCTATTTCTCGTTACAGTTTTTATAGCTTGTGTTTCATTCTATGTGCTTAATTTTTTCATTACCTAACAAAGTGTTATTGTGAATACAATAAATTCTATTTCTAACATAAAACACTTCCACAATCCAAGTCCAAAGACTTGAGAAAGTTTGTTTAAAGTTTTTAGGTATGAAAAAGTTTTTGAAAGCACGACTCAACCCCCCTTCTCATCCTATTTCCACTTTTACTTGGCATCAGAGCTCGGCCTCTACGGTTGAGCTTTCTAATGGTTGCAGAGGTAAAAGATCCTAAGAGATGGCATAATAAATCAATTACATTACTGAAGTATGTAATATCCTGATTTTATGGTGTGTTTGATTAGCACTATTAATTATTTTATTTTGTTACATTAGAGGAACACGATTAATTAGAGTTGAAATATGAATGCTAGGACTAAGAATAATTAGGTTCACTATGTAGGAAAATCTTGTAGACCATTAGTAACATTTTGCCAAATCAGGAAAAATTGGCTTGATTTCAGTGTTGTGTGATACAAGAACTGAAGTAGTAGAAAATTTATATCGTAGAATCGCTTAAATACAATTAAAAACCTTATATTGAGTGGTCAAGATTAGGGATGTCAATTTTATCTATCCCCTAGTAATACCTGTGACAAGCTAGGTATGGGGGGAGGATTTTCCCCCGATAAGTAATTGGGATGGGGAATTCAGATATCCATTTATTAAATGGGGCGGGAGTAGGGATCATGACCCCGCACCAGCGGGTACTTGATGCAAAATTACCAAACTACCCTTACACACACACACACACACACACACACACATACACACACACACACATATATATAGACATACACACACAAATCCTGTTGCCCTAATTTTGTTCTATCTTCTCTTTATTTCTTTCACTTTTGAGCTGTCGTAGCTCCCTACCCTTTGGCTCTTCTTTTCTTACACAATAACACACTCAGACAGACACTTCTTCTTTTCAACTTCATAGCCACCATCGACCAGTGACCGGCCCTCCCTTGCTCACTTCGACCCTCCCTCCCTCCCTACACTTCTTCTGTCGTCCCTTGCCTAGCACCATAGTCCCTTGCTGACTGCCGTTGTCCCTCGCTGAGTTGTCATCCCTGGGTGAGTCCTTCTTCCTCTGCCGTTGCTCTGCTATTATTCTAAGTTCTGTAATTTTTTGTTTGACAGGAAATAAATCTTAAAAACCTTTTAAGTGTTGAAACTTGTGGCTCTACACCCCACCACTTTAATTATCACAAATTATCAATGTGTGTAGCAGATTTTCCAAAAGTTGATTTAAAAATAAGGAAATATATAATTTGACCCACACCTCAAGAAAAATCAACCACCATGAAAGTATATCCAATTCAAATTTGTGTTGCAGGTTTATAATGTTGATTGTGTAAGGACTATTGCATTTGTCCATTATATGTTCTATACTTGCTTTGAAAAATAGTCTAAAAAGTCAATGATCTATTGCACCATTTCTTTCTTCTTTTTTATTGCATGATTCACCTTTGTTTGGAAAAGAATATGCATGACGAAACTAAACTAGCTAAAGTGAATCACTTCCTTCAATCACAATTTACTAATCTCTTTGGTTTACTATTTATGAAAGCTATTGTTCCTCTGTCGTTGCTATGCTATTATTCTAAATGTTCTATTTTTAAACTCTCTTAAGTTCTGGCATATTCTTGTTAAAATGAAAAAAAAAAAATGACTCAAAATATGCTGGTTTGGTGTGCTATTTTGATGCCTATTGTGACATTCCATTTACTGGTTTGGGCTAAAAAAAAAACCCAATATTGCCTAAAAAAAAAAACAATATTCTGAATGCTACAAACTTTTTTTTACTTCACATTGCTTTTTTTTTTTTGTAGTTATTCTTAATTCTATAGTTAATAAGATCTATTGCTATTTTGGTATGTTTTTGGTTTGTTTTGTCATGGTCTATTGTTTGTCTAATTATTTTGCATATTTGATTTGTAGAATGTCTATGGATCCAACTTCTACTCCTATCAACAATGAGGCAATCCAATTACCTATGACACTAGTAGATGAAACTACTACTCTAATCTCACTTCCATTGTAAGTGGATCATCTAATGTCAATCCGCAAAGTGGAGAACCTGAAACCCAAAGTCAAAGCTTGGCTCCAAATGAAAGTGCACAAGTTAGAAGAAGGCAAACTTCAATTGTGTGGAATCATTTCATGAAAGAGCAGATAGATAGCACGTGGAGGCCATTTGCAATTATTGTAAGGCAAAGCTCTTAGGTGATCCAAAGCAAAGAACATCATACTTGCATGAGCACTTCAACACTTGCAAACTTCGGACTACACGAGATATAAGGCAAGCATTTATCAAAACTCAACAAAAAAAGGGATGAACATGTAGTTGTTAGAACTTACACATTCAATCAAGAGATAGCACGGAAGGAATTTGTTAACATGATTATTCTCCATGAGTATCCAATGAAAATGGTTAAGCATTTGGGCTTCAAGAACTTCTACAATGCTATGCAACCTCTATTTAAGGTGGTTTCTCGCAACACTATAAGGAGTGATATCATGAAGCTTTATAGTGTCGAAAAAGAGAAGACAATGAAGCTATTGGCAAACAATTCAAGCCGGATTGCAATCATCATAGTTATGTGGACATCGAGCAACCAAAATAGAGGGTACATGGCTGTTATGGCCAATTACATTGATGATTCTTGGATCTTGAAAAGCCGAATTGCGAGGTAATAACACTAAATTTGATGCTAACAATTCTTTAAATTCTTCTTTCTTTCTCTTTTTTTTTTTTGGTTAGTGATTTAATGTGTTTTATTAACATTGCTATCTACATATTAGGTTCATTTATGTGCCTGCTCCCCATATTGCCAAAAGTCTTTCTGATACCTTGATTGAATGCATGCTAGATTGGAACTTAGATAGGAAGTTTTCTACTTTGATGGTTGATAACTGTACCACAAATGATACATGATTAAGCGCATTTTAGATAAGATTTCACCTAGGTCATTTATTTTGGTGGTCAGTTGTTTCATATGCGTTACTGTGCTCATATAATAATTTGATAGTAAAGGTGGTTTGTCCATGATTTCTAATGCTATTGAGAAGCTTAGAGATAGTGTTAATTTTTGGACAGCAATCCCTAAAAGAGAGGAAAAGTTTAAAGAAACATGTGAGCAAGTGGGCATTTCATAAATGAAAAAGCTTATTCTTGATTGTAAAACTAGGTGGAATTCTACTTTTTTGATGTTTGATGTAACATCCTCCCAAGTACAGTACTATGCTTAAGTCATAATACTTCACCTACGAGTAGTTACTGTCACTTAATCAGACCTTATCTGGCAGTAACCTTCGGCCACCTTCGCCTTGGAGGGCCTTCTTTGGAAACTTCTGAACTATCTGGAGATAAAACGGAAATAAACATAGGAGTGAGAATTATAAATTCTCAGTAGAATTCATCAAGAAACTTCATACTGTGTCATCGTTATTATCTCCAGCTGTTTCGGTTTATTATAAAAAGTGAATACATTATTCGAACTACTCTATTTTATAATTTGAAAACAAATAATTCGAAGCATAATTCATTTTATCTCATGCACTTAAATCACATTGGCAATATTTCATATTTAGAATAAAAATCACTGCATAAATAGATAGAACAAGCTTAGCCTCAATAAAACATGGGATATCATAATAGTGAGCATTGTTACAATTATAATTACATAACACATGTACAGCTGTGCTATACGCTTTTCTTAACTCATCGTCCCCATAACTGCTCAGTACTTACACTAGTTGGGTCATGCCATGCCTCATGTAAGCCCTATCTCCTATACTCACACTAGTTGGGTCATGTCATACCTCATGTGGGTGAGGGGAGCATAGTTTGGGTTACCTTCCCTTCTGAAAGATCACATCCTTAGTTTACTTTCTTTACTTGTCACACATATTCCAGAGTACGATCATCATGTCATACTCCATTGGGATGTGATCACCATGTCACACTCCTTAGGAATATATTCATCCTGCCATGTCCCAGAGTATGATCACCATGTCATATTCCATCGGAATATGATCGCCATGTCACATTCCTCAGGAGGTACTCATCGTGCCATATTCCAGAGTGCGATTGCCATGTCATACCCCATCAAAGCGTGATCATCATGTCACTTTTCTTAGGAATATGGGACCTTTCTTATATCTTTTAACTGCCTTCACAGGGAGAGACCCAACGTGCAACTGCCTCCGAGTAAAGGGACCCACATCTTTATTCTTTAACTGCCTTCACAAAGAGGGATCTCATAACTGCCTCTAAGTGAAGGGATGCACATTTAATATATTCATATCCTTTCATTTTCATACATAATCAAGCATAGACATAATGAATGCACTCATACATATACTTCATCATTTATTTTCGTATATCTTTGCATACATGATTTCCACATACATATTCATAACATATAAATACTCATAACTTCCTTACAATTCTACCGAAAATTCATCAGCATAACGGACCAGATCCATTTTCTCATGAATAGTACCAGTTATTAGAATACCAAATTCTCAGAAATTTCATAGCATTTTGTTTATATTTCACATATCAAATTCATGGCACAATCATTGTAAGTAAAGACATGATTGTTGTCTCAACACTTACATTCAACCTGATTTTTGTAGATCAGGCCATAACTTCATTCTAACTCATCTGAACCTCAATTTTGGATATGTTAGAGTACTATGTGTCTATTTTCTAGCCTCATTAGTCCCACCTCATTTTGACTTGTATAGCTCAAGATATTCAAGTTTTATCCCGACCTACCCTGCAGCTAGCCAGAATTACACACTTAAAAGTAAAAATCCACTAAAAATTGAAAACTAGTCCAAATCATACAAAATAAGTATCATATTGAAGCTAACAGGACAAGCTTTCATTTGCTAAAAGTTCCATTTCATTTACTTTAATAGGGCTCGAGTTATAAGTCCTGAAATTTGACTTTCCTGAACTATCCTATTTTGATCTAGTTTAGACATAGGACAATTTCTTTGAACTAATAGGAGCAACTGGGATTGTATCAAACTCAAAATCTTTTTAAAGAATTTTCTCCTATGTGTAGGCTTTCTAAAAAAGTTAGTTTCACTCAATTTGGAGTTACATAGAGCAAGTTATGCCCGAGACAACCTAGTCTGCCCATTATCAACCTCTAAAATCTAGGTCAAACTTTCAAAATTTAAATCTCTCTCAATACTAATCCAATGGCCTTATATAAAATCCCTGAATGTCTAGTTTCATATAAAAATAGTTTCATCGAAATTGAATGGCGGTAGGCGGAGCCGTATACTCTGCCATTCGGACTGCCAAGGGGTTTCTTACCTAGACAGCATCCCAATCCTCCACTTCCCCTATTCTTCTTCTTCTAATTTTAATTCTAGCTCAAGATTTCATATTAATCCAACTATAATTCATCATATGCATCCAATATATCATCAAATACATAAAGAAGAGCAAAATCTCATACAACCATAGTTTAGAGAAATTAAGAACAGAGATTGAATCCTACCTATTTGAGTGAGATTTTGCTAAGTCTTGGGGTTTGAATTGATAGAACCTTGTAAAGCTTCAAGGTTTGATAGAGTTAGTTGAGAGAAAGAGAGAAAAAGAGAGTGAAATCAGAGGAGAGAGTGGCATGTATAAGAGAAGAAAAATCTGATTTAAGCATTGAAGAGGCAGTTGGCTTTATAAGTTTTGATTGGTTGAAATTTTGTGAGTGAAGTTTAGCCATGTCTCCCTCTCTTGTGGCTAAATCATTCTCCACATCGCTTAAAAGTGAAACTCGCCTTCACTCTATCTGAAATCAAAACTCATCTCCATTCTGCTTAAGGTCGAAACTTGAGTCCATTTTATTTGAACTTAGAGCTGAAGTTAGATATTGGAATTCGTACCCATCCTATTTGAAACTTGGAAATAAACATGGAAATCGTAAATTGTGTTCATTTTATTTGAAGCTTGGGAATAAAGCATGAGATTGGAACTCGTGTAAATCTTTGGTCGAACTTGGGGAGTGACTTAGAGATCTGAACTCGTGTCCATTCTAGTTGAGATCAACTATGAGGTCGGAACTCGTTACATTTGACCCGGAGGTCGGTACTTGTGACCATTCTGGTTAAAATATAAACTTGGAGGTCGGAAACCATGTACACTTGTTTCAAAGATGAAGTCGGAAGTCGGAAATTATCTATCTCAAACTCGAAGTCGGAGGTCAAAACTCGTGTGGATGTTATACTTGATATTGCCATTGATTATAAAGATGTTTTTTATCACTTGTCACAATGTGAGCAACGGTATAGGCCTTTTCCAAGTGAAGATGAATGGGACATGGCCAAAGAAATTTCTCAAAGATTGGAGTTATTTTATAGTGTAACTGAATTATTTTCTGGCACTTTGCATCCAATTTCCAATGTTTATTTTCCAAAAATATATGAAGTTAGATTGGCTTTGAATGAATGGCTTGAGTGCCCTAAGTTCATTATTCGTGATATGGTTTCCATCATGATTACCAAATTTGAGAAGCATTGGTGTCATGGTTATGGGTACACAATTTTAGATCCTAGGTATAAAATGCTACTGTTGGATTACTTTTTCCCCCAAATTTATGGAGATGCCTCAGCTATTGAAATAGAGAAGGTAAAAACTATTTGTCAAAATTTGATAGCTAAGTATGATGGCAAGATCAATGGTAGGGAAAGTCATTCTTTATCATCAAGGTCTGTGATAGATACTATTACAGGTTTTACTGGAAGGAAAGAAAATTGGAAATCAAACTTTGAAATGTATGTTAATCAACAATTTGTTAGGATGAATCCTAAGTCAGATTTGGATTTCTATTTAGAAGAGCTAATGTTGCCTAGTTTAGATGAAGAGTTTGATATCCTAGCATAGTGAAAGACCAATGAGTTGAAATACCCAACTTTGTAGACGATTGCTAGAGATTTTCTAGCAATTCCTATCTCTACAATTGCTTTAAAGTCTGCATTTAGTACTGGTGGTCGCTTTGTTACTCCACATCACAGTAGACTACGCCCAAATACATTAGAGGCAATGATGTGTCTCCAAGATTGGCTGTGGGCTAAGATCTCAGATCACCTATAAACAACCTCATTTATTTTCATTAAATAGCTATATTGATTCATATATACACATTTAATTTTTATAATTACTTGATTTTTTTTTTGTTACTTGGGTTCTTCAAATTCAAAAGTGGATCCTGAATTCATCGGAATTCTGGAAGATCTAGATATTAAAGATGCTGTTAGTAAAATTTTATAAATGCTTTTATTGATACCATTCATAATGATATTATCCATTTATATTTTTATTTTTGTAGGAATCAATTTGTCCAAGTTAAAGTTTCACAGGGAATTCCATGATGTGGCCATGATGATGATGATGGATTATGCTTTTGTATTATTATTATAATTTTCTTTGGTAGGAGTAAAGTTTAGGCTTAGTGGCTAGTTGTAATTTTCTTTGGTGGTCATTTATACTTGTTTTTTAGACTAAGTTATTGTTTTCCTCTGTTGTTATTGATTCTTTCCTATATCGAATAATTGTGATCGCTTAAGAGCTTAGAGTTTCTAAATATATTTTATGATAGCTCTATCTATTAATTAAATGCACATTAACAGCAAACTCAAGATTCCTATATATTGATGAATTAACAAGCTACGTGGTTTTTTCTTTTAAGCATGTGAAATTCTAAACCTTTATTACAACAAGTGATGAATATATGCTTGTAATTGGCAGGAAGGAAAAGAGAAATTCTCATGTTTCTTCAAGCATAAACTCCAAATATGGGTACCCATGGGTATTTGTGGGTACCCACATATCCACGAGGGTCTCCAAACATGGGTACCCATGCAAGGTATGGGGCTGGGATGGGGGCGGATACCCATCCATGGGATGGGGGGTAGGGGGCCGGGGGCAGGGGATTGGGGCCTATCCTCTGCCCTTATCTTGCCCCATTAACACTCCTAGTCAAGATCTAGCCATGCACAGTTCTTGGACTAGCGCTATTTCAACCACTCAATCGGAAGCTAAGAGCAGTTTAATTTGGTCAAAGAATCCACTGATGAATTTCCAATGAGTCACCTCCCTTTTATGACTCAACACAAATGTTATTTTCCACTTTCTCCTCTAATTTTTGGCCCCTCAAGCTCAGACCTCTTCTATTCATTTTCTTCTTCATCTCATTTCTTCATCCTCAATCCTTCATCCTACTCCTACATTTCCACCCCAAACTTGCCTCTTTTAGTTACAACTCAAGTTTTAAGATGGGATTCTTGAACTTTATTAGCTTTTAAGGTTTATGTGGCTACTTAGGTTTTCTTGATTCCTCTTTAATTTGATGTCATGTGATGATTATATGACTTGTTACAACTGAATTAACCTAGGAATTTTTTGGTTAAGTTGAGGAATTTGTCAAAAACTCAAGAAAGGATTTGAATAGAATTACTGGAATTGAACCCTAGAAAACTATCCATACCACGAATGGTACAACTCAACCTACAGAGGCAAAAAATCTATGGAACTAATTTTTGTGAAATTAGACATCTAGGGCTTTCCAACTATATAAATTATAAGGCCATTGGCCTTGAAATGAGAGAGTTATGAATTTTTGAAGTAACCTCTTCAATCTTGCCCATTGTTTTGACCAATATAGATTGTAAAAGGCATAACTCACTCTATACAACTTTAAATTTAATGAAACCAATTTTGTTAGACATCTAACATATGGATGGTCATGGCATAAAAATTTCAGATCCATATCTTAAGCAAATTATTCCCAAAAATTCTTCAAAGTTCCTACTAAGGTTGAGATAGGGCATTACAAAACAGTTTATTTTAGGAGCCCCTAACTTGAGCTCTACTCATCCATTCAAAATAAAACTTGTGCAGAATGAAAGATAGTTCAATTAGCTTTATCTAGATATAAATTTTGGATAAAATCAATGAAGATTGAATTTTTGGTAAATTTTTACATTTAAATGCTCAAGTTTGTCCAACAACAGAGCAGCTTTGAATAAAATTTCAGTAATTCAATTTATACTCATCAAAACTTAGCACGACCAAAGAGAACTAAAACTAAACAAACAATGCCACAATGTATCAGATTCAAATGAGTTGAGATAAATTTATGACATAATTTCTAAAATAGGGCAAATTTTGGAGATTGAAGTATAAATGTCAATTTTAAGTATTTGAACACTCTTAGACCATGAATGCCCAAGGATTGAAATTTTGATGATGCAACTTGCTATTATATTGCTGAAATGTTAGTGTAATATTATGTTGATTCTAGTATCTTGACTGGTTGGCTAAAAATGTCTCTATTGCATTTTTGGGGAAGTGTATTTTAAGTCGTTATGCTGTTAAATTTTCGGCAAAATACATATGAATGATGCATTATAAGTTTAAATCCCCTAAGTTTGATTAGTCATAACTGCATGAGTTATGAGAAATATAAGGATTCCATATCACTTAAGCCAGCCCCGAAATGAAACTAAGGGAAATAGATCGGTGGAAAAGTCGGGGAAAATAAACTTAGTTATTCTGTATAGGAACGAGCTCGATCTTGAGAAGCAAACTATTACCCAGGAGTTATATGGCCTAAAACTCCTAGGGGACCGAGCATGGAAAATTATGATTTGAGTCAAGAAGGATAAAAAGTCAAGCACATATGCATTAAATTCTTATTTGCACTTCCTTATGCATATTATATGATTAGTTATAGTCTAGTTTGAATTTCGAATTATTCACTGTGATATTTACTCTATTTATCATATGTGTTTTTTTCTGTTTATTAGTTCTATGAGTAAAATAGAACTTTGCTTCAAATCACCTTTTTTTAATGCTTATGAATTGAGCCTTTTACTTTATTGATTAAACTTTTACTTAAATAAACTAAACCGAAGCAACTGAGAATGATTGTAATGTTTGTATGTACTTGATGAAGAATCTTATTGAGAATTATCTAAGTTCTCATCCTATCATATGTCCGTGTCATTCTCAGATGGTGATAATGGCAGCGATGGTCTTCTTTGCTAAGGTGCTTGAGTGGCACTGGCATTATGACCCATGTATAGATTCCCTGTGCTTGACTGCTATCTCTTGAGTCCACCTATACATATTTTTCTGGTGGCCTTTTCTTGCACTTATCCTTAGCCCTCTCTTCGATACAGCTACTACATTCCTAGGAGTCCTTCTGTACATGGCTCATCCAGACCCTATACCCCCGCACCAGGCTCAGCCACCCATAGTACCACCTCATCCTGTACAGCCAGAGTCCTCTAAGAGCGATCTATTAGAGTTAATGGATTCTTTCTCTTCCTTATAATCAACACTAGGTGACGGTCATGCACCAGCTACCACCAGATCTACAGGCATCATACCGAATTGAATTCTCTCCTCAGAGTCCGGCTAGTAGGGCGATTAGACCCTGGAGATCGTAGTTTGTATGGTGTGGCCCTTTCTTAGTGTCTTTTATATGAATTTTTGCCATAAGCGCAATTCCTTTTTGGTTTCCTCATGTATCTATACAAGTTGAAATGTCCTTTGAGGACCGATACTAAGCCGATATTCATAGACATGGACCAAGTTCCTTTATGTTTTGATGGTCCTATTTGATATACCAGTACTTGCATATAGAAGGTGATGTTTATAGATGTGTGAGATATATTGTGATTAATTACTATGAAATTTTTGTTTGTACCACTTATATTTCGTGATACACCTTATTTGATATACAACTTGACCAATAGATGAACATCATGTAAATAAAATGGAGCCAATAATTCATAATTGATTTAAAATTAACTTCGTCGAATTAATAATCTGAAGGTAAATTAAACGAGAGTTAGTAATACGAGGCAATTTACTGAGTACAACACTATGACTTAAGCATAGTAGTATATTTGGTAGGGTGTAACAAAGGACACTTTATCAACCACCCTCCATATTTCAATTAAGAGAATTATCCCTACTGGAAGGATCGAATGAGACTCTTCATTGAGTCTACGAGCCTAGATATGTGGGAGATTATTGAGAACGAAGACTATGTTCCAACCATTGAGCAACTTGTGCCTTATGTAGTTGCTGATCCAAATCAACCTCCACTAGTCAAAGTTGGAGTAATGCCTTAAACCCAATGGACTAATCAGCATAAAGCTAAGGTTCAGATGGATGCCAAAGTTAAATATCTTCTCACTGGTGAGCTGAGCAAAAGTGAGTATAATAAAATCATCTCATGTGATTCAACCAAAGAGATATGGGACAGACTATGAACTCTTCATGAAGGAACTGATCAAGTCAAAGAAACTAAGATCAGTATATTGGTACATCAATATGAAATGGTGAAGATGCTAGAACATGAAAATATTGACAATATGACAACTAGATTTATGTTCATCATTAATCAATTAAAGGCATTCGAAAAAAGATACTCCCATGTTGAAATAGTAAGGAACATCCTAAGAAGCCTATCCAAGGCTCAGCGCCCCAAAGTGATAGCCATTCAAGAAGCCAAGGGCTTGAATGATCTCAACCTTGATGCTCTCATTAGGTCTTTAAAAACTCATGAGATTGAGTTGAATTAAGTACCTACGGAGACTAATAGAAAAGGCAAGTCCATTACCTTGAAATCCATTTATAGAAGATCTAATTCCTTTAAAGCCATGAAGGCTTTAGAAGAAATAAATAAAGACGAAGAAAAGCCCTCTGATGATAAGTGTAACACCTGCCCAGACAAAATACTATGCTTAAGTCATAATATATTACCTGATAAGTTATTACGTGTGACTAACTGATTTTTATTTTTCGTTTCATTCTCAATTACCCGTATAGAGCTAACTATTCACTTCAATAAATTCCCGTTCAATTGTGGAATAAGTACTAGACAATCGACATAGCAGGAATAAAGTAAAATAAATTAAAACTGTAGAATAGTCGGAATTTCTGAAACCCGTGTTACATACATAGGTACATAAACATCTGTTTTCAAAGTTATCAGAAGGTACATAAAATAGTACAGGGTAATAAAATGAGACCGCTAAGACAAAATAAATCGGCATGTCACTAAAATCAAAACCCTAACTGGTCCCCATGGGACATTTCAAGTATCATCTATCTACATGTAACATATACTAAACTACCGCCTATGGCCCAAAATGCTAAAAAAAGGCCATTCTATACATATCCTACCACTGCATTGCACAGGCACTCTAGGTGGATTCCGAGGAAAGGAATCTATTCACCATACTGGCATTAACAGGAGTATAGTCTATACTCAGGGCAAAAGACGAGGACGACGAACTCGCTACTTCTAACGAGTCCTCCTCAGACATAGAGGCAAAGGGGATCTGCTATGGTGATGAGGCTGGCAGAGCCATGCGAACTGTAGTCGTTGCTGTTACTGCTGGTGGAGGAGGGAATGGGTGTGCCATGTGGAAAGGGATGGCTATGTAAGGAATGGCAAAGCTGAATAGCGAATGCATGAATGGTACCACAAAGTCTCTCTGGAAGAAAAAGTAAAGGCGAAACTGACATCTATCAGATATGTACATGAAATCTATGAACGGATCAAGATGGATATGGAGCTTAGGAAACTCGATGAAAAGGACACCGGTTGCCGCATTCTCCATGATCTGAGAATGATGCGGAAACATATGGTAGGGTGAGAAATAAGGATTTCTCAGTAGGAATCCTAGGTTTATACATATCTGTCATCGTTGTCATTCTTAGTTGTTTCAGATTTTGGTTAATTAAAAGAAAATGTTGCATCAACAGAATATTCTACTTAGTTAGTTACAAAAATCATAGTCCGAACACAGCTTGGTTTTACTTAAAGAGATAAAGGAAATTAAATAGAGAATTAAACAACTAGCCATAAAGTGAACAATGATATGTATATAACATCCAATGGTGCAATTAACACAATACATGATAACAGAAATTGGGGATATACATAATAAATAATGCACTTGACCTTAACTCATATTTTTCCATACTTGGTCCCCTAGGAGTCTGTTGGCCATAAAACTCCTGGGTAGTAGTCCGCTTTTCAAGATCGAGCTCATTCCTATACAGGGTTGTCGGGTTTATTTTCCTCGACTTCCCCACTGATCTATTCCCCTTAAATTTATTCAGGGGCTGGCTCAAGTCACATGGAAATCCTTCCTTATTCTTATAAAGGTAGCATTGCTTATCTAATACTTTGACCAATGCATGCATAACTTGTAGATTCATAATAATTGAAATCTCTGCCAAATTTTCAATAGCATAATGGATCATATCCGCTTCACCATGAATAGTGCTAGACAATCAGGAAATTTTAATTAAACAGCAAACCCAATATAGAACATCATATCTTTATTAGTTGTCACACACAACAAAGTCTTAAGTCTTAATCCATCTTGCAACCTTTTAACTTTTATTGATCTTCTCGAGTTCGACTTCCAAGGTTGGATTGGGTCTGAGTTCTGAGGTTATATAAGTTTGACTTCCGGGGTTATGTTCAATCTCCGAGATTGATTCTGGATCGAGTTTTGGAACTACGTATATAAGAGTTTTAAAGCATCCTAGTTTTCTCGACTTCCAGGATAAGGTTTCATCTTCTAGTACCGACTTCCGAGTTTATGTTGAGAATCCTCGAATTCCGGGTTTAAGTATTTTAGGCTTTATATTCTTGTCCTAGACTTTCGATTTCAAAGTGTTTTATGTGCTATGTGATTCCGATTTCTGATACTAACCATACCTAATCTAGTTTTCTATTCACTAAGTTCCAAGTTCAACATTAAGTATACCCGACCTAGCTCGTTGTTTGCCAAGTTCCAAGTTTCGATATTAACTCAAGTTATTTGTGATTTATTTTCATACTGCTCTATATCTAGCCAAAATTGCACCCATATAAGAGAAAATTCACCAAAAATAGAAATCTAGATGAAATCATGCAAATTTTATATCAATGAAAAGCTAACAAAGCAAGCTTTCAGATGAAATATTGCATGTCATTTGAATGAGTATAATTTGAGATATAAGCCCCAAAACTTGACTTTACTGAACTATCCTATTCTGGCCCGATTTGAACTTAAGGTGAATTCATTTATGTACTGGAGATAGTTGCCAACAAATCTGACCCTGAAATTTTTATAGAATGTTCCTTCATATGTTAGATTTCAAACAACATTGGATGCACTCAAATTGGAGTTGTATAGGTTGAGTTACACCCTTCTCAACTCACACTACCGGGACGAAAGTCTTAATTTCTAGGTCAAAATTCAAAAATTCATAACTACCTCTATACTGATCCAATGACTTATATTATATATGTATGGAAAGTCCTGAATATCTAGTTTCATATAAAAATATACTCATGAAATTTAAATAGCCGTAGGCGGAGCTGTACACTCCGCCATACGGATCACCGAGGAAAGACCCTAACAGCTTCATGAGTTTTCTCTTTTATTCAAGTTCTTTTATACCAATTCTAATTCTAATCATGGCATACATGCAAATTCAATCATAAACCATCATCATCACTCCAAATCACATCAATATCGTGAAGAAAACAAGATCCCCACATAGCTCCAAATCAATAAAAATAAAAAGAGAGGTTGGATTCCTACCTTTCCTAGGTATGATTCTTGTTAGATTTGTGGTTGGAATTGAAGAAATCTTGTTGTGGTTGAAGGCTTGTGGAAGATGAAGATGATATGAGTTGAGATGAAGGAGAAAAGAATAGAGAGGGGTCAGCATATATGGGCCGAAATTTTGCAAGGGCAGAAAAGGAAAAATTTAAAAACTTTTAAAGCAAGTTACATGTGATTGGTGCATTTGAGTAGGTTACTCAACTTGGTTTGGCAGCCCATATGGAGGGCTAAGATGGCGCCACTTGCATGGGTAAGTTGGCCAAATCTTGGCCATCCATCCTAGGGTTCTCATAGTATAATTTCTATTGATCCAGTTCTGACAATTTAAATTATCGAAATCTTACCGATTTCTCTTAAATCGGTATACCGGTTTCAGAAAAATTTTGTGAGGTTTCCTATATTCCTAATCTAATTCCATCAAGCCTAATCACTTCTAAACCACACTTAATTGGCTTTAATTAAATTCTTAATCAAATTCCGATTAAACCCACTTATTTGATAAAAACCAAATAACTCGGTTATTTACGATAAAATTTTTCGAACGTTACAATAAGGATGATGAAGAGAAAGATGAGATTGCTCATGTGGCTGAAAAGATCTCCAAGGCGTAGATTAGAAGGAAAAAAAAGAAAGGATTTGCCCCAAAAAAGATAAGAAGGGAAAGGCATAGTAGAGTGAGATCATCTACTTTGATTGCAAGGAGCCTAGACATCTGAGATCAAAATGTCCAAAGCTGAAGAACAGCTCCAAAAAGAAGGCACCTAAGATGAAGGCAATGATGGCAACATGGAAAGATCTGGATAAAGAACAAGAGGATGTAGAATGCCAAGAAAAAAAGGAGATAGTTACAAATCGCTACTTCATGGCAAATACAGTCTCTAATGAAGAGACTAAGGTAATAGATTCTGAACCAGAACTTTCCTATGATGATCTTCAAAAAGCTTATAGTAAGCTTTTGGATGATTCTCAAACACTTTTTTCTCATTATGCTTCCCTAAAGAAAAGTTTTCAAAAAGTGTCCCTTGAATTTGAAAACTTTAAGTCAGAAAAAGAGAAATGAAGACATGAAAAAGATGAGCTTCTGAAAGAAAACGCCCTTTTCTAGAAGGATGTAAATGCCTTGAAAACTGAAATTTATGAATCTGCTCAAAACACATCTTCTGATATTTTTGAACTACAGAAAATAGTTAAGCTTCTCAAATATGACCTTGAGAAGATGACCAATGGCTCCAAGAATCTTAACTTGATGCTTGGTAGTCAGAGACCATACTTTGAAAGGTTGGAACTTAGGTATGAAATGGAAAAAAATGAGAAACTATGCAAAAGTTCTCAAAGTAAAGTTCCTACTTGTATTTATTACTTTAAGAAGGGATACTCTTTTAAGAAGTGTTTTTCAAGAAGAAAAGCAAAGAAACAGAACATAAAAAATCACAAAAAGATACTAACCTAAAAAGACCCAAGAAGATATGGATACCTAAAGTTAAAGTTGCTTCTGATGTAGGTGTGTCTTAAATCACATCACATCATTAGAAAGAGATGAAGTGATATCTAGACAATTGTTGTTCGAGAGACATGACTGAAAACAGATTCTAGTTTACAAACCTCAGACCTAAGGATAGAGGAGTCGTGAATTTGATGATGGTATCAAGTCAAAGATCATTGGCATATGTAATGTTGGTAAGAACAACTCTGACTTGATCATTGATGTCATGTTATTTGAAGGTTTGACTCACAACCTTGTGAACATTAGTCAGTTTTGTGACCAAGATTACAAAGTTGTGTTTAAACCTTCTCATTGCATCATAAAAGACTCCCCATCAGATAAGATCATTCTTACTGCTAAAATATGTGAAAATACTTATGTATTATATCTAGATGACCTTTTAGATTAGAATGTAAGATGCTTAGCATCCTTTCTAGATGAAAAGTAGATGTGGCACAAGAAACTCAATCATACTCATATGAGATTAATCTCTTAGATTTCTCAAAAAGAACTTGTTAAAGGTTTACCCAAGATTAGCTTTGACAATGACTTTACTTGTGAGTTCTGCCAAAAGGGTAAAAAGACCAAAAGTTCTTTCTACAATAAGAATGTAGTGTCAATTGCCAGACCACGTGAGCTTTTATATCTTGATCTTTTTGGACCAACTAGAACTATTAGTCTAAGTAGTAAGAAATATGGTTCGGTCATAGTGGATGACTTTTCTATATTCACATATGTTATATTCCTAATCCATAAAGATGAAGCTTGTGAGGCCTTCAAAGTGTTTTCAAAAAGAGTTCAAAATGAAAAAGGTTTTTGTATCCCATCCATCAAATTAGATCATGGAGGTGAGTTTGAAAATCATGTGTTTGAAAACTTTTGTAGTGAAAATGGCATTTCTCACTATTTCTCTTCTCCTAGAACTCCTCAACAAAATGGGGTTGTTGAAAGGAAAAACAGATCTACGTAAGACATGGCCAAAACCATGCCTTTGGAAAGTGGTTTATCAAAAAGTTTTTGGGCAGAAGTAGTTAATACTACCTACTATATTAAAAACCATATTTTCTTAAGGCCAATAATCAAGATGACCTCCTATGAATTATGGAAAGGAAAGGAAACCCAATATATGTTATTTCCATATTTTTGGATCTGAATGCTTTATAGTCAACACAAAGGATAAGTTATCAAAATTTGATCTTAAAGCTGATCCTGGTATATTTCTAGGAGATTCTTCTATGTCTAAAGCTTACAAGGTACACAACAAGAGAACTCATACTATGGAGGAGACAATACACATATCTTTCAAAAAGAAGAAGAAGGATCAAGACCAGAATGTTCATGACCTAGTAGAGGACATGGAGAATTTGTCTCTGAATAATGATTTTCAGAATCAACAATCCCTTTAGATAGCCACAAGAGAAAATGAGATATGACTATCAACTCTTAGCCTTCCCACCCTCAACATGTTTCTGATGATATTCCAGAAGATTTAGAAGAATCCACCATTAAGAGAAGATATACAGGTGCAAGAGATTTGAGAGTTGTCTCTCGAAATTAAATCATTGGTTAACTTTCTCAAGGAAAACCAGATCCTCTTTCAGAATATAATCAAAGATGGCTTTGATTTCTGAAATACAACTTGAATGTATTGATGAAGATCTTCAAGATCAAGCTAGATAGATGCCATACAAGAAGAGCTCAATCAATTTGAAAAGGGCAAAGTTTGGACTTTGATTCCACTGCCTAAAGGACATTCTGTCATTGGCACAAGATAGGTATTCAGAAACAAGCTGAATGAAAGTAGAAAGATGGTTAGAAACAAGGTAAGGCTAGTTACTCAAGGATACAATCAACAAGAAGGAATGACTATGATGAGACATTTGCTCTTGTTGCAAGATTAGAAGCCATCAAAATGCTACTTACTTTTGCATCATACAAAGGCTTTGTTCTCTGTTAGATAGGTGTTAAATATGTTGTCCTAAATGGTTTTAGTTTTGAAATAGTGTACGTTAAACAACTTCCTAGTTTTGAAAATGAAACATTCCCTCATCATGTTTTTAATCTGTCAAAAGCTTTATATGGTTTGAAACAAGCTCCAAGAGCTTGGTATAAAAGACTTAGCTCTTTTTTGCTTAAAAATGGTTTCAAAAGAGGAAAAGTTGATACAACATTGTTTATCATGCATGAGAAGATAATTTCCTTGTTGCTCATATTTATATAGATGATATCATTTTTTGTGCTACTAATCAAAATCTATGTAAGAGTTTTTCTATACTTATGCGGGGAGAATTTGATATGAGCACGATGGGAGAGTCTAAATACTTTTTGGGTTTGCAAATAAAGCAACAAAAAGATGGGACCCTTATTCATTAAGAAAAATATGCCAAAGATCTACCCAAAAGATTTGACATGAACAAAGCTAAGAGCATTAGTACTCTCATACATTATTCTCAAGCTCTGAAAGCTGAAAAAGATGGAGATAAAGTTCTGATAAACTTTATCGAGGTATGATTGGTTCATTACTTTATCTCATAGACAAGGACATTTCTATGGATGTGGTGTAACCTCCCTTTTATCCCCTAATGTACCCTACAGATGAGAAGACCGATTTCGATACCCATCAAACTTTAACATACTCAATCGAGTCCAACCCCTCGGAGCCAACTTACCCCTCAGTGATTTGACTGACTTTAGATTTTGCCTCTTCAGCAGCGAGTTGAGCACCTACCTTAAGGTGTAGATGTGGTTTCATTCACACTCAGGCGATACCCCAAGGATGTATGTGAGCCGTGGAGTAGGATGTGGCAATGCACCCCAAGGATTTAGGAATGGTTTTGTTCCTTTGTGAGGCTTGATGGGAAGGATGTTGCAGCACATGCAGAGCTTGGATTACGAGTGTAGCTTTCTTTTGTTCACAGTTTTAAGGCTACTCATTTATGGCATCTAAGATTCGTGGAGGCTATCTTTTGTATTTCATTTTATGTTTACCAATGATGAGTTGAATGTTTATTTATGTTGCCTTTATTTTACCGCAATGCAAGTATATATGTAATTAACACTTGGATCATATATGCTTATGATGTGCACATGGCTCACATTTTCAAAAAGTTTATTTCAGTTGTAGATTAAAAAAAATTATCCCTATTTTCAATGTAAAGTATTTTTAATAAGTGAGTTAAGTTTCCCCAAAGCAAAGGTAACAGCTAATTATTACCATAATATGACTTAAACGTAGTATGGGGTTATTGGGGTGTTACAGGCTTCGTTGTATTTTAAACTTCTACCGAATTAGTTTCTTGTGTTCTGAGAAATTGTTCTTAAAATATTTGCAGTACGGTTAAAATTCTATTACCAACAAAAACTATATGGCATTATCACTTTTATTATTCTACATTTTCCTCTCTATTTACAAATTTAGTGTTAATTATACACATAATTAAATCGGGGTGTTACATTACTCCCTATTAAAAGAATTTTGCCCTCAAAATTCATTTGCTACAAACAAACTAGTTCATGCACAACCAAACTAGTTGTAACAAATTTACCAATGAAAGAAAAGATAGGTAAGTCATAAGGCAATTTGAACATAGATAATGCTAATCCTAACTACATAATCAAAAGAAACTCAAAAGTGCATAGCACCTGAGGCCTACCTCGCTCGCCTGAAGCCATTAGTTTCTGATCACACCAACAAAGGCATTGAGTTGATCAGGCTCCATACTGAGCCAAGTATGGCAACAACTAATTGCATTCACTACTAGACAGTTATGCATATCTAACTCCTATATCCTATCTAAATAGATAAGATTCATCACATGACTATCACTAATACGTTTAGAGTATGCAGAGAGCATAGTCAATCTAGTCCTCAGGTTAGGTTAGGACAAACTGCTCTGATACCAAGATATAACACTCTCCTAAGTATGACATTATGCTTGAGTCATAACATTATACATAGGAGTTGCTATTAATAAATTAGCAGACCTTTCTTGATTCCTGTATTCTCAAGAAAATAGCATGATGTCTATTTCGTCATTCTAAGCAAATATAATCAAAGGAATAGAGGGAATAAAAACCTCCTTATATATATACACCAACATTTATATCATAGTGGCATTCATCAAGTTGTATAACAAGATTTCTAGTCTTACTTAATAGTTTTTCAAAATACATAAAAGAGCTCTACTAAGAGTTTCTAATAGCATAACAACCATTTAGTGCTAATATATATCTGACAGTAATCTTCAGCAACTAACCAGCCTCAGTCAAACTCTGCCAGGAAGGTCACCATCAAGTTTTTTTTAGCTGTTTGGAGATGACATGAGATCACACAAGAGTAAGAATTATAAATTCTCAATAGGTAGTCCTAATTAACATATAAGTGTCATCGTTTTCACCCTAGTCATTGCGATTTATTATAAAAAGTGTGATCATACCATAACAAGAAAAAGATTTATTTTACAAAGTTCCAAAACCACCCTTCTGAAGTGAGTTTCTTTTATTCAAGCACATAATCTAAGACCTATAACATTCACATAATCTACATTAGTATATAGTCAAAATAGAATATAAGGCTGGAAATGTAAGAATGAAATATTTCTCCTGATATATGTCTATATTCTGTTTTCTTGTTGTACTTCCTTAATTTAAATACCTTCTTTTCCTTCTTAGTCTTCCTTCCTTTCTTGACTTTAATACTTACTATTAACTTATCATGCCTTAACTTAGGTCGGACATCTTTCTCTCACTTAAGCAAAGGGATCTAGTAAGTGGTCAGGTTCACTCTCCCTGATGATGGCATGCCTAGGCATTATATTTTGCCATCCCTAGGGTGTCAACATGAATATGTACTTGAGCGTTATGTACCACCATCCTCAGAGTGGAGTCTTAGACATGCCAAAGTGCTATATGCCGCCATCCTTTCGATGCATTCCTATTCACATGACTAGGCATTATGCTTCATCGTGCCCAGAATATTAACTTGTGCCTGCCTGAGTATTACGTACCGCAGTCCTCAATAGGCAAATTCCATTATATGTGATTGTGTCGCCTTAGCGTATTGCTTGATGGAGGCCCAACACGTCACTTAATTAACTTATGAGATTCTTATGTTTATAATACATGCTTTTCATACAATTATATTCCCATATAACCTAGTATAATTACATCTCACACTCATACTAAATCTCATAAGAGCTATTTTTCAAAAACAAACTTGCCAGAGTTTTGTAGCACAATGACTGTACCAGAAGGTTCCTAGAGATTAGAAAAAAAATCACGTAAATAGCCAGCAATCTAAGGGATGGTATCAAATGTCATACAAATAACCAGCTAGTAACCCAAAGATACAATGCCAATAGCAACATAAAGCAAAATTCCAATGTAAATGTGGCCATATGAACACATAAAGCAGTCCTAATTTCATGGAGTTCAAGCAAGTAAGTATGTCATATCATATATCCGAAGAAAGCACAAGTTTAATATATATACTCAATCTTACCATTAGTTTTGGTCCGAAGTCTTTTAGGGACCTCCAACTTAAGTTGTAACCCTGTAATATTATAGTACTTCAAATCTATCTAGAAATTCTAAAATGCACCATAATTACAATTTAAGTCATTTTGATCTCAAATTTTACAAGAAAGATGCTCTACTAGTCTATTTTTAGGATTTTTTGATCCCACTCAATTTTAAAGTGTATAAATTAAGATATTTAGGTTTTCCCTACAACTACCCTATTATAGGACAGACTTGAGTACTCAAATGTGGAAAATCACCACAAATTTATCTTCTATCATTTTGCCATGAAAACTTACATACATTACCCATATGAACCTCTTTCAAACAAAACAATTTCCCCTCAATTTGACTATACAAAGCTTAAATTACAAGCCCTACATTTGGGGCAGCCCTACATCGACACTTACAAAGTATAGGGCAATTTCGTGGATTTACTAGGAACAATTTACTAGGAGTTTGAATCTGAGATTTTTTCGACTTATTCTCCTACATGTTAACTTTCTAATCAAAGTGCTTGCACTAAAATGAAGGTCTATAGAGTGAGTTATGCCCAATAGATTACATACTACTCAGGTTTATCCCTCTCAGCTCACTGCCTAATTTATAACTTATTCACCTTAGGTCTAAATGATCTTGAATTTCATGGATATACTCTCCTACAAGTTAAGTTTCAATTAAAATTAGTTCCATTTTATTTTGAATTTCCTAGTTTGAGTTATTCATCACAGATTGATTGCTATCCAATTTTTCTCAGCATGGCAGATTTTTTGTTTTGGATTCTTTTGATTCTCTAACTCAATATTACTCACTAATCCAATTTCACAAGTTTTAAATCACTAGAACAATATCATATATTATCTTTTTCATCCCCAAATAAGTGTAGTAAAATAAGTTAAAAACTCTAGCTTCATGGAACTATATCAACATATAGTTAAGTTAGAGAAAATCTACCTTGGTTCCAAAGCTTTAAACACCTCAAACTTGGCCCTTTGAAGCTCCAAAACTCTCCTAAATAACCAAGCTCCAATAATTCCCTTTCCTTTCTCTATATGGCAACAACTTCGATGGTCCAAGGGAAGGGGATTTTGGCTCATTTTTTGTGTTAGTGATGGTGGTGAAGCTTAGGCTTTGAGTGGTTTATAAAAAGAATAAGTAAAAGAGCAAGATTAGAGAAGAAAGAGATAAAAAAAAAAAAAATGGAGGTTGAAGAGGAGGAAAGGCTAACGATTTTGAGAGAAAGAGAGAGAAGAAGATGAGCATTTTTTTGGATTTTCTTTTCTTTTTATCTTGATTTTATTAAGGTGATATAGTCAAATTAATTTTTGTGGTCAAGATTTGCTCTTATTTTTTGACCTTAGTGGTTAATTCTTAACCACATAAATTGGTTTTGTCACATGTTAATTAGGCTCTGTTGTATTTTAAACTCTTACCGAACCAATTTCTTGTGTTCTAAGAAACTGTTCTTAAAATGTCTATTGGTGTGATTAAAATTCTATTATTGATAAAATTTTAATTATCTTGCATTATCACTTTTATTATTCTACATTTTTCTCTCTATTTATAAATTTAGTATTAATTATACACACAATTAAATCGAAATGTTACAGAAAGTGAGTTCAAATTTGGACTCTTTTCTCAAATAGAAGGGACTAATTTTGGTCCGACATAATTTTTGTTTTTTTAAAAATATAAATCAATATATTTATCACATTCTTTTGTTGTAAGTAGTTTTTATTATGCAATTTTATTTCCAAGATGAGTAAACATATATTGTAGAATTTTAGAATAATTTTTCTTTAATTATAAATTTTAAAAGTTAAACTACTCACAACTATGGTCAACCGTGGCTGTATTTTCAACTTAGCCACAATCATCCATAGCTAAAGGTAATATTTATTTAAATTACTAGTAACTATGGTGAAATGTTGCTATATTTTAAATTGAGTGATAATCACTTGCAACTAAAGGTACTTTTTTTGAGGGAACTAAATCAAGTCTTCAAAATACTCAAAAGTTAGGATTTGGATTTGTATTTTGAGGATTTGAAGATTGGGAATTTCAGATATTTGGATTTTGAGGAAAGTTAAAATTTTGCAAGTAATCGAGAAAATTATTTAAATTAAATTGATGTGAATCCATTTTTTGTGGAGATTGGAGGAGTAGAATTTGTATAGAAAATGTTGGAAAAGATTGGGATGACTTAGTAAAAAAGAACTTGAAAATTGCTAGTATTTATAGGGTAAAAACAGCAACAAAATAATAATAAAAAGAACCATTAATTGCAATGGTTATGTATGATTTCCTAACCACATTGTGTATGGTTTCTTGGCAACAATCATGTGATAAAGGAAAAATAAAGTTCTGCCAAATAATACAAATGTCACTATACCATTGGTTGATGGAGAATATAGTTTGGTCCCTCTATACAAGGACACATCCTAACTTGATTAACATATTCAGTCCTATTTTGAAATGCTCTAACAATTAGCTTAAGGGCGTTTGACTACTTTTGGCTCCACTGGGGGAATTGGGGCTCAAAACTTCCTTACCTTTCAATTTTTATTACTCGCTAAAATTTTTGAATAATTTTTATTCAAAAATAAGTTTTTAAAAAAATAGGCTACTTACAACTACGGTGAATCATGGGTATATTTTCATCTTAGCCACAATCACCAATAATAAATGTAATTTTTATTCAAACTACTAATAGTTATGGTAAAATGTCACCATATTTTCAAAGAGCGATGGTCACCCGTAGCTAAAGGCAAATTTCTTTGGGGAACTAAAACAAGTCTTTAAAATACCTAGAAATTAGGATTTTGATTTGGATTTTAAGGATTTGAAAATTGAGAATTTCGAATATTTGGATTTTGAGAAAAGTTGAAATTTTGCAAGTAATCGAGAAAATAATTTAAATTAAATTGATTTGGATCTATTTTTTGTTGGAGATTGGAGGAGTAGAATTTGTGTTAAAAGAATTTGGAAAGTGTTGAGAATTGTTAGTATATATAGGGTAAAAATAAGAATAAACTAATAAAAAGAAATAACTGTTAACTGCAACAGTTGTGTATGATTTCCCAACAACATTACGTATGGTTTCTTATCAACAATCATGTGAAGAATAAATTTTGCCACATAATATAAGTACCACAATACCATTGGCTATTGGTTGATAGAGAATTGGGTTTGGTCCCTCTAAACAAGGATGCATTTTAGAACGATTAACATGCTAATCCCATTTGGAAATGTTCAAGTAGTTGGCATGAAGTGGTTTGACCACTTTTGGCCCACTAGGAGAATTGTGACTCCAAAAAACAACTACTCTTGGCCCCATTTTTTGCCACATTAGCATCACCTAATCAACGCATCATGAAAAGTGAAAGTGGGTTAAAATTGGCACTCTTCTGTCCCATAGGTGAACCATGGCTATATTTTTGACTTAGTCACAATTACCCATGAATAGCTAAAGGTAATATTTATTCGAAATACTAACAGCATGGTGAAATGTTGCTATATTTTCATCTAGGCAATGGTCACCTCTAGTTAAAGGTAATTTTTTTTGGGAACTAAAACAAGTCTTCAAAATACTTGGAGATTAGGATTTGGCTTTTAGTTTTGAGGATTTGAAGATTAAGATTTTGGAATATTTGAATTTTGTGAAAAGTTAGAATTTTGCAAATAATTAAAAAAAGAATTTAAATTAAATTTATTTGGATGCATTTTTTTGTGGAAGAATAGAGGAATAGAATTCGTATTGAAAGAATTTGGAATGTGTTTGAAAAGATTGGAAAGACTTGTGAAAAAAGAAATTGAAAAATTTTGGTATATATAGTAAAAGTAGGAATAAAAATAATAATAAAAATAATTGTTAATTGCAATGGTTATGTATAATTTCCCAAGGGTATTGTGTATTGTTTCCTGGCAATGATCATATGATAAAAGAAAAAAAAATCCTTGCCACATAATACAAGTGTCACAATATTATTGGTTATTGGTTGAAGAAGAATTGGATTTGGTCCCTTTCTACAAGGACATGTATCAAAATGATTAATATGCTTGATCCTATTTTGAAATGCTCCAATAATTAGCATGAAGTTATTTGACCACTTGTGGCTCCACTAGGAGAATTGAGATGACAAAAAAACAATCATCGGAGTTCCTTTAACACCTTTCTCCTCATATCATTCTCCTTCATCTACATAGCACCACCGCCACCGCCACCATTCTCACACTCACTCTTTCTTTCCCTTTCCTCCCTTAGTTAGCTCCAATCAACACCCAACACAACTCACCACCACTTAAAAACAATAAGATTCCCCTTAATCTCTTCTTCACAACCAAATCTTTCCATTGATGACAAATTTCTTCCTTGATTGATAACAACCAACCTCACTATCATGCTTCCCAAATCATAAATTAACAATCTTTTTTCTTTGCAAAAATTAAACCAGATTAAAGTCATCTCATAACATCCAACCATAAATAAAAACTCTATAACAAACAATTTTCAAACTACCAAACTAAAAATTAATTAAAAAAATAACAAATCAACCGCAACCCTCTTCTTCCTCCATCACCCTAATCACAATCCTAGCCCTTAGCCATTGTAGTCGTAAACCTATGCTACTTCAACCCCAACCTCACCATCTTTGCTGCTTGAGCAACTGATAACTTTCATGCCTTGACCAAACCCATGTTGTTCTTCCTTCACGCCACCACAGCCTTCCTCGCCTACGATGCATGAACTCGTCACAACCCTAACGCCAGTTTCATCTTCTATGCCACCATTAGCCTTCCCCAATCCTTGTCATTGCAGATATGTGAAAATCGTGCTCGCAATGCCACTACCATCGTGTTGTCAATATACCCATGACTTGTCTTAGCCCCATCACGCCATTATCGATCTCATTGACTACCATCACATTCCCCATTGACACGCTATCAAACTATAGCTCTTCTATTTGCACAACCGTGGTAGATGCTCTCCCTCTACTTGAATGCTCTTCACGCTCGAGGTAGCAATTGTCATAAAGATAGGGAAACGGGGCAATAAAGACAAAAGAGTTGGAGAATGGACAATGAAGTTAAGAGAGTAGAGGAAAGATGGACTCCTACAATTTTTTTTGGTTGAGGGTAATTTGAAGATTTTATATATTAAAGAATAAATATTTTTTTTATTCTTAATATTTTAAAATTGACATAAATTTAATTCTAAAATAATATTTTATAGTAATTTAATCTTATAATGATAATTTGATGAAAAATTTGATTTAATTTTACCCAAAATTTATTAAATCTAAATTAATTTTAAGTAACAAATATTAAAACAAAATTAATGACAATTTTTTTTCAAAATCAAATTAATATTAACTTCAAAACGTAAGAACTAAATTAATAACAACTTTAATATATTAAAATTAAAAATATTATTTACTCTAAATCAAATTAACAAAGATTAATACCCTTACTTTTAATGCAGCCAAATGTAATTTTAAATTTGAAAATGGTCCAAACATAATATCAATTAATCTCATATGAGGGCTAATATAATTGATTCAATTTAAACATTCTAATTATAATACAAATTTAATTTATATAGCTTAATAATATAAGATAACTTTATACAATCAATTAAAAAAAATACAAAAAATTACTAAATCATAATAAATATTTTATCATAATAAATAATTACCTATTATAATATAATTTTTTTATATTTTTAATAAATAATAATATAAAATTACTTTACACTATCATTATCCACAAATTAATCCCTTACAATATTAGCTACGCCTGCTAACATCACCTTGGTAGCATCAAAAAGAAAGACAGAATTGCATAGTAATATATACCAATAGAAATGTTCGGAACAAGTTCAAGCCTGCCACGAGGGATAACAAGCTGTCTCGTTAGCTTAACAGAAGCTTGTTAATCGGTGTATCACTTTCACCGTCAAATTGAGCTACAATCATGTAATGGCTTCCCAGCTCAATTTTCTGATTCATCATATCTGAAATCAATTATCATATAATCTCTCATGGCATTACGGGCGACTAACCCCATGGATGATAGCAGTCCAAACACAGCAATGGCCAAAAAAAAAAAAAAAAAAAAAAAAAACAATACATTGCCTTCGCTGCTCCGCATACATCAAAGAACGATGAGGCCTCAGCTACATGATGTTGTTCCTCTTAGCTCGACAACTATGACACTTGTGTTATCGCTGCTTCCCTTCGCCATTGCCATCTCAACCAAGAGTGCTGCAGCCTCAGCAGCACGGCTTTGACTGCCAACCCCAGGGGAAACTCTCTTAATCTGGCCGCTGAGGCTTTTCCTTACAACCTGGCACGCTACTTCACTGGAGATGACATCCCACAAGCCATCACTTGCTAGTATAAGAAATTCATCCTTGCTGGTTCGCTTGGTCACCGTGACTTCTGGTTTCGATATTACATATGGCCGAAGGTACTGGTCTCCTGCATAAAATTACACACTCAGAACAGATAGGAATCGATACAGTACTATTATGATGATATAAAATTGGAGTATTGGCAGAACAAAACATAGCACAAACAGAACAATTATCGTCTTAGCAAAAAAAAAAAAAAAAAAAAAAAACAAAAAAAAACCAGACATACAGATTGCTGAATAATACAATGCATCTTTAGGAAAAGAGAATGGATATCGAAAAATTGTCCTAATACAGTCAGATCTTCCTAAATATGATTATTTCTGCTTGTCCTTATAGCTCCGGTCCTCAAATCGCATGCAAATTTACTCGACATATTAAGAATAAATAAATCATTCTTTTATGTTTTATGCTCAAGTTTGACTACGATTCCTTAATCTCGACCATCTCCACATCATAATATTCTCGCTTTTAGAATTGGAGAGTTCCACGTGCTTGACCAAAACCCCCATTTGAGAAGCAATTTCTAGAGCATATTAAGCATGTGACAATTGGGGACAATAGTTCTGAATATTTTAAAATTTTTTAACTTGTAAGACAAAAACATATCCGTATAAATTCAACTCAATTGAGTTGTCCATTGAACTAATTCGTATTCTATAGAGGGAATAGGATGCTTACACAATTCCGTCCAAGGAGTTGTTTATTTGAGATTCGACCTCTTATTCTTGTCCTAAAGGGTAAAGTTGCTTACTAACTTGATTCACCTTTGGTGGATATGGCTCAAACTATTTAAATCATTACTTTTATGTCGTATCTTCAAGTTTAAGACATCAGATAGCCACACTCCCTGGAATTGTTAAATTAAAAACCATTTTTGTTATATATAACAACTAAGGCGAGCTTGTTTTATGTGAACGCATCATGGTTAACCACATTCTATTATATTCCATGTCATGGGAGGATCTAAACAAATTGTTTGTGATCTTGGTTAAAGACTTAAAAAGGCAATAATTGTACATGATCAAATGTTAAGGTCAAAGGTGCCAATTTTGTCAAAGTTGCTCTGCTACTCTAAAAAGCCATTTGTGCCGAGATTATTCTTCTATTTCAGGGGCTGATCAGAGAAAAACGGTCTGTTGAAGCCAAAGGGAAAGTACGTACATGTACCAAAGCAGTTAAAATGTTATTAAAAGGGAAAGTAGTTTAACAATTGCAGTGATCATGAATTAATATTAGCAACTAAACATTGTATATATGCGAAGCCTTCAAAGTTCAAACTAACCTATAGATCGCGAAGTGGCAAGAACACCTAGAACGCGCTGGCCATTCCAGTTTATGACCCTTCCACCAGCCTCTTCGATTCGCATCAACTCATCAGGCCTGTCGGGCTGTGCACATAAAAGGGAACCGTAGTATGCAATTATCGCACAATAAATTGCTTTCGGTTTAAAAAAGAATGTGAGGCGTGCATTCCCCATTATCTACAGATCTCAAATCTCAAAATGACAATCGAAATAATTAATTCATTCTACGACAAAAAGGCATGTTTTTAATTTATATCCGTATGTGGACATTATACATTTACACTATACTAGACATTTGCTCGTCGGCAACAATTTCGGCTGCCTAAACTTTATAATCATCTAATTAAAGAATACTGATCTACCCGATCACCTACGTGGGAAATTCTAAGATAATGTCAACGTTGTCAATCACAACCGATGCTGTGCCAGCTCTAACGTTGGAGTTCTAGCTGCTTATTTCAGGCCTATAATCCTTTCAATATATCTATGAGTTTTATCAAAGTCATACATTTAAAAATTAATATATCCTAAGATATATATTAAAATGGAAGGAGTATGTAATAATAATAATAATAATATAAAGATATATATGTAATGAAAATTGAAAAATGATGGAACGTTTTTTTTTGGGATTCAAAATTAATGAATAAATTTACCACTTTATTGATTTTTAAGCTAATGAATATGACAATCAACTACATAATACGCAATTGAATTTTTGGATAAAATATTTCTTTTGCATGAAAATTAAATTTATCATCAATTAAGATTTTCAATAAGGTAAAATTAACCAAATATACCTTATGATCACTAGACAAGTCGACGGCCTCACCTCCTCTTCCCAACACGGCCCTACAATCGCCACAATTAGCGACTACGACTTCTCCCGTGGCCACGACGGCGACAACCGCCGTAGAACCCACCATCCTGAGGGCCGCATTATCCGCAACCTCCCCATCCATTTTACGAAAACACCCCTCCATCACTGCCTCCCAGTCCCACTCCACCTCCTCCTCACTCTTCCCGCTCCTCCTCTCCACCTCCTCCGCCACCAGCCGGTGCAGCCGCTCACGGCACACCTCCGCCACCTGACATCCGCCGTGCCCGTCGAACACCGCGAAGAAGTCGCACTTCGAATTCTCCTTCGCGACGAACCCCATCTCCACACTCACCGCGTCCTCCATTTCCTTCCTGCTCCCTATCACCGAAACCGAGCCGTACGACAAAACGGCACCGTTTCGCTCCAACGACGACCGATCCTCCTCCTCCTCCAATGACGACGACGACGACGACGACGACGACAACGACAGCGATATCTCCATGGACTCGTGAATCTCCCTCCGCTTGTTCTCGGAATCAACAACCTCCGTCTCCGCCGGAGTACTTCCATTTCCAACGTGGATCTTGGCCTCGCAAGTGTACTTCATTCGCCGGATTCTGAGCCTCCTTCGCCGAGCATTCTTGAAGCTCGTGATGGTTTTGTCGGAATCGGCGCTCACTCGCCGAAGAGTGATTGCCGGCGGCGAGTGGCATTTTTGGTTCTTCATAGTCGTTTCGTTTGCATGTAATAATAATTAACAAGAGAAGAAAACAAGACAAAGACGAGAAAGAAATAAGAATGAAACAGCTGTGCTAGAAAACGGCGCTAGCGAGCAATAGTGGGAATTTAAAGAGGTTGATTGCGAGATCCGAGAGGCGTTGAATCTGAGCCGTTGGTTGGAAAGTGGAGGGTGTGTGGGATGGGAGTTACACTGTTGCTTGATTACAGGTGGGCTTTTAGGGACCAGCGAGTTGGATTTTTGTGAAGGGAACGTGGACGGTTGCGATGAGAGGGTGGGCACGTGGATCTTTGATGTTTGGGGAAGTGATACGGATGGGTAAAAGGTGTGGTGGTGGTGGGGCCAGTTGGTGAGAGAGAATGAGAGAGAGAGGGGTCGGAGTCATAGGCTAGATTACGTGGCGTGGGAGAGGTTGCTTTCCGTAATTTTGCTTTTCTGTTGTTCAGTTGCGCGAGGTTGGAGGGCCACGTGTTGAGTGCAGGTGGGTTGCGTCTCCGATTTGGGCCACTAGATGCTATTGCCCTCTTACTAACTGCTGCACAATACGCGCACACACAAACATGAAACTCTCTCTCTTTCTCTCAATGCTGATATTTCGTTTCGTGTTTTCTCTGGCCAATCGCCAGCCAATTATGGACCTCGCTTTCATTATTGCTTTTGTTTGTTCTTCGGTTAGCTGGTGTTTTATTATGAATATCTTTTTCATGATTGAATTTTCTTTTTTTTTTCATATTTAGGGTGATTTGTACCGCTGTCTTAAAAATAATTAAGAATAAAAGTTTTTTTTATATATTTAATGTATGTGAATTAAATGTATCGAATTTATATATTTATTTAATGTATCGATTTTTTTCAAGAAAATTACTTATCAATTAATTTTTTGATTTAATAATCAATATTCTTAAATTATTACTTAAAGTTTCATAATTATGATTAGATCAATTTAATATTATATTAATATAAAAATCAAATATTATTAATTAACGATAGATCACTATGTATGTCACATTACCAAAAAAAAAATTATACCATTTTGTATATCTTATAAATTAATTATTCTAAAAGTACAATATTTTTATAATAAATTTGTCTATAATTAATCAAAAGTGTTAAAAAAAGTATATTAGTAATATATTAAAATAAATTTTTTTACTAATTTCATAATTTACACTTAAATTTGTTAATTTGATTATAATAATATTTATGTGGTATTTTTTTAGACAATTATTCCAAATTAATAAATTTATAATTACATGTTATATTAATTATTAAACTATATCATTAATCTTTAAACAAGTAAAATACAAAAAGAGCCTTCTAATTTTATATATCGAAAATAACAGTTGTTAGCTTGTGGATGAAGTCTGCACAAAAATATCTCATTGGGCCAGCGGCGGTTCCTCCTTTCCGCGCCGAGTTTCCATCGAAAAGACATACGAAACTGGCAACAAACAACTGCGTTTACTTCCTTCATTGGACACGTGACTGTTTCGTGTTGTCTGCCGGGTAACAGTTATTAAATTTTGTATTTGTTCTTCGGTGCTCCGAACGGGTTATACACTAGTCAAGACTAACTGAACTAGTTGAACCCTACTTAGCTCCCAATAATTGGTGTATATTTATTTTTGTATATAAGTTTTAGCAGTTTAGTTTTCTCTAAAAATAAAAATATACTAAAAATTTATTTTTAATATATTATTGGTATAAAATATTTTATATTATCAACTAATTAGATATTAGTTTTTGTATGACTTTTAAAAAAATTATTGCTATAGTTACTTTCAATAATTTAACAAAAGATTAATTTTAATGTATTGTTAATGTAAAAAAAATTTATACTATTATCCTATCATATATTTATACTTATAAAATTTTTAAATAGTCAATAATTGAGTTAAACACTTTTGTTGATAAAATAATATATAATTTGATATCTTTGTAAAATTTGTTTTACATTGACAATGTATTAAAATTAAATTTATTTAACAATAAATAATCAGATGAATTTGTAAAAAATTTATATTGACAATATATTAATATTAAATATATATATTAAGATTATTTAAATTTTAAATTTTGATAACAAAAAATTATTTGATATTATTTTTGATACATTGTCAATAAAATTTTTTTTACACAAATATCTAATCAAACTTTTGAGATATTAAATGTGAAAGTCAAACAATTTTACTAATATAACAATATATAATTAGATATTTGTATAAAATTTATTTACATTGACAATATATCAAAATTAAATTCACTTTTTAACATTTATTAAAAGAAGAATAAATTAGAGACTTATATCTAAAAAATTAAAATGATCATTTACTCTAGATTGTTCTTCAAACTTAATATAATAATGTATCTCTAGTGATTTAATTCTTTTTTTTTTATTTCTCAAAGTATCTTCTAACCTGATAGATGAGAAATTAATCTCCCTAGCATGGTCAGAAGCCTAAGTACAGATCTCTCCCAACAGTATTTTTTTTCCCATATATATGAATTTTATAATCGAACTTAGGACTTCTTGCTTTAGGGACCCACGCCCTTTTTACTCGAACCAACACTTTGTTAGTTTTGTGATTTAATTTATCTCAAAATTATTTTGTTCTTATAATTTAAAATGTGATATTTTCTTCCCTCTCTTTTTCGATAAGTTGCCTCAACATGGCTCCAATTCAACCTAAAGGGTGAATAGATATACAAGAAAGTAACAATTTTTTTGTTCTCTTATGATTATTTTGTGGCACAATGCTATCCAATTTTGTCGGATAAACCGTCAAATTAGTTCTTGAAATTGGTAATTGACTTTCAAATCTATCCCTAAACTTTTGGAAATGTTGGGAGGGAGTCTAAAATTCGAGGGGATTTAAATCAATAGATTAAGTAAGAAATTACAATAGCAAGTCGAACACCATATATTGATCTAAAATTTTAAGGCAATGAATCTATGGGTTCTCTATATTATACAATCTTCACTTAGTCCATTTTTAACCAATGTAGGACTTCATCATTTTTAATTGAAATTCCAGTATTCTCCTCTCCTTCAAGAGTAAGGCCTAACACACTACCTAACCTTTACATTGCTAAAAAGACTTTTGATACAAGGGATTTTACATTTAGATCAAATAACCACTATTCCTCCAATACTCAACTAAGCTGACCCAAACCATAAGCTTCAACATCATTGGTTAAGAGGAGAGCCCAAAACCCAAAAAGATCTAAACTCATGAACTAAGTGAAAAATCACAATAGCGGGTCAAATGCTACATCTTATCCCAAAATCTTAAGACAATGAATCTATAGGTCGTCCATATTTTATACTCTTATTTATCTATTTTTAACCAATATGAACTTTGTTACTCATACTTAAAATAAAAAACTGTCCTGAGATCCTTGAAGTTGGCGAAAGCTTATCAAGTTAGTCCTGGCAATACCAATTTTTTGATTGAGTGAATTCAATTGATTATATTGGCATTTAAGAATTTTGAAAAAAAATAAAAATACATGACTGCATTCCTTTTGTATTTTTTAGTTTCATTTTGAACACCATATTTTGTTATATTTCAAAAACAATTGCATCTTTCCATAATTGCATTACATAATCCCAATTGTTGATTTCATAACATATCTTTCGACTTAAACCACTTCTTTATATGCTTTATTTCCTTTTTTTATCTTTATTAAATTGGTTATCAAAAGAATGCCAAAAAAAAAAAAAAGAGAACAATTAAAATTTTTTTTTTCAGAATAATGAATAAGGCCAGTATTTTCATCTAAACACACATCTCATTTCAACCAGGCAAAAAAATTTTTTTTTCAATCCAACAAAAAGGAATAGCATATTACTAATCTAAAATAAATAAGAGAAAATAAAACAAAAATCAGAAGAGATGGTGAAGTATTTCCGTGCGTGAATTCAGGTTCCTCTATATAAGGATTAAGCCAAATTTACTTTATTTCCTGTATATGTTTTCTTTCCTTTTTACTCAACACATCTCAGTGATAGATTGGAATGAATTTTTATTCTTGAAAAATGTTATTTTTCAAAATATTTTTTTTTAAAATAATATTTTAGACATATTGAATATATAAATTAATTTTTTTAAAATATTTTTATATTTTTAAAAACATCCCTAACAACAGAGGTGGTGGTTACAAGGATGGACGATGATCGACAGTAGATAACTTTAAGTGGCAATAAGTGTATTTTAGTTATTTGTTTTTTTTATTATAATAAATATTTTCTCCCCATAAAAATATTAAATTGTATGGAGGTAGAAATATTTTTGTGATGGGGGAAGAATTTTCTTTTCTAAAAATATAATATTTCCAATAATATTTCTTGAAACTATCGGACATTGAAATGTGAAATCTACCAAAGGGCCCTAGGGCACGTTAAACAGAGGAAACATTTTCAGATGTTCATGGCAACAAAACTGTACTGTCTGCCCTACAACTTCATATACAACAGCTCTTGCTGAAACAACTAAAAAAAAAAAATAAAAACTAAATCACAACCAAAGAAAAAGTGACAGAGAATGTTGATAATATAAAGAGAGGCGCAGAGCAATGAGCAGAGGGGATCTCACCATTTTCTTTTCCCCACCCTTGTTCTTCAATTCAACTCCATCTTCTTCACATTCGCACCATTAACGATTTTGTCCTACATACCCATATTCTTTCAATAAAAAACCAGAAACCAAAAACAAAAAGGAACACACTTATCTTCATCCCTCTCGAACCAAAAGACAACACAGACCACCACTCAACCTCTTCATCACCGAAACCCATCCTACAAAACCAAAACATAGGAACAGAACCCATCCCACAAAAAAAAACAAAAAAAAAGGCCTATACAAACAGAATATACATAGCAACAAAACCAAAACTACCCAAACAGAAAAATCACCATCGACCTCAGGCCCTAAGTCACATTCACTACCGGAGCTCCATCGCGTACCACCGCAAGCCGTTGTGTACATCACCGCGAACCATAGCCACTGCCGTCAACACCTGCACAAACCACCTCCACCGTACTAAATGTCGCGCTGACTCGAGCTCACGGTGACGAATAATGGCTCAACCACCACGCGTCGTGGACAGCCACGACCTAAACTGCCGCCACGCTCCACTGCATGCTCCGCCGCTGAACAGCCCCCTCTGCTCACCTTGCTGCTGCGAAGCTCCGCTGCTGTCGCCCCCGTCGCAGCGCCGTTCTGCTTTGCCCCCGTCGCAGCGCCGTCCTGCTTTGCCCCCGGCCACTGACCCCACGACCAAAGCTAAGCTCCATGGATTTGCAAGTTTTTTTGATTTTATTTTAAAGTTTTAATTTGGTGAGACTAGCCGATTCCCTTCTTTATTTTATTTGTTCTATGCTGAATTTTTTTTAATTGTTGGTGGGTTTTTAGTTCTTTGGGCTGACTTCTTTTTTTAGACTTAATGTTTTTTTAAATGGTTCCTTTATTTAGCTGTCTTTTAGACATGACAAAAACTTCTTCTAGTTAAAGAAAAAAGCCTTAAATGTTTTTGTTTGCGTGGGCTCATGGTTTATGGGTTTATGTGAAATTTGGCCCATAAAAAGGAGAAAAAGGGTTAAAACAAAAAAAAAAAATCGTACTTCAATGGCTCTGTTTACAATGGTCCAAACCAAATTCTGGACACTGATATTCCAAATAATGATAGCCACACAGATATTAATATTATAAAAGCAACGGTTGAGATTGAGAAGATAAATGTAATGTGATACGGTGGATGGTTAGACCATGGGTACACATCTGGTAATTGTGGCTTTTGATTTAAAAAATTAAAATAATTAGGTTATGGAAATCTCCAAAATGGACAAGCAGTTGCAAAATCACGCATCGAACGTTAAACACTGGTTCAAGGCTCAATACACGTAAAATGAGAAAGCAGGGTGAGATATGAACAGTGCATCATGTCACTCATGCACGTAAGGGCCTTGTGTTTGTATTTTGAATATGAAAAATGTTGAATGGACTTACTTTTTGTGATATATCGTACTGACTCATCACTTATCCACCATTAAATGGGATGTGGATCTCACTTAAATTAGGTCCACATCCCATCCAATGGTAGATGAGTGGTGAGTCAGCACAATGTCCCCCCAAAAAATGAGTCCCCTTATCACTCCTCTTTGAATATATGTTATGAAAAAGGAAAATAATGATTAAGTAATTAATAAAAATAAACATATAAATATAAAGTAATATTGTTGAATGAGAAATATATAATAATAAATAGTATGTAATAGAAAGTTATTATTTTTTAATAACAATAAATACAAAATGATTGTGTAGAAAAAAAATTATTAATTGTTAATAAAATAAGATTATATTATTAATAAGTAGTTATTTATTATTCAATGAATAAATAATCACCATATTGAACAATCGTATTATATTCATTATTAATGTTAGTTTAATTTAATTATAATATTATGGCGGGTTTTAACATGGATCGTGGTCCATAATGAATCACTAATTTTTATCATTTAGCCATATCTACGAACATTGTTAAATGCATTTTAAAGTGTGCTAATAATTAATAAATATTATTGTTAATTTATGAAAGTTCCACTCTATTCACACCTTCCTCCATAAACTTCATCTGACCCATTCTCACAGACCGACAGCAAGCCGGCAATTACCATCATTGACAGGGATCATCATAAAAACTCACTTGATGACTATCTAAATCATTGTGCATCTAATACCATGGACTCCTCCACTACCTCATCTTTTGACAAGATTGAGATTGAACTTTCCAATGTGCTCTCTTAAGAGGTAGTTAGTACCAAGTTGAAACTTCAAGAAACATTATTCACTAATTTCTCCCTCTCATAAAGGTCGGAACTTTCCCTTTTAGAAAGGTTTGTTGGCGACAACTTAAATGTTCATACCTATTCCTATCGAGGATTTGAAAGTAGCATTGCAAGCTTAGGCGAATCTATAGTGATCAATAAAAGAATGATTGTGGTAAAATATAATGGTGCCTAGCAAAAGTCCTTCAATTGCTCCACAACTTTGCTCTAATCCTCGAGCATGCAGCTTCTTATTCATGAATGTAAACAAGAAAATGCCGGAGGCTCCACAACTGCCATTGGTGCTGGGTGGTGGCAATGACAAAGGGCAGCATCCAAAGTGTCATTGTTAATGCAGAGTCTACTCCTTCCTCCCTGTAAATATGGAGATGGTGTAAGGGTGGAGAGTTTGATGGCAAAATTTGGAGGCGGAGGAAGCGATCAAAGGTCTGCAAGAGAGAGAAAATGAGAAGGTAAAGAGAGAAGAAAAGGTGTGAGGACGAAGAAAAGTTCAATAATGTGCGGAAGCTTGTCAGAAATTTTGAAGGTGTATATCCCCAAGGTCAAGCTTGTAATATGGCCTCCAAAATTGGATTAATTGGTCTTTAGCTGCAAATGACCTGATGGTTACCGAAAAAAAACTGGAACATCAGTGTCCAGATTTTCAACTGGACCATTTTAAACGCAATCTACTTGAAATGCTTTTGTTATACTTTTTGATTGGCTCAATTGAGTCTCAACCTTTTTTCATTGCTTATTTGATTTATTCTTGTTTGATTGTGTTATGTTAACATGTTGTTTGGTTAAAATGAATGCATTGTTAAATGATTTATTTTTATTTTTCTATATGCCTTTTTTTTATCCACATAATGACTAATAACTTTGACTGATTAGCAAATACTATTTTCAATGTTTTCTAGATTATTATGGTCTATTGAGAAACCCAGTGCTAATTTGAATCCAGTGCAAACGTGGAAAAAAATCCTTTCTTAATCTTAAAATCAATCAACCCAAACTTATTTTCTAAAGAACTATATAGTTTTGAGTTTTTTTATTATCCCGGAGAATACATAGAACTAAAAGTCAAGTTAAACAACAAATTTTCATAGTTTTGTTGTTATCTAGTTTCTTTGTTTTGTAGATATTTTAATTTGGCCTTGGTTATTTATTTATTTATTTTTATAAATTTATGATCCAATTTTCTCTTCTTTTTTTCTTTTTAAAATATCTTTATGGTAAATCTGATATGTTAGAGATATTTAAAAAAATAGGCGTCGTCTCGCGAGTCATTTATATATTACCTTTGCACATACAAATGTTGCATAATATTATTTAAGATTATATACATTACAATATATAAGAAAAAAACATTGAGATTGATAGAAATTGAACATCTTTTTATCTTACACTTGTGGTACCACTACTGTTTTTTGTAATTTGAGAGTTTGCCAAAACTCTTGTGTGGTTGATCGTGCAGCTTCTGGATGGTTTCCGTGATCTTATGGAGACCTTCAGATGTAGGGAGCCAACTATATGAGACATGTAACAAATTAAAATTGAGATATTAATTAATAATAACAAGAAATTAACAATGACTTTATTAAATTAAAATTCGAAATTATTTATCAAGTTTTTTTGGTCCAAAACCAAGCGAATATGCAGCTTTGTGGATGACCTTATGTCTGCCTAGCTCATGAGCTAACTGCTCCTCCATTACCAGGTGTGGGTTGTGGCTGTGTCTAATATGCCGATCTAACCATGTGTATAATTAAGACTGTTAAGGATTAATTAACACCAAATTTATAAATAGAGAGGAGAATGTAAAATGATAAAAGTGATAATGTAATTTAGTTAAAATTTTGTCACATGATAGTTAAGCTCTCTTGTATTTTAAATTCCTACTAGATCAATTTCTTTTATCTCAATAAATTGTTCTTAAAATTTTAACTTTATTAGATTATTATTTTTATTATTCTACATTCTTGTATTTATGAATTTAGTATTTATTAATATGTAACAGTGTTAATTATACACATGGTTAGATCGAGGAGTTACACTGTGATATGATGGGGCAATCACCTAGTGGTAGGGGTGGTGGAGTAGGGGTAAACATGGTAGTTGGAATGGGGGCAGACATGATAATGGTGGTGGTCGGATCCAAAGTGGTAGAGGTGGAGGCCAGTGTGGTGGAGTGGGTACTATTCTTTTTTGGTTGACCCCTGCCTTTACCCACCATATCTAAAATAAATATATATAATAATTAATTCAACAATTAATGAATTTGGCAAAGTCGTTTCTAAAATTAAGAGACTACACAATAAATAATTCAACAATCAAATCCAATATTCAACAATTTCAACACAATTTCAACATAATCTCCTATTAAATTACGAGACTCCACAAAAATTAATTTCGGATTCAATATAAACACCATACAACTAGTGTATAATAATAACAATCAAACTACAAACACCATGCAAATAGCACAACATGTATAATAATAACAACAACAACAATAATGATAATAAAAACTGACCCATCAAGCCAAATCATAAAATTCCAACAACCCAGTACCAGAACCTCAATTTAGAATCAAACCAACACAATTAATTTCAACACAATTTGTATTCTATTACATGAAAAATATAATAAAAGTGAATAATAATAGTAACTCATAAAATTAAAATATTAAACTAAGAATGAAATAAATAATTACTTTTTATTGAAGAGGCAGTACTGGCAACGACAGAAGGTGGTGGTGGTGTCCCCGACTTGGAGAGAGAGAGAGAGAGAGAGAGATAAAGAGAGACAAGGGCAGTAGTGGTGGTGAAGGCATTGATAGAAGGTGGTGGTGGTGTGGCTAGTGTGGAGAGAGAGAGAAAGAGAGAGAGAGAGGCACCAAGAGACAAGAGCACTAGTGGTAAACGAGTTGGAGGAGGCGGCGGTGTGGCGGTGAGGAGAAGAGAGAGTGTTGAGAGAGGAAGAAGAAGACATATATGAGGGAGAAAAAAGGCGCTCACGTTTTAAGTTCTAAGACCTAATATTATCAATAGATTTTCTGTCAGGATCCATTGGAAATAAAAAAAAAAATGAAATGCACTGTTTCATTTACTAATATTATCAATGGATAACTTGTTGGTAATATTTTGGTTTCTTTCTAAAGGTTGTTAATTTGAATATTGGCAGAAATTCTCAGCAATGTCTTAATTTCTCTCCAATGGTTATTAATTTGATCATCGATAGAATTTTCTGTCAGTGACAAATAAATTTTTGAAAAATAAAAAAAAAATCAAATATTACTTAAAGATTTTTCGTTCATAACTCTAGCATAAACAAGCTTGATTGTGGGGACAGATATTTCGTTAGTGTCTTGTTCACGCCACATTTCGCCAATCAGCAACAAATTTTTTAATAGAATATCTATTCCGTCAACCTTTTTTTTTGTTTTATAAAATTATTTATTTGGTTATTGTCGGAATGCAAACCCGTCAATAATGTCAACGGATATTTTCCGTCACAAATTTGCGTGTTTTGTAATTCAGCTGCTGCAATTGTGAACTGGAATAATCCTCAGTGAATGGGTAACGAAAAACTCGACACTCAAATTACGCTATTACTTCTTGAACCCCCCGGCTCCCGGGGGCCGGGAAAAATAAAATTATGCTATTATTTTATAATTAAAATAATTTCTGAGCCTGAAATGAATAAACAAAACGAAAGCATACAACAGCCACATGTATGTCTCGTTGAAAAATATCCCACAACACGCCCGGAACGCAAGCCGCCACACAAGACCAGATGATAAAAAGTAAACGCAAAGTTGCAATTGCAACCCGCCAAAACCAAAAAAAGGGCAAGTTGCTGTTGCTACGCGGCATCTGCCATCCGTGTTCAACAGTGCAAACCTTAAAATCACCCTTACCCATTCATAACATCTTGAAGGTCTGCAAAGCATTATTTCTTGCCTACCAAAAAAACCTCTCACAACACAATGGTCCGTTTCCAGAATTTTTCCCTTGCGTTGTTGGTCATATTTCTGCTAGGGAAGCCTGTGACTGGCAAGGGTCGGTGCACGGATAAGTGTGGAGGCGTCCGCATTCAATTTCCATTTTATCTCAAAAATAGCGAGCTGAATCACTCCAATCTACCTGGGTTTGAACTATCATGCAATGATAAAGATGAGACTCTGCTGAAACTGCCTGCTGTTCCAGTAACATTTTTTGTCAAGCACATTGATTACCGATCTCAGCAAGTTCAGATCTATGACCCTGATAATTGCCTTCCCAGCCAGCTTTTAGCACTCGGCAATTCATCAGTTTCTCCTTTCCAATTCAAATCGCCAGACGACGATTATGATGCGAAGAATAATGTTTCCTTCTTCAAGTGCGCTACAAGGTCCTGCCCAATTTCGCAACTTGATTCTCGGGACGACTTCCTTAATCCTCAATTAATATCTTGCACCAAGGTGCGTGATGTTTTATCTGTCGAGTGGATCATTCCGCAAGGGAGCGATGACCAGAATACTTTGTTTCTGGAATGGTCGACGCCCGATTGTAGTCACTGTGAAGCACAAGGCAAGAAATGCAAATTGAAGAATAATGGTACCCAAGGTGAAACTGAATGTTTCGTTTGCAAAACAAACACGATTCCAACGTCAACTGTTGTTCTAATCGTTGCTGGTATGTAAAATACTTGCCCATGATATCCTTTCTGTTATAATTTTATTATTATTATTATTATTATTATTATTATTATTATTATTACTATTTTGGGTAAAATAATATTTTCGTGTCAACTGTTTCTACTGGTTTTAGTTTTGGTTTATATATTATTTTTTTAGATATTAACCTGCAGACCTGCACAATATCACTGATTTAATTTAGTCTTTATAATTAACCATTGATGGTTATATTTTTCATTTTCCAACTTTTAGTCTTGATAATGTAATTTTATACAAAAGATTAATATTTATTTAAGTCACAAGAAGTGGAGTAGTGGTAAGGGATTTAACTAGTTTGTAGGAAATCATAAGTTTAAATCTTATTATCTCTGACATATTAAAAAAAGATTAATATTTATTTTTTATAAAAATTGATGCCTACAGTTTAATTTGTTTTGTTTTTAATTTTTAACGGATCAAACTTTAAACAGTAAAAATTTGTAAAGATATATACCAAAAATATATTATAGAGACTAGTTCTGAGTATCAAAATGATATTCAAACCTATTATTTATTTTGTCTGATTGAAGAAACACCATATTTCATCAACAGGTGCGATAATTGGTTTGACGCTTTTGCTGCTATTGGCCTTTGCAATGTATCATATCTATCGGTATTTTAAGACTAGAGGAGAAGACCAGGATAGGATAGAAAAATTCTTGGAGGATTACAGAGCAATGAAGCCTACGAGATTCACTTATGCTGATATCAAGAGAATCACAAATGGTTTTAAAGAATGCTTAGGCGAAGGATCTCATGGAGCAGTGTTCAAAGGTATGCTCTCAAAAGAAATTCTAGTAGCCGTGAAGATACTCAATGATACACAGGGTGATGGGAAGGATTTCATAAATGAAGTGGGAACCATGGGCAAAATTCATCATGTCAATGTTGTTCGCTTGCTTGGATTCTGCGCCGACGGATTCCACCGTCCTCTTGTCTATGATCTCTTTCCGAATGGCTCACTGCAGAAATTCTTAGCTCGACCAGATAACAAGGATGTTTTTCTTGGCTGGGTGAAGCTGCAACGAATTGCTCTTGGTGTTGCTAAAGGCCTTGAGTATCTCCATCTAGGTTGTGATCATAGGATACTCCATTTTGACATAAACCCCCACAATGTGTTATTAGATGACCACTTCACCCCAAAAATTACCGATTTTGGGCTTGCCAAGTTATGTCCCAAAAATCAAAGCACTGTATCCATGACCGCAGCCAGGGGTACCTTGGGCTATATTGCCCCTGAAGTTTTCTCAAGAAACTTTGGGAATGTGTCGTATAAGTCTGACATTTACAGCTATGGAATGTTGTTGCTAGAGATGGTTGGAGGAAGAAAAAATACAAACATCTCAGCTGAGGAAAATTTCCAAGTTCTATACCCAGAATGGATCCATAATCTGCTTGAGGGCAGAGATATCCACATTGATATTGAGAATGAGGGAGACATGAAAATTGCAAAGAAACTTGCTATTGTAGGACTCTGGTGCATTCAGTGGAACCCAGCAGACCGTCCATCCATGAAATCTGTGGTACAAATGCTTGAAGGGGAGGGAGACAAGTTAATGGCACCCCCTACTCCTTTTGACTCTACTGGTTCAAGTAGAATAAATGCAGCTATTCCATCAAGACATCTAAATTTCGAGTTGGAAGTTATTCATGAAACAGAATAGATTCGATTACTTTCCGGCTTGACAAATTGTACTAATACCTGAAAGTTCGGTTTCAGCACCATTGCCTATGACTATGTGGAGGAATTTCTTTCTTTCGCTCGAGTTGCTTTTTATCCTTTTGCAGAGAAGGATAAGATGTTGTGGTATTCATTTAAAAATTACTTCCTTATTTATTTTAAATTTGATTTTCGAAAGTAATTTTCTAACACTTTTAAATTTGATTTTCCAAAAACTATCGAAATGTAATGTTGATTTTCTACGTTAATTCTTGTCAAAATTAAATTCACTGCTTGAACTTTACACTTCCGAAATGAAATCTCAAGCATGCATTGAATTTTTTTTCAATGATTCATTTAGACTCTCTGATCTAAAATACTTGTTGGTTAGGCTAATATGTTCGATAGTATAAGACTTAATAATATAAAGTCTATTAAAATTTTAGTGTTATACAATACTTCGATATAACATTATATAAAATATTGAATTACTTAAGATAACATTATTTTTTATATATCACAAGCAAAAATCTTTGAGGAAGTAGATTAATACTTAATTGCTTCAAGTTGTTTTGCACTTACTCTCCTTAAGCAACGTTTTGGAATTGAGTCTTATAGATGGAAAAAAAATTGGTATTAAGAGAGCTTTACTCCTATAATAGACTGATCCAACTATATAAAGTTGATTAGTTTGAGTTCAATGGATTCTGAATACTAGTAGATTGGACAAAAATAAAATAAAATAAAATCTAACAAGAAAGTAGAAGGCTATAATAAAAATAGTATTTCTATCAAGTATTGAAATATATATTTAAAAATATTATTTATATATTTATTATTTTGAAATTATAATTATTTTCAATTTTGTTACTATATATAATTATAATTTATATTAAATATTATCGACTATTTATTTATATATCTTTAATTTTTTTTGGTTATTTTAGTCAAATATAAAAAATAAATGATGGAAAGAGAAGGACAGAATTGTTACACGTTAGCATCCAATCAAAGTTTAATATCACATCCCATGATTTGATTAAAATATCAATCATTCAATGTATAAAGAGAATTTTAATAGAAAAACTAATTTTTTTGATCTAAATTACTAATATAAAAAATCTATTAGATTCCAATTAATTTAACTCAAGCGCTAATTTTTTTATTCATAAAATTTGAATTTAAGATTTTGTTTAAAAGAAATAAATACCAAATCATTTGAATTAATAAAATAATGGTTAAAATATAAGTTAGTACAAATACATTTGCTTGTATTAAACAATAGATAAAATCATGATGGAGTACATCATGTTATCTTATCAAGCTTAATACATATTCTAAACAAACCCTTAATGATGATTTTCATATAGATTTTTTTGACTAAAAAATTTAGATTAATGAGAAAGTTCGTCCTAATCCAAGGTCAAGATAATAACTTCAAGCTCATCGAGCACTTCAATGCTTATAGATGAACCACCAACAAAAATTAGGAATCAACATTATGAAGTAAAAATGAAAGACTTACAAGGAGATTTAAATAAAAAAACCACGATACAGAATAAATAGATTACAATTTGTTTGGAATTTTCTCCCATGATAAAAAAAAAGACAGTGGATACTAAAAGAAGATATTTAGTATGGGGTAATTCATTTAAATTACTGGCAGTGTAACTTTAAATTGCTTGTGCCCGTCTTGTTTGGTTGAGTCTCATTACTTGTACTTCATATTTCCAATCCACTTTTTTTTCATACTAGCAATGTACATAATCTCAATGGGATTATCTATCTAGATTATCACCCATGTAGTAATTCTCTAATTTTCTTTTCACAAAATACCCTGATACCTTATTTGCCTCCATCTCTCTGCAACTTTAATTCCATCATTCTTTGCCTCATGTCTCCTCCTCCCTTGGCTCTGATGTCTACCTCCTCCCTTTCTCCCCTCATAGTATTTTTTAAAATGTTAATTCAATTTATAGGGGAAAGTGCTAACTTGTATATTCTTTTAATTTCTTTTTTGCTCCTTTTTGTTTTTGATATTATTTATTCTTAGTTTGTGTATTTTTATAAAATAAAAATTATAATATTAGACTTTAATTTCATTTGAGTTTAGTTTTAATTACTTCATTTGTAGTAGTTTTTTTAAAATAATTATAAGATTGAAAATTATTTTTTTTATAATTTCATTTAATAAAAAATTCTTAGTTTATATGTGTTTGGGCTATTTTCAACTATGCTCGTATTGTGTTAGATACTAGGCATGCTAAACCCTGAAATTGATTAGCCAAGACCCTTGATTCCAAGAGTCTAACGATTACTCAAAGGAGGAAAATCTATCCATTGAATATGGGTTCCCAAATTACTTAATGGTAAGTACTTGGCTAAAACTAATAAGAGGAAGTAACTAAAACTAAAGGCAAATCAAGATGAAAGGTAATTGGCAAAATTTGCATTGATAGTCAAACCAATTGCAATAACAATCGCATAGGATTCGATTGTAACTCCTTATGGAAAGTTAGATGAAGTAACATACAGTATACAGGGATAAAAGCTACAAAGCAAAAAGATAAAAGGCTAAAATGCTAAAAAGCCAAAATGCTTAAAATACAAATGCACAAATAGACATGAATAGAAATAAGATAAATTGGTGTATTCTTGATTTGGGGATCCTTTGCAATGGCTAAGCCTTCTCCTATTTATAGACAAAGCTAATTCCAAATTTTCCCTTTTAGTAATCACCTTAGCTATCCTCGGCTATTTCCTTGGACCCTTCGTTTTAAACAAATTGACTCTGGCGATATTGTTGCATGTGTTCGGCTATGATTTGGGTGGTAACCTCTCTTGCTATACTGGCCTTTTCTCCTTTGGCTCTTTAATTATAATTCGGCTATTATTAGAAGCATAATCAAAGTTACTATTGGCTAAGTCTTTTCCTTGGTCGAGGGAACTTATTAATTTTTTGGTGCCAACATATTGCCTTCTACATTGGGCTAGCTGACTTTACTACTGAGATTAGTCTAAAGCAATGGCTCAATTTTAATCACCTGCCTATTTTAAATAGTCGCTAGCTACATACCCATTGTAAATGAGCTACAATAATGTCTAGTTCATTGGCAAAATGGCAAATATAAAATCTAGCCAATGAACATTCTTCATTTTACTTTCACTGTTGCACCTTTCTTTTCTTCTTACTTAACTTATATTCACCTTGCTCTTAGTCACCTTACCCTATCATGTCTTTTGCTTCTTTGGACTCCGTAAATCCCAATATCTCTCTTGGCCACAACAATTTTGCATGTGAATCTCTTTCTTCTCATCTTCTTCATCCGCTTTGTCCCTCTCAAACCCTCCTACACTCAAAGTCTTTGATGAGAAGAACAATAGATTCATCCTTGATCCCACTCTTTAGAACTTTGATTGGGGTTCAGCTAAGGCTAACTCCTTCATTTCACGACTATGAATTGCCATTGGCCACTCCATGGTTTCATATCCACAAGTGTCCCTTCAAGGGTTCTGCCTAGCTGAGCCTTTTGGATCCATGTATTTAATGGCTTGATAGGGTGGCTAACAAGAAAGGTGAAGAATGAAGGACAATAGGAATCTATGATATGATCCTCCTCTCGAAGAAAGAGGTCTTGCCAAATTTCGGGCTTTTGTACGGCTTCCTCATCCTCTGGAATACATCGGTGAATGCTTTTATCTTGTTGTTTGTTAAGATGAGCCCCACGTTACATGACGTGGCGGCTATCATTGGCTTGCTGGTGGATGGAGATGAAATACCTTTCCTCCACGATATTCTTGGCAATCACTTGAGCTTCCAAGTTAACAAGAAAAACAACATCTACTCAACATTGATCAATATCTTCATTAGGGAGAGCAGCCTTGTGGGTGAGACTGACCAGAAGGCATTTTTTTTTTTTTTGGATTAGTTGTTTCTTCATTCGCACCAATTTGGTGGCTGTGGTGGGGGAGTTCACACCTTATGTAATTGCCATCCTTAACCAAAACTACCTTAACATTGGAGCCCTCTTTCTCTCGCTGTTATAGAAGGGCCACTTTGCCATCATTTCTTGGATGAAGAAAGGGGAATCTGTGAAGTCGGTGTTAGGCCATTTTGGTTTTTGCAGCTTGGATTCAACAAAATTTCCCAGAATTCTTTGCAAGGATCTTTGACTCACACCATCCAGCTGAGAATCTATGGTGACTACTATGCCACTTTGCCGCTCCTTTCTCTCTTGGCCTATGAAGTGGCCAACATCCTTGTCAAAATGAAGACTCTAAAATTTCTTCAATTTTGTCCATATCAAGATCGGGACTGTGGGCCTATTGGGATTCGGTAAAAACTTCTCTTGGCCAGTGATTTGGAGCTTTCATATGTAGCCCTGCAATGGAGTCGTGTGCTAATGGCTCATGATCTCCTTAATGGAGTGAAGTCGAGATCTAGGTATAGCAGGACCTCTTCTGAGCCTTACAATCCTCATTATTTGGCTAGGTAGTTTGGTCTAGTATAGGGAATCACTATTCCCTATGAATCCCGTGCCAAGTTCGATGAGAGGGCCAGCTTTTACTCCAATAAGTTAGATAACTGGAAGCTAAGTAGTAACAAGAGGATCAACAACTTTCATTTTGAAAAGTTTAGGGTAGCTCCTTCAGCTACACTCGAATTCAACTTATGATGGTAAGTGATTCTCATGAAGGTGTTGGGTCAGCCTCCAAGTATCCTACTACTGGAGCTCAAACAACTGAGTGTTCCAACATTTCTTCGGCATCCACAACCACTTCCAATGTGGAGGAATCTGGCTCTTCTACTCCTTCTAAAGCTAACTCTACAAAAATGCATCAACTTTGAAGAGTAAGTACTTTGTTCACTTTTTATTCTCTATACACACCTCTGTGAACATTAGCTATATCTTCTACTAATTGTGTTTTTCTTTCGAAAACCTCCAAGAAATCCAAGGGCGTAGGAGCTAGCAAGCTTGTAGCTTAAGAAAGTAGCACCTTTAAGCCATGAAAGGGGCCTTGGCAGCCAATCTATCCCTTACCAATCAACATGGCCTCTCCAAAAGCTATTAATCCTTCGGTTAGGATTTGGCCAGAATCAACTGGCATAGTAAGTTATTTCTCTTTTCTTGTTGAAACGTATTAGTATTTCATTGTTCTCCTTTGATATGAGTTTTATCCTTTTTTGCAGAAAAAGAGAAGATCATAAGTTGAAGCTTCGGCCAGCCTAATTGAAAAAGGCTAAGACACACTCTCCCCAAAGAAAGGTCATGATCCTTCTTTCTAAGGATGAGGAAGAAATAGCAGATCTAGGAGTTTCTGAGCCTCAGGTCACTTTGGAAATGCTAACATCTACTACACCTATCAGCCGTCTAACTTCAACTGCTATAGAGGAAGAGGAAGTAGAAGTATTAGCTAAAGAGTTGGAAAAATATTTTTCTATCGTTCAGCCAATCTGGCTCCCTCTCCCCTTGCCAAACATTTAGAAGTGATGCATGAGCAACTTCATGTAGCCTTCCCTACAGACCCTGCAATTTTTGCACAATTACAGAAAGCTCTCCTTAAAGTTGCCGAAGGGTTGACACCTCTTTTACATCTAAGGTTAAAGAAGCTTGTCAGTAACTGGCTGTGAGGCTAGAAATGCTAACCTTCAACTAGAAGATGTATGAAGAACATAGGTCCTCTGGTCTGAGGGGTCTGTATCGGCTATCAGTGCTAAAGGTGTAACACCCTAATAAACTCATACTAGGCTTAAGTCATATTACGACGTTTTATTAGTTGTTACTTATGCTTGTGGAAAACTAAACTTCACTTGAAATTAAGTTACACGAAAAATACGGTAAGATTTATTTTTTGAAATACGTTATCACTTTGCAGCATTTTGAAAGGTAAAGCCTTGAGCGAGAAGATAGATAGAGAAAGAGCATGACATACGACAGTTCAATTCACAAGTGGAATAAAAACCATATGAGATACATAATACATAGAAATTCTTACATACCCATACCATATAAATATAATTCATACAATCCATCATTACATAAAGGTACTCATAATTAAGTCATCACTACATATAGAATGCAATTTAACACAGCAAGCTTTTAAGCAATGGAGATACGCAAGGAAATCAGAAAACTCAGAGGTCTACGTGCCATGGCTCCACACCAAATCCTAAGATCAGTCTTCAGAATGCACCCTCCGATTTACGGATGTTGTGGCCCAGAGATGCGGCTCCTCCTAGCTCCTCGCCCTTGGGGGACATGAGCTGTGCATATGATAAGGGGGTGCCTACGAATCACTTCAATCCGACGAACGCGGCGACTCGGGCCAGCCTGATTCGGGTCACAGCTGGCTGCTGAGGACCGCTTCTCGGAAGGATCCTCCTCCGAAGTCTCAGGATGATACTCAGGGTACGGTGGCGAGGTGGCCGCGGCCCTAGGGGTAGCCTTGGAACTCAGCTCAATCACAGGAATCTCCGGCTGTGGCAAGGGCTCGGCGACAGGTAGCTCTGGAGACATCGGCTCCATCTCAATATCCGGCAAGGGCTCGGGCGGAAAATCCCATGGATCCAACGGTTGACTGGGTAGGCGACAGGAATGTCAGTTGGGGCAGGCGGGACATCGGGCCCCATATCCTCATGTAGGCGGCCAAGGTAAAAATATATGCGCACCACTGTAGTGGTCGTCGCCACAATGGCCTGAGTGTCATCGTCGAAAGTCCACTCATGATGGGGTGGCTCCATACTCTACTCCACATGGTACACCATCGTGATCTGGTGACGATACAGAAGAATAACTAGGATGAGAAATAAGATTTCTAAGTAGGACTCGAACCTGACACGGAGGTGTCATCGTCATCGTCCCAACCACTTCGGTTTTATTAATGAAAATAGTGACTATTCATAAGGTTCAGTTCTTAGGTTTTTGAAAACATGAATATTTGAAGTGGATTCAATTTTAACAAACCCTCTAATCATTTATATCATAACATATATGGGCATAAGTATAATCACATAAAATATGCATGACTGTGCTATAAGTTTCTCCTAACTTCTTCCTTTCAAGGGTTTGAACTGAAGTCCCTTTTTTTTTCTTTACTTGACTTTATCTTGAGTCTTTTTCTTTTCACCCACTAAACATAAGTGGTAATGAGCTCATACCGTGGCCGTCGCCACTATAAATTTTCGGTACTTACACTAGCTGGGTCATGCCATGCCTTATGTAAGCCCTATCCCCTATACTCACCCTAGCTGGGTCATGTCATGCCTTATGTGAGTCGTGGATGAGGGGAGCTTACTTTGGGTCACCTTCCCTTTTGAAGAATCATACTCTTAGTTTACTTTCTCTTCTTATTAAAGCTTATGATGCAAAATTATTCTAATTCTTTTCCATATTTGCGCGTTATGTATCGCCGTCCCTAAATGTGATTCCTTTATCACATATCATTAAGCATCATATCCTCAACATATCATATTCATATCATCATCATCAAGCTCATCATCGTATCACTATCATAATCATCACATCATATCATCATTATCATTATCATATCATCATCATCATGATCATCATCATATCATTGTCATCATAATGACACATGGAGGTATACATATCACACAAAGTCTTATGAGCTTAACTTAGTAAATTTGGTGCAAGCTTTTAATTGAGGTTGCCTCTTGTGTAAACTCTTTTATTAGGCGTAGGGCCAATTTTATCCATTATCCCTTTCTAAAACTTTTAAGTTGAATTATGAAGGTTTTCCAATACTTAATGTAAGGGTCTTAATGTCTTAAAGCTTATTTCTCATTAACCTTTAAAACTTAACTATAACCGGTTTTACTTTTATAGTGGGGCAGTAACTTCAAAAATTTACCATAATTTGACCTTTTACTATTTTTCTTGTAATTTTGGTACAATTATACTTCTCTGAGTCTATTTTTAAACAAAATAAACCCCACTCAAAAATTCATGTTGTAACTTGAGATATACATATTTTATTCTGACTGCTCAGCTTTTAAGTTTATTCTCGATACAGTGATTTTTAAACCTTCCTATGAGCTCCTCACAAGAAATCTACCAAAACTGTTTTATGGAGATGTTTCTCTATGTCTTAACTTTCTAAAAAACTTAGTTCCACTCAAAATTGTTCTGTATAACTTGAGTTATTAAGATTTTATTACATATTGCCCAAACAGAAACATATCCGGGAACAACACACTTTGAAAATTTATATCTCTCTCTTTTTAAGGCCAAATCTCATATCTTTTATATGTATAAAAAGCTCTATAAGTATATTTTCATTTAAAATTAGTTTGTTCCATTTGGAGCTATATTGAAAGAGTTATTAGCCACGCCATACAGACTGCCAGAAATTTCCAGTTTCCACAGTTTTGTTTTCAATAAGTTTTCTTGTAAAAATATTAAGTCTTTTCTTCAATTGATCATTTTACATTCCAAACCACCTTTAAACTTTGAGATCTTGGTAAAAATCAATATTTTGAGTTCTAAAAAGTTGGTTCAACATAAACAAAATGTACAACCAAAGACATTTTCCAAGAAAAGAGCAAAAATCCCAAATAACTTCATATAATGAAAACATGGCCATGAGGCCTTTAGTGCAAGTTCTAAAACCACCTAGCTATAAAGAGCTTAGGAGTTTTAGAGCTTGAAAAACATGGAAGAGAAAGGGGTTAGAGTCACTACCACAAGGATTTTCTTGAAAACTTGTAGAATGGAAATGGTTGGAGATGGCCTCTTCCTTCTTGAGCTTGATGATGGGGCTAAGTGAGTGTTTGTTTTGCTTCCTCAAGAACCAAAGAGGGTGGTCCTTGAAGAGTTTGTGATGGTGGTGAAAGGAAATGAGGGTGGTGGTGGTGGTGGTGGAAGAGTAAGAAGAATAAGAAGGAAAGTAGGAAGAATAAGGAGAGGTTGAAAGGAAGAAGAGTGGTTACTTGGTATCTTTGGGAAAGAATAGAAATCACAAATGAGAGAATGAGAGGGCAGTTTTGGGGCGCAAAAATGGGTAAGGGAGGCTGATGGGTTTGGCTTCTCTAACAAGCAAGAGTGAGTAGGTGAGTTTTACTTCTTTTTCAAGCAAAAGGGCTAAGAACCTTGGGGGTAAAAGGGTGGGTTGTGTTTTCTTTGAGTCTTGGCACTTGGTTAAAGACCATTTAGTATTTTTCAAGTGGTTAAAAGCATGACCACTCTTCGAATTGGCTTGGGTGGATATGATCACTCCAAGTGTCACAATCTCGATGGAGGAGAGTATATCTCTTAGCTTGACTCAAGGAATACTACTAACCTAGACTTTTGATCTAATGGTGCATGATGAGAAGGCAAATGGATGGTTGGATTTTGCTCTAGTCCTTGGCCAAGATTTGGTGCATCAATTAAGAGAAATTTTTAAATCTTCAAAGCTATTAGAATTTCCTAAGTTTTAAATTCAAATTGATTAGTTAAATTGCTCTTATGAATTATGCAATTAGGGTGTAAGAATTAATCTATCTCAATCGATTAAAGTAGAACAATTGTCTTGTACTTAATTAATAAGATTGGATTAGCTTAATTAGATTTCTAAGTTACGAATTAATGAAGTTCAAATAATTAGGTTTTAACTAAAACATTTAGTGCGTTATGATTCAATTATTGACTTGACTCAATTTAGTAAGCTCTTGCTCATTGAGATTAGCCGATTAGTCCTCAGTTAATTGTTAACCTCTCTAATTAGCCAGGATCATTGAACTAATTAGCTTAGACAAAAATTGAGGATGTTACAAAAGGCATAGAAGGAAAGCCTCAAAGCCTAATTCTAGGCTATGGACATCAACCAAAAAATAATGTAGTAGCAGTAATAGTCAGACAAAGGAGGATCACTAAAATCCATGCAAAGATTGCTAAGCTCCAAGCAAAATTGGACTAGATCTAACCAAAGCTTATTGTTGTCACAGTCAAGCTTAAGGCTGATTCCAAAAGCAAGCTTCAACTGTATAACAAAGCTAGGGCTTTGGATAGAGAAATCCACCTTCTCGAAGAAAAAGAGAAGATTTTAGAAAATGAAGTGGAGAGTGGCGTCTATGGCCTTACTGAAGTGGGTTGTCATGGGCTGAATGTAGAAATTTGCTAGCCTCAGTCGAAAAGAAAGTTGCAATGTAGTCATGGCTCTTATGGTGACTGATATCATCAATACATTAGTCTCGCTTGAGCAAACACAAATAGAGACCTCAGTCCTTGAATCGACTGTTATTTTATCTGAGCCTAATATTACTCTACAAGATATTCCATAAGCTGATGAAGGGGAGCATCCTGGAGATGTTCAGCTTAGGGAGACCACTCATTTTGTGGAAAGTGCTACAACTAGGGATCAACTCCCTAATTCACTTGTGGATCAACCTTAGTAGCTAGGTTTTTCTTCTTTGGTTTAACTTGTACCTTTCTTAGCTACTCAACCGACTTGTGATAAATATTGATTACCTCCAACATGGTTAGGTGACATTTTTTTAAATATTTTCCATGTATGCTTCTTGTTAATTCATCTCCTCCTAGAATAGCTAGCTTATATGTTCTGCCAATAATATCTTTAGAAATAATAAAAGGCCTTTCCCAATTAGGCGACTACTTGCCAAATTTAGTGGTTCTAGCTCCAATAGGTAGCATAACTTTCCATATTTAATGTTCTTTAAGGCTATTAGCTTGTCTTCATAGGCCAATTCTAGCTCTTGAAACATGGCTTGAGAATATTCCTCTTAATGTAGTCTGTGTTGCTTTGCTACTCCAAGAGAACTCATAACTAATAAGAGGTTAAACCAATGGCATTGTTCTTAAACTTCCTATAGGCCCATAGGATCTTGAATAAGATTTCATACCATCTTCTCAGCTTGTCCTCTAAAGCTTTTTTGATCATATCTATCATGATTTTATTAGTAGCCTCTGATTGCCCATTTTCTTGGGCATAACAAGGATAAGAATGGATTAACCAAAAGCTAAATTGTTGGACAAAAGCTTTTACCTTTTCCCCTATGAACATAGTATCCTGATCCATAGTTATGACTTCATGGACTCCAAATCGATATATGATCAAAGTCTTGATGAATCTACTTCAGTTACATTGACTAACAACTAAGCTTCCACCCATTTGGTAAAATAATTTGTGGCTACAATGATGAATGTAGTGCTTAGAAGATGGAAGGTTAATCTTGTTGATTAAATCCATAGCCTCGCCCATGAGCAACCAAAGTTTACAATTGCATGTAATTCCTTGGCTAACATTCTCTAGAGTTGTCCATGTATTTGGCAAGCCTCATATCCTCTTGCATAGGCAAGGCAATTGGCTGAGGCGGTAGGCTAATATTATCTATATCGATCGATTAGCCATCTCATCTTTGGGCCTGATTTATGCGCCCTACAAATCCCTTCATGCATTTCATGCATGATTCTCTTGGCTTCAATGTCATTTACACACTTTAACAATAACCCCTCTTGACTTCTCATGAACAACTTATCATTAACTAGCACATACCATAAAGCCTTTAACTTGTATGTAGCCTTAAATGAAGACTTGCTCAAGTATTGCTTGAGTTCTTGTATCCAATCTTTGTTTTCATTTGGTTATGCTTCTTCAGCTTCCAAGTGGTTGATTTCACTTTGGTTCAACTGAAATCCCGAAGCTTGTTGTGCTAATTCGTTAGCAATTTCATTGTCTCTTTGAGGAATATGGGAAACCATTACCTTCGCAAATGCTATAAGAGAGCACAAGCCAACTCCAATGATTCCATTAATTTTGAGTTGTAATCTCCCAGCAACTGTTAGATTACAACTTGGGAATCCCACATGATTTTGATCACCTTAGTTTTCATGGCTAAGAGTAACTTCAAACCCAAAATCAAGGCTTGGTATTTGGCTTGATTGTTGGAGCACTATAGATATAATGAACACATATACATAATCATAATGACATGTACGTATAACTGAAAATCCAAGTTTCAAATGGAAGAATAAGAGAAAAAAAAATGTGTCAATAATAGTTCAATTGGAAGCATAGACTACAAAACACATAGAATTTGTCCAAAATTTAGAAAATTTACTATAACTCCAATTTAAGTAATTTTGGATTCAAATTTTAGAGGGTCTAACTTCAAATTCCTTTGGTTCCACTCACAATGATTTTATATAATTCAAGGTGTGTAGGTTTTTCTACTACTTGTCCTATTTTAAGATAGATTCGGTCCTAATTTAAGAAATTCATCGAAAATTCATTTCTTATTATTCTACCTTAATGAGCCTCTTTCAAACAAAAAGAAACCTTACTCAAAAATCCCAAGCCAAACTCGAGATATAGGCTTCACAACCTAGCTATCCTGTTTTTGGTACTAATAAGGCAACAATAAATTCATGTAATTACTGGGGCCTCTACAAATGGAATTTGATCATGATATTTTACAAGGTTATCCTTCTATGTCTTAGCTTTAAAAAATGGTTTCAATCAAAAATGTTTTATATAACTTGAGATATTAAGTTTTGAACATAGGCTGCTCAATTGTGTTCTTTGTAGAACATGGCCAATTTTTAGAAATCATAAATTTCTCTCCTGAACTCGTATGAACCTATATTGTATATGGATAGACATCTGTCTAAATTAACTTTCATTAAAATTTGCCTCAATTCACTTTTGATTTGTTGGCTTCAGATATGTGGGTCAAGTTACTAACGGCCTAGATTTTATATTATGAACTAACTCTACTTCTAGTTTTTCTTTAGTTACTACAACAATAACTTATCAATAACTAAATCAAAATCTTTAAAATATGAAAACACAAGGCTAAATATCATCAAATTCTAACTTAAATATTCATGTGAAGAAGACTAATAAATCCTAGCTATAATTACTCATAACCACACATACAAGAGCAACTCAAGTCTTAGGATTGCCTACCTCACTTCTATGCTTGTAGCCTTCTAGTTTTGTTTTCTTGAAGCTCTAGTTATCTTCAATCAACCTAAGATATCACTACTCCTCGCACCCCTTGCTTTGGCCGAAAATTCTATATGGCTAAAAGGGAAGAGTTTTGGTTTAAGTTTTGTATTTTATGAAGGTGATAGTAGTTAGCAAGGAAGGATGTAGTTTTTAAGAGGTGTAATAAGGATGCAAGAATGGATGAGTAAGGAAGAAAAATGGAGGGGGAGTGTGTGTGTGTGTGTGTGTGTGTATGTGTATGTGTATGTGTGTGTGTGTGTGAGAGAGAGAGAGAGAGAGAGAGAGAGAGAAAGAGAAGGGGGGAAAGGGTTGTGGCTGGAGGAGAAGAAAAAATGAGAATTTTTGTGTTGTTTTTAGAGTAAATTTTGATTTGTTTATCATAAGATAGGTAGATTGTATATGTGGTTCATATTTATTCTTATTTTTCTAGCTATGTGGTTATATTTTTAACCACTCAACCTACTAACTAACTAGGTGGTTAAATTTTTAGCCATATATTAACTACATTGTTTCTTATATAATTTTTGGCCCCTTTTTACCTCTTTTTTTTTTTTTCTACTTTTTCTATCTGTAGTTAACAGTAATAATCTTTAATAGTGTTTTTTTCTAGTCATGGCTAAAATAGGATGTTACATTTTTCATATACCAAATAACATAGCAATATAAATTGCCAGTTAGATTATCTATATATACTAAATACTGTAATGTACTATTAATAGCAATCTAAAAAGTAACAAAGTATGTATGAAATCGGAAAAGCCAGAAAAGACTTGTCTAAAATATTATATTCAAAAACACATTTATTTTATCCACAAATAGAAAGGAGGGGGTGGTGGTGGATGTTAAACAACTAGCTCACTTCAACCATTTACTATCCTGATTGGGCCTCATGATTTAGGCCTAACAACTCCAACATTTGTTTTTCCAAAAGTTGTTTGCCATAGATATTGAATTAGGCCGAATATTTCTCCTCGTTAATGAGTTAGATTTGGCCTAACAAAGAAGATTGATGAACTCCAAGTTTGCAAAGACCTATATGTTTTCCCACCTAATTTAGGCTTAGCCCAATAAGGGAAAAAACAACTCCTTTGCTCATCTTTCCAACCTCAATCCTTCCTCATTTGGTTTAGCCTATTAAGGCAAAACATAACCCAAGATGAGAAGACCTAATGACTTCTCCTTCCTCATGTCACCGCTAGTGACTTCTCCTCCACCACGGTCCTTTACTGCGTTGGTGGCTGCCAATATAGTTGCGAGCACCAATGTTGTTGTGAAACACCCATCATCCATCACCTTAGTGCTGGCACTGCCATCACAGCTATCGTAGTTTTTGAAGATAGACACCAATCATCGCTCATGGGCCTTCGATAGTCGCCCAACGCCATTTTTTCTGGTGACTTCTTCCCACACTTTGCACTATCACCGCTAGTGGCGCTACCGACAACATCGCCCTCCGCTCTGGATCTACCAAGTTTAGTAATGGGGACTCAATGATTTCACCCCATGGTTGACACATTGTTCCTCAAGTTCCATGTGAACCTCTTTCTTTGATCATTATAGTTTCTCTACGCTGCCACATATCTGCCATACCACCCATAGCCATGGCCCACTTCTTGACTTCTTAATTGCCTCTACTTCTTTGGCATTGGGTCTTCTTTTGACTCCGTTGGGGGTCATCCAAAATCCATAGCAATTCTTGAAATCTTACCTCAATCCCTATGAATCTTGCATCTCAAACCTCGTGGGTTTTTGGTCTCTTTTCCATCAATTGGTTTAGTAACTCGATTGATATATGTACATTGTCCTCCATGTGTGGTTCCAAACTTAACTCCATCCCAGTATGTACTATAGAAGCTCACCTTGGACCAGAAAGAGCTCTGATACTAGTGTTAGAATTGGTAATTGTAACATCCTCTATCATATAAGCCATGCTCGAGTCATGGAGTTACATGAAAAGGTTGTCACAATGCTAAGTAAACTTTAAAATATGAAAAAATACAATACATGGCCTTTCTTACTGCTCCCTTCACTTCTGACTAATAGTCTTTGATACATGGATAATAAAATAATTACATTTTAAAAGAAATTGTGATTTAGATAACTAGCTTCGATAGTCTTTTGATTTGGTTAGCGCCCAACTCTTGCTCAATGAGTGGCCTTTGTACTCCGCCTCGTGCTTGACTTCCACTTGGGTACTGGAATGTTTACGGAAAAGAAAAGCATACAAGTAGGCAGTGAGAACCTAGGGTCCTCAGTAGGTAAATTCAATCCATACAATGTCATCATAAACATTCCAGCCACTTCGGTTTCTTATAAAAATGTGAGCATATATATATATATATATATAACCAGTGGTTCAATTTTAAGTTAAAAACGTCATTCTCGAAGCGGGTTATATTTTTTTTTTACAATCACTTGTCATCTCACATGATAGTCACAAAAATATGAATAGTATAATATGCTTCCATAAGGAACATGATAGCATTATGCCTTAACTAGATAACTGAAGCTGCACATGAGAATGCTTATACTTGTCTGTATGCAAGTGCACTTAACTTAATTTATCTCTTTCCTTAATTTGCAACTTGATCTTGCTCTTTCTGCACTTGGTCCCCCAGAGGTGAATGGCCTTTCTCACCCCTGGGTAATAGCCTGCTTTTCAGGTTCGAGCTCGTACCTATACATGAGTGACGGGTTTACTTTCCCCGACCCTCACACCGGTCTATTCCCCTTAAATCTGGTTGAGGGTTGGCCCAAGTCTTAGACAGTACCATTCTGGCCCACGCTAGCTGGGTCTATGTCATGCCTCACGTGGTAGCTTGGTACGTCTTTCTTGCAAGTTCTCATAAATCTTATTCTTCTTTGGACATGATTACACATGCATATGCTCCATGCATTCATTCATATACTGCATATCATACTTAAATCACTCTTGCATATATGAATCCTATGAGTATAACAAATAAGTGTTCATGACAGTCATATAATTTGCATATCTCTACCGAAATTTTGGCAGCATAGCGGATCGAGTCTGCTTCTCCATGAATAGTGCTAGTATCAGCAGACAATCCATTTTATAGAAAATCCACAATATTTCACTTCACATTTCAACATAAATTTCATAGGAACATTAGTGCATTTGAAGCATCACAATTCATCATCAATCTCCTAGGAACCTTAGTTGCACTTTCACTCAGCTCGGTTTTGTAAATTAGGCCATAATTCCTATGTAACTCATCTAGATCTCAATTTTGGATATGTCATAGCTCAATGTGTCTATTTTCTAACCTCATTGGTCCCATATCATTTTGATAAGCATAGCTCAAGATATTCAACTTTTGTTCAACCTGTTCAGTCACTAACCCGAATTACCCTCTTGGAAGTATAAATTCATTAAAAATTGAAACTAAGCTCAAATCATGCAAAATTGGTCTCATATCAAAGCTAATAGCACAACCTTTCGTTTAAAACAGTTTCCATTTGATTTACTTAAGTATACCTCGAGTTATAATTCCTACAAGTCGACCTTCCTGAACTATCCTGTTTTGGTTTGGATTAAACATAGGACAACTTCCTCGAATCACTGGGAACAATTGGGATCATAACAAACTCAGAATTTCATATTGGGATGTTCCCCTATGTGTAGGCTTTCTAACAAAACTGGTTTCACTCAATTTGGAGTTGTATAGGGTGAGTTAAACTCTCCTCATGTCACCCTGCCCGGATGAAAATCCTGAACCCTAGGTTAAACTTCAAAAATTCGTATCTCCCTCAATACTAATCCAATAACCTTATATGATATATCTATGAAAATCTCTGAATGTCTACTTTTATCTAAAAATGGTTTCATCAGATTTGACCGATTGTAGGAGGAGCCGTACACTCCACCGTATGGACTGCCGGGAAATTCTTCATCTAGACAGCATCCTAATCCTTAGTTCCTTCAAATTTTCTTATTCTAATTCTAATTTCAACTCAAGATTTCATATTAATCCTATCATAATCCATCATAATTTATCATATACATCCAATATATTATCAAACAATCATAAAAAGTAATCTTTCATGCATCCTCAGTTTAGAGAAATCAAGGTTAGAGATTGAATCCTACCTCTTTGGAGTGTGATCTTGAGTTTAAGTGTTGAAACTTGAATTGTTAGGACCTGGCTAAGCTTGAAGGAGTGATGGGGTTGGGTGAGTGGAGAAGGGGAAAGAGAGCTGAAGTGAGGGAGAAGAGAGGGCGCAGAAAAATGGGTCTGAATGAGCGGAGAAGAAGGTGTTATATAGGCATGAGTGGTAGTTAACTTGGAGGGTTCTGATTGGCCTTAAAACACTAGGCTGAAATTCAGCCAACCTTCCCCTCTTTTGTGACAATTTGCTCTCCACGTCGCCCTAACAGTGGGACTCATTTCCAGTATATTCTGAAGATGACATCGGAACTCGTGCTCCTTTAAAGTCGGAACTCGTGCACTTCTTGAGATGAAATTGGAACTCGTGGATGATTTGGAAATCAGCTCAAAGATCCGAACTCGAGTCCATTTTAATTGAGTTCCACTCTAATGTGGGAACTCGTGACATTTTACTCGGAAGACGGTACTCGCACCACTATGTTAAACTATAACTTCTGAGGTCGGAAACCATGTACACTATTAAGGTGGGATCGGAAATCGGGTACATTTTCTTTGAGACATGAAGTCGGATATTGGAACTCGAAAGCCACTCCATTGAGCTTGAAACTAGAACATGAAGTCGGAAATTCAGGAATAATCAAAATTGAAGATTAAATCGGAAATCGGGAAGGACTTGAAGTCAAGACGAACTCGGAACTCGGAACTTGTCCCATTTCATGTGAAATTCGTGGATGAAGTCGGAAATTCATAAAAACTAGTGAATTCGGAACTCACGAAAATTTGAGTAGAACTTGGAGACCACTCAGATTAACTCGGAAGTCGGATTTCATGTCCACCTTACATTACTTAAGGTCGGAACTCGTATTTTATGCATCTTTGAAGCATTAGGTCGGAGATCGAAAATACTTGCTAGTCCAGTTGAGCCTTGGATATGAAGTCGGAGGTCGGGAATATTGATTAGATCGGAGGTTGGAAGTCGCGGACGTTACAATACCACCCTCCTAAAAAAAATTTTGTCCTCAAAATTTAGTGCTTGTGAATAGTCCAGGATACTCTTTCCTCATGTCTGATTCAAATTCTCAAGTGTAGTCCTTAGCATATTACTAGCTGCACGAATTTGTTTCGAAGTTATCTGCTGCTTCTGTCTACAACCCGCGCTGGTTGTACATGGAAAGTCAGGTCCTCCTTTAACTTTAATGATTCGGGTTCTAGCACATGCGTAGGGTCAAGTTGATATCTCCTAAGTTGAGAAGCATGGAACACGTCATGAAGGTTTGACAAATGTGGAGGCAAAGCGACTTGATAACTGATCCGATTTGCCTCAAGATCTGGAAAGGACCTATAAAGCGAGGATTTAACTGCTTGACTTTAATGGCTATCCCCGTTGTAGGCGTAACCTCTAAAAATACGTGGTCTCCTTTCTTGAAATTCGAGAGGCTTTCTCCTGGTATTCGCATAACTCTTTTAGCGGCTTTGAGCGGTAAGCATCTTGCTTCGTATTTTCTTAATCTGCTCAGTGGTCTGCTCAACTAAATCAGACCTCAATAGAGTTGATTCTCCTGTTTCATACCAACACAAGGGAGATCGGCACTTCCGTCCGTACAATGCTTTGTAAGGAGCCATATCGATGCTAGCATGATAACTATTGTTGTATGCAATTTCAGCCAACGGTAAATATCAATCCTAATTCCCGTGTTGCTCCAGTATATAAGCTCACAACATATCTTCCAAGGTTTGAATTGTCCTTTCTATTTGGCCGTCCGTTTGGGGGGGCGATATGCAGTGCTTAGGCACAACTTAGCACCAAACGCCTCTTGTAAGGCTCCCCAAAACCGTGAAGTAAACCTTGGGTCCTGATCAGAGATAATGGTTGAAGGGGTTCCGTGTAGTCTTATAACCTCTTGAATGTACAGTTGTGCCAAATTTTTCCAATGGATAACTTGCTCGAATAGGTAGGATGTAAGTAGATTTGGTCAATCTATCCACAAGGGTTGAAGCATCCCGGACGGTTTCTGATGTTCCGCTTTCACTTCCTAATAAGTCAAGCATTTGCTTACGCAGTTTGCCACATCGAACTTCATGCCTGGCCACCAAAATATCTTCTTAAGATCTTCATACGTCTTAGAAATGCCAGGATGTACAGTGAATTCACCCTTATGTGCTTCCTCCAAGATACATACCCCATCATGATGTCGCCAGATGTCTTCTTTAACCTGAACAAAACCCGTTAATTTTCCTGATTGCACGAAGTTGACCGTTTGTTAAAGATTAGCATCCTGCTGCTGTGCCTGCCGAATCAACTCCTTAAAGCTACTGGCTATCTTAATTCGATGTAGCTGAAGGGCCTTAGGAGTTATAAGGATCCCCAAATTAAGATTTCGGAAGCTTTCAATAAGTTCCATCTCTCTGATCATCATCCAAGCTATAGTCAGAGATTTTCTACTCAAAGCATTTGCCACAATGTTTGTCTCACCTGGGTGGTACTTCAATTCAAATTCATAGTCTTTAAGGAGTTCCATCCGTCTTTGCTGTTCCATGTTTAATTCCTTCTGATCAAAGAGGTACTTCAAACTCTTTTGATCAGAAAAGACCTCGAACTTCACTCCATACAAGTGATGTCTCCATATCTTCAAAGCAAATACTACTGCTGCTAATCCGAGGTCGTGAGTCAAGTAGCTCCTTTCGTGTGGCTTTAATTGTCTGGAGGCATATGCGACCACCTTTCCGGCTTACATAAACATACATCCTATTCCTTGCCTGGAAGCATCACTAGAGACCTCAAATGGTCCATTAGGGTCTTGCAGGGCTAACACTGGTGTCGTGGTTAACCTCCTTTTCAAGGTTTGAAAATTTTGCTCGCATTCTGGCGTCCATTCAAAGGGAATATTCTTCTGAGGTAGCTTGGTCAAAGGCAAAGCTATTTAAGAAAAATCCTTAACAAATTGTCGATAATATCCAGCTAAGCCCAGAAAACTCCTAACCTTAGTGACCGTGGTTGGCCTCTCCCAAACTAATACTGCTTTTACTTTGCTGAGGTCTACGGAAATCCCTCCTTGGAATACCACATGGTCGAGAAATTTTTCTTCTTGCATCCAAAATTCATACTTGGATAACTTAGCATAGAGTTTTCTTTCTCTTAAAATTTGTAGAATCAGCCGTAAATGTTTTGCGTGCTCCCTCTCTGTCTTAGAATAGACAAGTATGTCGTCGATGAAAATCACTACAAATTTGTCCAAATATGGGCAGAATATCCTATTCATATAATCCATAAATACTGCTGGTGCGTTTGTTAGCCTAAATGACATCATGGTACACTCGTAATGCTCGTAACGAGTTCGAAAGATTGTATTAGGGATATCTTGCTCCCGAACTCGAATTTGATGATATCCGGAACGCAAGTCAATCTTCGAAGAATACCATCGCACCTTGTAGTTAGTCCATGAGGTCATCAATTCTTGGTAGTGGATATTTATTTTTAATTGTCACCTTATTCAACTGTCGATAGTCCATGCATAAGCGCATGCTTCCATCTTTTTTTTTTACCAATAAGACTGGAGCTCCCCATGGTGACGCACTTGGCCGTATGAATCTTTTTCCAAAAGCTCCTCAATCCATCTCTTTAGTTCTATCAGCTCCGACGGTGACATTTGATACAGAGTTATCGATATCGATTCCCACACCTGGAACCAACTCAATGGTGAACTTAATCTTTCTCTTAGGAGGGCATTCAGGAATATCTTTTGAAAAAACATCAGGATATTCCTAACAACCAGAATCTTATCTAGTTTCTACTCAACTTCTGTTATATTAGCTGACAAGACGATATATCCTTGACTCTTCGACCTAAAAGAGTTCAGATAAAAGAGTGTTGAGGCTTGGGATTCAGAAGTTGAGACAGAGGAGAATACCATCGTCATATCAGAATAGTCAAGCATGACTCGATTAGCGGAAAGCCAATCCGTACCGTCCACTTCAAAGGTACAATCCATCAGACTTGTCAGCTTCTTCTTCATTCATTATAAAGACTCGTCCTAAATGTTGAGGTCTAAATGATTGTGATCACTAAGGAGTAGATTTTAATTATTCTTGAGGAAAAACCTACTCCATCCTCTAGATGTGGACTTACAAAAGGCTTCCATATACTTAATCGAAACTTCTGCCCCTAGCTTCTTTTACTGGTGCTCTGCTTCATCCATTCACTCTACAAATTTTCTTAATGGAGGATTAGGTCTTTATAATATGGCATTACCACAATCCAAAGTAAAAACCATGGACTGAATTTACTGACAAGGCATCTTTAGGGTAGTCCTGTTAGTAAGGATACCTTCCTTGTCGCATAAAATGACCTCATCAGCGATTAATAATCTTGCTTTTGTCAGGTACTAAAGATACAAAGTTAGGCAGAAGAATCCCCTAGATTCACTCTTAGAAAAGATGGGTCATATTAGATAATTGCAAGAAAGCTTGAATCAAGCCCCATCACAATCGTTTCCGATTAACATTTCTACCCTTGACGATAAGAAGTCTTCAGCCACCTGGTAACACCTTGCAAACAACCTCCCCTGGATATAACTAGGTTTACTATGTCCATAGTAAATCGTTCGATATAACTCCTTTGATTTCCTCTCCAATTCTCTGTACTCTTCAACTTGCTCCATTGTCAATTCCTTTATACCGTCATTACTTTCTAGGAGACTTGTTCCTAATAATTATATATAGAAGGTGCCTAATAAGCCTATTGGGTGTTTCAGGCTTCTGCTTACACAAAACCTTATATTGAGGTGATCAGGCTCAACATTTAGTTAAGTGCAACAGGTAGTCCTCAACACTCACAACAAGGCCACCATGCATAATATTTCTATGTCCTCTTCACATGAGGACCTAACGCATGGTTTATCTAGATTCTCAGAGTATGCATCAGAAGCATAATCAGTCCATCCACGGGCCTATACAGGAGGAACTGCTCCGATACCAAAATGTAACATCCTCTATCATATAAGCCATGCTCGAGTCATGGAGTTACATGAAAAGGTTGTCACAATGCTAAGTAAACTTTAAAATATGAAAAAATACAATACATGACCCTTTTTACTGCTCCCTTCATTTCTGACTAATAGTCTTTGATACATGGATAATAAAATAATTACATTTTAAAAGAAATTGTGATTTAGATAACTAGCTTCGATAGTCTTTTGATTTGGCTAGCGCCCAACTCTTGCTCAATGAGTGGCCTTTGTACTCCGCCTCGTGCTTGACTTCCACTTGGGTACTGGAATGTTTACGAAAAAGAAAAGCATACAAGTAGGCAGTGAGAACCTAGGGTCCTCAGTAGGTAAATTCAATCCATACAATGTCATCATAAACATTCCAGCCACTTCGGTTTCTTATAAAAATGTGAGCATATATATATATATATATATATATATATATATATATATATATATATATATATAACCAGTGGTTCAGTTTTAAGTTAAAAACGTCATTCTCGAAGCGGGTTATATTTTTTTTTACAATCACTTGTCATCTCACATGATAGTCACAAAAATATGAATAGTATAATATGCTTCCATAAGGAACATGATAGCATTATGCCTTAACTAGATAACTGAAGCTGCACATGAGAATGCTTATACTTGTCTGTATGCAAGTGCACTTAACTTAATTTATCTCTTTCCTTAATTTGCAACTTGATCTTGCTCTTTCTGCACTTGGTCCCCCGGAGGTGAATGGCCTTTCTCACCCCTGGGTAATAGCCTGCTTTTCAGGTTCGAGCTCATACCTATACATGAGTGACGGGTTTACTTTCCCCGACCCTCACATCGGTCTATTCCCCTTAAATCTGGTCGAGGGCTGGCCCAAGTCTTAGACAGTACCATTCTGGCCCATGCTAGCTGGGTCTATGCCATGCCTCACGTGGTAGCTTGGTACGTCTTTCTTGCAAGTTCTCATAAATCTTATTCTTCTTTGGACATGATTACACATGCATATGCTCCATGCATTCATTTATATACTGCATATCATACTTAAATCACTCTTACATATATGAATTCTATGAGTATAACATATAAGTGTTCATAACAGCCATATAATTTGCATATCTCTACCGAAATTTCGGCAGCATAGCGGATCGAGTCTGCTTCCCCATGAATAGTGCTAGTATCAGCAGACAATCCATTTTATAGAAAATCCACAATATTTCACTTCACATATCAACATAAATTTCATAGGAACATTAGTGCATTTGAAGCATCACAATTCATCATCAATCTCCTAGGAACCTTAGTTGCACTTTCACTCAGCTCGGTTTTGTAAATTAGGCCATAATTCCTATGTAACTCATCTAGACCTCAATTTTGGATATGTCATAGCTCAATGTGTTTATTTTCTAACCTCATTGGTCCCATATCATTTTGATAAGTATAGCTCAAGATATTCAACTTTTGTTCAACCTGTTCAGTCACTAACTCGAATTACCCTCCTAGAAGTATAAATTCATTAAAAATCGAAACTAAGCTCAAATCATGCGAAATTGGTCTCATATCAATGCTAACAGGACAAACTTTCGTTGAAAATAGGTTCCACTTGATTTAATTAAGTATACCTGGAGTTATAATTCCTAAAATTTGACCTTCCTGAACTATCCTGTTTTGGTCTAGATTAAACATAGGACAACTTCCTCGAATCACTGGGAACAATTGGGATCATAACAAACTCGGAATTTCATATTGGGATGTTCCCCTATGTGTAGGCTTTCTAACAAAACTGGTTTCACTCAAGTTGGAGTTGTATAGGGTGAGTTATACTCTCCTCATGTCACCCTGCCCGGATGAAAATCCTGAACCCTAGGTTAAACTTCAAAAATTCATATCTCCCTCAATACTAATCCAATAGCCTTATATGATATATCTATAGAAATCCCTGAATGTCTACTTTCATCTAAAAATGGTTTCATCAGATTTGACCGATTGTAGGAGGAGCCGTACACTCCGTCGTATGGACTGCCGGGAAATTCTTCATCCAGACAGCATCCTAATCCTTAGTTCCTTCAAATTTTCTTATTCTAATTCTAATTTCAACTCAAAATTTCATATTAATCCTATCATAATCTATCATAATTTATCATATACATCCAATATATTATCAAACAATCATAAAAAGTAATCTTTCATGCATCCTCAGTTTAGAGAAATCAAGGTTAGAGATTGAATCCTACCTCTTTGGAGTGTGATCTTGAGTTTAAGTGTTGAAACTTGAATTGTTAGGACCTGGCTAAGCTTGAAGGAGTGATGGGGTTGGGTGAGTGGAGAAGGGGAAAGAGAGCTGAAGTGAGAGAAGAGAGGGTGCAGAAAAATGGGTCTAAATGAGCGGAGAAGAAGGTGTTATATAGGCATGAGTGGTAGTTAACTTGGAGGGTTCTGATTGGCCTTAAAACACTAGGCTGAAATTCAGCCAACCTTCCCCTCTTTTGTGACAATTTGCTCTCCACTTCGCCCTAACAGTGGGACTCGTTTCCAGTATATTCTGAAGATGACATCGGAACTCGTGCTCCTTTAAAGTCGGAACTCGTGCACTTCTTGAGATGAAATTGGAGCTCGTGGATGATTTAGAAATCAGCTCAAAGATCCGAACTCGAGTCCATTTTAATTGAGTTCCACTCTAATGTGGGAACTTGTGACATTTTACTCGGAAGACGGTACTCGCACCACTGTGTTAAACTATAACTTCTGAGGTCGGAAACCATGTACGCTATTAAGGTGGGATCGGAAATCGGGTACATTTTCTTTGAGACATGAAGTCGGATATTGGAACTCGAAAGCCACTCCATTGAACTTGAAACTAGAACATGAAGTCGGAAATTCAGGAATAATCAAAATTGAAGATTAAATCGGAAATCGGGAAGGACTTGAAGTCAAGACGAACTCGGAACTCGGAATTTGTCCCATTTCATGTGAAATTCGTGGATGAAGTCGGAAATTCATAAAAACTAGTGAATTCGGAACTCGTGAAAATTTAAGTAGAACTTGGAGACCACTCAGATTAACTCGGAAGTCAGATTTCATGTCCACCTTACATTACTTAAGGTCGGAACTCGTATTTTATGCATCTTTGAAGCATTAGGTCGGAGATCAGAAATACTTGCTAGTCCAGTTGAGCCTTGGATATGAAGTCGGAGGTCGGGAATATTGATTAGATCGGAGGTTGGAAGTCGCGGACGTTACAGTAATCAGATAGAAAAAACTTGTATTATTGAGATAGGATTAATCGCAATGTAAAGAATCCTAGGATGATTACATTGATGTGAGGAAGTGTTAGAGCTCTTCAACTCTCCAAGACTCACTAACAAATGCCAAAGACACTAACTAATCCCCTCTTTCCTTTATTTATAACCAATTAACTCTCTTAATTGACTCCTAACTAACAAGATCCTAACACTACATACTTCCCCCTAAGAGATCCACCGTGTCCTCAAAATAGGAGTATAAGGACTTATTACTAGACATACACCAAGAAATTCCCCCTGAGTCCCAAATCTTCGAATTTGCTCCTGTTTCATCATCCTCTAGCCCTTTATTGGCCAGCAGCAACCAATGCCCTTGCTCTAACTCACAACACTCTTTTATTCCTAAATGGCCCTCATGATTTAGGCCTAACAACTCCCGCTTCTATTTTTGTAAAAGTTCTTTGCCACAAACACTGAATTGGCCTCAACACTTCTCTTTGTTGAAGAGTTGGGTTTGGCCCAACAAAAAAGAATTAATGAACTCCAAGATTGTAGACACCTATCTATTTTCCCACCAAATTTGGGCTTAGCCCAGTAAAAGGGAAAAAACAACTCCCTTGCTTATATTTCCAGCCCTAGTCTTTCCCCATTTGGGTTTAGACCATTAGGGCAAAACATAACCTAAGATGAGAGGACCCCATCCAAGCATTCATCTTCTTCCTCATGTAGCTACTAGTGACTTCTCCTCCCTCACAATCCTTCACCATGTTGGTAGTTGCTGTCATAGTTGTGAGCACCATTGTTGCTACTGAACACCTATCACTAGCTACCTTTTACACTGTCACCACCAGCGGCTATCGTAGCTATTGAACACATATTATTGATCACTGCCCTTGGGCCTTTGATAGTCACCTTTTGACAGTCGCCCTACTCTATTCTTCTCCGTGTGGACTAAGTAACCAAATCACCCCATGGTTGACATAGCGGTTCCTCAAGTTCCAAGTGAACTTCCTTCCTTCCTTGAATCATCATAATTCCTCCACTTTGCCACATATCTGTCGTACCACCCATAGCATGACCCCAGAATATGTCGTCCCCTTCTTAGCTTCTTCATCACCTTTGCTTCTTTGGTGTGGGTTTCTTCACGACTTTTCTAGGGCTCATTCACCCTCCGTAGCAATTCTTGAAGTCTTGTCTCAATCCTTGTGAATCCTATCCCAAACCTCATGGGTTTTCGTCTCTCTTCCACCATTTGGTTTAGCATAGTTGGTTTCGCAACTCGATCATTTTGTATACAGCGCCCTCCATGTGTGCTTCCATACTTGTCTCCATTCTCATATGTATCGCAGAAGCTCTCCTTGGACTAGAGAGAGCTCTCATACAAGTGTCAGAACTAATAATTAGATATAAAGAACTTGTATTATTGAGATAGGATTAATCGCAATATGCCAAGAACAATAGAAAGGTTGCACTGATATGAGGGAAAGTTAGAGTTCCTCAACTCTCCAAGACTCACCAACAAATGCCAAAGACACTAACTAATCCCCTTTGCCTTTTATTTATAGCCAACTAGTTTGCTCTGAACAAATAGGGAACTAACACTACTAATTAAAGGATAAATCGAATTCATGCATAGAAAAATGTAAACTCTTATTTCCATTACTTCAACCAACTGAGCTAACTCGCATTGATATTAATTTGTTTGGAAAGTCAAATGGGATTCCATTTAGAATAGATTAGTTGGTAAATACAAATTCATATGAGACATATTTTTTAAATTGTATAAAATTTAAAATGTTGCCTTTAAAAATATGCATCGAAAAAAATATTAATTTGTTAGAATGAGTTCATTTTGGTTATTGTTAAGTGACATCATTGCAGGTCCAAAATGACTAAATTATGAAATAATATAATTAGCAAAGAAAGAAAATAAATACTTTCACAAATAAAATTATTTTTTTATGCCTTGAATATATTTTAAAAGTTACACCAAAAAGAAGTCTTATGTTCAAAATGAATATATTCACTCCAAATTTAGGTAAAAAATATAATAATAGAATGAAACAACACACACAATCTTTGGCATCAGTCCAGCAGTTCCATCGCTGTCAATTATTAACCTTCGGCGAAACTTGGAGAACACATCATGGCCATACTTAAATAAGAAATAAATATACTCCGTGTTTGTCAAGTGTCATCCTCCAGCGAATGATTAGTTGTGGTTTCGTCAAGGCAACTAGTACTTGTTGAATTAGTCCCTGATGTTTGGTCAGAGTTGATTCCATCATCATGTCCAGATGATTCATGCGAATAGAAAGAAGGCTTTGGAGGCATTTCAAGGCTTCAATCTCTCCTTCCAGCATCTCTACTACCTTGTTCATTGAAGGACGATCACTCGGCTTTAACTATATACACCAAAGTGCAACTATGAACATCTTTTTTGCTAGACTCTTCTCCTCCTCTGAGGCATCTTCCATTCCAATATCTCTCTCTTCATGAATAAGTTGATCATGTATCCAAAATGGGAAGTAAAATTGGCTTGAATGCTCGGCATGAGGATTTGAGTTTCTCCTCCTACTGGCCATTTCCATCAAAAGCATTCCAAAGCTATAGACGTCAGCCTTATAAAACACTCCTCCAAGGTTTTTGTAGAACAACTCTGGAGCCATATAGCCCAGAGTTCCTCTTGCTGCAGTCAAAGTGACAATGCTATCATCTACAGGATATAACTTTGCAAGTCCAAAATCTGAAATCTTTGGGATGAAGTTGTCATCTAAAAGAATATTGTGAGACTTGATATCAAAATGCAGAATTTGCATCTCACAGCCTTGATTCCACGAGCCACCCCAAGAGATATTTCATATATTTTCTCATAACTCAAGGGGACACTTCCTTCCTTGGCGAAAATGTATTTATCCAATGACCCATTAGGCATGAATTCATACACTAGAGCATGCTTTCTCCCCTCAACACAATATCCGACAAGACGCACCACATTAACGTGATGTATTCTTCCAATGGTACCTACTTCACTAATGAAGTCTTGTCCATTACTATTGGATTGGCTCAACATCTTTATTGCTACATCAGGCCCACTACGAAGCTTTCCCTTGTATACAGAGCCGAAGCCTCCTTTACCCAATTTCACTTTGAAACCACCGGTCATCTTCTTGATTTCTTTGTATTTATACCTTATGGGATTTAGGTTGCTGCCTAGCAAAAAATGTTCAATGTTTTCATATATTGACCAATGTCTTCGTCGCCATATATAGATCAATAACACAAACAGAAGTGCGACTCCAAGCAGACATCTAACTGCCACGACTAATGGTATAATATTTCGCCCTATGTATACTCCTCCATCAAAAAATTGGAGCCCAATTGCGTTGTCCAATTGTTTTGTGTTAAATGTTACTCTACTGCCAATTCCTGCATGCATGTGTCAACAAAAGAGTCAGCAAAAGCAGCATGCTTAGTATTGATTAGCGGTGACAATGGATATGTCAAATTAGGCTTTACCTGAAATAAATCTGACACATCGTTTAAATATATTATTGGTATAAATATAAGTTTATTATGATTTGGCATAAACTAGAAACATATCTAAAGGTTTATTTAACAATAAAATATTCAATTGAGTTAATAAACATACTTTTAAATTGGCTAATGGGTCCATAGATAAACTAAAAAGCCTATATATTTCAAATAAACCCATCGGCCTTTAAATGTTAATCGGCATATAATTTTAAATAAGTAAATAATTCAAACTTTTCGTATTAAATAAATAATTTATCATATGTAAATTCATGAAGAATGATAATAATATATCATATATTATATATTATTTAATTAAATAGTTCGGCTACTCAAGCTTAAAAGGAGTTAGCCTTTTTAGTTAAATATAATTTTTAAAAATCCAGGTCTACGTTATTTTTTATATAGACTAGATTAATGCGGGTTAGACGAAAAGCCTTCAACATATCACCTACCTCATTTCCAGCCTTAAGTGTGATCTTCTATAACTTTATAATCTAATAATAATTATTATATGATGCAAGTAAACATTTTAAAATTTAGACAGACTTACCAATTATAATGCCTTTAAGATAAGCTGCAAAAAGTTAAAAAAAACAAAATAGTAAATATAAGAGATGATATGAGAGATAACTTCAAAGAGAAAGACATAAGAGAAGATGTCGAAATAACAAAGACAAATAAAAGAATAATGGACTTATTCTACGAAATGCAAGTTATAAAATACTTCACATTATATCTCCCATGGAAACATTAATTGCCGTAAATAAACATATGAAAATTTAAATTACAAATAGTTTTGTTGATAGTCTGTTAGTAGCGAAGACAAAGCCCATCAAATCAGACATGTGCCATAAAAAATGGTAAGTTAGGATATATTTTGCAACTCTTTTTCCCCTTTTGGAATTCATATCAGCGGGTATTGCAACTTGTTTTTTAAGGTGGATTATTGTATAAATGCGTCTTGCAACATGGCATAGCAAGTTGACCTATCAACTTGCTAAAGAAAAATCACAAGTTCGGTGGATCAACTCAACCTGATATTTATATCCATTTTAAAACCAATATGTTAACATAGTTTGACTAGCTAATTCTTTTTTTTCTTTCTTTTTTTTTTTAAATACTAGATAACTCATCTCTATGCTTCGTTTTTTTAATTATTATTTTTAGCAAGTTGATAAGTTCATTTACTAGCTAGCCATAGAACGGTACTAGCCGTCCCATACCATTTTTAGGCTCACATATGAGGGGTTGGGAAAATTGTCTCGTGTGCCATATTTAACTATTAGAATTCCCTCCGTAGATAAATGAAAAGCGAGGCATATTATTTATATTTATATACTATCCACTAAGGGTGGAAACATGTTAATGTAAGACTGGGCTTTGTGTTAAATAGTGTAGCGTGTTTTTTAGATACAAAGTTTGCATCTAATTTATTTATCAGTATTTTTTAAAAGTTTGGTCTAATATTTTTAAAAGTTTGATTTGACTTTTTTAAAAATTTAGCTTAATCTAAAAGTCTATTTAAGAGAGTGTTTGGTAGACAGATTGATTTTTTATTCTTAGAAATACTATTTTCAGGAATGTTATTCCCATGAATGACTTTCCCAAGCTTGTCATTTTGGAAGCATTTAGTAGATGGATTAAAATCTCAGGAATCCTACAAAATATGTCTGGGAATGAACATTCTTGTATTTGGTTGACAATGACATTCGTAGGAATATTATATATTTTTTCCAAAATACCCTTGACAAAATAGTGATGGCAGTGGAGGTTCGACGGTTGGCAAAGGTGGTTGGCGGCCGTCATCAAAGTTCAGGGCAATCATTGGTGGTCAAGTAGCTGGCAATGAAGGTCTGACGATCGACGGCAATGGTTCGATGATAGTCGACAAAGGTCTAGTGGCTGTTGTTTGAGGTCTAGTAGCCGTAAACAGTGGTTTGGTTGGGCATCGATGGTGGTTCGACTACCATTGTCGATGGTCCAACGGCTGTCATTGGAGATCTGAGGCCATCGACAATGGTCAAGTAGTCGTTAGCAAAGGTTCGGCAGCCGTCGGTAGAGGTCTAGCGGCTGTCTGCAGTAGTTTAGCGACTGTCATAGCAATGGTCCAACATCATCAATGGTAAGCTAGTGGTAGTGGTGGTTTATAACATGGGTAATTTTATCTTTTTACTTTTGTAGAAACATTTCCTTTCCGTGGGAGACATTTCGATGGATGAGATAAGAATGAAAATGGGTTAATTTTTATTCCCAAGAATGCAACTTACATAGGATAATTTTTTTAAACTGCCTACCAAACATAGGAATCTTGCATTTCCATGGTAATATTCTCGGGAATGTAAAAACATTTCGTCTAACAAACACCCATGCTTAAATAGGGCCTTAAATAGACTAACAACCTCATTCTTAAATAAGTAAATAATTCTGAGCATGCCTGCATTGTTCTTTCAAAAATATTGCCAAATTATAGAGGAAGAAGTGGTAGAGACAGCTTCTAACCTTTTAAATAAAGGAGAGAGTTGGATAACGATTCGAACAATTTTATTGTTCTAATTCTGAAAACCCAAAGCTTGGAATGCATAGCTCAATTTAAACCTATTTCTCTATGCAAAGCAATTTATAAGATTATCCGTAAGACTCTTGCCAATTAGCTAAAAGTTGTGTTACCACCTCTCATTTTAGATTCTCAAAGTGCTTTTGTGCAGAATATATAAATTACAAATAACATCCTAATAGCTTTCAAGCTTACTCATGCTCTAAGAAACAAGAGAATAGGAAAGCAAGGGACATAGCTATGAAGCTAGATATGAGCAAGACATATAGTAGAGTAGGATAAACTTTCTTTGAGAAAGTTATGAGGAGAAAGCGCTTCCCAAAATCTTGGTCTTTAGGAATTATGAATGTGTCATCATAGTTTCATACTCAATCTTGTTAAATGTTTGTCGACGGGCTTTTTCTCAACACATAGGGATTTTAAGACAAGGTGACTTTTTATCTTCCTACCTTTCATCATCTTTGATTTATTGGGCTAAAATAAAGGGAGAATTCATGCAACTTCGAATTTTTTTAATTAAGCCCTATGATTTCATACCTTTTTTCTCGTAGACGATAGTCTATTTGTTTTTTTAATGTACTGAGTAAGATGTGAGGAGAATACTAGAAATATTAGAGAGTTATGGGGAAGCAAATAGGTAAAGAATCAACTTTGATAAATTTACCATCACTTTTAGCCCAAATATTGCCAAAGAATGTATAAACACCCTCCTTAACTTCTATAATATCCAACAAATGGCTTTGAAGGAGAAGTGCTTGAGTCTGCCAACTATGATTGGGAGAGCAAAAAAATCAATCTTTTCAATCATTGAAGAACAAGATATGGAAGAGAATTCAATAATGGAAGGATAAGTTAGTTTCTAGTGGAGGGACAAAAATTCTAATTAAAGCAGTGGCTCAAGTAATTCATACTGATGCCATGATAGAATCCCAATAATTCTATACATGAGGAACTTGGACAAATGATAGTTAGGTTTTGGTGGGGAGAAAATATTGGTGATAAGAAAATTCATTGGGTAGTTTGGAATAAGTTATGTTGCTCTTAAAATAGTTGTGGTTTAGGATTTTGAGATTTGCATAGGTTCAACTTAGCCATGCTAATGAAGCGAGGATGGAGAATCCTATCACACCCCAATTCCTTAGTCTCCCAGATTCTCAGAGCCAAATATTTCTTAGATTGAAATTTCTTGTAGGCCTACTTAAAATCCAACCTATCATTCACGTGGAGAAGCATTGTGGAGGAAAGGTTGGTGTTGGAATAAGGGTTATGTGAAGGATAAGGGATGGCAAAAATGTTAGAATCTGGCACGACCATGGATACCAATCTAAGGCAAATTATGGATAAACAACAATAAAAATATGGGCTCCAATGAAAAATAGTGGACCAAATTTCACACGAGGAGCCATGGGGATGGAATGAAAGCTTGGCTAACGATTTGTTCTCTCTAGAGCAAGCTCAAGCCATCCTTAATACCCCACTCAATAGCATTCCTAGAGAAGATTCATTGTGTTGGTTCCCTGACATTGAGGGTTGTTTTTCGGTAGAGTCAACCTACAAAGTGGCTTAGGATCAGAATATTGAAGGAAAATTTACCATGGAAGCTTATGGGTATGATAAGCTCAATGAATTTAGGAGACATGAGAGATATGGAAAATGATTTGGTAGCTAAATGTATAGCCAAAATCCCATATCTTCTTGTGCATAACCTATAGGAATATACTTCTCACAATTTTGATATTGCGATAGAATGGAGTGGTCATCACATGATCATGTTACTTGTGTTGAAATGACAAGGAAACTTGCAATCATTTCCTCTTTCACTATCGCTTTACACTGAGTACCTTGGACTCAGTCTTATCTTAGTTGAACTACAACTTGAAGAATCTAGTGGCACAAAGGTCACTTTGGCTGTAGAGACATCTCTATATAAAAACCAAAGAGAGGTAATGGCTTGTGCATGTGTGGCAATTTTCTTGGAACTAGAAGGGTTCAATATGGACAGAGAAGAGGCCTCAACCACCAGCTAAAATAGCTCAGTCAATCTGTCATGACCAATCTTGGTGCTTTCCATAGCATGAGAAGATTGAAAGTGCTATAGGGAAGAGATAAGGCGAAAGGTGATAGGTTATGAAGCACAGACACTAACACTGACACAGATACAAGACACGACACAACATGAACATAAGAACACATAAAAAAATATTATATAACATTATTTATATAAACTTCACTTTTGTCTAATTCTCTATATTTAATATTAGAAATTATTTAAAAATTCAAAATAAACTAAAAAACTATGTATTATTTCCTTTTTCAAATTGTAAATGACCTGATCTATATTGTGTCTTTTTAATAAATGCGTCATGCAAAATTTGACACAAACATGTGTTTGACATGTAGACATGGCACCCAAATGATGTTTCCATACTTCATAAGCAATAGGTAGAGGACCCAAACACATGAGTCATATAAGGTAAAATGTGGATTTTGCATGCGATAGCATTGGTGGTTCATATGGATGAGATATTTTTATCAGAGATGGAAGAGGGAATTTTTTAGGACGGAAGGCAACTCATGGATTTGGAGTTATAACCCCTGAAAAAGGGGATCTTATGACTACTTGAGAAAGAACTCTTTTTATGAGGGTGAAGGCTATAATGCACTTCACTTTACAAGGTGCACCACACACCTTGTAATCTAAAGAGAAAGATGTGCTGGTGCATCCATGCTTTGCATATTTGTTATACACTCTAAAACTTATGTTGAACTCGGAACTCAGAAAATTTGAGTCGAAACTCAGAAACCTTAACACAGAACTCAGAAACTTTAACTCAGAACTCGAAAAATAGTGTATCCCATCTATAGTATACTATAAATTCTCTTTGTTCTAAGTTCCGATTCATAAGATAAGTCCGAGTTCCGAGTTAAAGTTTATGAGTTTCGGGGTTAAAGGTTACAAGTTCTGAGTTTAGAGATAATTTTATGACATACCATAGATGGGATATACTATCATATCCTAGCCATGGGTTAACAAGGTGTGTTATGCACTTTGTGAAATACAGTGTATTGGAGCCATTTCCTTTTGCGAGATGGGTTTGTATGAAGGTCTACTTGGAAGGTGACTCACTAAGGGTAATTAATGGAATCAATGATGGAAATCCATATCTCTAACATAATGTATCTATTTTATAGGACATCTACAACTATGCTTCTTTGTCAAACAAATTAGATTGTGGACACACTCCTTGCATTTGCAATAAAGTTGTAAATGCATTAGCTGAACATGCTTTGCCACTTGACCTTTTAGTCCCTCTTTTAGTTTTCATTTGATTTCTTAATAAATTTGAATTTTCATTTAAAAAATAAATTATTGTATACACTTAAAAGAGTAAATTGTATAATTACAATCAGCAATGAGAAAAGTAATAAGTAAATTATTGCACATATGCTCTTGCCTTGTACTCTGAGATAGAGTAAGCTAGTGTTTAGATTAGGAATGTCTTACCTCCCTCATATGGAGGGAGGGCATATATATGGCTTAGTATCGTTATGATTAGTTAAGGGTGACCCAGTGAAGGAATCTCTAGCGGATTGGGGTAGAGGAAAGGATTCAGCTAGCGACATAGATGCTATAGTTAATGAGGTAACGTACGTTCTTGAACCGGGCACCTTAGGGTTGGTAGATTGTCTCCCAAGAAGATCGGCTTGGAGAACAATCCTGGATAGGTTGCTGGACAATGAAGTTTGGGTTATACGGACCGAGCCATAAGCCCCCCCAGCATCGAACTTAGTAAAGCAATAAGGCTTGGAGAATGAACCTGAGTAGGTTGGTTGGACAACTAAGGTTGGGTTATTTTGACCAGGCCACAAGCCCCCAAACTCGAGCTCAGTAGAATGATGAGGCTTGGAGAACGAGCCTGGATTGGGGCCACAAGCTCCCCAGCCTCAAGCTCAATAGAACGATGAGGCTTAGAGAACGAGCCTGGATTGGCTGAGTTATGCCGATCAGGCCAACATATATCATCTATCATGTAACTACTTGTATCTTATAACATGTTAAACACTTAATTTCTTGGTTAATAACGATAATTATACGCTTATTTTTTCTAGCATACCTTGTGCTTTAAATATATCTACTTTTTATTAAATACTAGAGTAAAAAGGAAAAAATAATGACAGGAAGTATAAAGACGCAAAGGAATATCCTTACCTCGAATATAACCAATAGTTTGCTGCGAAATTCCTAAAACACCCAAAACAAGAAGATTAGTTTATATCAGGAAATGAAAGAAATGATTATATGTAACAATAATAAAACATTGACTAGCGTAAGTAAATAAACATGTTCGCTTCTGGGAAGGTGGATAATCTTGATTGATGAAGAACCGAAATTATTTTGCAGGAAAATTGACTTTTCTTTTTGGTGTGAGTTTTCATTTCGTTGTCATGTTTATTTGTTTGTTTCTTCCTGTTAGTGAACCCTTGTGCTCTCCTTGGTTTGGGGATCGAGTCTTTTGCCATTAATCGAAAAAAAAAAGGTTACAGAAGGAAAAGGGGGTGGTCCCTAATCAATTATAATATCACGTTTCTTGCATAATCAAATTTTGCACATCAAATTCGCCATTTTCTGTAACAACAACTATTGCCTACTATACTTAATCCTTATTTAATAAAGAGCAAACTACGAATAACCAATTTAGTTTTATTATAGTCAGGCCGTTAAACCCTTTTTCATCAAGTCTCAGATTTCAACTGAATTCTTTCCACTGCAAAAATAATAGATCGGAATAGAAATATCATATTCTTATTTATGCTTTCTTACCGCATACAAATGAACATGAAATGAATTAAATCTAAATTATATGTCGTACAAAATCAAAAAATATTTAATTTATTCTTAACTCTCGTTGTACCCAAAATAAAAATTAGATCACTAATCTGTACGTCCTTTCAATAAAACAGTAATATATGTTCCGTGAAATTAAGAATAAAAAAAATATTGTTTTACTCACTTTTTCTACTAATTAAACAGGGAATTTTTCATTCCTATAAAATAAACATTAGAATACGGTTATTATCTGCATGCCAAAGTTTAATACTAGTGAATGAAATTATTTAAATGATTTAATCATTGTCATTCTTTGACCAGATGATTTAATCATTGTCAAAATTCGAAAACCCGTTTCCTATATACTTTCGGTGTAAACTTGATAGGGAAAGGTCAGCAGCCGAATCTGACCAGCATCTGAGGCTCATAAAGGAAGACATTTAAATAATGACTACACAAATAGAGAAACCAAAATGGAAAAGAGAAAATGAAAATTGCTAGATCCACATTTATTTTAGAGCTACATTTTGTATATTAAAATGAGATAGCCATATTAAAATTAATGGTAAAACAGTGAATATATGCAAAGTTGAATTATAAAAAATGGTTATGGCTGTCATTCGTACCACACTTGTTGGTTGTGTGGTAGGCGTAGTGGCAATACCGCTTGTCGCATTGGACTTTTCCGGTGGATTTATCGATAACCTTGCAATTGGTCCTCTTTCCACATCGATCCTCACAAACACGGTGAATCCCTCAACCATCACCCTATGGATTTCATCGTAAGAAACGTTCCCATTTCCAATCCCCGGTGGCCTCCTACTTGCCAATGTAGCCACCATCAGAGTGCACCCAACCTTGATGTTGCTCACTTTATACCCATACAATGATGGCTCTATGACCGCATAAACATGCCCTACGGTGCCACAATGACTGGTATCTACCTTAACATATGCAGGACCATTAGTCACTGGATTGGTACAGTTGAAGTATGCTACTCTTATTGGATCGAAGGGAGCCAAAGTGAATGGCTCCGATCCAAAATCGTCAGGGCCAACTATGACCTTGAAGCTGCCGTGGTATAAGAAATAGCGAGGGATGAAGGAGCAATTAGCGTCCTCCACAACACCCTCGTCGCTCAACGTGATGCGGTACCTCTTGTAATCGATATGTTGTACATGGTATTTCCCGGAGAACAGAGTTAACACCATCGCGTTGTTCTCGCAATCGAGTTCGTACCTCCTGTCCCCGCAGTGGCTTGGGTCGCCTTTGAGTCGAAATGGGTAAGTTATGTTGGTAACTTTGCCGCAGGAAGAAGGAGGGTATGGTGGATGGTACTTAGCGGTGCATGTTTTTTGGAATAGGAGAAGGATGGTGGCAAAGATTGACACAAGTGTGCGTGCAGAGGAGGAGCAGGGGGATGAGGCTTCGCTTTCCATTCTCATTCGCTGTTGTTGATTCGCATTTTGAGAGTTTGTAAATATTCGGATCGTGGTCAAGTTGCGCCCCCACTTGCTTTACTTTGGCATTGTTGTGGTCTTATTTTTCCTTCCTTCTTATTATATTAAAATTATTGTGTCTCGTGTTATCTGTTATGATACAAGACCAAGAGAAATTTCTTCCACCACATATCATCTGCACCATTCATCTTTGAGTATCTCATCACTTTTTACATCTCTTACAATCATTTCATTGGTACAAGATCGACCTCCTCCACAACGATATAAGAATTTTTCCAATACCAATTAGTAGTTACAGAATGCTATTATTTGTAATGCCATAGTGAAGTAGAAAAAGTGGAATCTTTTACCCTTACTTGAAGAGGGGTTCTATCTATCAATTAGTGCTTTCGTCCATAGTGCCACAACATTGGCCAAAGGAACTCAATTTGCACCGAGTTCTTGGTTTGCAAAAATGAGAGAACAATTAACTGCCGAAGGGGAAATTTATAGGACAATTGAGAAAACACTTTAGAAATGGCTAAAGAAGCTAGAATGCGGCGAAAGACGATTGAGAGAAAGAATAAAAAATTGGGATTGTAACCCGTGAGTAGAGAAGGATAAAGTGAAGCAACCTTTTCCTGCGTATACTCCATTTTAACTAGTGAGAAGAACTCCCGTCATGTCTGAAGAACCACATTTGTATATGACAAGCTGAAGTCGATTTTCATGTCATACAAGAGGACATCAATTCCCATTGTGCCTAATGCAAAAAATTGGTACCATCTTCAGATGCCTGCTTGCCAAGTCCCTCTAAAGATCTCTCGAAAGAAAAGAAAAGTGCTAAATCACATCTTATAGTTTTACTTTCTTGCTGAAATAGAGTGATCTAAGCCTTGTACTCCAACTTGACCAGTACCCTCACCATCGATTGGCAATGACCATGAAAACCCCTTCACCAAACATAGCCAGCTCGACATCTACTGCCATTTGCTTCAACAGTCTCAAATCAAATAACGTAACCCCAACAGAAAAAACAAATTACAACTTTAAACACCCCATCAACTAATTCCAGTGAGTTCAACACAAGACCACAAGCTTTTAGGGAGATGATCCACAGCACTGGGCTAGGGTCGGTGGCGGGCAGTAGTCATGGGCTGGCATCGGCGAGGGGCAGTTAGTACAGAGACAGTGCAGAGTTCAAGGAAGAGGAGAACAAGGATGGGTTGAAGTGAGCAGCAACGAGTTGCAGATGCGGCTCGTTTTTGGGATCATAGCATGAGGGATTACAATTACACCCTTAAATCTGTGTCATTAAATGGCGTGATGCATGGTGTATCATATAGTGCACCATAATTTCTTTCCCACATATTTTACAATAAACAAATCGATTAACTTCTCTACAGTGTAAAGAAAACCGGACAGAACTGGACTAACCGATTAAACCATGAACCGGACCTTCATCCGATCCGATTCATTCAAAAAAGTCAAAAATGTAAAAACCGGTAAACAACCGTAAAAGCCGGTCAAAACACCGCTAAACCCCCTGAACCGATGGCTGTTCAAAGAGCCAGCTGCTTTTCTACGAGGCCTCCTCCAGCCAGTTCCGTTGATGTTCGGACAGCTTCTCATATTTATAAACCTTGTTGGTGTCTTGGGAGGATTCTCCCATCGATGTGGGACAAGGCAATATGCAAGAAAACATGATTGGAACTGTACTCAGTTCACTTTTTGGTTAACGTTGAACTAAACGTCTGAACTACTTCATGTCTAATCCCAAGTCTACGATGAGTAACAAAGTTGAGAATCAACAAACTTGCAGAATGTTTACGAAATTGTAACATAAATTGAAAACCTCTAAAATATTCACAGGAAACAGAATCATGGAAAGATGCGACCTTCCATAAAATTTTTTTGGATGAGGATAACCACAAGGATAGGATAAACTTTTTTGGATGAGGAAGAGTAGTCTCGAAGGAGAGAAGAGCTTAATATGTGTCACATTATTTAAGATGTATGGTAGAATTTACTTAATTTTTTTTGTTTTTATTTGATTATTATTTATGATTTAATATAATTTTTATTTTCTAATAAATCATATATATATATATATATATATATATATATATATATATATTTATATATATAAATAATAAAATATATATTTTTTATTATATTCCGATCAAACCCCCAGTTAATCTAATTGGACCTTTGAACCATTAAACCAGTCCCTTAACCGGTTCATTGTCCAATCTGATTTTCTTAACCCTGCTTCTCTACCTTATTTACCTACGCAGTAGGTTGCTCAAGAAAGAAGCCAATCGTTGATGGAAAAACACCCTAAATTAATGGCTAAGATTGTAACTCTTAACAAGTTTGTACTATACAACTTATAAAGTAACATGTACCAAAGCCTTGTCCTGTGAACAAGTTTAAGGTGCATAAAAAAATTCATGAATCTCAAAGTCTAGAGGCAAAGAAAGACTATCGTGGTTTTATGTCTAGAAATCGTGGATGAAAAGAGTGTTGCAATATGAGTTGTGCAACTAATGAATAGCTTGAGCCAGTAGGAAAGGATGCTAAAAAAGAGGGGAAAGATGCAACAATGTTCACATGTGAAGCGGAAGCCTCAAGAATCGGGGTTGCGGAGGCAAGAATCATGATTGAGGAGGAGGGCCTCGAATCAAAAAATGGTGAATTGGAGGTAGTGAATCTTGTGAGGACGAACACACTATACGGAAGACTCCATATAGGGCTAGAAAACCTGCCCATGGTCTACCATGAACATAACTAGATCGATGGGATAAATGAGATAGAGATACAAAGACAATTGCCCATGCCCTATCTGGCATACCACAAAATCAAAATTCGACCTAGAGAGTTTCCTTTTTTATGGCAAAAATGAAGTAGAAGAAGCAAAATGTAAATGGGAATAAGAAAACATGGATAGTAATAGGCTCTTTGTCACAATCATAATCTCATGGCCTTCGAACCTTTATCGATAAATGTCAAATTCTAATGCTAAAGAAGTCAGTTAGTAACTTCAACCACATTAATGCACGTGCATAGTGGATGCAACAAGAATCACCCAAGAAACTTGGTGAGAATAGATTCACGTCTTTGGCCTTGAGGATTTGAGGTTCAACAATGGATGCTTGACACAGTGCAATAATTTAGGCAATTGCTAAACATTCCTCTGCCTCACAGTGCATCAACCCAAAAAAGGAAGCTTTGTTTCTTGGTCAAGAACCACATGATTCATTCCTTTGGCAAGGTATCTACTATTTCTAATATTATCTCAGGAAATGGTTGACATGGAACTGTGAAGTGATTTAGGAACTATTGCTGCTTACTTTCGTATGGGAAGTGCACATATGGGTTTGGTAAAAGGAAGGAACAAGATACCGTATCACTAAGGTTTCTTTTGGCTTTTTCATTATTTCCATTTCATCCCATGACTTGTCACTTCTAGGAATGAAATCACATGGCAAGCATCTGAATTTATGTGAATTGTCAGAGTCTGTGCATTTGACAATATTATTATCATTTAGACAAACATTTTGGGGTTGAGTTCATATACTGGCATTAAAGAGAATAGACTAGGGAGAAGCTATCATAGTGTTGTTGTGAAAATGTTAGTAGCCTTGCTCTATAGGATCTAAAATGAGAGTCAGTCTAGCTTAAATGAATGAGACAATGCTAGTCAAAGATTCACTAGCCTAAGTATATGCGGCAGATTGCTTGCTCCACTTGTGAGACTAAGGAAGCCTTCATGTAGAGAGACCACAAAGAACATAATAGTTTTTATTGCTATGGCAGTTTATGTTTCTAATTGTAATTGCTTTTTAGTTGGTGTGCTTATGTTTTTAACAATCTTGAGGAGAAGTTTGGTTTGATTGGATGGATATTGATACAATCACAATTAGTAATTAGAGAATGATATCATATTAATTATGCATAAATAAGAGAATATTATAATTTGCAATGTCATGGCTGAAAGTGAATAGAAAAGTTAGAGTCTTTTTCCTTGATTTGAAGAGGGGTTCTATCATGTTAATATAAAAAATAAAATTATAATTCAAATAATAATTCGGATAGTTTTATATTTAAAAGGGTAATTAGCAATAATATCCCTTGAGGCTTCAAGATATAGCACTAAATGTCAAATTTGTGTAAATATTATACTCCACTCAAACTTGAGTGAAAATTGCACTTCACCTTAAACAAGTGACTTTTAACACAATGTTTGGGCACATGATGAACCTATTTAATATTAAATCTTAGATTTTATTAAAAACATCAACAGTTGTGATAGCATTTCAAGTTTTTGCATCTTAATCATTCTCATTCCATAATTTCATTCTCCCTATTTCTACACCGAAACACACACCACTAATCTACCACTAGCCTTGTTCGTGGCAACATAACCTTACTTCCTTACAACTCAGCTACCGTGATGATGTTACTTCCTCACCCTCTTACGCCAATTCCTTCTCTGTGTCACCCTCGCAACAACCATTGCCAAATATTCCTCCTTCCACCGCGACCCCACCTTCTCTGCCACTTTTCACTAAGAGCTAAGATTGTATTCCAAGTTTTTGCAGCTTAATTTTTCTCATTTTCCAATTTCATTCTCCCTCTTTTTGCATTGTCACCAACTTCTTCTGCACCTTCTCAGCCACCTTTAGTCTAATTTTTTTTTTTAATTACCAAATTTCATCCTTGATAGAGGGCTGGGTGGCTTATCATGGGGTTGTCAAGTGGGTTTTACATGGAATGGCAGTGCCACAACACTAAGCATTAAGCAACTTTTAGCTGATTATTGTTTCACACAAAACTTCCATAGGAATGATACCCTTGACAATGGCTATATAAAGGGGTGGGAATTAGTATTTTGAGCAAAGGAATTTTGGAGAGCTACATCACAGTACTGGAAGAAATAAGAGAGAGTGGGGAAAAAAAAGGAAAGAGAAAAGAGAAAAGGGAAATAAAGAGAAAAAGGAAGGAAAAGAATGGAAGGTTTTGACACATAGATATAATTTTAAGGTAGGAAGTGAATTTATTTTTGAAATAAAACCATGACTACAATTTTATAAAGTTACTCTTTCTGTTACAATGATTATTTTTAGGCTGAAATATGTTTTGAGTCCCTATAAAATTAGCAAGTTTTGATTTTAGTCCCTGTAATATTTTTTTTATCCAAAATTTTTAAAATATTTTGGGTTTAGTCTTGCCATCAGTAGGGCTTCATTAATTGTTGACATAACTTATGTAACTCCATGTCATAATTGCCACATCACTCTTTTTTACCATATCACCTATTCCTTTAGCCACATCACTCATCCCTATCCTTCTCCTTCATCCCCCCTCTCTCTCACTATCATCATCATCACCACCCATTCTTTCACTAACCCTCCCTCCATTGCCTCACCACTACACAGCCACCACTTGCTGCCTCCTTCTTCAGGGGAGTAAAATGCAATTTTCCCAAAATTTTATAAGTTGGTAAGCGAAGATGTCAACTATAGCTAAGCCAAAAATTAGCTCAAAATAAATAGGTTTGATTGAGTAATTAATTGCAAACATATTCAAGCTACTAGCAAGGACTGATTAGATTTTTGGCTAGTTAGTATATATTTTGAACTTTTTGAAAAAAAAAATAACCTAGAAAATTATGAAATATTACAGGTAAGTGCACGAAGATGTCAACTACGGCATAGTGAAAATCAACTCAAAATAAGAAGGTATGCTAGTAAAATAAATTAGAAAACCGAGATGACTTTTTATAGAGACTACCAAATTTTTTCAACAAGTTGTTGCAAATTTTTGACATAGTTACATATATTGGAAAATTACAACATTTTACAAGTAATTATATAAAGATATTATCTACATCACTCCAAAAATCAACCCAAATATGAAGGTTTGTTTGCCTGAAAAAATCAAAATTGAAAATCACTTGGTCAAGCATAATCAAGAGTTTTTCTAGCTCATCATACTCTAGGCTTCAAGGATCAAGCTATATGACTTATGAACACAGGGAAATCAAGTATTCCATAGACTAAATCATAACAAAACAACCATAACCATCATATAACCAAAATCGACAAAGCAAATAAGGAGGAAAATAGTTAGAGCAGGCTATAAAGTCATAGATTCAAAGAAGAAAAACCATGGGAGGTTTCAGCATAGAGGTGGGAAGTAAAAGCCCTTACTTGGAGTGATGAAGAAGATGGTGGAATTAGTGGTGGTGATGATGTTGGCGATGATGACCATGATGATGGTGGTAGTGATGAACATCCTTCCTTGAAAGAACTTGAAGAACAAAGAACACACGCAAGAGCTAACAAGTGTATCACTCACTAAATCTCCTTCTTGATTTTGAAGAAGATTGAAGGAAAAATCTCTCAAGCTCACTCTCTTTACTCTTCCTACAGTGGTGTATACCTAAGAGAGAAGGAGTTTATGCCTTTTTATTTTTTAGGAGTTACTTGGACAGGTGGACAAGCTACATGACTCTCATTAATTGCTAAAACTTGGTAATTAAATTGCCTTCCTTCAATCATGACCTCTTAGCCACAACATGTAGGGGTAGGAAGAGTGGTTTGGTGTGTTTATTATATTGGGGAGTTACTTGGAGTAGGAGTGTTGTTTATATATATATAGAGTGTAGATATAAGAGTGTTCCAGTTTCTAATGGAAAAGATATAAGATTTTTAGAGCATTTAAGCTAAATATATGATTGCAACCAATTATCATAGTGTAGATGATTTGCTTCACATAACAAATGAACAATTAAACGATAGGTGAGCTCGTTAAAGATCTCTGATCTTGATACTGATAAATCTTGATAGAACTTTTATACTAAGTTGTCTAATAAGGGAAGAAAGTGCTTGACTCTAAGCTTGATCTTATGAGTAAACATCTCATTTGAGCATTCTGTAGAACATAAACCTCAACACACAAGCACAACTAGAATTCTGTAGAACCTTTTTGTTTTTTATAATATCAATGAGAGGAGCAGAATTTGAAAGGCTTATTTATAAAGAGGCCTGTAAGCATGTTGGATCGAGCCCTATATTCACTTGTTATTACTGTCAAATGCAATGCTTGAATCGGCTTATACTTTGGTGATTCAATGGACCCCAAAATGTTCTATTCATTATTCTTTCCACCAAAAAACAAAATCATTTTAAAATGTGCTTTAGCTGAGGAATTTGCCTCCCCCTTCCCCGTGACAAAAAAAACACTGAGGAATTTGTCAAGTTGGTAGTCTTATTAGATTGAAGTCCTTTCTAATAAAAGAAATTAGTATTGAATGTAAATACATCAGCAAAATCCATGGCAAATTAAAGAGCTTTTATTCATTAACATTTTGTCGAACTATTATATGGTAGTAAATAGTGAAACCAGGAACTTCATCAATTCATCATATTCAAGCTAGCTGAAAAATTGTTGGATTGTTTTAACAATTTGAATGATTTATCAGGGTCATATTCGGATCAAGTAAATAGCATGTATATCGATCTTCTTACTAAAAGAAAAAAAGAATGCTTATATATCTCGTAGAGACATTGATCGATGCATAATTGCATGGAAGGCACACATAGGTATCAACCTAACATATCGCGAGGTATTCTTATCCCACGCACTTTCTAGTGATGATTTTTTTACTATGCACTTTTTTTTTTGGTCGAAACCATAGGTATCCTCCTAATGGAGGCAGTTCTGTTCGAGCCAAATAGGACCATTTGAGCAGTGTTGATAACCTAAACCTAAAATTAGTAACCTAAACCTAAAATTAGTATTAAGTTAGAGAATAATTGATCATGTAATTAAAGGATTAATTAAAATATAAAAAGAGGCTAAAAGGAAGAACATGGTCATTCATGGAATATGGGGTGCTTAGGATGACGCCCTGACTGGTAAATTCCTAGAAAATGACTATGTTTCCCCTTGGAAACTATTTGTGTTGTGGATTGGAAGGATTTTGGGATGTTGCTTTACCTTAGAGGGTAAAATCTCTAAAAAGGACATTGCCCTAAGCCCAATAGTAAGGTTAGTTGAAGCCTTGTAAGAAAACCCCCGAGGACCTGTCCCTTTCAAGAACCACAAACTAAGATGCAGTACGAGTTTTGCATCCAAAAGGCAAAACCTCTAATAGTCTACCCTTCCTATACACCCTTTGCCATAACTAAACTGGGTTATCTGATAATCAACCACCCCAAAAAGTGATGCAAAAGTTCCTAGGACAGAGACATGTCTCTTTCATGTTAGTTAAAGGAACTCTGTCTGCAGTTACTGCCTAGGTTCACATTAACTTCTTGGAGGCCATGGACCCAAGAGGACCAATGCTAACAAGGGAGCTTGAAGGAGATATTTTTACAATGTACATAAGAAAACACAAGCTATTCAGTCCCACTAACAACTCTCCAACACATACAAAGACCCAATAGCAACAAAGCCCATCAACCCACACCAAAATACCACTTTTCTTTCCAGACCTACAAACACTCACCCATAACCAGAAAACATAGAACCCAGTATCCTAAAGTGAATCCTGCTACTGAGGGGCATTTCATCGTCCAGCGATAGCACCTTATCATCCCTCAAAGAGCTGGTGTAGTAGCAGCATATGTTTTCCTCCGAGGCTATAAGATGGGTGTTTCCTCTTAACCTCATATTGCTCACTTTGTCCTCCAAAGTTTACAAATCTAGATCTCTAAATCTTGGTTTAGAGTATAAACTCTTGCTAAGAGAAAAACTGGTTCGGAATATTTGGCAACTCCATTTGGGAGGATCTGTGAGCAACAACACTCTGTGATGATCAGCATCGCCAACTGAGTAAAAAAGATTCGAAGATGTCGTGTGAGGAGTCATAGAAAGCAGTGTTTGACACAGAAGCAACGTCATTAAGGATGAAGGAGCTGCCCATTAGTGAAGAGCCACATTAGGCAGTGTTATACAGAAGTGGCGTTGTCGAGGGTGAAGGAGCTTAGGGGAAGTGTCGCTCTTGAGAAAATGCAGAGTTACGAGCGGAGGGCATCACAAGTGAAGGCGTTGCTGATGTTGGTGGTTCATCATGAGCTCTCCAACCTCACGAAGCCCCTCACTCGAAACTGTTGTATACGAGCTTAAGCAATTGTAGGACCAAGACAAACAACAAAGTCATTGCCAACCACCTATTGTACGTCATCATTCAACTTAGAGGAACTTACAGGATGAAGAAATGTAGATGCCAGTGGTATAGCACGAGGAAGAACGTGCTAGCGGAAGAAAACCAAGGGACTGGGAAAGTACTGCTCATCTTCTTAAGCAACTTGGAAGCCCATTTACAAAGGAAACTCACGAGTAAAGATTAATGTGAAAAAGAGAAAGATGAAGTAAGAAGAAAATGGAAGAAGTAAAAAAAAAGGCGGGAATCTCGAAAGTGAGTGCATAAGAGAATTTAGTCCTTCCAAGAAGTTTAATGGAAGCAGTTGATTCAGAGGAGAAGAGGAAACCAAATGTAGGGTGTCCATAGCAAGACGCTTAGCCTGCAATTTAGCAAATCAGTTGCCAACAAGGCTTAGGCATGATTGCTACCATCTTGGGTCTAACAAAAAACTAAGTATACAAAACTCTTGATTTTATTTTTGTTTTAAAGATGGAAAACATGATAGCCAAGACTTTTTGTCTTAGACATTATTCTCACTTGCTCAACAATCTTTGTATGGTTTCTTCCCCTTTTATGAATTTATATTCATTATTAGTAGACCATGTTCAAGACACCTGTTGCATATTTGATGCTTATATCTAGATCTGACATTATATTATCAATAGTATTGATAAGTAGGAAAGGAAAGTGAAAAAGAAAAAAGAAAAAAAAAAGGAGAAAAATGCTTGCATATTTATTATAGTTCTATACTTTGATTCTTATTGTTACTATTCTTGTTGGCCACAAAAAATTTGTATATAAATGCAGACAAGATAAAGAAGGGGGTAAAAAGTATAAAATAAGAAAATTATGTGAATGCTTGTATGCAAGTTGAAGTTTGAGGAATATTTAGAGGTTGTAACACATGAATCTTTCTTCTTTATATTGTGTGGACTGCATAGAAAAGGTATGAATACAATGAAAATTTGAGGTATTTAAGTGAAAGAATGGGGAACACATATGCTTGAGCATTTTCAATATAAAGGGAACTAACTTATGATGCTAAAGGAATGGAAAACAGATTTGCAAAAAGTAATAGAATTTCAAAAGTAAAGCATTATACATAAGGACATATAAATTTTAGGAACTTCTTTTAAGCAAATATCATTTCAAAGAAGTTTGTCAAGTCCAATGTTTAATCTGTCATGAGCAATTAGAGCGTCATCTATAATGCCAAAATTCTAATATGTTAGTTTATTGTCTTTCTGCCCTATTATTGTTTTGTGATGAGCTAGTTATGATGCTTTATCTTTCTTGGTCTCTAACAATAAGTGGTCAATTGCTTCTATCATAGCTCTCTTTGCAAATATGAATGTTTTGTATATGTAGCATAACTAATTCTCTATGGACCAAGATGAAACATTGCTGTCAAGGCTTTGACACTAATGTGTGAACCAAAAATGGTTAGGTCGACATCCTTCATTGGGCGAATTAGTGACAAACTAATCAAAGAGATGAAGTAGTAGAAAAGGCAATAAATATCATGAGCAAAAGTAAAACAAGTGCTAGAAATTGCAATGTAGTTCTAGACACTCATGTGTTTACTAAGAGGAACGAGACTCCAGGATAAAAGCAATGGATGATAGTAGTGGACACTATGACGATGTAATGAGAATAATGGACACCATGACACTGCGACAAGAATGACAGGTGCTACATGTTATGCTAAAAGTGATAGACGATGTATTAAACATATGCTAAAAGTGATGAATGTTGTACTAAAGATATGCTAAAAGCAATGGGTGATATGACAAGAGTGACAAAACGTTGTGCTAAAAAATGTGCCGGAAGTTATGGACATTGTATCAAAAGTGATAATGCTATACTGTGAACAAAAGCCATGATTGAGTGGACACCTAAGCGGAAAACCATTCATTGTGCTAGAAGCTTGCATTAATGGCCACTATATTTTTGCTGAATCTAGATGCAAAGAAGGTTGTGGTCCAAGTATGTTAAGGACACCTTGTTTAATGCTACACATGCATTCCATTCTTGACATGAACATGCATTCCTTTCCTCACACGAACATACTCTCTTCCTCATATGGAGATCAAGTATGTTAGAAATATCATGTTTAATATTGTAAATGTAGTTATGATATGCTTCTAATGAGACCATAGGGTAGGAGATTTCTTATGTTCATAGCAATATGATTAGCATGATACGATCAAGGGAGTTGCAATGTAATGAGACAAGTAAAGTTAATAGAGCATAGCCATGGTCTGAATAGGTAAAGTCATAAATGGATAGGTCAATGAAGATAGAGGAAAACAAGGACAATAAAGAAAAGGTTTAGGAATTATGGAAGTAAGCGCTTGCAAGGATGTGTTTCGGTATTTATGAAGTCCAGGGCCAAGGGACTCTTGAAGCACACTCACCCGCATGCCCAACATGATATGCATTTCGATATTTAGAGTCCCACGGACACGGACAAGGGGGCTCTAGGAGCACGCTATCATAGTTGCCTAACATGTAAACACCAAGGCATCTTGGCTTCAAGGATAAGGGAGTACCAAGAACACATGCTTACATGGAAAAGATTCCTTCCAAGGTGCAAAGGTAAAGTGCACGAAGGAACCTTTGATGCAAAATCCCTGAAGATGCAAGGTACAGTGCATGAGATAGGTCCTTAATAAATGCAATGTGCACAGAGGGTTGATAGAAAATACAAGAGGGGAGGAGTTGTGTGGAGCAATATCGCTCTCCCTCCTAAAAATACACAGCCCACCCAACCAGATTGTCATTGATATTGTGAATCTAGGGGCAAAAGGCTCATAAAAGCACCCTTGTGCTAACCCTAAACATAGGATGGTCTCAATATCATAGGATCCCAAGGCCAAAAGGTGGATTATGTAGTCACCTCCTAGGATTGCTTCTCTAAAAAAAAAAATACAGAGAGAGAGAGAGAGAGAGAGAACAACAGAACAAGGAAAGAAAAGGAAATAGAGTCAAAAAAAAAAAGAAGAGAAGAAAGACAATGAGAAAGAAAAGGAAAAGAAAAGAGTGGAAAATGGAAAAAAGGAAAAAGAAAATGAGAAAGAAATAGGAAAGGAGAAAAGAAAAGAAAAGGAAAAGAAAAGAGAGAAAAAGGAAAAGGAAGAAAGGAAGCAAGAAAGAAAAAGGAAAGGAAAAGAAAAAGAGAAGCAATAGCCATCATCCACCATGGTTGAGTGTTACACGAAGAGCGTCATATGGTATTTGTAAGCCTGGGGACAAGAGGCTTGCAAAACACGGTCACCCACCCAAAACGTAAGAAGCTTTAGATTTCAATATATAGAATTTCAGGGCCTAGGGAATTCTATAGTCACCTTCTTATGGGATCCCACCTATCTCACTTAAGCATCTTGGTATTTAGCGAGTCCAAGGCACAAGGAATATCCTTAGAACATGTTGAAGGTACTCTATCTGTAACAATCGGTAACCTCTAGTCTGGCAATTTGGGACCAAAAAATTAGCCAGAAAAGGCCTGGTTCATCATCCCAACATATGAACACAGTGGCATCTTAGATCTAGGGGCAAGGGAAACCAAAGGCGTGTTCATATGGTCCCCTTCCTTCCATGGTGTTAGGAAAAGAGCACAAAGGAAAAAATCACATGAATCTCTCAAGGTGCTAGGTAAGGAGCATAGGGATTAATGCTATAAATCCCTTAAGGTGCTAGGCTAGGAGCATAGAGACTCAAAGCATGAAAGTTCTCAAGATGCTAGGAATGGAGCATAAGGACACAATTCAAGAAAAGCCCCAAGGTGCAAGACACTCTTTGCACAGGGCAAAGCATGAGATCAATGTATACAAGATCACAAGAGCTTTAGGGTGTAAAACAATATAGGTAAAAGTAAGGACATATCTACATGCCCATAGGTTAATGAAAACCAGAAAAGCAGAATAAAAGGCTGAGCTTGTATGCAAAAGGAGTCATGCTATCAAAGATGCAAAAAGAGGAGGCAGTCCTAAAAGTGCAAAATACAAGAGGAAACACGAATTGGAACTGTTAATGAAGATGACAATACAAAAAGGGAACCTTGGTTGGTTTCAAAAGTGTAAAGGATGAACATGAAATGATGCAAAAAGGGAACCCTCAGTGGTTCCAAAAGTGCAAAAGATGAGCACGAAATGATGCAAATTCCTAGAAAATGACTATGTTCCCCCTTGGAAACTATTTATACTGTGGATTGGAAGGATTTTGGGATGTTGCTTTGCTCTAGAGGTTAAAATATCTAAAAGGGACATTTCCTCCAGCCCAATGGTAAGGTTAGTTGAAGCCTTGCAAGACGCTCCCTGAGGACCTGTCCCTTTCAAGAACGACAAACCAAGAAGATGCAGTAGGAGGTTTGCATTTGAAAAACAAAAGCTCTGACAGCGTACCCTTCCTATATGCCCTTTGCCATAACCAAATTGGGTTATCTGATAACCAGCCACCCCAAAAAAGTGATGCACAGGCTCCTAGGACAGAGACGTGTCTCTTTCATGTTAATCAAAGTAACTCTATCCCCTCTTACTACCTAGGTTCATGTTAACTTCTTGGAGCCCAAGGTCCCAAGAGGACCAGCAGTAACAAGGGAGCCTAAGGGAGATATTTTTACAGCACACACAAGAAAATCCAAGCTATTCACTTCCACCAAAAATTCTACAACACATACAAAGACCCAATAGTAACAAAGCACATTAGCTCACACCAAAATACCGCTTTTCTTTCTAGACCTGCAAACACTTACCCATAACTAGAAAACACAAAACCCAATATCTTAAAGTGAATCCTACTACCGAGGGCGTCTTGCGGTCTAGCAACAGCACCTTATCATCCCTCAAAGGGTAGGGGTAATGGCAGTATATGTTTTCCTCCAAGGCTACAGGATATGTGTTTCCTTTTAACCTCATATTACTCACTCTGTCCTCCAAAGTTTATGAATCTAGATCTATAAATCTTGGTTTAGAGTATAAACTCTTGCTAAGAGAAAAATTGGTTTGGAACAAGTGACAAAATTCTTCATTCAGAGGTTTAACGTAGTTGTGTGTCTGGAGCTCGAGCCCAAGATCTCTGGTTAATGTAGAATAACCCTCTCTTAATTGATCTACGCGCTCGTTAGTTTTGTCCTAGGCACTTGATAAGATGTGACACTAACACACACACACACACACGTTGAGTATGTTCTAAGTGGCACATGATGAATTAATAAATATATATGATATTAAAATAAGAAAAAAGTAATGTCAATTGACAAACCAATTTAAACAAAATCAACGTGGCTACTAACAAGTCCATGCTGGGACACCCAGTATCATCTTCCCATCATTTCATTCAGCACAAATTTTGAGATCTTCCAGTATCTTGATAATTTATTTTTTCAAATCCCAGTGTACTTAATTGACAATTATGTTCTAGAGCAAAAGATCAAATGGTAATTAGCACGGAGCAAGTACATGCATGCTGGATTTTGACGCTGCAAATCATGATTTCAGAACTTAAATAATTCTTATCTACCAAATTAAACTGTCGATTTGCACAAATATAAAGTGAATAATTTAATAATCACAATTCAATATCAAATACAGTACCTCACATAAACATATATATAATTTACATATGTATTTCAATTTTCATTCGTACTTAAATTAGTACATAATATCTATACTATATCTATATGATAATACGCATTAAAAAAATCATTTCCTAATATACACTGATTGGTTTAGGACTGAGTTGGCCCGTGGACTGACTAAAATTAAGTTCGCAATTCATATGCTACAGCTCATTCATAGTATATATACGTATTTATGTGATCTGATGCTATGCCAGCTCATTGTAGCAATTCACTCATGCACTTGATAAGCTGCACCTGCAGCATGCCTACTCTGACTCGGTAATTAGACTCGCCAAGACCCATGTCAAACCTACTATTTCTTTATTTTTTTAAATAAATATTAGTATTAATTAATTTAAGGTAAATCCGCTTATTATAAGATAAAACTTTTTTAAATAATTTTTTTATTTATAAGATTTAAATTCAAAAGCTAATTCATAAAAAAAAATTATCCAAATTCTCATAAAAATTATTTGGCCATAACCTTAAACAATTCGGACTTTAACTGTATCCACAGCCATTTCAGTGGTAAAAAGAAGGCATAGTATTTAATATATTTTAACAATTATTATATCATGTGGCTACGACAATTCTGTTCAGAACCTACGAGCCCCGGAGTTATTTATAGCAAAGCTAAAGGGCTGCACTTTGGTCATAGAAATTGTATCTTGCTTAATTGTATGGCTGGAACTCTAAAATTAAGACAAAGATAAACAATTAATGCTAGACATGCACTTGAACTATAATCAGATGACAGATGTATCAATAATCAATCATAATTTACAGGAACGAAAAATTAATACCCAGAGATAGAGATTTGTTGAACTCTCATTGTTAGCAACAAGGGAATCAAAATACTGTACTAATAGACATAAATAGAATTAATATTAGTGAACTGATATCATATTTCAACCCTAAATTTTAAAGTAGTAGTTAGCTTTATAGATCTAATTATTTATAAAGTCCTCATTTTATCTATTATTTTTTCAATCTGAGATTTCTTTTACTCATATATTTACTTATAACTCTTCTTGAATTCTCAACACTCATATATCATATAATTCTCTCTTTCCTTACCTTCAGTGTTAGGTTTGGGCTATTCGTATTTCTTTTTGTTTATTTACACTTCCTCTTAATTACATAAAATATTAATTTTCTAAAATGATCTTCATTAATTTATCTCTTTAATAATTTAAAATTTTATTATTTTTTCTTTAATATTATTTATCTATACATAAAACTTATTCGTTTTTAATTAATTTCTATTAATATAAAATCAAAATATTATTCATTTAATCATCATTTTTCTTTCTATCTTTGTTTTATTATTGACTACTTTTTACTTAATTTAACTAAGTAAAAAAAATATGTTTCATTTCCTTTTTAACGAATAATAGTAATATTAAATATTTATATGGCTATCACTTTCATAAAATTTTGTTTTGTATAAACAAAGTCTATGTTTATATTTTTATCTTCTGAATTTAATTTTTAAAATCACAATCAATAAGTTTATATATAAAAAAATTTTAAATTTTTTTAATATATGAATAAAATATAAAAAATACTATTCGATACTTTAAGTAATAATTATTATAATATTAATATAACTTACATTCTGAAATTAAATTTTTATTGCATTTAATATTTACTAATATTAAGTTTTTGTCAGGTAAGTATTCAATCAAAGGAAAGTGTTTCATATTGGTAAATATTTCAATAATTTTTATGTTCTAGATAGTTTATTGTTTCCTTAGTGTTTAACTTACTGATCAAAAGTTTTTATCAGCCTCTTTTTCTAGTAAAATTTTAAAACCCAAAAACTATTCTATAAAAATATTTCAATTAAAATATTCATTTTTTATATTTTTATTTTGGTATTACACTTTATAAATTTGATACTTATATTTTTATTTCTTGGCATTATTATTAATCAAAAATAAATAATTATTATATTCAATTGAAAAGTATTGAAGGACAAACAACAAAAAATTTAATTCATCAAAGTGGTAAATTAATGATATCACTTTAGGAAATTAAAATTTTGAGTTATTAAGAAAAAAGGTTAAGTAGATAAATGGGAGTGCCAATATTTTTTCATATATAAAATTATGCAATTTTGTGAGCAAAATTAAGAAGTTTAAAAATATAAACATATTCAAATGCTTTTTTAAATATAATTTTATGAAAGTGATTCATCATAAAAGTTTGATATGGCCATTATTCGTAAAAAAATAAATAAATAAATAAAGAATTTTTTTAGTTAAATAAATTTAAAATGAAAAGTAATTAAATATAAAATAAAAATAAAAGGACACATCAGAAAAATAGAAAGAGAAGGAAAAAATATGACTAAAATATTAATAATTAGATTTACATTAATAAAAATTAATTGATGTAAATACGTTTAATATTAAATAAATACTAAAAACATTTAATCTGTTGAAGAGATAAATTAATGAAAGTTATTTTAAAAAATTAAAATTTATATAATTAATAAAAAAATATAAACAGATAAAAAGGAGTGTGAATAGCCCTCTTAGTATTATCCTAAATATATAGGATAGTTATAGTTAGTTATCCTGAGAATTATTGGAGATTTGATCCTAGATAACGACGTCCAAACCTATGAAAGCAAAAATTAAAAAATGAGTTTCTTTATCATATCAGTTGATTATTGGATCGATTTCTACTTTTTGTTTAGTTTTACCGAAAAATTAACAAAATAAAAATATGTCGCAAAAGTTAATTTGGTTAGATGGACGTGGATGGAATAGTACTTCCATCTACATTGAATTTATCGTGAAATGGACTTCCGTCTTTATCTCCTCTTCTTCAAGAAATGTCCTTTTTCCTTATTGCGGCGAACACATGATGATGATATTTAGCTTGGCTTGGTAGTTGGAGATGTGTTAAGGGAGCAGATGAAAAATATCTTTTCTTTCAAGTTAGTTAATTAGATGAAATACGAGAAATTTAATGTAACATATATAGGAATTAAAAGCATGGAAGCTCGTAAATTCTTGAATGGCATTGACATAAAATAAAAAAATATGGTCTATATCACTCACTAGCACAAGATTTGCATGAATTTATCTTCTCCATATTGTCTTCGTAATCATAATTTCTTGAAAACGTTAAATTCCGCCAATAACTTCTATCTAAAATTTTAAATAAATTCATGATGGATTTGGTTACACTAAAATGATATCATGGTAGTTAAGAAGGCTAGCTAACTTTGAGCTATCTAATTAATTTTGTCACCTTGGTGTAAAATATGAATAGATGATGATTACGGTTACTAGAACTATTTTAATATTAGATCCTGGACGGAAATTGAAGCAAAATGTTTCGCCAAGTAACTAAATTCTAAGGAAAATGCCCCACACCATGTGATGACTGTAATGACTTTGTAATGACTTTATTATGTTACAGTTGTTGATTTGAATTTAACAACAACTAGCAAAAATCATCACACAAATATCTCTTATTTATATGATGAGTGCTGGAACTTGTCACTAAAAATTTTGTCTAGTGTCACGATTTTAAGAATTTGCCACAAATACCACGATCTATTGTAACGACTTTATTAGGTTGTCACAAAATATATATTTTATTCACAACTATCAAAAGCAGTCACAAAAATATGATTTTTAGTGATGACTTTTTAGTTGCCATAAAAAAAATTGTCGCAAAAAATCAAATTTCTTGAATTGCTGTCATAGTTACAAGGTTGGTTGGACCATCCTTATAGCTTCCACCACACCATAGAATCCATTCTTGAAGGCTTGTACCTCCGAGTGAGAGAAATTTGGATACAAAGTTATACATTGCCCTTCAATTTAGATAAATTTTATATAGTATTTATATTTCTATATGTATCAATGTTCTTATAGGTACACATTTATTAAAAAATCTTTGCTATCTTTATCTTTTGTACCAATGTTCGATTGGTTTAAATAGTTCAATATTTATTGTGCTTAAATAATATCTCGAATTTGAATCCTGTAAACAGGAAAAAAAATAGTTTTGGAAGAGATTTATTTCTATAATAGGCCGACTTCACTCAAGTCAAATTAGTTAGAGTCCAATAAACTCCGGCAACCAAGACCAAAAAAAAAAAAGTTACTATCTTTTGTAAGGTCCCAATATCCTTTTTCAATGAATGATTAATATTTAATCATTAATCTGTTAACTTAAAATATATAAATTTTTTATACATGTATTTTAAAAGATATGATTTAATGTCGATTCAATTATCTAAGAGTATCGACACCTTAAAAAAAAAAAAAAAAAACCCACCAATTTGATATAGGTTGAGAACCAGAACTAGGGCAACACTGTTTAACCTTTGGAAGCCATATTGCCAAACTGAGGAGCTTTGTAATTTGTTGGTCTCTGATACAGATATATCTTCCATTGAAGAGTAAACTTCTAATTGTTTACGTAAGCATATAACCATCCAAAGAGAATAAGACAATAGTGTTAAGAAGGTAGCACCTTGGTCTTTTCTTTTCCTTGTGATTAAGCAGGTTTTTCTTCAGTGCGGTTCTGCTTTCCAATCTAGTGAACACACACCCTGGGTACGTACATTAATAATGGAAAATCGAAGTAGAGGCCGGTTATCTGATATACGGAAATTGCAGGGGTAAATGCAGAGCTGGCTACTAAGCCAAAAAACTATAATGAATATCATAGGAACATGGACAAATTAAATAGTAACGGTTTGCATTGCAATCATGCAGAGTTTTCTGTGTAATAGTTTTTTATTATTATTTTAGAAAAATAAGATTACTAGATGTTGTGAAATAAGTTGCATGACTGTGTAGTTGCAGCCTTTTTATATAAGTTGGATTTACAAATGTGAATTGAATTTTATCCTTGTCAGTCACATGTGTTTTATAAATAAATAATTTAGTTAAATATTCTCTATTAAAATTTATGAGAAAAACTATCACTTACCTAAAACCTGGTTTTCTTTTCTTAAACCAAATTTAATTCCATTTAAATGATTATTTATAAAAAGAATAGCATAGTAGAACACCCCAAATAATAATTATTGAAAATAATAAAGACATGATAAATTATATTATGCGTGTGTGCTATGTTTCAGCTATTGTATTTTTTTACATTCTTTTTTTATATTCAACTAATATATTTGTAAACTAACCAACTCTTGGTTATATAGTTCAAGTAACTTGATACTTATAAATAAAATAATTAATATTAAGAGAATTTTCTTCTTATAGTAAATTGACTTAATTCAAATCAAATCATTTAATTATAATAGAGTCAAAATATTAATAATTTTAAAAAGATCTATTTATGAAACTAATAAAGTTGCCCCTTTCAAATATACATTCCTACAAGTTCAAGCTCTTTTTAACAGTGAAGGATTTGTCAGTCCACCCTATTCTCACCGTTGGATGAATTTCATTTAAAATTGAACGGCCCCATGTTATCCCTATGCCTTTTTAGAATGAATTTGTTAATGAGTATCTTAATTGTTTATTTTCATACATCAATCCCATGTGTTAATCGATCGAAAAACGGACAGTCATGCCTCCAACGATTTTCGCTTGTGTGGAGATTTAGCAAAGTAATGTTAACTGAGACAGTTACCAGAGGATGCGATTTGTATGACCACTAGAAGTGGTAGGGAACCATGATGTTGAGTAGTGATTTGATCGGAAATCCTAATCTCCAATAGAATTTAGTGTGGTGGAAAAGCGATGACAAGTGAACAGAAGAGCGAGATTCAATCTTGGAAGTGGCCTATGAAACCTGCGTTTGAGCTTCCTCATAAATGGTTAAATATTGCATAATTGTGTTGTGAAGAGAGGCTTTTGATCTGACTTTAGGGTTTGGAGGTTTGGCATGAGGCGTTGGATTCAGCAAAGACGGTGGTTGTAGGAGAGGTGGGCTGCTATGGAGGAGAACGGTGTGGCAGTGGCATTACGAATGGGGTAAGGCGTAATGGCAGTAGGACAAAGTGGCGACAAGGGCATGGGGCTTATTCCTTCTGGGAGGTCTCTTCGACGGACCAAAGTAGGAGTAGTAGTACCAACCTCTTGGTCTGCATTATTCTTCAGCAATTGGCAGTACCATTCATAAAAAATGGATCCTTTTTTTCTTTTGGTGAATGTAACTACTTGCTTTAATGGATTGTTGATATGTTAGCTAATTAGTCGATGATTTTTGGACATAATGCGTATTAGAAATTTACATGATGTTCTTTCCTATTGTTGCTGCTATTCATGTTTTGTAATTGGGGTTATTCTTTTACTATTTGGGGAGAATGGATATGCTTGCAATGATGCAAAATAGCAGATTAAATATGCCCACTGTATATGCCATTAGTCGTCAAGGTAGTATGGAATTGATGTTGATTGTAGGAGAGATTATCATAGATGAGATTTCTAGCATTTATTATGATTAACTGATTTGCCCTGTGTCCATATCATCTAGAATGAAACTATACCAAAGTATCACTGTCTATTGTAGTAATATTTTTCTAGTCATTCTTATTAATGTGTATGTCAATTTTCAAACCATTGCCCCGAAAACCCGTTTGATGTAGCATACTTGGGCCATTTTTGAACTAGTAGAGAGCATTATTTGAGCTGGATTAATTGTTGGAAAACTCACACTCCTCATGATACTCATGATATTATGAATTAGCAGGAGAAGCACACTCTCATTTGTCACACTCTTGACACATGGAGTGTAACATCCTCCTCAGTACAATACTATGCTTAAGTCATAGTACCATACCACTGAGTCATATCATACTTGAGCAGACCTCATCTCGACAAAGAACTTCACTGCCTTTGGCAACTTCTAAAATCATCTGGAGACAACATGGAAATAGGAGCGAGAATTATAAAATTCTCAGTAGGATTCTCAAATTTTCATACATAGTGTCATCATGGTCGTCTCCAGTTTACTTCGGTTTATTTTGAAAAAGATGAACATGCAAAGACAAATCAAGTTTACTTTTACATTTGAAAAATGTCTTATCCAAGCAAAGTTCATTTTTACTCATATCTTTGGTCCTTTGGCGAAGTGTACACAAGATTAATTCATGAATAATACCATGGATAATAACTTCAACATATAAAACGCACATAGCATTAATCTACTGGAAACATAACATCTGTACCTAACTTAACTTACACTTGAATTCATACATATAGATAAAATTTACTTCTCTTTCATTCGGTACTTACACTAGCTAGGTCATGCCATGCCTCATGTAAGTTCTGTCCCCTGTACTCACATTAGCTGGGTCAATGCCATGCCTCATGTGATTGGGGTGCTTGCATATACTTTAATCTTTAGTCTTTTAGTCTTTTACTTGGCACACCTAGGCGTTACGTATCGCCGTCCCTAGGGTGCTTTTACTGCCCTTGGGTAGCTTTGGCCTTGGAGTGAGCTCGTCAGCTTCACCCGTGATCGTCGTCACACCGACTCACCCACAAGGGGATCCACGTGCCTCTAGTCTTGGAGGGATCTCATTCTAGTCACGTGCCTCTAGTTGAAGGGATCTCTTCTGGTCACGTGCCTCTAGTTGAAGGGATCTCTTCTGGTCACGTGCCTCAAAATTGAGGGATCTCATCTGACCACGTGCCTTCAACATAGAGGGATCTCATCTGACCACGTGCCTTCAACATAGAGGGATCTCATCTGACCACGTGCCTCCAAGGTAGGGGGTAGCTGCCTTCACAGGGAGGGATTCAAGTGCAACTGCCTCCAAGTGAAGGGATTCATATCTTTATCATTTAACTGCCTTCACAAAGAGGGATTCAATTAACTGCCTCCAAGTGAGGGGACTCACATCAATATATTCACATTCCTTCATTCTCATACATATTCAAGCATAGTCATACTGAGTGTACTCATACATATACTTTAATTCATCCCTACATCTAAACATTCCACGACTTCTAGACTTTTGCCAGAAATCCAAGCACAGAACGGATCAGGTCCGTTTTCCCATGAATAGTGCCAGCTCTCACGGACAGTTCAACCATAGAAATATAAATCAACTTAACACATATATATCAGTATCAAACTGGCCATCCTCAACTCAAACTTTATATGTCCACTGACTCTTGTGAAATTATCATTTTGGCCATCCTGCCAATTCTATTTGGTTTTGCCCGAAACTTGTATAATCCACCTATATCTCTATTCAACTCATTCAAATCTGAAATTTGGATATGTCATAGCTCTATATGTCTACTTTCTAACCTCTTTGGTCCCATGTCATTTTGATTTATATAAATCAAGATATACAACTTTTACTTCAGCCTGTTCAGTCACTAGCCCGAATTATACTCCTGGGGATATAAATTCACTAAAAATCGAAACTAAGCTCAATTCTTACGAAATTGGTCTCATATCAAATCTAACAGGACAACCTTCCATTTGCCACAAGTTTCACTCCATTTGCTTAAGTACACCTCGAGTTATAAGTCCTGAAAGTCGACCTTCCTGAACTACCCTGTTCTGGTCTGGATTAGACATAGGACAACTTCCTCGAATTATTGGGAACAATTGCGACCATAACAAACTCGGAATCTTATATTGGGGTGTTCCCCTGTGTGTAAGCTTTCTAACAAACTTAGTTTCACTCAATTTGGAGTTGTATAGGGTGAGTTATACCCTCCTTATGTCACTCTGCCCGGATGAAAATCCTAAACCCTAGGTCAAACTTCAAAAATTCGTATCTCCCTCAATACTAATCCAATAACCTTATATGATATATCCATGAAAAGCTCTAAGTGTCTGCTTTCATCTAAAAATAGTTTCATCGGATTTTACTAATTGTAGGCGGCGCCGTCCACTCCGCCGTACGAACTGCCGTGGACTCCCTCACCAAGACAGCATCCCACTTCTCCACTCCTTCAAATTTTCTCCTTCTAATCATAATTCTAACTCAAGTCTTCTATTAATTCAATCATAATTCATCATAATCCATCACAGTACATCCAATAGTTCATCAAATACATAAAGAAGAGTACAATCTCATGCAATCATAGTGGAAGGAATTCAAGAATAGAAGTAGAATCCTACCTCTTTGGAGTGTGATCTCGCTGAATTTGAATTTGAGCTGAAGGAAGCTTTGACAAAGCTTGGAGGTTTGAGAGAGTAGACTGAGAGAGGAAAGGAAGCTGAAGCAACATAAGAAATGATCTGAAGAAGCAGGAGGAGGACACATATATATAGACAAAGCTTCGAAGTGGTAGTTAGAATAAGTGGCTTTGATTGGATGAAACTTTGTGGGCAAGGTTCAGCCATGTCTCCCCCTTTTGTGTTAAAATTGCTCTCCACGTCGTCCAAAAACTGGAATACGCTTTCGTCCTACATGAAACCGGAATTCGTCCCTATAATACTTTAAGTCGGATCTCGTGACATTTTACATTGCTTGAAGCTGAATCGGAATGTCGGAACTCGTACCATGTTGTTTGTGACTTGAGGAAATCTTGAATCAAGGTCGGGGGTCGGAAGAAATGCAGCTGACAATCAACTGATCTCGGAACTCCTAGTTCAAAGTCGGGACTCCTTGTAATAAACTCATATATCGGAACTCGGGTGATTCAAATCACATTTCCAAACCTAAGTACTTAAATTCGGAAGTCGGGACTTATATACAATGTGGTTGGTGACATCGGAAGCCGGGTATATTTTCCTTGAGACATGAAGTCGGATCTCATGGAATTACGTTCATGTGTTCAGACTTGAAGGTTAAACTCAGAAGTCGTGGAAAATAATCTAGACGAAGTCGGAACTCGTACAGGACATGAAGTCGAGAATTCAGCAAGACTAACTCGGAACTCGGGAATAATCCTCTTATCTGTGTTTCAAAGATGAAGTCATAAATCGGAATGGATCAATCTTGAGGGCGAAGCCGAAACTCAGAAATCGGGATGTTACATTACTACCCTCCTTTTAAAAATTTTGTCCTCAAAATTTGATTGCAAAATTGGCTATCTATTGCCGTAAGAGTTTGAAAGAAAGTTCACACACAAACATAGTCAAGAAAAATACAGTCGACCCAGTTATATAATTTAACATAACGTAATTTAACAAAAAGAGGATCCTTGTCCTAGGTTATCCCTAATCTTCGTGATGACTCCTCTGGGGTGTCGCCTTCTCCGCGTTTACAGTGAAGACTCTCCCTGAACGTTGCGGTTTAGGAGTCGATGGTTGCTGTCCTGGCTTGCCACACCTGAAACATACATTCTGTCCGGCCAGACAAGGCCTTCCTCCATGATACTTTCCACACTTAGAGCAGGTTTGCCCTGCGCTTGGCCCCTGAAACTGTTTATCCCCACGTCCATCAAATGGATGCAGTTTCTTTGGTGGTGAGGCATATTCAAGTTCCTGGTTTTTAGGTGCAAGCCTCTTTCCATGAGTATTAGACTGGGAATTTTCCAATGTCTTGTTATAATTCTCCACAAGTCTGCACTTGTTTACCAAGGTAGGAAAATCCCTAATCTCCTAGGGCCTATTGTGGCGAGGATATCTTCCCTCAATCCCCCTTCAAATTTGACGCACTTCCACGTCTCGTCTGGATTCCGCTGATAGATTGTGGAAAACTTACATAACTCCTCAAACTTGGCGATATATTTTGACATGCTATGGCTTCCCTGGCGGAGTTGCATATATTCCAATTCCTTGGCATTTCGAACTGATGGAGGAAAGTATTTCTGGTAAAAAGCATCCTTGAACACAATCCAGGTGATCTCCGTCTGGGATTCTTCTAATAGCCGCTTCACACCATTCCACCAGAATTCTGCATCTGCTTCGAGCATATAAGTGGCAAATGCTACTTTCTGGCGATCTATACAATCCAAAACAGAGAAAACCTTTTCCATCACCTTGATCCATTCGTCAGCCTTGTCAGGGTTGAAAGCTCCTCTAAAGCTGGGTGGGTTCGCTTTTCTGAATTCCGCAAACTTGAGATATTCCAAGTCTAATCCTAAGCCATGTGAATTTCCTACATGGCTGGCCTCAGGTCGCCAACCCAACTGGTCCATCATTTGATGAGCTGCAGCGGCTTGCTCCCGCATTGCTTGAGCCATTTCACTCATCGTGTCCATAAAATTAATAGGATCTTCTGGAGTGGGTACAGTTCGTGGCCTACCACACCCTCTGGAAGCCATTAGTCCTAGTCACACACAACAAAGCATTGAGTTGATCAGGCTCAACAATAAGTTAAGTGTGACAGCAACCAATAACAATCACAGTTAGGCGACCATGCATATCTAATTTAATTTCCTATCCTATATCTTATCTAAGCAGATAAGATTAGCCGCATGACGTTCTCTCATTTTCTAAAGATTCCAGAGTACACTGGAAACGTAGTCAGTCCAAATCCTCAGGTCTGGGGAGGATAGAACTGCTCTGATACCATTATGTAACATCCTCCTCAGTACAATACTATGCTTAAGTCATAGTACCATACCTCGAGTATTATTGTTACTCGAGCGAACCTCATCCGACAAAGAACTTGATCGTCTTTGGCAACTTCTAAAATCATCTGGAGACAACATGGAAATAGGAGTGAGAATTATAAAATTCTCAGTAGGATTCTCAAATTTTCATACATAGTGTCATCATGGTCGTCTCCAGTTTACTTCGGTTTATTTTGAAAAAGATGAACATGCAGCACAAACTGTTTACTTTTACATTTCGAAAAATGTCTTATCCGAAGCAAAGTTCATTTTTACTCATATACTGGTCCTTTGGGGAAGTGTACACAAGATTAATTCATGAATAATACCATGGATAATAACTTCAACATATAAAACGCACATAGCATTAATCTACTGGAAACATAACATCTGTACCTAACTTAACTTACACTTGAATTCATACATATACATAAAATTTACTTCTCTTTCATTCGGTACTTACACTGGCTGGGTCATGCCATGCCTCATGTAAGTTCTGTCCCCTGTACTCACACTAGCTGGGTCGATGCCATGCCTCATGTGATTGGGGTGCTTGCATATACTTTAATTTTTAGTCTTTTAGTCTTTTACTTGGCACACCTAGGCGTTACGTATCGCCGTCCCTAGGGTGCTTTTACTGCCCTTGGGTAGCCTGGCCTTGGAGTGAGCTCGTCAGCTTCACCCGTGACCGTCGTCACACCGACTCACCCACAAGGGGATCCACGTGCCTCTAGTCTTGGAGGGATCTCATTCTGGTCACGTGCCTCTAGTTGAAGGGATCTCTTCTGGTCACGTGCCTCAAAATTGAGGGATCTCATCTGACCACGTGCCTTCAACATAAAGGGATCTCATCTGATCACGTGCCTTCAACATAGAGGGATCTCATCTGACCACGTGCCTCCAAGGTAGGGGGTAGCTACCTTCACAGGGAGGGATTCAAGTGCAACTGCCTCCAAGTGAAGGGATTCATATCTTTATCATTTAACTGCCTTCACAAGGAGGGATTCAATTAACTGCCTCCAAGTGAGGGGACTCATATTCAATATATTCACATTCCTTCATTCTCATACATATTCAAGCATAGTCATACTGAGTGTACTCATACATATACTTTAATTCATCCCTACATCTAAATATTCACAGCTTCTTAGACTTTTGCCGTAAATCCGGCAGCGTAACGGATCAGGTCCGTTTCCCCATGAATAGTGCCAGCTCTCACGTACAGTTCAACCATAACAACATAAATCAACTTAACACATATATATCAGTATCAAACTGGCCATCCTCAACTCAAACTTTATATGTCCACTGACTCTTGTGAAATTATCATTTTGGCCATTCTGCCAATTCTATTCGGTTCTGCCCGAATCTTGTATAATCCACTTTTATCTCTATTCAACTCATTCAAATCTGAAATTTGGATATGTCATAGCTCTATATGTCTACTTTCTAACCTCTTTAGTCCCATGTCATTCTGATTTATATAAATCAAGATATACAACTTTTACTTCAGCCTATTCAGTCACTAGCTCGAATTACACTCCTGGGGATATAAATTCACTAAAAATCGAAACTAAGCTCAATTCTTACGAAATTGGTCTCATATCAAAGCTAACAGGACAACCTTCCATTTGCCACAAGTTTCACTCCATTTGCTTAAGTACACCTCGAGTTATAAGTCCTGAAAGTCGACCTTCCTGAACTACTCTGTTTTGGTCTGGATTAGACATAGGACAATTTCCTCGAATCACTGGGAACAATTGGGACCATAACAAACTCGGAATCTTATATTGGGGTGTTCCCCTGTGTGTAAGCTTTCTAACAAACTTAGTTTCACTCGATTTGGAGTTGTATAGGGTGAGTTATACCCTTCTCATGTCACCCTGCCCGGATGAAAATCCTAAACCCTAGGTCAAACTTCAAAAATTCGTATCTCCCTCAATACTAATCCAATAACCTTATATGATATATCCATGAAAAGCTCTAAGTGTCTTCTTTCATCTAAAAATAGTTTCATCGGATTTTACCAATTGTAGGCGGCGCCGTCCACTCCGCTGTACGAACTGCCGTGGACTCCCTCACCAAGACAGCATCCCACTTCTCCACTCCTTCAAATTTTCTCCTTCTAATCATAATTCTAACTCAAGTCTTCTATTAATTCAATCATAATTCATCATAATCCATCACAGTACATCCAATAGTTCATCAAATACATAAAGAAGAGTACAATCTCATGCAATCATAGTGGAAGGAATTCAAGAATAGAAGTAGAATCCTACCTCTTTGGAGTGTGATCTTGCTGAATTTGAATTTGAGCTGAAGGCAGCTTTGACAAAGCTTGGAGGTTTGAGAGAGTAGATTGAGAGAGGAAAGGAAGCTGAAGCAACGTAAGAAATGATCTGAAGAGGCAGGAGGAGGACACATATATATAGACAAAGCTTCGAAGTGGTAGTTAGAATAAGTGGCTTTGATTGGATGAAACTTTGTGGGCAAGGTTCAGCCATGTCTCCCCCTTTTGTGTTAAAATTGCTCTCCACGTCGTCCAAAAACTGGAATACGCTTTCGTCCTACATGAAACCGGAATTCGTCCCTATAATACTTTAAGTCGGAACTCGTGACATTTTACATTGCTTGAAGCTGAATCGGGATGTCGGAACTCGTACCATGTTGTTTGTGACTTGAGGAAATCTTGAATCAAGGTTGGGGGTCGGAAGAAATGCAGCTGACAATCAACTGATCTCGGAACTCCTAGTTCAAAGTCGGGACTCCTTGTAATAAACTCATATATCGGAACTCGGGTGATTCGAATCACATTTCCAAACCCAAGTACTTAAATTCGGAAGTCGGGACTTATATACAATGTGGTTGGTGACATCGGAAGCCGGGTATATTTTCCTTGAGACATGAAGTCGGATCTCATGGAATTACGTTCATGTGTTCAGACTTGAAGGTTAAACTCAGAAGTCGTGGAAAATAATCCAGACGAAGTCGGAACTCGTACAGGACATGAAGTCGAGAATTCAGCAAAACTAACTCGGAACTCGGGAATAATCCTCTTATCTGTGTTTCAAAGATGAAGTCATAAATCGGAATGGATCAATCTTGAGGGCGAAGCCGAAACTCAGAAATCGGGATGTTACATGGAGAACAGATGGCATCATGCAAAACTTAGTGAAGGAATTGGATTTTATTTCCCTAGATTGTCTTAGATTTGGTTTATTACACTTTTATTCCCATTGAGTAGTGTTAGTTACATAACAGGCGTGCAGACCTTGTGTGCATGAGGTGCACCATCGATTATGCAGGTGCACCAACACTTGTATTATACGCCCTTTAGTAAATGAATGAGATGAGCATCTGATCCTTTCTTTTGCACTAAAATGTTCAAGAATGATCATTGTTTAATTTCTTATGTTGTCTATATTAACCTGTTGCTTTAGTGCGGTAAGTTATCATACTTATAAGGTTAAAGTATCTTGCTAATTTGTATTTGGTTTGCATGTGTTAAAATTTGTAGAGCGTGATGTTAACTAATGATTAAAAAAAATCCATCAATATGGTGAATTAGTAGCGTAATGGTCATGACCTTCGCGCAGCATATATCTTAGATTTTTTTTTCTATAATCTGGATAAGGCATATAACTCACACCCTAAAGCTTTTGAATATTTTATTTCCCTTGAGGAACTAAAAACAAACATCTTGTTTCCTTGAGACATTCCAAAATGCAAAAATATCTAGTTACATGGTATTTACAGCTTGTTTCAGATGGATGATACCTCCATTTCTGATATGACTAGCTCACCACTCATTAGGCTAGTAGGAAAGGTAATAAAAAAAAAAAACATGAATGTATAAAAACTTCTCTCATTGAGAAGCTTGCCATATAAATAGAATTCTGCTGGTTTGACACACATCTCGTTCCCCTGCCATAAATGAATAAAATTTCCAAAACATGTGTAGTCTTGATCTTGTAATTCAAAACCATGTAAAATAAAAGCAAAACTATTTTTTTCCATCAGTGTTGGAAAGGAAGCATGATAGTGCCAATAAATAAAAATTGAAAATAAGATAGAAGCTGCCATCAGTTGTCCAAACTTCTTAATGAATCAATTAGCATGAAATTTGATCATCTATAATATTACATAATGTCCACCTTTACTTTTTGGTTGTTCATGGCATAAGCCTCTGAAAACTCACGCATGGTGCATAAATGCTAGAAGTTTCCTTCCTCACGGCACACTGATTCACGTATTCAAGTTTGACATGCTATAAAATATGAATATGAATATAAGATTTAGAACTTATAGAATCAAAAGTCTCCAATGGAAGACTCTCCAGGTGCCGCCTAATGACAGCATTTTCCTCCCTGTGGACAAGCTTTATGTTCACTAGCACAAAAACATCAAGTCCTCCAGCAATGAGCTTAGTATCTCTTTCTTTTTTAGGTACCTCATTGAACATTTAGAGATCTGAACTGGAAGCTGATAATGTGATACAATACTAGATAGGAGAATAAATAGGTGAGTAGTTTCATTTGTATGGGGCGAAGCGAATTGTTATTGTTTGGCTAATTGTAATTTAATTTTCTCTCTGAATTCCAATCTCTTCTCTTGAGCTCTCATAACTCATTCTTTAATCTATTCTTCTCACACTCTGATACTACTTTGTACCAATGGTGCTTTCATAACAATACAATACTAGTTAGAAGTATAAATAGGTGAGTAGTTTCATTTGTATGTGGGGAAACGAATAGTTATCCTTTGGCTAATTGTACTTTTCTCTCTAAATTCCAATCTCTTCTCTCTGTTGAGCTCTCATAACTCATTCTTCAATCTATTCTTCTCACACTTTGATACTACTCTGTATCAATGGTGCTTTCATTGAGAGTCTCCACCGCCACTAATGGTGGAGAAAACTCATCCTCACTTGCTTGAATTCTAGAACTCATGAACATTATAAGCGCAGAATTGTGGAGTCTATGAGAAGACTTCCATAATTTCCACATAGATCCTATCCACATAGATCCATAATCAACACCACCAGATTCAAAGCGCAGTGTCGACGATCTGAGCAGCGGCAACTACGACGATCTAAGTGTTGGCGTCAACTATGATCCGGAATTGGGATCAACAAAAATAGATCTGGAATTGAGAGCTGCAGATCCAAAATCAAAATTCACAGATCAAGACTCAAGTATTAGGGAAGATTCATTACAACAATAACAGGTCAAGAATCAAAGATCACAGAGCAACAATAACAGATTAGCAACAACAACTCAACACCTCAAGAATCACATCCAGAGACTAGGTTTCTAATGAGGCCATGACACTTGGTCTTCGAGTGGTCTTCGGTCGGAGACTTGAGCAGAGCCGACTGGGATCCAAGCGGCAATGATACTTCAAGCAGTGACGGCATGTTCACAATGACAAACGTGTAGGGCGTGAGCAGCTGGTGCAATAGGAAGGATGGGAAGGCGATGTCAACGACCGATCTCGTGGAAAAAGAAGCGAACAACATCCAAAGCCATGTGAAGGACATGAAGAAGGGGAAGCGGCTGCTACTGGAAGCAAAGAAAGGCATGTATGCGATGGCAAACCAGTAAGCAGTGGCAAAGGAAGATTCTTGAGCCCGCGGAGGCCGGCGCGACTGTCTATTGGCCGCAGTTCATGGATATGCAAGGGAGTGGGGTGGAGGCGCTGATGAGACGAAGAAGAGGGAGGTTAGGGTTCTGAAGTGGGGTCTCTTGCTTCTGATGGGCCAAGCCCAAAGTTGAAGGCGGAAGGGTGGGGAGTTTGGTAAGGGAGTTGAGTTACCATATTTCATGGGCCATGTCCAATTTGAGCCCAATTTCAGTTTAGCACTTGGAGATAAAGAAGCATATTAGGTCATGGTCAATGGGTTTTATTTTAAGCAATGGGATCCTTGTGGAGTTTCTTTTTTTGGTGCCATAGGATAGAAATAATTATGAATAATTGCATTGAAAGAAAAAAAAATAATAATAAAAATAAAAATGCAATTAAGATTAAAATTGTGTTTTTGTTTTAGCAACCTTGAGGGCAAGGTTGGTTTTAAAGGGGGGATAATGATACAATACTAGTTAGAAGTATAAATAGGTGAGTAGTTTCATTTGTATAGCGGGAAGCAAATTGTTATCCTTTGGCTGATTGTACTTTTCTCTCCGAATTCCAATCTCTTCTCTCTGTTAAGCTCTCATAGCTCATTCTTCAATCTATTCTTCTCACACTTTGATACTATTTTGTATCATAATGCTTCCAAAACCTAAGAAACAACAATGATCAAGGAAAATAAGAGGATTTTGAAACTTGAGTCAACAATAAATAAGAGGATTATGAAACTAGAATCAACCATACCACATTAAATGCCTCTTATACTATTTCAAACAATCATTCGACATCTAAGACACATCATTGATAATTTCATAATCACTGAGTAAAACTACATACACTCTCCATGCCTTGGGAAAAAAAAAATCAATGTATTTTAGCCATTTCAAAAAGAACAACTAGCCATGGGAGTCTTCATCTTAACTTATCGCGACTTTCAGACTACAACACTTAGTTTACAGAGAGTGTCCCTCCAAATGCACTTCTACATGGTCAAATTCGCCATAAACCACGTTAAAACATGGGGCATTTGCATAAATTTTAATCAATGAACTAAAACAAAAAATTTTAAAAATATATCAAATCACATCAACAAAGTTCCGTGTCCTCCACTACGACAATTGTATCGACTATCTGGTTAGTTGTGCTAACGACGTCCTCTCCAGCAAACTCTATTTGTCCCTTTGCAGATCGGAAGCCCTGCTTTCGAGACCAAGCCCAAGACCCGTATTTGTCCACGAAAATGTTGTTCTTTGCAAATACAACATTGCATAGTGTAGGACAAACACGACCACCACCGAGACCATCTTTAAGCCCTAATATTCCATAATATTCCATTGATATGCAAGAACAAATGTAACACGCCCCCACATTAATTGCTCCCACAGGAAAGGGGAAATCGGACAAGGGGTCTATTTGCCAAAAAAAAAAAAAAATACCATAAGATCCATCTTGTAAACATTCCCGGCGGGGTTCATTTTGTAATTTTTGGGGTGAGACTAATGTTAGTCAACAACATGAGGTGGACTATTGAATCACTCACCTTCTTTAAGTAGGAGTTCTTAATCAAAGTCTAGAAAAGTAGGAAAATTATAGCCCTTTATTTTCAATTAAAATAAAAAAAACTAGTAGAACTTTTCTTTTGATAAACAAAAGTTAACGGTACTTTTTGATTTGAATCGTTGCTCGCGCGTACAATCAAGGTACATAAACAGTGTCCAATTACTTGTATGTTCCATGAAAGAATGACTCGTTGCATGAAGCGATTATGAAATATTCATTACTATTAATGAATATAAGTCGACAAAATATCCATTTTGGTCTTATTTCAGGGAATAAATTAATTTCTTAAAATTTGGAAATCTACAAGTAATCTTTTACTATTCAAAAAAGGGACATATTAGTTTATCTACATAAAAATTTTAAGAATTTTTTTGTTATACGACTCTGTACGAATAGACTAATATTTCCTTCCTTTTGAATGATGAGAGACTACCCATGTATTTCAAAATCCTAATGGACTAATTTGTCCTATGAAATTTTTGCCAATGACCAAAATAGGTATTTTGTTTTTTACTTATTAAGAGTTTAATTTCTATGCATGATTGTCAATCAATGGAATTGCAAGAAAATTTTAAATTATAATAGTTAATTATCTATTATGATAACCATTCTGTAATTTCTCATTTTCTTACAATTCCATTAGCTATTACACTATGATCACTGCATAGAAATTACTGTCTTTGATTCACAATATATGTCACTTTAACCATTTGTACGGATATTAAGAAATCAAAAATTAAGGGTTGATTGTAAAGATATTTACCAAATACCCTTAATTAATAATTAATTTGTTGTATTAATATTTTATAGTTTATAGTGCTTAGAATTGTGTTAAAAGTATAATTGAAAAGTTTATAATAAATTCTTTATAGAAATATGAAAATAACAGATAAATTGAACCAAAGAAATTCACGCAAAGTAGCAGACATTGTGAAGTAAATGGAGTAATCTCATTTACTAATTTGGAAGAAATCTCACATCATTTAATTCTATACAAAGGTGTCTCTACACACTATATCATGTTGACAATTAATGTGCCAAATTTATCATCAAAACAAAATGTCACCAAGCAATATGCAATGCTTTAAAATTCAAATTAAATTGCTTGATTGAATTAGTTGGATTTTTAATTGATTATGCTTCTATTCAAACATTTTCTAATCTAATGACGATTCAATTATATATTAAAAAATGGTAAATCTTTTTAATTGGTGTGCCTAAACATCTTTCTAATTCAAAATCTCACTCACATAATTAAATAGTCTTTAGATGGTGTGTAAATTACAACTCATGCCATTGCATGCAAATGAAATTTTGAATTAGGAAGATTTTTTGATTGATTGTTAGGAAGATATACTAATACTTTTATATGTTTGATGACTGGTTAAATCAATCAAGGGAAAAGCTAAATCCTCCTAATTGATGTGTCTAAAAATCCTCTTAATTCAAAATATTACTCATATATATTAAATAATCCTTTCGTGTTGTGTAACTTATAACTCATACCACTATAAATAGAATTTTGATTTAGGATATTCTTTAAGTTGATTGTTAGAAGAATATATCAACACTCATCAATTAAACCATGATTTAGAAGTCTAGTCAATTTAATCTTTGACTTATTTTTTAAAACTTTGGTCATAACACATTTTAAGATCAGCATTAGTTTGTTTCTTGGAGAATAATTTTTAACAATATAATCAATAGAGTTTCATCTTCATACACTGACAATATAAAATATTTTTATATTATTAGTTAATAACAAAATTGTTAAATAATGATAAGTAATTTATCATTATATATATATATATATATTCATGAAAGAAATATTGATAAAAAAATATGGGAGTGAAAATAATGAATACCAACTATTAGATTACTAACTGCATGACATGCACACTTCATACCTGAACTCTAAATTCGAAGATTCATATAACACAATGTCAATCAGTTAACGGGCTTGATTAAGCCTAGCACTTTGAATTCAACTTCAATATAACAGGTATCGCCTACTAAGAAGCCACTTTTTGGGTCTTTAAATTTAGCCAAGGTCACTAGTTGTCTGAAGCCCGACGCTGAACTCGAGTTGCAGAATATACGACAGCCTGTCATCGAAATAAGTCGAAGTTAAAAATCCCTAATGTTAAGCAATGGCATTAATGTCAGAGCTAGGGTTGAGGAAAAAGACAAAACTCAGCATATACTCAGTAACTGCATTTGAGAGGAAAAGAGTAAGGAAGCAATGGCATCCAAAATATAGTTGTTTATTTTTGGATGATACTTTTTCAACTATAATAAATTAGAAGATAAAAATAGATAACAAGTGTGCAAAACTATTGGATTATATTGCATGTGACTTTTGGTGTATAATATCTATGTATTGACATTTCAGAGCTCGATATACAAAGCCAATATATATTTCCAGCGTGAAACATGGGCTACTGTTAAATCTGGCATCTCATGCATGACCTAAAATACCAATAAAATAAAATAAAATAAAATAAAATCAGGTATCATTTTTCAGTCAGTTTGGTATGAGCATAATTAAAAGCTTCAGAGCAAAAATGGTGTAATTTATAGAAAACCTTTATTAGTAAAATTGTTTATAAAGTTATTCATGAACTTTTTACTTCCATACTCGCTCCCTTAGAGTGTTGAGCTTGTAAAGTAAACATGTTACCACCTTTTGCTTCAGCATGATGCCCTCCAATTTGGTCTTTTGCGCGCAGAGTGTAATCCACAAGTAGTTTAGTGCTGGGTTGGAGAGTTGATTCGTCCAAACCTAAATATGCTGAGATACTATTGCCCTTGCCCTGAACGTGTCCATTTGGGTATAAATGGATATTCCTGGGAACAAAAATAAACAAAAAAGAGAAGGCAGGTTAACCAAAGAACAAAATTAATATTCTTATTCTGCTTTTATTTGCATTAAAAACAGAACAACCATTTTTTATCAGAAACTTGGAAGCATTTATAATTTTATAATTACCATTTATAGTTTCCAGCGACAAACGGCTCTGAAACATGATACCCATCTTGATCTTTGGAGGAAAAGTTGTCAAACTTCCAAGTATACGAAAGAGTAGTAGGTTCATGTATCGCTGATAAACAATCCTCTTTATTCGTAGTCTTGACAATGAAAACCTCAGCTCCGAACACACAGGCATCATCAATCAGATATCCATTTGAAGGGGAGTTAAATGTGGCAAGGTCAATGAATTTTACAATACCCCATTCAGTTTTCAGGGCATGGAAACGCCTTATACTTGTATCTGCATGCATTTTAATTTATTAATAAATGTATTAGATATTACATAAATTTTATCATAAGCTTCATGTATTTTTTTAAAACAATGATGCTATACAGTCATAATAGATTGCCAGAAAAATTGTTGCCAAACACATGTCTCTGGCAAATTATAATTAGAAAGGCAGAAATCATAGGTGGTTACAAATTATCAAGTATCTTTCTCATATTGTTCCACCTAGTTTGGATAGCAAAACTCTGACAAATATTTGGGCTGCTAAACAATTTCTATTGTAAAGTGGCATAAAAAAAAAGTTTTTCCTTTCTGATCATACCACATGACAAAAAAGAAAAAGGTAGTAAGTTTCTTTTTTTTTTTTTTTTTTTTTTTTGGGTCCGTGGAGACAACAAGATTTATGTATCTTGGAAGTCACTAAATATGGTCTATATTGAAACGCAATAACTAAGAAATTAATGAATCTTACTAGTATTCCAAGTGTAAATGTTGATAAGTTTGTACCTTGGGTTGTAACATACTCGTCCTCAAGAAAATTATATACAGAAAAATTTACAATGGCGTTGACCTCCCAACCAATAGGCAACGAACTTTGGTCCATAAGCTCCAAATAAATAGAAACATGATCTTGGCCATCTCTTGTTTTGTTCCCAGTTGGGTATATAGACAGACTCCTGCAACCACGTCCATTGAGCTTCAAGTTGAATATATGCGATGGAAAAGTATAAAAGGGGTTCCCACTTTAAAGCAAGAATAGTACTATTGAGGACTAGTTGAGAAGGTTACCATAAGGTTCTAACCTCTGTATGAGCAAATGAGAGCTAACATGAAGAAAGGGATAAAGAGAGAGGAGGGGAGAAAGAGGAAGGAAGAAGAGAGAGAGAGAGAGAGAGAGAGAGAGAGAGAGAGAGAGAGGAGAGGGGGGATGTGTCCATACCATTTGTGACCCCCAGCTTCAAACACGTCCGAGGCAACTGTTTCCACTGAGGCCTTGGAAAGCGATGAGAAGGACTGGATCTTGAACAAGTATTGACTCGGTAAGATAATTAGCCACACTTATATGATAATTAACCATATTATTTGGTTATTTAACCACACTAGGTCCACTATGGACCTAAAGTTTTGGGATTCACCCTATTTTATATTTACAAATGGTATTTCATTTATTTTCAAATAGTATACACATCTACTAATTTTGAGAAATATTTCTATATTATTTATGGACATCATCTTAGATATGCATTGGGTAGAAAAGAGATAAAATAAAAAATTTCAAAAGAAAAATTTTAGATTTTTTTTAAACCTTATATGTCATAAAATATCTAAGATTGATGGCTAATAGCTGTGCCCAAATAGCATAGCCCGCTAACTCCCTAAGTTCTTTGTTAAAAAAAAAAAAAAAACAGAACAGGTCATTATATATGAAGGGAATGAGACAAGAGAACCGACACCTTTCATGTGGCTGATAGACAATATTGGATTCAAAGGATTCATATCCATGAGTGTTGCATACATTGGTAATTATAGGATCAAGGAGAAAGGATGCTTTTATTAGGCTTTTAACATTTCTCAAAGATTCTAACTTTGCGTGGAGGTGCAGGTGATCCTTCCACTAGTTCAATATTACTTTTTCACATATCTAGGGGAACAAGGAAAGGATTGTGTGTGAATAAGTATTTTGATTATACGTGAGGTGAGGCTTTAAGGTAAGGATTCATTTGAAAAGTTTCTTTAATGTGTTTGACATTGAAAATATGGAATCAACTTGACTAGGATTTTTTTTTTAAGAGAAAAAGTTGATAGTAAAGATATGTTACACTACTAGAAACACGCAAAAATTAAACGGAAAAGTGAGCGACATCTGTTGGTAACAATTTTACCAATGGAAAATCCGTTAGTAATATGTGTGTCAGAAAAAAGAAAATTGAATATTACCGACAGATATATGGATATTTGTGGGTAATATTGATAATTATATCAACAAAAATTGTGTCGGAAATATAAAAAAAGGACCAGTAAATGAATGTCAAAAAGCATCAAGGAGGCACTTATACCAACGAATTAATGATAATTACCGATGGAGTATTCCTTGATAATTTAAAATTAATTTATAGAATCAGTAATGTTAAAAATAATATTTTAATATATTTTATTTTAATTATTACCAATGGAAATTCTGTCGGTAAGATAAAATTTTTTTTTTTTGGCAATTTTGTATTATTAAAAATTGAAATTAGTATTTAAATATTTCAATTTATTGTTTTAAACATCCATAAACTCATATAATTAGAAATATAATAAAATATAAAATATATAAATTGTCAAATAAAATAAATACTGTTAATAACAAAAGAATAAAACAAAACTATCAATATACAGTTCTAAATACATAAAAAAACTCTAAAAACTACAAATATTAATTAGCATCAGTATCTGAAATGTCTTTAGAGCCATTGGGAATGCGACCACGTGGAGAATGTGGAGGCAATGGAGGTGGAGGCAGAGGTGGTGGAGGCTGTGCACCAGACAATGAACTATCACTCTGTATTTGCTCGAAGTAGGTGTGCATCATTGTTATCCTTTGCTCTATAGACTACAGCTACTAGTTCCATTACTCCTTTTCTTTCACTTGCTGCTCCTTTAACTCTATATACCTCATATCGGCCTCCTCAAGAATAAAACAAAACTGTCAATATACAGTTCTAAATACATAAAAAAACCCTAAAAACTACAAATATTGATCAGCGTCAATATCTGAAATGTCTTTAGAGCCATTGGGAGTGCGATCATGTGGAGAATGCGGAGGCAATAGAGGTGGAGGCAGAGGTGGTGGAGACTATGCACCAGACGATGAACTGCCACTCCGTATTTGCTCGAAGTAGGTGTGCATCATTGTTATCCTCTACTCCATAGACTGCAGCTACTAGTTCCATTACTCCTTTTCTTTCGCTTGCTGCTCCTGTAGCTCTATATACCTCCTATCGGCTTCCTCAAGCTGCCTTTGCATTGATTCGTTCAGTGCATGCACCTAATTGCAGATGTTCTCTACATTAGCACCAGTAGACCTAACTCCAGACACAGAGGTTAAAGAATAAGACATGCTATATGTGGTCCCCATACCATAAATCCACCCCTTGTGGCGGCCGCCAACCATCTAGACCCATATCTCGGGGTCACTAACAGGTGGGCTGGCAAAAGTGCTCTCGTCCCCTATTGCAATTGGGCCTTGGTTAATGACTGGATACACTCATGTTACAATTGGAACAAACAAAACAAATTAAATTAGATTTAAATAATAGAAATTATAATAAATTAAAGGCTTAAATATATTTTTGGTCCCTATAAATATTAGCTTTTCCGGATTTGGTCCCTAAAAAATTTTTCGCTTAGTTTTTAGTCTTTCATTTTTTAGACGTTACCAACGTTAGTCTCTGGCATTAACTCCGTGCCGTTAAGTGCCCAGCTGGCAAATGGCGAGCCTAATCAGCAATAGACACGTGGCAAAATCAATCCAAATCACCTTTACTTTCATTGCCACATGACTTGACCATCATTTTATAATGTCATGTGACCTAGATGCCCTTATAACCCCAAATGTGATATGACCGTAATATGCTCTTTCTTCATTTCCCTTTTGTAGAAAATCTTGCCCCATTCTTGTTGTCACCTTCATCCATGGTTGAACATCATGGCAGCAAGAAGATCTTCAGCCTCAACTTCAAATTGTTCAATGTCCTCGCAAAGGAAAATGTGTGGGTGTGGTGAAACTGTGGTTTATCTTGTTTCAACTAGCGTGAAGAGTCCTGGGAGATCCTTTTGGAGATGCCCAAATTAGAACATGAGCTTCATCTCTAAGCTTTCACCATTCTTCTTTTCTTCTTTTATTGTGTTTCTCTTGTTAGGAAAGTTTCTTTTTTTTTTTTTTTGTTCAGAAGAATTGATTTTGTTCTCTAATGTAATCCAATCTTCTTTTCTTCTTTCAGGCACCAAATTCATGTAATTTCTTTCAGTGGGCTGATGATGGCATGGAAGCAAGTAAAACTCAATGTGCTTTTTCAACTGAAACTACAATGTTAGTTGAGCACATTAGAAGAAGGAATGCAAAATTAGAAATGAAGCTTGAAAAGGAGAAGACTACATGGACCTTCCTTGTGTTCATCTCATTTTTGTCGTGGGCTATTACATTTGCAATGGGAATGTATTTTGCTATGAAAAAATAATTTGGCTAGGTGAATTGTAGTTAGGATGAAATGGGTGCTATTGTACTGGGTTTGAATGTTTTGGGTTTAGGTTAATGTATTAGAAATGGTTTGAAAGGTTATTTGATGTTATTTAACTAATGTGAATTAAATGAGTTATTGGTGAATGAAATGAGTTATTTATGAGTTATTCATCTTTACAAAACTTGTGCTGCTATAACAACTGTATAGAGAATTAATGGCACTAATGAATCAATGTCAGAAATAGACAACCTCAAACACAAACACAAACATAAACAGTAATGAATGAAAATGATAATAAACATCTGAAATTGTATTTAACATTAGTAATCCATACTGGAATAAAGAACAACATCTAAAATTATATCTAATTGTATACAATTACATTGTAAGTACTGCATCCCTTAAAACCCCCAAAAAAAGGACACAAATTGTCAACATGAACCTAATTGTATACAATTGATCAGCTAGACACAAAAAAAAAAAAGCTTCTAAATGACATTTAGACTTGATCAGTTTGGCTTCCAACAATAGCAACAATATCAACAGGTTGGCTTGCAGTTTTAGTTTCCTTCCTAGGCCTTCCTCTTCCCCTTCCTCTAGCCATCCCTTTCTATGAGTCCACCAAACTAGATAAGATTATATGAAAAAAAAGAACATGCAAAAATCATATGTTCATGTAATACCTGAGCTATGTTTTGGCTTCCAACCTCTGCTTCAGTTTGGCTGTCAATTCCTGTTTGCATTGACCCTTGTGTTAATTCCTTACCCCTTGCTCTTCCTCTACCTTTTCCTCCCTACAAACCAAGCAAAACCAATTAATTGAATTAGCCTAAATCACAACTATAAGTCATTTAACAATGTAGGGTAATGCTAACCTGAGTTAGACTAGTTGTTTGTTCATTAGCTGCACCCTTAGCACCTGTTTGTTCACTTGCTGCCCCCCCTCAGCAGCTATTGAGATCGTAAGACCCCTTCCCTTGCCCCTTGCTTTGCTCTCTAGAAGAAGTACACCTTAGAGCACTAATGAGTGCATATGTTTATAAATTTGTTTGCAAATAGAAATTAACACCTAAGGAAGATACCTTAGTGTTAGTAGACCTTTGACTATTAACAACATCATGTCCATCACCCTATTGACCATTAGTTTCTAGTTACTACAATTAAAACAATTGTTAACTTGCAATTGATTCTTGCATTTAATAATTGCTTAAAATTTACATAACTCTACCTCCTCATTTTGATCAACATGCACAGGTGGGTTCTTGCATGTGGCTCTATTGTGCCCATGTTGAAGGCAATTTCTGCATTGATTTTAGGTGTGTGTTCTTCTTGGTTTTGTTGGGTTTACATCTTCATCAGGCTCTCTTCTCCTTAATTTCTTGGGCCTACCAAGCCCTCTTTTGTAATGAGGGGGTAAGATAGGATCATAATCTAATTCGGTCCATTTATCTTGGCCATTAATTGGGCTGATAACTTGCTCATAACAACTCTCATAAGCAGCTATCCTATAGCATTGATGGACATAACTTTCAGGGTTACCACCTTTGTAAGTTATTGCAGCCACAGCATGCCTACATGGGATTCCTACCAGTTCCCAAAAGTTACATGAATAGGAATGGGCTTCTAGGTTAACTATGAATTTCTCAGTTAAATGTATATGTGTAACCTCAAATATTTGGTCCCCTGCCCATGTTGCAAACTAGTTCCCACTACATTGGATTTCCCTATCTAGTCTTTTCCTAGGCTTGGGCATAACATCACCATCATATCTACCTAACTTCTCTTTTAAGGTTGCAAACCTACCCATTATGTATGTTCGAATCCACTCAAACATAGTTATTATAGGTTTGTTTCTAGCTAGGAGAATTGTGCTATTAAAAGACTCACTAAGCTTGTTCATCAGGACATCAGACTTAGGGTAAAAGCTAAAAGCATGCTTACATCATGACTCTTTAGGGATTGCAACCAACCATTCATAAGCTTGGACATCAATGTTCTTTATTGCTTGCATCTTCTGTTCCCATGCCTCCAAGTAAGTAGCCTTCGTAGCTCCCATCATTAGGTCTCGCATCAATGTGCCACCACTGAATTTCTTCTTGAAATTGCTATACAAATGCCTCAAGCAGAACCTATGCTCTACACCTAGTAGAAGCTCATCAAATGTTGGTATAAGACCTTACAAAACAAAAATTAACTACATTAACTACATTAACACAATGCGAACTATAATAAAATGCATAATTAATCCAAAAATTTAATGACCACATCATCTTTTGTTGATATGATATAAAAACCCATCTGTTCGTGCTAATGTCTCCAATGTCATCCAAAAGTAAACTTAGGAACCACCTCCAGGAATCTTTGCACTCTGTTTCAACTACAGCAAAAGCTAGTGGGAAGTATTGGTCATTGGGATCCCTTCCCACAGCTACCAGAAGTTGTCCACCATACTGAGTCTTTAGGTGGCAACCATCAACACCTATAAATGGCCTACAAGAAGCAAGAAAACCTCTCTTGCAGCCATCCAAACACATGTAGAATCTTCCAAACATAGGCTGCAAATTCTGTACCAATCTTTCTACTTGGATTTTGCAAGTATTTCCTGCATTTGCCCTTCTTAATTCAGCATTGTAGCTCCACAAGAGACTGTATTGCTTGGTGGCTTTTCCATCCACAATGCCAGAAGCAATTTGCTTTGCCCAAAGAGCCCTCCATTTGGTAATCCTAGTAGAATATGATTCTCGGATTTCACCAATGATATCTCTTATGGTAACCTTGCTATTATTTCTCAGCTTATCCACTATTACCTTGGCAACCCACTTAGAATTGGCATTCTTATTGTCAAACACCCTCCCACATGTGTGTTGGGGGACTAGAGTCTTCACTCTAAAAGTATGTGTACTTGCACATTTACTCACCAAAACCAAAAACCCACACTTGTTCTTACACACAACCCTACACCTTACGGCATCAGTTTTTTTTAAAATTTTATTTCCTTTCCATTCAAAACCGAATGCTCCATGATTGCTTCCTTGAATTTTTCCAAAGAACTAAACTCCATCCCAATCTTAAATTCAAATTCTTTACACATAAGATCTGCCTTATACTTTATGTATTTTGGTATGTTCTCTCCATCAAAATCTGACTCCACTCCACTATACAATTCATCACTACTGTTTGCATCATCAATGACATGCATAGTGCTACATAACTTTCATCAGTTTCCTATTCACTATCAACTTCATTATCTTTCCCTACACCATTGTCACCATTTCTCAGCCTATGTTCCTTATCTGCACTTGAATTCAGCCCATTACCATTGTTCTTGACTACACCAGTTTCACCATTTGACCCCACATCAGCGACATTACCTTGGTTTTTATCTATAGCACCTTCGACCTCACTCTCAGCAGCACCCTCAGCTCCACCTTGGGTGTTACCCTCACCTACACCTTGGGCCTCACTCTCAGTAGCAGCACCCTCATGTCCACCTTGGGCCTTACCTTCACCATTATCCACACACACCAACTCTTTTACAATATAAGGTTGTGAGACAACATGCTCAACATAGACATCAACCTCACATTTTTTACTCTCAGTAAGCATACCCAATTCCAATGCATCACAATCCAATTTAATTTCTCGTAACCCATTTTCTAATGTTAAGCCAGGTATTTTCCACCACATGCCAACAATATCATCATACCCTAGCTCCATCACTAAAGACAACAGCTCAAAATATGACCATCTATCCAAATCTAGACCGTAAAAAGCCATCACGTCTCCTCCCTCATATGTTATTCGAGGTTTGTCCACAAATCTACCCGTATGATGTATAACTACTGTAAAACCTATCACCACAAGTTACAAAACTACAAAACACAAACACAAATGATAAATAAACAACACAATACATCAACCAGACAATAAAAAATAAGCAAAATAGCATTAGCGAATAGTAAATAATCAATAAAATCTGATAAAGGTCCCCACATGGCATCCCTAACCTCTTTTTTGGTCCCCACATGCTGCGATTATGAGAACACAACGAATATCCTTACCTCTGTCCAAGAAAAAGAGTACACGCTGCACCAATTGGTCCTGCAACTCGTCACTCTCACTGTTAGGGCTCTTTGAGTGTGTTTTGAACACATAGGCAACTAGCTTGGATAAATGGCATATCTACCCCTAACCCACTTTGTAACATCCCGATTTCCAAGTTCCGACTTCGTCATCAGGATTGATCAATCCCAATTTCTGACTTTATCTTTGGATTTCAATAAGATGATTATTTCCGAGTTCCGAGTTCATTTTTGCCCAATTTTCGACTTCATGTCCAATCCGACTTCCGACTTTACGTGATGGTTACGAGTTAAATGAGAGGCTTCCGATTTCTAATATCCGACCTCATGTATACGATTTCCGGTCTCATAATGTAGCTTCAAGTTCAGATAGAGGTTCCTGAGTTCCGACCTCATACTTCATGCTTCAAAATAGTGTACGTGGTTTTTGACCTCAGAAGTAATAGGTTAACACAATGGTACAATACCGAACTCCGAGTTTAATGTTACGAGTTCCGGCCTTAGAGTTGAACTCATTGGACATGAGTTCAAACCTTTGGGTTGATTTCAGTCATACATTAGATCCGATCTCCGATTTTATATTCAGCATTTATGTAACACCCTACTAATTTTATGTTATGCTTAAGTCATAGCATGAAACTAGTAAGGTCGTGTTACCATGTTGATACTTTATTTACCTTCCTTGTTTTTTTAATTTCTCTTTAAATCGTCTCTATGGACGAAATGGCGTACTGTTATATTAAAACAAAACGAACCGAATAGAATATCATCAAAATAAGTATGGTACGATAATGACACTGCATACGTGTAAACATGTATATGTATATATATATATATATATATATATATATATATATATATCAAGCCACTATCTCAGTTTATGTACAAAGATTTAAAGTAGAAACACATACATGGGTGGTGTATCAAAGAACATATCGCCTCATCTACCAAGTATACCCTATGGTCCTCAAAGGACATTTCGTAATCTACTACTAACTCTTATCACAAACCCATGACCCAAAGCTACCTGCAGTCCAAAAGAGGGTCATCTTGTACAACATCCCCTGCCGCTAAGCTACTCCATCAGTAGCAGTTAGCCATGCCAGGCTCGGCCGAGTATAGTCTGCGCTAGGTCCCGAGGAGGAAGAGGGCGACGAGCCGATGGCCTCGGAGGGTCACTCTCGAACACAGCGGGACGTCGGGGGCTGCCTGCGGTGGTGACTCAGGAGCAGGGTCAGCGGGTGCTGCGGGTGCAGGAGGTGCAGCATGTGGGTGCGCCATATGTAAAGGGATGGCAATATAAGGGGTAGCAGGGTCGAAAAGGGGATGGTGTAAAGGAACATCAAAGTTCCCATTCTTTGAAGAGGTGCAGACGAAAAGTTGCACGAACCGGGCTATGTACAAGGAGTCCAACTCCAGGTCATGGTGGAACCGGAAGTGCGGGGATCTCAATAAAAAGGGTGGTGTGGAGTCCATCACCGTGGTCGAGAATGATCACGGGGAAACACAAAACGGGGTGAGAATTTCAGGAAAATTCTCAGTAGGGTTCGTTTATACTTGTACTGACGTCACATACATTCTCAGTTGCCTCGGGTTTTTCTTAATTATAAAAATATGTGTTCAAACAGAAAAATCCATTTTCATGAGTTTAAAACATGTCTGATCCGAGGCAAGGTTCAGTTTTATTTTAATTGGTGTAAGAAACCAAAATAGATTACTAATACTAATGCATAGAATAATGAACGAAATAAATAAATGAATAGCAGTGAGCAATAGTAACAGACAATCGTAAATATCTTGATGTAACTACTCCATGTATTCATGCATTCATGTAATCATGTAAACTCATTCTTGAACTTTCTTTCATAAACTCTTTCATTACTTTCTATCATTTTTCCATCTCTCTTGGTCCCCTGGGAGTTCTTGGCCATTTTAGACTCCTGGGTAATAGTCTGCTTATCAGGATCGAGCTCGTTCCTATACAGAAATGCCGGGTTTACTTTCCCCGACCTTTCCACCGATCTATTCCCATTAACTTTCTATCCGGGGCTGGCCCAAGTAGTATGGAACTTGTATAATAACATACTTCTTTTCATAACTTTCATGACTTTCTTAAGAATGTATATGCATTCACATGTAATTCATAACTTGTACAAGGGTTCTACCGAAACTTCGGCAGCATAACGGAACGTGTCCGCTTCCCCATGAATAGTGCCAGCCAATCAATACATCAATGTATCACAAGAAGCACAAATTCACATTTATATTTCAACATAGAACTCAAATCCATATCAATTTCATTAAAACTGAAATTCTGCCTCAGCTTACTCAACCAACCCGGTTCTTGTAATTCATGCCACAATTTCATTTTAACTCATTTAGACCTCAAATTTGAGTATGTTACAGGGTTGTGTGTCTATTTTCTAACCTCTTTGGTCCCATCTAATTTCGGTATCTATAACTCAAGATATCTAAACTTTATCTCGGCCTGCCCATTAGCTAGCCAGAATCAGGCAACTAAAAGTAGAAATTCACTAAAAATCGAAAACTCACTCAAATCAGACGAAATTGGCTCATATTAAAGCTAACAGGACAACCTTTCATATACAAAAAGTTCCATTTCATTTGCCTTAGTAGAGCTCGAGTTACAAGCCCCGAAACTTAGCCTTTCTAAACTGCCCTGTGTTGGCCTGGTTTGGACATAGGGTAAATTCTTCAAATCACTGGGAACAACTGAGTTGATAACAAACTCGGAATTTCTTTGGATATTGTTCTCCTATGTGTAAGCTTTCCAACAAAGTTGGTTTCACTCATTTTTATGCAGTATAGGTCGAGTTCTACCCTAAATAACCTAATCTGCCCAGAGCCAGAGTCAAAACCCTAGGTTGAGATTCAAAAATTCATATCTTCCTCAATTCTGATCCAAAACCCTTATATGATATGTCTATGGAAAGCCCTAGATGTCTAGTTTCATCTAAAAATAGTTTCATCGGATTTGACCGATCGTAGGCGGCGCCGTACGCTCCGCCATATGGGCTGCCGTGGCCTCTCCACCAAGACAGCACCTCCATCCATTTAATCCTCTTAGTTTTCCTCTTCTAATTCTACTTCTAACTCAAAATCTTCTATTAATCCAAGCATAATTATTCAATTCACACATCAATTAAGGTGAAACTAATTCAGCCCATTCAGCCAAGTGCATGGATTTGATGCAAGAAATCAAAACCCCTACCTTTGATTTAAGTGTTTTGTGCTGAGTTCTTGGAGTTTGGATGAACAAGGCTGGAACTTTGCTTGAGTCTTGGATGTGTGAGCAAGAGAAAAAGAGAGCTGATGGAGAAGAGGAAAAGCAACGTGAATAATGGTCTGATTCAAAGGAGGATGGTGTGTTATATAGGCATGAGTGGGAGTTAACTTGGAAGGTTGTGATTGGTTGCCCTCTTTGTGCGGTAGAATCACTCTCCACATTGCCTAAAGTGGAAGTAGTTTCTAGCATATTCTGGAAACGAAATCGGAACTCATACACTCCATAAAGTCGGACCTCGTGAACCTCCTGTATATGAAGTCGGAACTCAGAAAACATCCAGTGTAATTGAAATTTGAAAGCAGAGCCTGGTGTGAAGCCAAGCACTGAAGGTCGGAACTCGGGAATTATAAAATTTCTATATTGGAACTCGAAAAGATATAGAAATGAGAGCTACTAATATCGAACTCAAGATCGGATCTCGTATATTGGTGAATCATAATGTCGGAACTCGGAATACATTCAGTTCATTTGAGCCTTAGAGACGAAGTCGGAAATCGAACATTTTACTTTGTGATCGATAAGGTCGGAAGTCGTAAGTGTGCTGAAGTCGAACACGAACTCGTAAGTTGGAAGCATCAGTCACCTCATTTCAGCTCACGAAATCGGAAATCGTAAGCTTCATTCATTAAATCGGAGACCATAAGCTGCTTGCATTAGGTCGGAAATCGGGAGAAGGCCCTTGTAAGCCTTGAAACGAAGTCGGAAGTCGAAGCTAGTATTGAGGTCGGAAGCAGAATGTAAGGCAACTCGGAAATTGGAAATATCAACAATAGGGGGGATCGGAAGTCGGAATTCGCGGATGTTACAATTTACATTCCCGAGTTCATATAGGGAGTTCCGAGATTATATGATTGTCAGCTGCATGACTTCCGACCTACGATCTTGATTCAAGATTTCCTCAAGTCACAAACAACATGGTACGAGTTCCGACATCTGGAGTCAGCTTCAAACAATGTAAAAGGGCACGAGTTCCGACTTAAAGTATTATAGGGACGAATTCCGGTTTCATGTAGGACAAAAGCGTATCCCAGTCTTGGGGCGATGTGGAGAGCAAATTGGCCACAAAAGTGAAAGACATGGCTGAACTTCAACCACAAAATTCCAACCAATCAACACCACAACTTTCATGTATTTAAATCAGACTCTTCTCTTCATTTCGGTCTGATTTACGTTCCCCTTCCCAGCCTTCTTCTCCTTCCCTTCTCTCAATCAACTCCATTACTCCTTCAAGCTTAGCAAGGTTCTAACACTCCAAGTTTCAGCACTTAGCCAAATCTTGCTCCAAAGAGGTAGGATTCTACTTCTATTCTTGAATTCCTTGCACTATGATTGCATGAGATTGTACTCTTCTTTATGTATTTGATGAACTATTGGATGTATTGTGATGGATTATGATGAATTATGATTGAATTAATAGAAGACTTTGAGTTAGAATTATGATTAGAAGGAGAAGATTAGAAGGAGTGGAGAAGTGAGATGCTGTCTTGGTGAGGGAGTCCACGGCAGTCCGTACGGCGGAGTGTACGGCTCCGCCTACAATCGGTCAAATCTGATGAGACCATTTTTACATGAAAGTAGACATTCAGGGCTTTCCATAGATATATCATATAAGGTTATTGGATTAGTATTGAGAGAGATACGAATTTTTGAAATTTGACCTAGGGTTTAGGATTTTCATCCGAGCAGGGTGACATGAGGAGGGTATAACTCACCCTATACAACTCCCAATCGAGTGAAACTAATTTTGTTAGAAAGCTTACACACAGGGGAACACCCCAATATAAGATTCTGAGTTTGTTATGGTCCCAATTGTTCCCAGTGATTCGAGGAAGTTGTCCTATGTCCAATCTAGGCCAAAACAGAGTAGTTCAGGAAAGTAGAATTTCAGGGCTTATAACTCGAGGTATACTTAAGCAAATGGAGTGAAACTTGTGGCAAATGAAAGATTGTCCTGTTAGCTTCAATATGAGACCAATTTCGCATGATTTGAGCTTAGTTTCGATTTTTAGTGAATTTATACTTCCAGGAGTGTAACTCGGGTTAGTGACTGAACGAGTTGAGGTAAGATTTAAATATCTTGAGTTATATGGATCAAAATGATATGGGACCAAAGAGGTTAGAAAGTAGACATATAGAGCTATGATATATCCAAATTTCAGATCTAAATGAGTTGAATAGAAATAAAAGTGGATCATATGAAATTCGGGCAGAACCGAATAGAAGGTAGCAGAATGGCCAAAGTGATAGTTCCACAAAGTGACCCAATTGAAGATTTCACAGGTATTAGGGAAACATATAAAGTTTGAGTTGAGGATGGCCAGTTTGATATTGATATATATGTGTTGAGTTGATTATGTTGTTATGACTGATTTGCCCGTGAGAGCTGGCACTATTCATGGGGAAACGGACCTGATCCGTTATCTTTGAATTCTGGCAGGAGTCTAGGGGACCATGAGTGTCTAAATTGCAAGGAATTTATGATATGAAATATATGCGAATAAATCAAGAAGCAGTATGATATGAGATATATGAGAAATACTGATGTAGCATATGTACGAGTACATTTAGCATGACTATGCTAGACAACGCATGAGAATGAAAAGATATAAGTATATTAAGTGTGAACATAAAGATTTGAATTCCCTTGTGGGTGAGTCGGTGTGACAATGGTCATGAGTTGAGCTGATAAGCTCACTCCAAGGCCAGGTTACCCAAGGGCAATAAAGGTTAAAGAGTAAAGACTTAAAGACTAAAGATTTAAATACATGCCCCACTCACATCAGGCATGGCATCGACCCAGCTAGTGTGAGAATATGGGGGGTAGGACTTACATGAGGCATGGCATGACCCAGCTAGTGTAAGTACCGAATGAAGGTCCTATATTCCTAAGGAACGTGACATGGCGATCACGCTCTGATGGGGTATGACATGGCGATCATACTCTAGAATATAGCATGAAGATCCCATATTCCTAAGGGACGTGACATGGCGATCACGCTCCGACGGGGTATGACATGGCGATCATACTCTGGAATGTGGCATGTAAAGATATGATGATGAGTCTATATTCCTAAGGAACGTGACATGGCGATCACGCTCCGACGGGGTATGACATGGCGATCATACTCTGGAATGTGGCATGTAAAGATATGATGATGAGTCTGTATTCCTAAGGAACATGACATGGCGATCACGCTCCAACGGGGTGTGACATGGCGATCATACTCTGGAATGTGGCATGTAAAGATATGATGATGAGTCTATATTTCTAAGGAACGTGACATGGCGATCACGCTCTGATGGGGTATGACATGGCGATCATACTCTGGAATAAGGTATGATGTTGCACTGGAGGACGGCGATACGTAACGCTCAAGTGTAGACATATCCAAGCACCCTAGGGATGGTGATACGTAACGCCTAGGTGTGCCGAATGAAAGAAAAGTAAAATTTTATGTATATGTATGAATTCAAGTGCAAGTTAAGTTAGGTACAGATGTTATGTTCCCATTAGATTAATGCTATGTGCGTTTTATATGTTGAAGTTATTATCCATGGTATTATTCATGAATTAATCTTGTGTACACTTTCCCAAAGGACCAGTATATGAGTAAAAATGAACTTTGCTTCGGATAAGACATTTTTCGAAATGTAAAATTAAACGGTTTGTGCAGCATGTTCACCTTTTTCAAAGTAAACCGAAGCAAACTGGAGAGGACAATGATGACACTATGTATGAAAATTAGAGAATCCTACTTAGAATTTTATAATTCTCACTCCTATTTCCATGTTGTCTCCAGATAATTGTAGAAGTTTCCGAAGATGGCTGAAGTTGCTGTCAGATGAGGTCCACTCAGGTAACAGTAACAGCTCCAGGGTGTGGTACTATGACTTAAGCATAGTACTGTGCTTGGGAGGGTGTTACACACTTCATCAATCACGTGACAATCACATGAGTAGCATTGTTGGATAAGATCCAACCATGTGTGCAAGTTATTATGAGTGATTAGATTATTTTGCAATGTGTCTATTACTGATTCGGCTCACCATTTGCTAGTTGGGCACTTAACGGCACGGAGTTAATGCTAGGGATTAATGTTGGTAACGTCTAAAAAATGAGGGACTAAAACCAAGCGAAAAGTTTTTAAGGGACCAAATCCGTAAAAGCTAATATTTACGGCGACCAAAAACATATTTAAGCCAAAATTGAAAGTATTGGAAACTAAAATTATAAGTACTTATGTATGAGGTCTCCGGCCAAGTATCGACCCACTAGGACTTATCTTGCATTCGGGTGCGGGTCTTCCAGAATAGCTCTCCCTAAGTCGGTAGCCTATTCATCATCTTCTCCTACATTTCAAAGAATTTGCAAGTGATAATATAATATTTAGTACTAAAATTAAATAAGTAAACAAGTGTAAAGGATGATATTTACCATCCTCAGCTGCATGCCCTCAATGGTAGTGGAAACTCCAATATGTAGCAAGCCACCTTGGGCTAATCCTCTACTTGCCCGAGCCTTCACCTGCTTTTTCTTATACTTAGGCCAGTCTTGGTATGCCCTCAGTGCTTGGAGGATGTCCTCAGTGAACCAGTGGGTGCTAGTATCATTCTTGTGAATGTTGTGAAACATATCACGGAGCTACTTGCTGGGCTTGGTCCTCTATGCCTTGTAGATCAAGGCCTCCTCGTGTGGATCAATACTAAAGAAGCACTACACACAAGTAACAGAATAGTTAGCTCCCTTATAATAAATAAGTATGCATAAGAATAAAAAATAAAATAAAAAATAATTATTTTATCCTTCATTCTCTCCACCACATCTACTATGTAGCCTCAGGCACCTTAAAAAAACTCTTATACCAGTCGCAGAAGTTCTCATGGAACATCTCCATAATCCTGTACAGGCCTGGAGCTGGTGGAATCCAACTGTGAGAAATAATAGACTAAGTCAGGTATCTCTTAATTGAATTTTCTATCACAATTAAAAATTCATAATAAATTTATATTTGAAAATACTTACCAGGATTTACCATCATATCCAAGCTCTATAAGTTAGTTCGTGGAGCCTTGTGAGGAAGCGGACAATCAGGCCTAAGTACCTTGTGAGCCAGGCTGGCCGGGAGTAGGGAAAGGGTGGAATCAAGTACAGGTAAGGTGCGATCCTCGCCTCCTAAAGGTGACGGCAGAGATGGAGTGGGCTGAGGAGGGAGTAAAGGTTAAGATCCTAGCTTCATATACCCAGGGTTAGATATTACAACAAACTCCTGGCCATGTGGAGAATGGCTAAGAAGGGTGGATGCAGTAGCAGTGGTGGGAGTACTGGATGTCGGTGCAGTGGAGGTGGTGGGTGGTGGGTAGTGGGTGGAGCCCAAGTGTGGAGGGTAGACCATGCCTCATCTAAAACCAGACCCTTGTCTTGTCATAAATGACCTGTATAATATGTGTATAAATCAGTACACAAATCAAATAAACATAATATGTATATAAATATAAATGCAAAGAATTAAACTATAATAATTATTTATTGTATAATAATAATAATTAAATTCAAAAAATTCTAAATGATAAAAAATATTTGGGTAAAGTCTCCCCTTAAATTAGGAGCCTCCACAAAAATTAATTTAATATTTTAGCATAAATAATAATTATTTAATGCATAACAATAATTATTTAATTCAAAGCTTATTTTAAATGATAAAAAATATTTTAGCAGAGTCTCCTCTTAAATTAGGAGTCTCCACAAAAATTAATTCAGTATTTCAATACAAATAACAAACAAATGCAACCATACAAATTAATCAATTAGTCCTAAAAGATGTTCTAAAGCGCATCTCTTACTTTACATCATGCAAGCATAAAAAACTATAGCACACAATTCAAACAATAGGAAGGAACTTGAAGCCTCCCTTCAGTCATACAATCCCACTCTTCTTCTTCTATCCTACAACTCTATCCTAGAAAATTTAAGTCTCTAATATTTCAAAAAATATAGAGTTAAAAATGGAGTACAATATATGTACCCGATACGCCACAATACTTAAATCAACAAATGCACCATACACAAAAGCGCTCCAAGCACTCCAAATGAGATCTTTAACAATAAACATAACATACTAAGTTAATAACTAACTAAGAAATTAAAAACTTTGAATAAAGAAATGGAATTAAAAAAAGGCTAAATAAAAAAATTAAATTGATTAAAATGCTAAAAAACATACCATGAACACAATGACAGTCTTCGGCGGTGAAATGGAACCTCTAGCGGTGGTGAAATGGCGAGTGGACGTGTGGAGGGGCGTAAGAGAGAGTTCAAATGAGGAAGAAGAAAGGGGTTCGCATTTTAATATTTGGTTTTAAAATTACCGATGGATATTTCGTCAATAAAAAGCTAATGAAACGAATTGTTTCATTAATCAACCATTACCGATGGATTTTCTGTCGATAATGTGGAAACCGGAAAGGCGGTGGCGGGTAATTCAATTTTCAAATACTGATGAAAAAATTCGCCAGTAATATTAAAGAAAAAATAAAATAATTACGAATAAATCATCTATCACTAATGTCAGCATATTAATTTATTTACCGACAGTAAATCCGTCGATAACATATTCATTTTTTAAAAATTATATGTTGAATAAATAATTCTATACCGATGGAATTTTCGTCGACAATTTTTTAATTTACCGACGGATATTCCATTGGTATATAAGCAGATTTAAAGAAAATATAAAATAAAAATTCAAAAAATTATAGATGAAATATCCGTTGAAAAAATTGTGGTGCCATATCTTGTGAACATTTATTGGCACTTTACTGATGGTTTATCTTTCCATCGATAAAATACAACATCAATTCTTGTTTTATGTTTTTCCAACAGTGTACCCATCCGTAATACTGACGAATTTTTTCCGTAGGTTTTTTGCTATTTTCTAGTAGTATTACTTTTGATTTGATTAATAAATTAATTCATGTCTAAAGTAATGTAGAAATATAATTGGAATTGATTTTTTTTCACGTTTAAATCATCTTAAAAGCAGATAATTATTTTAATAATTTTATTAAAATGAGTTAAATAAATTTCTTTATATTTGTGACGTTATATTTTGCATATAATATAATATATTTTTATTCTTTAGTCACCTCATTGTTTTTAGAATTTTTATATTCAAAGTGTTAGAAAATAATATATATTATGTTCTCATTTTAAAATAGCATCACACAAACCCTAAGAATTTTTATCTAAATTTTGCTTTAATTTTTATTTATTCATTTTTTGACGAGAGTTCAAATACCGGAAATAAATCTATATACTAGAATAAGTATTTAAATTAACATTAGCCTTATTTGCCTGATCCATAAGTAAGAGGAAGTGTAGTATGTTGAAGTAATTATTCAAACCATGCCTACCATCCTATCAGCAAAGAAATTGTCATATCTTCGAGGAATCCTTAGATGTTCTTATAAAGTAAGAAACAAGGTTTTGTTCTATATAATTTATAATATTTGACACATTAATCATTGTAGTAAAAATATAAACAAATTAGAGATAATAATGACTTACAAAATTATTATATTTAATAATAAAAAGTCTAGAAAAAAAAACATTTTTCCTGCACTAAATTAAAAGAGCGTTAATAATTCCTCCACATTTTGGGGTCAATGTACTGCATATGGCTATCCGCTACAGTTTTTTGCTTTCCTTTTTTTTTTTTTTTCAAACCATGGAGAATCTTATCTATTTTTTTTTTTTTTATGAAAGAGATATTGGATAAAATTATGAGAGTTATTAATGTCATATATTGGATCACAAACCACTCAAGCCATCAAGAGTGGATTAGTAATAAAGTATTTGAATAATTTGCATGAGATTATAATCTCAAACATAATTGCCAACTAATATATATATCGCCCACTAAGGAACCACTATTTGGGTCATTAAATTTTGCCAATGCCACAAGCTGCCTGGAGCTCCACCCCGAACTCGATCTTGAGAACTGACTACAACCTGCAATCAAAATTAAGTTAAAATCACAAGTGTTATCACTCACCAAAGCTTCAACTTAGAGCAAGGTCAGAGGAAAAGACAAACACAAACATCAACATATATGGTATTTGGAATTGCATTTTGTGAGGATAATAGTAAGAATTATGGTATTTGTACGTCAAAACTGAATGATGAATAGTGAATCCTATGAAAAAATAGACATTAAATTTTGACTTCATTCATCACCATCAAATATCGTGTTTTTTTCTCTTTATGTAGTATGCAATCTATATAGAAAGCCACTATATATTCTCAAGGTGAAACGTGATGTTAAGTTAAGACAAGTGTACTCATTAGAAGTATACATCTTTTTATAGTGAGCATAATAAAATAAGAATGAGAATAAAATGATGAGAAAATTATAGAAAAGCTTTCCCAGAAAAATTGTATTAAAAGCTTATCGATGAAATTTTCACTCCCACATGAAACTGCCATATATATAGTAGAATAGTTTGCAAAACAAGTTGGATGATTTGTCTACCCACCACCCTATGTTTGGGACTAACTTTAGACCCCCTGTTAAAATAACGAAATTGTCGCTCTGCACCTTTACAAATAGGGAGCTGTGTAATTTTTTTGGCAAATATATCCCTTGTCCCTTTTTCCCCTTTCGTCGAAGGATGTCGCGAGGGATTGTTTTAGTCTCGGTGGTGGGCGCGATGGCCCTACAGTAGGCATATTGACTTGCATATTGCATTACTGTTTGTGAAGGGGTGGGACTTTTGATTTGGGTGGTGAGGGTCCAGCGGTTTGAGGTGAGGCTTTGGATTGTACGAAGAAGGTGGTTGTGGGCTGGGTGGGTTGCTACAGGGTTGAACAGTGAGGCGGTGGCATTGCGGATGAGGTAAGGCACTCTGTGGAAACCTTGGTGGCCCCATTAGGTTATTCCCTTCTACAAGGTTTCTTCCATGGACCAAATTAGAAATAGTACTCCAGATGATTCTTCATCAATTGACAATACCATTCATTAAGAATGGATTTTTTTTCCCTTTTTGGTGAAGATAATTATTTTCTTTAATGGATACTTTATTTGTGATGTAATTAGTCGGTGATTACTAGGTATAATGTGTTCTAAGAATTTACATGATGTTCTTTCTTGTTGGTTATGCTATTCATGTTCTGTAACTGAGGTTGTTCTTTTACTATTTGGGGTGAATGGATATCCATGCAATGATCGATGCAAAACAGCATATAATATATGCCAGAGTCTTTGCCAGCAGTTGTAGTTAGTTTTCTTCCCCCATTAATATTGATTATAGGAGATTCTGATAGAGATTTCTTGCATTTGTTATGATTAACTCATTTGCCCTTTGTTCATATCATCTGTAACTCATTAGCTATAACAAGTGTTGTTCAAATATTTGGAAGTCGAAATTTTGCTGCTGTCTTCAAAACTTTCACGCGCTACTAGTTCACTTGATGCATTATATTCAAGGAGATGACCATAGCTAAAATTTCTACACCTATAGCTATCCCAGTTTTACTGCACCACCATATAGCTACAACTCACTTTGTGTTACAGCTGTATTTACATTTCAATTTTGACCAAGATTGAAGCTTCAACTTGTTGCACCGCCAAGTATTGTTTCCTTTGGTGCTAAGTATTATTATTTTGTAATATTTTATTCTTCATGTTTGCCTATGAAAGGCCATTCAATGAACGTTGTAATGAATCATGAATTGTGAGCTAGTAAATATCTTAAGTTCTCCATATTCTTCCTGTGTGTGTGTGTGTGCACTATGTTTAAGTCAGTGAGAGAGAGAATTTTGAGAGTTATGTTTATGAGTTTATGATATCACTATCTAGGTTTGTGTTTTGAACAAATGTCATTTTAGCTAGCTTCCTTTTAGTTATGTATATCACCTTAATAGGTGAACAATTAGTATTGTCGAAATAATTATTTTAATTGTAATATATTTGAAGATTTGTTTTTTAAATAATTTAAAGTGCAATAGAATAGATAGTTTAAAAGGAGAGAATAAAAATCAAAAGGGAAATTTTGAAAGGAGAACAAGCATGCATGACGAGAGTATTAATGTGTAGAAATTATTTTAAATTTATTAATCATTTGTTTTCTATATGAATTGAAAAGTGTATGATAAAACTTATTTTAACATTCTCTTCCCCTGGTCTTGTGTCAGCTATAGATTTCCCAATGCCTTATAACCACTAGCACTAATTATGTCCCATTATTTACACCTAAACATTGGAGTTTGAATTATTTTCTGAAGATTCGATGCCCTTTGTTTTCCACTTTGAGTTGGGAAATCAGTACTCGAGCTTCTTGTCAAGCATATAGGAGGTGATGAACTTCCTTTCAACAACCTACCCCTCTCAGGTTTCTTGTCAAGCATCTTCTCCAAGCTCCCATCAAGGTGTCTAGCTCATGGGGTTGTTCTCTTGATACCATAGTTTGATTACAGTGTACCTGTTAGCTATCTAAGGATGTCATAGACACGCAAAAATGGTTTCAATACCTGATAAAAGTTATTTTAGGTAACAAATGGTTTTCTTCTACGCACTCAAAGATGTAACTTAATTTTCCATCAAAAATTGCATCAATTTATGCCGTTGATTTGGAGGAAAATAAGACATATGGAAGTTCAAACTTAAGAAAAAATATGTCCATCACTTTTTATTAAAAAAGAAAACAAGGAAAGTAAATCTCCCAGATCATAAAAGTTAATGTTATAACAGAATGCTCTTAGCTATTTAGGATGCTTAATCTAAGACATTAAAACCGGCCAAAGATATGCACCTCCAAAACATTAAACACGAGGAAGAAGAATAAATGAGCATATGACAAAAGTAAAAGGGATTTAGGTATAATATAGGCCCCAGGAGCTCAATGATCACAAAATTTTGTGCATTATATATTTTTTTTCCCATTTTTCCAAACATGAATTACCCTTTGGAAACAGCATAGCAACTTACCATATCGAACTGATATAATATATCATATCGACAATTCCACACAAAAATGCATAGAAAAAATACATACCATGGTTGAATCGAATACATAAAATGCACTTGTAATGCCACCAATGGTAGAACCAATCTGCATAAAAAGCACTTGTATTGCCTTTCAACAAATTTTCGGACACCAAATATAAATCTACCAAGTGTGCCAACAACAATAAGCCCTCCATTATATTATCTGCAAAAAACAAGACTAATTCAAGAAGTCTGCAATAAAGAATGATCACAAATTAAAAGGGAAAATTCCTCTCAAGTTCTTCACAACACAAAAGCCTTTACTTGTTATTCAACAAAGTAATTTTCATTTTCTCTACTTAACAAAATCAACTTATTAACCAAAGCACTACGGTTAATAAATATTACTGAAAAGAACTAAATGATTGTAGAGTAATTGAATCTACTCACAATAGATCTGTTACCATCAGTTTTACAGTGGCGCTCACAAAAACACTTAGCTATATTGTATCTCTATGGTTATCACCAACACAGTCCTCAATCTTCTGCTTCTTCTATATCTGGTCCAACTCCATCTCAAAGAAACTACTTCTATGCATAGGTCACTATTTTTACTGCAACAGCAAGTAGTCCATATTCCATATTCATTTCAATGGTCATTTCCCACAAAGATCACAATCACACCAAACAAATTCGATGAATTATGAAACTAGCAGTTGTCCTATCACTATGACACTATTTTTACTGCAATTAATGGATTATTTAAGCCAAATACATTGCAACAAAATTCGTCAATATATCATTCACCACATCCATCTCTATCAAGTACTAGCAAAATTAACTCTAATTTAAACGTAGCAAAAGAAAGTCGCAGCAAATCCATTTTTGAAATCTCTGCCAACCACATGAACATTTAATTTTGCCAATAGATTTGACTACTCTTATCATCAGCTACCCTCCTACAATTGTGCTCAACTATTTCCTACACTACTCAGATTTAATAGTGCAATGTAAAAACCCCTCTTAACTCATAGAAGAACTTACTTCGTTGTTCATATCACCATAATATCTTATCTAAAAGCATAAGTTCTCTCTATTTGCCTTTGCTTTTCAGTCACTACAGCATCATTTTCAGATTAGGGTTTTGAAAATGCTGCCACTGCTCAAATACACGCTTCTTCTTAATACCATTGTTCTTCCATCAACCATAGCTATACTCCTCTTCTCCTTCAAGCATTTGTTACCTCTGCAACCCCAACCAGTCGAAGATCATCGACGATGTATCTCTCCCATATACGGCTGTGCAACAACTAGGGAATGATTTGCAAATATCAACAATTGTAACATTAAAAAATTATTTTTATTACTAAGAAACACAGGTGCAATAACAGCCCTGCAATTTTAAAAAAATGTGCATCTAATGGTCACATTTGTTTTATGCGTGCGATGGAGTAACGGTAGTTCGTAACTTGAGTGGACTAACGAATCACTCACCCTTTTTAATATGTTTAGAAGGCGAAACCACCTCCTTGATATGCAAGACTATGGTGTATGGAGCAGGGCGGCAGTGGGACCCAATTTAGGACAAGTCCGTATTGTGATATGTTGCATGAATAATGAAATGATAGCCATTTGATACATCACTTTCCAGTGTGATGACTTTATAGTGAGTGGATCTGTGCATGAAGTGGACCAACCTTGATTGCTAAATTTCATTAGAGTAACGTTATTTGGCCCACGTTTCATTCGACATATATGGTGGACACTGTATAAAGTTGTCACAAAATGACTAAATCAATAGATGGAGAGAGAGTCATGATGGACCAGCGAGCAACATATTTTTCAAATTCAATAACTCTCATTTAGAAGAGAGAGAAATTTATAGAGGGAAAACAAAACTAGTGAGAGAAAAGGAAATGTCTTTGCTCGATGCCTTCAGTGTCAAGTCCGACCATCACCAACACCACACAGATGACGGCAGTTTCTCTGGTTATGGTAGCGATCCCAAATTTCTCACTCTCGCATCCCTTGCTCATACTGTTGCCATCATTCTCCATACCCCAAGTTAGGGATTTGGTTTGAATGAACAAACAAAAGGGGACTTGGGGTTGGAAAGATGGCAGTGCTGGCAAAGGAGCAGTGGTTCATGGCTTCAATGGCAGACGCTGAACGCGCAATGACAAGGTGGTGGAGGCTCCATGGTTCATGTACAACGTGAGCTTGACGGCGATGTAGCAATGTTGCAACTTCAACAGCAACTAGCAGAGGTCATGGGCTACGGAGGTAGATGGCGGATATTCTAGCTGTGGTCAGCCTGTTGAGTGGAGGCACAGTGGTGGCTGACAGTTGGGCTAAGGAGTGCGGCTGTTACAGGGCACTCCGAGGTCACGGTGGCTAGGTTCAAAGGCAAAACAGAACAAGACGTGGTGGTGATTTCTTGCATTGAACACCTTAACAGCATAAATTGATTTTTCTATTATTGTAGAATTTGTGGCTAATTAGTATTATGCGTAAGTGCTGCTTCACTTTCTATGTTTTGTGATTTGGACTTCAGTTTGCTCTATTTAGCAGTTGGAAACTATTGCTTTCATATGACTGACTTTGGTTTCTAATGGTAGATGTTGAGCTGGTCAACTAACAGACGTTGAACTTGATCAACTGATGGCAGTGGAGCAAGGCTTGCAATTTGTGAGTAATGGCTTAATTGGTGGTTGAAGGAAGGATCAATGCTTTATTGAGTAGAATGCCCCTCAGGTATACTTGTCCTTTCCATTTCTTCCTCAATTCCTCTTTACATTAACATTTTCATGGCTATAATTATGTTGAAAGAGAAACGGTCTATTGCCCCTTACGTAATTTTGTGGAGTCCTTGGTTTATAATGTAATTGAGCTAGCGTTGTGTTCATCTATTTTGGAATATCATTCCCTTTCTATTAGCTTAATATTTTTTGTGCAGTCTCACCATAAAAAAAAAAAGAAAAGAAAAAAAATGCATCTCAGCTATCTTTTGCTGCTTCTAAGATTTGTGATGGAATATTTGAAGTGTAAAATCAAAGGTTAAATAAAGTTTATGAATATTAGGCTAGGCATTAACTCTAGAAAATGTTGATGAGAAATCAATGTCCCTTGCTTTACAGCTTCTATGTTCATTTCAACCCCTTTGAGATTGCATTACATTTGTCATTATTCATATGTATGATTTGTCATGTGAAGAATTGTGGTGTTAGCTGTGGAAGAAAAAAAAACACTATGTATCCCTTTTAAACATAATATTTATTCAGAGTTATATCTATTTTGCAGGTATGTTTTGGTTTCAAACTTTTATAAAATACCTTTGTCAAATGGGAGATGAGATATTATAATCTTATTTTAAATAGCATTGAAGAAACAATGTTTATTTCTTTGCTGCTATTTTGAATGTGTTTTTTTTGGGGGGGGGGGGCTTGAAGCTGCATGTTCAGAAACTTAAAGCTTACAAGAGAGTTGAAGAGATCATTTCTGAACTCTGAAGTTAGGAAGCCTTCTAGTGAGGACAGTGACACAAAAGAGGAAGATTTCTGGATGCCTCCTATTAGTGAACACTAGGACAATGATGTAGGGGGAGATCAATGGGGTTCAGATTGAGAGTCAAAGCAGGAAAGTGAACAGGCAAATGTGGTTAGTATGATGCCTCTCGCCCTCTCCAATAAGATTTAATATCAAAAGCACTTAGTTATTCAATATCATAGACTTTTATAATCTAATATTGAATTGCTATTGATAATAATAAATGCTTTACAAGTGACATAAGAACATTCAAAATGAAGAACAAAGAAGTAAAGTAGGAATCTAGACTTCATCAAATTCTTGATTAGAAACTAGGACAATTAGATATCATCACTAAATTACGAACTAAAAATGAATTGCAAAGACAAAAATAGTAATTGAATTTGAGTTAACAGTTTTGATTAACTTGTGGGTGGCTCTCATGTGTTATTTGAATTATTATATTATTCTTAATGTGTTTAGCTATTGACTAGTATATTTAATTGGATCAACTGCAAGCTAGTCTTTACTTTATCAGTAAGTCTGGTGGATTGATATGCTATAAAGTTCCAATATGTGTATGCAAAAGTATAGAACGTAGGGCATGTTTGGGTTCATTCTTTTGTTCTTAGTAGTGATAGCCAATCAAGTGCATATTGTGGTCCTTAAATGATGCACCAATGCTGCAATAATTTTTCTTTTGATAAGTTGAACATCTTTTGTTTTAATTAATATCTTTTTTATATGATATTGGGTAATACTAGTTTACTAATATCTTTGATGAGAGATATAGTTGTGGAGTATTCTTTTGTGTATTCATGTGACAGTATTAGTATGTCAATTTGGAATGCTTCTTCATGCTTACATTGATCCATTCAATTTATATATCATACGGTATAAGCAAATGAAATGAAATCGTTTCATGCACGGGGATCACCATAGGCATCCTTATGCTTCCCACTTTGAAATTGAACTAGAAACACAATTTTGATCTTTATTTGATTAACTCTCCAAGAAAATTTAATTTCTTTTCTTTCCACATTTCAATTTGGGTTGTGATGATTTTATGCTTTGTGAAGACTTGCTTAATCATTATTATATATATTATGATTATGATTATGATTATGATTATGATTATGATGGAACATTACACTTGTCACAAGGAACATGCATTATGATGGATGTGCTCGGATGGAATCTGCAGGTGGCAATGATATCAGGACTAATGCACTATGTTAGAACTCCTCAACCTATGTAATACATGTCTCATAATGCTACTATACTGCTATAGTATATTTAATAGAATTTCAAAACTGACATGGTGTCCACTTTTGTAAATTGAAACCCGTAATAGATAATGTATTTAGGAGAGTTTTAGAGTGTAGAGGAATTACCTCTTTTCTCAATATTTCTCAACATAACAGTGACATTTTACATGCTTGTTATTTTTTCCACAATTAGAGAAGCACTTAACATTTTCAAACAATTGTCTCATTGCCATTAATTAGTTTCTTGAAGTTAGGGACTATTATGACATGCCCTTATAATCTTAAGGACTAAAGTGAGGATATGTCCTATGTTATAGGTTACCTCATCAGCTTATCGTAGATTTGACTTCTTTAAAGTAAGAAACTTATAAGTTGGACAATTCTTTAACTAGAAACTTATAGGTTTACAAATTATGGACAATTTTAGGATATGCTTTGACAATATCTGTTGGGTGGTTTCAAGATACACTTTGATGTTATTTGCTAGATAATATTGCATTACTGATAAATTTTTCTTTTTGTTTCATTGAGTATCTATTGGTGTTCTTAAAATACTTGCTAATGAAATCATCTAATTCTTTATTTTCTATCCTTTTTCAGTTTTCCCTTGATGCAGTTTGCTTCCTTTATGAAAGCCAAGGAAGTAGAGGAGTTCTTTGTTAACCATGCTAAGCTATCACTTGCTAGAAGTTAAAGCAGAGCCTTAAGTGGATTAATATCAATGCAAGTTGGGTCTATGGTATTAAGAATGAGAAAATCTTGTTGAAGTTATGAAAGAGTTGGCATGCAAGAAATACTATGTTGTGTTTCCTTTTGTTTACTGTTTAGCATAAATTTCTATGAAATAGTTGTGGGACTGATAATGACTTTCTTCAGTTTGTTAGTGTAATTGTGTTACTATTAAGCATAAAACTAATTATGCATATTCTGATCTAGTATAAAAGTTAAGTGATCTTATATCTTTTATTTAGATTTGATCAACGTTAGACTTACTTGGAGACGTTATGTTATTAATACATAAGATTATTAAAATAGCTAATGTTTTATTTATTTATTTATTTATTTTAAATTTCGTACTATGATAACAAAATCGTAGCTTCAATATCCCAACTTGTATTATATCCTATTGAAACAATTCTCTGTGATTTTGTGGCACTGGGATAAGGATAAGGTTTTGTGTCTTATGTGTTGGACACGACTTTTACAGGTTATGTGCATATAAAGTGAAAAAAATATGCACAAATTATACAGAACTAGTAAATGTGTGTGCTATTCTTTTTCTTTTTAGCCAAAGGTTGAGCGGCAAGTTATGCGACAGTTAATTTTAATTGCACATTTACTAGAAACCTATGGTCCACTGGCAGTAAAATATGATCAAGTTAACCTAAATATAAAATGGAATTAGTGCTACACTAGAAAAGTCACTTCAAATTGTTGTGCATAAGGTTGGTAACTTTCAGCAAATGTTGGTAAATATAGTTAAGATATTGGTAACTGGTCAACAATGCTAGTAACTTTTTGAGTTCAAAATTTGGAAGGTATTAGGGTTTTTTTTAAACTATTTTTGTGATAGACGACAAGTTAAGAAAACTCCTTGGTAGTACTAATTGATGAAGTGAGTCTAAATATAATATAGAATTATTACTACAATGGCTAAGTAGCTTCAAATATTTCCGCACTTGATTAGTAACTTGGCATCAAAAGCTAGTAACTTTAGTTCAAAATGATGGTAACTTCTCGAAAATGTTAGCAACTTTTTGGTTCTTGGAAATTTTGCAAGTATTGAGATTTTTGAATAAATTTATGTTACCGAACAAGTTACAAGGACTCTGTGATCATAGATTAATAAAGAGACCCTGAAAACAGCATGAAAATAGTTACAATGCCTTAAGAAGCATACCTTTTTTCCTGCACTAGGTCGGTAACTTGGACTCAAAAGTTGGTAACTTTAGATCAAAAAGCTGGTAACTTTTTAGGTCATATGAATTTAGGAAGAATTAGGGTTTTCAAGTCATGGGCATTTAGAAAATATTAGGAAGTATTTAGCAGGTGGCACCAACTTACATGGGGCGAGACTTGAAAACCCTAAGTAGCCACCACTTGGACCTGCACATAGGTGGTAACTTTGCCCAAAATACTAGTAACTTTAGTTCAAAAAGCTGGTAACTTATCAGGAACTTGTAGTTTTGGTTCTATTGGACTTGCGGAATGGATTGACACATCCAAACAACTTGGTTGGCAACTTGACCGAAAAAGCTAGTAACTTCAGTTCAAAAAAATAGTAACTTTTACAAAAAGCTAGTAACTTTTCAGTTAGTAGATGGTTTGGTTCTATTGGCCTTAGGAATAGATCGGTGTAACCAAACCACACCTATTCATGCTATATTGATGGGGGAACCTTCATTCATACATGGAGAGTGAATATCAAAGCCTAAGTGAGGATCTGCACTTAGTTGGTAACTTGACCCTAAAAGCTGGTAACTTTAGTTCAAAAAGCTAGTAACTTTATTAAAAAGCTGGTAACTTATCAGTTACTTATTGTCTTGGTTCTAATGGCTTTGGGGATGAATAGGTTTGGGGATGGATTGGTGCATCCAAACCACACCCATTCACACTAGATTGGTGAGGGGAAGCCTTATCTTCATATGAGGAGTGAGTAGTAAAGCCTAAGTTAGGATCTGCATTTTGTTGGTAACTTGATCGAAAAAACTGGTAACTTCAGTTCAAAAAGATAGCAACTTTTACAAAAAGCTAGTAATTTTTCAGTTAGTTGATGTTTTGATTCTTTTGGCTTTAGGAATGGATTGGTGCATCCAAAGTACACCTATTCATGCTATATTGATGGGGGAACCCTCGTTCACACATGGGAAGTGAGTATCAAAGCCTAAGTGAGGAACTACACTTGGTTGGTAACTTGACCCCAAAAATTGGTAACTTTAGTTCAAAAAGCTAGTAACTTTATTAAAAAGCTAGTAACTTATCAGTTACTTATTGTCTTGGTTCTAATGGCTGTGGGGATGAATAGGTTTGGGGATGGATTGGTGCATCCAAACCACACCCATTCATGCTAGATTGGTAAGGGGAAGCCTTATCTTCATGTGGGGAGTGAGTAGTAAAGCCTAAGTTGGGATCTGCACTTTGTTGCTAAGTTGATCGAAAAAACTGGTAATTTCAGTTCAAAAAGATAGTAACTTTTACAAAAAGCTGGTAACTTTTCAGTTAGTTGATGTTTTGATTCTATTAGCCTTAGGAATGGATTGGTGCATCCAAACCACACCTATTCATGCTATATTGATGGGGGAACCCTCATTCACACATAGGAAGTGACTATCAAAGCCTAAGTGAGGATCTATACTTGGTTGGTAACTTGACCCCAAAAACTAGTAACTTTAGTTCAAAAAGCTAGTAACTTTATTAAAAGGCTGATAACTTGTCAGTTACTTATTGTCTTGGTTCTAATGGCTTTGGGGATGAATAAGTTTGGGGATGGATTGGTGCATCCAAACTACACTCATTCATGCTAACTTGGTGAGGGGAAGCCTTATGTTCATGTGGGGAATGAGTAGTAAAGCCTAAGTTAGGATCTGCACTTGGTTGGTAACTTGACCGAAAAAGCTAATAACTTCAGTTTAATAAGATAGTAACTTTTACAAAAGGTTGGTAACTTTTCAGTTAGTTGATACTTTGGTTCTATTAGCCTTAGGAATGGATTGGTGCATCCAAACCACACCTATTCATGCTATATTGATGGGGGAATCCTCATTCACACATGTGGAGTGAGTATCAAAACCTAAGTGAGGATCTGCACTTGGTTGATAATTTGACCCCAAAAGCTGGTAACTTTAGTTCAAAAAATTAATAACTTTATTAAAAAGTTGATAATTTATCAGTTATTTATTGTCTTGGTTCTAATGGCTTTGGGGATGAATGGGTTTGGGGATGGATTAGTGCATCCAAACCACACCCATTCATGCTAGATTGGTGAGGGGAATCCTTATCTTCATGTGGGGAGTGAGTAGTAAAGCCTAAGTTAGGATCTGCACTTGGTTGGTAACTTGACCAAAAAAGCTAGTAATTTCAGCTCAAAAAACTAGTAACTTTTACAAAAAGCTGGTAACTTATCAATTAGTTGATATCTTGGCTCTATTGGCCTTGGGAATGGATTGGTGCATCCAAATCACACCTATTCATGCTATATTGATAGGGGAGCCCTTATACACACATGAGGAGCGAGTATCAAAGCCTAAGTGAGGGCCTGCACTTGGTTCGTAACTTGACCCAAAAAATTGGTAACTTTACCTCAATAAATTGGTAACTTTTATAAAAAGCTGGTAACTTATCAATTAGTTATAGGTGCAATAAATTAAGGTAGCAAATAAATTAATAGATTGGTGCGTCCAAACTACTCTTGGAGGTAACAAATAAATTAAACATGCAATGTATAAACCTCTTACAAGATACCAAGAAATGCTTCATAATCCAAGTTATACTTTCTTATACAATATTCATTTTTGTTATAGATCCAATTGAAATTGCAAATAGTATATTTGAAGGTACATGAATATTATGCAAACTGAAATTACAAATTTAATGTTAAATCCATACGCATACACAATATGAAACTGGCATCGATCACATTCATTGTAGGTCCAACCTCAACCGAGGAATCTATGGAGAGGTTGCTTCCATGCAGCTAGATGACAAGTCCATTAATAGTGTCCTACAAGTTGCAATTGAAAACAACATTAAGATTTATCTCCATTTAGGCCATTTCAATAAACACAAAAAAGAAGTTTAAGGCATTATCATAAATAATGTTTATTCTAAATGACCCATAGGTATTACATCACCATGAAATGTATTAAGCCACTAGACACAAATTGGCCTTTGTTTTATGTATGAGGAAAAATCTGAGGAACTATTAGAGAACAACATGAACAAGAATAAAGAGTGCCTCTAGCCTCATACAGACAAGCAACAAGTCTTTCAAAAAGCCCTTCATGTACATCAGTAACTTAATAGAATAAGGGGCTTCCTTAAGCCCATGAGAGGCAAGGTACTCCTCAGCTTTCTTAGTTAAAGAAAACCCTTTGTAAATGTATTCACCTAACATGTACAAGTCCAAATGAGAATACAAAACTTCTATATTCCAACCAAATCCAAAACAATGATGAAAATATGGTGGTTTCCATAATGCAAAAGCCAATTTTGAATAAGAAATGGACCACTAGCAAGAAAAGTTTTTAGAATTTGGATAATTAGAATCTTTCAAATCAAATGCTCAGTATTGATCGAATTCTCTACATACCACTAGAGTCGCTTCACCCTCCTATTATGGGCTAAAGAACTCCAAAAAATTAGCTTAACCTGCTAGCACCAGGAAAACCAGCAAGCACTCGCAAAACCAGTAAGCAACCAACAAACTAACACAAAACCAGTAAGCAACCAAACAAACTAACATTACAGCAAAAACACAAATCATAGTAAACAAAAAGCCTCTAGCAAATATAGCCCACAATAGAACCACAACATAGCAGAAAAAACTTTGCCATACAACTAAGCAATTTCTATTCAAACAAACACAACACCCTGCAAATTTAGGTGTTATTTGTGTGGTGTGTAACACCCTAGTAGTTCCATTCTATGCTTAAGTCATATTGTGGAATTACTAGTTGTTACTTTTGCTAGCGTAACTATCATTACCTTTTAGAAATTACTTTGTACCGAAAATAGGGGTAAAATTTTTTCTACAAAACAAGTGAACCATTTTTGAAATCGAGAGCCATGAGCGTATCGTGAACATATAAAGTAACACCGCTATCCCATACATACATCGCATTTAACAAGCATAGAAACCATAAGGGTAATCACAATTCTTAGATAAATGTAACATTCATTCCATGGCCATCCATGATAATACAATAATAGTCATATCAGAGTCGTACATAAGATAATAGTGGGTCCGATATCTATCATCGGCCCTACACAAAAGCCTATCAATACATAATAAAAGGAAATACATCAGAAAATCCTACTACCCAAGCATGCCACATAACAGAATGATAACCCTATAACTACAACCAAAAGGAGCTATCCTCGTGCTCGGCTCCGCATGCAGTCGTCATATCAAGCATCTGGTGGGAGGAAACTGTTCCCATATCCACTAGGAAAAGTGCCACCACGTCCCCCTCCTCGAGCACGTCCTCGCCCACGGGGCACAGCGCGGGTACGAATGAACCCATGCCAGCGAACCGGGGGTGAAGCTGGGCCAGCGATGAAGTGGAAGAATCAGAAGATAGACGAATCACCGAAGGCTGCGACGAACCCGAACGGTGAGATCCCCCAGAATGAGTTGGATAGAGGGGCTCAGACGGATCGATCTCCACATGGAAGCTCGGATAAGACGGCTCCGAGGGATCGGAATCTAGTGAAACAGTCGAAGTCAAACGGGTATCCGAGTCAGTCTCATCATCATCAGTGGGGTATCTTAGTGGCTGAAAGTAAGGGCGGATGTCATCCATATTAACCTCGCCGAATGGCTGATGCGGTCGGAAAAATGGGCTCATCACGGGAGTCTGAAACTGGCGGTCGTGGAAAATGTAGACCCTCATCGCTGCGCTTGCCGACAGCACAGAGATGTTCAGCACCAGGTCAAAGTGCCAACGCCACACCGGGAACTCAATGTAGATCACCACCGTGCCCGACGTCGACATCCTCTGAAGACGACACGGAAACATAGGAATAAGAAATACTAAATTTCTCAGTAGGATCGCGACTAGACAAACACAGTGTCATCGTCATCGTCCTAACCACTTCGGGTTTAATTATAAAAATAGTGGACAGATATAAGTTCAATTTTTAATGGTTTTGAAAACTTAGACCCCGAAGCGGGTTGCTTTTAAACTTAAGATCATAACCATATCATCATGACTAACATACGTACTAAAACATAGAATAAACATTCATAATACAAATGGGCAATATACTTATATGCAAAGACATGCATCATCATAGACGTAACCATGGTTATACTTAGACTTTACTTTCATTTTTAGCACGTGCTTAACATTATTTACTTTCCTTTAAAATAGACTGCTTTTGGACATGAGCTCATTCCGTGACCGTCGTCACGCAGTACTAACCAAATCAGACTAAGCCGATATTGGTTACCTCTAAGTTGGAGGGTCCTCCAAAACACCCTTGCCTCCCTCATAGAGGTTCCTTGTGGATCGCCGTCTCTCACTTCCCTTACCGAAGTGATTGAAGGGTCATGTCCCATTGATTCTTTTCTTATCTTTATACTTTACATGCATAATATTTCCTTGACTAAACGCAGGCAATGATATGACTAAGTCCATAATTTTGACAGAAATCCGGCAGCATAACGGCTAGACCGGAGCTTCCCCAAAATGCCAATCATCAGCATTCAACCAATAGTTCATCATATCTATATCATATCATCACACTCATCATTCAATCATGAGACAAAGCTCAATCAAACTCATCATTCATCATGCCGAGTGGCATCACACATTCATACCCTAAAGGGGTTTATAGCTGTGTTGTTCTTTGTGAAGAATATTATGAATCATCACATGATTTCCCATGGTTACCCATGATAGAATCACATAGTTAGGATATGTGTTTGTAGTCTTTTAGTTACTCGGTCCTTGGATGAAAGTATTCTTTACTTAAGTACATGTCTTGTGAAACACTTGTTCAAATTAATTAAATTATGTGATTGTTTCCTTTCCTTGAGATAGTGCACTTAGTGATTCCTAAGTTCATGATATGCTCAGAGGCCCTAATCATACTTCTGTTCCCAAGGAGTTCGAGATCCCTCTAATCCTTGGGTCATGACAACGCATAACCACATCATGAACCCAAAAACACCAATGTTCACTAATCACCAAGGATGACTTTTAACTTATTCAAGTTATAAAGTTTTAAAATTTTACTAATAACATACCAAGGTTTTGCCTTAAACATTATTAAAGTTGTCATTCTTTATAAAGTAGTCATAAAGTCTTATTCTTTATGAAAGTAAGTGCCTTTGACATTAAGCTCTTATCTTAAGATTGGATCTTTATGAAATAATGATACAAGTTACTAGCTTTTTGAATAAAAAGTCTTGTTCTTTATAAAAGTTAACACCTTTTTTGCATTATTTTGGTTCAAAGTCTAAACTTTATGAATGAAATGTTATAAAACAACATTTTTATAACTTAAAGATCTTATTCTTGAATAAAGTTTGAAACTTTGTGAAAGGTCTTTTCTTTAAGGTTTGATTTCTAAAGCCTAAAGTGACAAGATATCATTTTTCTAACTCAAAAAGTTTAGACTTTCACATGTATTCTTGTCTTCAAAACAAAACAAAATAAAACTTTATGGAAGCTTAAAAGTTGCGCCACTTTGAAGGAATCAAGAAGCAAACTTTTTAAAGTTTAAACCTTTTAGAAGGTTCATAGTCTTATCAAATCATGGAAACATAGAAAGGTGAAGCTTTTCTAATCATTTACTCATCATAAAGAGAAAGGAACAACTTTAAGTAAGAGAACAATAAGAACATATGTTTCCAAAAGAGGAAACTTAAAAACACATGATGAAGATCAAGAACATATTTTTCCAAAAGAGAAAACTTAAGAACACATGAAGAACATCAAGAACACATTTTACTAAAAATGAAAACTTCGGCTCTTGAAGAGCATGAAGGATCTTCTCAAGCTTTCACTTAGAAATCTTGGTCATGAAAGAACCAAGCTCCAAGCTTTCTTGAGTAAACAAAGTGAAAAAGATGGAGATCACTACTTTTCTTGAAGATGGCGCAAAACAAGAGAAATGGAAGAAGAAGATGATGACTCCTCTTGATGATGAAGGTGGCGGTTTTGCAAGAAGGAAGGAGAAGCTCTTGAAATCTTGTAGAAATGGAGGTTGTAGTGTTTTGGTCTAGTCTCAAAGACCAAAAGATGTGATCTTTGAAGGGTTTAGAGAGGAAGGTTTGGTTATGGAGGTGGAGAATGATGAAGAAGATGAAGAAAAAGAAGAAGGAATGTAGAGAGAGGTTGGAGAGTTTGAGAACTTTAGAGAGAGAATGAGAAGTTGAAAATGAAGTGAATGTGTGTGTGTGTGTGTGTGTGTGAGAAAGTGGCCGAAATTTTGTGTTAATTAAGATTTAAGGAGACAAATTGGATGATGGGGTAACAAAGTATGGTCAAACTCTTACATAAAGCACTCTTATCTAATGCTTTATACTTTTATGACATCACTCTTTACTTTATTGTCTAGTTGACTAAATTTGAATTTAATCATGTGATTAAGTGCTCATACAACTTAATTAAGGTGATTAAGCAAGGATTAGTGATTAACACACAAGAACATGATTAACAAAAATTAATTTAGCGATTAAGTTTAATTAACCTTAATTAAACCCGATTAGGCTAATTAAGGGTGATTAGTGCTTAAGTGAGCTACAGGGGCTCTGACTTATGTAACACCCTACTAATTTTATGTTATGCTTAAGTCATAGCATGAAACTAGTCAGGTTGTGTTACCGTGTTGATACTTTACTTACCTTTCTTATCTTTAAGTTCTCTTTAAATCGTCTCTATTGACGAAACGGCGTACTGTTATATTAAAAATGAAACAAACAAAATATCACCAAGATAAGTATAGTACAGTAACGTTACTGCATGCGTGTAAGCATATGTATATATATCAGAAGCTGCTGCTTCAGTTTATGTACAAAGTTTCAAAGTAGAACACATACATGGGCTGGTGTATCAAAAGACCATACTGCCCTCATCTACCAATATACCCTATGGTCCTCAAAGGACATTTCGTAATTTACTACTAACTCTACAGTCAAACCCATGACCCAAAGCTACCTGCCGTCCAAAAGAGGGTCATACTGTACAACATCCCCTGCCGCTAAGCTACTCCGTCAAATAGCCGTTAGCCATGCCAGGCTCGGCCGGAGTATAGTCCGCGCTAGGTCCCGAGGAGGAAGAGGGCGACGAGCCGGTGGCCTCGGAGGGGTCACTCTCGGAACTCAGCGAGACGTCGGGGGCTGCCTGCGGTGGTGACTCAGGAGCAGGGTCAGCGGGTGCTGCAGGTGCAGGATGTGGGTGCGCCATATGTAGAGGGATGGCAATATAAGGGGTAGCAGGGTCGAAGAGGGGATGGTGTAAAGGAACATCAAAGTTCTTGTCGCTGAAGAGGTACAGACGAAAGTTGCACGAACCGGCTATGTACAAAGAGTCCAACTCCAGGTCATGGTGGAACTGAAGTGCAGGGATCTCAATAAAAAGGGTGGCTGTGGAGTCCATCGCCTGAGTCTGAGAATGATGCGGGATACACAAGGGGTGAGAATTTCAAGAAAATTCTCAGTAGGGTTCGGTTATACTGGGACTGACATCACATACATTCTCAGTTACCTTGGGTTTTACTTAATTATTAAAATACGTGTTCAAACTAAAGAGTCCATTTTCATGAGTTTAAAAACATGTCTGGTCCGAGGTAAGGTTCAATTTTACTTTAATTGGCATAAGAAACGAAATAGATTACTAATACTAATGCATAGAATGATAAATGAAATAAATCAATGAATAGCAGTGAGCAATTGTAACAGACAATTGTAAACATCTTGATGTAACTATTCCATGTATTTATGCATTCATGTAATCATGTAGACTCATTCTTGAACTTTCTTTCATAAAATCTTTCATTACTTTCCATCATTTTCCATTTCTCTTGGTCCCCTGGGAGTTCTTGGCCATTTTAGACTCTTGGGTAATAGTCTGCTTATCAGGATCGAACTCGTTCCTATACAGGAATGCCGGGTTTACTTTCCCCGATCTTCCCACCGATCTATTCCCATTAACTTTCTATCCGGGGCTGGCCCAAGTAGTATGGAACTTGCATAATAACATACTTCTTTTCATAACTTTCATAACTTTCTTAAGAATGTATATGCATTCATATGTAATTCATAACTTGTACATGGGTTCTACCAAAACTTCGGCAGCATAACGGAACGTGTCCGCTTCCCCATGAATAGTGCTAGCCAATCAATACATCAATGTATCACAAGAAGCACAAATTTACATTTATATTTCAACATAGAACTCAACTCCATATCAACTTCATTAAAGCAGAAATCATGCCTCAGCATACTTAACCAACCCAGTTCTTGTAACTCATGCCACAATTTCATTTTAACTCATTTGGACCTCAAATTTGAGTATGTTACAGGGTTGTGTGTCTATTTTCTAACCTCTTTGGTCCCATCTAATTTCGGTCTCTATAACTCAAGATATCTAAACTTTATCTCGGCCTGCCCATTGGCTAGCCAGAATCAGGCAACTAAAAGTAGAAATTCACTAAAAATCGAAAACTCACTCAAATCAGACGAAATTGGCCTCATATTAAAGCTAACAGGACAACCTTTTATATACAAAAAGTTCCATTTCATTTGCCTTAGTAGGGCTCGAGTTACAAGCCCCGAAACTTACCCTTTCTGAACTGCCCTGTGTTAGCCTGGTTTAGACATAGGGTAATTTCTTCAAATCACTGAGAACAACTTAGTTGATAACAAACTCGAAATTTCTTTGGATTTTGTTCTCCTATGTGTAAGCTTTCCAACAAAGTTGGTTTCACTCATTTTCATGTAGTATAGGTCGAGTTCTACCCTAAATAACCTTAGCTGCCCAGAGCCAGAGTCAAAACCCTAGGTCGAGATTCAAAAATTCATATCTTCCTCAATTCTGATCCAAATCCCTTATATGATATGTCTATGGAAAGCCCTAGATATCTAGTTTCATCTAAAAATAGTTTCATCGGATTTGACCGATCGTAGGCGGCGCCGTACGCTCCGCCATATGGTCTGCCGTGGACTCTCCACCAAGACAGCACCTCCATCCATTTAATTCTCTTAGTTTTCTTCTTCTAATTCTACTTCTAACTCAAAATCTTCTATTAATCCAAGCATAATTATTCAATTCACACATCAATTAAGGTGAAACTAATTCAGCCCAGCCAGCCAAGTGCATGGATTTGATGCAAGAAATTAAAAACCCCTACCTTTGATTTAAGTGTTTTGTGCTGAGCTCTTGGAGTTTGGATGAACAAGGCTGGAACTTTGCTTGAGTCTTGAATGTGTGAGCAAGAGAAAAAGAGAGCTGATGGAGAAGAGGAAAAGCAACGTGAATAATGGTCTGATTCAAAGGAGGATGGTGTGTTTTATAGGCATGAGTGGAAGTTAACTTGGAAGGTTGTGATTGGTTGCCCTCTTTGTGTGGTAGAATCACTCTCCACGTCGCCTAAGTGGTAGTAGTTTCTAGCATATTCTGGAAACGAAATCGGAACTCGTACACTCTATAAAGTCGGACCTCGTGAACCTCCTGTATATGAAGTCGGAACTCAGAAAACATCCAGTCTAATTGAAACTCGAAAGCAGAGCTTGGTGTGAAGCCAAGCACTTAAGGTCGGAACTCGAAAATTATAAATTTCTATCCCGTAACTCGAAAAGATATAGAAGTGAGAGCTACTAATATTGCACTCAAGATCGGATCTCGTACCATTTGTGAATCATAATGTCGGAATTCGGAATACAGTCAGTTCATTTGAGCCTTAGAGATGAAGTCGGAAATCGAACATTCTGCTCGTTGATCGATAAGGTCGGAGATCGTAAATTGTGCTGAAGTCGAAGACGAACTCGTAAATTGGAATCATCAGTTACTTCATGTCAGCTCACGAAATCGGAAATCGTAAGCTTCATTCACTAAATCGGAGACCGTAAGCTGCATGCATGAGGTCGAAAATCGGAAGAAGTCCCTTGCAAGCCTTGAAACGAAGTCGGAAGTCGAAGCTAGTATTGAGGTTGGAAGCGGAATGTAAGGCAACTCGGAAATCGGAAATGTCAACAATGGGGGGGGGATCGGATGTCGGATTTCGCGGATGTTACAACTTACTTAATTAGAGATTATCTAATCTCGATTAAGCATTCTCTTGACCCTTCTCATCCAAGTCAACCCCTTAATTAAGCCCTAATCTCAAAATTTCTGATTAAGTGCCTAATTACTCAGGATTACTAAGATAATTTAGCACGACATGAAATTGTGGAAGTTACATGGTGTCGTTTAAGTACCCATTGCTTTTTGATCTGGTACATTTTGCTATAATATTTTAGGGTTGAAACATCCTTTGAGAATTTAGATTATGGATGTGGATTACTTAGTAACATTTTAAAATATTAAGAATGAATTCTCTTCTTTTAAAAAATGTAAATTTCCCCAATTTTAATTGTTGTTTTATCTCTTATAAGCCCAAGAGTCCCTACTAAATAATAAATATGACATTTGAAGGTTCAAGCAACATGATTTTCATTCTAGTAGCCTTATAGGGTGGCTAGTCAATTACTACTATTCGGGAAAAATAATTTGCATGAGACACAATTCAAATTAGTTTGCAAGAATAGACATGCAATGTTGCATTCTTCAAAGGAACAAATTGAAACATGTGCAATCATTTACATAGGTAGCCAAGCTAACAATTCATAGAGATGCACGTGCAATTAATATTTGAAAAAGGGACAATAAGTCCTATATAGCATAATTAGTTCAGCAAGGCCAACTTATGCAGGCATCACAAGTACCTTAATTATAGGTTATGAGCATTACTGATGATTCATAGTTTTGCATTCAACTAAACCTTTCCTTAATTTATATCTTGTCAAGGCAACTTTCTAGATTCAAACCCATATCTTCTCCCCAGCTCCTTAGTTCTAGAATATCTTCAGAATGCAGAGACACAAACATTGTCTATCAAAAATATATTCTGTCCAGTGTCCACATTCCTAGCAAGTTTAAATGTGTATTTATATTTTAAATTCACTTCAAAGAAAACATACTAAGACCCAGCATTCATAGCAATGTGGACTTTATCAAAGTTCTAACAAGTTAGTACTAGCTAAAGATAATTAGACAACATTACAGCTACTAATGAAACAACCTATATTAGGTACACTTATATATTTAACATTCACTAATTAGTAGGATATCAAGGATAAATTAAGCCTCATTAGATGCCCTTAGGCATAAAGTGTCGTACAATGCAACTTGACCCATGACATAAACAATTTGCACAAGGAGATGACTCCATTACATACAGGAACATTCAGAACATAAAGGACCCTACTAATTCTTTGATGGTCCATGATTATTTAAGCAATGTATGTACCATAGCCTGGAATTACATTCAAAATCCTGCAGCCACAACATCCAAGCTTGAACACTTCAAACGCATATAGAAAGCCAAAAATAGAAAGGAAAAAAAATTGTCTACATAAGATCCTCATGTTAGAATTCTCTATCTCTATCACAAAATCTAGTCCTACTCCTCCCATTTCTATATATGAATTTAAAGTTTTAAACTCTATGTATGGGTCTTGTCAACCCAAAATATATGCTATCCACATTCCTAACAAGTTTAAAATTGTGTTTTTATTTTAAATTCACACCAAACCTCTCTTTGCGTCGATTAGATTAACCCATTCATAGCTAAGGAAACTTCAAACTCGATAAAACGCACCTGAAGAAAAAGAATGGCACACCCAACCCTGTCTTCAATGCTCAACCCGTCCTCGTGCCAAGCGTTGTAGCAATGGTGTCGCGCCCTCACCGCCATCACGTCGTCACCCTCCCCAACCTGTGCCCATCCTCGATTTTCTTAAGAAAAAAGTGTTTCTAAATAAAAAGACATGTATAAACAATTTCATTAAAATTGGATAAACTTTCTAGAAAAAGCTAAAACCCCAAAAGAAGCTGTTTTAGTGTTTTTTTCATAAACTAGAAATAATGAGTTCTAAAAAGAATACTCTCATAAAAGCTACATCATAACAACATATTTTTGTAACTTATACAAACACAACTAAGTATCAAATAAAATGCCTCAATGATGACAATTTAAACCATAACAAGTGACCACAAAAGAAAACTAATTATGAAAAAAGAAACAAAGGGACACAGAACAACAACTAGACTCTTACCTTGTCATCTACGTCAGTGAAATTGCGAAAATAACAGAATTTATATCCCAAATGCTTAAGATATCTTCCTAATTGCCAAATGAAGCAGACAACGAAAGTCAGTTAGCACTAAAACCAAAAGAAGAGTAAGCTTCAAAACCCAATAACCAGAAAAAAAAAGGACATAATCAAAAACACTCTTTTTATTTTGGATGTTTGGGGTTTTTCGTGTGAGAGAAAGAGGAAAAAGAACCTATAGAGAAGGTTGAAATTGATGTAGATGCGACTATGCCCAATATGACTGAGATCATAAGTGGTTACATCATACACGTACATTCCAACCTTTGATTGCATCTTGAACGTGGTCGGGTCCTTGCCTCACCAAGCCCAACTCGTGCCTAGCCTTGCAGTGGCAATGGAGTGAAGAGCAAGAATGGATTAAGGGAGGTACATGGGAGGGAATCATTGGATTTCAAGCAAAATGAAGAGGGAAGATGAAAAAAATTAAAATGATGGAAGATGAAAATGGTAAAAGAGGGAAGATGAAACAAATAAAATTAGTCATTGTATAATCCACCCTACAGCCACTGTATGCTAAACCACCATAAGTCACTCCTTTTGTCATTTTGTGTCTTTTATACTCTCGACACCATATGTGTCCCTAAAACCGTGGTCAAAATAATATTTCTCATTTCATTATGAAATTGTCTCATACTATTTGGAATCCTTCTTCCTTTTTTAATATATAGTTTTATTTTGGTGTGTAGGCATTTCTATTCAGTTTGTTTATCTGTTAAATAATGCCACTTGAAGGCTTATTGTTGGTTTGTGATTTGCCTTTGCTTGATATCTCTTGGTCGTTCCCCATGTGCTGCTTGCTTTCATCCCAAACAAAGAATTACTGAAAACCCGAATGGTTTGGCAATACTAGTCCTTTTTTTTACTATGTTATTCGAATATCACTATCAAACATCAATTTTGAACATTTTATCGTATTTATGATTAAAAATATTCAAATGGTTTTTAAAATTTTTTATTTTATCTCTTATAATCATTTTGTAGCCTTTTATGTGCTTTGGTGGCCGTAAATTCAATATATAATATTATTTCTTTGATGAAGAGATATATCATGAAGAAAAATGTGGTTTAGTGAGTGTAGTTCCCAATTACGTATTCATATTTACAAATTATGAAGATTCCTCGAGCACGTTGTTACGCTCCTTATTCAACACATGCAATTCTTATTTGGCAATTACTATATAATATATGGTAATAATTACCATATAACTATTTAGCATTACATTAAATAGTATAATAATAAATATTATCCACTACAAAATATATATATATATATATATATATATATTGATTATTTAAAAAGAATAGTTTTGATACACATTAATGTAAATATTTTTACAAAACCATCTAATTATATGTTATTACATCATTAAAAATATTAAACTTTTAAATTAACTACATAAAAAACTACACATATAAATATATATAAATAATTAACTATATAAAATACTTTACATTTACAATATGTTAAAGCTAATAATCCCCATTTAACATTATTTTCTACCCACCTACACATAAAATTTTCCATATATCCCTTATGACCTCATATCATTTTGTAAAACGAAAAACATGCCGAGCACAAGAAATCTGAGGCGGCTCAGCCTGTGTTTCTCGAAGTCAACTTCTAAACAAAAAGAATCTCCTCCTATAAGCGCCACTGCCCCTTCCACTTTCTCACATCATCATCATCATCACAATCATGGTCATTTTCATCACAATCCTCTATGTCCATCACCCTCCTCAATTAACATGGTCAAGAACTTCAACTCCCTCTATGACCCAACCCTAACCTTTCATGATAACTCCCTACGCTTCTCTTCCCTTTCCACCATAACCACCACCATCACCTCCTTTGAATCTGAACCTGAAGTACAACCTAAACCCACCGATTTTGCCACCACCTTCTCCTCCCAATGCTTCTTCTTGTCATCCCCCGGATGATCCAACTCCCTCATCGAAGACACTGGCACTAACTCTAACTCACGCTCATCCTCATTATCCTTCATGGACACTCATCAAAATCAAGGTTTTGATGGTGACAACAGCAACAAGAAGAACAACAAGAGGAAGAAGAAGAAGGAAGAGGAGGTGGTCTTCAATGGTAGCGTGGCGGTGCCGACGGACTCGCCGGACCCTTACTTGGACTTCCGGTGATCCATGCAGGAGACGGTGGAGGCGCGTCCCGAGCTCATGGACATGAAGTCCAATTGGAATGTGTTGCACAAGCTTCTTCTTTGCTACCTTGCTCTTAACCCTAAGAGCATACACAAGTTCATTCTTGGTGATTTTGTTTATCTTCTCGTCAGCCTCATGCCATTCTAGCTCCTCCATTGCTACTACCGTCACCATCACCACCGTTACTATCTCGAATTTGGTTGTTAAAATTTGAATTTTTTTTTTCAAATCATGAGTTATTATTAATTCTCGTTCAATTGTGAAAATACAAAAATTATGTAGTATCTACACACGAGTTGATTTTAATGTTTAAACTCATTATTATTCGAAGGATCAAAGTTGTTTATCACTTGAATTAGTGCTTTGCGAGTAAAATTTGGGGTTCTTGAGGGATGTGTCAATTTGAAAATAGGGTAACGTGGGAGACAGATGATGATTGTCTCATTAAATTAATACTATAATACTTTTAATTCACATTAATTGTTTCTTGATTTGCTTAATAGTAGCTAGTGAGCAGTATGTAGTGGCATCTTTGGTTTTCTTTCTTTTCGAGAGTGGGGGAACCTCTATGCTTAAAGTTGGTCCCCTATGCCATGTATTCATTATCTTCTACTCAATCTATCACTATCCATCTTATCATTTTCATTTTCCCCTTTTTCTTACTTTTTATATACACTGCTTGTTTTGTTTGGGACTGAGAACTTTTTGGGTGGTATAAGGGAACCTTGTTTGATAATTTAATTAATTTCGAATTCGAGGACTTGAAAAGCACAACTTTTATTGTAGGGTACTTCAAATGGTATTTCTCTGGTTATATACCCGCGACCATCCTAATACATTTTTGTTTGGAAAGTTAAAAGTATATGTAGGATATTGTTGGATGAAATTACAATCGGCTAAATCTCTTTGAAGAAACTTATCCGAAAAGTAAGCTCCCAAATATTACCAAAGTTCAGATGATTAATGCTAAAGAGAGTACTCTACTCCTCAGCAAATTGACTCCTCAAACAGCTCAAGGGAGCAAACCTTTAAGAAAGATCAGTCAAGCAAAATTGGAATAGAAATATGATTTCTATTAATCAACCAATGAGTTCATACAAAATTTCGAGGATTAACAATGAAAATAAAGAAGCAACGTAAAACTAAAAAGAAAATAACAAAGAGAAATAAAGTAGTAATTGAAATGGCATGATGTGTTGATCTTGATGATCCTCCCTTTGTGTATACATGAGCCTTTTATAACCTTCCTAGAATTTTGCCACTTTCTCATGACATGCTCCAAGAGGCCCTCAGCTGAGTCTTCATGCACCCACGTTCTTGGTAGTGGTAACCACTGCTCCATCATATCCTTAGTCGCCAACAACCTTCCCTTCATTAACCATTGGGTTCATTACTTTCTTTGGCCCAACCTTTTCCTTCAGCTGATGCAACTCAACTGCTTCTCTTCGGCCCAATTCAGTTTTCAACTAGGCCTATTTATGGGTCAAGTGTCAGCCCACAATCAGCCTAATTATGGTGCCAACATATGCCCCTCATACAATACCTAGCAAACGGCTAATTAGTTAGCTGTGTATTGTATTTAAACCCTCTTTTTTTAACTGTTACTATTCAACTATTTTCACACAGTAACACTCTCTTCTACATTCTTCTTGCATTTCTAGTTTCTTTCTTCACCTTTCTGGTCACTATTTGAACTCTATGAGCCATTCCAAATTTCTAACCTTCTTTACTCAATTTTTAACCTCCAGTCTTTGCAATTTCTTCTGGACAATTTGACTATGAAAACCCTAGCAGCTCGGCCATTCATATTTCGTCCGAGAGCTCATCTTCTTAAAGTTCTAAAAGTTCTTCCATTCGTTTATTAGCTGATTCTCCATCAGCTGATAGACTTCAAAAATCTGCTCAAGCTCTAAAGACTTTAGCTATTATTCCTCATGTGGGTGAGGAGTTTATTCTTCCAACCTTAGAGCTCAAGCTTAATGATTTGTACACCATCCTGACTGCTATAGGGGATGCTTTCACAACACTCTTAGAAGAGGAGCTAGCTACAGAAACAATTGCCAAATCTACCATGGCTCAATCAACTGAAGCAAAGGAGTCAGCTGACTTAGCCGATGTAGAAGGCAAACCTACTGATGCAACTCCCAATGATTTTGAAGTTTAGGCTAGGATATTACTTTCTTTACTTGTATTCAAAACATTTTTTTTTTTTTGCATTAAATAGTCGGCTTGTGGCCATTCCTTTGAACACTGTAATTATTTCGAACCGTTTCCTAAATAGATAGGTGGTATCTTTTTAAGAATTTTCCATTGATACTCTTAGTTGCTTCCTTTCCTTACATGTCAACCAATCTATATGCTCCCCCATATATAATTTGACTAACAATATAAGGACCTTCCCAATTTACAGACCATTTGTCGAATCTAGGATCTTTAGTTCCAATAAGCACGCCTTCCACACAATATCTCCCTCGCCAAATTGTTTCTTCTTTACTTTCTTATTGTAGGACTTTGCAACCTTTTCTTTATTCAGCTTGATATTCTCTAAGGCCATGATTCTATCATCATTGGCTGATTCAAATTCTTGGAACGTAGCCTGAGAATACTCATTAGCATGCAAGCCCACTTGTTTTGCCACTCTTAAGGACTTAATCTTTATCTCCATAGGCAAAATGACATCCTAGTCATAGGTTAATCTAAAAGGAGTTAAACTTGTAGCCTTATTTTTCGAATTTCTATAGGCCCAAAGAACCTCATATAGCACTTTATACCACCTCCTTGGTTGATCCTCAATAGTTCTTTTGATTATGTTGATTAGGAATTTGTTAGTTGCCTCGGCTTGACCAATGGCCTGTGCATAATAAGTCGATGAATGGATTTGTCTAATTCCATATGTACAAAAGATTTCCTATCTTTTGTGAACATGGTGCCTTGATCAGCCGTTATGATTTCTGGAATGTCAAACCAATATATAATTTGTCTTTCAATAAACCTTATCACATCAGCTTGTGATACATTTGTCATCGGCTGAGTTTCCACCCATTTTGTAAAGTAATCAGGTTCTACTATAATGAAAGCATGTCTTTTGGAAGTTAGGGGTAGATTTTGCCTACAAGATCTATTGCCTAACCTCTAAATGGCCATGGTGTAACAATGGCATGCAATTCATTAGTTGGGACTCTTTGAATTGGTCCGTGTAGCTGACAAGCTTCGCATTCTTTAGCTTAAGTGAACCAATCGACTGTAATTGTTGGCCAATAACACCCATATCGGTAAATTAGCCACTCCATATTAAAGCCAGATTTGTGAGCTCCACAAGTGCCTTCATGCACTTCCCCATCACTTTCAAAGCCTTATCCTTGTTTAAACATTTAAGCAATACTCCTTCTTGGCTTCTTCTAAAGAAATCACCATCAATCAATACATATTTTAATGCTCTTTGCTTATAGTTGTTATCCACTTCAACCGCAAGGTTAGCCAGATATTGGATCAATTCTTGTCTCCAATTGGCTGAAGCCTTCAGCTGATGATCAAGTGTCAACACATTACCTTTCTCAATAGTATTGATATCCGAAGTCATGTATTTATATCCAGAAGCATGTTGTGCCAGATCATTCGCCGTCTCATTGTAAACTCCAATGCCCAAATAAAACAGTCTTATGACTTAGGACATTTCAAGCGTCAAGGTTTTGATGTATACCAAATCAAGATTTAAGTAAATCTTCTAGATAGTAAATGATTTGTTATAGCTAAACATATTCCTTTTGTGAGTAAAATCATTGACCTCAAGCTTAGATATCTATTGAACCAAATAAAGCATCTAAATTCATGGTACTTCACTTGAATATTATTATATTCGAACAACCGATTTGTGTTCTATTTATTTACTCACTTAGGAATGAGTTAGAAAGTTTAGAAGGATGATGTTACAGCACCAGAAAGGAAAAACATGCCTCTAGAAGGATCACACCTCATTCAACTCAACACTACCAAGAATATCAAGATCTCATGCATCAAGCATTAAAAATAGGAACTTTAAAGCATTTAGAGTGAAAATTTTCAAAGGGTCAAGAACACTTGTGAAGAAGAGCATGAACATATTTTACCAAAAGTAGAAACATCAAGAACACTTGAAGAAAAACATGAATATATTTTACCAAAAGTAGAAACTTTTGCTCATGAAGAGCATGAAAGATCTTTTCAAGTTTTCACTTGAAGATCTTGGTCATGAGAAGAATCAAGCTTCAAGCTTTCTTGAGCAAACAAAGTAAAAGAGTGAAGATCACTACCTCTACTTAAAAATGGCACTACAATAAGAGAAGAAGAAGATGATGATGGTGGTTCCTTCCTTGAAGATGGTGGCAGTTTTGCAAAGAGGAAGGAGAAACTCTTGAGTCCTCTTGAAAATGATGTTGGTAATGTTTATATCTTGTGTTCAAAGACCCAAAGATGATGTCTTTGAAGGGCTAAGTGAGGGGTTTTGGTGGTGGTGGTGAAGAAAGGAAGAAGAAGATGAAGAAAAACTGTTTAGAGAGAAGTGGGAGGATTTGGTTTCAAGAGAGAGAATGAGATGAGTGAAAATGAAAACGGATGAGTGTGGGAGAGACAGAAAGTGGTGTCCACTACATCAAGGGAAGAAGGGAGATATTGTAACATCCTCAATTTCATGTCATGCTAGATTACCTCAGTAACCCTGAGTAATTAGGCACTTAATGAGAAATTTTGAGATTAGGGCTTAATTAAGGGGTTGACTCGGATGAGAAGGGTCAAGAGAATGCTTAATCGAGATTAGATAATCTCTAATTGAGCAAGCCAGAGCCCTTATAGCTTAATTAAGCACTAATCGCCCTTAATTAGCTTACTCGAGTTTAATTAAAGTTAATTAAGTTTAATCGTAAGATTAATTTTTATTAATCATGTTCTTGTGTGTTAATCACTAATCCTTGCTTAATCACCTTAATTAAGTTATATGAGCACTTAATCACATGATTAAATTCAAATTTAGTCAACTAGACAATAAAGTAAAGAGTGATGTCATAAAAGCATAAAGTATTAGACAAGAGTGCTTTATGTAAGAGTTTGACCATGTTTTGTCTCCCCATCATCCACTTTGTCCCCTTAATCACCAATTAACACAAAATTAAGCAAAATATCTCACTCCCCCCTCCCTTAATGAGGACGCCACTTTCTTGCACACACACATACATTCACTTCATTTTCAACTTCTCATTCTCTCTCTAAAGTTCTCAAACTCTCCAACCTCTCTCTACATTCCTTCTTCTTCTTCTTCTTCTTCTTCATTCTCCACCTCCGTAACCAAACCTTCTTCACCAAGCCCTTCAAAGATCACATCTTTTGGTCTTTGGAGAAGATCAAAACACTACAACCTCCATTTCCACAAGATTTCAAGAGCTTCTCCTTCCTTCTTGCAAAACCGCCACCTTCATCATCAAGAGGAGTCATCATCTTCTTCTTCCATTTCTCTTGTTTTTGCGCCATCTTCAAGAAAGGTAGTGATCTTCATCTTTTTCATTTTGTTTACTTAAGAAAGCTTGGAACTTGATTCTTTCATGACCAAGATTTCTAAGTGAAAGCTTGAGAAGATCCTTCATGCTCTTCAAAAGCCAAAGTTTTCAATTTTAGTAAAAATGTGTTCTTGATGTTCTTCATGTGTTCTTAAGTTTCCTCTTTTAGAAAAATGTGTTCTTGATGTTCTTCATGTGTTCTTAAGTTTCCTCTTTTGGAAACATATGTTCTTATTGTTCTTTGCTTAAAATTGTTCCTTTCTCCTTATGATGAGTGAATGATTAGAAAAGCTTCACCTTTCTATGTTTCCATGATTTGATAAGACTATGAACCTTCTAAAAGCTTTAAACTTTAAAAAGTTTGCTTCTTAATTCCTTAAAAGTGGCGCAACTTTCAAGCTTCCATAAAGCTTTATTTTGTTTTGTTTTGAAGACAAGAATACATGTGAAAGTCTAAACTTTTTGATTTAGAAAAATGATATCTTGTCACTTTAGACTTTAGAAATCAAACCTTAAAGAAAAGACCTCTCACAAAGTTTCAAACTTTAAGATCTTTAAGTTATAAAAATGTGATTTTATAACATTTCATTCATAAAGTTTAGATTTTGAACCAAAACAATGCAAAAAGGTGTTAACTTTTATAAAGAACAAGACTTTTTATTCAAAAAGCTAGTAACTTGTATCATTATTTCATAAAGGTCAAATCCTAAGATAAGAGCTTAATGTCAACGGCACTTACTTTCATAAAGAATAAGACTTTATGACTACTTTATAAAGAATGACAACTTTAATAATGTTTAAGATAAAACCTTGGTATGTTATTAGTAAAAGTTTAAAACTTTGTAACTTGAATAAGTTAAAAGTCACCTTTGGTGATTAGTGAACATTGGTGTTGTTGGGTTCATGATGTGGTTATGCGTTGTCATGACTCAAGGATTAGAGGGATCTCGAACTCCTTGGGAACGGAAGTATGATTAGGCCTCAGGCATCTGTGAACCTAGGAATCACTAAGTGCACTATCTCAAGGAAAGGAAACAATCACATAATTTAATTAATTTGAACAAGTGTTTCATAAGACATGTACTTAGGTAAAGAATACTTTCATCCGAGGACCAAGTAACTAAAAAACTACAAACACATATCCTAACTATGTGATTCTATCATGGGTAACCATGGGAAATCATGTGATGATCCATAATATTCTTCACAAAAAATAATACAATTATAAACCCCTTTAGGGTATGGATGTGTGATGCCACTCGGCATGACGAATAATGAGTTTGATTGAGTTTTGTCTCATGATTGAATGATGAGTATGATGATATGATATAGATATGATGAACTATTGGTTGAATGCTGATGATTGGCATTTTGGGAAGCTCCTGCCTAACTTAGTTATCTTTGCCGGGATTTCCGTCAAAATTATGGACTTAGTCATATTATTGCATGCGTCTAGTCAAGGAAATGTTATGCATGTAAAGTATAAAGATAAGAAAAGAATCAATGGGACGTGACCCTTCAATCACTTCGGTAAGGGAAGTAAGAGACGACGATCCACAAGGAACCTCTATGAGGGAGGCAAGGGTGTTTTGGAGGACCCTCCAACTTAAAGGTAACCAATATCGGCTTAGTCTGATTTGGTTAGTACTGCGTGACGACGGTCACGGAATGAGCTCATGTCCAAAAGCATTCTATTTCAAAGAAAAGTAAAGAATGTTAAGCACGTACTAAAAATGAAAGTAAAGTCTAAGTATGACCATGATTACGTCTATGATGATGCATGTCTTTGCATGTAAGTATAGTGCCCATTTGCATTATGAATGTTTATTCTATGTTTCAGTACGTATGTTACTTATGATGATGTGGTTATGATCTTAAGTTTAAAAGCAACCCGCCGGGTCTAAGTTTTCAAAACCATTAAAAATTGAACTTATATCTGTCCACTGTTTTTATAATTAAACCCGAAGTGGCTGGGACGATGACGATAACACTGTGTTTGTCTAGTCGCAATCCTACTGAGAAATTTAGTATTTCTCATTCCTACGCTTCCGTGTCGTCTTCAGAGGATATCGAGGTCGAGCACGGTGGTAATCTACATTGAGTTCCCGGTGTGGCGTTGGCGCTTTGACCCGGTGCTGAACGCCTCTGTGTTGTCGACAAACGCAACGATGAGGGTCTACATCTTCCACGACCGCCAGTTTCAAACTCCCATGATGAGCCCATTTTTCCGACCACATCAGCCATTTGGCAAGGTTACTATGGATGACATCCGCCCCTACTTTCAGCCACCGAGATACCCCACTGATGATGACGAGACTGACTCGGATACCCGGTTGACTCCGATTGTTTCACTGGATTCCGACCCCTTAAAGCCATCTTATCCGAGCTTCCATGTGGAGATCGAGCCGTCTGAGCCCCTCTATCCGACTCATTCTAGGGGATCTCACCGTTCGGTTTCGTCGCAGCCTTCGATGATTCGTCTATCTTCTGATTCTACTGCTTCATTTGTCGGCGGCCTTCACCCCGTCACGGGCGTGGGTTCATTCGCATTCGCCGTGGCGTGCCCGTGGCGGCGTGCCCGAGGAGGGGGACGTGGTGGCACTTTTCCCGGTGGATATGGGAACGATTTCCTCCCGCCAGATGCTTGATGTGACGACTGCATGCGGAACCGAGCGCGAGGATAGCCCCTTTTGGTTGTAGTTATAGGGTTATCATTCTGTTATGTGGCATGCTTGGGTAGTAAGATTTTTCGATGTATTTCCTTTTATTATGTATTGGTAGGCTTTTTATGTAGGGCCGATGATAGATATCGGACCCATTATTATCTTATGTATGACTCTGGTATGGCTATTATCGTATTATCATGAATGGCCGTGGAATGAATGTTACATTTATCTAAGAATCGTGATTACTCTTATGGTTTCTATGCTTGCTAAATGCGATGTATGTATGGGATAGCGGTGTTACTTTATATGTTCACGATGCGCTCATGGCTCTCGATTTCAATAATTGGTTCACTTGTTTTGAAGAAAAAAATTTTACCCCTATTTTCGGTACAAGGTAATTTCTAAAAAGTAATGTTAGTTCCGCGAGCAAAAGTAACAACTAGTAATTCTACAATATGACTTAAGCATAGAATGGAACTACTAGGGTGTTATATTTTGGTATCAGAGCAGTTCGTCCTTGAAGAGCCTGGGGATGGACTGACTATGCTTCTAAGCATACGTTTTAGTAATTCATGCTTTGAGTCTCGTCTGCATGATGAGGTGTAGGAATTAGATGTGCATGATCGTCTATTCTGAATGTGGTTAGTTGCTAGTTCACTCAACATAAATGTTGAGCCTGATCAACTCAATGTCTTTTGTCTTGTGTACCAGGAACTAATGGCTTCAGGAAGACGTGGTAGGCCCCGCAACGAGCCAGAAGGTCCCGAGGAAGTCATGGGGAGACTTCGTGAAATGGCTGCTGCTATGAGGGAGCAGGCTGCTGCTGCCCATCGTATGATGGAGCGAATGGAGCAAAGGGATGAGGAGAATCCTGAAGGGCACAATGGAGGAGCTGAGGTGGATCTTGAGTACCTCAAGTTTGCTGAGTTCAGGAAGGCAAATCCGCCGAGCTTTAGAGGGACGTACAACCCCGATCGAGCTGAGGAGTGGATCAAGGCCATTGAGAAGATTTTCACAGTGTTGGCCTGCACCGAGAAGCAGAAGGTAGCCTTTGCTATCCATATGTTGGAAGCTAATGCTGAGTTCTGGTGGGTAGGCGTAAAGAGGATTTTGGAGGAAGCCCAAACCCACATCACCTGGGAGATTTTCAAGTCGCGCTTCTACGAGAAGTATTTTCCTGCATCCGTGAGGAATGCGAAGAAGTTGGAGTTCATGAGTCTGCGTCAAGGGACCATGAATATTGCTGAGTATACGGCCAAGTTCGAAGAGCTGTGCAAGTTCTCGACAATTTACCAGGGGAACCCGGATGAGAGTTGGAAGTGTATGAAGTTTGAAGGGGGATTGCGTGAGGAGATACTGGCATCTGTAAGACCAATGGAGATCCGTGACTACGCTGCACTCGTCAACAAGTGCCGTTTGATGGAGGATTGCAACCGTAAGCTGTCAGTGGCAAGGTCCGAGGCCTACAAGAAGAAGCTGGCACCGCAAGGACAGAAGTTCAAGCCCCAACCTCTGAGGAAACCATTTTAGGGTGGAGGTTTCAAAGGAAAGCAACCCCAGAAGCCTGCTGGGAATCCACCCAAACCGACGAATGGTCAAGCTTGCCCTAAGTGTGGTAAAAACCATGGAGGACGCCCTTGTTTAGCTGGCCAGAATGCTTGTTTCCGATGCGGAAAGCCTGGGCATATGGCAAGAACTGCACCATCAAGTTGTTGTCCCCTGCCAACAAGCCCCAGCACCAAGGAAGGGTCTTTGCCCTCAATGCTAAAGAGGCCACGCGGTCCGACGATCTCATCCAAGGTAAGTGCGAGGTCAATGGTAGGACCTTAACTGTGCTATATGATTCGGGAGTTACACACTCCTTTATTTCTCATGATTGTGTAGATAGACTAGGATTATCTGTGTCCGAATTGCCTTATATGTTAAATGTTTCTACTCTATTTGAAACCAGTTAAGACTTGTCATTGTTGCTTGAGTTGTCAATTCCAAATTGATGGTAGGTCTTTCATAGCGAATTTGATTTGTCTGCCTTTGTCTGATCTGGATCTGATTCTAGGCATGGATTGACTTTCGGCGAACCATACTATGATAAATTGTTCGAAAAAAGTGCATTGTTTTCCCTATACACGATAAGCCCGTGGAAATTTGTTAGTTTGTTCTTGAACTCTATTAGGGTAGGAAGTAGGGAGTTTTGTGATCAGGGATATGTTCTCCTTATGACAAGTGAAGTGGAACTCGAGCAGGTGTTGGATGAGATCCCCGTAGTTAGGGAATACCCAGATGTATTCGCTGACGACATACCTGAGTTTCCCCCAGAAAGGGAAATCGAGTTTTCTATAGAGTTGTTGCCGGGTACTGGGCCAATCTTTATAGCACCCTATAGGATGTCCCCACTAGAGTTGTCGGAGTTGAAGGGACAGTTGGAAGAGTTGTTAGAAAAGAAGTTCGTAAGACCTAATGCCTCACCTTGGGGAGCCCCGGTGTTATTTGTGAAAAAAAAGGATAGCAGTATGAGGCTGTGTGTGGATTACAGGCAATTAAACAAGGTGACTGTTAAAAACAAGTATCCCTTGCCTAGGATAGATGACCTCATGGACCAACTGCGAGGTGCAGCCGTGTTCTCTAAGATTGATCTGAGATCTGAATATCATCAAATAAGGGTGAAAGAGGAGGATATACCTAAGACAGCTTTTAGGACAAGGTATGGACATTATGAGTTTGCGGTGATGTCGTTTGGACTGACTAATGCCCTTGCTGTTTTCATGGATTATATGAACAGGATCTTTAGACCCTATTTGGACAAGTTTGTAGTTATTTTCATAGATGATATTCTCATCTATTCGAGGACCAAGGAGGAACACGAGAAACATTTGAGGATTGTGTTAAGGATCTTAAGGGAAAAGAAACTTTATGCCAAATTATCTAAGTGTGAATTCTGGATGGAGGAAGTGAAGTTCTTAGGGCATATGGTGTCGTAAGAGGGTATTGCTGTGGCTCCAAGTAAGATTGAGGCTGTGATGAGTTGGGAGAGGCCAACCTCAGTGACTAAGATAAGGAGTTTCTTAGGTTTAGCCGGGTACTACCGCAGGTTTATAAAAAGATTTTCTCAGATATCCCTACCCATTAACCACGTTGACAAGGAAGGATGCCCCGTTTGTGTGGACAATGGACTGTGAGAAGAGCTTTCAAGAGCTAAAAGGTAAGTTAACCTCAACCCCAGTATTGGTTTTGCCGAACCCTAGTGGACCGTTTGAGGTTTATTGTTATGCTTCTGGGAGAGGTTTAGGTTGTGTCTTGATGCAGAATAGGAACGTGGTGGCTTATGCCTCTAGACAGTTGAAGCCTCACAAAGTGAACTACCCAACCCACGACTGGGAATTAGCAGCCGTAGTGTTTACCCTAAAGATATGGAGGCATTATCTGTATGGTGTGAGGTTCGAGGTGTTCTCTGATCATAAGAGCTTGAAGTATCTCTTTGATCAAAAGGAGCTAAATATGAGGCAAAGGAGGTGGATGGAGTTTCTGAAGGATTATGATTTTGGGTTGAACTATCACCCTGGGAAAGCAAATGTGGTGGCCAACGCATTAAGTCGGAAATCCTTGCATGCGTCATGGATGATGGTTAAGGAGGATGAGCTAGTAAGGAGCTTTAGAGACCTTAACCTTGGAGTTATGTTGACCCCCCATAGTATAAGATTGAATCAGATTAGGGTGACAAGTGATTTCAAGAGTCAAATTGCTCAAGCCCAAGGCGAGGAAGAAGAGTTCTTGAAAACCCTAGCATTGGTTGAAGGGTTTTGCACAAGGTGCAAATGGACTATGAAAATTTGAAGAAAGAGTCTGTGTACCCGCAAGTAGTGACCTCCGAAGAAGGATTTTGGAGGAGGCTCATAAGAGCCATTTCACCATACACCCTAATGTGACAAAGATGTATCAAGACGTCAAAAAGATGTTCTGGTGGCCAGGATTGAAGAGGGATGTTGCGGAGTGGGTAGGCAAGTGTTTAGTCTGCCAAAAAGTAAAGATTGAGCACCAAAAGCCCTCTGGTATGCTGCAACCATTGGAGATCCCAGAATGGAAATGGGAAAGTATCTCTCTGGACTTCGTGATGGGTTTACCCAAAACGCAGGCTGGGTTCGATGCAATATGAGTAATTGTTGACAGATTAACCAAGTCTGCTCACTTTTTGCCCATTCGAGCTACTTATCCTTTGGAAAAGTTAGCCCAGCTGTATGTTCAAGAGATAGTAAGATTGCATAGTGTACCTTCAAGCATAATCTTCGATAGAGACCCGAGGTTTACCTCTAGATTCTGGGGAGCCTTGCAAAAGGCATTTGGGATGAAGCTTTGCCTAAATACAGCTTATCACCCCCAGACGGATGGACAGTCGGAGAGGACCATCCAAACTTTGGAGGATATGTTGAGAGCTTGTGTATTAGATAACCGAAGAAGTTGGGATAAATACTTACCTTTGATCGAGTTTGCCTATAACAATAGTCATCATGCAAGTATTGGTATGGCACCCTATGAAGCTTTGTATGGAAGGAAGTGTCAATCTCCCCTATTTTGGTTTGAACCGAGTGAGCAAAACCTACTAGGACCTGATCTTGTGAGGCAGACTACAGAACAAGTCAAAAGAATTAGGGACAGAATCCTTACCGGCCAAAGCCGTCAAAAGAGTTATGCGGATAAGCGGAGAAAGCCCCTAGAGTTCCAAGAAGGAGAACATGTATTCCTGAAAATCACTCCTACGACCGGTATAGGTAGAGCCATGAAGGTCAAAAAATTAAGCCCCCGTTTCCTTGGCCCTTTTCAAATTTTAAAACGTGTCAGGTCAGTTGCTTACCAAATAACCTTACGTCCAAATTTGTCAAACCTTCATGATGTTTTCCATGTGTCTCAATTGAGAAAATACCATTCCGACCCTAGTCATCTACTTGAGCCTGAAAGTGTACAGTTAAGGGAAGACCTAACTTTCAATCTGCCGTCATCTCGGATCGTGGATCGTGGGGCGAAACAGCTGAGGAATAAGACGATACCCTTGGTCAAGGTGGCTTGGGGTAGAGGAAATATGGAAGAGTATACATGGGAACTGGAGGCCGAAATGAAGAGCGAGTATCCAAATTTATTTACAGGTAACGAATTTTGAGGGCAAAATTCTTTTTAAAGATGAGGAGAAATGTAACATCCTCAATTTCATGTCATGCTAGATTACCTCAGTAACCCTGAGTAATTACGCACTTAATGAGAAATTTTGAGATTAGGGCTTAATTAAGGGGTTGACTCGGATGAGAAGGGTCAAGAGAATGCTTAATCGAGGTTAGATAATCTCTAATTGAGCAAGCCAGAGCCCCTATAGCTTAATTAAGCACTAATCGCCCTTAGTTAGCTTACTCGAGTTTAATTAAGGTTAATTAAGCTTAATCACTAAATTAATTTTTATTAATCATGTTCTTGTGTGTTAATCACTAATCCTTGCTTAATCACTTTAATTAAGTTGTATGAGCACTTAATCACATGATTAAATTCAAATTTAGTCAACTAGGCAATAAAGTAAAGAATGATGTCATAAAAGCATAAAGCATTAGACAAGAGTGCTTTATGTAAGAGTTTGACCATGTTTTGTCTCCCCATCATCCACTTTGTCCCCTTAATCACTAATTAACACAAAATTAAGCAAAATATCTCACCCCCCTCCCTTAATGAGGACGCCACTTTCTTGCACACACACACATTTACTTTATTTTCAACTTCTCATTCTCTCTCTAAAGTTCTCAAACTTTCCAACACATGAAGAACATTAAGAACACATTTTTACTAAAAATGAAAACTTTGGCTCTTGAAGAGCATGAAGGATCTTCTCAAGCTTTCACTTAGAAATCTTGGTCATGAAAGAACCAAGCTCCAAGCTTTCTTAAGTAAACAAAATGAAAAAGATGGAGATCACTACCTTTCTTGAAGATGGCACAAAAACAAGAGAAATGGAAGAAGAAGATGATGACTCCTCCTGATGATGAAGGTGGCAGTTTTGCAAGAAGGAAGGAGAGGCTTTTGAAATCTTGTGGAAATGGAGGTTGTAGTGTTTTGATCTTGTCTCCAAAGACCAAAAGATGTGATCTTTGAAGGGCTTGGTGAAGAAGATTTGGTTATGGAGGTGGAGAATGATGATGAAGAAAAAGAAGAAGAAAAAGGAATGTAGAGAGAGGTATATGTACACTGTTGCTAGTATTGTCAGGTGCATTATTCAATGAACCCTCAGGAAGCCAACCACCGGACTCAATAGACATGGTTTTACCATTTATCTGGCCTGCATCAGAAGAAGGGATGCCAACAGAAATTATCAAATCAGATCCAGATGAGCCTGCCCCTTCACAATTGTTTGCTACCTTGTCTTATGTATGATTTTTCTGAAAATTGGAAACTGCAGGAAATTGCATTGTGCAATGAACAAAGTTCAAATATTCAGAAAAACAAAAAAAGGGATAGCATCTGTCTCAAAGCATGCACAACACATAAGGACCTGTCCAGTGTATAGGAAATCGTACCTTTGGTAGAAATCATATTTTCCTTCGCTCATTTATGCTTTGATATATTTTTCTGCAACATATCTACGTGAGGGAATACCAACGGACTCATGTTCTTTATTATTTTCTTGCTTGCCAATTCAAGTGGCTCAAACCCAAAAACAGAAGTCCAAGTTTCTGTGAGTTCTGAGATAGCTGGTATGACCAATAACTCAACATTTAAAGAGCTAAGTGCCTGGCAGTGGTCATACAAAACAGAACATTTTAAGTCAGCAAAATGAGAAAAAAGGTCCAAAGAAAACCTGATAAAGTGAATGAAAAAATAAGAACAAAAAGATGCCACTGTGTGCACCAAAAATAAAATAAAAGGGATTTCACTCTACAAAAGCACGCCTAACAATTTACCAACATATAGGGTACCATCTATCAAAGTGCAACATGATTCTAACTATGTATTCTGGGCCCTCAAGAGCTGAAACTTCTTACTTTGCCAAATAGTTAATATGGGAAATGGAAGTGGGGAATTTGCAGACAAATTAATGCTAAATGGTAAATAGTACTTTCTTTTTATGATTCAGTGCCATCCCAAGCACTCTGTATATTTGCAGCACATACATATGTTAAGAAACTAAAAAAGTAAAGCATTTACTAAAATCTACTTTCATTTTCTCCACTTTCTAGAAACGAAGCAAAAGGAATTAATATCAGCTCCCTTGTTGGACTAAATTCAACTTCCAAATTAAAATTTTTTTTTTTGATAAAAAGGGGGAAGAAAACAAGGGATTAAGCCCATTAAGTTAAATATCCCATGTTTCTGCATCTAGCTAAAACAATGGGCCACCTTTAAGGAAATATGGCACAGATCAGTGATCATTTACTTTTGTAGAATGTGACAGAAGCAACATTAGCCAGACATAAAATGAATTAAAGGCTATTAACAATGCAGGATTTCAAAGAAGGAAACAAATTTGAAGATAGTTATTTATGACCCAGATAATGAGCCAGTCTTGGTCAAACTATGCACAACTAAAACTAAAGAGATAAATATAACAACTCTGAACTTACCCATTCAACGGCATTTAGAAGCAGGTGGCACATTCCTTGTTGCCTATACAGATAACGGCTCCCAATAAATGGCATCTCTGCTAGTTTATTTCCAAGGATCTATTTAATAAATTAAAAACTTAAGTCATCAGAATACAAATCAAGCTTTCTTCCATTGGCCAAAGAGAAACTTCACAAAGTATGGTGAATTACACACTTGCCAGCACGCAGCCAGGGTGTTAATGGCTTTTTTTATTTTTGAAAAAAAACAAAAAAAAAAAAAAAGAAAAAGAAAGTAAAGCTATATGTAAGATACCATAGAGGGAACGAGCAAGAAAATGAAGAATGTGTGTATTATTCACACCCTAACACTGATATCAGTGTGATATCAGATTAGGAAGGAGATGAAAATGGAAAAAAAATACAACAGAAACAGAGAGAACAAATATGGCGCACTAAGCAGATCCCACTCTCCAATCCTAAACCAAAATGATAGCCTCCAACCCCATTCCCTCACTCCCCTACCATATATTCAGCAGGTTAGTTATATAGCGGACCCCACAATATTCACCCCAAGCTCACTATTGTGTTTCCCCATACTACCCTTGAACTCCTCAGGGACATGGTCTCTTACAATACCCCCCTCTTGAACTACCACCTTGTCCTCAAGGTGGAAAGAAGGGAAGCTCAACTTGACGTCTTCAACAGATCCCCTGGAGCTCTCCAAGTCGGTCATGCCTAGCCATTGAATCAGCACTTTCAATTCCCTGTGCTGATTTTTTTTCCTCACTGCTAAAGCCTCTGTAGGCCAAACTTGCAACTCCCAATCATCCATGAGTCCAGAGGGTGATGGTATGGAAATCCACAACATCATTGTTGAAGGAAGTCTTCCCCCCAGGTCCCAAATCTTGAAAAAGGATGAGGCAGTAATACTTGCAGTGTAGCCGTTCCCTCCAGGTCCCATAGAGCTGTCCCAAGTCCCTTTGCCCCAATCTTTAATTGATTGATACAAATAGCATCACCACGTCTCAAAACTCCCAATGCCACCAAGTGAAAAACCCTCACTATCCTGAATCTCTATCATCAATTCCCATGGATTCTCACATCCGGGAAAGTTCTGCTGATTAATGAATAACTCCCTTCTATTCTGATCTGATTGAACTGTCATACCACTTTGAGAACCAGTGCACCACTTCATAGTAATAGATAAGTAGCCAAATAGGTTGTTGAGATATACAATCTTTATCAGGTCAACTGTAGTAGCATCCTTTATCAGGTCAACTGCAGTAGTATCCTTGCAAGAAAGTCACGACATGCAACTGCAGTAACCACTTGATTGTCGACATTCCCCCTGTCGAAATGCACCTTGCCCTCAAGGTGAGGGTTCTGGGTCAGGTCTTGTATCTAGCGGAAAATTCCTTCACTGGGGTCCCATTGCTTGCTGTAAACTTGCAGAACCTTCAACCCCTTTGATGCCAAGAAAGGTGGAGTTAACAAAGCCCTGGCATGTTCCCACCTGTCTTGTATTGTTTGTTCCTTAGCATCTCTATTTTCCCGTTCAACACTGACCATATGCAGCAGATATGTAAACTTCTTAGTGTAAATAGCCAATGAAGAATGGTCCAAGACTCTATCACTTAGGGACCCCACTTTCTTCAATAAAATTTCCATGTGGTTCCATCTGACATTAATTTCAGCTCCAATTGAGGGGCATAGTATTGAAGTGAATACTTCAGACATAGGCATCCCCTTGGGAAGATTGACATACTGAGCTAGACTTTCAATGATCACTATTAGAAACCAATACGAAAATTCAAACTTCCAATTCCATTGCAATACTGTAAGCAAGATCCTATCAACCGCAATTAGAGACCCAAAGTTTGGAAGGCAATACTCACGTAAGAAAGGAAGGGGAGGCGGGCCCCAATCAGGCCCAAGTCATGAATAAACAACAAAGTAGTGCACGGTTATGATGATTGGGGAAGAGAGTAGGCGTGAGGTGTGTGAGATTGGCTAGTGAAAGTTAGTTATACTGTGTAAACGGGTGGGGAGTGATTACTCATTCATTCATTCAGAACCTGAGAGCGAGGATTAGGAGGGAAAAGGGCCCCTATATGCCCAGGCTTACTTCTTTTCCGTTATACTGTTCTATCATATTTCTTGTTCATAATTTCACAGTCATATATAGTTTGGATTGATTCCACCTTGGAATTCAGTCTCAGATTATTCATACAGTTACCTACATTCTTACTTTAGTTGGTACTAGTGTAACAACTGGTATTAGAGCCATACGATCTCTAGGGGCTCTATTCATGGTGTCGTCGCTCGTGGCTATGGAGGCTAGGTTGGATGTGGTCGAACGTCAACTAGACGCGTTTGGCCACGGTGCAGCAGCAGTAGCAAGAGATGTTGAGCAAATAGTTTGAATCCCCGTCGTAGCAGATCGGTGAGATGATGAGGGAGAGACATGCGAGCCATTCTCCTGGGAGAGATGAAAAGCGAGGCCCTCAGAATCGGGAGCCAAGCCCAGGGCACGATCAGCGACATGGAGACCCAGACTAGGACCACGCGCACGGAGGGGTTGCGAGGAGAGATTGTACATGAGGTGATCAATGGGGGGACGAGCGCGCACCACATCAAGATTTTGGACGGCGTTTGGATTTTCTGATCTTCTCCGGAAACGACGCCTATGGGTGGGTTGTTAGCGTTGAGTGATATTTCCGTATTAACGGGGTGGGTAATGATGAGAAGATTGAGCTAACCTTAGTCGCCATGGAAGGGGAAGCTCTCGTGTGGTACGAGTGGTGGGAGACTCAAGTCCCCTATCCCACTTGGTGTGAATTCAAGGAAGATTTGGTTAAGCGGTTCTAGCCAAGAATGGCGCGTAACCTGATGGGCCCTATGGTCAATTTAAAGCAAGCTGGGAGTGTAATGCAATATCAGAAGGCGTTTGAAGCCACTGCTAATGCCCGAAAGGATTTGGACCGTGAAGGGATGATGTGCATATTCCTTCATGGGCTCAAACTTGAAATACAAGCGGAGCTTAAAGTGAGTCAATTTCTCTCAAACCCCTCTCATGGATAAGGCACTGGAGCTTGAGGGGAGAAATCAAGCGTGGAGAGAGGGTGGCATAGCTAGCTTACCAAGACGTGTGGGCAGCTCCCGGTGCTCACAACCTTATGAGGCTTCAACTCGCATGCTCAGAGGATCGAGCTCGACGACGTATGGTGAAAGAGGAGGCAGAGGATGGGTGGAAGGCTCCGGCAAGCAGAGGAGAGTTGAGCTAACCCACGGAAGCGCTCGTAGGAGGATTGGTAGGAACGCCAACAGCGAGGTCTCTGTTTCAAGTGTGGTGAGCTATGGGAACAAGACCACATTTGTCCTATGAGGCAAACGCAGCTTATTCTGGTAGAGAAGGAGGGGGATGAGGGTGAGAATGAAAGGGAGGAAGGTGCAAGGAATCAAGGAGAACATGTTTTTCAGCACATGAAGATATACCTCAACAACTTTGTCGAACTCACCTCAAGCAAATCCTTCAAGGTTGAAGGGAATATTGTAGGAAAGGGGGTCTTGGTTCTTGTTGATAGTGGAGCCTCAGGTAACTTCTTTACCATGCAATTGGCAAGGGAATTGTATTTGGAGGTGAAACAACTCCCTACATTTACCATAGAGGTGGGTAATGGATAGAAAGAGAGGGGCAATGGAGTTTGTTGTGGTGTGAAGTTGCAGGTGCAGGATGTACATATCACCCAAAATTCCTTTCTCATGGAGCTTGAAGGGAACTAGGTGATATTAGGGATGGACTGGCTCTCTAGCTTAGGCAAAATAGAAGCTGATTTTCAAGAAATGTCGCTAAAATGGCAAAGGGATGGGAAACAGTACGAGATTTGGGGTGATCCAGCCCTTTGCCATGCCCATACCTCATGGAAATCTATGTTGAAAGTACCGAAGGAGGAAGGGGAAGGGTATTTCATAGCACCGAGGTTTCAGTAGCAAGGTGAGGAAGTATTGGGGGATGTTCCTCGAGATTCAGAAGCTGTCGCAAGAGTTTGCTGATGTTTTCCAACTTCCACAGGTCTACACCCAAAAGAGACCATGACCATGCTATTATCTTGAAAGACGGAGTAGAGATTCCAAATATAAGGCCCTATAGATATCCCCACTATCAGAAGAATGAGATAGAAAAGATAGTGAATGAGATGCTGCAAGCTGGAAAAACTCAACGTAGTGTCTGCCCCTTTTAGTAGCCCTGTCATTTTCGTCAAAAAGAAGGAGGGGGGCAGCGTTTCTGTGTAGACTACAGGGCCTTGAACAAAATCACACTGGCTAACAAATTCCCAATTCCTATCATTGAGGAGCTTTTAGATGAACTAGGCAATGCCAGGATATTCAGAAAGCTGGACCTAAGATCTGGCAATCACCAGATTAGAATGAGACCTGAAGATGTTGCCAAAACAGCCTTTCGGACTCACAAGGGCCGTTATGAATTTTTAGTCATGCCATTTGGTTTGACTAATGCACCCTCCACATTTCATGCCCTTTGTTCTGAGACCCTTCATGAGGAGATTTGCACAAGTGTTTTTTGATGATATAGTTATCTATAGCACCACTGTGGAGCAGCATTTTGCACATCTGGGGGAAATTTTGAAGGTCCTGAGATAGCACCAGCTTTATGTGAATGCGAAAAAATGTAGTTTCGAACAATCTGAATTGGAATATCTCGAGCATGTTATTTCTGGTTCAAGGGTGGCTGTTGACCCCAAGAATGTTGCTCCTATGGTAGAATGGCCGGTTCCTAAGGACCTTAAGAGTTTGAGAGGGTTCTTGGGCTTAACCAGGTATTATAGGCATTTCGTAAAGGATTATGGCAAGCTGGCCTTACCTAACGCAATTTTTGAATAAGGATAGCTTCACTTGGAGCCAAGAAGCTCAAAAAGCGTTTGAGATACTGAAGATTGCCATGGTCAATTTACCAATACTGGCTGTCCCAGATTTTGAGAAGCTTTTTGTGATTGATTCAGATGCATCGGGTAGGGGGATTGGAGCTGTCCTAATGCATCAGGGGCGACCTTTAGCTTACATGAGCAAAGCTTTATCTAAAAGGACCCAAGCCATACAGAAATGGAGGCCTTACTTGTTGGGGCGGCATTTCGAGGTGCATACTGACCAGAGGAGTCTTAAATTCTTGTTTGATGAAAGGTTGATGGGTGAAGATCAACACAAATGGGTGTCAAACTGTCGGGATATGATTTTGAGGTCAAAAACAAACCGAGAAGGCAAAATAATGCTGCTGATGCATTATCCAGGAGAATGTATTTTGCTGCTATTTCCACAGTTCAGTTCTTTGATTTAGAAGGAATCGAAGATGAGATTTTGGCTGATGCAAGAATGAAAAAGGTGCTAGAAGAGATGATAGAGCAGCCTGTTGCTATTTCCACTGTTCAGTTCTTTGATTTAGAAGGAATCGAAGATGAGATTTTGGCTGATGCAAGAATGAAAAAGGTGCTGCAAGAGATGATAGAGCAACCAGGCTGCCATGAGGGATTTGAGTTGAGGCAAGGCAAATTGTTGTACAAAAGCCACATGGTATTGGCCAAGGGTTCGTCTAGGATTCCTTTGGTGCTCAGCTTAAGGAATTTAATGACTCAGCAGCAGGGGGTCATTCCAGATTTTTCAGAACCACAAGAGAATCTCAGCTATCTTTTATTGGGAAGGGATGAAAAGGGACTTTCAGAGTTATGTGCAAGCTTGTGAGACTTGCCAGCGGAATAAGTATGAAACCTTATCCCTAGCCGGCTTGCTGCAGCCATTGCCTATTCTAGCCACTACTTGGACTGATCTCAAAATGGATTTTCTAGGGGACTTCCTAAAGCAAAAGGCTTTGATACCATTTTGGTAATGGTAGACAGATTCACAAAATATGGCCACTTCTTAGCTCTCTCTCATCCATTCACAGCCAAGCAGGTTACTGACCTTTTTATTAGAGAGGTGGTTAGGCTCCATGGGTTCCCTCAAACCATTGTGACAGATAGAGATAGACTGTTTATGAGCCATTTTTGGACCGAGCTATTCGAGGGTGCGGGGACCAAGCTTTGATTCTCAACAGCCTACCATCCTCAAACAGATGGGTAGACCGAGGTGGTCAATCACTGCCGAAGTACCTATTTGAGGTGTTTTGTTGGTATGAAGCCCAAATCTTGGCCACAGTGGCTTAGTTGGGAGGAGTATTGATATAACACTAATTATCATGCCTCCACCAAGACTACCCCATTTAAGGCACTCTATGGGAGAGATCCTGCAACTTTATTGAGGGGCGATTCCCCTATTTCTGGTGTAGAAGAGGTGAACCAGATGATACAAGAAAGGAATATGATGCCGGATGAGATCAGGGATCAATTATTGAAGGCGTAGAACCGTAAGAAAGCTCAAGTGGACAAGCATCGAGGTGAACTAGAGTTGGAAGTGGGTGAGAAGGTGTTTTTGAGGATACAACCGTATAAACTTCATTCCTTAGCACGAAGATAGAATCAGAAACTGAGTCCTAGATTTAATGGCCCCTTTGAAGTCCTTGAGAAGGTTGGCAATGCAGCATATAGGCTTCTTCTACCACAAGGATCAAATGTTCACCCTGTCTTTCATTTCACCCTATTGAAATAGTGATTACTCATTCATTCATCAGAACCTGAGAGTGAGGATTAGGAGGGAAAAGAGCCCCTATATGCCCAGGCTTATTTCTTTTCCATTATACTGTTCTATCATATTTCTTGTTCATAATTTCACAGTAATATACAGTTTGGACTGATTCCACCTTGGAATTCAGACTCAGATTATTCATACAGTTACCTACATTCTTACTTTAGCTGGTACCAGTATAACAAGCTGCCACATTAAGAAGAGCTGGTTCAGGACGAGAATGGAATGAATAAGAATGCAATGATGACTGAACCATAACAACAAAAATAGCAGCACCCATGACAGCAGAATTAGCAACATGTGTGCAATTCAACATCATCCCAAAGGATGCATTTTCATTTGAGCTATTGTTTAAGACCTTAACCAGGTGAGAGTGTTGAAAATGAAACAGAGATTGTGGGAATGTTGATAACCTCGGAGGCAAACTGAAGGAAGTGGGAGTCTCATTCTGAAAATTTCCAAAATGGGAACCCAAGTTTATCAATGCTTTATCCAACCATCTAATGGGATCAAATTCAGCCTCTCTTTCCATTGTGAATGGGACTTGGCATGCCATGACTATAACAAGTGCTCCTTGGTCAAAACCAATAATCAAGTCCTCGAAACTAAAGTGAACAAGAAACCTCTTGAGGTCTTTACAGATTGCCCATTCTCTCCGCAACAGGATTTTTCCAGGGAAGAACCCATTAGAAATTTTTGATATCGGGTCCCATGAATACCCTACAATGGAGCATTCCTCTGGCACCTTCAATGTGCCTTCGCACCCCCTTCCTTATATGCCAACTTTCCCTCATCAGCTGCAGAATTACCAACACAAAATCATTCCCTTCCCTTTGATGGTTCAGAATCCACAACGTAAGCCCACAGAGATCTTGACCTCTTATTTTTGCAATCAGCCTCAAGTCTGATGCATCCTTCTATTTTTTCAAAGCCCTTTTCCTACAATCCCAGTCTTGGGCTTGGCCCATTAAACTCATAAAATAGTTTCCACTTTCAGAATCATAACTACTCTTCCATCAGGATTGGGACGGGCCCATTAGATCCAATCTCTATCCCAACTTCTGGAATGCCCTACCCACTGCCATTCTCTCCCCCTTTGTGCAAACCCAAACGCCACCATCCTGGGCAGGTGCTTCATCATGGTTCACCGTCAGAGTTGGCTCGCTGGTCGTTGCAAACGAGTCCAGATCAGGCGGTTTTGACGGTGGGGTTGGAACGACTTTCATGTAGACGCAGATGACACGTGGCTGCTGTGTTTCAACTCCTTTCTCCGCCGTAGGTGGTTCACCTGTAGCCATCTCCACCCCAGCTCTCGGTGCTGCACGTGAGTCCGCTGCACCCACAACTTTGCTGCTACTCGTGGTTCCACCACTGATATTTCGCCGGCCATCGCCAGCGGGTTCGCTTTAGCGGCCATAGTGCTGGTGGTTGTGCGGTCCTCGCTCTCCTCTTCTCCTTCTAATCCATCTATCACTGCATAGAAAAGCGCGATCTGCCAACATATCCGTTAATGCCCTCACATCTTCTCTTTCCTTCTTCGGTGGTTCTTCATCTGCCACTTTGTCCAACCCTTTGAGACCTTCCTCACTCACCATTATCTCAAATGAACCTAGGTTCTAATAACGCTTCCTATCAATCACCTCTCCCACTGGTTCATTCACAGGGAGCTCCATTTTCCCGGTCATGTCTGTGCAAAGAGCAACCTTCCCGTGATGAATGTGGCAATCTCTTTCCCCGGAAGACTTGTCTCGATAACGTGAAGGACTACCATAAGAATGGGAGAGCATCGCTCCTCCCAGTGGCGGTCCCAAGAGTCGCGACCCTCTGTGTGAAGAGGGGAGAGTGTTGTGCTCCCCTTTCTCTTCTGGTACCCCCATTCGACCGATCCTCCATGACTACCCGACGTTGCTCTCTCCACTATGCAGATCGCTCCTTGGGTCAAGCACAGTGTCGCCTCTTAGTAGCCGCACAACCTCATCCAGCTTCCTCTCCAAATTCTCCACTCTCAACTTCATCCGATTCTCCATAGCCTATGAAGCACGGATGCGACACGTGACATGGATACGACATGACACAGAGGACACAACACGGCTAGGATGTTATATAGTAAAATATAAAAATAATATATTATAAACAAACAAATAGATACTATTTGCATAAAATTAAAAATATTATCTCAAGATAATATAATTATTAAAAAGCATAAAAAAGTGGATTATTATAAGCAAGCATTTTATATTATAAGTTCATAGCAAAAGAATAAAAAATTGGATTATTCAAACCATAAGTATACTTGCCTATGTCCAAATGACCAAAAAAGGGTCTTATTCCAAGTTTTTTATTCCAAGTCTTATTCTAACATAGAATTGACCAAAAAAGCACACCAGAACAAGACCCCAAAAAAAAAGAGCATACAAGAGTCTACGGCGGTGTTTCATAACTCTCTTTCAGGACAAAATAAAAATAGTTTTTATACATAAAAAATTTAAAACAAAAAAAGCATGGAAACAGTGAGAAAAAAAATAGCCACAGATATTACATTCATAAAAGTTTAAGCCACCCACTCCGGTAAGTGACCTGAGATGAGCTTGTCGCCAAGATGGGCTAAGCCAATTACCAGAGGCAGAGAAAAATGAAAGTTGCAAAAGAGGAACTTGGAAGATGAGAAGTAGAATAGTAGACGAGAGGAGAAAGAAAGAAAAACTGTATATTTATAGGTTTGTTTTGATTGAAAATCTTATCATATCTTATGGATTGCATCTGAAATTCCTTGTGGATATCTCGTATCTAACCATTTTGGGGAGTGCATTAAAGACAAAAGGGCTTCAACCGCAGTCAGAACTGTGTCCGTGGCGTGTCAGGGGCTCTCGAGCTCAAAAGTTAAAGCGGCACAGCGGGACACGCCCCCGACATGCGTGTCTGCCGTGTCAGGGTTGCCACCATGTTCGACATCGGTGCAGCAGTCCTTCCACCGCATCCATGCTTCATAGTCCATAGCTGCTTCAGCAATAGGCCTCCACAGCCTCCAAGAACCAAGCTCTGATACCATTGTAAGATACCACAGAGGGAACAAGCAAGAAAACAAAGAAAGTATGTATTATTCACACTCTAACACTGATATTAGTGTGATATCAGATTAGGAAGGAGATGAAAATGGAAAAAAAGTATAACAGAAACAAAGAGAACAAGTATGGAGCAGTAAGCAGCTCCCACTCTCCAAGCCTAAACCAAAATGATAGCCTCTAACTCCATTCCCTCACTCCCCTACCATATATTCAGCAGGTTAGTTACATAGTGGACCCCACAATATTCACCCCCAGCTCACTATTATATTTTTCCATACTACCCTTGAACCCCTCAAGGACATGGTCTCTTACACTATACAAGGTAAATTTTGTTTAAGCTATAAGACAGGAAACCAAAGACAAAGTTAATGATTATGATTAAATCTTATCACAGATGAATATGATAACTTCACAAAAGGAATATTTCAAAATAGCAAACAAGGTAATATCCTACCAACAAGAGGATGTCAGTGTCACATTATGAAAGTTCTGCAATAGTAGACCCAGACATAACAAACTGGCGGTTTCAAGTTTTAGCTTCATTAAGTGCCCATAATAATAGTAGATCCCATTCTTGACAGTCCAACTATTCATCCATTCACAATCATATAAAGAAACAATTACCAAAAACATTAAACCCAACCATTTGCGGTCAAATACCAAAGGAAATTAGATAATAATTGTTTTAACCAACCAAAACATAGAATTCCATATCAAGTCTTCACTCTGCATACATACAAATTATTGTCCACTTATAAGCACTGTAGAAACATTCATAAAATTTAAGTATATGCATTTACCTGATGGATGCAGTAGAGATTATCTCATCAACTCTCTCTAGAATTGCAGTAACAAATCCACTATAGTTCAGGGATTTGAAGTTTGACCTGGTAAAGATAAAAGAATATAACTACCATACATAAAACAATAATGATACCAATCCATCCTAACACAGGAATCAACTTTTAGATGCATGAATTCAGGACGCCATTCTTTATTTGCTTAAATGTGAATGTCAAAACTATGAAAATCATTTTAAAAAGGAAAAGTGTTCTCTGAATATCCATCATAAGCAATTGCTTTGCACTTGAGAGAATTTCATATATTACAAAAATAGACATAACGTAGTAATTAAACATAAGCATAGGAGCAGTCATAGACTCAATATGAACAATCTTGACATAGATTGAATAGAAGAAGATGAATCTAGATAGTTCTTTTAAATGCAATTTATTCAAAGAACTGGGGTCCACTACTTCCAGTCGCTGGTGTGACACGAATTTGCTTAACATTTGAAAACCTTGCTTTTGTTTTTGAGTATAGTCAGATGGTATCACCATTGAACATCAATTGTTGTCACTTTGATATCCAAAGATATCTGAACTCCAAGTCAAAGGGCTGGTACAAGCCTACAGCACCTGCATGCTTATCACTTATAAGCCTACTCTTTCAAGAGGACCCCAATGTGTAGGTAGTCAAACCACAAGGGAAAAAAAATTATTAAAAAATATATATATATTCACCACATTGAACCATAAAAAAAAAAAAAAAAAGAACAGGAAAAGCCCATAATCCCACATTTCACAAGCCCTCCTGACATATTCACTGACACTGTCACTCAGCCAGCCCTCGGAGGTTAAAACTACAACAAATATAAATCTGCCCTGCTGGTCCCAGCCACTAAAAGAATTTTTAATGTTATAGTTGATAATGAATTTCCAGAAAGAGGAATGCTTACTTAATCCAAAATTCCCTAGTTTTCCATTGGCAATGCTCGAGGCATTATATTTTATAAAAGTGAGGTTATAATCTTTACTAGAATTTCTACATATGAAGGCAGCTAATGCAAGACAGGCACCATCTTTGGAGACGTGGAAGCACATACATGAAATAAGTGTTCCAAAAGCATTTATAGCTGCTGATAGCACAGTCAGTAATATCAAGAAAAAAATTATCTGAAAAACATGCAAATTTCATCAGCGGATTAGGGTCCTAGATATTCCTAAATAAATCAACTTTTCCCTCTGCTGTTACCCTCATTGTAATGCTGTAATGCTTTTAAACCTTGCTCCAATCCCCTCCAAGTCGTTTTCTATTCTAAACTCTTGTTTAGGAACCTCAAATGAGAAGAATCAGAAACAGAATAGCCTCTTTTCCATTTCCTTTAAAGTGCACAAGCTCAGCAAGAAGAAATATAATTTGAAGCCTGCTTATATATTTTTATTTTATCTTCAAAGAAAAATAAATATAAATATATCATAAGAGTTTTCCCATTGATTTTTCATGATGTATCCATATTTGAGACAAGTGCTCAAGTACATTTGAGCATTACAACTTTCTTTAGAAACACATGTTGAAGTTAATTATTGTCTCTACTGGACAAACCTCTGCACCAAATTTAAGGAATCCTTACAAGAAATAATTTATACCACTCCTATCCTAGCCAGTAACCTTTTTGGTTTTCTTTTTTCAGAAAGAGAAAGGAGAAAGGCATACAAGCATTTTTGTTAAACCAGAAATATTTGGAAACATATTCAGCAACTTTGTATTAATTGACAAATTTCACTTTGCACATCCATATATTGACAGCTAGTAAAAGAAAGGAGGCAGAGGAGACCTTGCCAAAAAAGCTCCAAACCTAGTGTCATCCTTCATTGACAATTATCATGCAATTCAACCCACCAACCCCCACTGATTTAGTCTTCTCACCAAAGTTGTCGCAAACTTTCCTTCACATATCCGATAGTAGTCTCTTAATTCTTGTAATTCATCTCTCAACTCTAAGTAGCAAAACTTTCAAAGATCATAAATTCACATAATCCCCCCCCCCCCCGGCCCCCAAAAAACAAAAAAAAAAGAAAAGAGACTTTCAAGGAGAATTTATCAACACAACTCAACCATGTAGGCCCACCCCAAGAAAAGTGGTTAAAAGGACATTAAAAAATGGCCATGTAACCTTACCCACAATTATTGGATCAGATTAATCCCACTTCTCTGATCAATATATGGCATGAAACACTCATCCATTACTGATAACGCAACAGCCAGCTTGGAATTACATTAAACTATCTTAGGTTTTGTCTGAGAAGCATCAAAGCCAACATCCGCCAAATTAAAGTCAAAGAAAATCCATCTTCAATTTCATGTTTAACCCCAAGAAGCATTTCGAGTCTCTGATAACTGGGAGTAAAAAAATAACAAAACAAATTAATTTAATTAAAGTGATAAGAAAATGTTTACAGATTGAGAGGTACCATCAACAGCGATACCTTGAAATGTGGGCCAACAACTGAAACTAAAATTACAGGTCTTTGTGAATCAGAAAGGGAAGGAGAGGACCACTTCCGTCATCAGGGATATAGTACTCTAATTGAAACATAACTAATAGCAAATGCAGTGTGACAATGCAGACACACTGCCAGCTGACAAATTTGTGGGCTGTAAACCACACTCAAGCATTTGCATCGTTTCTGTTGACCAATGTGCGCCTAATGGGTCAAGAACCTATCATCCAAAAGCCTATCTCTTGTCCCCAATCAATAATGCTCCATTTCTCAAAATTCAGTAAAATAAAATCTAAGTAAATATTTGATCTCCCGCAAGGTATTCTTCTACATGAAAGAGGTTCAATTGAAATAAAATAAACAGAAGTAAACTCTAATTCAGAGACAGATTTTACAATTGAAAAACAGTTCTGTACTCTGTATCATTTCTCAATTGAGAAAAAGGTGAAACCCCAAAGAAGCAAGATATTGATGATGCAACTTACTCATATGACAAAATAATAGAGTCACATTAAAGTTGTGCTCAGTGTTGTAATACAAAAATATTTCATCCGCATTAAAGTAGGAAGCAACAAACTATTAACAGTGTAGCCACTATTGCAAGTCAAAAGCTAAGCAAAAAACTCCACTTACTACCACAGAATAATAACTTAGCATCAACCAACCAGGCCAACTAAAATTTACATGTAGCAATCAAGATTCTAGTACATGAAAAAATAGATCACACCTCTTGACATTTGTTTCCACAAAAGAAGGCATCTCCAGAATCATCAGGCTTGGCACCATTTGCCTCAACAGAGGATCTGTGGTCTACGAAAGATAAAAATTTTGAATTCATTTCCAACAGGGAAATAAAGCACCTCATCTTGAGAAATGAGTATCTAATTAACAAAAGAATATATGTATGCACAGGAAATACATTTTTCCTCGCACAAATGGGATATGAGTAACGCAAACATAGCACAATCATCATATTCATCCCTTTGATTTGAGCTTCCACTCAACCCACAAAATTTGCAGCAACAATAAATGCATTGCCAGTCACCAGATCAAGCAAAAAAACCAAACACTTTATTTTCCACTACAAATATTAATGTGCACTATTTTCCATATGCAGATATATCATGGACAGATCTGAAAAACATAGACACAACAATAAGATTTCCTCATTACTTATCATGAAATGTGCCACAAAATTCTGAAGGCATATCCATCACAAGTTTTCCAATAATGAATTGGCCAACAATAATACTCATCAATGAAGCAACACAGGTGACCATAGGGATAGTGGGAACAATCAAACTATTGCTTCAGAAACCCAATATGACATGAATATCATTTCCAAATAAGATTCCAGTTACCCACCCTCAACCCCCAAGGAAAAATTCCTTTCCCTTTCCTAAAAAATGTGCCTAATAGATCTAAGAGAAAAAAATTTACAAAAAGAGGGGAAACAAATGATATCTACATTGATAGATGCGACCATAGCAATAGCTTCCTCCACAGTTTTAGGGCAAAGATTTCCAAGACACAGCTGCAAAAAATTCAAACTAACACAGATATTCATATATTGCAATGTGTGAAATGAGAATTCATTCTCTTGTGAATAAAATGTGAAAACTCGATTCTTAAATAGAATTCATGAAGGGAACAAACATATTACCTCAAACTCAGCTAATCAGTATCTAGCAAGAGTTTTGTATGTTACTTAAGATCACATCAGTAACATTTGATCAATGTGAAAATTAGTATAATATTCAAACATTAAGAGAGTTTAAAAGCAAAGAGTCGACATATTGACTCTATGCTGCTTTGATTGCTATCTGAAGTCTCTCTTGCCAACTAAAGCTACATGAAATTCTATTTGCGTCCATGATATATCAGCTTGAGACACACTGCCTTTATTCATTAAATTAAGTGATGCCAAAAATGTACAGAAAAAAAAATGAGGTACAATCTACGGCAGTGTAAAAATATACCTGAGAGATAATCTTTTCTGAATAACTCCGCTGACAACCTCCAGTGGCTGAAAATTTCTAGTGATTAGCATGCATATAGCAGTGAAGTAAGAGGCTGGCAAGAAATGAATAACAACAAACACCAGCAGCATATTAGAAATGTTATTAGAGTGCATTATAGCTTGCAATTAAATCCTATGAACACTACACCACTAAAATGATAAACAACAGTCAGCTTCTCCTCTATAACAATTAACAAACCATAACTAATTATGACACATTTACCAAATTATGACAAAGCGAGTGAGTTAAACAAACAAATACCAAACACCAGCATCACCCACGATGCCGATGGCCATGTCTAATTGTCCATTTCACCAGAAAAGTGATTGGGTGAGAAGGGATACCTTTAACTTCTCTATTCTTCAATCTTCAACTTATATGTTCCTCTCATTCTGCAGTTTGAGCAAGATCCGACTTGAAATTTTCCGCCGATTCTCAAAATTGCTTCTGTTAATTTGTCTCCTTCCTAGCCGAAAAGTATTGAAAACCAGAAGCCAAAAATCTCAGAGTCAGAAGAACCACGCAAGTATTCCGACACTTATTCATGAATGCAAGGTCTGTCCTTATATTTGGTGCTTCAGGTCACATTCACTCCAATATTCTCACTTCCCATTTTCCCAATATCCAAATTACTCAGCCACGAAGAATTTGGTTGGGTCAAACCTAAAAAACATCCATTATACCAAAAGGGATTACTACCTGATACCAACAAATGTTTCAAACATTGGGGAGACCCAAATTTTCTTGGCTACCAAGGGTGTTAGATAGGGTATAAGTGGCCCCAGGGGATTGCAGTGAACACTTGACACATCTGAATAAGTGAGTAACGCTACCAAATCATGTGCGAAAAATAATCTATATTTGCTTAGTATAAAAGCTATAAACTACTATTTACAGATGTTTACGAACCTCCTTGCAGACATGGGAAAGTTATAACAGATAGCCATGTGGCATTGGGAGCTGAAAATGGTAAAGCAAGTCTGAGAAGTAGCAGCAAACCCAAGGCACTGCATGTAGTAACCAGAGGGGGACAGAAGGTGAATGATATGCGAGTAATTGACTAATTGGGTGGTAAGAATTATGTTGAATCTAGACTTCCTTCTTCTTCTTCTCGTATCAGAATTCTCTTCGACCATAGCTTCCTCTTATGTGAACTTCTTTTCCCTCTGTTCACAGTAAATCCATCTTGTACTGAGCTTACAATGAGACCAACTCAGAAGCATCATATATAAATGTGTTCATTTGATCTATTAAGTGGTTAATAAACTGCCTATTAGGCTATTACACAATAACAATGTTTTGGCCCTGTGTTAAAGCGTTTGTTAGTGAAGAGCGTTCAAGTGTGGCCCCTAAAGCATATCCTAATTACACCATACCAGAACGCATAAAAAACAATAGAACTAGTAAAACAAGAGGAAAACTTGGAATTGAGTAATCTCAGCTAACCACCAACCAAAACAACCAGGTCCATATAAAACTATCAATTTGAAATTAACTTCAACATGCAATAAAACCTGTCTCCAATCTCTCCAATAAACAATCAAAGTGAAGAGGAGCAATCAAAACCTATCCGCAGCAGAGAAACTCATTCCCATAGTTAACTCCACATGCTACGCAAAAATTGCAATAAATAACAAATCTACCAATATAATTATCTAGCCACTCCATAGTAATTCACCAGAAAAGGATAAACATTGTCTACATTCTCCAAGTCTACAGATCCCACAAATAGGTAAAAACTATAGCTAGCAACACAAAATGTAGCCTGCAAGTGCAACTAACTATAACTATTATGGTAAAAGAGTAACACTAGCTCAGCATAAATAATGAAATCAAGCATCAGCACCATCCGAGGCTTTCGCAGCAAAAGGGTCATGAGTTGGGCCAACATCCTGCCCAATGTGGCGCTGCACGAGCCGCTGCAGATCAGCCATAACTTTGTGCTCCCTCTTGGCCTTTTCCTCATAGTTAAACATAGCCAAAGCGCGCTTATCCTCTGCACTATAAACCTGGTTCTCCTTCCTAATACGAATGGCATTCATCCTCTGATGCCTGCTACCACTCATCACATAACCAAGGCTCTCAAACTTCTGAATCTCCTCAGCAGAAAGACCCACTTCACCTCTTCGAGGGATACGCTTCCCTTGCTGCACATACTGCGCAATTGCATCACCTTCACCAGGCCTAAGGGCACCACCATAACTTATGTGACCCTCTGCCCTTGGCAAGGGCATTGGTCCTACAGGGGATTCGTTATCCAATTGCGGTTTCTTCTGAGATTCAAAGAGTTCCTTCAACTTAAGAGCCTCGAGATTCACCTCTGTTTTCTTCACCTCTTCAACTATTGCTTTGCTCTTTGCATCACTAGGACCCTTCTCTTCTTCTGAATCATAACCCTCGCTTTCTGTTTCGGATCTTCTACTCCTTCTTCTTCTTTCTCTTTTGCTTCGCTTTGATTTCGAAGAACGATTCCTCTTTCTCCTACTTCCGCTATCATCAGAATCAGAATCATCGCTTTCACTCTCATCTAAATAGCTATACCTTCTCTTCTTGCTTTTACCACTCTTCCTCTTACTCCTACTTTTCCGATCCTCTTCTTCGGAGTCGCTTTCCACTGATTCGCTATCGCTATTCGATCTTCTTCTCCTACGCTTCGAACCGGAACTCTGTCTTCTCTTCCTCCTCGAGCGCGAATCAGAGGATTCGCGTTGGGATTCAGATTCAGATTCGGATTCGGACGAATTCTCCGATTCAGATTTCTCCGATTTTGATCTTCCGTTAGGTTTAACCTCCTTGCCGTTCGGATTGCTTTCTTCGGCATCGTATTTCTCGGAAATCTCTTCGGCTTTTTCCTCCGGTTCTTCTTCTTCGTTCTCACGCCTCGGAGGGCTCGGCGTGACGTTCCAGACGCAGTGTTTCAGCGACTTCCGCAACCTCTGCCTCTTCAGCCTCCGGTACTCCTCGAAGCTCAACCCTCTCAGCTCCTCGTCGGACTCGGAATCCGAACGCCGCCGCCAGTCACCGCCACCACGGTCGCGGTCCAGGTACGCGTCGCCGTTCCGGCGGCCGAATTTCTTCGGCAGAACGTAGTCGTTCGGAGGCCCGTTGTTGGCGGCGCGCCTAGGGCTAGGGCTTCTACGATCGGGCGATTCAGATCGGCGGTGCTGGCGGCGGCGGTGGTTGTCGTTGCGGTAGTGGTCGTATGAGTCATAGCTGGGGCTGCGGCGGCGGTGGCAGTTTTCTCGGTCGAAACGGCGTCGTTCGTGAGGTATTTCGATTGTGGAGGATGGCCTTCCCATCGTAAAGTGGAAGGAATCAAGATGGGTGGGTTTCACTTGTGCGCAGAGAGGAATATCGCCGCCCCCTTTTTATTATTTTACTTTTCTTGTACTTCCATTTTATATACCGAAAAAACAGTTTATAATCTTAGGTTGCAAACATCAAAATTAGGAGTGTCCATGGGTCGCGATCTTTTTTGGGGAAAAATTACTTTTTTTCGTTGAAAAATTAGTTTTTATATTTATATATTTAGATTTTTGAAACAATAATTAGAAGGATTTAATTTATATGTATTATTAGTGTAAAAAAATTTTATATAAATATTTAATTATATATTATTATATTAGTAAATATGTTTGATATAATCACTTATTACTTAAATAGTTATATAAATGAAAAATTTAATTAGATAATAATATAAAAAAATTTATATTATTAATATATTAAAATTAAACACTAATCAAAATCTCAATAAAATTCAATTTTAGCTTTTTTAATTAGACATTGAAAAGAGTAACTTAGAAAAAAAGAATAATTTTCAATTTGACTTACCCAATAATCCAATTCTAAACCAAAGTTTATTAGACTAGATTTGGACTTTGAAATTTTTACTAGGTATATTTTTAGATTTTACTTTGAGTTGGTTCAACCTGACCTAAAGTCATAAAGTTATTTTTTTTAAACAAAATAGTGATTATGACTGGAAAAAAAAAAAGGTGATACATTAATGACAAAAAATGATAAATTATATAATTTTTACTTAATTTATAATATTTTTATCTAATATGACACTAATTTTTTATTGATATAATTTATTTTAAAATGCATATTGCAAAATATTTTGAATTTTATTCATTATATATATATATATATATATATATATATATTTTATTTAACTATTTAGTTGACTCAAACTAATCCATCCATTTGTTAGATCATTATTAGATTGGCTGAGGGTTTAAATAAATAACCTTATCAAAAAATATGATCAAGTTTGAGTCCAAATAAGCTCAGTCCAACTTATCATTTATTAGGGACGTCAAAATAGATCAAACCCGTCAGACCAACCTGTTTACCCGCCAAAAATAGGTGGGTAGCACTTATCACGCTAGTAAACAGGGCGGCCCATTTACCCGCGTTTCTTTCTTATTATTTTTTTAGTAAAATTATATAAATTTAGGATATTAAAATATAATTTAATAATTAATTTTAGGACATTCTCATTTTTTAATAAAAAATAAGAATTTTTATCCTTTTTTTAAATGAATAATTTTCAAAATATGAAAAGTAAAAAAAATAAAAAATAAAAATATAATGGGCCAGCCCATTTAAGATTGCGGACTGATCTTAAATGGGCCAGGCTAAAGAATTTTGGCCTGCAGGCCAAACAAACTAACCCATGTATTTTGCAGACCTAAACGGGTCGAGTTTAAATAAGCCAGCCATAGCCTTATCCTTTAAACAGACAAACTAATAGTTTGACAAGCACACAACTATTATTTTTAGGATATTACTATAAACTTATTCATAACATATAAAATTTGTTTATTTAGATAATGTGAACATTATATTTTGTTTGAGATATAAAAAAAAAAAGAATGAAAAGAAAAGAAGAAAAAAAGTTGACGAATTTGTTTTTTGGAATAAGAGAACAGCCCAATCACAAAATAAAAAAATGAAAAGAAAAATCAAAATCAAATTAGAATAAATAAAAATAAAATTTGGTCAACATCTATTAATGCATAATCTAATTAGACATTTGTTTTTACAAATCAAGATCAAATCTGTTAATCATCATTACTTAATTGTAATTAATCCCTCCAACATATATAAATAGAGCAAGCTAATAAGAGGGAAGGGGTCTTTTGGCAATGACAAAAGAGAATAAGAGCAAAAAATTGTGATTACGTGCAAGTGGGAACAAAAAAAAAGGAGAAAAAGAACCATAATTGTTGGAAGCTACAAAGAAAAGGAAAGGTGCATTCAGAGTATTGCTACGGTTGTGGTATCATTCTCGTACTTCATTTTTTATCACTTTGTGTATCAACTTGATTTTGTTCTTCATAACACACTATCATTCATTCATTTTGTTCCTTATAACACACAACACAATCCACTCTCATTCATTCACACAACATCATTATTTCATAAGAATAAATAAACCCAAAAAATAAAAGGAATAGTCTTGGGCCAAGGATAAAGAACCCAAGTAACTAGCCAAACAAAACACCAACACTGCCACATAGCATTCCTTCAACCCAAAGACAACAAACCAACATCTTCACCTCATCACAATCATCAAAACACCTCAACCTCCACTATACCCAAACCAGAAAATACAAAATCCCACTACACCCTAACCTAAAAAATCAGAAAAATCAGAAGAACGCAATACCCACGACCACAAACCGTCAAGCCCACCACCATCTTCTCGCCCACCTCGTCCCACAGCTGCACGTCGCGTCACCGCTGGAGGTCACGTGAACCACTGCTGCCTGTTGTGCTGCCACTTTGCTATGCTACTACTACGTGGCCAACTAGGAGCCCCACCCTCTTTTTCCCTGTGGATGCTCATTTGCGCCGCACAAAGCCCTTTCTCGCAGAACCTCATATTTTACTTGCAAGACTCTTAGTTTTTTTTTTCCTTTTTTTAATTTACTTCTTTTATTTTGATTATTTACCTCTTCTTAACCCCAAAAAAAAAAAAAACTGTTTAACGCTACTATTTTTGAGTCGTTTCTATTTTTTCAACCCTTGATTAACTTTTGGGTCCATCTTTTGTATTTTAAAAAGAATAAAAATTAAAAATCTCACAAGAAGAGATTGTGTTAAGCCTTTTATGGAGACATTATTCTTTTTCTTTTATCTTTTTGTTTTGTATTATTCGGCCTTAGATTTAAATAAAAAAAATAAGAAATTAAAAAAAAGGTGTTGGAGTCCTTTTGTTAAATTTTGAATCTTTCTAATTCACGGAAAAATCTATGACATTGATATATGGCTTAACTATCCTCAAAGGTTGTGAATATTGTAAGGATTTATTATATAACCTGTGCTATCCTAAGTTCTGTGCAAGAGTAGATTTTGTTTCGTAAGAAAAAGTTCCTTTTTGTAAATAAGATCATTTTTATTTCTTTTTGCAAATAAAATTAATTCAATGCACAATTATCTTCTACAAGAATTACATGATTTTAAATTCCTTATTGCATCAAAGGATACATAGGAGCAGATAATCTCGTTAAATCAAAAGTTAAATTTTCTTAAATTTAGTTCAATTTTAATTCTTTAAATAATTATAACATTAATTATACTTTCTTTTCTGTTTGTAAATAATTGTTATATCAATTTTTATTTCTTTTGTAAATAATCATAACATTAATTCTACTGTCATTTTACAAGAAAATAATTCTTATATTAATTTCTATTTTTTTGTAAATAATTGTATATTAATCTTGCTTTTTTTGGGAATAATTATCATATCAATTTTACTTTTCTTTCCTTCTATAAATAATTATCATATTAATTTTATTTTTTCTTCTCTTTTGTAAATAATTGTTGTACTAATCTAGCTTTATTTTATTTTATTTGTAAATAATTATTATATTCTTAAGGGAAAAAATCAATCTTATTAAAGTTATTAATTAATTTGCATAATAAGCTATAGGGTAACCGTTGCAAAATAGATATACTAGGGGTGCAGTGGAATTAAGTTTTCACCCTTCCCTATATATAATTGAACTCCCGAACTCAATCTTTTAAAAAGATCAGTTTTGCAAAATTAAAAAGTTTTTCTAATTTTTTCCGGAATAAAAATTGGCAATGACTTCATTTGAAATTATTTTTCAATATTTTTGTTGCATCTCATCGCGACGCCTTCCGAGCACGTTGTGATAGTTTGGCGACTCCACTGAGGATGGTTAGAGAGTCAAGCCTATTAGAGTAAATTATGCAAATTATATAACTAAAATAATATTTATTTTTCCCCTTTCTTGTTGCTTTTCATTTTTTTGGTTGTATATAATTATTTTTGTACACAATTTTTATTTATATGTGTTTATTTTATTTGTGACTATTTCTCAATCAGACCTTAGGATAGCTGATTTCTTTTTGTCCTTTTCTATACATTGTATATATTTCAGACTTTAGGATAGTCAACTTTTTGTATATATTGTTCGGGTTTTATGATGTAGTTTTAGGGCTTTAAGGCCTTTATGCTACACACTTCACCCTCACTTTCCTCACACACCATTTGGGCTCTATACCCGAGCCTTGGAAACCATAGGGCTAGAAGGATTTTTGATGTGGTTATTGTGAAGGGTTATACTTCCCTGACAGTCATTAACTCTCTGCTCAGATTGTTACTGGGATTGTGGGCTACCATATTATGACTTTTATATCCCTATGGCTTTGCTCATAAGTCTCGATCTTTATCTTATGGATAGGGGCAATCTAGAGACCTTGACTTTTAGGGTGACTAGATCCATCTCAAGAACTATGCACTAATAGATTGAGCTTAGCGGCTATCCAAATTAGGGTCTTAGTCTTAGAAATACTTAACCATTAGGTTCCACCTTACTAAGACACAAAGAAGCATACATTTCCTTCCTCTTATCTTGTAATTTCAATTTCAAATCATGCATTTGCATAACATACCATATATATTCTACTTTTAGCTCTCTTGAATTTCCCTCTTCCACATGATTCATTGCAACATGCATAGCATTTTCTTCTTTATCACACATGATAGCATGCATTCAAGACATGCATAAGAAAAGCAAAAAAAAAAAAAAAAAAAAAAGAGAAGATTCGTAACATTGCATCTTTCTTTCTTTCCCTTTATTCTATCCATAGAAAGCAATAAAAAAAAAAATCAAAAAACTCATTCATAACATGCATCTTTTTGTTACATTTATAACATGCATTGATAAGTCAAAAAAATAAAAAAATAAACTTCCAATTTTCTTCCTTTCCCTTCTATCCTTCTCATATATTCATGAAATGCATAAAAAAGCAAAAAAAAAAAATCTCATTCATAATATTGCATCTTTCCTTTTTCCTTCTATCTTTTCTATAAATTCATAGCATGTATAAAAATAAAAATAAAAACTCTTCAAACTTGCATTTTTTCCTTTCTTCCCCTTCCCTACATTCATGATATTCATAGATAAGAAAAGGCCAAAAAAAAAAAAAGAAAAATCATTCACTGCGTGCATGTATTAAAAGAAAAAAAAAAGTCCATATAACATGTGATTTGTAACATCCTCCCGAAATACAGTATTATGTTTAAGTCATAGTACCATACTTAGGACTTGTCACTATTACCTGAACTGACCTCTTCTGACAGCAACTTCAGCCGTCTTCGAAACTTCTCGAGTTATCTGGAGATAACACAAAAATAAGAATGAGAATTTTAAATTCTCAATAGGATTCATTAAGAAATTTTCATACCGTGTCATCATTATTATCTCCAGCTACTTTGGTTTATTATATAAAAAAATGATCATATGATATGAACTATTCCGTTTTATGATTTGAAAACATATGGTCCGAAGCAGAGTTCATTTTATTCCACGCACTTGAGTCACATTGGCAATATTTCATAATGAAAATAATAGTCACCGCATAAGTAGATAGAACAGTCTCAGCATCAATAAAACATGGGATATAATTATACAAATACTCATATTTGAATTCATGCAAATGCACTGGTGCTTTCCTTTAACTTTATTTGCCTTCTATTCTTGGCACACCTAAGCATTACGTATCACTGTCCCCGGGTGCTTGCATATATTTTAATCTTTAGTCTTTACTGCTCTTGGGTAGTCTGATCTAGGAGTGAACTCAACTCGTGACCGTCGTCACACAGTACTGACCCGCAAGGGGAGTCGGAGGGACTCGGCTGGCCATCTGCCTCCAACATAGAGGGACCCAAAAGTTTTAGCTACCTTCACAGAGAGGGACCAAATGTGCAACTGCCTCCGAGTGAAGGGACCCACATCTTTATCCTTTAATTGCCTTCACTTGGAGGGACCCAAATAACTACCTCCAAGTAAAGAGATCTCATATATTCTTCCTTTATTCATATGCAAATATGCATGCTCTCATAAGAATAATTCATGATCATATCATCGTAACATATTTATACCAAGAATATAACAATATCAATAGGTGATATAGAAAAGGGCTTCCTGCCCACTTTAATCAATTATACTGCATTCCAGAGTATGATTGCCATGTCATATCCCATCAGAGCATGATCGCCATGTCACGTTCCTTCGGAATTATGAACACATCATCATATCTTCATTAGTTGTCATGCACAACATAGTCCTATGAGTAAAGCTTAGGTAGTTAGGTGCAAGTTTAAATCTTAATTCTTAATCTATTTTGCAAGCTTTTAACTTCTATTGATGTTCCTGAGTTCGAGTTTAGGATCGACTTCCGAGATTGAATTTGGTCCAAGTTCCGAGATTATATAAGTTCCAACTTCCGAGGTTATATATATAAGGTTAATGTCTTGATTCCCGACTTCCAGGGTTATGCTCGATCTCCGAGATTGATTCTGGACCGAGTTTCGAGGTTATATGTTTAATGAGATACGGAGTTCAACATTAAGTATACCCGATCTAGCTCTCTGTTTATTAAGTTCTGAGTTCAATGTAACATCCGAGAAATTTTGATCGTTTTCAATCGAGTTGTTCAGTTTTTAGCAAATAATTGTGATTAATTAGGATTTGATTAAGCATTTGTGATTTAGAAGGATTAGGCTTGATAAAATTAGATTAGGAACATAGAAAACCTCACAGAATTTTTCTGAAATCGGTTTATCGATTTAAGAGGAATCGGTAAGATTTTGGTAATTTAAACTATCGGAACCGGATCAATAGAACTTATAAGATGAGTGTCCTAGGATGAATGGCTAGAATTTAGCCAAATTAGCCATCATGTGGCACCATTTTCAGCCATAGATGACAGCCCAAAAATCAAATTGAAATGGGAAAAACAAATCCACCAATCATACAACAACTTGCTTCAAAAGTCTTGAGATAATTCCTTTCTTCTCCCTCGGTAATTTTGGCCAGCATAAGGAGCTGACCACTCTCCATTTCTTTTCCATGCACACTTATCTCCACTCCATCTTTAACCTTTCTTCAAGTCTCATCAAGAGTTGCTTCCATCTAAGACATCAAATCAACAAGAATTCAACTAAACAAGGTAAGAATCCTACTTCTCTTCTTATTTTCCTTAGTTTGGAGTTGTGTGTGGGTCTTGTATACCTTATGATACTGATGTTATGTGGAGTGATGATGATGGTTTATGGCTGATTTAGCATGTGTGTTGTGATTAGAATTAGAATTGGTATGAAAGAACTCGAAGAAAAGAGAAAACTCAAGAAGCTATTAAGGTTTTTTCTCGGTAGTCCGTACGGTGGAGTGTACGGATCTGTCTACTGCTGTTTAAATTCTATGAAACTATTTTTATATGAAACTAGATATCCAGAGCTTTCCATACATATATAATATAAGGCATTGGATAAGTATGGAGGTAGTTATGAATTTTTGAAGTTTGACCTAGAAATCAGGACTTTCATTCAAGTAGTGTGAGTTGAGAAGGGTGTAACTAACCCTACACAACTCCAAATTGAGTGAATCCAATGTTATTTGAAAGCTAACACATGAGGGAACATCCCCTAAAAATTTCAGAGTCAAATTCGTTGCCAACTAGCCCCAGTACATTAATGAATTTACCTTAAGTTCAACCCAGGCTGGAATAGGGTAGTCTAGTAAGGTCAAGTTTCAGAGCTAATATCTCGAATTATACTTGTTCAAATGATATGAAACTTCTTTCATTTGAAAGCTTGTTCTGTTAGCTTTACATTGACATAAATTTCGCATGATTTCATCTAGATTTCCATTTTTAGTGAATTTTCTCTTATAAGAGTGCAATTCTGGCTAGAAGTAGGACAGTCTGGGATAAGACACAAAGAACTTAAGTTACTGTCGAAAGTCGGGACTTAGTAAACAGAGAGCTAGATCAGGTACACTTAAAGTTAAACTCGGAACTTAGTAACTAGGGGACTAGGTCGGGAATACTTGAGGTTGGACTCGGGACTTAGCAAAACAGCAAGCTAGGTTAGGAATACTTAAGGTTGAACTCAGAAGGGTATACTTAAGGTTGAGTTCGGAAGGGAATATTTAGGGTTGAACTCGGAAGGTCATACTTAAGGTTGAACTCAGAAACCTAGTAGATTAAGGAGAGTTAGACCAAGTATACTTAACGTTGAACTCGGGACTTAGTAAATAGCAAAACCGATCAAGTATGGTTAATGTCGGAACTCGGAACTTAAGAAACATACATAAAAGTGTTGGAAGACTGATTGGGGCTTAAGGTTGGAGGTCGAAAATCACATAACACATAAATTACCTTAGAATCTAGAGTCAAGGACGAGAATATAGAACCTAAGATACTTAAACCCGGAAGTCAAGGATCTTCAACATAATCCCGGAAGTCGGGAAATCAAGACATTGACCTTACATATGAGACTGATATTATCTCAGAACTCAAAAATCGGTCCTAAGCTCAAACTCAGGAACATCAGTAAAAGTGAAAAGCTTGTGAGATAGATTAAGGCTTGAGACTCTAAAACTTGCACCTATTGAAATTACTATATTCTTGGTATGGTTACAATGTCCTATCTTGGGTTTGCTGTTGATTAAAGTTTCCTGGCTGTCTAACACTATTCATAGAGAAGTGGACATAATCTATTATGCTGCCAAAATATTCGGTAGAAATGTAAGGAGGTTATCAGTATTGATGTGTTAAGAATGATTTAAGTATGATATGAAGTATAATAATGATATTATGATGGTTTCAGTTATGAGTACTCATGATATGAACATGAAATCCTATATGCAAGGATATACGAAAGTAAATGGTGAAGCATATGTATGAGTGCATTCAGCATGTTCATGCATAATTATATCTCATGTTTTATTGATGCTGAGCCTGTTCTATCTATTTATGCTGTGATGAGTCCATATTCCTAAGGAACGTAACATGGCAATCACGCTCTGATGGGGTATGATATGACGATTATATTCTGGAATGTGGCATATAAAGATTCTACGATGAAGGATATGATGAAGGTCCCATATTCCTAAGGATCGTGACATGGCGATCACGCTCTGATGGGGTATAACATGGCAATCATACTCTGGAATATGGCATGATGAGCACATCCTAAGGAATGTGATATGGCGATCACGCTTTGATGGGGTATGACATGGCGATCATACTCTGGAATGTGGCATAATGATCCCACACCCTAAGGAATGTGACAAGGTGATCACATCCCGATGGAGTATGACATGGCGATCATACTATGGGATGTGGCAAGATGAACATATCCCTAAGGAGTGTGACATAGCGATCACACCCTGATAGAGTATGACATGGTGATCGTACTCTGGGATATGTGTAACAAGTAAAGAAAGATAAAGGAAAAGTATGTGTATCTGCATCAAATTCAAGTACAAGTAAAGGTGTGTGCAGATTTTATGTTTTCAATATATTGGTGCTATTATAAGTTAATACGTTTTAGTTATTATGCATAGTATAATTCATGAATTGATTTTGTATTGGCTCACCCAAATAATAAGTGTATAAATAAAATGAACTCTGCTTCGGACAGTATGTTTTCGAACTGTAAAATCGAACAACTTGTATAACATGTTCACCTTTTTATAGTAAACCAAAGCAGCTGGAGATAATAACCTCCAGATAGTTCAAGGATTTTCAAAGACGACTGAAGTCGCTGTCAGATAAGGTCCGCTCAGATAACAGTGATAACTCCAGAGTGTGGTACTATAACTTAAGCATAGTACCGTATAGAGGAGGACGTTACATTCAACATTAAGTATACTCGCTCTAGCTCTCTGTTTGCTAAGTTCTAAGTTCCGATATTAACTATACCCGATCTAGCTCTCTGTTTACTAAGTTCCAAGTTCAATCATTAAGTATACCTGATCTAGCTCTCTGTTTGCTAAGTTCTGTAACACCCTCCTAAGCACAGTACTATGCTTAAGTCATAGTACCATACCTGGATTCTTACTTGTTACACAGCGGACCTCGTCTGACAGCAACTTCAGCTGTCTTTGGAAACTTCTATACTCATCTGGAGACAACATGGAAATAGGAGTGAGAATTATAAAATTCTCAGTAGGATTCTCAAATTTTCATACATAGTGTCATCATGGTCGTCTCCAGTTTGCTTCGGTTTATTTTGAAAAAGAGATGAACATGCAGCACAAACTGTTTAATTTTACATTTCGAAAAATGTCTTATCCGAAGCAAAGTTCATTTTTACTCATATACTGGTCCTTTGGGGAAGTGTACACAAGATTAATTCATGAATAATACCATGGATAATAACTTCAACATATAAACCGCACATAGCATTAATCTTCTGGAAACATAACATCTGTACCTAACTTAACTTGCACTTGAATTCATACATATACATAAAATTTGCTTCTCTTTCATTGGGTACTTACACTAGCTGGGTCATGCCATGCCTCATGCAAGTTCTGTCTCTGGTACATACACTAGCTGGGTCGGTGCTAGGCCTTATGTGATTGGGGTGTTTGCATATACTTTAATCTTTAGTCTTTAATCTTTTACTTGGCACACCTAGGCGTTACGTATCACTGTCTCTAGGGTGCATTTACTGCCCTTGGGTAGCCTGTCGTTGGAGTGAGCTCGTCAGCATCACCCGTGACCGTCATCACACCGACTCACCCGCAAGGGGATTCACATGCCTCTAGTCTTGGAGGGATCTCATTCTGGTCACGTGCCTCTAGTTGAAGGGATCTCTTCTGGTCACGTGCCTCAAAATTGAGGGATCTCATCTGACCACGTGCCTTCAACATAGAGGGATCTCATCTGACCACGTGCCTCCAAGGTAGAGGGATCTCATTGTCTTAGCTGCCTTCACAGGGAGGGATTCAAGTGCAACTGCCTCCAAGTGAAGGGATTTCATATATTTATCATTTAACTGCCCTCACAGGGAGGGATTTCAAATAACTGCCTCCAAGTGAAGGGATTCACATTCAATATATTCACATTATTTCCTTCTCAAACATATTCAAGCATAGTTATACATATGCTACATCACTTACCCTCACATATCTCATAACATAATTATGTCATTCTTAAATATAGGGTTTCTATATACCCATTTATATTTCAATTCATCCTTACATTTAAACATTCATAACTTCTTAGACTTGCCAGTAAATGGCAAGCAGAATGTGATCAGCCGTTTCCCCATGAATAGTGCTAGCTCTCACGGACAAATTAGTCATAGCAACATAATCAACTTAACACACATATATCAATGTCAAGCTGGCAATCCTCCATTCAAACTTCATATGTTTCACTAACACTTGTAAAATTATCATTTTGGCCATCCTGCCAATTCTATTCAGTTCTGCCCGAATCTTGTATAATCCACCTTTATCTCTATTCAAGTCATTTAAATCTGAAATTTGGATATGTCATAGCTCTATATGTTTACTTTCTAACCTCTTTGGTCCCATATCATTTTGATTTATATAAATCAAGATATTCACCTTTTACTTCAGCCTGTTCAGTCACTAGCCCGAATTATACTCCTGGGAATATAAATTCACTAAAAATCGAAAACAAGCTCAATTCTTACGAAATTGGTCTCATATCAAATCTAACAGGGTAACCTTTCGTTTGCCACAAGTTTCACTCCATTTGCTTAAGTACACCTCGCGTTATAAGTCCTGAAAGTCGACCTTCCTGAACTGCTCTGTTTTGGCCTGGTTTGAACATAGGGTAACTTCCTCAAATCACTGGGAACAATTGGAACCATAACAAACTCAGAATCTTATATTGGGGTATTCCTTTGTGTGCAAGCTTTCTAACAAAACTGTTTCACCCAATTTGGAGTTGTATAGGGTGAGTTATACCCTCCTCAAGTCACCCTGCTCGGATGAAGATCCTGAACCCTAGGTCAAACTTCAAAAATTTGTATCTCCCTCAATACTAATCCAATAACCTTATATGATATATCTATGGAAAGCCCTAAATGTCTACTTTCATCTAAAAATGGTTTAATCGGATTTGGCCAATTGTAGGTGGCGCCGTACACTCCGCCTTACGGACTGCTGTGGAATTCCTCAACTAGACAGTATTCCAACTTTCACTTCTCCTAGTTTTCTTCTTCTAATCTTAATCCCACTCAATATTTCACGTTAACTCAATCATGATCCATCATAATATATTTATTAACTCATCAAATACATGAAGAAGAATACAAGTTCATGCAGCCATCGAGCAAATAATTCAAGAATAAAAGTAGAATCCTACCTCTTTGGAGTATGATTTGAGCTAGGTGCTGAAACTTAGAGTGTTAGAGCCTTACTAAGCTTGAAGGAGTAATGGAGTTGGAGAAGAGAAAAGAGAGCTGAACAAGGGAGAAAGTGGCGTAGAAAATGGGGCTGAAGGAGAGAAAGAGATGAGTTTATAAGCTTGAGGTGGTAGTTAACTTGGAGGGCTTTGATTGGCTGAATTTTCTTGTGGACAGAATTTAGCTACGTCTCCCTATCAGTGTAACTTGCCGCCATACTGTTTGAAATCGGAACTCACATTTACTCTATTTCAAGTCGAAACTCATCCTTATTATACTTGAGGTCGGAACTCGTGTCGTTTTTACTTGAGCTGGGAGCTGAAGCCTAATGTCGGAACTCGTACCCGACTTGTTTGTGACTTTGGGGAAATCTTGAATCAAGGTCGTAGTAGTAAGTCGAAAGCTCATAATCACATAATCTCGGAACTTCCTATTTGAACTCGGGAATGCCAATGCTGGATGTAAAATCGGAACTTGTGTGACTGAAGATTTGCTCAAGGGTCCGAACTCGTGTCCATCCCAATTGAGTTCAACACTAAGGTCGGAACTCAGGAATTCGAGTCACATTTCCAAACACAAGTTCTTAAACTCGGAAGTCGGTATCTTAAGTTTGATTGTATCGGAAACCGTGTATAAATACCTTTGAGACCTGAAGTCGGAAGTCGTGAAGAAGTAAATTATGCCACTTTAAGTCGGATATCGGAAATTATGCGCAATATACCTCTAAGTCGGAAACCGGCAATAATCAAAATTGAAGCTTAAATCGGAAGTCGGGTATATTTTCCTTGAGACATGAAGTCGGATCTCATGAAATTACGTTCATGTGTTCGGACTTGAGGGTTAAACTCGGAAGTCGTGGAAAATGATCCAGACGAATTCGGAAGTCGTACCGGACATGAAGTCGAGAATTCAGCAAGACTAACTCGGAACTCGGGAATAATATCTTATCTGTGTTTCAGAGATGAAGTCGGAAATCGGGATGGGTCAATCTTGAGGGCGAAGCCGAACTCGGAAATCGAGATGTTACAAGTTCCAAGTTCCAAGTTCCGACATTAACTATACCCGAACTAATTCTCTGTTTGCTAAGTTCCGAGTTCCGACATTAACAAACTTGATCTAGTATTTTTCCTCAAACTACCCTGTACTTAGCCAGAATTGCACTCTTATAAAAGAAAATTCACCAAAAATAGAAATCTAGGTGAAATTACACAAAATTCATATCAATTTAAAGCTAATAGAACAAGCTTTCAAATTAAATAAGTTGCAGATCATTTGCATGAGTATATTTTGAGATATAAGCCCGTAACTTAACCCTAGTAGACTACCCTGTTCTAGCCCGGTTTGAACTTAAGTCAACTTCATTGATGTGTTGGGAATAATTGACGACGAATCTGACTTTGAAATTTTTATGGGATGATCCCCTATATGTTATCTTTCAAAATATGTTAGGTTCACTCAATTTGGAGTTGTGTAGGGTGAGTTACACCCTTCTTAACCCATACTGCCCGGATGAAAGTCCTAATTTCTAGGTCAAACTTCAAAAATTCATAACTACCTCTATATTGATCCAATGGCCTTATATTATATATGTATGGAAATCCCTGAATGTCTAGTTTCATATAAAAATGTATTCATGAAATTTAAAAGGCTGTAGGTGGAGCCGTACACTCTGCCGTATGGACTGCCAAGGAAAAACCTAACAGCTTCTTGAGTTTTCTCTTTTCTTCAAGTTCTTTCATACCAATTCCAATTCTAATCATAACACACATACAAATTCAATTATAAACCATCATCATCACTCTAAATCACACCAATATCATGAGGAAAATAAGATCCCCACATGGCCCCAAATCAAGAAAAACAAGAAGAGAAGTTGAATTCCTACCTTTTTTAGTTGAATTCTTGTTGATTTGATGTCTTAACTGGAAGCAACTCTTGATGAGACTTGAAGAGAGGTTGAAGATAGAGTACAGAGGAGTGTGTATGGAAGAGAAATGAAAGGAAGTCAGCCCCTTATCTTGGCCAAAATTCACAAGGGCAAAGAAGGAATTGAACATAAACTTGTAGAGCAAGGAGTTGTGTGATTGGTGGATGTGTGTTGGGGTTTCAATTTGGTTTTGTGGCTGCCATCCTTGGCTGAAGATGGTGCCACATATAGGGGTGTTTTGGCTAAATCGTAGCCATTCATCCTAGGGCACTCATAATGTAAGTTCTATTGGTTCGGTTTCGACCGTTTAAAATACTGAAATCTTGCCGATTTCTCTTAAATCGATAAATCGGTTTTAGAAAAATTCTGTGAGATTTCCTATATTCCTAATCTAATTCCATCAAGCCTAATCCTTCTAAATCACACTTAATTGGCTTTAGGTGAATGCTTAGTCGAATTCTAATTAAACTCAATTATTCGCTAGAAACCGAAAAATTCGGTTATTAATGATAAAATTCTTTGATCGTTACATGATTGTCTTACGCCCACAAACACTCATGACATGCATTAAAAAGCAAAAAAATAAAAAAAAATCACTTAACATGCATTCATCTTTAAACATTCATAGCATGCATTTTTCCTCATCTTTCTCGTACATAATAGCACACATCAATAAGCATTTAGGAAGAATTCATCTAACCTACATTTTTTCCTTTATCTCTTCCATATTACTCATGCATATCATACACATTTTCTCATTTCTAACATGCATTTTTCCATGAAAAATAACTTTGGAAAGAGGATGCATCGTTTTGTCTCTAAATATCGTTTACTTAAGGAAAACTTTGTTCAATCCAAGTAGCTATGTTTGAGAGTCGTGAGCAAAAAAAAAAAAATGAGAAAAGAAAAAAAAGAGAGAAAAAGGAAAAGGAGATGAGGTGGAAGTAAGAAAATTAGAAGAAAGGGATATGACCCAATAAATCACTGAAGAGAAGATCCTACATATTTGAAAGTTGATCATGCATATTTGGAAGTTGTTCCTAGCCTTGGCAGGAGCTGTGGCACTCAATCTTGATGAGTCCATCAAAGCTTTGGAAGATATGAAAAGATGTGTTTTGCAATGAAGAGGCATTAGACAAATAGTGATGTGAATCTTGATCTGACTTGATATATCTTGAATATTGAATAATAGGCCTTTATTGCCTTTGTTTTGTATTTGATATCCACTAAAGTAATGAAATGATTATGCATGGTTTCTTTTTTCAAATCAACACATTATCTTTCATATCTTGTCCATACACTCTCTCTTTCTTTTGCACCCTTTACAAGGTCATTTCTTCCTTTTAGAATCTTTGTCCCATGCGGATAATCATGAAAAATCCATCAATTGATTCTTCTATTACAGTGGGCATAAACTATCATGAACATGATAAAGGTCCTTAGCTATGCAAACAATTTGCTAAGATATTGAACTTAGTGGCAAAATGGCAAGGTAGTTGTAACTGGAGCAAAATGTTGCCCCATTCAGTCCAATTTAATTATCAATGGGGGCAATTTTATGTTTGTTATATGAAAGCGAGAACTCCCAAAGAATTGAATCTGATTAAGAAGAAACATTGAGTTGTCATGGGTAAATATACCGAAGACAATGGGAAAAGCATTCTAGCTCAAATAGTTTAGGTAAATGACTTCTCAACTCAAGAAGACAACTAAGGCAGGAGGGCATCAAGAACTTTACAGGCTAATGGAGTCAAAGTGCAATGAAAAGTGTCTCAAAAAAAAAAGGAAAAGAAAAGAAAAAGGAAAAGGCTTGCTAGATCGAAAAACTCAGAAGGTCGGTCTAGACAAAAGTTAGAGCCAAAAAAAAAAAATTAAAAAGCTTGCTAGATCAAAAATATAAAAATGGTCTAGGCAAAAATTAGAGCCAAAAAAAAAAATGCTTGCTAGGTTGAAAACCCGAAAGGGCGATCTAGGCAAAAGTTAGAGCAACAAAAATATTACTAGGATGACCTGGGCAAAGGTGTATCACTTGAGAAGCCAAACAAAAGGGCACATGAACAAGAAGTATCAGAAGAATATTAAACTGGAGCAATTTAATTGTGAAGAGTCAACTGTCAAAGGTAGATTTGTTTGTTGCACAACAAGGGATTTTAATTATGATCATGAGTTCTTGTCTAAGTAACTAAAGAATCAATGAAATGGGTCAATCATGTGAAATCTGCATTACAAGTCTTTTCAACCCCTTTGTACTCCATTTATCTCTCCATACTTGTCCATGTCTTGTAAACACTTCCAATTTTGAGCTTAATAAATTTGTCTTGTTCTTTTACTTTCCCTTTCACTTTCAGTCTCTACTCTCTCTCTCTCTCTCTCTCTTTCTCTCTCATTATCATCATCAAAGGGTGTATTTTAGTTGATTCAAATGTTCTCTTTTAATCATGCATAATTAGAACATTAGATTTAGAGTTCACATTGCAATGGTAAAAAAAAAAAAAAAAGAGCTTGCTAGATCGAAAACTCAAAAGAGTGGTCTAGACAAAAATTAGAGCATAAAAGAAGAAAAAAGAAATAAAAAAAATATCTGCTAGATCGAAAACCAGAAATAGCGGTCTAGGCAAAAATTAGAGTAAAAAAAAAAAGGCTCGCTAGATCGAAAACCAACAATGGCGATCTTGGCAAAACTTAGAGCAAAATCAAAAAAGAATAAAGACCCAAAGCATGCCAAAATAAAGAATCAGTCGAAAGTGAAGGTTAAGGCAGAAATTCAAGAAGAAAGCAATTCACAAGAAAGGCTATTCAGCATGCAAGGCAACACATCAGAAGTCAAAATGGAGTCAGAGAAAGGAGCATGGGACAAATAGTTCACAAGAGTAGTTAAATGCAATGACTCTTCAAATGGAACAACTTATTTGGATCTGACAAAGATTTCCCCAAGGAAGCAATGTGTGGAAACCACAAACTATGGCAATTTTTTCTTTTCATTCTTTCTCCTCATATAAAGTCAGTCATCTTTTGCATCATGACAGTCTTCACATCATCATCACTATATCATTCACTTTTCATATCATTTCATAAACTGGGACAATTTTTTTTGTAAAATTTTCTCATCATCATTGATCATTCAATTTTTTATTCATTATCAAAATCATGACATCATTCATCATATCATTGTCACATCATCATCCTTAGATATTTTTCACTTCACAAATCATTTTGTCTTCTGTAAATATCACATATTATAGACCATTCATTTTCAAATAGTCACCACAAATCATTTCCTCTTCTGTAAGTATCGCATATCACCAGGCCACCAAGTTGTATTTCACCTCATTAGCAAAGCCGTAAGAATGCATTTCATTTCATTCGCAAAGCTACATTCTCATCCGCATGGTCTCGAGGTTGCATTGGCAAGATCGCAAGATTGCATTTCATTTGCAAGGCTGTGAGGCTGCAGTTTCATTCGCAAGGCCATCAGGTTGTATTTCATCTCATTTACAAGGCCGTAAGACTACATTCCATTTCATTCGCAAGGCTACAAGGCCGCATCTCATTTGCAAGGTCGCAAGATTACATTTCATTCGCAAAGCTGTAAGGCTGCATTTTCATTCACAAGGCCGCAAGGCTGCATCTCATTCTCAAGGTAGCAAGATTGCATTTCTTTCGCAAGGTCGTAAGGCTGCATTTCATCCATAAGGCTTTAAGGCTGCATCTCATTCGCAAGGCCGCAAGGTTGCATGCCGTAAGGCTACATTTTCATCCACAAGGCTGCTAAGCTACATTTCATCTCATTCACAAGGTTGCAAGACTGCATTTCAGCTGCATTTTCATTCGCAAGGTTGTGAGGCTGCATTTTCATTCGCAAGGTCGCTAGGCTGCATTTTATCTCATTCGCAAGGCTGTAAGGCTACATTTTCATCCATAGGGGCGGTAGGTTGCATTTTATCTCATTAGCAAGGTCACAAGTTCATCTCATTTGCAAGGCCATAAGGCTGCATTCTCATCCGGAAGGTTGCAAGGCTACATCTCATTCGCAAAGTCACATGATTGCATTTCATCTGCAAGGTTGTAAGGCTGCATTTCATTTTATCTGTAAGACTGCATTTTCATTTGCAAGGCCACAAGGCTGCATTTCATTCTCAAGGTTGCAAGATCGCATTTCATCTGCAAGGCCGTGAGGCTGCAGTTTCACTCGCAAGGCCACCAGGCTGCATTTCGTCTCATTTACAAGGCTATAAGGCTGCATTTCATTTCATTTGCAAGGCTGTATTTTCATTCGTAAGGGCGCAAGGCTGCATTTCATCTCATTTGCAAGGCCGTAAGGCTGCATTACATTTCATTCTCAAGGGCACTAGGCTACATTTTATTTCATTCACAAAGTAGCAAGACTGCATTTCATTTGCAAGGCCGTAAGGCTACATTTCATTTCATTCGCAAGGCTGCATTTTCATTCACGAGGTCGCAAGACTATATTTCATCTCATTTGCAAGACTGTAAGGTCGCATTTCATTTCATTCGCAAGGCCGCAAGGCTGCATTTCATCTTATTTGCAAGGTCGTAAGGCTATATTCCATTTCATTCGCAAGATTGCATTCTCATCTACAAGGCTGCATCTCATTCGCAAAGTCACAAGATTGCATTTCATTCGCAAGGGCATAAGGCTACATTTCATCAGCAAAAGCTTTAAGGGGCTACATCTCATTCGCAAGGTCGCAAGATTGCATTTCATTCGCAAGGCCGTAACGCTGCATTTCATCCGCAAAGTCGTAAGGCTACATTTCATTTCATTCGCAATGCTGTATTTTTTATCCGCAAGGCCGCTAGGTTGCATTTCATTTCATTCACAAAGTAGTAAGGCTACATTTCATCCGCAAGACCGCAAGGTTGCATTTCATCTACAAGGCCGTAAGGCTGGATACCATTTCATCTACATGGTTGTATTTTATTTGCAAGATAGCATTTCATTTCATTCACAAGGTTGCAAAACTGCATTCCATTTGCAAGACTACATTTCCTTTCATTTGCAAGGTCGCATTTCATCATTTTCCTTCCTCGGACAAAAATATGTGTTTATATCTTTATTAGTTCCTCACCACAAAAATATTAAAACTACGATTTTATATTTTCTAGTAAGAAACAAGTAAAGAGGAGCAACTGTGAACACCATATTTTATCCGAGACAAAAAAGGAATGAAAAGAAAAAAAGTTGGCCGATTTATTTTTTGGAATAAGAGAATAGCCCAATCACGAAATAAAAAAAAAAGAAGAAAAGAAAAATCAAAATCAAATTATAATAAATGAAAACAAAATTTAGTTAGCATCTATTAATGCATAATCTGGTTAGACATTTGTTTTTTACAAATCAAGATCAAATTTGTCAATCATCATTAAGGCAAAATTTCAATTAGAATCAACCAGACTTAATTGTAATTAATCTCTCTAACATATATAAATAGAGTAAGCTAATCAGAGGAGAGGGGTCTTTTGGCAATGACAAGAGAGAATAAGAGCAAAAAATTGTGATTGTATGAAAGGGGGAACGAAAAAGAAATAGAGAAAAAGAACCATAATTGTTGCAAGCTACAGAGAAAAGGAGAGGTGCAATCAGAACAGAGTATTGCTACGGTTGTGGTATCATTCTCGTGCTTCATTTTTTATCACTTTATATCAACATGATTTTGCTCTTCATAACACACTCATTTGTTCATTTTGTCCCTCATAACACACAACACAATCCACTCTCATTCATTCATACAACATCATCATTATTTCAAAAGAACAAATAGACCCAAAAAAAAAAAAGGAATAGTCTTGTGCCAAGGATCAAGAACCCAAGTAACTAGCCAAACAAAACACCAACACTGCCACATAGCATTCCTTCAACCCAAAGACATCAAACCAACGTCTTCACCTCATCACAGTCACCAAAACACCTCAACCCCCACTATACCCGAACCAGAAAATACAAAATCCCACTACACCCAAACCAGAAAAATCAGAAAAACACAATACCCACTGCCACAAACCATCAAGTCCACCACCACTATCTTCTCGCCCACCTCGTCCCACAGCTGCACGCCGCGCCACCGCTGGAGGTCACGCGAACCACTGCCGCCTGTTGTGCTGCCACTCTGCTATACTATTATTGTGTGGCCAACTAGGAACCCCACCCTCTTTTTCCTATGGATGCGCATTTGCGCCACACAAAGCCCTTTCTCGCAGAACCTCAAATTTTACTTGCAAGACCCTTAGTTTTTTTTTTCTTTTTTTAATTTACTTCTTTTATTTTGATTATCTACCTCTTCTTAACCGGAAAAAAAACTGTTTGACGCTACTATTTTTGAGTCGTTTCTATTTTTTCAGCCCTTGATTAACTTTTGGGGTCCATCTTTTGTATTTTAAAAAGAATAAAAATTAAAAATCTTACAAGAAGAAATTGTGTTAAGTCTTTTACGGTGACTTTATTCTTTTTCTTTTATCTTTTTGTTTTGTATTATTCGGCCTTAGATTTAAATAAAAAAATAAGAAATAAAAAAAGAAAGATGTTGGAGTCCTTTTGTTAAATTTTGAATCTTTCTAATCCATGTAACAATCTATGACATCGATGTATGACTTAGCTGTCCTCAAAAGTTGTGAGTATTGTAAGAATTTATTATATAACCTGTGCTATACTGAGTCCTGTGCAAAAGTGGATTTTGTTTGGTAAGAAAAAGTTCCTTTTGTAAATAAGATCATTTTTATTTCTTTTTGTAAATAAAATCAATTCAATGCATAATTATCTTCTACAAGAACTACATGATTTTGAATTCTTAATTGCACCGGAGGATATGTAGAAGCGGATAATTTTTGTCAAATCAAAAGTTAAATTTTCTTAAATTTGGTTCAATTTTAATTCTTTAAATAATTGTAACATGAATTTTACTTTCTTTTTCGTTTGTAAATAATTGTTATATCAATTTCTATTTCTTTTGTAAATAATCATAACATTAATTTTACTTTCATTTTACAAGAAAATAATTGTTATATTAATTTCTATTTCTTTTGTAAATAATTGCATATTAATCTTGCTTTTTATTTTGGGAATAATTATCATATCAATTTTTCTTTTCTTTCTTTTTATAAATGATTATCATATTAATTTTATTTTTTCTTCTCTTTTGTAAATAATTGTTGTGTAATCTAGCTTTATTTTATTTTATTTGCAAATAATTATTATATTCTTAAGGGAAAAAATCAATCTTATGAAAGTTAGTAATTAATTTGCATAATAAGTTTTACGGTAACCGTTGCAAAACAGATGTACTAGGGGTGCAGTGGGATTAAGTTTCCATTCTTCCCTATGCATAATTGGACTCCCGAACTCAATATTTTTAAAAGATCAGTTTTGCAAAATTAAAATGTTTTTCCTATTTTTTCCAGAATAAAAATTGGTAGCAACTCCATTTGAAATTATTTTTCAATATTTTTGTTGTATCTCGTTGTAGCGCCCTCTGGGCATGTTGTGACAGATAAATAAATTTGAAATAAACAAAATAAAAAATATTCATTTTAATTGTCCTATCTATCAAGCCCGATTTTCTATTCTTTGGGTTTTAATATAATTAATAATTTAATAAGAATGATGTTATTATATCAATACCTAAAAAATTAAAAAATATGGATAGATAAAATATTACTTATATTAAAATGATTTAATGTGCAGTGATATTAATACCCAATTATATTAATTTTTTGAAATATTTAATTATATTAATATCCAAAAAATTAAAAAAAAATATGGCATGTTAAGCCAATAGTAATAATTTAATATGAATGACAATTTTCATCAATACTGAAAAATAAAAAGTATTATTAGATGTGATATGTATAAATATTATATATTTAAACATTTTTTTTCTTGGTGCGAGTAAACATATAATTTTACAAATATTTAATAAATAATTTTTTGTATATTTCATTGAGTTGTCCTTTTGTTTGAGAGATCAAAATGCGATTATACATTTAAAGAATTTTTTTTTTCGCATTTTGTCCACATTAAAAATAAATAATTATATATCAATATGTCAAAAAATTTTAAAAAAATAATATGAGCATGAAGAATTTATTTAATTAAATTAAAATAAATTCCATTACTTTACTTAGTCTATCCCAAAGAATATTTGTAAATGCAACTAATATTAACAATGAATTTTAGAATTAATAGGAAAGATAAATCAGTTGCACGAATATAAGCATGAAGATTAAACCATTTGTTCACCATCTACAATTAGTATAGGCACCTTCTTGTAATAAGATAATTTGATCTCATTCTTGCTAATTGAATTTACCTTCACCACATGGTTGGAGATATCATAATAGTCCAAGCAGAGTGTAAATAAGAATTCACCACATTGAAATTTACTTTCATAGTAGATTTTTTCAGGGTACATCAGTTACAAACAATTTTATAATTATTAGTTCTCCAGTGTAAAGCTCTTTTTCATAAATATCTATTTACAAATACTATGAATTACAATTTAAAGTTCACGTCAAAAAAAAATTATAATTTATAGTTTTGTTTGAAACTATTGTTCCTAGGTTTAGATAATTCAGGGATGTTTTAGTATAGTGCATTGCAGTGTATTATTATTATTATTATTATTATTATTCTAGCTCTCAAGGTGTCGTTCTCAATTCTTAACTCTTTTCTACATGTTTCAAGGGGCAAAGTAGTAGAACAAATTCTAACACATTTCAATCGTCTAAGTATAGACTTAAAATTGTATCCTGATGTTAAGGTCCCCTAGCTTGTTCGTAAACCAATAAAGCAACTAATCAAATATGTTGTCAGCACATTTTTAAGTAAAATATGTAGCTCCCCTTGTTTATATCCTTACTCCGAAAAGCAAACACAACATTTTCAATGTCCCAGAAGCATCGAACTTACGAATTAAAAAAAAAAAAAAATAGCTATACTTCAGAATCCATTAATGAACACTCCCTTTACCGCCAAAGATGCTTGAATGTGTTACCCACATTTGCCTCCCATTACCGATTGAAATGAATGTGTTAGGTTCGTATTTTTATTTTCAATCATCCATTGTTATCCTCATTTAATGATTTATTTATTTTTACAATGTTCATTGAAGCAAAAGAATAAAAGAAAAGAAGAAACAGCAAAATACCATGACTACTTGAATGTGTTAGCCTTACATGGATGATTGGTTTAGAGAGATTATTACCTTTACACAAAGCATAGAAAGAGTTTCATCTTCATTAAAATTCAATATACCACAATGCTCAAAAGAAACCTGCTACAACATGCTTATTCAAACATACGGCATCAGAAAAGGGCAAATTTAATTCCTCCATTACTTATTAGTTATTACATATGATATAAATACTATCTTTCTATGTGAACTCCTGTTACAGAGAAAATGCCTTTTCTAAATTTGATACAACCAACAATCAAACTGAAGCAGGCATTTCTACCCCATCCATAAGGCAAAGTCATTGGCAACATCTGGATACATTAACAGTTGATCAACATTGCCCCCCCTTGAAAGATAAGTACCCACCTGCTCATTGCAAATAACATCAATAAAAAACCAACTTTCAATAAACACAAAATTTGGAACCCATTTACATAAGTAACAACTAATAGGCATTATCGCATTAGCAACTAAAGTATATGGGCACATTTGTAGCACTCCAAACAATTCTCAAAAAATTCTTATTTGTCCATGTGAACCTCCTATATAGGGAAGGCGGATCATCCTTATTAATTTCTGCTAAAAGACCCTAGCGGTTAAAAAAAATGCTGTGTGGGATAGCAATGCAACACACACCAAAGTTGCATTATCATTCCAACAACCACTGCTTTCCCCACAAAGCACCCATGTCCATCACCATATCACATGGAAGAACCAATTAGTTGCACCATGTGTGTTTTAGATATGCCAAAGAGCTATTGTCGGTCTCATTGAAGGGAATGCCACACCTGAAATGGGAGGAGAAGCCAAAGATGTCGCCCTTGCTTTGTCCCGTGGAGTGCAACAATGTTGATCGCACACATGCAATCCAACCTTCCAAAGCACAAGAAAAATGATTTTACATTGATATCCTCCAAAATAAAAACTCACCGATCAAAGAAATAAAAAAATCATAGAACCATAGCACAATTTCGTAACATAATGTAGTAAGCCTACCATAGGTCAATGCTTCTTATGTATGGAGTATGGACCAAGCATCTCTTTGATTGGTTGAAAAATGATACACTTGTGGTATTTCAAAATTTATTCCTTCCCCATACTTGATTTCAAGCAACTAAATGGATCCTTCATGCATTTTTTGGGAGGGAAAAGATATTCAAGTAATTTTCTAAGCATACATATAACTAACCATACTGATATAAAAAGTCTTACCAGCACCATTTGTACCAAGCAGACCAAAGCATTCTCCTTCAAGCATAGAGAACAATCCTCTAACTACAAGTTTCTCTAAAGAGACTAGAGAACACAAAGAATAATAGGGATGGTGGAAAAGCTAGGAAAGAGAATGGTTTTCTTAAAGGAGTAGAGCCAGTTATCTCTCGATGTCCCTTCTTCTAGCGGTTTTGATCATTATTTTCAACTTTCTTTACAAATGTTGTGTGGTTTTTTGAACATGGGTTAATGTGGGACAGTTGAGTATATGCATTTATCGTTTTAACCCTATGTAAAGTTCTTAAATTTATAATATAGTGGCAAAATTTGAAAAAAAAAGTTGGACACCAAAAGAAGGCAATCCTCTTTATACTAGTGTATAGATTAAGAAAAAATATTCTTTTACTTTTATGTTTTGTATAGATAATAATGGATAATAATTTAGTATTTGGTGGTTGTATATAAAAAGTCATAATTTAGGTGTTAAACTATCATAATAGGATAATTTAAACCTGCATAATTATTTCACTATGACTTAATTTTGATTTTTTTTTTATGGAAATATATTTCATTACATAGAAACATGAACAAGGTTTAACTCATCTACAATAATAGAAAGATAAAGAAATATAAGTAACAGCCTAATCCGGTAGATCGTTAAACATTACATCAGCCTATTGCGACAATCCTATTTGGAAATTTAATTAACCAAAGATCTACGCCTCCTCGCACACTAATCTACTTGAAGATAAATATTTTGTGAGATCATTGGTATTTAGTGTGCAGCCTGAATGATTCCTTCCATGGCATTTCTAATATCGTGCAAGCTTTCTCTAACCGAAACAATTCGAGTTAATAATAATAGATTTACACAGTCAAACCTGTTGTACAAGAGCTTTCTAAGATTTTCATGCAATTACTTTTTCATTATTTACTCAAATTATATTGGCTTCAAACTTTCTTATCTTTACAGCTTCACTTTTTTTAATGAGACAAAGCGTGATAAATATGCAGATGACATACAAACAAAACAAAATAAAAACTCTCAACTAACCACCACTAGCATATGAAGCTAATTTATCACCTATCATGAGTGTAGTACCCTAAAGCCACTAAAATGTGAGTAGCCACAAGAACCACAAAGATGTCAGCTAAGCTTACTCCATTTCTCATGATTTAAACAATGCTACTATCAACAGAAACTAGTCTGAAGGAAAATCAAAATAGATCACATGCAATGAGGATGCAAGATACAAATAAAAAATGGAAGCAAGGTCCTTGTATGACTGTGGATGGGATAAACCACCTCTATGGGGACAACTCTCCCAAATTAGCTAGAAGCAAACCATAGAGCAAGTAGGTTTTCAAGGAAAAAGAAAAGAGGCAATTAGGTTTTCGTTGCAAATCAGACGCTTTTAATTGCAACTAAATTTTGATTTTATAATAATAAATTTGAGTTTTTTTTAATACATTAGTGGTTATAAGATTTGAATCTATGACCTTATGTATGCTACCCAAATTCCCTACCACTAGTTGTAACATCCACCACGAGTTCTGATCTCCGACTTCATGTTTCAAATGAAATAGACATGATTTTCGACCTCCAACTTCATCTCTAAGTTTCAAATGAAATAGATATGATTTCCGACCTCCGACTTTATGTTTCAAATAAAATGTACATGGTTTCCGACCTCTGACTTTATGTTTCAAATAAAATGTACATGAGTTCCAACTTCCGACTTCATATCCAAGTTTCAAATAAAATGTACATGAGTTCCGATCTCCGACTTCATCTCCAAGTTTCAAATAAAATAGACATCATTTCTGACCTCTAACTTCATGTTTCAAATAAAACGGACATGATTTCCGATCTCAGAATTTATCTCCAAGTTTCAAATAAGATGGGCATAAGTTCTGACTTTACGCAAAATGGAGACGAGTTCCAATTTCAGATAGAATGGATGCGAGCTCCAACTTTTAGGCAAAATGGAGAATAATCTAGCCACAAAAAGAGGGAGACATGGCTAAACTTTATCCACAAAATTTCCACCAATCAAAACTCGCAAAGCCAACTACCTCTTCAATGCTTAAATCAGATTTTTCTCTCTTATTCCCACACTGATTTGCGCCACTCTCTCCTCTGATTTCAGCCTTCTTTTTCTCTCCTTCTCTCAACCATCTCCATCAAACCTTCAAGCTTCACAAGGTTTTATCAATTCAAACTTCAACACCTAGCAAAATCACACTCCAAAGAGGTAGAGGTTCAATTTTGTTCTTGTTATTCTGATTATGGGTGGCTGATTTTGGCTTTATTTTCTCACTTCTTGATGTGATTAGTGAATGAATATGATGACATTTGGCTGGTTGTTGGCTGTGTTTGTGTTTGAATCTGATTAAGGAGTAGGAAAGGGTGAGGATAGGAAGATGTGAGGGGCTAGAAGACCAAATTCTCTCGGCAGTCCATACGGCGGAGTGTACGGCTCTGCCTACAGCCAGTTAAACTATTTTTATATGAAAGTAGACATTCAGAGCTTTCCATACATGTATAATATAAGGCCATTGGATTAATATTGAGAGAAATATAAATTTTTGAAGTTTGACCTAGGAATTAGGACCTTTATCCAGGCAGTGTGAGTTGAGAAGGGTGTAACTCACCCTACACAACTCCAAATTGGGTGAAACCAACTTTGTTAGAAAGCTTACACATAGAAGAACATCCCATAAAAAAAATTTCGAGTTTGATACGGTCCTATTTGCTCTCAGTGGTTCGAAGAAGTTGCCCTATGTCCAAACTAGGCCAAAATAGGGCAGCTCAGGAAGGTCGAATTTTCGGGCTTATAACTCGAGTTCTAATAAAGCAAATGAAATGGAACTTATTACAAATGAAAGATTGTCCTGTTAGCTTTAATATGACGCCAATTTTGTATGATTTGAACTTATTTTCGATTTTTAGTGGATTTTTACTTTTAGGTGTGTAAATCTATCCAACCACAGGGTAGGCCGGGATAAAACTTAAATAACTTGAGCTATTCCTATCAAAATTAGATGGGACCAAAGAGGATAGAAAATAGATACATAACACTTTAACATATCCAAAATTGAGGTCCAGATGAGTTAAATAGAAATTATGGCCTGATTTACAAAAATCGGGTTGAATGCAAGTGTTGAGACAACAACCATGTTTTAATTGCAGTAATTGTGCCATGAATTTGATGTTTGAAATATGACTAAAGTGTTATGATTTCTTTGAAAAATGGATGTTCTGAGTATTGGCACTATTTATGGGAAAGTGGACACGTTCCGTTACGCTGCCAAAATTTTGGTAAAGCCTATGCATGAGTTATAATCTACATTGAAATCCATGTGCATTTGCAAGAAGTTCACAAAGGTCATGTTATGATGACATGATAAACCTAAAGGTTATATTATGATGAAAGTTGGATAATACTTGGGCCAGCTCCGGATTAAAGTTAAGGGGAATAGATTGGTGGGAAGGTCGGGGAAAGTAAACCCGGCATTCTTATATAGGAACGAGCTTGATCCTGAAAAGCAGACTATTAACCGGGAGTCTAAATGGCCAAGAACTCCCAGGGGACTAAGAAATGGAAAAGTTTATGAAGATAAGTTCAAGAATGAGGTTTTGCATGGTTGCATTGAATGATCATCATATGCTGTTTACAGTTTGACTGTTATATTTATCTATTACTGTATGATTGTTTATTCTGCTCATTATTCTATATCATTACTCAATAGTTTATTCTATCTCCTATATTGTCTTAAGTAAGACTAAACTTTGCCTCGGACCAGACGTTTTCTTGAACTTATTAAATACGGATAGTTTAGTTTCAACCCATTTTTTTATAACCAAATAAAAACCGAGGCAACTGAGAATGAATGTGACGTCAATTACACACCGTATGTGAACCCTACTAAGAATTTCTTTAAATTCTCATCTCATTTTGTATCTCCGCATCATTCTCAGACCCGGGAGATGGACTCGACCGCCACCCTATTTATTGAGATTCCTAACCTGCAGCTCCACCATGATCTCATAGTGGATTCGCTGTACATTGCCGACTCCTGCAATTTCCGTCTCTACCTTTTTAGCAATAGGAATTTTGTTGTTCCTCTTTTTCACCCTGCCTTTGATCGTGTCGCTCCACATTTTGTGGTCCCATTGCATATGGCACACTTCCTTCTGCGCCTCCAGCGCCCGCAGCACCTACCACACCTGCCAGTCCTCCGCCCGAGTCCCCTCCACAGATGGTTTCAAACATCCTACTCAGCTCTGAGAGCGATCCTTCGGAGGCTACCGGCTCATCATCCTCCTCCTTGGACCTAGTATGGACTACTCCTCAGTCGGGCCTGGTCTGGCCAACGGCTACCTGACTGAGTAGGTTCCAGCCGTGGGTAACAGTGTACAGCATGACCCTCTTTTGGCAGTGTAGTATTGGGCCATAAACTTGGATCAGCTAGTTTAGGATGTTCTCGGAGGACCTTGTAGCATTGTTTTAATTGTCATGGGCCCTATGTTCTTTTTTATTACACCGGCCCCCTTTGTGTATCCTATTTTGAATCTGTACATAAACTGAAGCATCGACTTCTAACATATATATATATATATATATATGTATATATGTATGTATACAATTGATGATGTATTACCTGTCTATCTCTTTTCTATTGTGCTGTTTGTAAATTTCGTTACGTTCGTAGGGTGTTACATTTTTGGTATCAGAGCAGTTCATCCTAGCTAAGGCTTGAGGATTGGACTGACTGAGCTTCGTGCATATTCTGTATTTTTATCTGATAACATGCACTAGATCTTACCTTTACAGTTGAGCTATAGATGTGCATGTGTATGAAGTGCCTGATCGTGTGAGCTGTTATTTACTAGCACATTAGACTCAGTATTGAGTCTGATCAACTTAATAACTTTTGTTTTATATGCTCAAAACTTAATGGCTTTCGGAAGGCGAGGTAGGCCACGCACAGAACCTGCTTAAGAGGACCCGACTAACTTTATGGCCACGATGTGAGAAATGGCTCATGTGATACGAGAACAAGCCGCGGTAGCCCACCAGATGATGGATCAATTAGGTAGGCGACCTGAGGCAAACTATGGGGGGAATCCACATGGCCCAGGAGCTGACCTGGACTATCTCAAGTTTGCTGAGTTTAGGAAGGTAAACCCGCCCAATTTTTGAGGAGCCTATGACCCAGATAAAGCTGATGAATGGATCAAGGCCATGGAGAAGATTTCTCTATCTTGGATTGTTCGGATCATAAGATGGTGACTTTCATTACCTACATGCTCGAGGCGGACGCAAAGTTTTGGTAGAACGGCGTACGAAGATTATTCGAGGAATCTCAGATGGCAGTCACCTGGACGGTGTTTAGAGATATTTTCTACCAAAAGTACTTTCCTGCCTCGATTCGAAATGCCAAGGAACTCGAGTTTATGCAATTTTGTCAAGGAAATTGGACGATATTCGAGTATATTGCCAGGTTTGAAAAGTTGTGTAAATTTTCTACAATCTACCAGAGGAATCTTGATGAAGCTTGGAAGTGCATCAAATTCGAGGGAAGATTAAGAGAAGATATTCTTACAACAATAGGGCCAATGGAGATTAGAGATTTCCCCAAGTTGGTAAATAAATGCCGACTTGTGGAAGATTGCAACTTGAAACTAGCAGCAGTCAAGGCATCTAGTGGTGGTTTCAAGAAGGGGTTGGCACCGCAGGGCCCCAGATTCAAGCCGAACTTTCAACAACAAAGAAGATTTCAATTGGTGGGCAATAAAGGCAAGCAGCCCCAAAGGCCTTTTCTGAATCCAACTTGCACAAAATGCGGTAAGAATCATGGTGATCGGCCGTATTTGGCGGGCCAAAATGTTTGCTATGGGTGTGGCAAGCTGGGCCACAAAATTTATGAGTGTCCAACCAGGAATCCACCATAGCCATCTCGACCACAACGTCAAGGATGGGTTTTTACAATGAATGCAGAAGAAGCTGACAAGTTTGAGGAACTAATCCAAGATACCTGTGAAGTGGACGATGAGACTTTAACTGTACTTTATGATTTGGGTGCCTCCCACTCATTTATTTCTCATGACTGTGTGGTTGTTTTGCGATTACCAATTTTTGAATTGCCTTATGATCTACTGGTTTCTACTCCTACTAATAAACCTGTTAAAACTATCAAATTTGCATCAATGTTCCTTTTCGAATTGAGGGTAGGACCTTTGCAGCTAATTTGATTTGTCTTCCTTTGTCTAGACTTGACATAATTCTGGGCATGGATTGGCTTTCCGCTAATCGAGTCATGCTCAACTGCTCTGATAAGATGGTGGTATTCTCCGCTGTCTCATCTTCTGAATCCCAAGCCTCAACACTCTTCTATCTGAACTCTTTATTAGTAAACTATAGTGGGTCGAAGAGTCATGGATACATTCTCATATCAGCTAATGTGACGGAAGTTGAACAGAAATTGGAGGAGATTCTAGTTATTAAGGAATATCTCGATGTTTTTCCAGAAGATATTCCTGAATTCCCTCCTGAGAGGGAAATTGAGTTCGCCATTGAGCTGGTTCCAAGTGCGGGACCAATATCTATAGCTCCGTATCAAATATCACAACTAGAGCTGACAGAGCTAAAGAAACAGATTGAAGAACTTTTGGAAAAAAGATTCATACAGCCAAGTGCATCGCCATGGGGAGCTCTAGTCTTGTTGGTCAAAAAGAAAGATGGGAGCATGCGCTTATGTGTAGACTATAGACAGCTGAATAAAGTGATGATTAGGAATAAATATCCATTGCAAAGAATCGATGATCTCATGGACCAACTGCAAGGTGCAATGGTATTTTCCAAAATTGACTTACGTTCCGGATATCATCAAATTCGAGTTTAGGAACAAGATATCCCTAAGACAGCCTTTTGATCTCGTTACGGACACTACGAGTATACCGTGATGTCGTTTGGACTAATAAACGCACCAGTAGTATTCATGGATTATATGAATCAGATATTCCACCCATATCTGGACAAGTTTGTAGTGGTTTTCATCGACGATATACTTGTCTATTCGAAGAACGAGCGAGAGCACGCAGAACACTTGAGGCTGGTTCTGCAAATTTTAAGGGAAAAGAAACTCTATGCTAAGTTATCCAAATGTGAATTTTGGATGAAATAAGTACAATTTCTCGGCCATGTGGTATCCCAAGAGGGAATCTCCATAGATACCAGCAAAGTAGAAGCAGTACTAAATTGGGAGAAGCCGACCATAGTCACTGAAGTTAGGAGTTTTCTGGGCTTAGCTGGATATTACAAACGATTCGTTAAGGATTTTTCTCGAATAGCCTTACCCTCGACCAAACTAACCAGGAGGAACGTTCCATTTAAATAGACACCGGAGTACGAACAGAGTTTTCAAAATTTGAAAAGAAGGTTGACTACGACACCAGTGTTAGCCTTGCCAGACCCTCATGGACCATTTGAGGTCTATTATGATGCTTCCAAACAAGGATTAGGGTGTGTGTTGATGCAAACCGGAAACGTGGTTGCTTATGCCTCCAAATAATTAAAGTCACATGAAAGGAATTATCCTACACACGATCTCGAATTAGCTGCAATAGTATTTGCCTTGAAGATATGGAGACATCACCTATACGGAGCAAGATTCGAGATCTTTTCTAATCATAAGAGTTTAAAGTACCTTTTTGATCAGAAGGAATTAAATATGAGGCAGCAGAGGTGGATAGAACTTCTTAAAGACTACAAATTTGAATTGAAATACCACCCAGGCAAGGCAAATATTGTGGCAGATGCTTTGAGTAGGAAATCGTTGACCATAGTCTGGGTGATGATTAAAGAGATGAAACTTATTGAGAGCTACGAAATCTTAATTTGGGAATCCTTATAACTCCTAAGACCATTTAGTTACACCAAATTAAGATAGCCAGTGGCTTTAAGGAGCAGATTCGGCAGGCACAACAGTAGGATGCCGATTTTCAACATACAATTAATCTTGTGCAATCAGGGAAATTAACGGATTTTGCTCAAGATAAAGAGGGCATATGACGGCATCATGACAGAGTGTGTGTACCCGAGGGGAATGATCTTCGAAGAAGAATCCTAGAAGAAGCATACAAGGGTGAATTCACCGTACATCCCGCCATTACTAAAATGTATCAAGACCTCAGGAGAATGTTTTGGTGGCCAGGCATGAAGTCAGACGCGGCAAGCTTCATGAACAAGTGCTTGGTATGTCAAAAGGTGAAAGCGAAACATCAAAAGCCCTCCGGGATGTTACAACCTTTGGAAATCCCTGAGTGGAAGTGGGAGAGTATCTCCATGGACTTTATAATGGGATTACCAAGAACGCCAGCAGGATATGATGCCATATCGGTTATCGTGGATAGATTAACCAAATTTGCTCACTTTCTACCCGTTCGAGCAAATTATCCGTTGAAAAAATTGGTGCAACTGTACATACAAGAGATTATAAGGTTGCATGGGACCCTTTCAACCATTGTCTCTGATTGAAACCCAAGATTCACCTCACAGTTTTGGGGGACTTTACAAAAAGCGTTCGGTGCTAAGTTGTGCCTAAGCACTACATATCACCTACAAACGGATTGTCAAACGGAAAAGACAATTCAAGCCTTAGAAGACATGCTGCGAGCCTATGTATTGGAGCAGCGTGGGAATTGGGATCGGTACTTACCGCTAGCCGAATTTGCATACAACAATAGCTATCACGCTAGCATCGGCATGGCTCCTTACGAAGCGTTGTACGGACGGAAGTGCCAATCTCCACTGTGTTGGTATGAAACAGGAGAATCAACTCTATTAGGGCCTGATTTAGTTGAACAGACCACAGAGCAGATCAAGAAGATTCAAAGTAAGATGCTTGCCGCTCAAAGCCATCAGAAGAGTTACGCGGATATCAGGAGGAAATCTCTGGAATTTCAAGAAGGAGACCACGTATTTCTGAAGGTTACACCTACAACAGGGATAGGTAGAGCCATTAAGGTCAAGAAGCTAAGTCCCTGCTTTATTGGTCCCTTCCAAATCTTGAAGTGAATCGGATCAGTTGTATACCGAATCGCTTTACCTCCACAGTTGTCAAACCTTCATGATGTTTTCCATGTTTCTCAACTCAGAAGGTATCACCCTGACGCTACACACCTTCTAGAACCCGAGTCAATACAGTTGAAAGAGGACTTGACTTTCGACGTACAACCAGCATGGATCGTAGACAGAAGTAGCAGGCAACTTTGAAACAAAACCGTACAGTTAGTAAATGTAGCATGGGGAAAAGTAGATGCCAAGGATTACACCTGGGAACTAGAATCAGACATGAAGAAAGAGTATCCTGAACTCTTCTAAGATACTAAATTTTGAGGACAAAATTTTTTTTAGGAGGGTGGTAATGTAACATTCACCATGAGTTTCGACCTCTGACTTTATGTTTCAAATAAAATGGACATGATTTCCGATCTCAGAATTTATCTCCAAGTTTCAAATAAGATGGGCACGAGTTCCGACTTTACGTAGAATGGAGACGAGTTCCGATTTCAGATAGAATGGATGCGAGTTCCAACTTTTAGGCAAAATGGAGAATAATCTAGCCACAAAAAGAGGGAGCATGGCTGAACTTTACCCACAAAATTTCCACCAATCAAAACTCACAAAGCCAATAACCTCTTCAATGCTTAAATCAGATTTTTCTCTCTTATTCCCATACTGATTTGCACCACTCTCTCCTCTGATTTTAGCCTTCTTTTTCTCTCCTTCCTTCAACCATCTCCATCAAACCTTCAAGCTTCACAAGGTTCTATCAATTCCAACTTCAACACCTAGCAAAATCACACTCCAAAGAGGTAAAGGTTCAATTTTGTTCTTATTATTTTGATTATGGGTGGCTGATTTTGGCTTTATTTTCTAACTTCTTGATGTGATTAGTGAATGAATATAATGATATTTGGTTGGTTGTTAGTTGTGTTTGTGTTTAAATTTGATTAAGGAGTAGGAAAGGGTGAGGATAAGAAGATGTGAGGGGCTAGAAGACCAAATTCTCTCGGCAGTTCGTACAGCAGAGTGTACGGTTCTGGCTACAACCAGTTAAATTTGATGAAACTATTTTTATATGAAAGTAGACATTCAGAGTTTTCCATACACGTATAATATAAGGCCATTGGATTAATATTGAGAGAGATATGAATTTTTGAAATTTGACCTAGGAATCAGGACCTTTATTCAAGCAGTTTGAGTTGAGAAGGGTGTAACTCACCCTACACAACTCCAAATTAGGTGAAACTAACTTTGTTAGAAAGCTTATACATAGGAGAACATCTAATAAAAAAAATTTCGAGTTTGATACAGCTCCATTTGCTCTTAATGGTTCAAAGAAGTTGCCCTATGTCCAAACCAGGCCAAAATAGGGCAGTTCAGGAAGGTCAAATTTTGGGGCTTATAACTCGAGCTCTAATAAAGCAAATGAAATGGAACTTAATAAAAATGAAAGCTTGTCCTGTTAGCTTTAATATGACGCCAATTTTGTATGATTTGAACTTGTTTTCGATTTTTAGTGGATTTTTACTTTTAGGTGTGTAAATCTGGCTAGCCACAGGGCAGGCCAGGATAAAACTTAAATAACTTGAGCTATTCCTATCAAAATTAGATAGGACTAAAGAGGATAGAAAATAGACACATAACATTTTAACATACCCAAAATTGAGGTCCAGATGAATTAAATAGAAATTATGGCCTGATTTACAAAAACCGGGTTGAATGCAAGTGTTGAGACAACAACCATGTTTTAATTGCAGTAATTGTGCCATGAATTTGATGTTTGAAATATGACTAAAGTGTTATGATTTCTCTGAAAAATGGGTGTTCTGAGTATTGGCACTATTTATGAGAAAGCGGACATATTCCGTTATGCTGCCAAAATTTTGGTAAAGCCTATGCATGAGTTATAATCTACATCGAAATCAATGTGCATTTGCAAGAAGTTCACAAAGGTCATGTTATGATGATATGATCAACCTAAAGGTTATATTATGATGAAAGTTCCATAATACTTGGGCCAGCTCCAGATTAAAGTTAAGGGAAATAGATCGGTGGGAAGGTCAGGGAAAGTAAACTCGGCATTCTTATATAGGAACGAGCTCGATCCTGAAAAGCAGACTATTACGCAGGAGTCTAAATGGCCAAGAACTCCCAAGAGACCAAGAAATAGAAAAGTTTATGAAGATAAGTTCAAGAATGAGGTTTTGCATGGTTGCATTGAATGATCATTATATGTTGTTTACAATTTGATTGTTATATTTATCTATTACTGTATAATTGTTTATTTTGCTCATTATTCTGTATCACTACTTAATAGTTTATTCTGTCTCCTATACTGTCTTAAGTAAAACTGAACTTTGCCTCGGACCAGCCGTTTTCTTGAACTTATTAAATACGGATAGTTTAGTTTCAACCCTTTTTTTTATAACCAAATAAAAACTGAGGCAACTGAGAATGAATGTGACGTCAATTACACACCGTACGTGAACCCTACTGAGAATTTCTTTAAATTCTCATCTCGTTTTGTATCTCTGCATCATTCTCAAACCCGGGAGATGGACTCAACTGCCATCCTATTTATTGAGATTCCCAACCTGCAGCTCCACCATGATCCCATAGTGGATTCGCTGTACATTGCCGACTCCTGCAATTTCCGTCTCTACCTTTTTAGCAATAGGAATTTTGTTGTTCCCCTTTTTCACCCTGCCTTTGATTGTGCCGCTCTATATTATGCGATCCCATTGCATATGGCACACCTTCCTCCTGCACCTCCAGTGCTTGCAGCACCTACCGCACCTACCAGTCCTCCGCCTGAGTCCCCTCCACAGATGGTTCTAGATATCCCACTCAGCTCCGAGAGCGATCCTTTGGAGGCTACCAGCTCATCATCCTCCTCCTTGGGACCTAGTATGGACTACTCCCCAGCTGGGCCTGGTGTGGCCAATGGCTACTTGACTGAGTAGGTTCCAGCCGTGGGTGACAGTATACAGCATGACCCTCTTTTGGCAGTGTAGTATTGGGCCATAAACTTAGATCAGCCAGTTTGGGATGTCCTCGGAGGACCTTATAGGATTTTTTTAATTGGCATAGGCCCTATGTTCTTTTTTATTACACTGGCCCCTTTTGCATATCCTATTTTGAATCTGTATATAAATTGAAGCATCGGCTTCTATACATACATATATATATATATATATATATATATATATATATATATATATATATATATATATATATAGTTGATGGTGTATTACCTGTCTGTATCTTTTCTATTGTACTTTTTGTAAATTCCGTTATGTTCGTAGGGTGTTACACTAGCTAGAGATGGCAATTTGGGTTGGGCTCGCTGGATTGACCTATGAACTTGCATTTTTTGGTAGGGTGGGTTGATACTTTCAACCTGCAAAATTTTTCAACCAACATAACCTGCCCCACTTGACCCATAGGTTAAAGTGGGGTGGGGCAAGTCTAACCTATAGGTTACCTTTTTTCATCTTTATTTTTGTTTTAATTGATACTGCATACAACATTTGGGCTAAGAGGCCCATGCACACTACAACACACTTATTTCACTCACTCCAAACAAAGATATATGTATAAAGAAAGACACTTCCAAACAATGATTTAAAAAAAAAAAAAAACACATCCAAATAAATAACTACTAGTATAATGTTTAAGCATGCATCATATGCAAAATAGGCACCTAAGACCTCATTGTGCAATATGGGTTTCTTAATAGTCTATTATGGATTTATAGTTAATTTGTGGACTGAGGATTTGAAACATTTGTTAATGCCTTATTTCTTTGAGATTGATTTATATTATTAGCCAATTATGTTTCAATTTGAATGTAAATTAGTTAATTTAAGAATTTTTTGTAAGTTTGTATAAATATTATTTTATTGTATTTAGGTAAAAATTCCTTTAATTATTTTTTAAAAAATTATTTAGATGGATTATTTCAGTTGAAATAAGTTATTTTTTAAATTTTTTTGGTGGGCCAACCCACTAACCTGCACAAAAGTGGGGTGGGTTGGCCTGCCTCACCTCGTTTGAGGTTTGACCCACAGTAGAGTAAGGTGGGGTGGGTTGGGTCATTTGCTAATGCTGCCACTAGCACTAACCCACTTTCAGTGACTTTAAATTTGATTTTTTTTTCCCTAATGGATATTAGATGACTTCAAAGTAAAACTATTGAATAGATATTATTACTAACTTAATAACCCATTCTGTCAAACCTAGCAAGATGATTGAGTAGGCTTTTGCCTTCGTCAACGATTGGGTTCCTTTTTATATATGGAAAAGTAAATATATCGATATATTAGAAGAAAATAATGTCAAATGCATAAGATTTTGTGTTAGAATTATTTTTCTTTTCCTAATCTAATGTGATAATATGAATCTCAACATACCAATATGATTGGATAAGCCTGTTTGTGCAACATTTCATGCATGATATAAGTTATTTGTCATTCAAGATAATACTTTCTAACTTCTTCAATGATATAGTTCAAAGTTTAATTTTAATACTATCAATTAATCATATATTATTATATGTATTACTTGTAAAAAAATTACAAGTTATTAACAAGTATGATTTTATTAATTGTTGTTATTATTATTATTGTAATCTTCTTTACCATTGTTGACGTGTGTGTTTTTGGATGGTTTGTAAATTTATGAAGCGAAATAGAAACCCAACCATGGTCACTTGAGTGGTCGAAGAAGTGGGACCTTCATTAGGTGATGCAGGCAGGAACTTTTGTTATTGAGTTGGGATCTTGTTAAGGCTTATAGTTACTATGTATGAAGATTTATGATCTTGTTCTAGGTCCTTTTTTTCTTCTTTTATATGAAGTTTATCTTATGTGAAAATAAACATTTCATCTTCCTTACGGAGCAAGGTTAATATCCCAGTCTCCCACGACTGTGATAGTTCTACATTATCATTGTTTCTTAGTGCGAAATCTTTATTTAATTTGTTGCTTTTTTTGTTATTTTCCTTTGCTTGTATAATAAGTGGGTGTGGTTAACTTAAGTTATGGCCAATTAGTGCACACTACTCAGATTTAGCGATAGTAATCCTGATTTGATTTCATGGCCCAATTCGATCCACTAGACGTCTGAATTAGCTGTCGACTTCTTCATCAAAGTTGTAGATCTTTCTCTCAACTTTTCTATAATATAAAATTTGTAATTTTTAGAGGTTTACAACTCAAGATATATTTAAAATACAGAAATAGTATAAATTTATAATAATGTTAAAAAATACAATTAAGCTTAATTAGAGTCCAAACTCGTAGAATGTGTCTAATATTGATTAATTAAGCACAAAAGAGGCCTAATAAACTAAATATGAGGGTTAATCAATGTATCAAAATATCACTTATCAGCAACAAACATTCCTTTTTCTTTTTGAAACATATAATGTTTATATAATTTAAAAATTATTAAATAAACATATGATAACATAATTTTCTACTATTGACCAATTACATTTTATTATAGTTGTTCTCTTTATTTGTGTTCTTTAAAATTAAGGTAACTTGATAGTTGATACATTAAATTAATTACTTAACGTTGGAAGGAGTTTAAAAAGTTTAGTTTTTTCCCTTTATCATCCATTGTACTAGCACTAAGACATTACAAAGGCTAAGTTATTCACTTTTGTCACACAAACAATATAAAGGCTAAATTATTCACTTTTGTTACATAAACGATATAGGAGTGAATGTTTTAGAAAAAATTTAAACTTTTTAAGCTCCTTCTAATATGGGTAAGTAACTAATTTAATGTATCAAGTTACCTTAATTTTTAAGTACAAAAATAAAGAAAAAACTATAATAAAATTCAATTGGTCAATAGCAAAAAATCATGTTATCATATTTTCTTTAATGATTATTTTTAATTATATAAACACTATAAGTTAAAAAAATAAGTATAACTTATTGTTACTCATTTTACTTACTATTTTTAAATAGTTATTGTTATATTATTTAGATAATTAATGTATCAAGAAAATTTATGAAAAAATTAAATATTTTGATCAAAATAATTATTTTAAATAAATTAATTATCAATAATTGTAATATCCATTGACTATATAAAAATTGAAAAATGAGATAAATATTAAAAATTCTAAATAATTAAATTAATTTTTAGTTAAAATAAGATGAAATTATAATTGATAATGAATAATTAATGTTATATTATTATTTTGATCAAAATAGAAGAATTAGGATATTTTAGAGAAATCAAATAAAAGCCACTAAAGTGGAAGTAGCGGCAATAAACATATAGGAGTGATAATAGCCACTCCCCACAAAGAAATCTGGTTACGCCCTCTTTTCCATTAATCATACATGGATTTTAATTTTAACATTCAAAAGATATTGATTCTGAAACTCTAACGGAGGAGAAAGAAATTGTCATAAGTTTCTAATGAAAGCTACAACTAATTTCCTGTAAATCAACAATGTCAAACATATGCAATGACATACATGCTCATATGTTTAAAACTTAAAAATCCACGTATTAGAACAGCTATATATCATGTATAAAGACTCGTATGGGATAATCACATATCCTAAATATTCATTAAATAAAGATACATAATATTAAAAATCAATCCACAAAAGAAATGCAAAATGGATGTACTCACGTGTGCATAATAGAAACAAGATCTTTCTCTGATTCTCTCTCCATGTTGCATGATGAAGAAGTGATGAAGACAGTGAGCGTATAAATCATGATCCTTGTGCTATGAGGTAACACATATTTATGAATAGTGAAAGGGAAGGGCTTGACTTTTTATGAAAACTGAAGAGTTTTCTTGGTTCCACTCATAACAAATCTAGATAATAAATCTTATTCATTACATTGACCCTTTGTATGATCCAAGTAACACTAAAAATTGAGAGTGCAGGTCAAAATCCAATAAAAATTATATTTTAATTATATATATACATATGTAACACGCACACAACCAAATGATCAAATTATCATTCAACTAGTTTTAATAAACAAAATCAAAGTGTTAATATCTAAATGGAAACTCAATTTCATGAAAAAATCTTATACTAAAAACTAGATTTCAGTATAGCATGCATATATACTTCTCCATTTTACTCATAAGGAAGAAATACGATTGTAAAAGCAAATTGTCATGATTATCAGACAGAAAACTCCGATAAAGGGTTGGTTGTAATTTCCTCATCAAAACTTGGAGAGCCAGAAGCATTATTTGAAGTAGTTATTCTGGAGTCAATTTCAGGATCTCCTTGAATCATATCATTTGGATAAAGAGAAGGCTTTGGAGGCATTTCAATGCTTTCAAAATCTCCTTCGAGCATTTCTACTACTTTATTCATTGAAGGACGATCACTTGGCTTTAGTTGTATACACCATAGTGCAACCATAAACATCTTCTTCGTTAGTTCATTCCTTTCCTCATGCATAACATCTTCCATCTCTATCTCACTTTCTTCAGTCAATTGATCATAAATCCAAAAAGGAAAGTAAAGTTGGCTTGAATGCTCCGCATGTGGATTCAAATTTCTTCTCTGACTTGCCATTTCCATCAAAAGCATTCCAAAGCTATAAACATCAGCCTTGTAGGATACTGCTCCAATATTTTTGTAGAACAGTTCTGGGGCCATGTAACCAATCGTTCCTCTTGCTGCAGTCAAAGTGACAATACTATTGTCTAGAGGATAAAGCTTTGCGAGGCCAAAGTCTGATACCTTAGGGATAAAGTTCTCATCAAGAAGGATGTTGTGGGGCTTGATATCAAAATGTAAAATTTGCATCTCACAACCTACGTGCAAATAAGCTATACCACGAGCCACACTAAGAGATATCTCAAATATTTTCTGGTAAGTCAAAGATACACTATCCTCTTTGGAGAAGATATACTTATCAAGAGAGCCATTGGGCATGAATTCATATATAAGAGCACGTTTTGATCCCTCAACACAAAAGCCAATCAACCTTACCACGTTGGCATGGTGTATTCTTCCTATGGTAGCGACTTCACTGATGAATTCTTGACCATTAGCCTTGGCTTTACCCAACATTTTTATGGCTACGAAAGGCCCACTTCGTAGCTTTCCTTTATACACTGAGCCAAAGCCTCCTTCTCCCAGCTTGTCCTTAAAACCTCCAGTCATCTTCTTTATCTCTTTGTATGAATACCTTATTGGCATGAGGGTGTTCCCTTGCAGAAAATATTCAATATTTTCATACATTGATATATGTCTTCTTCGGCATGTGTAGATCAACAACACAAAGAAAGCAATGACGCCCAATGTAAATTTCACTATAATGTATGGTAGCATAAACCTTCCTGTGAATGCTCCTACCTTTACAGCAAGTAATCCATTGTGAGAGTCGCTATCTTCGTCCACTAATTGGCGAATTCCTGTGCACATATGTACCAAGATATTGATTAATCTAAATGTAGAGTTATATTATGTATACATATAGAGTATATGATACCATATTGATTTACATCCGATTTATCATTGGATAGAATGTGGACCTAATCCAAGTATGGTCCACATCCCACATAGACACATAACATTTTTCCTAAACATATATATCTGCCACTAATGGAAGAATAATAAGTTAACAAATAATCAATATGTACGAACGTGTTCGACTAGCTTTCAAAACCAAGAGAAATTGGAGAAAGAAAAAGTAAACAATAAATTCTGGCAACTACATGAAAATCGTTTAAAATAAGGCAACTACTCAAATAAAGTATTGGCCAAAATATCAAATGAAACAACTTCTAATTCAACTTTTTATACAAAATTTTACAACATGACTTATAATTTACATTTGTACATAAAAATAGAGAATACGATAATATATTGTGAAATTAGGAATTCAAAGCCCAACTAAATGATTGATTTCTTTTTTTCTATGAAACAAAATATTCATATAACAAGCATTTTCCATAACGTGATAGGCACAAAAAGAAATATAATTGTTATGTTGATATTATATCATCCCAAATTTCTAATAAAGTAACTACTATTTACAATGAACTATATGCACTTTTACTTGTTGTCCTCGTCAATTTTTGTTAAGTGTCGTTATGCAAATGAAAACTTGATGGCGACCAGCATCCAGAATGGAGAAGGATTTGTAAAATTTAAAATGACATCAAACATTAATTACCCTCGCTAAACTATTTGCATACTTGGTTCTTTCCTTGAAAAAGAATAACCTTAAATTTTTCTTTTTTGACGTGCAAGAAGAAGTTCAATAAGCAAGAAGCAATTGGTACAAATATTTTAACAAAATAAAAAATTGTTGAGCTCTTGGGGGCATTCTTATGGAGAGTAAAAAGAATAGAGTAACTAGTATAGACAAGAGAATGGAGAAAATGATATACTCCCCAGTTTCAATATATCTATCAATTTGATAAAAAAAAAATATTTTTAAATTAATATATTTGGACACAATTGTATTCAAATACATTAATTTAAGAATTTATCATTTTCGTCAAATTGACGGATACATTAAAATGGAAGGAGTACTAGACATGGAAGTAACTTTGTGCAATGGTCAATAGATGCCATGGAGTGAGAATTTACCTTTCAAAATGCCATACACATAATCTGTAATAAATTTTAGTGAAAAATTAGCAAAATGATAAAGATAATGAACTATGATTAACAGAAGCACAAATAGTAATAATAAGTTATATGTAATAATAAACTACAATTTATTGCTTTGTACTATTTAATGTTTTAGATCTAAACATTGTATTGTTTAATGTTTAATACCCAAGTTACACATATGCTTAAATTGAGATACAAATAATTGTTTTTTTTTTTTTTTACAGAGCTATAAACAAGTTACTAGAAGTGCGTTAATGGAAAAAGACTTGAGTATTTTGCTTGCATTGAATACTATATAAATTTTTCTTACTTTAAAACCAGTTTATAAAATTGTCATTAATGATGTTCATGGGCTGTCGTTTAGTTTGGCATTCATCTTAGTAGAGAGGTGCATTCGACTCATTACAGGGTGGGTGTTCTTATCCTTTGGTGACTCCGAATGTGATGTTCATGTGAAGGAGGTCGATGGTCTTCCTAATTCTTCTCTTTCACTGATTGTTATTGATCACGGTGGTTAGAAATCTAATGCTGGTGGAGACCTTTCATGCTTAGATGGTGGGAAGCCGAAATGTCGGCTTATTATGGAAGAAGGGAAAAGTGTAATTAATGCTAATAGCTTAGATGTTGAATATTCAAGTCATCAAACATTAGGAATTAGTGATATTATGGTTCCTAAGGTGCAGTCTTTGCCAAGTGGGTCCCTAAAAGTGTATCTGGCATGCACACCCCTACCTTTTTTGTCATAGACGCAGCCAGGGAGTGTTTGGGATTCTGTGATTGTGAGCTAAGGAAGCCTAGGCCTTATGGCCTAGATCATATGGATTGGATGGAAAGCACTGATGAAGCTCATGGTTTTTTGGGCTTCCCCTATAAATCCTCAACTATCCCTCTATGTTTGGATCACCGAGTGCTGCAATGGATTGTAGGTCAACAAGCTCAGATGCAAACTGTGTTAGAGTGCCTAAAATCCAACACAGATGGTCTTATGATCCGAAACATGAGGATAATTTGTTAAGGCCATACTTGGCTAGTTTTGGTTTAGGACATAATGAGTTTGATGATTTGCAAGTTATTACAGCATTGGTTGGTAAAAGAAAATTTAAGAAAAGGAAAAAGAGTTTACTTGCGAGGAAAAAGAAAGGTATCAAATTCAAAGCAATTTTCTAAGAAATGGAAGATGGATTCTTTTGAGCATGAGAGTGAGAAGGATCAAGTTATTCATCATGTTACATCTAAATAGGACGTGTGTGATACAATATTAGTTAGGAGTATAAATAGGTGAGTAATGTCATTTTGTAGAGGAAGTGAATTGTTATGTTTGGAGTTATGGAACTCTTTTCTCTCTTAATATTCTTCTGTTCTCATCTGTTTGACTGATTCCCTTCCACTCAAATTCTACTCCGTATCAAATGGTGCTTCCATTGAGAGGCTCCGCCACCACTAATGGTGGAGGAGATTCACTATTGGTGAGATCAAAAATAAGCAACAACAACAACATTTTAAAGTTCACAACAAGCATACCAGAATATGAAGACAAATATCAAATTGCTCTAGAAATTTTGAAAGAAATGAAGGCAATATTGGAGGAGATGATAGTAGAACAAGAAGCAGATCCAGATTCGCTAGATCCAGAGTCGGATAAGCAGATGCTTAACCACATTCTTGTGTTGTGCAAACAAAGGTTTTTGACGATGGCAGAGAAGTGGTGATAGGTAGTGTGCCACCAGATCTCAACTACCGTGACAGAGACAACGACACTACAAGTTGTGGTGGAGAAGAAGATGGCCACGAGAAGTCACATGAAGATGTGTGACCACATGGTTCACGAGCGGCGACTGATGGTGGATCCTCTATGACAAACACAGACGTCAATGTGAACCCGAATGCGGTAGAGGTGGCAGCCGCGACGTTCCTTCTCATGAAGGAGGCAGCAGCCATGAAGCCCCTTGTCGCGATGGTTGCTGCGATGCGCGACAGGGAAGAAGCCGCACCACAGGTGGAGACAGTAGAGCTCACTCTCACTATTAGCGGTGCTATGAAGGAGGAAGATGTTGCTCCACTGGCGGTGGCACGCGATAGGATTCAAACCAATGCAATCGAACGGCCATGGTTGATCGGCAAGGATCTCCGAACATGCGGTAGTCAACGTGGCCGCCAACTAGTGGCAGTTCATGAAGATGAAGGGGAGTGGGGTGGAGCCACTGATGAGAGGAAGGAGAGGGAGATTAGGGTTTTGAAGTGGGATCTCTTATTTCTAATGGGCCAAGCCCAAGACAACAAAGAGGGTAAAGTAAGGTCTAATCTTCTAAAGTATGGTGACTTCCTAGTAGACCAAGCTCAAACCCAAATTGCAAAAAGGAAAACATTAGGTTCTGAAGATAGTTTTTCCTTCACATTAATGGGCCAATTCCAAGTCTATATGAGGAAAGTTTGGCAGATTACTCAAGAAAATTATTTTGGAAAATTAGTGGGCCAGATTTATTTTAAACAATGGGATCTTGGTAGAATTTATTTATTATATATGGTACGATAGTTTCTATTAAAATTGATTTTTTTTTTCAACCTTGAGGGCAAGGTTGGATTAAAAAGGTGGGATAATGACACAATATTAGTTTGGAGTATAAATAAGTGATGTCATTTTGTGGAGGAAGTGAATTGTTATGTCTAGAGTTATGGAACTCTTTTCTCTCTTAATATTCTTCTCTTCTCATCTGTTTCACTTATTCCTTTGCACTCAAATTCTACTTCGTATCAAATTTGTAACAAACATAAGTCCTTGGGAGAACCAGCATCCCGATGGCTGCACTCTGTGACATTTCACTCTACAATACTTTACTCGATCACAATTAGCTTCTCTACCGGTCAGAACCCTCCGCAGGTAGCCCTTTCCGGTTGGCTGGCTCTCAATGAAAGCACTACTTGTAACGAGCATAAGTCATTAGGAGAACTACATCCCAAAAGCTAGCTATTAGAGTGAGAGAGCTCAAGTCCTTATAAGGGCTCTCTTTCAAGTTGACCTTCTCGATGTGGGACTTGTTACAGTGTGTAGACAGGCGAGGAATACATGGGAGCTAGAAAAATCTCTTGGGTTACAAGCGAATGACGATAACTTAGTGATTGAGTCTCTTGCCCAGAGTATGAAATCAAAGGAAGATGTGTTGTGTCTAAATAAATTACAGAGGAAAAAGAAAGGGAAGAAGAATTGCATCTAATTGAGAGTCTTCTTAGTTTCTTGAGGTCCTTATAAGGTTGTGTGTTGCGAGTAGTTGTCATGTTTATCTACTCGATTGTTGCATTGTGCCAAATGGCTAGCGTATTATGAATGTTTTTTTGTGAGTAGTGGGTCTTCAACAAGTTCCATTGTTTGTTTTTCCTGCACTTCATCTGCTCAACAATCATTTTATGATCATGGAAATGTGGATGGTACCATGAGAACATAGGATAATAGCTACTATTTTCTCTTCGATTCATTTTTCTAGAAGCATTCATTTTGTCTAGATCTAAAGGACCTTTCAACTTGGATCTTTTCAAAAATTTCTTCTAATTATCATCACTCATACAAACTTTCTATAATTGGATCCATCACTCCATGTTCTTCACAAGGACATCTCTTAGTCGAATTGATCACCATACCTTTTTCCCTTCTCATTTGGCTAGGTATTTGCTTAACTTAATATCTATCTTTTCAACTTCTTTGACCAATGATCCTCAATACCAATCTTTCAACCTTTTTTGCCAATGGATACCTAAGACTTTTCCTTTCACTACCCATACTAGGTCAAACTTCTTTTTGTTGAAATTCATTTTTGACCCCCAATAAATGCTTCTCAAGTATTTATGATTTTGAATTTTTATCTCTTGGTATCCTTTTAGGATAATCCCGAACTACTTTTTTTCAAAAAAATTAAAAGATTATAATTGACATGAGATGCGATCAGGCATTTCCCCAAATATAGTGCAAAATTTCACCATTCCTAAGTTCAAATTTCAACAAATCTCAAAAAGAAAAACCTTTCTAGCTTCTATTATACTTTTCTATAAATACTTCATCTCTTTCTTCTACTTTTACTATTGCACTTCTTTCACTCTCAAAGTCCCAATTTTATAAGGAGAAAAATTGTCTCAAGCTCCTTGCCTTGTTTATTTTGTAACACCCAGTTTAAATAAAGCATTGGTAATGGAAAATAAATAAATAAACAATTATTAAAAGTTCACACAAAGTTTGAGTTTTGGGGTATTTCCCCTAATTACCAGATATTATATCATGAAAGCAGAATTAAAACTAATTAAGTAAAGATGTTTTTGTAAAATAAGAGTGTACGTAGTAAGAATGACACCATCCAACACCTTTATTAATGAGGAGCACATCAAACCCTCTATTGATTTTCTCTCTTCTTCCTTCCCTCCCTTGTTATTTTGCATCGTCGCCTTCCTTACTCTCTTCCATCATCTTCTTCCTCTCTTTCCCCTCCTTGTCTCTATTTTTCCTCTTCCACCAGCACCTTGTGTCTTAACCTTTCTCTCAGTCCTAGTTCGCCTTCTTTTTCCCTTATATCTCTCTGGTCCATTTCTTGCTCTTGTGTTTGTCCCTCTCCGTGAGCTTCCTTTCCCTATCTACGTGTCTCTATCATGCTCTCTCTTTGCCATGTCTCTCTCTGTCACGACTGTGCATAAGGCTACTTATTGCAAAGCTAAACCATGGCTCTTGGGTGAGTTTTCTGATATGATTTTTGTATATGTGCTGTGTTTTGTGTTTGGTTGGTGAGAAAGATGCATCAAGATGTTATCTTTGTGTTTTGGGGTTGGCTAAAGTGTTCCTTGACCTAAATATTGCATGAACATAAGTGAAAGCAAGTTTTACTAGAGGATTGGGTTTTTTTTGCCTTTGTGAGTTGGGTTAAAATATGATGGCTTTTTGTCCCAATGGCTAATGTTTGAATGTTATTGTCTTGTCTATGTGACTGATTCTTATCGGGAGCAACCATTGGCCTTAGGACTTCGAAGGATTACTCAATCACTTGTTGGGGTACTGTGAATGATAGTTTATTTATAATTTGTTTTAATTTTTTTCGATGCCATTATCCTCTTGAGCCTATGCAATATATGTTCTGATAAGTTGGTTGTTAAATGTTATTTTGTTATCATACTCAATATTCTATTTGAATCTTCAAAGTTACTTATTATGTTATCTAACACTATGTAGGTGGGACAAGTATTTATCAAAAAAAAATTCTGCCCTTTGATATTCTAACTAAGTTAATATGTTCATTTAATGTTATGTTTTGATGCTTTGGAATTGGCCTTCTGGAATTTGATTATTTGAGGATTTGAAATTGATATTACGAATTCTTATGTTTGAGAATTACCTTCACTTTTGAAAAACCAGTTTTTACAGAAGGAATCTTCGACAGAAAATGGTAGCTAGCAGTTGTTGACACTAGCCTTGGTGCACCTTGGTTTAAACCCCAGTTAGTAGAGGTGTTGCTAGCCTCACGTGTTTGGCCAACATGTTTGGATCTGTTAAACTCGGATAGGTGGGCAACTCGTCAATCCATCATGAAGAACCCTTTGGTGCAACGTCTTTTTTGCTTTGATTTTGGATTTCAGACCTCCCACTCTGATTTCTAGCTATCTTGAACTTGGTTTTTATATAATTTACTTGGAACAGATTCTCAGTCATTACTTACATACTTTTAGATTTTAAAACATTTTTATGCTAGCAATTAACTTTTATTATAGTTCCTATTTGATTTATGTTAATTATGTTGCATTCTGTCCTATGCACCCGTCTTGGATAGGAACTATTGTTTCTAAACTTTATTTATAAAACACTCGTGCTTGCACTTGTTCCACCCCCATTATACATATATTATCTCTTACTAGGTTCGCTAGACTCATTCCTTATCTTTCCCTATTTCGGATTCAAGTGCAGGTGCACGATCAGTGTCTCTCAATTGGGTGAGGCGTGGGAGCTCCTTCAAGCCCTGTACACTCGTGCGTATGGATTAGGAAGGTTGTTATATGATTGCGCTATCCTTATTTGTTATTGATTTTAGTATTCTTTTGTATAATTCTTTAGTTATGCTCCATTAACCCATAGGTGTATATATATATATATATATATATATATATATATATATATGTGTGTATATGTATGTATGTATGTATATATGTATATATGTATACTGGTATTATTGTGGTGCTGTTAGTATAGGAATTGTTTTTAGGAAATGTCCAGTTTTAGAGGAGACTCTGATCGATTCTCATAAAATATAAACTTAATAGGCTTGTTGGAGGTTACTCCCTCTAAGTGTCAGTCATGACTCTGGGGTGGGCCATGACATATTGTTTGTTATTTCTTTTAGTGAACCAAAATGCCCATCTCAAGTCAACATTCTTCTTCCTCCAACAAGCTGACGAAGTAATGTCACCCTATCACCGCGACCTCTAAACTCTAGGCTAGTCAAGTACTTATCGCTTTTACCATAAGAGAGTTAAGATTTAGGGTGTATAGGGCATACCTCTTCTTCTCAAGTTATTGAATATTCATTTTTCTTTCCTTGCTTAGATAAAAAAGATTAGATTTTCTAGAAAAAGTCCTAGTAAACTAATTCATTAAGAAACATAAGTTGTTTCAAAGCTCTCCCCTAGCACCTCATGATCTTAATCTTGCATGGTTAGATAAAATTAAAGCCGTTAAAGGTTCTTTTGGAACAAAATAGGCATTTTCAACTTCATCCAACTTATTCGACACCACCTTAGTTTTAATACTCCTATGTTGTGGGCTTCTTGTTACTTTTGGTAAAAGACACTCGAGAACTTCCACTTTCATTGTGCAATAATAGGTCCCACACTTTTTGACTGTGCTATTAATAATGGTCTTTAACCTACAGGGAAAATTATTTCTTCTAACAACCTTCCGAAGAAACAATATGTCATTCATGTCAAACCTTTAACTTTCACTAAATTCATTTAGAGCAATTTTAACCAATCAAGTTCTAGAGTCTCCTCTTTAGAACATGTCATTGATGAGTGTAAAATATACACTTATTTATTGCTAGATTTGTAGAGAATTATTGTGATTAATGTTGATTTCGTGATTATTTACTAATTTTTTAGGTTTTATGGCTGATTTAGCTCAATTATTGGAAAGAAGGAATTTATGACATTAATTGGAGTATCTTTAGACCAAGTTGGAGATATTTCATGAAAGTGTTGATAAAGAAAAATTCATATCTCTCTTTACAGGGATCGGATTGAGATGATTCAAGGTGTTTCGAAAAGATCACGAAGAGTTCTCCAACTTTGCTATTGACACAATTCGAGTTTTAAAATATTCCAGATGAAAATCATGTTGCAAGATTAAGAGGTAAATTTATCCAGATCTTGTCCAATATGATCTCTGCTTAGTATTTTACCAATATTTCTCTAATTGAGATGATTTTTGCAATGTTAGGAAGCTAACAAAAAGATATACAACTGCTATTTCTACTTTGAAGAGTTAACTCCAATCATAGAGAACATTACATGTAACATCCCCAATTTTCAGCCGAGTAGTTAGGACTAAGCCCCTGATTCCAGGCTGAGAGCCAGAGGTAGAGCCTCGATTACGAAATGATGACTAGGAGTGAAGTCCCCAATTCGCGGTAAATATTAGAGATTGAATCTAAATTCTGAGAATAATAGGAAGGGTCCTAGGATTTTATTAGATAAATATTAAACCCATAATTATTTGAGTATGATAGTTTCCACACACACTTATTTTAATAAAGATGTGTGAATGATTATTTACATAAAAAGTGTCTTGGGTGACCTCAAATAGCTTGAACGATTTATTGTCACCTTAAATTAAATTTTAAAGGTCTAATATTAGTATTAAGTTGTCTTTAGGAGTGGCATTTTAATTCCTTTGGTTGTAATAAACCTTAGGAATAATAATTATGTATGAATTGTCAGGCTATAGCATTCCATATATGCTCATATGTCACTCCCATGCATGGCCACTATTATGAACACATCATTACACACTTAACACTCCTTAAATAAACACCTCACCTCTCCCCCACTTTTTTTCCTACTTGTTTCGGCCATCAACACCCCACCACCACCATTTTTTCTCCTCCACCACCAAGCTTTAGCTTTATCCTCTTGCATGGCTAGGTAAAACCCATTGAAACACCACTCTCGTTTTATCAAAATTTTTCCCCATATCCTCTTCTTCATAACCACACGAAAATCATCAAGATCAAGTCAAGTTTTAAGGGTATCACTACCAACCATTGCCGCGACCAAGGGGGAGAGATTAGGGAGGAGTTGCCTGTTTATCTTGGAGTAAGTTGGCTAGAAAAGAACTAAGGTAGGTGAACAAATCCTTGCCCCATTTGATTGTGTTGTTGTTCACCATTTTAATCCTTAAAGATAAGAGCAAAATTTTGTTTTTAGTGCTTGTGTTGGTATATATGATGATGATGACAATGACAATGACAATGATGATGATGATGATGATGATGATGATCTTGATAAATTAATGAGTGTTAGATTGATAGATTTGTGCAAGTTATGCTTAAGAACCCTTATTTTGTTAATAAGCAAAACTTACATGTTGAGAGTTAGATTTTAGATATGGATGATTGGAAGTGATGAGTTTATAAAGTAATGTGGGAAGGAAAGCACTTATTTGTGAGAAAGTGGCAAAATCCTAGGAGTGTTAGTTAACTAGGAACCTTAAGTCAGTGACAATTTAGGAAACATAACTAGGGAAGTAAGTTAGGGACCACAAAACTTCTAGACTAAGTTAAACTAATATGTTGGTGGAAGGAAATAGTAGTTAGAGCCAAGGAAGTGCATTGACAAACTTTCACTAGTTACTTAGGCTTAAAGTAGCATTTTGTAGAATTGAGTAGTAATGCCTAGAACCAAAAAATCCACAACTGGAGCTAAAAAAACTCAATTGAGATGGAGTTTCTTTTGAATGAAAGCTTAGTTATAGGACTATTTGTACATACAAAATCATGGATTTAGAATGAAGGATGAAATTTTGAGTGCTGCAAAAATTAAGCTAGTAAACTATAACAGTTTAGGTTTTGACACCTTAACTCCGACTAGGGAGGTTAGATTTAGGTGAAACCATTTTTCTTTGATAGATTGAGAATAGATAGACTTACGAATGAAAATCTAGAGCTATCTAAATTATATTGAGTGAGTTATGGAATTTTGAAAATTTGGATTTTGCATAATGGTAAGTCTAAAGTAGTAAACATATGCAATGCATAACTTAAGCTATAGAGCTTGGATTGAGGTAGGAAAAATTGTTTTGGAAGCTATTTAGTTTTTGTAGACTAGAAAGCTTCAAAGTCAAGTAAAATTTGGTGGAATTGCTAGAATTTTTAGAATTTTGCTATAAAATGAGGAAGTCATAACAAAATAGCTTATAGAGTTACCATCATAACTTGAGTTAGCCATATTGGATTTGAGTGAGACTAAAAAAATTGAAAAGATGACTTAAGATGATGTAGACTGCAAAATATGAGGGAGAAAGGACTAAAGATAAAATTTTGGTGAATTTCCAAATTTGTTGGTCCTGCTAATGGACCACTAAGATAGCTTATAGTTCAAGAGTATCTAACTTAGGTTAGGGATCTCAAATTGAGTTAAGACCAAAACTAAATGGAAATGCACGTCTAAAACTTGATTCTCATGACTTGTTGGTGTGAGTGAAAGTGACTTACTTAATTTGGTGAAATTTGAAATTAGGGTAGATTTCTTTACTTTAACCAGAAGCCACTAGTCTTGGCCTAAACTCATAAAACTGATCCTAGAAAGTGTAGAAGGATGCTATGGCCATACTAGGAGGAATTTGGGTTATTGGAACCATACGTTATTTTTAGTTGATCCCAAACAAAGACATATGAAATGTAATGATTGATATGTGATGAGTTTTGTATATGAGATGATATATTGTTCACAATGAAAATACAAATGTTAATGTATGAAATGAAATTATTTATGTAATTAAGATTGTGAGCTATGATTTTATGTTATAAGAAAGCACCAAGAATGCTAGCCTCGCCATGAGAAATGATAGGCTCTTATATGCAAGGTATAACTTGAAGGTCCTATGCTTCGAAATGGTTAAGGCTATGGCCAATACTAAGGGGCTCCTGCCTAAAGTTTTGCTACCATAAAGTTATGATTAAGCGTGTAAGGAATGAGATCATGTCCTACATAAGGAAACAGTGGTTTCCTGGGTTCTTCAATTGAGGACTAAAGGTAAATACGAAATCTCAAAGCTAGGTTCTTCAACTAAGGACTAAAGGTGTATACAGAATCCCCAACTGTTTTAAGGGAAAAGAGAAAAAAGAGTATGTGTTAAGTAGAACTCATAAAGTAAAGGAATGTTAAGTTTTATGTTGATTTATTGATTGATGAATTATTGTTGAGATTGTATCTGCCTTATAGCATGTTAAATGAATGTTAAAATCAATCTACTTTGTGAAATACATTTTTGAACTTAAAACTGAACTTGTGCTTATATATGTACGTGTCCATGATTTTCATAATAAACTAGAAGTGGCTAAAATAAATATGATGACTATATACACATTAGATTTACTTACCTACTGAGAATTTTGAATTCTCATTCTGTTTGCTATATGTATCCATATTATTCTAAATAGAGATGATGGCCCTAGTGACAACTTTTACTGGGTGCATATCCTGGTCCTAGCCATATGATTCTATTGATGATTGTATAATGATAGTAGGATAGTTTAGGGTTAGAGTTATTATTTCCTCTAGCCATATGTTCACCTAGCATATCAATAGCATGTACTTCTAGCCTGACTTCCCTACAGTGAACAACACTACCAATATTCTCTTTCCACATTTTAGTCACTAGTGTTTGGACACCCTGCAGGGGGTACCTTAGGGGCTAGAGACTCAGACTCCCAATAACCCTTTGGAGCTCTTTCTTTACCACATAGGGGCGAAGCCAATGGGTTTAGGACTTCACATCACTTCCCTTAGGTAGATGGACATCATTTGGAATTGCTGATGGTCCACAGTACTTCTTTTTGGATAGCATTATAGTTTGTAGGTTTTGAGATCTAGATGTATATAGTTCTAACACATAGACATATCTTTTGTATATAACAGTCGAGTATTATAAGGCCCTAGGATCCTGTTGTTTTGTCTTTTGCCAAAGAATAATAAATTTTGTACAAAGCAAAAGCTTATATATATATAAATGTACATACTTTTTTTTCCAAAGCTTTATATTGGTGCAAACTTACTATTGATAGAATTGTATTATTATGTTTTCATTAAATCAATAATTTCATATAAAGATCTTTCATACATAGATTTTGCAACTTCAGTTTCTATCTAAGAGTCTTGTTGAGTGAAAAACCTATATAACTTCGAAGTGACCATGACTAGTATGATGTAGTATTAGTAGCAACTTCCAGGCATAGAGTTGTGACTTAAGCATCACTTTTATATCTAGAAGGATGTTACACTATAAAGCCTACGAGTTGGCCTACAAGTTGATGGTCCAAATTTGATCCCTCGCTAGAACATGAATTGGCCATCCCTGGCCAAATTGTGATACAATCAAGAGCTAATTAGATACATTCCTCTCATCTTTAATTGCATTCTACACCTCATAACTAAAGAAGATCATTATGTTAGCCTTGATTTTAAGGTTTGGGATGAAGATGTAGCCTTTGTGAATAATGATATATTGACTTTTGCTTGGATTTATTTGAATCTTATCTATTCTAATTCAATTTTTACTTGTGTGCTTGATGCTTTCCTTGGCCTGATCACCCATAAGAATGATTCTATAGTAGTGTAGGTTAAAAGTAATCTAGGTACAGACTTGAAATATGGAATAAAAATTATTATCTATCTATTTGTCTATGAGTAGTGTAGGATAATCGCAAAACATTAGTTAAAGGGGGAATCATAGAGCAATAATTTCTCTAGCCTTACAATTCAATATCTTAGAAGTCTAGTTGTCTTTTAAGGTGTTAGAATAAGATTAGTATGCCGATGAATTTGGTACTAGTTAATTGAGGATCCCTACCCTTCAATTGAATAGATAGATTTAACTAAACTCCAAGAAGTCAATACCCATCAAGATCTAGGTGAAATCGAATCCTTGGTGCTCATCTCCCTTGATTTACAATCTTTCTTTTGATTACTTGCTTGCAATCTTGCTTTCGAATCATACTTCAGGACTCACTCATCTTTTGATTAACCTAAATAGATTCTAATTAGTGATTGTAGTAGTTGGTTAGTTAATCCTCATGGGAACGATAAGCTACTCACTCTTTATTACATGCTTGGCTCGCTGTACATTCTAGAAAAGTGGGGAAAGAAATATCCTAACCACACTAAAAAGCCCTATCAGTCATCTTTCTTTCCCACTGGCTAAATGCCCTTTTTTTTTGTACCAAATAACTGCAAATTTAAATGGTCTTCCTTTCTTTAGCTTCCTTTCTTCATTAGGCACTGAATTCTATTTGAAAGATCTTCACTTATTTCATTTTTATGATGTCATAGGAGACATAATCACTACTCTTAAGGCTTGGAGAAATATTGTCCATCAAAAGTCTGTTTTGGACAATACAGCTTTGGATAAATGCAGTTTTAGAAATCTTCATGACCTTTTCCCTACCAAAATGTTACTTTCTTTTCCTACTAGCGAAGGCATTCAAGTCTGTTATCCTTACTTCCCTTCTAAATTTACTTGGTCTTCCTTCGATGAGTTCAAGTTTTTCCTTCATTTTTTCCATAACTTCACCCCAAAAACTTATGTAAACTTCTTTAATCCAGTGGTCCCTATTAGTTTGTTCAACCGATCATTTCGAACGATGAGTACACTCAAGCTAAAAATGATAAATATAGGCTAATTAACTTCCTCACCTGCCAAGCACTTTCATAAGCATTTCTAGGGGATTATTCTTTGGGTGTATTAACTCTTATTTCAACAAAAATAAAAAGGCAACTTTGGAACATCGAGATGCCTTCCATTGAGACCTTTGAACTCATCATGGAGGAAAATGCTCATAGGAGAGTCAACTTCTCATCTTTTTTATTTCAACATGCTACTTCATCTACTACTACCTTCGACTATTAGTGATCAAAGTATTATGATTTTGTTAGTTTTCCTTGGGATCTACTTCGTGAAGGGATGACTAATGAGTATCCTCCTATGCAAACGGGGAAGAAATTATCACTTTTGAAAAAATTCTTTAAAGTTAAGTGGGATCCTTGACATCCTTGGCTAGTAGTTTGTGAGCTGAAATGGTGTTTCAACAAAAAAAAAAAAAAAGGTTGCCCCATAATGCTAAGTGATAAACTAACTTCATTAGTCAATTGTTGGTCAATTGTAACGTTAAGCCTGAGGACTTCAAAGTTCCTTTAGAATTTTCTCCGTTACTATATGCATTATTTGGCTTGGCTAACAAGTTCCCTAATTTGGATAAAGGTGCCCTTGGTGTTTGTGTCAAATTCAAAAAGAAAAGTGTAACCTTTGCTCAATAGTACATGTAACCTCATGACTACCATTGAACTATGACCTGTACTACAGCTTCTTTCAACAATATATCATAACCTTAAATATCTCATGTATTAACATTTTCATTCTTCATTATAGTGATGAAGGTCGCTCCTGTCACTTTTGTTCCATTGATAAGAAGAAGAAGAAGAAGAAGGAAAAGTAATAGTAGTAGTAGTAGAAGAAGAAGAAGAAGAAGAAGATATCAAGGACGAAGGGGAGGTCGAAGAAGATGCCCCTAAGAAAAAGAAAGGGAAAAGAAAAATACTCCTTCTGACATCTACACTAAGCAAACTATGCTAAAGAATTAAAAAAAATTTCTCAAAGTTCTACCAAAAATGATTTTGCCCTTATTGCATCCATTATCGTTTCTATAACTGAGATCAATGCTTCTAGCTCAAAATCTTCCAAGGTAATCAGTGCTACTTTTTTTAAATTTTGATGGATCTAACCCTTAAATTTCTAGGCTCTTGTTTCAAACACCCAAATTCCTACCATATCTAAAAAAACTTTCATTCGACCATGAAAAGATCAATCTACTGAGATTTAAGACATGATCTACTGCTATTGTTGAGAAATCCCTTAAGGTAACCAATTTCAAAAGTGCTTTCCCTTACATGATTATCTAATGTTCATATTTTTTATAGGTTCTTGTTACAAATACTAAGCTGCTTTCAACTGTTGATGCTATTAAGAAAAACATTGTTCCTAAAGCACTTTGAATCCACCCATACTTCCTCTTGCCTCCATGAATCTATTCTTCAATGATCTCAAAGATGTAGCCAAGGAAATTTTGGGTGATAAGAGCACTAAGCTTTTTGACAATGCGGCTAACAAAGGCTTCTTCAAGGAATCTGAGAAGATGTTATCAAGAAGAATTCTTAGCATCTCCCTTTTGAAGATTCCTACCATTGCTTCAAGAATTGAGGCTCAAAATGTTCTAGCCACTAATGTTCATTTTGATGTCTAGGAGCTATTGGCTAGTAAAGATATCGATCTGCGATAGCAAATGACGAGATTAAAAATTATTTTTCGATAATTTAGTCCAATTGGGCCAAATATTGTTACAAACTCCCCCTCACCTCAAAGATACTATTGTTGGATCTAGCAATTCTATAAAAGAAGTGCTTGATCAACTACCTTTAAGCCAATAGACCTTTTTACAACATCAATACCTAGTTAACTCAAGTGCTTAACTTCATAAGGAATTGACAGCTGCTAAAGAGAATTGGGCTAACATGATGAACATTTCGACTCAGTGCAATTAGAAACTCGTCCAAGTCTAAGAGAATCGAGCCAAGCCTGAGGTGTAACTTAAAAAGCTAAATGAAAGAAGGTCAAAACTATAAGAATATAAGCAATAACTTGAAGCTACTTGCGAAGGTTTAAACCAATATACAGCAACCAATTATAAAGAGGGCAAGAAAGTTATTGAAGACCTTCCTATGTTAGAGTTAGTACATGAAAGGCCTTGAGGGATAAAGGTTTTTGTCAGCATTCTCCAATGTTTGCTAGAATTTGATTTTATTTTACCATTTTCTAGACAAATGTCAACAAATCAGGTCAACTTTGTTCTATTATATTTGACAATTTAGGTTTTGTTTAAATCCTAAGGCCAATTTCACTTTATTCATTGCATGTTTATATTGCTTTAGTTACTTTCCATTTGTTGCATGCAATCTTTGACTCATATTTATCTCAACTAGGCGATAAGCATTTGTTGATAACCTTTATTTCACATGGAATGACCTTTCCCCATTTGGGGACCATTTGTCATAAAACTTCAAATTTCTCTCTGTAGAAAGAATTAGTTTCCATACTAAATCTCATTCTTTAAAGTTATTAGCTTGTACTCATCAATGATAAGCTTTAGGTACTGCCTCTTTTTGCTTAATGATATTTTCTAATGCTATTAATCTCTTATTTTCTAAGTTATTTAGCTCAGCAAACATTGAGTTCTAATAATGTTCAACTGGGAGCTTATTTTGCCATAAAATCCTAATAGATTGCAAATTTATTTCAACAAGTAACACAACCTCTTGTCCATAAGCTAATTTGTAAGGCACAATCTTTGACAAATTCTGCAGACAGATTTTATAAGCCCATAAAACTTGACTAAGTGTGTTATGCCAATTTTTTGGTTACCGGCCAATGTCTTTTAATCATCCTAATAATAGTGTTATTGATACTCTTAACTTAATCATTGACTTAAGCATAATAAGGTGCAAAAGTTATTAATTCTTCTAGAATTAGCATACTCTATCATTCTTTGACTCATGAACATAGTTCTATGGTCAGTTGTTAGTGCTTCAGGAATAAACCTATGAATGATTTATTCTTCAAGAAAGTCAGTAACCTCATTTTGAGTTACTTCCTTAAAAGCCATGGTCGCAATCCATTTTGAAAAATAATTAATTGCCACTAAGAAGAATTTATGACCTTTAGAAGATGGTGGATGAATTTGTTCTATTATGTCCAAAACCCATCCTCTAAAAGGCCACGGTTTGATGATTGGAAATAGTTGAGTGGCTAGGACATGTTGTACATTTGCATGTTGGCACATTTTATGCAATCTTTTATCAAGCTTGGCTAATAAAATATTTGTCGATTTAGAGTCCCCTTCATTTTCTCTTGTGCTTGGTTAACTCAACGTATTCCTTCATGGAACTCGGCTAAAGCCATGTACATATGTTCCTCACTAAGAATGTCAATCAACCATCATTTGGTGACTTTCTAGATAAGTATCTGCCATAATTACATCATGGATTGCTTTATATCTGACTTTTCTATCAACTGACCATTAGAATTCTTTAGATAATCTACTATGGGTCTTCTCTAGTTCGATGGGTCTAAGTAGTCAATTAACAATACTTCTCTATCTTCAATAGGTGTAAAGATCTTTTTAACATTACATAATCGGGCAAGAGATGATCAATAATCCTATACTTGGAAACTATTTGACTGAACTTGTTACCTTTCCAATTTAACTCATGAGGTATGTGTTGAACTACCATATCATCGAATTCATACAATAATTTAGCAACTAAAGATAAATATTTCACTAAATTGGCACTAACACATTTGTATTCTCTTATTTGTTACATTTTAACCAATTGTGAGTCACCGACTATCTTGAAGTGTTTAACACCTCAAATATACAGTATTTCATATCCTATGATCAAAGCTTCATATTTAGCTTCATTATTTAAACATGAATATTGGGAGTTCAAACATGAACCTTATGTTAGTTGTATGTCCTAGAGCTGATATATGTATGAATAATTCCTATTAATGGCAGTCTATTATTCTTTTATTCATAATATGTGTATGTTTATTAGAATAAGTCCATAATATTCTTGTTAGATACTTCATTCTCAAGAGTTGAGTATATGAGTGATAGAGCAGTCTAGTACAAGATTTTTAAAATAGTTCATAATTATAGGAATATTAACTGGGGCATTAGTATTTCGGAAGATTGTCATCTCTATTTGTTTCCATGATTGGTACAATGTATTAATGAAGATAGAATAGTAGGTCACATACTATACAATATTAAATGTCAAAATAGAAATGTGGACACTTATATGATAAGTGTGTCGAACGTGGCATTTTGATAATGTTTACATGGTATTTTACTAATGTCAATGAAATAATATCTAGATTATATTAGTGCATATAATCCTTAGACTTGAGATGGCACGGTTATCTTGTACATAGATAACTATAGTTTGCTACTGCTTATATGCTCATTCTATGCATCAGTATTAGGCAGTTTGTGGCTATAGTTAGTTATGTATGGAGATAGGTGAACACTCAAGAAGGGATTCATTACCTCGAGTAAAGAAGGATAGGTCCTATTATGGGGTTATTCTTGATCATGAAATCCTTGGCGAAGGTATCGGGACTTAAATGAAAATAGTTTCTATTTCATGTCCCATTGATTGAAGAATAGAAACCTAGATAGTCCATATGGTGTAAGCTATAGGGTTTGACATTATTCATGACCCTAGCTAAATCGAGATGCTATAATGAAAGAATTCGAGTGCATAGTAAATATGATCATTAGTTCATCAAAATATTTTGATTGATATATTTGTCCCTACTTGGGTGGTCATGGCATGTTGTGCTAGGTGTTACCCATGACATATGAGAGTCGAGAGTATTTTAAGAAGTTTGCTTTAGATACGGAAATGGGTTTACAATAAAATCAAAAGGTTGATTTTATAATCTCATTGCCAATTAGAGATGAACCTAGTTAGTCACAAAATAATAGGACATGTACTTGCCAAGAATGAATTAATTCTAATTAAAATACTTAATCAGAATTTAATTATTGGATTAGACTTGCAATTTGATTGCAAGGTTGCTAGCACATCCCGAAGTCAAGTCTAGGGTGAAAGTGGATCCTCATAAGGAAAGTTTCTATAAATGGAAAGTCTACATTTTAGAAACTCATGTCAAGGGTATTTTGGTCTTTTCTAATTTTGGGTTAATGTAAGACATGAGATGACTTATATGTTAATAAATGTTAATTTTTGGTGAATATCAAAAAATTACATTGGCCTATTTAAAATAAGAATTATTTGAGAATTAATTCTATTTTAAAATGGTTTTTGTTTATTTTGGGAATTGATTATGATATAAATACCAGCCCATATTTTGCAAAAGTGTAACCTTAGAGAAAAGAAAAGGAAAGGCCTCTATTGATTATAATAAATAGAGAGAGGAGGCTGAGGGCAAAAGAAATAAGAGAGAAACTTTTAAGCGTAAAAACTTCTCTCTTTTTGTTGAAAAACTTTCTGACATCACCACGCACTCCAAAGTCATCTGAGGTTCTTGTTCTTCAAGAGGGCACCAAGGAACGGATCTTGGATTGAGAAGAGGAGTTCCTTGGCGGATCGTGTATGTGTGGACGAGCTAGAGGTCATGCAATTGTGCAACTCTATGTTCGTGAGACGAATATCAAATTTTTACGGGACATTGCTTTGAGAAATAAATGTTTCGTACAATCCTTTTATAATATTAGGTGTTTATGTTGTTTAAATAACACGAGGTGATACCAAACTCATGAGATATAATTTCATATGTGTTATTTGATCCTATATGAATATGTTCATGTGATTAAAAATTTTGTTTGTTCATTCCGCTATGTTTATCTCTTATTTTTCTTACACCTTGTAGGCCCTCATTTGGTGATATGATCATGACGCCAAGTCCTAACCCATTCCAATGTCAAGAACCATTGAAGTATAGCTTACAAGGCATGATTCCTATTAAATTAGCTTCTGCTTTTTCTACTTCGACACGGGGGTGTTATGTTAAAAGGTCTACTAAAACTTGTCCCTTTACAACTTTTAAAGGGACATATTGTAATGAAAACTCTCTAAAAGCTATCATTCATTTGCTAATTTGACCATGGATCGATCATTGGTTTTGACGGCATATATTTAATAACATCTATTTGAAAAATAACTAAAACATTGAATGGCGTTAAATGATACTTCAATTTGGTAGTGACTTGGTATAAATACAAACATAGCTTTTCAATAGAACTATACCTAGTCTCAACTTCACTCAGCATTTGACTTACGTAATACACAACTCTTTCATGCCATTGTTCATCCTCTTGAGCTAATATGCTTCCTATCTGTGAAGTTGAAGCCAAGATGTCCAGTTTGAGAAATCATCTTGCCACTGGTGTTGTCATGACTAGTGAGTCAGTCAAACATTCTTTAATTTTTTTAAAAGACTACCTATGCTTCCCCATTCATTTGAATCCATCTTCTTTATTGAGTTTTAATAGTGGGGCAAATGCCAGCGTTTTCCGTTATTATTTATAAGTAACAATGTATTTGTTTTTGGAGGTATAGACATGGACTATTTGTTGGCATTACTAAATATATGATTTTAGGAATTTCATTAATAGCATTCATATGAGTAATTTACTATTCTTCAATTCTTAGTCAAAATCCTTATTATTTTTTGTCACTTAGCATCAGCAATTAGAAAAAGAATTCCACAATAATTTCAATTTTTTTTCTTGGTTGAACAATTTTATATGATAATTCTAAAACAAATAATCTACTTCATATGAATAATAAGTAATAGCAATAGTAAAAGGCTTAAAAGCAAATTGCACCAAAGGACAAGTCTTCTAGTTACATGTTTTACATTTTATTTTCTTTTAATCGAATTTTAAATTTATTAAATAAAATAAAATATATATGTCATAAAATTTCACTAAAGAGGTAATCATTGTCAAGCTCATGGAGCGGGGGTGTGGAGTTTTAGTTCTAAAAACATTTTGGAACTTGTTGTATTGTTCGGAAATCCTAGGGAGAGTGGTTGTAATTTTTCCTGACATAATTTACCAAAGGAGTAATCAAGGTTAAAGTTACGGAGTGGAGTGTTTCTTTTTAAAAAAAAAAAATTATAGTGGATTGTCAGTCTTAGAGAAGATTTGGAGCTTAGTTTATGTTTGTGGAAACTTTAGAGAAGTGATTGTAATTTTCTTTTAATTGAATGATCGATTGATCTCAGCAATTTTAAATTGGACATATTCATAATATTTTGTGAAAGAAGCAATTTGAAAGTAAAGTTTAGTTTTGATGTATTGATAATATAAAAAATTTTTATAGAGTCAATTAATTATATTCTTTTATTTATATAATCATTCAAATAATAGGTATAATACTTAATTATATTTATTGATATAACAATATATAACTAGGTGATAGTAAATTTTTTTACTATGATAACGTATGTAAATTAAATAACATATGATTGTTAATCATTTGTACAAAAAAAAAACAAAGAAAAGGGGTTAAATTTAGTATACAACGCGTGGGTTTCGTGTAAGGGTATTATTAGTGTTTTTTTGTTGTAATTTTGTTACTTTCCCCCTCGAGTTGTGTTTCGGTAGCACTCTGGCCTCTTGTGGCCTCATTCTGATGACCAAGGCAACAAATTCATGCCCATAAACAAAAACTAGAATTTAATTTTTACACAGTTTTAAATTGTTATTTTATCACATTGTTAAATTAACAAATATAGTTGACTTTTATATCCATAACTTGAAAATTTATGCAAGTGAAAGGATTTAATTAGATAATAGTATAAAAAAATTTTATATTATTAATGTATCAAAATTAAATTTTAAAAATTATAGTAATTATTAAAGAATCTCTTGTTCACTTAGAAGTAATCTTTCAGGAAGTTTAACAATATGGATCAGTCTTGACATCTTGTTAAGTGCAAATTAGAGAGGCATATTGATATGCAATCTCTTTGGTTTAGCCAAACATAACATAAATTAACACTTTCTTATTAGGAGAAAATTATTGTGAAAGGACCTCGACTTTGGGTGAAAAATAATTTAAGGATCTTAATTTTTTAAAGTTTTAATTAAGAACATTAATATAATCAATTCAATTTCTAATATCCAGTTGGCACCAAAAAGTACCACCTAAGCATTAGAAAATGCCAACTAAGTATACTAAAATGTTAACCATTTTTATGTTTTATTTTTAATTAGCTTAAAAATATAAACTTGACATTTTTTTCCATATATATCTTTGTTGACTATTTTATGAGAATTTTGATTTATCTTTTTTAAGTTGATTTTTTTTGGTGCAGTTTTGAAGTTGCTTTTTTTAAAAAAGTTACTTTCTATCTATTATATATATATATATATATATATATATATATATATATATATATATATTAAGAAGATATATTACATTGTTTAAATTGTAATTTTTTTTTTGTATTTATCTTCAATATATGATAATAATTTTGTTTGTAATGATATTTTTCTTATTGAAAAGCTTAAATAAAATCATTTATAGTTTTTGAAATTATCTTTTTAAAATACATCTCTCACTTTAGATAATTTGCAAAATGAAAGGAAAATATAGCTTGCAAAAGTAGAGAATGGTCAAAGATAAATACCAAAGTTAGCAATACAATGATGTAAATAAATATCAATTTGTACATGATACACGAAAGTATACCAATTTCATAAAGTACTAATATCTTAATTAGGAATAGTTATACAACTTAGTTTAAAAAATAAAACAATTTTCCAATGGTGTAAAATCAAAATTGAGAAAGAACAAATCAATATAGAATAAAAGCAATTAGGTATATGGCTCAAAATTTGGAAAAGAATAGTATAATTTGGAGGAAAAAAATTAATTTGGCATCAAAATAATTATTTCACTAATTTAATTTGATAACATGTCTTATATATTTACATAATATATATATTAGTGACATATAATTATAATTTGCCACATAAAATCTTTTTGATCACCAAAGAATAACTTAAGGCCTTTAATTGACAAATAAAAAAATTTTAAATTGATTAGAGCATAAAAGTTATGGTCCGTAAGACAAACTTCGCTCGGTAATTAGTGTAGTCAATTAAATACACACTAAAAATAGTGTGTGTGTGTGAGAGAGAGAGAGAGAGAGAGCAGTGATAACAGAACAAATCACGTAAAAGCAAATAATAAAATAACTTTTTTACATGATTAAAACCCCATATTATCCCCCCCCGGGCGGGGGTTTAGATTTTATAATTATTATTTTAGTGAGAGTTTTATGTGATCGGTAATCTAGTTCAAAATCATGTTAGCAGTTTCTAACGACAGAAAAAAAAAACTAAATTTAACTGTAAAAAACAGGTAATATGAAAAGAATAAAATAAGGGATAAAATTCATACCTTCTGCAATTATTCGCAACTTTGACATATTTCCTAAATAACAGAAAAAGCAAAATGAAATGAATTAGCTCTCGAATTTTGAAGAAGATAAGAAAATTATTTTTCAAAAAAAAGTTTGTGCAACTATTTACCGCATTGACTAATTTCTTGTTTCAGAAAATTGTCAATAAGTACACTAACATGAATGAATGCAGCTTTAGATTTTGGAAGTCATAATTTGGGCAATTAAATTCGTATTAATAAGAGTGAGTGAAATGAGATTCCATTGTGTGATTCTAATTGAACAAAAAGCCATAAAATAAAATAAAAAAATCATATATTCTCTTAAAATATATTTCTAATAATTTTTTAAATTATTAAATATAAAAAATATTGAATGTTTTGTAAAATATATTTAGTATCTTGAAAATATAAAAAATATTTATTATTTTTCTTATTTAAAAATTAAGAAGATGATTATAACGATATTTTAGAAGGACCTATAGGTACTAATAAAATAATTCTACTCGTGTCCTTGAAATCAAGCCTAACTGCCCAGCTGTAAATAACCGATGCTACTTTTCTTACCGCAATGATGGAATCCCAGTGGAGCATTACAGTCAGGATCGACCGGCAACTTACAGCCAAGATTCTGATTGGATTCGTTGAAGAAGCAATCATAACCCTGTCTGCACTGATCTTCACATGCGCGACTCATCCAAGAAACATCAAATCCATAGCCCAGCATGCTATGAATTTCAGCGTAGGAAAAGGTTTGGTTGTAGCCTAATAGTAAATCTGACGGATATATCCTCCGACCCGGACCATGAAAGGATGACGCAGCAACCATCTTTACACGGCAATCAACTTTTAAGTTAACAACCGGCAAGCCTCCAGCGACAGCATAAACATGGCCTTTGGAATGCCAATTAAAGCAAGAAGCAGTGTCCACGTACTGGGGATCATCCCTCACTGGTTTGCTGCAGTTCAAGTAAACTACGTGCTGGAACATTGTTACGCTTCCATCGCTGTAGCCATCAATATCAGTAAATCGTTCTTGAGTGGCTTCATATGGATCCCTATTATCGCCCGTAAAATGGTACGAATCGGTGAAATTGGCTGAGGATAAGAAATATTGAGGAATGGAGGAACAATCAACCTCTGAAATGCCGGGATCTACGAGCCGGATTGTGAAGTTTTTGTAGTTGATTGCCTGCACATAGTATTTACCCGAGAACAAATATAACACCGTGGTGTTATCTTCGCAAGCCAGCTCGTATCTGGGATCGCCACAGGTTGCTGGGTCATCCTTCAGCCGAAATGGATGCGTTATGTTGGTGATTTTGCCGCAGGATGAAGGGGCACATGTTTGCTGATTATTTGCGGCACATGTAATTAGGAGGAAGCATAACAGAGAGCAGGAGAAGGCTTTCCCTTTGCTCATCATCGATGCTGAAAACTTTTCTTCTATCTAGTTCAGGGATTATCTGAAAGACTGAAACAGAACATGCTTCATTGAGGCTTTCCTATTATTATTGGGACTAGTTTGTAAGGGCAAAACTGTCTTTACCTATGTCAATGTTATCTATTTTGGCATTGACTTCGGATATTTTTTTGTTATTAAAATTTTGCATAATACCTATCTGTAATTCTAATTATGGTTGTGTCTCGATGCAATGGTACATCTTAATCACCCAGCTGGCTAACTTTTCCTGGAAAGAGAATTTTACCTTGCCGTCAACGCGGTAAGACGAAAGAAAAATGTGGTTCTATCCTCTATCCCCTTTGCCACTTTCTAGTTGGTGGATGCAATTGCAAATGTTATATTGGAGTCGGATACTCCACCAATCTCACACATAAGAAAAGCTTGAAGTGATATCCTATCACAGTTCTCCCTTGCTGATGCCGATGATAGTATTGCTACTGCTGCTGCTTCTGGATCTTGGAAATGGTCAGAATGACCCTCCCATTCCATGTCCCTTCCGTCTGTATTGTACAGACAACGAGGTGCCATTTATGTTGGAGCTGCCCGCAGTTCCATTCCCAGTAAAACTCCTCGTCCGTCCCATTTATAATGGATCCAAAACATTAGAAGCATATGACCCCGAAAACTGTCTTCCGGCACTCTTTCTTGGAGTCAACTATTCCTCATTTGTTCCTCTCCGTTCTATTCATGGTAATGAAGAACTGTATGGGTGGACCAACATTACTTTCTTTAATTGTTCTTCAATAGGGCAACGACATCTGAGAAACGAGGAGCAAACATTCTCTAATGCACAAGATATGTTATCTTGCCCGATTTATGTGGCTGACGATTTCGATGAAGTCGTTGATTTGGACCTGGTATACTGCACCAAACTGTTTCGTCGCGTTTTGCCAGTACCCAAATTTGAGATACTAGACAACTCAATCTTATTGGAGCAGTTCGAAACAAATTTCGCTAGTGGATGCTTTGTTGATTGCAAGAAATCCGGGAAGAAGCGAAAATCCATTATTTTAGCCGTTATAGGTGAGAAACGGGTGGACCAAACACTTCGAGTGCAGTCTCAAGTTGATTTTTTTTGTTTTTTGTTATGTAGTTGGGATTTTCCTGTATATTAAATGTTCAAAGTAATCGCAGGTTCGACTTTGCTTGTGCCTGTGCTCGGTGCCTTCTACCAAATACATCGCTATTTTAGGATGAAAGGGGAAGATCAAGAAAGAGTCGAAAGTTTCTTGAAGGATTACAGGGCAATGAAGCCAACCAGATTCTCTTATGCTGATGTCAAGAGAATTACACATCAATTTAAGGATAAGTTAGGTGAAGGAGCTCATGGAGCGGTCTACAAAGGTAAACTATCCAGTCAAATTCAGGTGGCTGTGAAGATCCTCAATAACGGGGACGGAGATGGGAAAGAGTTCATAAATGAAGTGGGAACCATGGGCAAAATCCACCATGTCAATGTGGTTCGCTTGCTTGGCTACTGTGCTGATGGACTTCATCGTGCTCTAGTTTATGATTTTTTCCCAAATGGCTCTTTACAGAACTTCATCTCTCCATCAAACAACAAGGATACCTTCCTTGGATGGATCAAGTTGCACCAAATTGCTCTAGGCATAGCCAAAGGGATTGAGTATCTTCACCAGGGTTGTGATCAAAGAATTCTTCACTTTGACATCAATCCTCACAATGTCTTGCTAGATGACAGTTTCACTCCAAAAATTTCGGACTTCGGTTTAGCTAAGCTATGCTCAAAAAATCGCAGTACTGTATCCATGACTGCAGCTAGGGGAACGTTAGGCTACATGGCACCTGAAGTTTTCTCTAGAAACTTTGGCAATGTATCTTATAAATCTGATATCTACAGTTATGGGATGTTATTGTTAGAGATGGTTGGAGGGAGAAAGAATACAAACACAAGTCAAGAAACTTTCCAAGTTCTGTATCCTGATTGGATTCATGGTTTGCTTGAAGGAGAAGATACACATATTCCTATTGATGAGGAGGGAGATTTTAGAATTGCAACAAAACTTGCAATAGTGGGACTTTGGTGCATCCAATGGCACCCGGTGCACCGCCCTTCCATGAAAACAGTGCTACAAATGCTCGAAGGGGAGGGAGACAAGTTAAAAGTGCCACCCAATCCTTTTGAATCTGCAGCTACAACAAGTGCAAGTGCAATTATTCCGACAAGATGTCTAAATTTGGAGCTGGAAGTAATTCCAGAATCAGATCAGATTAATTGAAGATATTTAGTAATTAGAGATTTAACTAGCACTTTGTGTATGTGTGTTGGTGTGACCAAGAGAGTTCTTTATCGTTTTTACGTTTGGTTGTGTACAGTGAATAATACAAGTTACTCGTAAGAAATTTACTTGTGACTTGTGAATTTAGCAACTCATTTAGATTAAAATTGGAACACCGCTTGTAACTTCTAGTATACTGGTAAAGTTTTTGAGTTTTTTTGCCAACAAAATTATTTCTGCTTTAAATTTGATCAAAGTACTCTTGATTTATCTTTTATATGACTTTTGAGGTAGTTACAATAAATTAAACAATTTTAATGATATAACTATATATAATTAGATGATTATATAAAAAATTTTAATATTAATAATGTATAAAAATTAAGGTTTGTTATTTATTATTGCGCTAAATAAATGTAATTCATGTTTATTAATTTGGGCTACAACCACAAAAGGAGGAGTGCAAAAAGAGGTATAAAAGGATATTAGCCTCAAGCCAGATCCAAGACCCCTAAACAGTCAAAAAACACCTAGGCAAAGCATGAGCCACAATAACCCAAAACACACCGAAAAAGAAAACAAAAATGCAACATCTCAATTTCAACTAAGACCCCTTAAAACAAACCAGACCACACTTTGATCAAGACACTAAAACAGGAACAACACTACAAAAAACTATTTACGCTTTGATTTCATTCTGCCCCTTTTTCTCTCGATGTTGCTCTGTTGCTGCTGATGATCCTTATTCTTGGACTTTAGATTTTTAGCAGCAAACTCTCACTTTTCACTAAAATTGTGTGCATTGGCAATATTAAATCGAAATTTCAAAATCTGACATTGAATTTGTATAATGCAAATTTTTTTGTCTAAATCGCCAATTTCTTAATTCAAGCCAGATTAGCTCACTATGAGGTAAAATTCTTCCAACACTAGTTAACTCCATTTACAATATTCGAACTCGAGACTTTATTCAAAAGAAACAAGCATCGTACCATTTTAACCAACCGAACTTTAGTTAGATAAGACAAATTAGTTTCTATTGTTACAATCATTATAGTTAAAATAATTTATATTAAAGACCAAAAAACTCAATGTTTAAAGACTAATATGACTGACGCTTAGTATTTTATGAGATTACAACTTTATAAGCTAAATTGAGTATTTACACATCGAGCAATTGTATAATTTTTACAACTCGCAAGCTTCACTAAATAAAGTCTTCAGTTCTTTTGTCTTTTTTTTTAAATAAAAAAGTGATTTGAAATTTCAATAAGTACTTTTGTCTATTTATTTTAATTATATAAAAAAGAGACTTGAAATTTCAATAATGGACGCTCGACTCAATAAGTCAAGCTTACTTTGGTTGTAGAAGACTAGGACGTAATAACATCACAACATTTTGAAATTTTGATTTTATTTATCAATCAAATTCTTTCTTGGAATAATTATACAATATATTGCCTAGAGTTTTGTATCGTGTATTTTGGGATAGAAACCATGACTTCTAAAATTCCTCAGACATTTTTTAAACACAAAAAAAAAAAGAATAAAAGAAAGTTTTCAGTTTTCAACAATGGATGCTAGACATATACAATAAGACAGGCTTTACATGTAGAAGACTAGGACATGACAACACCACAATACTTGACATTTAATTTGTATATCAACCAAATTGTTTCCTGAAACTGTTACAGAATACATATTGAGTAGCCTTTTTCTACCGTATAATTAGTGGTGGAAATAACTTAAATTAAGTTTAAATTTCTAAAAGGAGATAGATCCATTTCGTAAACAATTAGTTTGAGCTTGGCCTGTTTGTGGTAGGTTTATTTTAGTTTATATAAAGGCTTGCAATTGTGCAAAGACTTCCGAACAAGTTAAGGCACTTAAACTTTTTAATTTTATAACACTTAAAAAAAAATTTCCGTATAAAATTAATAATCAATAGTTAACAAATTATGTATGTACTATAACTTTTTGGAATAATATATACTACTTAGTTTTTTTTTTTTTAATGAAATACTACTCAGTTGTATATATATTTTTTAATGATTTAAATTATATGTATTAATAATATAAAATAACTTTATGTTATCAGTAAATAAAATTTGAAGAAAATGTCAAATTATAGTGAGTATAGTCACCATAATAACTGCCCATAGTCTATCATTTTTCTTAAATTATATTGGCTGATTATATAAATTAATCTGATTTTTAAAAGCCCAAACTTAACATGTTTATTAAATTAAGTAGTTACCCATGTGAAGGGCATGTCCACGTCCACAATATATAGCGAAGGACGATACATTTCAATTCATTCACATTAATTGAGGCTACAACCATTTAAGAGAGTAGTAAACTCTGAACTTTCTATAAAGTTTATAGGATTGACTGTAGTGGTTCTTATCTTTAAGAAATTTATTTTTTAATTTCTGACATTGAATTTTTGTAAGTTAAATTAATTAGCTTTTATCATAAATCTTTTTATATAAATTATTTTTAATTAAACACCTAAAATCACAACTTTTAAAGAAAAAATTTAGTATAACTGACGCTTATAATTTCAAGAATTTAATTAAAGTGAGTATTTATACTTCAAGAGATTGTCTATGATTTTTATAACTCTCAAGCCCCACCTAGAAGTCTTTGTTTCTTTTGTCTTTTTCATAGAATAGAATTTTCAACTTTTAATAGTGGACACTCGTTTTATATAGTAAGTCAAGCTGACTTGTCAAAGATTAGGACATAACAATATCACGATATTTGGCTTTTGACTTTATTTATCAATCAAATCCTTGAAATAGTTACAGAACATATTAACAAGCTTTTTCGTACCGTGTAATTGGGTAGAAACCACTCAAAAAATTGTCTATCAATCTTAAAAGTTTTCATTATTTTTTATTTTTTAAATAAAAGAAAGTATTCAATTTTCAACAATGGAGGCTAGACGTATGCAATAATGCACTTGAAGTAAACTAGGATGTAACAACACCACCACATTTGACATTCGAATAGGTGACGTTTAGTATAAGGTAATTCATCGAAATTATTGGTAATATTTGATTAAATTGTCTGAATTTATAATATTATTCTATTTGATTGGATAATATTATTGACAATTCAAATTTTTAAAATAATATAAATTATTATCAATATAATAATATGAATTACCCCCTTAAAAGGTGGTAATGTAGATTATCATCAATGTGGCAATCTTCTATTATTATTGTTATTATTGTTATTTTTATTATTAATTACTAAAATAATATTAATTATTATTATTATTAATTAAGAGTGGTGTATGCTAGAATTGAAAGAAGAGAGGCAAGCATCTTATGTCCAAGGAAAAATAGAGAATGGTGAGAGACTCTCTATGGGAGGCGTGGGGTAGTTATTAAATAAGTGTAAAATTTAAAATTGGTCTTCGAAAAAATTAGAGAATATCAATTTAGTCTTTAAAAAATTTGTGATATTAATTTTATCTTTAAAAAAATTATAGGATATTAATTTGATCATTAAAAGAGTACATAATAATAGCATAAGGTGAGAGTTGAAGAAAGCATATCTATTGACAATTTTGTCCCAACATGATGGGTGAAGTTGTTTTACAGAATAAATATAAAACAATAATATGGAAAAAATTGAAAACAGAATTGTGATCAAAAGATAGTTGATAAAGTGGATTAGCCCTTTTATACATCCGTATAAATAAATAATAAAGAAATTAGTTTCTATTATTACAATCTTTTTATTCAAATTAATTTATATTAAAGACCTAAAAATTCAATTTTTTAAAATCAATAACTAATGTGATTGATGCTTACAATTTTATGAATTAAATTGAAAATTTACACTTCAAGAAATTGTCTTTGATTTTTACAAATTGCAGGCTCCACCGCATAAAGTCTTCAGTTCTTCTATCTTTTATTTTTTATTAAAAAAAAAGATATTTCAAATTTCAATGATGGATCCTCGACTTTCGCATAAGTCAAGCTTATTTATAGAGGAGTAGGATGTAGCGATACCACAACATTTTGACATTGTGATTTTATTGATCAATCAAATCCTTTCTTGAAATAATTATAGAATATTTTTACTAGAGTTTCGTAGCGTTTATATAGGGGTGGAAACCACTCAAAAAATTATCTATGATTTTTATTTTAAAAGACTTCAAGTCTTTTTTATTTATTTTTTAAATAAAAGAAAGTCTTCAATTTTCAACATTGGATGCTAGACGTACTGACTAAGGCAAGTTTACATGTAGAAGACTAGACGTGCGTTTGGCTGAGATTTTTTGGGTCAAAATATCAATTTTTTTATTAAAAAAATTATCTTTAGATAAAATTTTAAAAATAATCAAAATATCAAAAAAATCCATTTTCATCTTTTTTAATTTTATAAAAAAATTTAATTTCAAAATTACTTTTTTCAAAAATTAAAACAAATACATCCTATGATGTGACAACACCACAATGAAACCCAACATCCAACCCCCCAAAAAAAAAACCAACACATAATGTTAGTCGTGATATAAATGTTTAAGTAGTTTCAATCTCAATATAAAAAAAAAAAATGTATGCTTAGTGATAGTACCATTGTTTCAATCATTGTGTTACAAATGAGATAGAGTTTGAGAATTTTGAAATGTTAGATTTAAGGTTCGGTGAATAAAATAATGAATTTGATTTTTTTTTTTGTTTTTTCTTTTTGGGCATATTTTGGGGTTTTGGTGCCATATGGGGTGGGTTGGGATGTTTTAGTTAGCATGCAATCTACATATTAGATTCTTTTTTATGGTAGCATTTACAATGCTCTAGTCAAAAAATTGGACATTGATGATCCAAGATATTGTGACCGTCTAGATGAGATAAAGTTCAATCTAACGGCATATGTGTATTGAGAGAATCTCAGGTGATAAAATACAGTTGAAGTGCATGGATAGAACTAGTTAATGGGTGAATAAGTAGAAAATTAAAAAACTTTTGCATTTTGCTAATGACGGAAATGGGCACCGGCTTTAGACGTCCGTATTCTGGAAGGAGCCGTGCAAGAAGACCAAGATATTGGTATTTCTCTTTCCTGTGTTTACTGTCGAGCATGCAGTGAGTCGACTTCTGTAAGTATTAGTACGAAGAGTAAAGCAAAGATTTTAAATGTTACGATAATTAAGTAAAAACTAATTTCGTTGAATATCATAATTGTTTAATTTACTATAAATAAAAGTTAATTTTGTTGAATATCTTGCTTTTTAAAATTACTGTAAATAAAAGTTAACTTAAACCATTAGTAAAATGTGATCATTTTCGTGAAAGTAGTCTACAAATTTGGTAAAAGTAGTGGTGATGATGAGGGAAAAATTTATAGTAAGAGTATGATTAGTTACGAGATAAAAATAAAGGAAAATTTTTCTATAAATGAGTTTTATGTACAAAATTACATATATAATTTATATTTTATCCATGAAAAATGTTTCTCTATTTTTGCCCTTAAACCAAATATACCATTAAGGTATAAACAGATAAAGGATGAATACTGTGTTGCCAACTAGTTATTAATTTGCTTGAAGGTCATATTTATCAATTCTAATAGTATTATGAACCCATGCAATGTACATAAGAATAGAATGTGGTTAAATTGAAATTATAATTTCTAGCATATTTAGAGCTATAAATAAATTTTAATAAATTAAATTTATTATTTAGAACAAAAAATAATTTTTAATGAATTAATTTGTATATAATAATTTTAAAAATTAAAAGTTATTTGTGCTCTAATATTAATTATATAACCAACAAGAATGTTGGCAGAGTAGTAATGGTATACTATTGCCCAAAGAAGAGCCCCAATTCGATTCTAGGAGAGTATAAGTTGAAAGGACAAATTTGACTACATCTGAAAGAAATTAATCTTCTTCCCTGATAATAGAGAGGGAAGATACTCTTGGGAAATAAAAAAATTATTTATATATATATATATATATATATATATATATATATATATATAATATTGAGTAAATATTTTTTTTAGTTTTAATATTTTAAAGTTGACATTAATTTAATTTTAACACTTTAAAGTTGATATCAATTTGATCTTGAAGAAAATTTTGACATCAATTTAGCCTGAATATTTTGAACTTTAATATCAATTTAATTTTAACAAATTTTTAGTAAAATTTTAAATATTCAAACTAAATAGATGTCAACTTTAAAATATTAGAACTAAAAAGATTATTTACTCTAAAATGTTTGAAACTTATGAGCATTGAAACAATAAAATAACTTTCAAGAAACTTGAATAAAAGAGTTTTAAATTTAAAGGAAAAACTGCACTTTCCTCCCTAAAATATAAATCATGTACATTTTAATTCTTAAACTTTAAAAATATATAAATCGACCTCCTGAACCTTCTTAAATGTGCAAATTGACCCTTTTATTAATTTTTTTATCAGTTGTTAACAAAAATATTATACATTCAAGAAAGTTTTAGAGTATCAGATTGCATAATTAGAAAAGTTGAGAGGATTAATTTACACATAATCCAAAATTTAGAAGAGTATAATACACTTATTTTGATTAAAATATACATTAGTGAAAGTTTAGAGAGTCAATTTGTATATTTTTAAAATTTAGAAATTAAAGTACATATGGCCTATAATTCAAAGGATAAAATACAAATTTTCCAAATTTAAAGTAGTATATATTCTTCATGTTTTTTGAAGACTAAAAGTTCTTTTTTTTACTTTAAACAATTCAAAACTTGATTAAAAAAAACTAGCCTTAAAAAAGGAAAACACTTGAATACACCATCTTTTTCAAAACAATCTTACATTTCCATAGTACCTGTGAAGTGTATGTTAATATAACTATTACAATATAGAATTTGATTAATTTACTTATTAACATAACTTATGTTTATACAACTTTCATTTCTTATTAAAAGATACAATTTTTTTGTAAAAGAAGTATAGTCAACGGCAAAATTTGTAATGAGTGATAAATCATTCCTAACGCAATTTTTAATTCCCTTTTCATATATGACCGACAATTTGAAACTCAACTTATTTCAATATAGCTTCTATATAAAAAAAATAGTTGTGATCTTTCCTCAATTCTTATTATTATTTCCATTTCCCGTGTCAAAAAAAATTATTATTTCCCTTTGTAAAAGCACAACTTCTTATTAGAAGCACATCAATAGATTAAAAATAATTTTAAAAAACGACATGTTGTTGCTCATTGAAATTGAAAATAATGTAAATTTCATTTATGTAAGTTTAATTTTATATTAATATATTAAGTTTTTATTGGTTCAAAATGGGCTGCATGTTGAAACATCCAAAATAAAATGGAGATAGAGGACTCAGTTACAATACCTAAGTGAGTTAATGACTAAACACTCTATACTTTAATATCTAATAATCAATAAATAAATAATTATAATTTACTTTATATTTTTTTAAGAATTTAATTTATGTGTTATTAATATAAAAATTTTTATACAGATATCTAATTATGTATTACTATATTAATAAAAATATTTAACTCAATTATCTATTATTTATATAATTATGCAAATAAAAGAGTATAATTAATTTATAATATATAATATATAAAAAATAAAACTCTTTTTTTTAATGAAAGAAATTTCTAAAATTAGCACCCAAGGCAGACGCAAACGGAAACCACTGCAATATTTTCGTCAAAAGTAAAGTTGCAATAAGTCCTTTGGCCGATACAGGAACAATCAGCTAAATGAACAGACAATGACGTGAGTTTGTGAAATAAAACAATAGTTATATGGGTACAATTGTCTTTATCTGCTCCTCTTAAAGGTAATCTTTTCGTCCTCTATGAACAAGTCTCCGCGCTGAGCCATACCAAGCTTGTAATATTCACTAAAAATTGGATTTTTTTGTCTTTTCAGGACCAAATTTTGTTTTTGAAGACGGGATAAAAACTGGATCATCAGTGTCCAGTTTTTTAATTGGAGCACTGTAAACGCGACCCTTTTTCATCGTGTCAATGTGCAAAATCCACCATGTCATTGTGGTTCGCTTGCTTGGCTACTGCGCTGATGGATTTCATCGTGCTCTAGTTTATGACTTTTTCCCAAATGGTTCCCTACAGAACCTCATCTCTCCATCAAACAACAAGAATACCTTCCTTGGATGGAAAAAGTTGCCAAAAATTGCTCTAGGCATAGCCAAAGGGATTGACTATCTTCACCGAGGTTGTGATCAAAGAATTCTTCACTTTGACACCAATCCTCACAATGTCTTGCTAGATGACAGTTTCACTCCAAAAATTTCGGACTTTGGTTTAGCTAAGCTATGCTCAAAAAGTCGAAGTACCGTATCCATGACTGCAGCTAGGGGAACGTTAGGCTACATGGCACCTGAAGTTTTCTCTAGAAACTTTGGCAATGTATCTTATAAATCTGATGTCTACAGTTATGGGATGTTATTGCTAGAGATGGTTGGATGGAGAAAGAATACAAACACAAGTCAAGAAACTTTCCAAGTTCTGTATCCTGATTGGATACATGGTTTGCTTGAAGGAGAAGATATTCATATTCCTATTGATGAGGAGGGAGATTTTAGAATTGCAACAAAACTTGCAATAGTCGGACTTTGGTGCATCCAATGGCACCCGGTGCACCGCCCTTCCATGAAAACAGTGCTACAAATGCTCGAAGGAGAGGGAGACAAGTTAAAAGTGCCACCCGATCCTTTTTTTGAATCTGCAGCTACAACAAGTACAAGTGCAATTATTCCGACAAGATGTCTAAATTTGGAGTTGGAAGGAATTCCAGAATCAGATCAGATTGATTGAAGATATTTAGTAATTAGAGATTTAACTAGCACTTTGTGTCTGTGTGTTGGTGTGACCAAGAGAGTTCTTCAACGTTTTTACTTTTGGGTATGTATGGTGAATAATACTAGTTACCCGTAAGAAATTTACTTATGACTCGTGAATTTAGCAACTCATTTAGATTAAAATTGGAACACCGCTTCTAACTTCTAGTGTGCTGGTAGAGTTTTCGAGTTTTTTTGCCAACAAAATTATTTCTGCTTTAAATTTGATCAAAGTACTCTTAGTTTATCCTTTATATGACTTGTTGGGTAGTTATAACAAGAATTAAACAATTTTAATTATATAACTATACATAATTAGGTGACTATATAAAAAATTTTAATATTAATAATGTATAAAGATTAATGTTTGTTTTTTATTATTTGTGCTGAATAAATGTAATTCATGTTTATTAATTTGGGTTACAACCATTAAAAATAGCAGTAAACTCTTACCTTTTTTTTCTATAATTTTCAGGAAGCTCGAGATTCTCAAAGAGAGGAGCGCACAAAAAAAGATATAAAGAATAATAGGCTCAAGCCAAGTCCAAGACCCTTGGAGAGACAAAAAAACACCTAGCCAAAGCACGAGCCACCTTAACCTAAAACACACTGAACAAGAAACAAAAAAGTAACATCTTAATTCCAACTAACCCCCTTTAAAACAAACTAGACCACACTTTGATCAAAATGCTAAAACAGCAACAACACTACAAAAGGTTATTTATGCTTTGATTTCATTCTGCCCCTTTTTCTTTAGGTATTGCTCTCCTGGTGATCCTTGTTCTTGGAATTTAGATTTTTAGCAGTAAGGTCTCACTTATCACTAAAATTGCATGCATTGGCAATATTAGATCAAAATTTCTTTTAAAATTTCTGACATTGAATTTGTATAAAGCAAATTTTTTTGTCTAAATCACCAATTTCTTAATTCAATCTAGATTAGCCCACTATGAGGTAAAATTCTCCTTACGCTAGTTAACTCCATTCACAAGATTTGAACCTAAGACCTTATTTAAAATAAACAAGTGTCATATCATTTTAACCAACCAAGCTTTGGTTATATAAGACAAATGGGTTTCTGTTGTTATAATCATTTATAGTTAAAATAATTTATATTAAAGACCAAAAAACTCAGTTTTTAAAGTGAGACTAATACGACCAACGCTTAGTATTTTATGAGATTACATCTTTATAAGCTAAATTGAGTATTTACACATCAAGAAATTGTATAATTTTTGCAACTCGCAAGCTTCAGTAAATAAAAGTCTTCAGTTCTTTTGTCTATTTTTTATATAAAAAAGTGATTTGAAATTTCAATAAGTTCTTTTGTCTATTTTTTTAATTATATAAAAAAAGAGATTTGAAATTTCAATAATGTTTTTAATTATATAAAAAAGAGAATTGAAATTACAATAATGGACGCTCGACTCAATAAGTCAAGCTTACTTTGGTTGTAGAAGACTAGGACGTAATAGCATCACAACATTTTGAAATTTTGATTTTATTTACCAATCAAATTCTTTCTTGGAATAATTATACAATATATTGACTAGAGTTTTGTATCGTGTATTTAGGGGTAGAAACCATGATTTCTAAAATTCCTCAGACTTTTTTTTTAAAAAAATAAAAGAACAAAAGAAAATTTTCAGTTTTCAACAAGGGATGCTAGACATATACGATAAGACAAGCTTTATATGTAGAAGACTAGGACATGACAACACCACAATATTTGACATTTAATTTGTATATCAACCAAATTGTTTCCTGAAACTGTTATAGAATACATATTGAGTTGCCTTTTTCTACCGTATAATTAGTGGTGGAAATAACTTAAATTAAGTTTAAATTTTCTAAAAAGAGGTAGATCCATTTCGTAAACGGTCAGTTTGAGCTTGGCCTAGGTAAAGTTTATATAAAGGCTTGCAATTGTGCAAAGACTTCCGAACAAGTCAAGGCACTTAAACTTTTTAAATTTATAACATTTTAAAAAATTATATTCCGTATAAAATTAATAATCAATAGTTAACAAATTATGTATGCACTATAACTTTTTGGAATAATATATACTACTTAGTTTTTTTTTTAATGGAATACTACTTAGTAATATATATGTTTTTTAAGGATTTAATTTATATGTACTAATAATATAAAATAACTTTATACTATCAATAAATAAAATTTGAAGAAAATGTCAAATTATAATGAGTATACTCATTATAATAATTATCCATTATTGTCTATTATTTTTCTCAAATTCTATTAGTTGATAATATAAATTAATCTAATTTTTAAAAGCCCAAACTTAACATGTTTATTAAATTAAGTACTTACCCATGTGAAGGGGGCGTCCACGTCCACAATATATAGCGAAGTTAGATACATTTCAATTCATTCGCATTAGTTGAGGCTACAACCACTCAAGAGAGTTAGATACATTTCAATTCATTCAGATTAATTGAGGCTACAGCCACCCAAGAGAGTAGTAAACTCTGAACTTTCTATAAAGTTTATAGCATTGACTGTATTGGTTCTTATCTTTAAGAAATTTATTTTTAAATTTCTGACATTATATTTTTATAAGTTAAATTAATTAGTTTTTAAAATAAATCTCTTTGCATAAATTATTTTTAATTAAACACCTAAAATCACAATTTTTAAAGTAAAAAGTTAATATAACTGATGCTTATAATTTCAAGAATACAATTAAAGTGAGTATTTATATCTCAAGAGATTGTCCATGAGTTTTATAACTCGCAAGCCCCACCAGCAAGTCTTTGTTTCTTGTCTTTTTCTTAGGGTAGGATTTTCGACTTTCAATAGTGGACACTCGTTTTATATGGTAAGCCAAGCTGTCTTATCAAAGACTACGTCATAACAATATCACGATATTTGACTTTTGACTTTATTTATCAATCAAATCCTTGAAACAGTTATAGAACATATTAACAAGCTTTTTCGTACCGTGCAATTGGGTAGAAACCACTCAAAAAATTGCCTATCAATCTCAGTTTCCGTTTGGTTTCAGTTTATAATGGTCAGAAAGCTTTTTAAGAGAGGGAGAATAAATTTATATAGTAAATAATAGTATTTAATTTAATTTTTTTTGAAAAAAAGAAGTACATTTAAAGTTACTTTTCATTTTAGAAAAAGATCGTCTAAAAAGAAATTTTATTATTATTCTCACATCAATAACCAAAAGTAACTTTATTTTATCCTATCCAAACAAAATTCATTCTCCTAAAAGGCCTTTTAACATATTCAAACCAAACAAAAATTATTCTTTTAAAAGTAATTCTTCTAAAATTTTTTTTTTAAAAGACCTTCTTTCAAAAAATCTTCTCCTAAAAGTTAAACCAAATGGACCCTTAAAAGTTTTAAAAAGGAAGTATTCAATTTTCAACAATGGAGGCTAGACGTATGCAATAAGGCATATGAAGAAGACTAGGATGTAACAACACCACCACATTTGACATTTGATTTTATTCATCAATTAAATCGTTTCTTAAAATAGCTATAGAATTCATATTGACTTGCTTTTTATTATAGTATGATTAGTGGTAGAATAAATTAAATTTAGCTTTATATAAAAAGCGACTTAGATTTATCTTGTAAGCAGTATGTTTGAGCTCGATCGAAGGTATATTTGGATTAACTTTTAGGAAAATTATTTTTAAAAGAATTATTTTTAGAGAAATTATTTTTTAAAAAATTTATTTATATTTGATTTGAATATATTAAAAGTAAGTTTAAAAGAATGACTTTTGTTTAGATAAGATAAAGTAAAATTATTTTTGGTTATTGATGTGAGAGCAATAGTAAAATTTCTTCTCAAAAGATCTTTTTCTAGTATAAAATGTAACTTAAGAATACTTCTCCCAAAAAGTCTTTTGAAGTTCCAAAAGTAAGTTTTAAAAAAGAAAATTACAATCCAAACACATTCAAGTATAATATATTTTTATTCTCATGTTAATGAAAGGCCTTTCAAGAGCCTAAAACTACAATCCAATAGAAGCTCCTATTCGTGATAGGTTTATTTTGAGCCTTCATTAGGCAACATTTATTTGAAGACTTGCAGTGATATAAAAATTTATGTTTGAAAGTGGGTTACCTGAATCTGGAGATTGTATGAGCTCCGAACGAGTTTTGGGGCACCAAGGTTGATCCAATCTTGACGTTGGGAAGTTGAAGCTGGATTTCCATGGCAGTGAGGGGTGTACTTATAAGGACTATAATGCTCAAGTCAAGGAGTGCAAGAGGTATTAGGTATAGGGTGTATTATGCATACTTGAGTTCAATGATGAATCACCTATTTCTAGTGGTCAGTTGTTAAGGATGAGAAGGGGTGTTCCACAATTTCAGGGAATATCTCAGGACTCTCAATAGCTTGATGCTCGTTGGCGGTTTGAGGTGTGCAGCAATATGTTTGGTGAGTGCCGTTCCGGCAAGATTGTGGGCACCATTCAACAATCCCATCCTTGTGCTAAATGAAGGGTTCCATTATTTAGGTTTCGAGTTGGGCCTTAGGTTAATAGCATGTGTGGCTTTGAGTAGGGCCATTCGATATTGGGCCGAGTTGGGCTTCTTAATCCTAATTTGGAACAACTTCCTAACAAGAAACTTAAACTTTTTAGTTTAATAACAATTAATAAAAAGGTGTATTCTTTACAAAATTTATATATTATATTTATCTTTTTTTTTTATTATTATTATTATTCTTTTAAAGTTAAAACTTATCTCATGTAAGAGGTAAAGGATAAGACTTCCACGGGGCTTGTTATTTAAGAACCATCATAGTCTAAGTAATCTAATGGTAGATAGAAGTGTTGTGTATTCATACACCTCCTTCTATATGGTGCATTATTATTATTTTATTTTAGCCAAATTAAAACATATAGTTGAATGTATTTTAGAGTTGATCAAAATTTTTCTGCATGATACTGAAATTTTTTAGGTATCACATATATTAAAATTTAGTCGCTTTTGAAATGCAAAAGATATCGTGCAAATAAAATTTGGTTACTTTTGAAATATTTAATTTTTATCTATATGATCTTGAAAATAAACAAATTTTTAGGGTATCATACAAAAAATTTTGATCAACTCTAAAATACAATTAATCATGTTTTAATCTTAGTAAACTTAAAAAAAAAAAACTACGATGCACTACTTGAAAGTGGGTGCATCAATACACATCTTCCATCTATTATTAAACTACCCAGACTATCATGGTCCATAACTCCACTCGCCCCACTATAAAAGGCTTTTGTGTGTGTGTGTGTGTGTGTGTGCTTATTTTTTGGCTCAATCCCATTAATTTGGGCTACAATTACTCAAGAAAGCAGGAACCTCTAACTTTCTCCCAAATAACTATATGCATTGATTATATATTTGTTCTTAACTTAACTTCTGAATTTTTTTTTTTAATTTCTAGTATTGTATTTATATAGAATTAGTAGTTTGAGAGGCACGAACATTTTTTTTTTTTCAAATATTGATGCAAAATTATTCATATAACATTAACATTATTAAAAAAATAAATTTTAAATAAATAAAATGATAAAACATTCATATTAATCACTATAATTATTTAAAATATTTGGCACCATTGTTAATAATTTTCTTCAACGGCTCGTCCAAAAATAAAAAAATAAAAAATTTTCTTCAACGGATTGTTGAATAAAATTAAAGCTAGCATCATTTTAAATGGCAAGGGAATATAACTTAGTAGTTTTAAGAATTGTTTAATAGTTATATGATTGATATCTTCAGAAAACTTATATTTGATTTTCTAATATATATAGTTGCTTATTGACGTATTTTTCATTCAATTTGTGTTATTAGGTCTTCATATTGCATAAGAATTTGACCTCGATTAATTTGTCCCCTCAATTGATATTATATGCAAAACGATTAATTTGGTTCACTTAGAATTTCATCTCCGAGCTAAACTCAAGTAGACCCTAACCTTAAAAAAGACACAAAAATATAAAAAAAAAAATAAAAAATAACTCAATACTTACTTGTTTGGCAAATTACATATTAAGCACTCCAACTGCGGTTATATTTTGCTAAAACAATTATTAGAAAAAGAAAAAGCAAATTATTTTTATACGTAGTTAGTATAATGAAAATGATGTAAGGCAAAATTGAATCTCATTCATCTTAATTTTTAATTATAATTTGTAAACTATTTTCAATTTTTTACCATTTTACGGCCCCTCACTTTTTGTAAACATACATCTGTGTGTGGCGTCCTTTTGTCCTGGACCGATTTTCAATGGTCCTTTTTGGTGGACCTTTCATTTTACCAGATACTATAGGTTTCATGTCCAGACTCGTCTCACTACAACCGTTGCTGATCCTTGCCTGCCCCCTCCTTCCCTCCCATGTCCCCGCCTCTCATCACCCACCATTGTACCATTAGTGCCATGACTCTATCTCGTCCCTTCCTCACGGCAACGTTGCCATCGTCACAACACATGTGATCTCAACATCTCATGTGCCGTGAATCCATTCCAGGCCTCCTTTCTTCCTTATCATCCGCCATCGACCACGACCACTTTTATGCATCTTGTAGCTTGCTCTCTTTCTTTTTCCGTTTTTGAACCAAATTTATTTTTAACTGTTTGTATTATTCGGGTAAACAATTTTCTTTCTTAAAGGAATGATCAGATAAGATTATATTTGTTTTGTGGAAGTTGGATTATTGACATAGGAGGATTGTTTTTTTTTTGGGGGGGGGGGGGGGTGAAGAATACCACACAATCATTACCAAATCAAGGACAGTGGAGTATATCGTGAATGCCCAAATTGTCATGTCATAGTGATAAGAGTGGTGTATGCTAGAATTGAAAGAAGAGAGGCTAGCATGTTATGTCTAAGGAAGAATAGAGAATGGTGAGAGACTGGAAGGGGGACGCATGGGGCAGTTATTAAATAAGAGTAAAATATAAATTTAGTCCACCAAAAATTGAAGAATATAATTTGGTCTTTAAAAAATTTATAATAATAATTTGATTTTTAAAAGAGCTGTAGGATATTAATTTAAATCTTAAAAAAGTATATAATAATGCCAGAAGGTGAGAGTTGGAGTGAGAACGGAATGTGTGCATCAAAGCATATCTATTGACAATTTTATCCCAACATATGTAATAGGTGAAGTTGTTTTGCAGAATAAATATAAAACAATAATATAGATAAAATTGGAAACAGAATTGTGATCAAAGATAACTGTTAAAGTGGCTTAGCCCTTATATACCCGTATAAATAAATAAATTAGTTTCGATTATTACAATCTTTTTATTCAAATTAGTTTATATTAAAGATCTAAAAATTCAATTTTCTAAAGTCAAAGGCTAATATGATTTGATGCTTACAATTTTATGAACTAAAGTGAAAATTTACGCTTCAAGAAATTGTCTATGATTTTTACAACTCACAGGCTCCACCGTATAAAGTCTTAAATTCTTCTATCTTTTATTTTTTATTAAAAAAAAATTCAAACTTTAATAATGGATGCTCGACTTACACATAAGTCAAGCTTATTTATAGAAGAGTAGGATGTAGCAACATTACAACATTTTGAGATTTTGAGATTTTTAGATTTTCATTTTATTGATCAATGAAAACCTTTCTTGAAATAATTATAGAATATTTTGACTAGAGTTTTGTACCGTTTATATAGAGATCGAAACCACTCAAAAATTATTTACGACTTTTAAAAGTCTTCAAGTCTTTTTTTATTTATGTTTTAAATAAAAGAAAGTCTTCATTTTTCAACTTTGGACCCTAGACATACTGACGAAGGCAAGCTTACATGTAGAAGACTAGAATGTGACAACACCACTATGAAATCCCAACATCCAACCCCCCCAAAAAAAAAACACGTAATCTTGATTGCGGTATAAATGCTTGAACAATTTCAATCTCAGTATAAAATGTAGAAACAATAAAAAAAAACACATATGCTTAGTAGTAGTACCACTATTCCAATTGTGGTACTGGAGAAGAGATAGAGTTTAGTAATTTTGAAATATTAGGTTTAAGGCTCAGTGAGTAAAACAACGAATTTGATTTTTTTTTTTTGGTATATTTGGGAGTTTTGGTGCCACATGGGGTGGGTTGGGATGTTCTCATAAGCATGCAATCTACATATTATACTTTTTATTAGTTGAAGTAAGATAGGGATTAAAATATCTAATTTTTACAATTGCTAAAGACTTGGAAACTAATTTATTTTTGTTAAGAGCCAATCTATCCACCAAGAATATTGTCATGGACTAATTTAGAGATTTACTTGACATTTAATTTTGTTTATCAATCGAATCGTTTCCTAAAATTGTTACAAAATACATATTGACTAGCCTTTTGCACCATATAATTAGTGGTGGAAATTACTTAAACTGAGTTTAATTTTTCTAAATAGACAGATCTATTTCATAAACAATCAGTTTGAGCTTGACCTATTTGTCATAGTTTTATCTTAGACGTCACAGGGTTGCCATTGTAAAATGCACAATGTTTTTCGTTCATAGTGGTCAAATAATAGAATGACATTTGGCTTTATGTACAAATATTGAATTGTGAAATTTAGGTTTTTTAGATTAAAAATTAAATTTTTAAATCTTAAAAGCTAATGTAAATCAATAAAACATAACTGAAAAAATAACAACCCTTGGAAACCCATTTCCTCCCCGCACACATCGCCCATGCCAGCCCCCACCTCTCTAGTGTCTAGCAACGCATTTTGCAAAGCAACAAGCACTATACCCTACACCAAGGAATTCAAAGCCATAGCAAGCCCTTCAATCGAATGGCACTAGCAACAAGTGCAAGCTGTGTGTAATACACTATTAGTTAACTATTATTTTACCATTTAACTTCTTTAATAATAATTAACAAGTAGAATACTACTAATTTACTTAATTTTTTATAGATAAATTTTTTTTTTTGGCTAACTATAATTACTAATTTTAACTCTATTTACTAAATTAGCATAGTAGAAATATTATTACAGCATACTAGTTGGTTCATGCATAGCTAAGGCAACTATCACATATTGTAACACCTTCTATTATATAAGCCGTGCTCGAGTCTCGGAGTTATATTAAGAGGTTGTTACTGTGCTAAAAGAATCTTCAAACGCAGAAAATATAATACATGGTCCTTCAACTGTACACTTTATTACCGAAATATAGCTCATAAATTTCGTTTTCCCGGATATATATGAAGAATGGAATAATTACAATTTAAAATAAGTTTGTGACTAATATGTCACATTGAACTTGCTTCCTCTGTGCCAGTTACCAACTAGCTTCAGTAGTCTCTTGGTTTAGTTGCTTCCGAGTCTTGCTCTGTGATGTTTCAGTCTTCCACTTCACACTTGATTTTCAACTTAGGTGCTGAAATATTTACGGAAAGGAAAAACAACATACACACAGACAGTGAGAACCTATGGTTCTTAGTAGATAAATTCAAACTATGTGGTGTCATCATAAACATTCCAGCCGCTTCGGTTTCTTATAAAAATGTGAGCATTTATATACAATCAGTAGTTCAATTTTAAGTTGAAAACATCTATCTCGAAGCGGGTTATATTTTAACAATCACTTGTCATATCATATGATAGTTATAAAAATATGAATGGTAAAATATGTTTTAACCAGACACATATTAACATTATGACTTAATAAGATAATTGAAAATGCACATAAAGATGCTTATGCTTGACTGTATGCAAGTGCACTTGACTTATATCTTTCCTTAACTTGCAACTTGATCTTCATAAACTTTTCCATTACTTTTCATCATTTTTCATCACTTGGTCCCCTAAGAGTTCTTGGCCATTTGACTCCTGAGTAATAGTCTGCTTTTCAGGATCGAGCTCGTTCTTATACAGGAATATCGAGTTTCCTTCCCCGACCTTCCCACCGATCTATTCCCCTTAATTTCTTATTCGGAGCTGGCCCAAGTAGTATGGAACTTTCATAGTAACATAATTCTTCTTCATAACCTTTTTAGCTTTCTTAAAATACATATGCATTATCATGTAACTTATAACTGGTGCATGGGTTCTACCGGAATTTCGACAGCATAACGGAATGTGTTCGCTTCCCCATGAATAATGCCAGCCAACCAATACAATTACACAATTTTCAATTTCAGTATGGAGCAGCAATTATGCATATACATTCATAGATTCATTCATTAGTTTCAACAAAGCATCAATAGGGCTTTTAACTCATTCTGCCTTATTCTGCCCGGTTATGGTATATCCCACCTTTATTTCAATTTAACTCATTTAAACCTAATTTTTGAATATGTTGTAGGCTTATGTGTCTAGTTTCTAACCTCTTTGGTCCCATCTAATTTTGATCTCTATAGCTCAAGATATTCCGGTTTTATCTCGGCCTGCCCAATGGCTAGCTAGAATCAGGCAACTAAAAGTAAAAATCTACTAAAAATCGAAAACAGCTTCAAATTACACGAAATTAGATTCATATTAAAGCTAACATGATAAAATTTCATTTACAAAAATTTCCATTCCATTTGACTTAGTAGGGCTCGAGTTACAAGCCCCAAATTCTGACCTTCATAAATTGCCCTGTTCTGGCCCGATTTGGACATAGGGCAATTTTCTTGGATCATTGGAAGCAACTGGGACCTTGTATAATTCTGAAATTTTTATGGGACATTCTCATACGTGTAAGCTTTCTAACAAAGTTAGTTTCACTTATTTTCAAGTAGTATAGGGCGAGTTCTACATTGAACAACCTAGTCTGCCCAGAACCAGAGTCAAAACCCTATGTCAAAATTCAAAAATTCATATCTCTCTCAATTCTAATCCAAAAGCCTTATATGATATGTCTATGGAAAGCCCTAGATGTCTAGTTTCATATAAAAATAGTTCCACCTAATTTAATGGGCTGTAGGCAGAGCCGTACACTCTGCCGTACGGACTGCCAAGGGTTTTTGGTTCTCTAACCCATCAGCTCTTCCTATTTTCATTCTTTCTTGCTTCCACTTTGGTTTTAATCAAACAAACAGCCCAAAACCAATCACATATCATCATAAACATTCATTTAACACATCAAAGAAGCTGAAAATAATCCAAGCCTAGCCAACCAAGTTCACAGATTTGATGCAAGTATTAAACTCCTACCTCTTGTTATGTTGTGATTTGGCTTGATTTTGGAACTTGGATGAACAAAACTTGATTAGGCTTGATGGTTTGATGGAGTTGAGTGAGGGAAGAAGAGAAGAAGGGAGCTGAAAGAGAGGAGAAAGCAACGTAGAAAATGGGCTGATGAAAAGAGGAGAATTGTGTTATAAAAGCTTTAAAGTTGGTAGTTGAAATGAAGGGTTGTGATTGGTTCAAAATGCAAGGCTGAATTTTAGCCAACTCTCCTTGTTTTTGTGGCCAAAGTGGCGCCACTTTTAGGGATTAATTGGCTGAGTAATCAGCCTTAGTTCATACGATTTTAAGCTTATAATTCTATTGGTTTGGTTCCGACAGTTTAAAATACCGTAATCTTACCGATTTCTTTTAAATCGGTTAACCGGTTTTAAGAAAATTTTATGAAATTTTCTATACTCCTAACTTAATTAACTTATACCTAAACTCAATTAATTGCTAATCGATTAGTCTTAAATAATTATTTAACAGAATCTTTATTAATCTCAATTATTTGATAAAACCAAACAATTAGGCGAAAAAAATGATAAGAAAATTTTGATGTTTAGCATTTTCTATTTGGTTTTCATAACTAATGGCATTTTTGTAATTTTGAGTAAGTCCAGGGTTACCCCACGTCATTTCACATCAGACTGTCTCCATGGCCCAATCGGCAGAGATTCAAACTTCTACGGTTTCGCCACGTGATTCTGCTCTGTTTAAAATCTCATTCTGCTAATTCTACAAATGTGGGGATGTGAAGGTCATTTCATGAAAAGTTCTAGGATTATTATGAGAATAAGTCTTTTGGGTCAAAATATAGTTTCTAAAAATTCAGGGCATCACTACAATTGACAAAAGTTTACAGGGGTACTTTTGTCATTTCCTAATTTTTAATGTATGGCAGTGCTATATTCTCAATGGCAGTGTTACACTACCCTATAATTCCAAGTGTGAGGATCATCAAGGCATAGCGTTGCCTGAGAAATTCTCACACTGCCTAAGGGAAATAATTCAAGGCTTTCATTACGCTGTGGGTACGAAAGTGGGGATGTTACACATATAGATATATGTATCATTATTACTACAGAGTCATAAAAGTCACATAAGTACTAGTACCAAATACATAACCAAAATAGAAAGGGAGACGCCTTATAGTACTAATAATTCCTACTCAACCTATGTACAGTCCACAAAGTTGAAAGACAAAATATGTCAGGTGAAGATGCTAAAAAGAGATGGAAAAAGGGGTGTCCTACAACGGCATCAATTCATACTAGAGTCTAGTTATTAATAATAGCAATAGTAATAACTCAATCTACAATATGTAGTATAATCTTATTGTTGATAAGATCAGGCTCAAAGGCCATGTCCATCTTAATGTTGAGTATGATTTGCACCATCTGAAAACACCAAGGAAAAACGGGGTAAGAGAAGTCTCCCAATAGGGTGGTATTCCTAGAGAAGTCTCACAGCTTGCCAAAAACACTGATATGCCCCATGTCAACAATGGGGATGCGATAATAGTAATATAGAACATTTACCAACAGAATAAGATATAGATAGACCACAAATAGTAAATACGAGTCATAACAAAATAAGATTAGACATACCACATTCCTAGTCATTTATTAATGTCAAGCAAGATAGCAATGCATAATAATAAACATGAGCAATAAAGCAGCAACACAACATTAGAATAATATAATTCATATATAATGGTAAGTGTACTGTCATATTCCTTTTTGCTGCTTCTAGGTCCTTTTCTGTCGGTTGAAGTTTGTAGGATCTTCCTTAGTAAATCTGGATCTGTGAGAGCTCTCATTGCTAGAGCATCCCCTGGTTAGATCAGTGATTGCCAAGTCAATATCTACTACATGGCAAGGCCTGAGGCATTACATAACAACCACTAGGTTCTTATGCGTTACAAAGCAAGGCTCGAAATGTTGCTTTTAACCTTTGCAAAACTTTGTGATCACTAAGTCTTTGTCCACTACAAGGCAAGGCCCAATGCATCATTTAATTTACATAACAGCCACATATCCATGTCCAATACGTAGTGCACATATGTATTGTACAAATATTCCTTATCCATCACATAGTACATATGTACTTCATACTAATTATGTAAGCACATAATCCATGCCATAGGATTACATATGCAGCATATGGTGCGTAAACAAATATGTCATAAGCCATGTAATTGCATATCTTTCACAATTTAACATAACCATCCCTTGTTTTTTTAATTTCATATGGTAAAGATATTCACTAAAGCAATCGGCATAAAACATTCTATCAAAATAACTAATTTTCACATGTTAACATAGACCATGGAAAAGTTCATGTTGAAACTCCAAGCATATACTGTCTATGCGAATTCATATACCCTAATTTAGAGAACACCTCATTAAATACGAATGCTAACACAAGTCAAACAAGAAGTCAAAATCCAAATAAAAGTGATAGTTTAGGAAAAATCATTATTAGAATTAAACTAAATCCTTAAAAAATCACTTCAAGCAAGGAATTAGCTAGTTAATATGAAATTTCTAATGGGATCTTAACATTAATCATCATCCTTAGTGTTTAATAGTATGGTTTAAAATGTGTTTAAGTCCAATGTTCATAGTCTAAAGTCCATAATCCATGTTGGTAGCATAGGTACTCCAAAGCATAGGGTAAGACCTTAAAGGTCTCAAATAAGTCCAAATGAGTCTCAAAAACTCAATATAGTCCAAACATAGTCCAAAAGCATAGGAAACATGTTTAATAGTCCAATACTCCATGCATGTGGGTCATGGTTCTTTTATCAAGTTTTAAGTATCTTTTAGAGGATTGATAAATCTTAATGGTCGCAGAAGAAACTAATCATACAAACATAACTAATTCAAGCATGCTCAAAGGTTTGAAAATACATAGACATAACAATTTAAGCAAAATAATTTCATATTTTAAAAAGAAGCTTATGGCCAAAAACAACATAAGGCCATATCTTAGCAATTTTGTTTCAAACTTCACATGCTTACACATAGGGCTTTGTCACATCAAAGTACATCATATCAGGCATCTATCCCACATCTTAAAACTATTAAATAGATGAAATAAAAATGGTTAGCTTGCTGTCCAAACAGGGCAGTTTTTGAAAAACATTCTTTCATCACATAGTTTTGACTCCAAAAATAAGGAAAATTAGTGAGCAAGCATATATTATAATAACATAGATGCTATTGCTTCAAAACTTCATTTTCGTAAAGTTTAAACACATCAAATACATGCTGGAAACATAAGAATAAAATAGGGCAGTTTTAAAAATTTACTCTACATCATATATTCAAAATGCAAAAATCAAGAGAAATTAGAGTACAAGCATGTATCATCAAGATATAGGTCCTAAAGCTTCATCAAGTAAAAATCCATCATTCAAAACACTAAACTAATACTTTAAATCCTTTAAATGAGTGAAATAAAATTAGTTAGGTTGCTGTTCAAAACAGGCAGCCTTCAAATTTAACTTTAAACACAAAGTTAGTGCATAAAAAATAAGTAAAATTAGCATACAAGCAAATAGCACCAAGATATAGGTTTTATAATTTCAAAATAACATGTTTACACATTTTATTTTTTTTGAAAAACGTGCTGGAGTATTGAGAACAGAACAGGGCAGCATACTTGTATTGAGTGAAAGTAACAAATTTTGTGACATAAATTGAAAATATTCAAGAATCAAGCTTCTATAGAGTAAAGCAAGCATGTTAGAGCAATAATTATCACCTTTAAGCTTCCAAACTCATGGAAAATCACAAAGAGAACCCTCAGCCCTTAATAGCCGTGGGCTTCATGGAGCTCAAAGAAAGGATTTTTGAAGCACAATAAACCAATAATATTTAATACTCAGAACTATGTATAATAAGTTCTCAAACAAGTATAGATGCAATATCATAGACTCATAAAACAGTTTAATCATCCTCAACCCATGTAGAGGCCATGAAGTTCACGGGGCCAAAGAGGAAAATTTTCAAGCTTTGAATTTTTAATTGTGGACGCTTTACGTACTTCCACAGTAAGTCAAACTTACTTGTAGACGACATTTAATTTTATTTATCAATTAAGTCTTTTTTTGAAATAATTACAGAATATCTCGACAAGAGTTTTATACCATATAATTAGGGATAGAAAACACTCAAAATTTCCTATAACTTTTAAAAATCTTCAGTGTTCTTTATTATTATTATTATTATTATTATTATTATTATTATTATTATAGAATGTCTTCGATTTTCAACTATCGATGCTAGTCGTAAATAGTAAGACAAGCTTACTTGTGGAAGAGTAGGAGCTAACAATACCGCAACATTTGTCATTTTATTTATTTTTTATCAATCAAATCCTTTCTTGAAATATATAGTTATGGAAAACATATTTACAAGCTTATCAAAAAGAAAACATATTTACTATCCTCTTGCACCATATAATTAGTGGTAGAAATAAATTAAATTAAGCTTTGCCTAAGACGACATTAAAATACAATTTTTTTCAGGAGCCAAACTGTAGTTATACTCTTAAATTAAAATATCGGTCCATCTCTAATTCTTTTATTTAATACACAATCCTATATATAATATGAAGGGATTAAAAATTGTTTTGTATAAAAAATAATAATTTTAAAATTCAAATCCTAAATATAACATGCAAAATTTACTTCAAGTTAGTCATTTATTTTACTGTAACTAATCATATTTGAATGTATATGATTAAATATAAGAATGAAAGAAAAAATAAAATCAAATGGTAAATATTTTTTTCAATAGAGGATCAATTTTTTAATGTAAAAGAAAATAGGGCTTAATACATGTTTTATTTCTAAAAGTAAAGAACTTTTTATTTTAATCTTTTAAAATAATTTTATCTAGTTTAATTTTCATATTTTTAAAAGTAAATATAAATATTTTTGAAAAATTTTAAAAAGTGAAAAAAAAACATGTGACACTTAGAAAATCTTATTTTGTACTTCACATATACAATAGCGGATACCTAGAAATTTTTTTTATATATATATGTATATTAACTATTATAAAAAAGCCTCTAGATTTTTTTAACCAAAGACACTGGAAAATCCCAAATTTTTATTCTAGGCCTACAAATATGTATTGGTGAAAACAAGTCCTAATTTTACTTAATTCTATCATAATAATCTGCTAAACTATTACTCTGTCTATGATACTCCTTCCGTTTTGAAAATACTTGTAATTTTAGGATTTAAACATTAAGAAATTGCAGTAACAAATAATTTAATTTTATAAATTATTCTTATATCAAAATTGTAATCTTATCAATGCTTTCCACTAATTACTTTATTAATAACATAATAAATATAAAGATAAAATCTAAAATATAAATAATATTCATAATATTTAACAAAAAAAGTAAAGCTATAGTTTGGTCCTTGAAAAGATTTGTATTTTGGTACTTTAGTCCTCTAAAGATCAATTACAAGTACTTGGATTCCCCAAAACTAAAGTGTTATAGCACCAAATCTTTACAGGATTTAAGTGTATACAATTAATTTTTTGAGGAGTAAAGTGATAAAACATAAATCTTTTAGGGACTAAAGTGTAATTTTACTCTTTGATGTTTTATGAAACTAAACATTCTATTCCATGTTTTTAGGCCAACCTCCATCTCTTTTTCTAATGTTAAGTAAATCTGCATTTTAGTCCTCGTAAGTTATTCTATTTAATATCTTACATGAGCCTCAGTAACTGTTTTGACTAAAATTTTTATTTTAATGCTTTAATCTTTAAAAGATTAAATAAATACACTTTGAGTCTCAAAAAATTTCATATTAAACATATTAATTCCTTAATGAAAAAATTATATACACATTAGTCCTAAAATAATTAATATATTTGTAATGCTCGGGTCGAAAGTCACACAAATCGTGACACTTTATCCTGTCGGACCCTACGAAAGTTTTAGGTCTAGATCCTAAGCCTCCTTAGAGGGCTATATGTTTGAGACATTTTTATGGGATCAAAAGTTCCAGTAATTGTTCCTTAGATATACAAAAATTGAAGAGGGATTTTTAATAAATTTTTGGAAGTTATTAACCCTTTCGTTTTCAACCTTGAAGTTTAAGAAAATGTAAGTTTTTGGAAGTTTGTATTAAAATCCAAAAGTTAGATTTTGATTCTTAACAAGTTTGATTTTTCCAATATTTTTATTGGATTTAAATGGGGGATATTCTCTTATTTGCATTTATGTTTTAAAGTTAATGGAGAGTAAAATGTAAATAAGTACATGATGAAATTTGAGAGGTGTAGATGTAGAAGAGAAAAAAAAAAAGTCGACCTGGCTAGCGCCTGCAAAATGGCTCTGTTTTAGGCATGCAGGCGCTTAGGCAGCCAAGTCGTAGCGCCCAGGCGCCCACTGGGCAGAATTAAAAGGAGAAGGTCGAACCTTTTCCCCCAATTCCACCATCTCACTCTCTCTCTTCCCCCACATGGATTCTACCTTTCCGTCACCATTTTCTACTCAAATCCATCGCCAATCCATCTTCTTCCATCTTCACCATCATATTTTATCTTCATTCTTTATTGAAGCTATCTTTCTCTAGCTCTCTTTAGTGAGAGAATCAAAGGTGGGAGGAGACCCACTTCTCCCCTCATGCTCCTCTTGCTTCCTTTACTCCTTAAGATAATTTTTGACTTCTAGCTTCTTCATTAGACTATGGATTAGTTAAATCTATTATGGATTTAAGATTGGGTCAAGTAAGAAGGAGTTAGGGTTTGTATTTGGGAATTTTGAGTAGGGAAGATTGTTTAAGTAAATCTTTGACCATAAACACTAATTTGTATTTGGTTTATGATCCTTGTGATGTTAGATACTTGTGAAAATCATCTATGAGCTTAGTGGCATCATCAGTAGAGATCTCCTCCTCTTGGCCTAGTATTGTGAGTGATAATATACTTATGGCTTGTCTCTTATCTTTAATTTCCTAAATGCATGCCTAAATTGTGTTTTAGTGAAGTTCTATGAAAGAGTAGAATTAATGTATTTTACTCCGTAATTGTAGAATTCTCGAAGTAATCATGTTAGTAATGTATACGTGTTTATATATGTTTAAGCATAGAAGTGTGGGACAAACTCTTGTACAAACTAATTTATGGTATTTAAACAATATGAAATTTAAAGTTATCATAAATCGTTATGTTCTTAAAGTCAATGTTCTGAGTTATTTGTTAGAAAGAACCAAGTACATTTCGATAAATTGAGAAAGAGCTATAGATGCTTTAAACTGAAAGTATTATACTTTGAAACTATATTTGATAGTACAGTTATTTTGAATATTTGGAGGATTGGATAACTATAGTTGCTAAGAATATGGAAGATTTTTGAATCTTATTATGCATTTAAAGTTATGAGCAAGATGTATATGAATTAAGTTAAAGAAAGGTTTTAGTGATAAGAAATTATCAAAGATGTAAAGTTTACTTAAGGGGAGGGAACTATAGCAGAACTGTTTGTTAATGGTAGTAGCATTAGTCTTGGTACACCTTGAGTAACTCAGCTAGTAGGGTGATTGCTAGCACGACATGTTTGACCTACATGCCTGGAATATATAGACACGCACAGACGTGAAGTTATGATTTACTACTAGAGTTAAGCCACAAGGTCACCCAGTCAGGCAACTATTTTTGAAATAGGATCCTCCCTTAAGCTTTATTATGATTTTGAAATAAGTATTTACTTTTCATATTATGAGAAAGTACTTCTATCTTTAAGTCTAATTTTATATCCATATTATATGTGATTTATTATAGCTAGATTTAAAAGTATTATGCCTATATATGTTTACAAAGAAGTTACTATCCAATTGAATTAAAAAGGCGATTTAATGAATTATGTAGGTTTTACCGCAAATCTTATGGTATTTGATATATAGACGAAGTATTTTCAATAGCAAATGTGATACGAGATTTTTAAGGAACTTATAAAGTTATTGTTTTGCAAAAGTTGTGCTTCAACTTGTCCCACATTTGTTATAGGTATATTATCCTTCACTGAGTCATATGACTCACTCTTCTCTCTTTCCATGTTTTTAGATAGATGCAGACTCATGCCTGAGCTTTTGTGGTTAGCCGGAAGTGTTGGTCATTCTAATAAATCCACACTTTGTTCGTGTGGTTCCCAAAGGTTATTGTATTAAGAAGCACCTTCCCTGAGTGTAATTGTATACTTTTAGAAGTGCTCCATTAACCTACAGGCAGGGGTCCTCCCTGTGTTGGGTCATATGTTGTAATATGTATACTATTGTTTTGGGTTGTTATTATTTAAATTTCAATGATTATAGATTAAAATTTCTTGAATAGTTATGTAAACACATTTTCATAAGTGATTATGTTTTAAATTTCTATATTGTGTATTGTGGGGTGTATTCAGAGAATGCTTGGATCCCCAATAATTTTGTATGCTTGTATTATTTTTGCAGGACGAGGATCCTTATTTGGGAATAATTCTAAATACAAAGAAGACTATGCCCGATTTCATTTATAAAAGAGTCTAACGTAGGCTTGCTAGGGACATGTCCCTATGCACCGGTCACGTCTTGGGTTGGGTCGTGACAATATTAAAAGCTAATTTTTTTGGGACCAAAAATTAATATGTTAAAAACTAATTTTTTTCAAGAAGTAATGTTAGAAATGGATGCTTTTTGGACTAATTTGTGTAAGATTTTTCTATTACAAGAACTAATGAATTTGACATAAAATCTTCTAAAAACTAAAATATATGCATTTAATCTTTTAAGAACTAAAATATTAAAACGAAAATATTTCAAAAACTAAAATGTAGATTTGCTTTTAATGTTTTATGATCATGGTGGTAGTTACTAGAAAATTGGGTTGTCCACAACTAGTTTATGAACGTATTATGGTCAATGAAGAGTTAATATATGGTTAATAAAAATAAAGTTTAATTTTAATTTATTGTCAGTGTAATAAATATCAAATCACATTCTATTGTTTACAAGACTTTCGTTGATGTGATAATTTTCAATTGAATATCTGTACAATTTTTTTTTATGCAAAGTATATCAACATTAAATTCTTGAAAGTTTTAAAATCCCTGTGCCACGTTTATTTTTCTTTGGTGGTAAAAAAAAATCGATTGGAAGAATAGGTTTAGGATGAGGGCAATTTGTTAATTCGGTGTGGGCACATTTAACCACACTTATAAGTATGTTTAACCACATTTCATCCCTTCGTGGTCCAAAAGATAACATCCCCATGGTAAAACCCCCCTCGTCTGTTTACTTCACATCCACCACAAAAATAACATGTTCGGTTAACTACGTTTCCAAATAAAAGAAATGAAGCTGTCATTAGCACTTACAGAGTCAGGGCCAAGGAGTCCATGGCCAGTAAAACTAGGTCTGCCTCCATCTCCCCAGTGCCCTCAATACTCGTACCACTTGGAAGTCCTTTCAACTTTATGTTTTCATCTCCCACAGACCACCTAGTTAGTACATCGTATGATCTTGGATCTTTGACAAATTTAGCGGCAGCTTCTTGAAGCCTGTAATTTACACGGAATATGTGAGGCCACTGCGTTTCAGAAACATTGTGGCTTAAACTCAAAATTCATGCACAAATGCCATTAAATTATTTGATACAAAGCCATTTAGTGAAGACAAATGAAAAGTCCAATTCCTCAAGATGTTTGACAAAGAAGAAAAAACATAACAACAGATTTTGAAAACCAATGGATCTAATCTAACCTCAGCCCAAGGGTTGCTTGGGGCTTTTGTTCATTTTTTTTTTTGGTGGATGGCTCTTGTTCATTGTGGCTTAGGGAGAAGTTCTAGATTTATGATGCTTGCTACAACTGCAACGAATGGATGTCCCTGTGCAATTTCTACTAGTGTTAACCCCGCCCATGACAGTAACTTACTTGCCCTTGGCAGAAAGGAAATTACCATCTTGCTCAAAGGATAAATGCCCACCTATGCCATATCTTCTAAAGGCTTCGATAGTGAGGTACTTGAAAAATGAAAAGGTACCTCCTTCGTGATCAACCCTCCTTTAGCGTTCGGCAAGCATGATTGAAAAAAGAAATAGTACTGTAGTTCTCGTTCTTGATGCTCTAGTGAAGGTCAATTCTTCACTTGTCTTGATGTAAGAGACCAAGGGTGGGATAAAGGTGTATAAACGGAAGAGATATAGGGGTATTAATGGAAAGCGGGATCTGGGTCAGAATGTGGATTTAGTAGGAGTAGGTCAACCTAACTAACTTGCTGGCTCGACTTGTGTGTGTGCGAGGGGGTGCTGCTTGTGTGATGGGTGGGGAAAGGGAATACTTGTAAAGGAGTGAGGGTGAGTGGAGGTAGGCTATCATTTGGTTTAAGCTTGGAAAAGAGGGGCTGCTTAGTGCCATGTGTGTTCTCTCTATTCTTGCATACTTTTCTTTGTTTTTCTTCTTCTACTTAAGCTGATATCACACTAATATCTCTTAGCGTGTGAATAATACACACATTTTCTTTAATTTCTCTATGTCTATTTTTCTATGGTATCTTTCACTTGGCCTTCGGACATCAAGCAAGCTAAACTAACTCGCTGACTTTGCTTTCTTTGTTAGGGCTTTGCTTTCTTTTTGAAGGGCTGTGCTTGCAAGAAGAAACTCCATGGCAAAGTGAACTCCTAATAGCTCCTGTCCAGGTACAAGAAGATCCTAGCATGAAAGAGATATTCTAAATTGACATAGGTTGTCGCGACATAGTCGCTGACAACCGTGGATTTTGTATAAAAATATTTTTAAAATAATATGAAAAACAAGTGAAAATAAATTTTAATGGTAGAAGATGTGTTATGTCAATTGGACATTCACTTTTTGGGGTTCATATAACACCCCTCAGCATGAAAAGGTAACTTCCTTTGAAGCATTTTTCTATAAATTTTTTTTTTCCCAATATACTTCAATCAGAAGAGACATTGAACTAAAACAAAAGATACGGGACTCCAGCATTATGTTCACCTTGGTTTTTTGGCTCCTACAGCCAAGATAATGGCAACATTTTCCTTTCGAAGCCAATCAAGAGAGTATAAAGGATCGTGTCTAAGATTTGCATTGACCACAAATTTTATTCCTTCCTTAGCCATAAGGTTGACTCTCTGTTGAGCTACACCCGCTTTGTCAGCTTTCGTGTTCGGAACCGCATAAATCATAAACCCTCCAATCCTATCAACTCTTTCATATACTGTTACTGTATGACCCATTTTATTTACTTGATCAGTAACTGCCAAACTAGCTTGTCCACTTCCAATGATGGCATCTCTTTTCCTATATTAGAAACGATATTAAATAACGACACTGTTTACCTAACTTATAAAAGCACCCCAAAAAAAAAAAAAAGAAAAGGAATCAACAATGACGTATGGTCCAGTTTAATATTACTAATCATTGTAATAGAGTTGAACTGTTCGATGACAGAAAAACTACTACACATCAACTGGAAGGGTTATATATATTTGGTTAAAAAGAACACCAGAAACAACGAAAATAAAACCGAAGAGACGATCCTTCTTCCCTCATTCTATCCCATATTCAAGAATCTATTATCTTCTAAGGTTTGGACTTGAATGAAGGAAGCAATCTTTTATATGCCTAGAATATAGAGGATGATGATTTCTCCCTCTTGACCACTTCCTTAATAGCACAATATCGATGGAGACAAAGTACTTTTATATATGGTAGAGAGAGGATCACATCGTATATATATAGATATGATAAGGTACCTCCATTAAGCACCTTCTTTTGTCATGTTTTTACATTCCAATAGTCATTTCTTTACATTAGTGGATATGATTACTAATAAAGATGACTGTTCAATAAGTAACCAAAAGACTTAAACATTTATACAGTTATTAAACCATTATATAGGACACAATTCTTGCATTCTTTCACTTGTCCGATATAACAATACTTTCATAGTTTAATTACAAACATGATGTGCAAATAAATATAATGTTAAATTCTGATTATATTGGCTACAACATAATATCATGATTAAGTAGAAAACTAATGCGAGTCATGGCGGTTGTATATGATTATTTTCCCGACCCAATCCCTTCCATGTCCTACAACACTAGCCTTTTTCCTTAGCATGATATATAATGAAAAATATGGTCCAACTTTAATGTCTTTATTAAAAAACAATGCCTGCCATCATTATTCCAATACTACCATGTATACAAACTCGAAAAATAGGTAATATAGAAACACATCCATTCATGAGTTTAGAGTGTCAAAATACATAAAATACAAACATCATCATAATATACAGTAATGCTTGTTTAGTAGCAATGTCGATACTTTCAACAAGTGCACTAAATGTTTTTGGGCAGCAACCCTTTCATTAATGGATCAACAATCATAAGGTCAATGCTGATGTGTTATATTGATATTCTATGTTTCTGAACTTCTTCTTTAACGACAAAGCATTTCAATTTGATATGCTTAACACTATTAGAATACTTGTCATTTTAGAAAAAGATTACTATTAAGCAATGTTCATCAATATTAGCATTCAAATAACCCAATGAAGTAGAATAGAAACATTCTAAGCAATGCTTCAAATCTTTTAAAGAACATATGAGTGAAATATCACAGATATTAAACATGCATGAATGCAAATATGCTCATGATGCATTGTTCTGCCCATAGGGGGTAACTTTCTCATTCTTGGGCCCATACTCATATCTTTGGCTCAAGATCCTGTGAGAGCTCTCTACTAGGGCATCCTCCAATTTTAGATTCATGCATATGTATGGTCCTTATCTGCTTAATCTTCTTGATAGGGCCCCATACGATGTTATACTCTACAAGAATCAGAAATGTCTTTCCATTCCTTTCATGTTCATGATCATTTCATAGTCATATCATCATGGATCTCATGCAATTCCACAATAAAGAGAATAGCTATGCATATATCATCAAGTGCATATCAAATGCATTCACAAATCATGAACCATCATCAAACTTTATAAAATTCCATGACAATCATATAAAAGATCAAACTTTCCTCAAGAAACATGATACGGTCGAACGTTCATCAAGTGAGAAGAGAAATCAAAATTCACCTTTCATATGCTATTTTTCAAGAATATGACACAAAGCCATTTCAAAATCAATCATGCTCATTTCGTAGTTCCAAAACATTTCTTTATAAAACCAAATTCTACTATGAATCAAAACATTCCCAAGGCATCACATAAATAATAATAACTCTCAAAAGGGCAAGTACCCATTGTAACATTCGTATATAACGTACCAGGAAATGATAAAAACATCTTGGGCAAACTTTTATTATTTATAACCTTGCACTTGAACTTTTTAGAAAATGATATTTAGGTCCCTAGATCAATAAAATTAGAAGAATAGGGTTTTAAACGAAGCAGAATCACATAGCGGTAACGTATAAACTAAATTCTTAGCCAATTGGGCCACGGAGGTACCCACATGTGAAATGACGCGGGATGCCCCTAGATGTGCCCATAATTACAAAATATCATTAGTTACGAAAACCAAACAGAAAATATTAAAGGATTTATGAAAGAGCGAAAAGATAACAATCCCAAAGAAATAGTGCAATTGATTTGTGCTGTTAATCAATCTATTAGAAAAATAAGAGTAATTAGGGATGAATTATAAACACTAAAGCTAAAGAAAATTTAAATTATTATGTAAAAGACTATGAGAAATTATTTAGTATAATGTTCGGAATTATGCTAAGTTTAATATACGTTATTAATCGATTTATTTGACTTTATTGAATGTGTAGAATTAATTAGAAGTTAATGAAAGATTAATTAGAAGTTAATTAAATATTAATTAGAGAAACTAGACTTGAGGGAATTAGAATAGATACATAGAAACTTTCACAAAAAGGTTTCCAAACTATTTTGCCAATTTGAAGGAAATCGGTAGAGATTCGGTATTTTTAACTGCCAGAACCGAATCAATATAATTGCAGACCCTAAACCCTATGTTTAATGGCTAAATACACAACCACATAACCACTCAATTTGTGGCTCAAAACAGCCCCAAAATGAGTGGAGTTGGCTGCAATTTAGCCACAAAAATTTCAGCCAATAAGAATGAAACTTGCCAAGCACTTCATCTAGCTTTTAGGTGAGTCTTTTCCTTCCTTATCCCTTCATTTTCATGCTACCCCTTCAGCTACATCTTCTCCACCATTTCTTCCTTCATTTCACTTTATTTCACCTTATTTTCAAGCTTCCATCACTTCCCCATCAAGAGGAGCTAAAAACTAGTTAGTCTTGCATCAAAAATTGAAGGCAGGGTTCAATAATCTCGATAGTTCTCTTGTGTATGGCTGATGAGGGTTGGAATTTCCACCTTTATTAGATGATATATCACATACACATGATGATTCATGACTGGTTTGACATGAAACTCTTAGGTTTTGGTTGAAGCTTGCATGAAAACCCATGAAAGAGAACAACCAGAATAGGATAAGTTGGGAAACCCTATGGCAATCCGTACGGCAGAGCATATAATTCAATGAAACTATTTTTATATGAAACTAGACACCTGGGGCTTTCTAACCATATAAAATATAAGGCCATGGGATTAGTATTGAGGGAGATATGAATTTTGAAAATTTGACCTAGTTTTTGAGTTTAATTCTGGGCAGATAAGATTGTTCAGGGCAAAACTTGCCCTATACAACTTGGAATTGAGTGAAACTAACTTTGTTAGAAAGCTTACATATAGAAGAAACCCCATAAAAATTTTAGAGTTAGATTCGACCCCAATTGCTCCCAGTAGTTCAAGGAAGTTGCCCTAAGTCCAAACCGGGCTAAAATAGGGTAGTTCAGAGGGGTCAAATTGTGGAGCTTATAACTCAAGCTCTACTCAAGTAAATGAAATGGAACTTGTTGCAAAGAAAGCTTGTCCTATTAGCTTTAATATGATATAAATTTCATATGATTTTAACTATTTTTCAATTTTTAGTGAAATTTTACTTTTAGGTGTGTAATTCTGGCCTGCTACAGGGCGGGCCAAGGTAGAACTCTAATAACTTGAGCTACATATATCAAAACTTAATGGAACTAAAGAGGTTAGAAACTAGACACATAACACTTTAAAAAATTCAGGTCTAAATAGTTAAAATAAATTTAAGGCTTAATTTCTAAAAACGGGCAGAGTTGAAGAATATGAGCAGGATTTCCAAAATTAAAGGATTTGGCACTTTAATGCATATATGAGTTCAATTACAGTCTAAGTGTTGCAATTCCATGTTGGTGCTTGAAAGATTAATGCATTGTATTTGATCTCTTACAGTGATTGACTGTCTGTTGAAACTAGCACTATTTATAGGGAAACAGATCTGATCCGTTATGCTGCAAAATTTTCGATAGAAATATGTGAGAGTTAGGGATGTTCATATGACGAGTATATGGCTATCATGCAAGTATGAGATGTTTAAAAATAAGGTATGAAGCATATGCATCCATGACCCTATAATTAAGGATATGATGATGATTGCACATCCTAAGGAGCGTGACATGGTGATCACACCCCGATGGGGTATGACATGGTGATCAGACTCTGGCATGTGACATGACAATGAGATCCCTCTACTTGGAAGTACATGGCCAGATGAGATCCCTCTACCTTGGAGGCACGTAGCCAGATGAGATCCCTCCGAATTAGAGGCACGTGGTCAAAATGAGATCCCTCTAATTAGAGGTATGTCCAAGCTCACACCCTAGGGGCGGCGATACGTAACTCCTAGGTGTGCCAAGAAAAAGAAAGTAAGGAAACACTAAAGATAGATGAATGCGCTCACATCAAGAAGTTATTTGCATCCATCTCTGCATGTTATTCAATTGTGCCGTATCTTAGTATGAATCGTTACATTATGATTACTTATTCTTCATGTTGATAAGTTAATTGTTTGAAGTTCATCTCTGTTTATCATGTGGACGACTAAAATGAACTCTGCTTCGGATAATACGTTTTCGAACTATAAAACTGAAAAGTCTATTAACATGTTCACCGTTTTCATAATAAACTGAAGCAGCTGGAGATAATAACGATGGCACATCATATGATAGTTTAATGAATTCTACTGAGAATTTATAATTCTCACTCCTATGTTTATTTCCGTGTTTTCTCTAGATTGTTTAGAAGTTCCGAAGAAGGTCCTTCGAGGCGGAGTTGACTAGTAAGATTGAAGGTGGCCGAAGGTTGCTGCTAGACAAGGTCCGATTAAGTGACAGTAACAACTCTTAGGTGAGGTATTATGACTTATGTATAGTACCATACTTGGGAGGATGTTACACCCATACTCAACACATCATAGTCAATTATCATCATAAAGTAATGGGTAATGTTGTAATTATTATGATGCACTTCCATCTTGTTTGACACTATCTATTGGTTAGGAATGATAATTTATCTAATTAACTAACTATGGTTTCTTTTGCTGATAAATGTTCTAATACTTTACTAGTAATCTGGTTGACTGTATACTATGTATATTGTTGCACTCCTGCTTCCATTCTTAGCATTTTTGGGATGTTGCGGGACTCCCCTGGGAACACTACCCTACTGGAAGATTTCTCTCACCCCTTTTTCTTTAGTGTTTCTAGATGGCGTGAATCATTCTCAATATTGAGATGGACATGACTTTTGAGCCTAATTTGCTAAATAATAGGATTCTATTATGTATTCTAGATCATATTCTTACTATTACTATTATTAATGACTAGTTGGTATCTTCATCCAATATATTCTGTTGGGTATTTTGATGGGGTGTATATGGATCAGGTGGGGATGATTAATATTAGTATAGGCATCCCGTCCCCTTATATATTTTGGGTTATGTATTATAAACTCTATATGTACTATATGAAGCAGTAGTAGCGAGGTCTATTTTGTGTATGTGACAGATACCCTTAACTCTGGAATATTTTACTAGCATGTGGTAGTAACAATACCACGGTGTAAATTGATTAATTAAAATAGTAAAATTAGTAAAAGCAATCGGCAAAAAAAAAAAAAAATAAATAAAATTTACCCATGGAAAATTAAAGTAGTAAATTTAGTAAGACCTTATTAGCTAATTATTACAAATTCCTATGATGATGCTTATGATTAGAAAAATTTTCATCTTTACATGTTTCTCATGATTTGATAAGACTAATAACATTCTTGACGCATAAAACTTTAAAATGTTTATTCTTTGCAACCTTGAAGTGGCGCAAGTTTTGTGTCTCCTTAAAGCTTTATTTTGTCCTTCTTGAAGATAAGAATATGTGTAAAAGTCTAATCTTTTTGGAACATGAAGCCTTCTTAAGTCATAAAAATGAGAACTTGTCACCTCATGTATTAAAAATAGAATCTTGAATATAAGACCTTTTATACAGTTTTAAACTTTAATCAAGAAGGTAACCTTAGGTCATAAAGTTGTAGGTTTGCACTTTACTCTTGTAAAGGTTGAACTTTGAGATGAAAATGTTGAGTAAAGTTCTGAGCTTTCTTCAAGAATGTCACTTTTTAGTCATAAAGGTGTTAACTTGCAACTTTTAATTCATAAAGTTTGCATCTTGAGTCAAAATAATGCATAAAGTGTTAAACTTCCTTTAAGAAAAGATTCTTTTAAATCATGAGGCCACTTTAACTCATAAAATTGAGATCTTGATGGTCTTAGAATAATTAAAAGTGTCAACTTTCATAAAGAATGAGACTTTTTAGTTCTAAAGCTAATATCTTGTATCATTGTTTCATAATTTGAATATTTAATAGTAGAACATAATTTTAGATGCACATATTTTCTTAAAGAATGAAACTTTATAATTAACTTATAAAGAATGATATCTTTTATAACATTAAAGGAAAAAAAAATCTTGTTATAAAAGTTTGAAACTTTGCAACTTGAATAAATTAAAAATCACCCTTTGATGATTAGTGAATATGGTGTTGTTGGGTTCAAGAGTGTGGTTATGCATTGTCATGACCCAAGAACTAGAGGGATCTTGAAACCCTTGGGAGCAGAAGTACGATTAGGGCCTCTGAGCATACCATGAATCTAGAAATCACTAAGTATATTGTCTCAAAATAAGAAAATGAGAATATCACTTAACTTAGTTAACTTGAATAAAGTACTTCATAAGATATGTACCTAAGTAAGGAGTAACTTCTCTCAAGCATTAAGTAGCTAAAAGACCACATACACATTTATTTTAACTATGTAGTTCTCTCATGATAAACATAAAGAATCATATTATAGCTCATAAGACTTTCTACAAAGAATAACACAACTATGAACCTTCTTAGGGTAAGACTGTTTGATGCCATGGGCATGATGTATGAAAAATTTGATTGAGCATTGTTTCATGATTGAATGATTAGTATGATGATATGAGATGGATAAAATGGATTGTTGGTTGAAAGTTTCATGACTGACATTTTGGGAAAGTTCCAATCTAGCTGTTATGCTGCTGGATTTTTGTCAAAATTATGGACTTAGTTATATCATTGTATGTCCACATGTGTTTTGTAAAGAAGTACTATGCATGTTGTAACATCCTCAATTTCTTATCGTGCTAAATTACCTCAGTAACCCTAAGTAATTAGGCACTTAATGAGAAATTATGAGATTAAGGCTTAATTAAGGGGTTAACGAAGAGTTTAGGAGTTAACTTGAATGAGAAAAGTCAAGAGAATGCTTAATCGGGATTAGATAATCTCTAATTAAGCAAGTTAGAGCCTTTATAGCTTAATAAAGTAATAATCGCCCTTAATTAACTTAATCAAGTTTAATTAAGGTTAATTAAGCTTAATCGCAAGATTAATTTTTATTAATCATGTTCTTGTGTGTTAATCACTAATCCTTACTTAATTATCTTAATTAAGTTGCATGAGCACTTAATTACATGATTAAATTCAAATTTAGTCAACTAGACAATAAAGTAAAGAGTGATGTCACTAAAGAATAAAACTTTAGACAAGAGTCTTTATGTAAGGGTTAGTACATGCTTTGTCTCCCCATCATCCACTTTGTCCCTTTAATCACTAATTAACACAAGATAACACAAAGTTAAGCGAAATATCTCACTCCCCTCCTTCCATGTATAAGACGCCACTTTCTCTCTCTTTTACCCCATCCATTTTCGTTTTCACTCTTCATCTTCTCTCTCATCAAACCAAATCCTCCCACTTCTCTCTAAACTCTCTCATCTTCTTCTTCATCTTCTTATTTCTTTCCTTACCACCACTACCCAAAACCTCTCACTTAGCCCTTCAAAGACCTCATCTTTGGGTCTTTGGAGACAAGATCAAAACACTACAACCTCCATTTTCACAAGATCTCAAGAGCTTCTCCTTCTTCCTTGCAAGACTGCCACCACCATCATCAAAAGGAGCCATCATCTTCTTCTTCCTCTTCTCTTGTTTTACGCCATCTTCAAGAAGAGGTAGTGATCTTCATCTTTTTATTTTGTTTGCTTAAGAAAGCTTGAAGCTTGGTTCTTTTCATAACCAAGATCTTTAAGTGAAAACTTGAGAAGATCCTTCATGCTCTTCATGAGCAAAAGTTTCCATTTTTGGCAAAATATGTCCATGTTCTTCTTAAAGTGTTCTTGATGTTTCCATTTTTGGCAAAACATGTTCATGCTCTTTTAAAGTGTTCTTGATGTTTCAATTCTTGGTAAAGTATACCCATGCTCTTCTTCACAAGTGTTCTTGACCCTTGAAAGTTTCTCACTCTAAATGCTTTAAAGTTCCCATTTTTAATTCTTGATGCATGAGATCTTGATGTTCTTGGTTGTGTTGAGTTGAAAGTTGTCTTCTTTATCATTTTCTATTGATTTGACATGACTACAAACATTCTTGATGCTTAAAGCTTTAAAAAGTTTGCTTCTTGATGCATAAAAAGTGGCGCAAGCCGTGGTGCCTTCATAAAGTCTTATTTTGTTTTGTTTTGAAGACAAGACTACATGTAAAAGTCTAAGCTTTTTAGAATAATAAGCCTTTTTAAGTTATAAAATGATATCTTGTCACTTTATGTCTTAGAAATCAAACCTTAAAGATAAGATCTTTCATAAAGTTTCAAACTTTAGTCAAGAATGAAACCTTTAAGTCATAAAAGTGTTGTTTTGTAACATCTAATTCATAAAGTTTAGATCTTGAACCAAAACAATGCTTAAAGGTATTAACTTCTATAAAAATCAAGAATTTATAACTTTAAAGTTAATGTTTTATATCACTAGTTGATAAAGTAGGAACCTTTTTAATTTAAAGACAACTTTAAATCATAAAGTTGAGACCTTGATGGTCTTAGAATAATTAAAGTGTCAACTTTCATAAAGAATAAGACTTTTTAGTTAAAAAGCTAGTAACTTATATCATTATTTCATGAAGATCAAATCTTTAAGATAAGAGCTTAATTTAAAGGCACTTACTTTCATAAAGAATAAAACTTTATGACTACTTTATAAAGAATGATAACTTTTATAATACTTAAGGTAAGATCTTGTTATGTTAGTAATAAAAACTTGAAACTTTGTAATTTGGTTAAGTTAAAAATCAACCTTGGTGGTTAGTGAACATGGTGTTGTTGGGTTCATGATGTGGTTATGCATTGTCATGACCTAAGGATTAGAGGGATCTCAAACTCCTTGGGAACAGAAGTATGTTAGGGCCTCTGAGAATACAATGAACCTAGGAATCACTAAGTGCACTATCTCAAGGAAAGGAAACAATCACTTAGCTTAATTAAGTTGAACAAGTGTTTCATAAGATATGAACTCAAGTGAAGTATAATTTTATATAGAACTAAGTAACTAAAAGACCACATACATATATCTTAACTATGTGATTCTCTCATAGGTAACCATGAGAAATCATGTGATGATTCATAAGATTCTTCACAAAGAATAACATAACTATGAACTCCCTTAGGGTATGATTGTGTGATGCTATTCGGCATGATGAATGATGAGTTCGATTGAGCTTTGTCTCATGATTGATTGATTATTGTGATATGATAAACTGTTGGTTGAAAGCTTATGATTGGCATTTTGGGGAAGCTCCGGTCTAGCCGTTATGCTGCCAGATTTCTGTCAAAATTATAGACTTAGTCATATCATTGCATGTGTCTAGTTAAAGAAGTATTATGCATGTAAAGTATAATGATAAGAAAAGAATAATGGGACATGACCCTTCAATCACTTCGATAAGGGAAGTGAGAGACAGTGATCTACAAAGACTCAAGGAACCTCTATGAAGGAGACAAGGGTGACATGGAGAACCCTCCAACTTAGAGGTAACCAATGTCGGCTTAGTCTGATTTGGTTAGTACTGCGTGATGACGATCATGGAATGAGCTCATGTCCAAAAGCAGTCTATTTCAAAGGAAAATAAAGAATATTAAGCACGTGCTAAAACGAAAGTAAAGTCAAAGTATAACCATGGTTAAGTCTATCATGATGCATGTCTTTGCATGGATTTGTATCGTCCATTTGCATTATAAATGTTTATTCTATGCTTTAGTATGTATGTTAGTTATGATGAGGTAGTTATGATGTTAAGTTTAAAAGCAACCTGCTTTGAGGTTTAAGTTTTCAAAATCATTAAAATTGAACTTATATCTGTCCACTATTTTTATAATTAAACCCAAAGTGGCTGGGACGATGACGATGACACAGTGTTTGTCTAGTCACAATCCTACTGAGAAATTTAGTATTTCTCACCCCTACGTTTCCGTGTCATCTTTAGAGGATGTCGACGTTGGGCACATTGGTGATCTACGTTGAGTTCCCGGTGTGGCGTTGGCACTTTGACCCGGTACTGAACACCTCTGTGCTGTCTGCGAACGCAGCGATGAGGGTCTACATCTTCCTCAACCGCCAGTTTCAGACTCCCGTGATGAGCCTATTTTTCCGACTGCATCAGCATTCGATGATGTTACTATGGATGACATCCGCCCCTACTTTTAGCCATCGAGATACCCTACCGACGATGATGAGACTGACTCGGATACCCGTTTGACTTCGACTGTTTCATTAGATTCCGATCCTTCGGAGCCGTTTTATCTGAGCTACCATGTGGAGACTAACCATTCTGAGCTCTTCCATCCGACTCATTTGGGGGATCTCACCATTCGGGTTCGTCGCAGCCTTCGGTGATTCGTCTATCTTCTGATTCTTCTACTTCATTTGCTAGCCCAGCTTCACTCTTGGTTCACGGACATGAGTTCATTCATACCCGCGCTGTGCCCCATGGACAAGGACGTGCTCAAGGAGGAGGATGTGGTGATGTTTCTCCTGGTGGACATGGGAACGATTTCCTCCCGCTTGATGCGCAATGTGATGATTGCATACGGAGTTGAGTGCGAGGATAGCCTCTTTTGGTTGTAGTTATAGGGGTATCATTCTGTTGTATGGTATGCTTGGGCAGTAGAGTTTTCTGATGTATTTCCTTTTATCATGTATTTGGTAAGTTTCTTGTGTAGGGCCGACAGTAGATATCGGACCCATTATTATCTTATGTATGACTTTGGTATGACTATTATGATATTATTATGAATAGTCGTGGAATGAATGTTATATTTATCTAAGATGGTTGTTATTCTTATTGCTTATGTTTATTCTATTCGCATTGTATGTATAAGTTGCGACGTTTATATTATGCGTTCACGATGTGCTCATGGCTCTAGGTTTTCAAATAGTTTATTTGTTATTGTTCAAAAAAAATTTACCCCTATTTTCATTTAAAAGTCTTTTCCAATGATAATGTTAGTTCCGCGAGCAAAAGTAATAACTAGTAATTCCACAATATGACTTAAGCATAGAATGGAACTATTAGGGTGTTACACATGTAAGGTATAATGATAAGAAAAGAAAGAATGGGATATGACCCCTCGATCACTTCAGGGGAGTGAGAGATGGTGATCCACAAAGACTCAAGGAACCTCTATGGAGGACATGGAGGACCCTACAACTTAGAGGTAACCATTATTAGCTTAGTCTGATTTGGTTAGTATTGCATGACGGCGGTTATGGATTGAGCTCATGTCCAAAAGCAGTCTATTTCAAAGGAAAAGTAAAGAATGTTAAGCACATGCTAAATATGAAAGTAAAGTTAAAGAAAGACTCTGGTCTAGTCTAAGAAGTTACATGAATGTGCATGCATCTTCATTCTTTCATTTGCATGGTCATGAATGTTCATACTATGCTATCATATGTATATGCTCTTATGTTGTAGCTTTGAGTTTCTTTATATTATGTTTATATGAGGAAGATTGAAAGAAATCCGCTTCAGGAACCTATGTTTTCAAACCCTTTAAAAATGGAATTTATACATGCTCACTATTTTCATAATTAAACTTGAAGTGGCTGGGACGACGACGATGACATGTTAATTGTCTAGTCGGGATCTTGCTGAGAAATCTTGTATTTCTCACTTCTACATTTCCATGTCGTCTTCAGATGGAGCTGATGGCATCTATGGTAGCATTTCTAATGGTACCTGACTGGATAAGACGAGGAGCTGCCATGTTTCTTCACCTAGTTAAGGAGGATCAAGATAGTAGCATAGCATTTTCACTTTCTCGAGAGCCCGAGTTGAGCAGCTTATGTGTAATCACATGCTACTTAATTTGACCTATTACATATGTAATAATTATTAATGTAATGATGACTCTTGATTATCTATGATTACATTTTGGCTTAAGATACTGTGTTATGTTATTTCAATTTTGTCATACGTTTTTCTAGTAACTCTGCAATATGAGGAACAACATCCATATGTATACAAGTAAGTAAGCACTTAAAGGCTCAGTTTTCAAACATAAAGGTCTTACAAAAAAAAATTAGAAGCTATTTTGTATATTATGCTAATTTCAACTATAAGAATTTCCACTAGTTAAGAGTAACAAATAGTAATGCCATAAAATAACTTAAGCATAATATGGTATTATTAGGGTGTTGTATTTTGGTATCAGAGTAGTACATCCTTGTAGAGCCTAGGGATGGACTGACTATGCTTCTAAGCATACTCTGTCTTGTGTTAAAAATCATGCCATGGATCTTGCCATAGGGGTAAGATATAAGAGTTAGGTAGGCATGACTGTTTGGTTGTGAATGTGATTAGCTACTGCTACACTTAATTCGGTATTGAGCCTGATCAACTCAATATCTTTGTTTGTGTGTCTAGGAACTGATGACTTCCGATGGGCAGAATAGGTTGCAAGGCAAATTTGCCAACGTAGGTATGGCAGATGTGGCGAATGTTTCTCCTACGCCGGTCTCAGTTGCGAGGGGACAAGTTGCTGTAACTAACTAAGCCTTATCAGGAATAGCAGGAATTGAGGTTGACCCAAAATACTTGAAGTTCACTAAATTTATGAAGACCAACCCACTAGCTTTCTAAGGAGACTTCAAGCCTAAGGAAGTTGAGCGATGGATCGAGGTACTGGAAGGGACATTCTTTGTGTTAGGTTGCACGGGATTGCAGAAAGTAACATTTGCTACCTACATGCTAGAGGCTGATGCTGAAGCTTGGTGGGCCAATGCTAGAAGGGTGATCGAGGACTCCCAGACCCCTATTACATAGGAAGTGTTCAAGACTGCACTCTATGGTAAATGCGTAATGCCAAAGAAAGGTACTTATGGGAAAAGGATGGTTACCCAATACTAAAGGACTAGGTATAATCCATACTGTAAGAGACAATCATAGTTTGGGACGGGCACGGGTGGTCAGTTACCAAAGCAAGTGGTGATTCCTAGGTGCCCTAAGTGCGGTAAGAATCATGGAGGATGACCTTGCTTAGCAGGATAAAATGTTTATTTCCATTGTGGATAGCTTGGGCATATAGCTAAGGATTGCACTGTCAAGTTGTCACTGCCTGCCACAAAGCCCCAACATTAGGGAAGGGTCTTTGCGCTTAATGTTGAGGAAGCCACTCAGTCCGATGATCTGATCCAATGTAAGTGCGAGGTTAACGGTAAAACCTTAACTGTGTTGCGTAATTCTGGAGCTACACACTCCTTTATTTCTCAGGATTGTGTAGATAGATTAAGATTGTCTGTGTTTGAATTACCTTACATGTTGATAGTTTCTACATCTGCTAGGAAACCAGTTAAGACTTGTCAATGTTGTTTGAATTGTCGTTTCCAAATTGATGGTATGTTTTTTGTAACAAATTTGATTTGTTTGCCTTTATCTGGTTTGGATATGATTCTAGGCATGGATTGACTTTCGGCTAATCTTGCTATGGTGAATTGTTCTGAGAAATTTATTGTACTTCCTCTTGTACTTGTTAAGTTTGTTGAACTTGTCTATTATTCTTAAATTCTATTAAAGTAAGGAGTAGTGAGTCTGATGATTAGGGATATGCTTTCCTTATAGCAAGTGATGTGAAATTCGAGCAGGTAGTGGATGAGTTTCCTTGTTATCAGGGAATACCTAGATATATTTCCTAATGGTATACCCAAGTTTTTCCCAGAAAGGGAAATCAAGTTTTCTATAGAGTTAGCACCGAGAACGGGACCAATCTCTATAGCACCTTATAGGATGTCCCCAGTGGAGTTGTCGGAGTTGAAAGGATAGTTGGAAGAGTTGTTAGAGAAGAGATTCGTAAGACCTAGTGCCTCACCTTGGGGAGCCCTGATGTTGTTCGTAAAGAAAAAAGATGGAGTATGAGGCTGTGTATGGATTATAGGCAGTTGAACAGAGTGACTGCTAAGAACAAGTATCCCTTGCCTTAGATAGATGACCTCATGGACCAACAACGAGGTGTAGCTATGTTCTCAAAGATTGATTTGAGATCCGGGTGTCATTAGATAAGAGTGAAAGAGGAGGATATACCCAAGGTAGCTTTTAGGACAAAGTATGGGCATTATGACTTTACGGTAATGTCGTTTGGTTTGACCAATGCCCCTGCTATTTTTATGGATTATATGAACATAATTTTTAGGCCCTACTTGGATAAGTTTGTAGTTGTTTTCATAGATGATATTTTCATCTATTCGAGAACAAAGGAGGAACATGAAGAACATTTGAGGGTTATGTTGGGAATCTTGAGGGAAAAGAAGCTTTATGCCAAGTTGCTTAATTGTGAATTCTAGATCAAAGAAGTGAAGTTCTTAGGACACGTGGTGTCACAAGGAGGTATTGTTGTGGATCTAAGTAAGATTAAGGCTATGATGAATTGGGAGAGACCAACCTCAATAACTGAGATAAGGAGTTTCATGGTTTTAGTCGGTTACTGCCGTAGGTTTATAAAAGGATTTTCCCAGATATCCTTACCCTTAACCAAGCTGACAAGGAAGGATGCCCCATTTGTGTGGACTATGGATTGCGAGAAAAGTTTTTAAGAGCTAAAGGAAAAGTCAATCTCAACCCCAGTATTAGTGTTGCCTAACCTTAATGGACTATTTGAAGTTTACTGTGATGCCTTTGGAAGAGGTTTAGGTTGTGTCTTGATGCAAAACATGAACATGGTAGCTTATGCTTCTAGACCGTTGAAGCCTCAGAAAGTAAACTACCTAACCCATGACCTAGAGTTAGCAACTGTAGTGTTTGCCCATAAATATGGAGGCATTACCTATGTAGTGTGAGGTTTGAGGTGTTTTTTAATTATAAAAGTTTGAAGTATCTCTTTGATCAAAAGGAGTTGAATATGAGGCAAAGGAGATGGATGGAGTTTTTGAAGGATTATGAGTTTGGGTTAAACTATCATCTTGGGAAGGTCAATGTAGTAGCTGACGCTCTAAGTTGGAAATCATCACATGCGTCCTGGATGATGATCAAGGAAGATTAGCTAGTGAAGAGTATTAGAGACCTTAACCTTAGAATTGTGTTAACCTCTATAGTTTAAGATTGAATCAGCTTAGGGTGACGAGCAATTTCAAGAGTCGAATTGTCAAGCCCTAAGTGAGGAAGAGGATTTCCTGAAAACACTGGCATTGGTGGAAGAAGGAAAGTTGAAGGGTTTTGCTTGAGGACAGATGTACTATGGAGGTTTGAAGGAAGAGTTTGCGTATCCGTGAGCGGTGACCTACAAAGAAGAATTTTGGAAGAGGCTCACAAGAGCCATTTCACCATATACCCTGGTGTGGCAAAGATGTATCAGGAAGTTAAGAAGATGTTTTGGTGGCTGGGATTGAAAAAGGACATTACGAGTGGGTGAGTAAGTGTTTAGTCTACCAAAAGGTAAAGACTAAACACCAAAAGCCCTCTATTATGTTGCAACCATTAGAGATCCTAAAATGGAAATAGGAGAGTATCTCCATGGACTTCATGATGGGTTTACCCAAAATGCAAGCTGGTTTTGATGCAGTATGGGTAATTATTGACAAATTAACAAAGTCTGCTCACTTTTTGCCCATTTGAGATACTTATCCTTTGGAAAAGTTAGCACAGCTATATGTCCAAGAGATAGTAAGGTTGCATGGTGTACCCCCAGACGTGCGGGCAGTCGGAGAGGACTATCCAAATTTTAGAGGACATGTTGAGAGCCTATGTGTTGGACAATCGAGGAAGTTAGGATAGATACTTACCTTTGATCAAGTTTGCTTATAACAATAGTCTTCATGCAAGCATTGGTATGGCATCTTATGAAGCTTTGTATGGAAGGAAGTGTCAATCTCCCCCGTGTTGGTTTGAACCGGGTGAGCAGAGCCTATTAGGACCTGATCTTGTGAGGTAGACCACAAAGCAAATAAGAAGGATTAGGGACAGAATCCTTGTGGTTTAGAGCCATCAAAAGTGTTATGCAGATAAAAGGAGAAAGCCTCTAGAGTTTAAAGAAGCAGAACATGTGCTCTTGAACAATCACTCCTATAATTGGTATAAGTAGAGCCATGGAGGTCAAAAAGTTAAGCCCCTATTTTCTTGGTCTTTTCCAAATTCTAAAATGTGGCGAGTCAGTTGCTTAGCAAATGGCCTTACCTTCAAATTTGTCAAGCCTTCATGATGTCTTTCACGTGTCTCGGCTGAGGAAATATCATTCCAATCCTAATCATCTACTTGGACTTGAAAGTGTACAGTTAAGAGAGGACCTAACCTTTAATCTACCGCCATCTCAAATTATGGATCGTGGGGCAAAACAGCTAGGGAACATGTAACACCTTACCAATTTAATGTTATGCTTAGGTCATAGCATGAAATTAAGTAGATTGTGTTACCGATATTCCCTACTTATTATCTATTTATCATATCGCATCCTTTCATTTCCTCTTGAGCTCTCTTCTTTTTTTTTTTTTTGTTCAATAGGCGAAACGGCGTGCTATGTATAACCAACGTGACTAATACCGCATAATGTAATGAGATTGTAATAACATCACAGAAAAGATACAGATAGGTAATACATCATTAGCTATATTCATAGGTATATACGGATAGGAAGAAGCTGACGTTTCAGTTTAAATATACATGTGAAATAGAATACATAAGTGGGCTGGTGTAACAAAAGACGTAAGGCCCATATCAGTCAAGATAATCCTAAGACTATGACCCAAAGCTGCATGTTGTCAAAAGAGGGTCATGCTGTACAAACGAGCTCTCAACCGGGATCTACTCGGTCAGGTAGCCATTGGCCACACCGGGCTCGGCTGGGGAGTAGTCCATACTCGGTCTCGAGGAGGATGATGAGCTGGTGGCCTCAGAAGTGTCGCTCTCGGAGCTGAGCAGTATGTCGGGAACCATCTGTAGGGGAGACTCTGGTGCGGGATCAGCGGGAGTTGCAGGTGCTGCCAGTGCGAGGGGTGCTGGAGGAGGGTGCACCACATGCAATGGGAATGCAAAATATGGTGTAGCAGCGTCAAATGCAGGGTAGAACAGAGGAACAGCAAAATTCCTATTACTGAACAGGTAGAGACGAAAATTACAGGAACTGGCTATATACAGTGAGTCCACAAAGGGATCATGGTGGAGCTGTAGGTTAGGAATCTCAATAAAAAGGGTAGCAGTCGAGTCCATCACCAATGTCTGAGAATGATGCGGAAAGGCAAGACGAGGTGAGAATTTACAGAAATTCTCAATAGGGTTCGCACATGTTGTTTAACTGACATCACATTCATTCTCAGTTGCCTCGGTTTTTATTTAATTGTAAATCATGGCTTCAAAACTAGACTATCCAAATTTAACAAGTTTAAGAAAATGTCTGGTCCGAGGCGAAGTTCAGTTTTACTTAAGACAGTATAGGAAACGAAAGAAACTCTTAAATAGTGGTACAGATTAATGAGCAGAGTAAATAATCATACAGTGATAGGTAAGTATAACAGTCAAACTATAAGCCTCATATAATGACTATTCAATGCAACCATGCAAAATCTCATTCTTCATAAATGTTTTCTATTTCTTGGTCCCCTGGGAGTTCTTGGCCATTTTAGACTCCTGGGTAATAGTCTGCTTATCAGGATCGAGTTCGTTCCTATACAGGAATGCCGGGTTTACTTTCCTCGACCTTCCCACCGATCTATTCCCCTTAACTTTAATCCAGGGCTGGCCCAAGTATTATGGAACTTTCATCATAACATAATCTTTATGCTCATCATAACATAACTTTTATGTTCATCATAATATAGCCTTTGTGAACTTCATGCAAAATGCACATAGATCTCAATATATATTATAACTCATGCATAAGACTTACTGAAGTTTCGGCAGTATAACGGAATATGTCCGCTTTCCCATGAATAGTGCCAATAATTAGAATACCAAATTCTCAGTAATCTCATAACATTTGATTCATATTTCACATATCAAATTCATGGCACAATCATTGTAATTAAAAACATGGTTGCTGTCTCAATACTTGTATTCAACCCGAGTAAATCAGGCCATAACTTCATTCCAACACATCTGAACCTCAATTTTGGATATATTAAAGTGTTATATGTCTATTTTCTAACCTTTGGTCCCATCTAATTTTGTTAAATATAGCTCAAGTTATATAGGTTTTATCCCGGCCTGCCCTATAGCTAGCCAGAATTACACACTTAATAGTAAAAATCCACTAAAAATTGAAAACTGATTCAAATCAAACAAAATTGGTCTTGTATTAAAGCTAACAGGACAAGCTTTCATTTTCAAAAAGATCCATTTCATTTGACTTAGTAGGGCTCGAGTTATAAGCCCCGAGATTTGACCTTCCTAAACTGCCCTGCTTTAGCTCAGTTTGAATGTAGGGTAACTTCTTTGAACTACTGGGAGCATATGGTACTGTAACAAACTCAAAATTTCATTGTGGGATATTCTTCTACACGTAAGCTTTCTAACAAAGTTGGTTTCACTCAATTTAAAATTGTGTAGAGTGAGTTACACCTTTCTCAAGTCACACTGTTCGGATGAAAGTCTTGAATCCTAAGTCAAACTTAAAAAATTTGTATCTCTCTCAATTCTAATCCAATGACCTTATATGATATATGTATGGAAAGCCCTTAAAGTCTAGTTTCATACAAAAATGGTTGCATCAAATTTAATCAGCTGTAGGTGGAGCCGTACACTCTGCTGTACGGACTGCCGAGGGACTTTGGTCCTTCAGCCCTTCATATCTCCTTATTCTCACCCTTTCCTACTTCTTAATCAATCAGATTTTAAACACACAAATAGCCAACAACCAGTCAAACATCAACATATTCAGTCACTAATCATATTAAGGGGTAAGAAAATAAAGCCAAGAATCAGTCATCCAAGATCAGAATAACAAGAATAACATTAAACCTCTACTTCTTTGTGTGTTGTTTGTTGAGTGTTGGGAGTTGTTTTAGAGGAGAGGAGAAGAGGAAAATGAGAAGAGAAAAGAAGACTGAAGTGAAGAGAGAAAGAGGCGTGTAAGTCAGCTAAATGAAGAAGAAAAATTTGATTTAAACTTAAAGAGGGTAGTTGGAATTGTGAGCGTTGATTGGCTGAAATTCTTGTGGCTGATTTCTAGCCATGCTTCCCTTCTTTTGTGGTTTAATGTGGCTTACTTATTCTCCACGCAAAAAAATGGGATTCGTTTGCACTTTGTATAAACTCGGAACTCGTACCCATTCTGCATAAAGTCGGAACTCTTGTCCATCTTATTTGAACTTGGATATCAGTTTGGATATTGGAACTTGAGTAACTTGGAAATAGGTTATTAGATCGAAAATCGTGTTAGAAACATAAAGTCTGAGATCGGAAATCATAGCAAAAAATTTACCTTAAAATCGGTGGTCAAAGACGAGATCATGAAACATAAAAGACTTTAACTCGGAAGTCGGGGATGTTGCATAAACTTGGAAGTTAGTCCTAGAACAATAAACCTGCTACCCGAATATCGGAAGTCGAGAACTAAGACGCTTAGAAACTCTCACATGTAATGCTAAAACTAGCTCCGGAATCAATCTCGTAAGTTAGTCACCAACTTAATCTCAGGAATATCAATAGAAATGAAAACACTCTTGACATAAGATAAACTCGGATATTAGTAATCACATCCATCTTGTTTGGACTTCAAAGGTTAACTCGGAAATCGGAAGTTATCACGTTGTATTTGAAACTCGAAGATGAAGTCGGAAATAGTATCCATTGTATTTAAAACTTGAAGATTAGGTGTGAACTCGTGCAAACTTCACCTTTCAGTTAAAACTTGAAGTCGGAAATCATGACCATTTCATTCGAATTGGAAGTGAGGTCGGAGATCGAAAACCTTGTTCATTTCACTTGAAACTTCGAAATAAGGTCGGAAGTTGGATATCGTGGAGGATGTTACAGAACATGACAGTACCATTGGTTAAGATGGCTTGGGATTGAGGAAACATGGAAGAGTATATGTGGGAGCTAGAGTCGGAGATGAAGAACGACTTTCCCGAATTGTTTACAAGTAGCTAATTTTGAGGGTAAAATTCTTTTTAGAAGTGAGGAGAAATGTAATATCCTCAATTTTTCTTTGTGCTAAATTACCTCAATAACCCTGAGTAATTAGACACTTAATGAGAAATTAAAAAATTAAGACTTAATTAAAGGTTTTATGTGGCAATTGGAAAAGAAAGTTAAGAGAATGCTTAATTAAGATTAGATAATCTTTAATTAAGTGAGTCAAACTCTTAAAGCTTAATTAAGCACTAATCACCAATAATTAACTTAATCGAGTTTAATTAAGGATAATTGAGCTTGATTATAAGTTTAATTTTCTTAAATTATGTTCTTGTGAGTTAATTACTAATCCTTGCTTATCAAGATAATTAAATTGCAAGAGCACTTAATCACATCATTAAAATTCAAATTTAGTCAATTAGACAATAAAGTATTGATAACATCACTAAAGTAGAAAAGTAAAAGACAAAAGATGCTTTATATAAGACAAGTACTAGGGTTTGTCTAAAGTAAACCCTTTAATTAACCACTTTATCCCCTTACTTACAACAAAAGAAAAATATCTCCCTTTGTAACACCCTACCAATTTAATGTTATGCTTAAGTCATAGCATGAAATTGAGTAGATTGCGCTACCGTGTTAGTGTTTCATTTATAGCTGTATTTATTATATTATATCCTCTTTTTCTCTGACATGTATATTTATATATTTGATGAAACACATCTCGGGGCGCAGAGATCATATAGATATATGTAAATAGAAGAAGCGGCATGCTGTATATAATAAACATGATCAGTATCGCAGAACGTAACAAAATTTGATAAAAAGCACAATAGAAACGATAAAAACAGATAATATATATATTGGAAGCCAACGCTTCAGTTTATATACAGGTTCAAAAGAGGATACATAAGGGGGGCTAGCGTACCAAAAAGACATAAGGCCCATGTCAATCAAAACGATCCTATGAGGTCCTTAGAGGACTTTTCAAACTGGCTGATATACATACGACTAAGTTTATGGCCCAATGCTGTACACTGCCAAAAGAGAGCCATACTGTACAATATAACTTGTGGCCGGGACCTACTTGGTCATGTAGCAGTTGGCTATACTAGGCTCGGCTGGAAAGTAGTCAGCACTCAGTCTCGAAGAGGAGGAGGATGAGCCGGTAGCCTCAGAAGGATCGCTCTCAGAACTGAGAGGAATGTCTGGAACCACTTGCGGAGGTGACTCTGGTGGAGTGCTGGCAGGAACGGCAGGTGCTGCGGGTGCTGGAGGTGCTGGAGGGGGTGTGCTACATGCAACGGGACCGCAAAGTATAGAGCGGCATGGTCAAAAGCAGGGTGAAATAAAGGAATAGCAAAATTCCTATTGCTAAAAAGGTAGAGACGGAAATGGCAGGAGCCGGCGATGTACAACGAGTCCACTATGGGGTCATGGTGGAGCTGTAGGTCTGGGATCTCAATAAATAGAGTGGCTGTCTAGTCCATCACCAAGGTCTGAGAATGATGCAAAAACACAAAGCGAGTTGAGAATTTAAAGAAATTCTCAATAGGATTCGAGTACGGTTTTAAACTGACGTCACATTCATTCTCAGTTGCCTCGGTTTTTATTTAATTATAAAAAATATGGCGTTAAATGGAACCATCCACATTTAAAAAGTTTAAGTAAATATCTAGTTCGAGGCAAGGTTCAGTTTTACTTAAGATAGCAGAAGAAACAAAATAAACTACTGAATAGGGTTACATAAAATAATAAACAGAATAAATAAACAAACAGCATCAAGTAAACACAATAGTCAGACTGTAAACAACTTGTAATGACCATGCCATGCAACTATGCAAGGACTCGTTCTTAAACTTAACATCATAATCTTATCTGTTACTCGGTCCCCTAGGAGTTCTTGGCCATTCGACTCCTGGGTAATAGTTTACTTTTCAGGATTGAGTTCGTTCCTGTATAGGAATGTCGGGTTTACTTTCCTCGACCTTCCCACTGATATATTCCCCTTAAATTTAATCTGGGTTGGCCTAAGTATTATGGAACTTTCATCATAACATAAAATTTATGAACTTCTTGCAAATGCACATGGATCTAAATGTATATTATAACTCATGCATAGGCTTTACTGAAATTTTGATAGCATAACAAATTGTGTCCATGGCTCGCGCGTCGTAACACGAGCAAATTAAACCGAATAGCGACTATAGTATAGTAGCCAACTCGGATCGTTTCCCAAAGATGAAAACACTATTTGATCAGAAAATTCAGGGGGGTTTTTATAACAAACACTTAAAATGCAATACTGAATTCCAAGGCAAACAGAAAATAAAAAGGCTAAACCGAATTAAAATTCTAATCCAAGACACACAAGAAGAAAGCAATCAACACTCAATCATTGGATTCAAATGTACATGCACACTCCAATTCGATGATTTATTTTAGATTCAATTGAAACCTTAAATCAAACCTAGCATTCACATGAAAATCTCCATGCATTCAACTAATCACTCAAGCCATCCGGTTTAGAGACCTCTAAAACCGAATTGATTTTGGATTAGTTTCCAAACCAATGCTCTCATCTCATATTCAGAACTGAAATATGAATCACACTCTTGAACAATCGAATCACATATATCAACCGAATTATACATGATTGATTGACTCTTAATCAACATGCATGAATGAAAACCTCCAATTCAATTACGAGATTAAGAAGAAGAGAAGAGGAGTGAAACCGAAATTGGAATTTCCATGTCTTGATGCACCAATCCTCAAGAGCTTGAATGCTTCTCATGATGCCTTGGATCAGAGGAGGATCACCCCTCCATTAATGGAGGAAAACGCAAAAGAAAGAAAGAAAGAGAGAAAGAAAGAGAGAAAGAAAGAGAGAGTTTTCTTATTCCAAAGAAGGTGAAAGTCTCTGAAGCATAATCAGAATTTCTATATATACCTCTAATTAAAAGTCACTAAGTACTTAATTAAAATAATCCTCTTTTCCTAAGCTAAATTTGGATAGCTCAATTGCCCAATTTGGATGCTTAGAGAGAAAGTTGTGCCCAAAACAAGTTGAGTGGGCTCTCTTAGACTCAGCAGCGACTTCCAACACGTTTTTGGGCCTCATAACGGTTCTTCTTGGCTTAGTGTTCTGAACGTAAAATGAAGCCCTGGATGTTAGCTTTCCAATGCCACCGGAATGGGCTCAATTAAGTCCCTGTAGCCCAAGATATGGTCCAATCATTGAAGGCTGCTCAGAAACCGCGCCCAAACGCTTCAGTTCAGTTCCGAGCCCAATTTCGGCTTTAAGATCTCAGAGTTAGCCCTTGCCCTCTTCATAGAAATTGTAGCTCTATCTCTTAGTTTTCCTACAAATCAAGAAGCATAATGAAATGAGGTATAGAGCTCAAGATATGATCTAAACACTGAAGCAGGTCAAAATAACCGAAATGCTGCAAGAAATTAACTAAGTCTCACTAAGATCCAAAAAAGGAAAATGATCTAAACTCAACCAATTAAGCACAAAGGAGGATTAATGAGACAAGTATGAAGGATAAAAATAGTATAAAAATCCAATTCATCAAATTCCCCCACACTTAGCTCTTGCATGTCCTCATGCAAGACTCAACCTAAAGGAAACTAAACAAGGAAAATACCAAAATCAACTACAAACCAAAGTGGAAAAACTTATTCTCCAATGAATCATCAAAAGTGCTAAGTTTAGGGACAAAGTAGCATGTGAGGTATCAAGAATTTTCCAACAATCAAATCAAATGATCCCCACCTCTCTAAAGTATAGACCAAGCAACATCACTCAAAGTGCAAAGATCAAGTATGAAGAATCTCACAAGATGGTGGGTGAGTGTATGAAACTCACTAACTCTCAAGTGTGTAGGTAGAAATGTTTCACTCAATTCACCTCAATGGATCATGCATTACCATAGGCTTGCTAATCTTCTACTTCTCCACTACTTGCAATCATATGCAACACAAATCAAGAGGGCTTCATTAATGGTTGTAATGGGGTTAAGGTAAGGGTAAGAAAAATAGGGAAATGACAAGGTAGAACCTAAGGCAATAGGAGAAATATTGGTCAAGATATAAGCCAAGTTCATAAATGTGAGGGGGTTTCCCAAAGTCATTCCATAACATATTCATTCCCTTCATGAACACTCCCATTTTGTTTGCCCTTTCTTTTTTTTTTCTTTTTCTTTTTCTTTTTCTTTTTCTCTCTTTTTTTTTTTTTTTTTTGGTTGCACACTTGCAATTTATGCTTTATTTGTAACCATCCACACTTGCAATTGATGCATATATGACTTTCATTTTGCACCCCCCACACTTGATCTCTAACACAATAGTGATAATGAAACCAATGTCTCCTATTCCCTAAGGTTGGGTAGAATCATGGTTTTCCAAATGGGTTTAGGCTTGTAATGTGCTAGAATCAAAGAAAGAAAGGCCACAAGGCTCAAAGGGGTTAACAGGGGAATTAATGCAAGGTGGGCTATATGGCCAAGTGGTTAAAAATGAAAAGAAATGCCTCTATCATGTCCATGAATGCATATGAAAATGTAGCCTCAAAGAAGAATTAAAGCAAGTTCTAGAATGACATAAACTATGAGGGTTGACACACAAGAAAGAAAGGAATGGTATGAAATGCAACCATCCAAAACATAGCTCAAAAGCTCACAAGGGTAGTATTCATCATACTCAATCCAAGCAAATCAAGATCAATCACTCAATTCGCACATTGCAAGAAGGAAAAGAAAAAATGAAATCATGTTGGAATTCCATCCACCTCAATATTTAATGTCCTAACTCAACAACCATCAATTCATCAAAGAAGAACAAGAGGAAAGATTATTTCAGCAACAAAAACAAACCCAAAATGCAAGACTAGCTGGAAAAATGCACGAGAGATAAACTAAAACTAATCATCCTCCCCCCACACTTCAACCCAACATTGCCCTCAATGTCATGCAACAGAATAGAATGCAAGGCAATTAGAAAGAAGTAGGAGAGGGAAGAAGAAAACATCCCTATCAAGCATAGGTGGCCGCTAACAAGCGAACCTCCTCAATGGTGTCCACGGATAGCTCCTCATGAAACAACTTCAGACGGTGGCCATTCACAGTAAAAACTCTGTCCGTCCCAGGCTCCACAATCTGCACAGCACCATAGGGAAAAATTTGAGTAACAATATAAGGACCAAGCCACCGGGAACGAAGCTTACCAGAGAAAAGCTTGAGGCGAGAGTTGTAGAGGAGCACTTTCTGGCCGACTGAGAACTCCTTCCGCAACAACATCCTATCATGGATGAGTTTGGCCTTTTCCTTATACATGCGGGCATTCTCATAGGCCTCTAAACGGATCTCCTCTAACTCCTGAAGTTGGAGCTTTCTATGAAGCCGGGACTGGTCCAGATCCAAGTTGCAGTGTTTAGCGCCCAATAAGCTCGTGCTCGATCTCTCTTTGGAAGGTGGCATGCCTTACCAAAGACAATCCTATAGGGGGACATCCCCAAAGGTGTCTTGTAGGCAGTGCGATAGGCCCATAAAGCATCCTCAAGTCTCTTGCTCCAGATCCTTCTGTTGGTGAACAGTTTTCTCCAAGATCTGCTTCAACTCTCTATTGGACACCTCCGCTTGGCCATTTGTCTGCGGATGGTATGGGGTTGAGACCTTATGGGTGACACCATACTTCTTGACAAAGGTAGCCATGTTCAGGTTGCAGAAATGGCTTCACTGGTCGCGATGATGATAGCTCTAGGCACCAACTCTGCAAAATATACGTGATCGACAAAATCTATGACAACATGAGAATCATCGGTCAGGGTGGCCTTGGCCTCCACCCATTTAGAGACATAATCAACGACCCGTAATATGTAAACAAAACCAAAAGAAACAGGAATAGGCCCCATAAAGTCAATACCCCAAACATCAAATATCTCGCAAAACAATAGGGGCTGCTGAGGCATCTCATTCCTACGGGAAATACTACTGTCTTACGGCATTGTTCACAATTCCTACAATATGTGTAGGCATCGCGAAACAAAGTGGGCGATAAAAACCTGCATCTAAAATCTTCCTAGCGGTCTTATTTGTGGACCAAAGTGGCCACCACAGGCAAGAGTGTGACAAAGCGTAAAATAGATGGCATCTCGGACTCATGCACACAACGCAGAATGACTGATCACTACACATCCTCCACAAGTATGGATCATCCCAAATATAGTACTTAGCCTCACTCCTAAGTTTATCTATCGATGCTTTTAAAATAAGCGGGTAACTCAGACAACAGATAATTAACTAGATCAGCATACCATGGGTCCTTACCTTGCAGTTGTAGAAGCTGCTCATCTGGAAAGGTCTCACGGATAGGAAGAGGCTCTAGGGTCTGCGGGATTCGGCTCAGGTGATCCGCTACTAGATTCTCAGCTCCACTTTTGCCCTTGATCTCTATATCAAACTCCTGCCAGCGACAACATCCACCTAATGAGCCTAGGCTTAGCATCTGGCTTCTTGGCAGGAACAGGTCTTTGCATGATCGAAAATTGATCACTTTAGTTCCCAAAAGGTAAGCACGGAATTTATCTAAAGCAAAGACAATGGCTAGAAGCTCCTTCTCGGTGGTGGTATAGTTGGCTGCTTGCAGAGTCCAAGGTCCGGAAGCATAGGCTATAACATGGGGTATCTTCCCACCCTCTGTGAAAGAACCGCTCAAGCGCAAAGTTGGAAGCATCACACATCAGCTCAAATGCATACTCCCAGTTCGGCGGTTGAAGCACCGGGGCAGAGATGAGGTGCTTCTTCAGTTGGTCAAATGCCCTCCTACAGTCATCATCAAACTGGAAGTCAACCTCATACGCAATAGTGCGGATAATGGGAGTGCTATTCGCTGAAATCCTGGATGAATCGCCTATAGAAACCTCGCATGGCCAAGAAAAGACGCACTTCCCTTGCATGCGGGTAAGGCAAAGAAGCAATGACATCTATCTTGGATTTATCAACAGAAATACCCTCCCCAGAGATAATATGACCTAAGACCACACCCTGCCTAACCATAAAATGACACTTCTCAAAATTTAAGACAAGGTGTGATTCAACACATCTACCCAAAACTCTAGCCAGGCTATCCAGAAATGCATCAAGAAGAAGTAGCCGTAAAATCATCCATGAAAACTTCCATACAGTCCTCTAGAAAGTCAGAGAATATACTCACCATGCACCTCTGAAATGTACCTGGGGCGTTGCATAAGCCAAAGGGCATCCTCCGGTATGCAAATGTGTCGAATGGACAGGTGAAAGTGGTCTTCTCTTGATCTTTTGGTGCAATATGAATCTGAAAATAGCCAGAGAAACCATCAAGAAAACAGTAGTGAGACTGACCTGCCAATCTCTCTAGCATCTGATCGATGAAGGGCAGAGGGAAGTGGTCTTTTCTGGTGGCTTGGTTCAACTTCCTATAGTCAATGCAGACTCTCCAGCTGTTCTGCACTCGTGTGGGTACCAGCTCACCATCTGAATTCTTCACCACTGTAATACCGGTCTTCTTGGGGATAACTTGCACCGGGCTCACCCACTTGTTGTCTGAAATTGGATAAATGATGCCAGCAGCTAGAAGCTTGCTGACTTCTCTCTTGACCACATCCAAGATCAGAGGATTCAGTCTCCTCTCAGGGTTGCCTCACCGGTTTCACACCCTCTTCTAATCAATTCATTGCATGCGTAGAGGGCTAATCCAGGTATGTCCGCCAATGTCGACCTAAAGCCTTCATATTCTGCCTTAGAATGTTTAACAACTTCTCCTCTTGTTCTGGCAGCAAATCCTTGGCTATGATGACTGGCAACTTCTCATTGGGTGCCAGGAATGCATACTTCAAGTTTTCTGGCAGAGGCTTCAACTCCAAGGTGGGTGGCTCTTGTATGGAGAGTGCTAATCTTGGAATTTGTTCTGTTTGTTTAATTTCAGCACCTGCAACACATGAAGAATCTTGCACAATGGCATTAGAATCAAGAAAAACAGTGGATTCATCCATACTATCAGAAACTGGATCCACAGAATCTGCACAAATAGAGTCACTATATGCAGAATTTAAAACAGAAGGAATAGCAACCAAACCAGAATTTTCTGCAGCAGAAAATGCAGAATTTGCACTCTCAATAGCAAGGTTAACAACTTTGAAACCTGCGAGAAACTAAATCAATACTGCAGAGTTCAAGTCTACAAAAGCTGCACAATCGAGTTGGAATTAACGAAGCGAACTAGAAATTTCAGCATGTAAATTAGCATAATTAAATGGTTCAGAATCTGAATTATGGAGGCATGCATCAATCTCAGCACAAACAACACATTTATCATGAATTCCATCACAATCAGAACATTGAAATTCATCTTGAAAGCCTACAATTTCTGGAAAATCATCCAACAAATGTTCATGCACATTATCAACCAATGAATCAATGATATCTAAGTGAAAAACAGAATGCTCTTCTGGTGGGAATTTCATGGCATCACACAAGTTAAAATTCACTTTGCTATCTCCAAATTCCATTGACAAGGTACCAGAATGCACATCAATCTTGGTTTTTGCAGTTTTAAGAAATGGTCTACCTAAGATCAATGTTGGTTGATTAATATGCATGTCATCCTCCATATTCAACACATAAAAATCAGCAGGGAATATCAATTCATTTACCCTCACCAAGACATCTTCTAAAACTCCTTCGGGGTGGGTTGTGCTCCGGTTGGCTAGTTGAATGACCACTCCCGTTGGCTTGAGCTCTCCCATGTGCAAGGACTTGTAAACCGATGTTGGCATGACATTGATTGAAGCACCAAGGTCTAGCATGGCTTGATTGAATTGCTTGCTCCCTATGGTGCAAGGGATGGTAAAAGTGCCCGGATCCTTGCATTTAGGTGGAATGCTCGGTTGGATGATGGCGGATACATTTCTGCCCATGCTGACTTTTTCATTTCCCTTCAACCTTCTTCTATGAGTGCATAAGTCTTTGAGGAACTTTGCATATTTGGGAATTTGCTTGATTGCATCCAGGAGTGGAATATTAACTTCAACTTTTCTGAATGTCTCCATGATCTCCTTGTCCACCTCGCTTCGCCGCTTCTTGTTTTGTGTCACTCTATTGGGGAAGGGCAGTGGCAATTTCTCACTTTGTTCAACTTGCTTGCCATTGCTTGGTTCTGCATGATTTTCCTCTGATTCTGCAGAATCATATTTTTCTTGTATCCTTGGTTGTTACGCATAGTCCGCAAAATCTGCAGAATGCGGTTGTTCAACATCGGGAACCTTAAGTTGCTTGCCACTTCTCGAGTGATGGAGCGACATTCCTTGGATTGCTCACGGATTGGGAGGAGGTTTCGAACCTTGGGATTTCAGCTCACTCCTTTGTTGTAGCCATTCGACCAATCTGTGTTTCGGACTCACGGATCTTTGCCGTTTCTTTCTTTGGCGAACATTCTTTGGTTGCCATCCGCTTCACAAGTTACGCTAAACTTGGTTACGAGCTCTTGCTTTATGGTTGGTCTGGTTTAGCTTCTTTGCCGCAGATCTTCGCCTCATGTTTGGTCCCCTGACATTGTGCTTGAACCGATATTGAGGCTGCTGCTCTTCTTCGCTGTTGGAATTGATTAGTATTACCATACCTCAGGTTTGGGTGGTCTCTCCATCCGGGATTGTATGAATTAGAAAAGGGTCATAATTCCTCATTCTTTGGTTACGTGGTGTTGATAAGGCCTCCCGGAAAAATTCCAGCAAGCTGTTTCATTGCCTTCTTTCAAATTGCGGACATTGGTCCGTTGCATGACCTGGTATCTGACAAATTCCACAAAGGCTTGGTGATGGTATGGATTCTTTGAGGTGTTGTATCGACCAAGTGCCATTTGCCTCACTAAAGTTGTCAACTCATCTATTACATTCTCCATCCTCTGTGGTTCGGATTATAGGTATTCACTTCATTTACTCCTCTTGTAGGCACTATGGCTCGGGTACCAAATTGTTGAGCATTTTCAGCCATGTTAGCAATCAAGTCCCTGGCTGCGGCAGGGTTTTATCTACCGAGCTCCTCCGTAAAGATCAACCATACTTCTATCCATTGGCATCGGACCTTCATAAAAATCTTGAATGAGGAGCTGGTCACTAATCTGGTGGTGTGGACTGACTTGCACACAATTTCTTGAATCTCTCCCAATATTCATGTAAGGTCTCACCATGGATCCGCCTTATGCCACATATATCTTTTTCGATTGCAGCTGACTCTTGAAGCGGGAAAGAGTTTCTCTAGAAACAGCTTATTCATGTCTTGCCTGCATGTAATGGTACCAGGATGCACATACTAATGCCAATCCTTTGTAGCCCCATCAAGTGAGAAAGGAAAAGCTCTCAATTTAATGTGATCTTCATCAACTCCATGTGGCCTCATGGTGGAGCACACCACATGGAATTCCTTGAGATGCTTGTGTGGATCTTCTCGGCCCGCACCATGGAACTTAGGAAGCAAGTGTATCAAGCCCGATTTGAGCTCAAAATCCGCATGCAATGCGGGTATTGGATGGCAAGAGCTTGGTAGTTGACATCACAGTCTTTGCCAAATTTCTTTCAAAGTCCTATCATGATTGTTAGCCATGTTTTTCGGAAGCAACTGGTCAGTCTCAGAACTCAAATCAGTGAATTCAGATGCAGACTCACTAAAACTATCGCTATGCAAGCTACTACTATGCAAATGACTAGTATGAAGACTATGCACACTACCCTGACTCCTAATGAGCCTATGGAATGTTCTATCTATCTCAGGATCAATATCACACAAATTTTGAGGATTGGACTTGGTCATGCATGGTCGAGCAATTACTTGCAATGCAAGAAAAACACTAAAAATGCAAGAACACAAGAACCAGCATGCACAAGCACTCAAACTAGGTCAAGGGGGGGTGGATCAGATCAGTTTTAGGATGCAAATGAAGCACAAGAAAGCTCAGATCAAAATAAGCTTGTTTGCTACCTGAAAATTGAATTAGAAAAATCAGAAAATCCTAAAAATGAAGAAAAAGTGGCCTAAATGAGGTCTTTTTGAGAAATTGGTGGCCCAAACCGCCTTCGGCCGTTTGCCTAGCTAGATCTCAAAAAGTTATATGAAATGGACATATCATTTGCATCAATCGGAATTATATGCAAAAAGTTATGCCCTTTCAAAGTTTTGGTCTACTTTTTATGAAAAGTCACAACAAATGATGGAAATTGCCAAAATTAAGTGTCACCTAACCCTACGGGTCACTTTTGCTCAGAAGGATGGTGAAACTTTGGACAGCAATCCTTGGTTCCAAACTCCCACTTAGGATCCACTTCCGTACCTCCTATTAGGCCCCCTTATGCTCCCTTGGTGTAATTCAGAAAAGCAGGTCAGACTCACAACCAAGGTTAGCAACAATCCTAATATGATTAATGTGGTCTATAGAAGCAAGGAAAGGCACTGTTCTATTGGTTGATGCTGAAAGTGCTATGACAGGTACTCGAAATGCTATGCAAGGTGAGGTTAAAGATGCTACTGATATGGATGCAGACTAAGGCTTATATGAATGACTATTCTATGATGCGAACTCTACTAATGTCTGCAGATTAGAAAATGTAGAATGAAGGTTCCTAGTTGCAGAATGCAGAATGCAGAAGAGAAACCAGAGTGCAAGGATAGAAGCTAAATGTGCAGAGTGTAGGACCACACAAAGAAAATAGAATTGGACACTAACACTAAAACTAACAACTCAAAACCATCAAACAAGACAAACAGAAAAGCTTGAGAGAATTTGGGGAGCTGTATGGATGCAAAACCACGACATAAAGCGAGATTAAACACTAAAGACTCAGAAATACTACTAATTCAGAACTACTCTTAATGTAGATTACTCCTAGTGCAGAAACTCAGAAATGCAGAAATGCAGAATATGCAGAATATGCACAAACACAGCAATTCATGAACACAAAGACACGTAATCACACATGCAGCGACTCTGGACACAAGCACAAACAGGGAGTTAGCATGATATTCACAGGTATGAACATGATCAAACATAATGTATCATCCCCGGCAACGGCGCCAAAATTTGGCTCGCGCGTCGTAACACGAGCAAATTAAACCGAATAGCGACTATAGTATAGTAGTCAACTCGGATCGTTTCCCAAAGATGAAAACACTATTTGATCAGAAAATTCAGGGGGGTTTTTATAACAAACACTTAAAATGCAATCTTGAATTCCAAGGCAAGCGAGAAAATAAAAAGGCTAAACCGAATTAAAATTCTAATCCAAGACACACAAGAAGAAAGCAATCAACACTCAATCATTGGATTCAAATGTACATGCACACTCCAATTCGATGATTTATTTTAGATTCAACTGAAACCTCAAATCAAACCTAGCATTCACATGAAAATCTCCATGCATTCAACTAATCACTCAAGCCATCCGGTTTAGAGACCTCTAAAACCGAATTGATTTTGGATTAGTTTCCAAACCAATGCTCTCATCTCATATTCAGAACTGAAATATGAATCACACTCTTGAACAATCGAATCACATATATCAACCGAATTATACATGATTGATTGACTCTTAATCAACATGCATGAATGAAAACCTCCAATTCAATTACGAGATTAAGAAGAAGAGAAGAGGAGTGAAACCGAAATTGGAATTTCCATGTCTTGATGCACCAATCCTTAAGAGCTTGAATGCTTCTCATGATGCCTTGGATCAGAGGAGGATCACCCCTCCATTAATGGAGGAAAACGCAAAAGAAAGAAAGAAAGAGAGAAAGAAAGAGAGAAAGTTTGAGAGAGTTTTCTTATTCCAAAGAAGGTGAAAGTCTCTGAAGCATAATCAGAATTTCTATATATACCTCTAATTAAAAGTCACTAAGTACTTAATTAAAATAATCCTCTTTTCCTAAGCTAAATTTGGATAGCTCAATTGCCCAATTTGGATGCTTAGAGAGAAAGTTGTGCCCAAAACAAGTTGAGTGGGCTCTCTTAGACTCAGCAGCGACTTCCAACACGTTTTTGGGCCTCATAACGGTTCTTCTTGGCTTAGTGTTCTGAACGTAAAATGAAGCCCTGGATGTTAGCTTTCCAATGCCACCGGAATGGGCTCAATTGAGTCCCTGTAGCCCAAGATATGGTCCAATCATTGAAGGCTGCTCAGAAACCGCGCCCAAACGCTTCAGTTCAGTTCCGAGCCCAATTTCGGCTTTAAGATCTCAGAGTTAGCCCTTGCCCTCTTCATAGAAATTGTAGCTCTATCTCTTAGTTTTCCTACAAATCAAGAAGCATAATGAAATGAGGTATAGAGCTCAAGATATGATCTAAACACTGAAGCAGGTCAAAATAACCGAAATGCTGCAAGAAATTAACTAAGTCTCACTAAGATCCAAAAAAGGAAAATGATCTAAACTCAACCAATTAAGCACAAAGGAGGATTAATGAGACAAGTATGAAGGATAAAAATAGTATAAAAATCCAATTCATCAGTCCACTTCCCCATGAATAGTGCCAGTATTCAGAAAACCAATTTTTCAGAGAAATCATAACATTTCATTCACAATTCAATCATCAATCTCATAGGAACAATTGTTGCATTTAAAACATAGTTGCTGTCTCAGCACATTCATTTCACCTGATTTTTGTAAATCAAGCCAAAATTTCTATTTAACTCATTTGGATCTAAATTTTGGATATCTTAGAGTGTTATGTTTCTATTTTCTAACCTCTTTAGTTCCATCTAATTTTTATAAATGTAGCTCAAGTTATTTAAGTTTTATCTCGGCCTGCCCTGTAGCTGGCCAGAATTACACACTTAAAAGTAAAAATCCACTAAAAATCTAAAACCAGTTCAAATCATACAAAATTGGTATCATATTAAATCTAACAGGACAAGTTTTCATTTGCAACAAGTTCCATTTCATTTGCTTTAGTATAGCTTGAGTTATAAGCCCCGAAATTTAACTTTTCTAAACTGCCCTGTTTTTACCCAGTTTGGACATAGGGCAACTTCCTCAAACCATTGGGAGGAAACGGGACTGTATCTAACTCTAAAATTTTTATGGGTGTGTAAGATTTCTAAAAAAGTTGGTTTCATTCAATGCCAAGTTGTATAGGGCAAGTTCTGCCCTGAACAACCTAGTTTGCCCAGAATTAAAGTAAAAAACCTAGGTCAAACTTCCAAAATTCATATCTCTTTCAATACTAATCCAATAGCCTTATATTATATATGTATGAAAAGCCCTGAATGTCTAGTTTTCCATAAAAATAATTTCATCAAATTTAGACGGCTATAGGTAGAGCTGTACACTCCGCCGTATGGACTGCCAAAGGGTTTTAATCTTTCTGCCCCTCACTTCTTCCTACTTTCACCCTTTCTTACTTCTTAATCGATTTTAACATCAAAACAGCCAACAAACCAGCCAAAAATCATCATATTCATTCAATCATCACATAAAAAAGTGAGAAAATAAAAGCCCCAAGCAACAACCCATAACCAAAAGAACAAGAACAAAGTTGAATCTCTACCTCCTTGTATGTGATCTTGGTAGATTTTGGAGTTTGGTGGGTGGAATCTTGTCAAGACTTGAAGGTTGTTGGAGTAGATTGAAGGGAGAAGAGATGAAGAAGGCTAGAAGGAGAAGAAAGTGGCGCAATCAGTAGGAAATGAAGAGAGAAAATCTAATTCAAATATTAAGAGGGTGGTTGGCTAAGTGTGTTATGAATGGCTAAAATTTTGTGGCCAACTTTCAAGCATGCTTCCTTCTCCTTGTAGCCTTGGTGGTGCCACCCATAAAGGGTTAAATGGCTGAGTAATTAGCCTTAACACAATAGAATTTGAGTGTATAATTCTATTGATTCGTTTCTGACAGCTTAAAATACCGTAATCGTACCGATTTCCTTCAAATCAATAAATCGGTTTAAGAGAATGTCTATGAAATCTTCTATGCCTCTAACCTAATTCCCTTACATCTAATCTCAATTAATTGCTAATTAATTGATCCTAAATAAATATTTAGTCGAATTAATTAACCTCAATTATTCAATAAAAATTGAATAATTAGGCGAAAAATGATAAAAAAAATTCGATAGATGTTTCACCCTCCCCTTTTAGAATGAAACTTACGGCCACTTCTTGCACACACACACATACACACACACACACACACACACACACACACACATTTACTCTATTTTTCAACTTCTCATTTTCTCTCTAAGGTTCTCTCATTCTCAAGAAAGCTTTCATCTTCTTCTTCTTCTTCCTCTCTATCTTGTTTTTTTTCTCCACTACTATAACCAAACCTTTTTCACTTAGCCCTTCAAAGGCCACATCTTTTGGCCTTTGAAGAAATGATTCAAATACTATAAGCTTCATTTTCATCAAGAACTCAAGGGTTCTCTCTTTCTCCTTGCAAATCGCCACCTTCACCCACTTGGAAGAACACCATCTTCTTCATTTTCTTCTTCTTGGAGGTGATAAACTCATCACTAGGTAGTGATCTCTACTCTTCTCTTTTGTTTACTCAAGCAAGCTTGAAACTTGATTCCTTTCATGACCAAGATCTTTAACTAAAAGTTTGAGAAAAACTCTCATGCTTTTCATGAGCAAAAGTTTCCATTTTTAGTAAAATATATTTATGTTCTTGTTTATGAGTTGTTCTTGACGCTTTTGAAAGTTCCTTTGTTAAAATGTTTTAAAGTTTCTATTTTTCTTTCTTGGTCCTCGAGATCTTGATGTTTCTTACAAGTTGTTGGAAAAAGAATGATGTTCTTGGCGATGTTGGTTTAAAAGTCGTTTATATAACTATGATGATGCTTATGATTAGAAAAATTTTCATCTTTACATATTTCTTATGATTTGATAAGATTAAGAACATTCTTGATGTATAAAACTTCAAAATGTTTATTCTTTGCAACCTTGAAGTGGCGCAATTTTTGTGTCTCCCTAAAGCTTTATTTTGTCCTTCTTGAAGACAGGAATATGTAACATCCCCACTTTCGTAAACAGAACGTAATGGAAACTTTGAATTATTTCTCTTAGGCAGTGTGAGAATTTCTCAGGCATCGTTATGCCATAATGATCTTCATACTCAGAATTATATGGTAGTGTAACACTGCCATTGAAAATATGGCACTGCCATATGTAAAAAATTAAGAAATGATAAAAGTGTCCCTGTAAACTTTTGTTAATTGCAGTGATGCCCAGAATTTTTAGAAATTATATTTTGATCCCAAAGACTTATTTCCACAATAACCCTAGAACTTTTCATGAAATGACCTTTATGTTCCCACATCTGTAGAATTAGCAGAATAAGATTTTAAACAGAGCAAAATCACGTGGTGAAATCGTAGAAGTTTAAATCTCTGCCGATTGGGCCATGGAGGCAGTCTGGTATGAAATGACATGGGGCGTCCCTGGACTTGCTCAAAATTACGGAACTGTCATTAGTTACAGAAAACAGAAAACAAAAAAGCTCCGAATTTGCGAAAATGTCTAATTTACGCCGTTAATCTATTTATTCGATTTCAATAATTATGTAAGGTGTAACACCCTAATAAATCCATATTACGCTTAAGTCGTATTACGGCGTTTTATTAGTTGTTACTTATGCTCGTGGAAAACTAAACTTCACTTAAAATTAAATTACGCGGAAAATACAAATTTTTTTTTTTTGAAATATGTCGTTGCTTTGAAAAAGTAAAGCCTTGCGCGAGAAGATAGCAGTAAACGAGCGTATCACAGAGATTTCGATATAAATGGAAGGAACATGAGATAAATCATAAAGTCATACATTCAAATTATAACATCAACTACATAATATACTTAATCTCATAATATCCAAATAAATACATATAAAGGAAACTCATGGTCATGCCATGGCCCCAAACATCAAAGGTACACAAGTCTGATAAAATCCAATACAAAATGAAATACAGGAGTTAAGGAGCGCAAATCAAAATAAGCCCACGTAGACATATCTTTGACTTCTATGCCCTTCCATGCCCTTCCATCGAGCGGACTCGGGTCCTCGAATGTCAGTCCCCATCTTTGCTCGGCCTCGGGAACGGCAGCGAGTCACGAATGATGTGGGGTGCTCGCTAATCACCTCGATACGACGGATGCGACGGCCGGGAACATAGCTGCCCACCGAAGAACGTGCCTCGGAGGGATCCTCCTCAGATGCGACAGGCCGATACTCGGGGAGTGGCGGCGAAGCTGCTGCGGCCCTAGGGGTGGCCGTCGAACTCACATCGACCACGGGAACCTCTGGCAGCGGCACAGGCTCGGCTACGGGTAGACCTGGAGACATAGGCTCCATCTCGATCTCAGGCAATGGCTCGGGCGGGAAATCCCAAGGACCCAACGGCTGTCCAAGGCGTGGCGAAGATCGTCCACGGGTGGCGGGATCTGCGCTCCTCCCGCAAAAACTTCGACCGGATAGAAGTAGGTGCGAACTATCATGGTGGTCGTGGCCACGATAGCGTGGGCGTCCTCGTCATAGGCCCACTCATGGTGGGGAGTGTAACACCCTCCTAGGCACAGTAGTATGCTTAAGTCATAGTACCACACCCTGGAGCTGTTACTGTTACCTGAGTGGACCTCATCTGACAGCAACTTCAGCCGTCTTCGGATACTCCTACAATCATCTGGAGACAACATGGAAATAGGAGTGAGAATTATAAAATTCTCAGTAGGATTCTCTAATTTTTATACATAGTGTCATCATGGTCGTCTCCAGTTTGCTTTGGTTTATTTTGAAAAAGGTGAACATGCTGCACAGACTGTTTAATTTTACATTTCGAAAAATGGCTTATCCGAAGCAAAGTTCATTTTAATCATACTCTTAGCATTTGGGAGAACCCATAAAATTCATTCAATTATGACACCATGAATAATAACTGTAGCATATTAAAACACAGATAGCATCAATATGCTGGGAATATAACATCTGCACATAAAATTACTCGTACTTAAATTCATGCCTATACATGAAACTTGCTTTTCTTTCTTTATCTTCCTTTTCGTCATAAAATCTTTAGTCTTTAGTCTTTTACTTGGCACACCTAGCCGTATCAACGTCCCTAGGGTGCTTGGATCTGTCTACACTTGAGCGTTACGTATCGCCGTCCTCCCTCAAGTGCAGCATCATACCATATTCCAGAGTATGATCGCCATGTCATGCCCCATCAGAGCGTGATCGCCATGTCACGTTCCTTAGGAATAGGAGATCCTCATGCTATATTCCAGAGTATGATCGCCATGTCATACCTCATCAGAGCGTGATCGCCATGTCACGTTCCTTAGGAATATAGACTCATCATTATATCTTTACATGCCACATTCCAGAGTATGATCGCCATGTCATACCCCGTCGGAGCGTGATCGCCATGTCACGTCCCTTAGGAATATGGGATCTTCATGCTATATTCCAGAGTATGATCGCCATGTCATACCCCATCGGAGCGTGATCGCCATGCCTGATGTGAGTGGGGCATATATTTAAATTTTTAGACTTTAAGTCTTTATTCTTTAGCCTTTATTGCCCTTGGGTAGCCTGGCCTTGGAGTGAGCTTGTCAGCTCAACTCATGACCATTGTCCCACCGACTCACCCACAAGGGAATTCACATCTTTATATTCACACTTAATATACTTATATCTTTTCATTCTCATGTGTCGTTAAGCATAGTAATGATAAATGTACTCGTACACATGCTACATCAATATTTCCCATATGCCTCATAACATAATTATGTCATTCTTGAATATAGGGTTTCTATATACTCATATCATAAACTTCTTGTAATTTAGACACTCATGGTCCCCTAGACTCCTGCCGTAAATTCGGCAGCATAACGGATAAGGTCCGTTTCCCCATGAATAGTGCCAGTTCTCACGGGCAAATCAGTCATAACAACATAATCAACTTAACACATATATATCAATATCATACTGGCTATCCTCAACTCAAACTTTATACGTTTCCGTAATACTTGTGAAATCTTCAATTGGGTCACTTTGTGAAACTATCACTTTGGCCATTCTGCTACCTTCTATTCGGTTCTGTCCGAATTTCATATGATCCATTTTTATTTCTATTCAACTCATTTAGATCTAAAAGTTGGATACATCATAGCTCTATATGTCTACTTTCTAACCTCTTTGGTCCCATATCATTTAGATCCATATAACTCAAGATATTTAAATCTTACCTCAACTCGTTCAGTCACTAGCCCGAGTTACACTCCTGGAAGTATAAATCCACGAAAAATCGAAAATAAGTTCAAATCATGCGAAATTGGTCTCATATTGAAGCTAACAGGACAACCTTTCATTTGCCAAAGTTTCACTTCATTTGCTTAAGTATACCTCGAGTTATAAGTCCTGAAAGTCTACCTTTCTGAACTACTCTATTTTGGCCTAGATTGGACATAGGACAACTTCCTCGAATCACTGGGAACAATTGGGACCATAACAAACTCGGAATCTTATATTGGGATGTTCCCCTATGTGTAAGCTTTCTAACAAAATTAGTTTCACTCGATTTGGAGTTGTATAGGGTGAGTTACACCCTCCTCATGTCACCCTGCCCGGATGAAAATCCTAAACCCTAGGTCAAACTTCAAAAATTTATATCTCTCTCAATACTACTTCAATAACCTTATATGATATATCTATGGAAAGCCCTGAATGTCTACTTTCATCTAAAAATGGTTTCATCGGATTTAACTGATTGTAGGCGGCGCCGTACACTCCGCCGTACGGACTGCCGTGGACTTCTCACTCAGGCAGCACCCTCATCCATCCATTTCTCTTAGTTTTTCTTCTTCTAATTCTAATTGCCACTCAAGATTTCTTATTAATCCCATATTAATCCAATCATACACATCCACTATGTCATCAAATAATCATAAAAAGTAATCTTTCATGCATCCTTAGTTTAGAAATATTAAGATTAGAGATTGAATCCTACCTCTTTGGAGTGTGATCTTGAGTTAATTGTTGAAACTTGAATTATTAGGACCTGGCTAAGCTTGAATGAGTGATGGGGTTGGGTGAGTGGGGAAGGGAAAAGAGAGCTGCAGTGAGGGAGAAGAGAGGGCGCAGAAAAATGGGTCTGAATGAGCAGAGGAGAAGGTGTTATATAGGCATGAGTGGTAGTTAACTTGGAGGGTTCTGATTGGCTGAATTTTTCTTGTGGACAGAATTTAGCTACGTCTCCCTTTCAGTGTAACTTGCCGCCATACTGTTTGAAATCGGAACTCGCATTTACTCTATTTCAAGTCGGAACTCATCCTTATTATACTTGAGGTCGGAACTCGTGTCGTTCGTACTTGAGCTGGGAGCTGAAGCCTAATGTCGGAACTCGTACCAGCTTGTTTGTGACTTGGGGGAAATCTTTGTAGCAAGGTCGTAGGTCGGAAGTCATGCAATTCCCATTCCTATAATCTCGGAACTCCCTATTTGAACTCGAGAATGCCAATGCTGGATGCAAAATCGGAACTCGTGTGTATGAAGATTTGCTCGAGGGTCCAAACTCGTGTCCACCCCAATTGAGTTCAACACTAAGGTCGGAACTCGGGAATTCGAGTCACATTTCCAAACACAAGTACTTAAACTCGGAAGTCGGGATTTATATACTGTATGGTTGGTGACATCGGAAACCGGATATACTTCCCTTGAGGCACGATGTCGGATCTCATGGAATTACGTTCATGAAGTCGGAACTCGTAATTTATAGGAATTTGCACTTCAACTTGATTTCGGAACTCGGGAAAGTGGATAAAAGACCTTGGTAATGAACTCGGAATCCAATTCAGCTAAAACTCGTAAGTCACATTTCATGTCCATTTTGAATCACCCTATGTCCGAACTCGGATATCACATACTCGAGCCTAATGCCGGAAATCGTTTACATGAAGTCGTATATTGGAAATCGGAAGCATCTCATTCAATTCGTAACCATCACGTGAATCCGGAAATTGCCCAAAATGATTATGTAACTCGGAAATCGGTCATCTTATTGAAATCCAAAGATGAAGTCGGAAATTGGCATTGATCAATCCTTATGACGAAGCCGGAACTCGGAAATCGGGATGTTACAGGGAGGCTCCATGCTCCATGACACGTGAGGCTCCATGAGTATCTGGTGACGAGACGGAAAAACAACTAGGATGAGAAATGAGATTTCTCAGTAGGACTCGACCCGGACACGCTGGTGTCATCATCATCGTCCTAGCCACTTCGGTTTTTAAATGAAAAACTGTGGGCATACAATAGGTTCAATTATTTGATTTTCGAAAACGTTACTATCCGAAGTGGGTCCCATTTTTAGTACTTATCCTCGTTGTATTAACAACATCATGGCATACATGAAAGCTTATATGACTATTCATGACATACATAAACAGGTTGAGAGTTATGTTCTTTACTTGGGTTGGACCGAAGTCCCTTTCTTTCCTTAACTTGACTTATCTTAAGTCCTTTCTTTCCACCCACTAAACATAAGTGGTAATGAGCTCATACCGTGGCCGTCGCCACCATAGAATTTCTGCTTTACACTAGCTGGGTCATGCCATACCTCATGTAAGCCCTATCCCCTATACTCACACTAGCTGGGTCATGCCATGCCTCATGTGAGTCGGGGTGAGGGGAAACTTAAATTAGGTCACCTTCCCTTTTGAAGGATCACACTTTATCCAATCTTTTCTTATTAAACTTATGATGCAAAATATTTCTAAGTCCATAATTTCTACAAAATTTCGGCAAGATAACAAATTTAGACCGCAGCTTTTCCCAAAATTTTGCCAGACAGTAATACCAAAGATCACAAAGATCATATCATATCATCATCATATCATTATATCATATCATCATTATCATGGCATCATAATCACATCATCATCACAGCATGCTTGCAACCTAAACATAGGCATATTCTCAAGCAAAGTCTTATGAGCTTAGCTTAGTAAATTAGGTGCAAGCTTTTACATTGACTTTCGTTTTATTGATTCCTTCTTCTCAATTATTCTAACTTGACTTATATGATTTTCATATTTTAATTTGGAAGATTTATAGTTTAGGTTTTGCATTACAGTTTGATGAGAATCTTATGAACTTAATCTAGTACATTAACTACATTTACATTCGGTTTTTTTTCGTTTTATTCGCTTCTTTTGTTAAGGATTAGGTGAGCTTAGCATTTTATTCTATCTAGTCTTCATTAAGTAAATTATGAAGTTTCATTACTTTAGGCTAAGGCCTTTTACCTTTTTAAGTCATTTATGCATAGTCTTACTTAAGGTTAAGTTTTGACAGTTTTACTTTTACCCCAAGCAGTAACTTTAAAAATTCACCATAATTTGGTATTTTATCATTTTAATGCGAAATTTTATATGCTTATAGGGTTCTGAGTCTAGTTTTTAACAAAACAAGTCCCACTCAAAAATTCATTTTCTAACTCCAGTTATGCATATTTTATTCTGACTGGTTCAGTTTCTAAGTTCACTCCCGGTACAGTGGATTGTTACTTCTCATTATAATTGCTCAGAAGGAATCTGAGAAAAATGTAATGGGTTTGTTCCTCTATGTCTTAGCTTTCATTGAAACTTGGTCTCACTCAAAAATCATTTTTGTAGCTCGAGTTATACACATTTTAGTGTAGACTGCCCAGACAGAAACCAATCCGAGAACAGTCCACTTTGAAAAATCATATCTCGCTCATTTTAACTCCGAATCTTATGTATTTTATATGTATGGAAAGCCCTCTGAGTCTATTTTCATATAAAATTGGTTCCACTAATTTCTGAGTTTTCTGGAAAAAGTTATACCGTTCGGTTTACAGACTGTTAGAAAATCCAGATTTCACGTTTTGATTTTTCTCATGTTTTCTCCAAAACACTCAACCTCACTTTCAAGAAAACATTCTCAAGTTATAAAACACTCAAATACCATGAAAGATTAGTGAAAAACTAACATGTTGGAGTTCAAAAATATTGAGTTCAGCCATGCATCACACCAAACCGAAAACATGTTTTCAACAAACAACCATACTAGCAACAACATCTCATTTTATGACAAGAATGGCTATGATGCCCATAATGAATCTTTAAAACCACCTAGCTATGGAGAGCATAGGAGTTCTAAAGCTTGAAAAACAAGAGAGAAAAAGGGTTTAGAGCCACTACCAAGAAGCTTTCTTTGAAGGGATTTGTGATGGAAGAAGGTGATGGTGGTGGTATTACTCCTCTTGGATCTTGAAAAAGGCTTGATATGTGATTGTCTTTGACTCTCCAAGAACAAGAAATGGTGGCTCTTGAAGAGTTTGTGAGTGGGATGAGGAGAGGAAAGGATGAGAGAAGTGGAAGGATTCTAGAGAGAAGTTGGAGAGTTTAGAGAGAAGGAGGAGAATTTTGAAATTGTGGAGAGAGAAGAGAGCTTTGTGTGTGTGTCTTTGGGAGAGGAGTGAAAGAATGAAATGAGGAGAGAGGAGGGCTGATGGGTGGCGCAAAAGAGGGAGGAAAGGTGAGGTGACTTTGGCTTCTTACACAAGCTAAGGAGTGGGAAAATCCATGGGGCAAAAGGGTGAGTTGTTTTTCCTTGAGTCTTGGAGGCATTCCAATGTCCACTTTATGCTTTTCTCTAGGGGTTAAAGGGGAGTACCCTCTTAGGATTTGGTTGCTTGTCTAAGACTCATCCAAGTGTCAAGATCTAATGGTGGATGACAAGGATCCTAGTCTTGGCTTTTGATCTAATGGTGTAGGATTAAAGAGATTGAATGAAGGGTGAGATGTTGCTCCTCCTTGGTATGTCTTTTTAGGGCATATGCATGGAAGAACTTTTATCTCTAAATGTTATTAGAATTATTTAAATGTAATTTAACTTAATTGGCTTAATTACCCATGAGTTAACTCTTGTCAATTACACTTTTTATGATACCTTGCATTACGGTTAACCATATGCTTAATTTGGGGTTTAATTTTTCAAAAGTTGTCTTAAGTGTCTTAATCATTATAAACTTAATTAGTAAGGTTAGGTTGTCTTACTTTTGTTTTGGCACCTCCGAGTAATTAAGGATTAAACGATTAAGGTTTTATTAAAACGCTTAGGACATTATGATTAAATTGTTGGCTAGACTTAATTTACTAAGCTCTTGCTCTCGGGATTAATCGATTAGTTCTCAATTAATCGCTAATCCCTCTAATTAGCCGGGAACATCGAGCTAATTAGCTTAGGTAGAAATGGGGATGTTACATAAGGGCAATTAGAAGTTAATTAAATATTAATTAAGAGTTAATTAGATGTTAATTAGAGGGATTAGGCTTAGGAACAATTAGAATTGAGATATAGAAATTCTCTCAGAGTCATTTAGTAAAGTTTTGTCGATTTGAAGAAAATCGGCGAAGATTCGATATTTTAAACTACCAGAACCGAATCAGTAGAATTTCACACTAACACCACTAGTTGAGTGGCTGAAAATTGAGCCACTTCTACCCCTATGGATGGCGCCAATTGGCTGCCAAGTGAGTAGAGAGACTTGGCCAAACAACCACCAACCAAGCCTCCACCAATCATAAGAGAGTATCATCTTTTAAAACACCAAAATCCCCTCTAACTCTTCCATTATTTTGCCCTCCACCAGCTGCAGCCTCCTTCCATTTCTTCTTCTTCTTCTTCCTTTCTTTCCTTACCTCCATGACCAAGAGCTTCAAGCTCAAGATTGGAAGCCTTCTTGACGTCAAATCCTCTTGCTCCTTTTATGAAAATTAATCATCACCTCATTCTCTACAAAACCCCTCTAACAATTTCATGATTAAGCATCAGATAGAGCCTCCCCACATTCATATGAGTTGCTGCCATGGTGAAGAAAGAAGGCTAAAAGTTGGTTCTTAGCTTCCTTGCTTCCATGGTTTCAAGAATTTTGAGGTAGATAGCTCAAATCCTTAGTTATTTGATGTATCATGTGACTATGTGGCTGCTGTGTTCCTCTGATGCCATGCTTGCATGATGGTTTTTTGATGTTTTTCTAGTGATTTGAGATGAGGAAATTTAGTTTAAGTTGAGAAATTTATCAAAAACTCAAAAAAAGAGCTAAGCAGAATCTGTTTTGTGAGAAAATCCTTCGGCGTCAATACCGATGGAGTGTACGGATCCGCCTACAACCGTTTAAATTTGATGAATATATTTTTATATGAAACTAGGGGCTTTCCATACATATAAAATATAAGGCCATTGGATTAGTATAGAATTAGTTATGAATTTTTGAAGTTTGACCTAGTAATCTAGATTTTCATTTGGGCAATATGAGTTGAGAAGGGTGTAACTCACCCTACACAACTCTAAATTGAATGAAACTAACGTTTTTTGAAAGCTAACATATAAGGAAACCTCCCATAAAAATTTTAGAGTCAGATTCATTGCCAATTATTTCCAGCACATCAATGAAGTTACCTTAAGTTCAAACCGGCTGGAACAGGGTAGTCCAGTAAGGTCAAGTTACGGGGTTTATATCTCAAAATACACTCATGCAAATGATATGCAACTTTTTCATTTGAAAGCTTGTTTTGTTAGCTTCAAATTGATATAAATTTCGTATGATCTCACCTAGATTTCTATTTTTAGTGAATTTTCACTTATAAGGGTGCATTTCTAGCTAAGTATAGGGCAGTCTGAGGTAAAATACTAATAACTTGAGTTATACAAATTAAAGTGAGATGGGACTAAAAGGGTTGGAAACTAGACATATAGAGCTATGATATATCCAAAATTCAAGTTTAAATGAGCTGAATTGGACTAAAGGTGGATTATAGAAAATTCGGGCAGAATGGGATGAAGTAAGCAGAAAACTTTATTGATGTTTGTATTGAATTTGATGAATGATATTGTGAATATATAATTGCTGTTCCATATTGATTTACATATTTGAAGGATTTTACTAGTAGTCTAGCATTATTCGTGGGGAAGCGGACTCGATCCGTTATGTTGCCGAATTTTCGACAGAAATTTATGAAGTTATGAGAACTTATACTATGGGTGATTATGCTTTGAATATATTTACATTTATATGTTATGCTCATGTACGTCATGCATGCAAGCATAATTAGAATATGATATGAGAAGTAAGACGTGAGACATATCCATGAATGGACAAAGCATCCGCATGCATGACAAGATATGGAAAGGAAAAGATAATAAGAACTTGCAAGAAGGACATATTACGCTACCACGTGAGGCATGACATAGACCCAACTAGCGTGGGCTAGAGCGGTGCTGTCTAAGACTTGGGCTAGCCCTCGACCAAATTTAATAGGAATAGAACGGTGTGAGAGTTAGGGAAAGTAAATCCGTCACTCATATATAGGTACGAGCTCGGACCTGAAAAGCAGGCTATTACCTAGGGGTGAGAGAGGCCATTCACCTCCGGGGGACCAATTATAGAAAAGCAAGATCAAGTTGCAAGTTAAAGAAAGAGATAAATTAAGTTAAGTGCACTTGCATTCAGTCAAGTACAAGCATCTATATGTGCATCTCTAACTATCTCATTAAGTCATAATGTTATTATGATTCTTGTTGAAACATATTGCACTATTCGTATTTCTATGTCTGTCATATAATATGGCAAGTGGCTGTTAAAATATAACCCGCTTCGAGAAAGGTGTTTTCAACTTGAAAATTGAACCACTATTTGCGTATATGTGCTCATATTTTCATAGTAAACTGAAGCGGCTGGAATGTTTATGATGACATTGTAAGAGTAATGGTTCGAGTTTACCTACTGAGAACCTTAGGTTCTCACTGCTTGCTTATATGTTTTTCTTTTTCGTAAATATTCCAGCACCCAAATTGGAAATCAAGTGCGAGGCGGAGTACAGGGACATTCATTGAGCAAGTCTCGGATGCAAACCAGACTAAAAGACTGTTGAAGCTAGCTAACGACTAGTCGGAAGCAAATGCTGTGTATTATGTTAGTCACAATTTCTTTTAAATTGTAATTATTTTATTCTTTATGTATCAGAGATGATGAAGTTTATGAACTATTAATCAATAGTATAGTGTGCAGTTAAAGAGCCATGTATTATATTTTCCATATTTTAAAGACTTCTTAGCATGGTGACAACCTTTTAATATAACTCCTTGACTCGAGTATGGCTTATATGATAGAGGTTGTTACAGAATATGTGTAAAAGTCTAATCTTTTTGGAACAGAAGCCTATTTAAGTCATAAAAATGAGAACTTGTCACCTCATATTTTAAAAATAGAATCTTGAATGTAATACCTTTTATAAAGTTTTAAACTTTAATCAAGAAGGTAACCTTAGGTCATAAAGTTGTAGATTTGTACTTTAATCCTGTAAAGGTTGAACTTTGAGATGAAACTGTCGAGTAAAGTTCTAAGCTTTCTTCGAGAATGTCACTTTTTAATCATAAAGGTGTTAACTTGCAACTTTTAATTCATAAAGTTTGTATCTCGAGTCAAAATAATGCATAAAGCATTAAACTTCCTTTTAGAAAAGATTCCTTTAAACCATGATACCACTTTAACTCATAAAGTTGAGATCTTGATGGTCTTAGAATAATTAAAAATGTCAACTGTCATAAAGAATGAGACTTTTTAGTTCTAAAGCTAATATCTTGTATCATTATTTTATAAAGATTGAATCTTTAATAGACGAACATAATTTTAAATGCATATATTTTCTTAAAGAATGAAACTTTATAATTAACTTATAAAGAATGATATCTTTTATAACATTAAAGGAAAAAAAAAATCTTGTTATGTTAATTTTAAAAGATTGAAACTTTGCAACTTGAATAAGTCAAAAATAACCCCTTGATGATTAGTGAACATGGTGTTGTTGGATTCATGAATGTGATTATGCATTGTCATGACCTAAGGACTAGAAGGATCTCGAAATCCTTGGGAACAGAAGTATGATTAAGGCCTCTGAGCATAACATGAACTTAAGAATCACTAAGTGCACTGTCTCAAGATGAGAAAAGGAGAATATCACTTAACTTAGTTAACTTGAATAAAGTATTTCGTAAGATACGTACCTAAGTAAGGAGTAACTTCTCTCAAGCATTAAGTAGCTAAAAGACCACATACACATTTATTTTAACTATGTGGTTCTCTCATGAGTAGACATGAAGAATCATATTATGACTCATAAGACTTTTCACAAAAAATAACACAACTATGAACCCTCTTCGGGTAAGAATGTATGATGCCATAGGCATGATGTATGACAAGTTTGATTGGGCATTGTTTCATGATTGAGAATGATTGGTATGATGATATGAGATGGACATAATGGATTGTTGGTTGAAAGTTTCATGATTGACATTTTAGGGAAGCTTTAGTCTAGCCGTCATGCAGCCAGATTTCCATCAAAATTATGGACTTAGTTATATTATTGCATGTTCACATGTGTCTTGTCAATAAGTAGTATGCATGTAAGGTATAATGATAAGAAAAGAAAGAATGGGATTTGACCCCTTGATCACTTTAGGGAAGTGAGAAACAATGATCCACAAAGACTTAAGGAACCTCTATGGAGGACATGGAGGATCCTCCAACTTCGAGGTAACCATTATTAGCTTAGTCTGATTTGGTTAGTACTACATGACGACAGTCATGGAATGAGCTCATGTCCAAAAGCAGTCTATTTCAAATGAAAAGTAAAGAATATTAAGCACATGCTAAATATGAAAGAAAAGTTAAAGAAAGACTCTGGTCTAGTCTAAGAAGTTACATGAATGTGTATGCATCTTTATTCTCTCATTTGTATGGTCATGAATGTTCATACTATGCTCTCATATGTATATTGTAACATCCCCAATTTCTCTCGTGCTAAATTATTCCATTTATACCTCCACCGCAATTACCGAGTTCTGATTTTACTGGTTTTCATGATTTTCGACTTCATCCTCGAATTTCACATGAAATGGGAAAAGTTCCTAGTTTCGAGTTCGTCTTGACCTCATGTCCGTCCCGATTTCCAATTTCCTCTTCAATTGGATTGTTCCTGATTTCTGACTTAACGTTCTAGTTTCGGGTTAAATGTAGTGGCTTCTGAGTTCCAATATCCGACTTAATGTTTCAAGGAAAATATACACGGATTCTGATCTCATCAAACACACTGTATATAATTACCGACTTCCGGGTTTAAGTACTTGGGTTTGGTAATGTGATTTCAAATTCCCAAGTTCCGACCTTATGCATCCTTATTCCGACTTTGGACTTGACCCAAGTTGATGCTTTAAAATAATGGTGCAAGTGCCAACGTCCGATTTTGATGTAACGAGTCCCCGCCTTAGATTTGGACTCAATGGACATGAGTTCGAATCCTTGAGCTAGTTTCCAAGTTATACATGAGTTCCAATATCCGATCTTATTCTCTAGAGCTTTCCATTTTTGCTGGCGTTCCCGAGTTTGAATGGGGAGTTCCGAGATTATATGATTGTAAGCTGGAATACTTCTGACCTTCGACCTTACTTCCAAGTCTCGGAATAAACCAAACAAGATTTCCTAAAGTCACAAACAAGAGGGACGAGTTCCGACATCTGGCTTCAGCTTCGAGCTCAAGTAAAATGGCACGAGTTCCGACTTCAAGCATAATGGAGACGAGTTCCGATTTTATTTGGACAAAAGCGTATCCCACTTTTGGGACGACGTGGAGAGCAATTTGGCCACAAAAGTGAGGGACATGGTCGAATTTCAACCACAAAACTCTAACCAATCAACACCACAACTCTCATGTATTTAAATCAGACTCTTCTCTCCATTTTGGTCTGATTTATGTTCTCCCCTTCCCCCTTGCTCCAACCTCCTTCTTCCCTTCTCTCAATCAACTTCATTACTCCTTCAAGCTAAGCAAGGCTCTAACACTCCAAGTTTCAGTACTTAGCTCAAATCATACTCCAAAGAGGTAGGATTCTATTTCTGTTCTTGAATTACTTGCACTATGATTGCATGAACTTGTATCCTTCTTCTTGTATTTGATGGATTATTGGATGTGTATGATTGGATTAATATGGGATTAATATGAAATCTTGAGTGGGAATTAGAATTAGAAGAAGAAAACTAAGAGAAATGGATGGATTAGGATGCTGTCTGGATGAAGAATTCCACGGCAGTCCGTACGACGGAGTGTACGGCTCCGCCTACAACCGGTTAAGTCCAATGAAACCATTTTTAGATGAAAGTAGACATTCAGGGCTTTCCATAGATATATCATATAAGGTTATTGGATTAGTATTGAGGGAGATATGAATTTTTGAAGTTTGACCTAGGGTTCTGGATTTTTATCCGGGCAGGGTGACATGAGGAGAGTATAACTCACCATATACAACTCCAAATTGAGTGAAACCAGTTTTGTTAGAAAGCCTACACATAGGGGAACATCCCAGTATGAAATTTTGAGTTTGTTATATCCCCAGTTGATCCCAGTGGTTCGAGGAAGTTGCTCTATGTCCAAACCGAGTCAAAACAGGGTAGTCCCGGAAGGTCAACTTTCAGGACTTATAACTCGAAGTATACTTAAGAAAATCAAGTGAAACTTGCTGCAAATGAAAGGTGTCCTGTTAGCTTTGATATGGCACCAATTTCGTATGATTTGAGATTAGTTTCGATTTTTAGTGTATTTATACTTCCAAGTGTGTAATTCGGGCCAGTGACCGAATAGGCTGAGGCAAAAGTTAGATATCTTGAGTTATATAAATCAAAATGATATGGGACCAAAGAGGTTAGAAAGTAGACATATAGAACTATGACATATCCAAAATTCAGATTTAAATGAGTTGAATAGAAATAAAGATGGATTATACAAAATTCGGGCAGAACCAAATAGAATTGGCAGAAATGACCAAGTTGATGGTTTCACGAGTGCTAGTGAGCATATAAGGCTTGAGTGGACGGTTTTAAGTCTTACCCTGATAGATATTTTAGATTGATTATACTGCTATGATCGATTTGCCTGTGAGAGCTGGCACTATTCATGGGAAAGCGGATCACGATCCATTATCTTTGCCAAATTTACGCAGAAGTCTATGAATGTTATGCTCATAAAGTTTAGATATGTAAGTATGATATGAGTTATGAGAGATTATACTTTGAATATATTACATTCACATGTTATGTTCATGCATGCCATGCATGCAAGCATAATTAGAATATGATATGCAAAATAAGATATGAGGCATATTCATGTATGCACAAAGCATCTGCACGCATGATAAGATATGGAAAGGAAAGATGATAAGAACTTTCAAGAGGGATGTACTAAGCTACCACGCGAGGCATGGCATAGACCCAGCTAGCGTGGGCCAGAGCGTCTTATCGAGACTTGGGCCAGCCTTGACCAGATTTAAGGGGAATAGACCGGTGTGAGGGTCGGCCAAAGTAAACCCGTCACTCATGTATAGTACGAGCTCTGAACTCGAAAAAGCGAGGCTATTACCTTGAGGGGGTGAGAAAGGCCATTCACCTCCGAGGGACCAAGCACAGAAAAGTAAGACCAAGTACAGGAAAGAGCAAGATCAGGTTGCAAGTTAAAGAAAGATACAAATTAAGTCAAGTGCACTTGCATACAGATAAGCACAAGCATTTTTATGTGCATCTTCAGTTATCCCATTAAGTGATAAGGTCATTAAGATTCTTGTTGAAGCATATTGCACTATTTGTATTTCTATGTTTGTCATATAATATGGCAAGTGATTGTTATAACATAACCCGCTTCGAGAAAGATGTTTTCCACTTAAAATTGAACCACTGTTTGTGTATATGTGCTCATATTTTCATAATAAACCGAAGCGGCTGGAATGTTTTATGAGGACACTATAAGATTGGTTTAAGTTTACCTACTGAGAACCCTAGGTTCTCACTGCCTACTTGTATGCTTTTCTTTTCCATAAACATTCCAGTACCCAAGTGGAAGTCAAGCACGAGGCGGAGTACAAGGCCACTCATTGAGCAAGAGTTGGGCGCTAGCTAAATCAAAAGACTATCGAAGCTAGTTATCTCAATCACAATTTTCCTTTAAAGTGTAATTATTTTATTCTCTATGTATCGAAGACTAGTAGTTAGTAATAAAGTGGACAATTAAAGGGCCATGTATTATATTTTCCATATTTTAAAGGATTTTACAGCACCGTGACCACCTCTTTATGTAACCCCATGACTCGAGCATGGCTTATATGATAGAGGATGTTACATATATGCTCTTATATTGTAGCTTTGAGTTTCTTTATATTATGTTTATATGAGGAAGATTAAAAGAAAAAATGCTTTGGGAAGCTATGTTTTCAATCCCTTTAAAAATGGAACTATACATGCTCACTATTTTCATAATTAAACCTGAAGTGGCTAGGACGATGACGATGACACATTAATGGTCTAGTCAGGATCCTACTGAGAAATCTTGTATTTCTCACTTCTACGTTTCCATGTCGTCTTTAGATGGAGCTGATGGCATCTATGGTAGCACTTCTAATGGTACCCGACTAGATAAGACGAGGAGCTGCCATGTTTCTTCAGCTAGCTAAGAAGGATCGAGATAGCAGGATAGCATTTTCACCTTCTTGAGAGCCCTAGTTGAGCAGTTTATGTGTAATTAAGAGCATGTGGGAAGTCATGCTACTTAATTTGACCTATTACATATGTGATAGTTATTAATGTAATGATGACCCCTGATTATCTATGATTACATTTTGGCTTAAGATATTGTGTTATGTTATTTCAATTTTGTCATATGTCTTTCTAGTAACTCCGCGACATGAAGAACAACATCCATATATATACGAGTAAGTAAGCACTTAAAGGCTCAGTTGTCAAACATAAAGGTCTTACAAAAAAAAAAATTTAGAAGCTATTTTCTTATATTATGCCAATTTCAAGTATAAGAACTTCCACTAGTTAAGAGTAACAACTAGTAATACCATAAAACGACTTAAGAATAGTATAGTATTATTAGGTTGTTATAAAAAGTAGTTATAGGCGGAATGAATAAATTTTCTTAATATTAATGCTACAAAAAATTAGGCTTTTTAAGGCAGTTTTAATGTGGCGGTTTTTGAAAAACACCTCATTATACACCGTACTATGGCGTTTTTTGTAAATGTCATATGTAACTAGAATAATATGGCACTTTTTATACAATTGCAATGCTGTATAATCGCCCTAATTTTCTTTTATGGTTTAAATCCTACTAAGGTATTATACAACTTGAGTTCAAAGCCGCAAGCCCTTCTTTCTCATTCCCAAAACTTGATGTCTTCCCCTAAGTGCATCACCGAGGAGCTCAACCACAACCAGAATTGCCTTAGTAACCGCCCCAATAGGATTTCAAATGACAATGGGTCTAGAGTTTTTAATGGGCCAAGGACAAATGGTGGGTTCGATGCTAGAGATTTCCCTAAATCCAATGGCACACGCTCTGTTCCTTAATGTTTTGCTTCTTGTTTCATAATCTTCTTACTTCAATGCTTAACAAGTTTGTATATTTTCTTCTTTCTTTGTTTTTTTGTTTTGTTCTATGGTTTTGTTTAGAGTGATAGAAGAGCAAACTTTAGAGAAGAAACTCTCGAATCCTATACAGGAGATTAAAGTGCAAAAGCTCATCCTCAACATCTTCGTTAGTGAAAGCGGCGATCATTTCACCAAATCCCCTAAGGTTCACATTCACATCGCTTTTCTTTTCTGATATTTTTTATTTTAATTAAAAATTCATTTTTTATTTTTATCTTTTTTGCTTTTTAGATGTAGAGCAACTAGTGACCAAATACATATATTTGGATAGTTGAATAATGTTGGTGCTAATGATTGGGTATGAATCTTGTGTTAATGGAAGTGTACCGAATCGTTTAAGTAGTAAACTTGGTGAGTGAGTATCGTCCCACAAGAATTGAAGTTACTAAGCAACACTTCACCAATCAAATTTCTATTGAGGTTAAATTAACTTGTTTGGATTGAAGAAAGCTCTCAGCTTAAAAATTATGAAAAATAAAGAACAAAAATTGACAAAGTAAATATCAACTCAACAAAGATAATTTCAAGATTCAAAGGCACTAGAGGATTTGGGGTGGTTTGATTTTTCTTAAATTTTTATGAATTATTAGATCACTTGAGTTGGAGATTATTAGACTAATAAAGGGATTTTAAGTAATTGATGCTAATTCCTTAGTTAATCAACTCTCCTTTTCCTATTGAACATGATAATTTCTTAACTATGCTCAACAAGGAAAAAGGATTAGGTATGAAAATCAATCCACAATTCATACAAAATTCAAGATAAATTCCTAAACCTTGAATATTATGAGGTTCATCTCTTAAGCTAGCTCATACACAATTTTTCCAAATTATGCAAGAACCCTAAATCAATCCATGAATAATAATTCATAAAATTGCATAGGAAAACAAGAGATAAATCATTAGTTCAACAATTTCAACATCAAGAATTCAAGAATTCAAATCAATTACAGCCATCTCAGACCAAACCCCTAACCCCTACCTATGGAGTTTAGCCACTCATCCTAATAAAGAACGTAGATAGGAAAGGTGAAGAAAAACTCATAAAGAACCCAAGAATTGGAAATATGAATCTTCAATCTTTCTCCTTCCTCTTGTTCCCAAGGTGTTCCAGTTGCTCCAGAGCCTCCTCCTTGTTCTGACTTCCCTTTCATATCCCTTCTTTTTTTTTTTTTTTCGTTTCTCCTCTTCTTTTTATTAAAGACAGTGAATGGACGCTAATCTATGTGTCGTTGGTGCTCAAGTGCCAGCCTTCAGGCACTTGAGTGCTAGACCTTCAGAAACCAAGATTTTTCTTAGTTGTGCTAGCGCTTGAGCGCCAACTTTTGGGTGCTCGAGCTCCAAGTTGCTTGAAAGTTTTTCCTGTGTTGTGTTACACTGCTTAAGCACTGAGACTATAGCACTTGAGCACCATGCACTTGATAAACACTTTGACTATCACTTCCCAATTAGCTATAGTGAATTTATAATCTGCACATGTAATCAAAACACATGCTTAGACCATAGTAAATCCTTAAACAAGGTAGAAAGTAAGTACAAAACCTAAACTCCTAAAAATTCAAACAAAACACCTATCAAATACTCAAAACCAAAAAATTTTATAACTTAAAAGCTCTTAAAAACTCTATCACTTGATGGAAGATCACAACCCCAAACCTGAGATATTGCTTGTCCCTAAGCAAAAGAAAAATAAAAAATAAAAGTTCTCAAACAAAAATTTTGTATCATCCATGCTCTCAGAACAACTCCTCAACACCATAATTCAAAAAGAAACACCATGATCAAATGAAATCATGCAATCATTACAAGCACTCTATATGACTTAATCTAAATTGTACAAAACCAAGGATCAATCCTAAGTGAAATAATCCGAATTGGATTATGTAGATACTTGATAAATATCTCAAACTCAGTCCATATTTTTCATCCCCATCTCCGCTAATGTAGAAGCAATGTATCAAGGTGATCAAAAAGGTCTTTTAAAGTTTGTAATGTTAGGCCAAAGGTTAAGGTTAAGAAAGAAGAGAAAAGGAAAATTTACACTAGGTTGAGTACTTAAAATATGCATTACAATCCAAAATAAAAATGAAGCAGTGCCACAATCTTTATTTTTGTATTTTTGTTTTTTTTTTCATGTGCTTTGCACTTCTTTTTTTTTTTCATGAGTGATTCAAACAAAAATAACTTGATTTGTCAAAAATATGGCACTAACTATAAGATGGATAGAACATATAATGCATCACTTAAAGAACTCAACAAAAATTTACTACAGGTGGGAAATTTTTTTTTTTTTTTTTGGGTCTAAAGAAGGGTAGGATAAAAGAAGGTTAAAACAAAGAAAAATGTCTTTTTATCATCATTTTTTTTTTAGCTTCAAAAGGGACCTAGAGATATATGTTAGCAGGTTGACTGGAAAGGCCCAAACGGTCCAAAGAATGTCCGGATCATTTCAACAAGATGCATTACCCTAGGATTTTGTTTCAACAAGGAATGACATATGTTCCAAAATAAGCGTCAATCCAAGTATCCTATATAATCTTTCTCTAGACAATTAATCCCGATTCATCCCAAGAAATTGCACAACCAAGATCAAAGCACTAACAGGAATGATGATTGAGATTATGATCCATCAAAAACATTGTGCTTATGCTACTCCAAGTTCATACAAATTCATTCAACCATTGAGCACTCAACATAATTTGTAGAGAAAACTTTTATAATAATATAATCAAAAGACTCTTTTTCAGAAAGACACCACTGACTGAAAGAAAACATAAAAGACACCTAAACTCCAACCAGGAAAGTAATAAACCAAAACAATAAACAAAATAAAACAAACAAAATTAAAAGAAACAACAACTTCCCCATTTTTCTTTGATTTCACTCTTCATCAACATCTTCTTCTTCTTCTCTAGCTTCCTGCTCAAAATTAACTGGCCTTAAAAGATCCTCATCAGGTACTAATTGTTCATCCAATCCTATTTGTTGCTCAACAACCGTTCATCTTACCATTACTTCTAATCCTTGGACAACTTGAATGAGATATTGATTTTGACGAATGCTCAACCTCTGAAAATTCTCGAGTTGCTCTAATCTTTGTGCAGTTGTGAAATGATGCCTTGGCCTACTAGGATTAGGTTGTACAGAAGATAATGGTTGCGCTTTTCTTCCTTATTGTCTTTGAAATTCATCAACATCTTTATTTATTTTTGCTGCAGTGATTGCTCTCTCAAGCTAGAGAAGCATGTCTCCTTTGATGTGACATCTTACTTCCTTACACAATTGGGTGATTAAACTTGAATATCCTAAACTTCTAGACATTGCTTGAGCCATTTCATGAATCTTATATGCAATTAGACCCCCCCACATCAATCTGTGAACCCTTGACTATACAATGAACAAGGATAGCCTTTTCCACATCAACTTCAGTGAGGTACAACTTAAGAATGAGCCGAGATTGAACAAATGTACACTAAGCCCACAGAATTGGTTTTAAATTGGCCTTCTTTAAGTGTAAAGGTCTTCCTTGTGAATCTAAATCCCAAGCTGAGCCTTCTTTGCATAAATCTTTCGGCACATCAACTAATTGTTGCTCCCCGTCCATTCTTCTCTCGTAGTGACACTCCAATGGATATGGGAATCCTATGCCAAGAAAGCTATTAATGATCCGTAGACTAAAGTCAATTTCCTTTCCTCCTACATAACTCTTAAATTGACTTCCTTTATTATGTTCTTCATTAAATCCTACATATGCATTTGTATAGAATTCCTGCACCATAGTTATACTTGTTGCTGGAGGATTGCACACAAAATTGCCCAATTTCTTCTTCTGATATAATCTTGAATTTCAAAAAATTCTCCTTCCTACAAGTTAAATCCTTTCTCACGTACTAGCGACCGACCTAGGATATTATTGATAAATCATTGTTCATGTTCAAGGGTCTTGAAGCGAGTACAATCAAAAGTGCCTGTTGAACTAGAGTCAGCCTTGTCAATTCCTTTTTTCTTCCTTGGAGGCATTAAAACTACCAGGATAAGAACCTGCAAACCAAACCAACAAACTATCAAGATAAAAGGCCCCAAGTTTATTTACAAATGAGCGGATTATTCCAACAAAACCCACTTGAAACAACTTGTTAGAGTTCCTCACTTCAAAGATCATTAGCAAATAATCAAGACAAACATGAACTCTTATCAACTCAAAGCATGCCAAACTCAAATTTTCATTCAAAGCATAATTTAGTAAAGTACCTTAAACAAAATGAACTTATGAAACATGAAGTATTTACTCCTCACAAAAATTTAGCATCACATTCACAAAATCTATATATACAATCCAAGAGATTCATGGCAATAATTTATTAGAAAAAATTATCCAACTTATATGCAATACCCATTCACAAATCATTTCTAATCACCATGAATAATCAACTCAAAATTTTTCAAAGCCAATGCTCTTCTCAAATCACCAACCACATTCATTCTCATTATCAATTCATTTCAACCAAAACTAACTTGACGTCCAACATTCAACTACAATAAAAACCACTCAACACCAACATTCTCAAATATTTTTTTTTGGATAACTCACAATCGTAACATACTCAAGAACCCAACAACCCCAATTCAAAAACACATAGCCATTCACAAACCATGCCAATCTCAACAAAGTTCATCACATTTACATCAATCCATGGCCATTTCTTCAAACACAAAGCCATCATCAATCCAACACATTAATTCTTGCAAATTTAAACCACCAAAGTGCCAAGAGCAGTCATGCATTGTACTAGACGCAAATTATAACAACAATTCACAACCAATAGCACCCATTTTTCTAATTCCCATTTTTTCCTGAATTGCAAACCGTAACATTGATAAAGAGTTACCCATTCAATCTATGGCTTGCAACATGCGATTAAGAGAGTTGGAAGAAAGAAGAATCTTACCACAGAGAGAAACTCTCCCCCAAAGTGCATAACTTCACAAAAATTCCCCCCCAAATCCCCGATTACAGTACGCAAGAGAGAACAAGATGTAGGTTCTTAGGCTACTATGAGAACAACGGAGGTTATGGAGAAAGAAGATGAAAGGAGAGGAAGAAAGATAGATTGGGTCTACCTTAAATGATAGATAGGATGAGTCTAGTAGAGGAGAAGTGAGACAAAACAAGAAAGGGAATGAAAAAGAAAAAAAGAAGAACACAAATGAGGGAGGTGCAATGCTCTGTTTCATTTTAAAAATAGAACCTCCACAGCGCACCTGGGTGATAGGAACCTAGCGCTTGAGCGCTGGTGCTTCTGAAATAGTAGAAAAAATTTGTCTAATGGACACTTGAGTGGGAGAACCTGGCGCTTGAGTGCCAACATACTTGAAGCTATTTTATTTGTTCCCTCAATGGGCGCTTGAGAGCTCAAAGTGGGAGCCTAAGCGCCAGAACTTTCTTTTTTTACTATTAAAAAAAATAATACTCTAAAAGTAATTTAAAATAATAAAAAATAAAAAAACAACTAAGTATAATAAAATAAAAAAATAACTAAAACAATATAAAGAAAATAAAACTAAATACAATAAAATAAAATATAGAACATAAAGGATACTAAAAATTGGGTTGCCTCCCAATAAACATTTTTTTAATGTCATTAGCTTGATGTCTTGCAATTCTTCAGGACAATGTTAAGGTTGACGTCTGCCTATCAAGCTCTTCTCCAAACTAATGCTTCAACCTATGCCCATTTACTGTGAATTTTCTTCCAAACTTTGGCTCAAGTAACTCCTCAGCATTAAATGGAGAAACCTTGCTTATCACAAATGGTTCAGACCATGGTGTCTTCAACTTCCCAGGAAACAACTTTAACCTTGAATTAAATAGTAATACCTATTGTCCTGGTTCAAAACGCTTGAAAGAAATTTTCTTGTCATGCCATTTCTTTGTTCTTTCCTTATACAAGCGAGCACTTTCATAAGCCTGGTACTGGAATTCCTCAAGCTCATTGAGTTGAAGGAGTATCCTCTTATTGACAACTTTAGCATCAAAATTCAGGAATTTTATTGCCCAAAAAGCCTTATGTTTCAACTCCACTAGCAAGTGACAAGATTTTCCAAATATTAGTTGATATGGAGACATTCCGATGGGAGTTTTAAAAGCTATCCTATATGCCCAAAGTACATCATCAATTTTTCTTGCCTAATTTTTCCTTGATGCACCTACCATTTTTTCAAGAATTCTTTTTAACACCTTGTTAGATACCTTAACTTGACCACTCATCTGAGGATGATATGGAGTAGCTATCTTGTGTAACACCTTACCAGACAAAGTACTATGCTTAAGTTATAATAAATTATCTGATACGTGATTACGTGTAATACTGGTTAAATTCTATTTTCTGTACTAGTATTAATTACTCGCATAAAAATGTTCAATCTTGTAGCAAAATTTTCTGCGTGACGGCAGAATAGATGTTCATTAATCGGCAATACTATAAATAATGTAACATTACTAAAAATACAATAAAGACAGAACTACTGCAAAAGGCATCATAAATATATACATAGACATCTGATTTTAAAGTTTGTCAAAATGATACAGGGTAACAAAATGAGGCCGCTAATACAAAATAAAACGGCCATTCTCTATGAATAGTACTCCAAATGGTCCCCATGGGACATTTCATATACTCCCCCTAATACATACCCATCTGTCTATGGCCCAGACTTCCAAAAGAGGGCCGTCCTGTACATCTATTACCACTACTGCAAACCCACTATCTAATCGGAATCTGAAGAAAGAAACCCATTCGCCATGGGTGCATCTGCAGGAGGGTGGCCCACGCTAGGAGCAGAGGACGAGGAGGAACTCGCTGCCTCAGATGGATCTTCCTTTGATGTCGAGGCGGAAAGCATCGGCTGTGGTGGTGAAGCAGGAGGGGCCATAGGAGCTGGGGCTGGTGCTGCCGCTGGTGCTGCTACTGCTGCTGGAGGAGGTGGAAATGGATGGGCCATATGAAGGGGAATGGCAATATACGGAGACGTGAGTCAAGCAGTGGAGTGCGTAAGTGAGTGCAATGAAGTCTCTCTAGAAAAAGAAATATATATATATATATATATATATAGAATCTAGAAACGGGTCGATGTGGATGTGAAACTTGGGGAACTTAATGAATAGGACTCCTGTTGCTGCGTGCTCCATAGTCTGAGAATGACGCGGAAGTATACAGTAGAGTGAGAAATAAATATTTCTTAGTAGGAATTCCTAGCTTCTATACATCTGTCATCGCTATCATTCCTAGTTGTTTCGGTCGTGCAATATTTTTCAAATAGTACGGTACAAAGATAACATTTAACTTAAATACTTGTTTGCAAAGCATACACTGAAACAAATTCAATTTTAGTTAACAGATACACTAATGTACTCAAACAGTAATCATGGAGGAACAATAGTAGATTAAGAATAATAAACAGGGATCTAGAGTCATCAATAAAGAAGCATTACACTATACATATGCATGTGCAATTAGAAAATGCATCTTATTCTTGGAGGCTTTTGCCTATTAGAACTTATTTCCATCCTTGGTCCCCTGGGAGTCATTGGCCATATACTCCTGGGTAATAGTCTGCTTTTTAGGACCGAGCTTGTTCCTATACAGGATGGCCGAGTTTACTTTCCCCGACCTTTCCACTAATCTATTCCCCTTAATTTATTCCGGGGCTGACCCAAGTGATATGGAATTCTTTATAATATCATGAAATGAATGCACATCTAGCTTGACTCTTTAAGTATAATGTACTCAAGCTATCATAAAACTTCACAAGATATGAACTTCTTACAGAAATTTCGACAGTGTAACGGATCGAGTCTACTTCCCCATGAATAGTGCCAGACAACCAGTACAATTGCACAACTTGTAATTTCAGTATAGACCAGCAAACATATATATACATTCATAGCATCATTCAACAATTCCAAATCAAGTATCAATAAGGTTTCAGTTTATTCTTCCCTGTTTTGCCCCAGTTTGGCATGCCCAATTTTTATTCAATTCAACTCATTTAAATCTAATTTTTGGATATGTCATAGCCTCATATGTCTAGATTCTAACCCTTTTAGTCCCATCTCATTTTGATGTGTATAACTCTAGATATAAACAAATTACCTCAGATTGTCCTGTTCTCAGCCAGAATTGGGTTCTTATAAGTAAAAATTCACGAAAAATAGAAAACTTGGTGGATTCATATGAAATTTATATCAAATTAAAGCTATTAGAATAAGCTTTCAAATGAGTTAATTTTTCTGTCATTTACATAAGTATATTTTGACTTATGAGTCCCACAACTTGGCCTTACTAAACTATCCGGTTTAGCTCGGTTTAGACTTAAGCCACTTCCTTGGAGCACTGGGAGAAAATGGCTATGAATTTGGTTCTGAAATTTTTATGGAATATTCCTTTACATGTTACCTTTCAAAAAAACTTAGGTTCACTCAATTTGAAGTTGTATAGGGTGAGTTACACCCTTCTCAACTCATACTGCCCGGATAGGAATCTAGATTTCTAGGTTAAACTTCAAAAATTCATAACTAATTCTATACTAATCCAATGGCCTTATATGATGTATGTATGGAAATCCCTAGATGTCTAGTTTCATATAAAAATGGCTTCATCCAATTTAAACAGTGGTAGGCAGAGCCGTACACTCTGCCGTACAGACCGCCGAGGGAAAACCTAACCTGCCTCTAGGTTTGCCTCCCCTTTTAAGATATTTGCTATCAATTTTAGTTTTAATCACCACATACATGCAAAATTAAGCATCAACCATCATCATCACACTACATAACATCAAATTCTCAGATTATCCATGATCCCCATTCAGCCCCAAATCAGAGAGAACAAGAGGAGAAGTAGGATTTCCTACCTTGTCTTATGCAATTTATGCTGATTTTGTGTTTTTGATGGTGGTGACTTGGGATGAGACTTAAAGATGGATGAGAATGGAGTGGAAATGAGAGTAGAGAGGAGAGAAAGAGAAGAGCTTCAGTAGATGGGGAAGTGGCCGAAATTTTGATGAGGAGAAAAGGAGAAAAAGGTGAAGATATTTGAAGCTTGCTTGGTTTTGATTGGTGGACCTAAATTGGTCATAAAATCTGGTTTTGCTTCCAACATCAAGGGCTGTCCTAGGTGCCACTTAGGTAGGTTATTTGGCTAAATCTTAGCCGTTGATCTTAGGGCACTCATGGCATAATTTCTATTGATCCGGTTTCGACAGTTTAAAACACCGAAATCTTACCGATTTTTCTTAAATCGGTAAATCGGTTTGAAATTTTTCTGTGAGGTTTTCTACGCTCCTAATCTAATTCTATCTAGCCTAATCCTCTCAAATCACCCTTAATTGGCTTTAAATAAGTGTCTAATCAGATTCTGATTAAACTCACTTATTCGATAAAACCGAACAACTCAGTTGTTAACGACAAAATTTTTCGGACGTTGCATCTTGTGTTTTACTCCATATTTCTGCAATAACACCTCAAGTTGCTTGTTGCAAAAATGACTCCTTCCATCACTAATATGTGCCCTTGGAACTCCAAATCTTGTGAAGACATTTTTCTTTAGAAAAGTCACAACCACCTTTGCATCATTAGTGGGTGATGGAATGGCTTTCACCCACTTTGACACATAATCCACAGCAACCAAGATATACAAATTAGAATATGATGATGGAAAAGGACCCATGAAATCTATCCCTCGCATATCAAACAACTCCACTTCTAAAATATAGCTTTGTGGCATCTCATTCCTTCTTAACAAATTGCCAGTCCTTTGACATTGATCATACCTCTCAACAAAAGATTGAGCATCTTTAAAAATTGTGGGCCAATAGAGACCACTCTGCAAGACTTTAGCTGCTGTTCTTTCCCCACTAAAGTGTCCACCATACTTAGAGCCATGACAATGCCATAAAACACCTTGCACCTCCTCCTCTGGAATGCACCTTCTGATCATCCCATCAACACACCTCTTGAATAAATAAGGTTTATCCCAAAAGAAATACTTTGTATCATGTAAGAGCTTTTTCTTTTGATTCCAACTCAAACTTTCTGGAAGAACCTTTGCAGCTTTGTAATTGGCCATATCAGGAAACTCTTCTTTAATTGGTAACAGCTGCACATCTTGACCTCTTTCTTGAACAATCCTAGACAAATGGTCAGCAGCCAATTTTTTTGCTCCTTTCTTGTCCTTCAGCTCTAAGTCAAACTCTTGTAACAACAGCACCCATCTAATCAACCTTGGCTTTACTTCCTGCTTAGACAAGAGATACTTAAGAGTAGAATGGTTAGTGTAAACAATTACCTTAGAATCCACTAATTATGACTAAAAATTGTCAAAAGCATAAACAACAACAAGCAATTCTTTTTTAGTCATTCCATCATTCAAAACATAACTAGCATAATAAATCACATGCAACAACTTATTTTTTCTTTGACCCAAAATAGCACCTATTACAAAATCACAAGCATCACACATCAATTCAAATGGCAAAGTCCAATCAGGTGCAGAAATTATAGGTGTAGAAACAAGTTTTTCTCTCAAGCTCTCAAAGTCATGCAAGCAATCATCATCAAACACAAATGGTGCATCCTTAACCAAAAGATTACACAATGGTTTTACAATTTTTGAAAAATCTTTAATGAACCTTCCATAAAAGTCAGCATATCCTAAAAAACTTCTAATGCTGTTAACATTCATAGGAGGAGGCAATTTTTCAATAATTTCAACTTTAGCTCTATCTACATCAATACCTTTGGATGAAATTCGATGCCTAAGAACAATACCTTCAGTAACCATAAAAGGACATTTTTCCTAGTTAAGAACAAGGTTTTTTTCTTGACAACTTTTTAAAACCGAAGATAAATGATTCAAACAGGCATCAAAAGAACTACCAAAAATAGAGAAGTCATCCATAAATACCTCAATGAATTTTTCTACCATATTAGAGAAAATGGAAAGCATGCACCTTTGAAATGTGGTTAGGGCATTGCATAACCCAAAAGGCATCCTTCAATAAGCAAAAACACCATAAGAGCAAGTAAATGCTATCTTCTCTTAATCTACAGGGTCCACCACATTCTAGTTGTAACCCAAGTACCTGTCCAAGAAATAATAGTAGGCATGCCCAGCTAGCCTCTCCAAGATGTAGTCAATGAACAACAAAGGAAAGTGGTCTTTTCTTGTTGCCGCGTTCAGCCTGCGGTAATCTATGCACATTCTCTAACCTGTAACTGTCCTTATAGGTATGAACTCATTGTTTTCATTGGGCACCACTGTGATGCCACCCTTCTCGGGCACAACCTGAACAGGATTTACCCATGAACTGTCAGAAATAGGGTAAATAATTCCAGCATCCCATAATTTCAGAACTTCTTTAAGAATGACCTCCTTCATTGTTAGATTTAGCCTTCTTTGAGGTTCACAACAGGCTAGCTATCTTTGTAACTCCCTCTATTATATAAGCCATGCTCGAGTCATGGAGTTATACTAAGAGATTGTCACTATGTGAAAGAATCTTTAAAATGCGGAAAATATGACACATGGCCCTTTAACTGTATACTTTATTACAGAGCTATAGCTCATAATCTTGTTGTCTCTAACATATAGAGAAATAAAATAATTACAATTTAAATTTGTGACTGACATGTCACATAGATCTTGCTCCCGTTGGTCATCAACTAGCTTTAGTAGCCTCTTGAATTAGTTTGCTTCCGAGTCTTGCTCTGTGACGTACCAGTCTTCCACTTCATACTTGATTTTCAACTTAGGTGCTGGAATGTTTACGCAGTAGAAAAACATACAAACAAGTAGTGAGAACTATGGTTCTCAATAGATAAATTCAAACCATGCGGTGTCATCATAAACAATCCAGCCGCTTCGGTTTCTTATAAAAAGGTGAGCATTTATATACGACCAGTGGTTCAGTTTTAAGTTGAAAATATTTGTCTCGAAGCGGGTTATATTTTAATAATCACTTGTCATATCATATGATAGTCATAAAAAAAATATGAATAGTAAAATATGCTTCAACAAGAAACATCATAACATTATGACTTAACAAGATAATTGAAAATGCACATAAAATACTTATTCTTGGCTGTATGCAAGTGCACTTGACTGAATTCATATCTTTCGTTAACTTGCAACTTGATCTTCATAACCTATTCCATTACTTTTCATCATTTTCCATCACTTGGTCCCCTGGGAGTTCTTAGCCATTTAGACTCCTGGGTAATAGTCTGCTTTTCAAGATCGAGCTCGTTCCTATACAGGAATGCCGGGTTTACTTTCCTCGACCTTCCCACTGATCTATTCCCCTTAAATTCTTATCCAGGGCTGGCCCAAGTAGCATGGAACTTTCATAGTGACATAATTCTTATCATAACTTTCATAGCTTCCTTGAAAATGCACATGCATTAACATGTAATTTACAACTTATGCATGGATTCTACCGAAATTTCGGCAGTATAACGGAACATGTCCGCTTCCCCATGAATAGTGCCAGTATATTAGAACACCAATTCATCATAAAAGTCACAACATTGCATACATATTTAACATTGAACTCATAATAACATTAATTTCATTAAGGCAGAGTTTCTGCCTCAGCATAGTCAACCAACCCAGTTTTTATAATTCAAGCCATAATTTCTATTTAACTCATTTGGACCTCAATTTTGGGCATGTTAAAATGTTATGTGTCTATTTTCTAACCTCTTTGGTCCCATCTAATTTTGATAAGTATAACTCAAATTATTCAGGTTTTATCCCGGCCTCCCCTGTGGCTGGCCAGAATTGCACACTCCAGAGTAAAAATCTACTAAAAATCGAAAACTAGCTCAAATCATACGAAATTGGTCTCATATCAAAGCTAATAGGACAAATTTCATATGCAAAAAGTTCCATTTTATTTGCCTTAGTAGGGCTCAAGTTATAAGCCCCCAAATTTGACCTTCCTGAACTACTCTATTTTGGCCCAGTTTGGACATAGGGTAAATTTTTTGAATCACTAGAAACAAATGATATGGTAACAAACTCGAAATTTCTTTGTAGGATGTTCTCCCATGTATAATCTTTCTAAAAAAATTGGTTTTACTCAATTTTGGAGTTGTATAGGATGAGTTATACCCTTTTCAATCCATACTGCCTGGGTGAATGTCTTGATTCCTAGGTCAAACTTCAAAAATTCATATCTCTCTCAATATTGATCCAATGGCTTATATGATATATGTATAGAAAACGCTAGGTGTCTAGTTTCATAGAAAAATATTCTCATCGGATTTAACCAGCTGTGGATGGAGTCGCACACTCCGCCGTACGGACTGCCGAGGGTTTTTGGTCCTCCAGCCCCTTAGCTCTTCCAAGTTTCATCCTTTCTTACTTCCAATTTGAGTGTAATCCCACAAACAACCAATAATTCAACTATATATAATCATAATCATTCAATCAATACATCAAAAATTGAGAAAATAAACCATCACCAACCATCCAAGATAAAAAATCAAGACAAGAATTTAAACCTCTACCTCTTGTTATTAGGCTTGAGTTTGGAAATAAAACTTGATTGAACTTGAAGGTTGGATGGAGTGGGTGAGTGGAGAGGAGAAAAGAGAGTTGAAGTGAGGAGAAGGCAATGTAGAAGTGGGGCTGAATGAGAGGAGGAGAATGTGTTATATAGGCATGAGTGGAAGTTAACTTGGAGGGTTTTGATTGGCCTCACAACACAAGGCTGAATTGTAGCCAACCTTCCTCATTTTTATGGGTAGAGTTCAGCCATGTATCCCTCCTCTTGTGACAAAATTGCTCTCCACATTGCCCTCTTTCTGTGACAAAATTGCTTTCCACGTCGCCTAAAGTGGGACCTGTTTCTAGTGTATTCTGAAAATGACATCGGAACTCGTACTCTTCTTAAAGTCGGGACTCGTGCACATGTTGGAGATGAAATCAGAACTCAGAAATATTGTCTGGTTTCTTCGAAGCTTAAAAGCAAAGTTGGATGTGAAGCCAAACGCTTAAATCCGGAAGTCGGGGACATTAGGTAAACTTGAATCAATTCTAAGCATGGCACCGGAGACCGGGAATCAAATCATTAACCCTATGTTCCAGGAAATCGGAACTTATGAAATCTCGGAACTCCAAATTTAATCTCGGAACTCGGAACTATGGAAAATCAAGGGAAATGGAAAACTCGTGGTAATAAACTCGAGACCGGAAATCATGCCAATTTGGTCGAACTTAGAGACCAATTCAGAGATCTGATCTCGCGTTTACTCTTGGTTAAGATAAACTCGGAACTCGTGTGCCATGTACATTCTAATTTACCTAAGGTCGGAACTCGTATATTATATACATAAGGTCGGAAATCGAAAAATCAAGCCAGTCTCATGGAGATTAAGTCGGAAATCGGTAATTCCAACATGTTATTGATAAGGTTGGAAGTCGGAAATTGGGACGTTACAATCTTCCTCTAAAAGAATATTGTGCATACACATAGTTGGACTTATCCCTTTCAAATCATCAATAGTCCAACCAATAGCAATCTTGTGTTCTTTCAACACTCTCAACAACTTATCTTCTTCCAACTCATTCAAAAATACACTAATAATCATAGGATAAGAATTATTACCTCCAAGAAATGCATATTTGAGAGTTGATGGCAAAGGCTTCAAATCAAGCTTGGGAGGCTCTTCTTTCACAACTTCTTTTGTCAAGCACAATTTTTCCTTTTCCTTCAAATTCATGATTGGTGGCAAAGCTTCCAGAAATTTCACACACTCAATAACTTCTAGTTTATCTTCATCATTATTTGTTGACATCTTTGCATTTACCAGAATTGTTTCGAGAGGACATGATAAAGTTTCGTTATGAAAAGCTTCTCTTACCAATGGGTCAATCACATCAATTCTCAGGCATTACTCCTTTTCTACTAGATGCTTCTTAGCCTCAAACACATTAAAAATTACCTTCTCATCATGCACTCGCAACATGAGCTCACCCTGTTGAACATCTATCAATGCTCTTCCTGTTGCTAAGAACGGTCTTCCTAGAATTAGAGGCATTTCAGAATCCTCTTCCATATCTAGCACCACAAAATTTGTAGGGAAAATGAATTTGTCAACCTTAACTAACACATCTTCAACTATCCCATATGGAAACTTGATAGATCGATCAGCGAGTTGAAATGAAAGCATGGTAGGCTTCACTTCCTTAATCTCTAATTTATGCATGATAAATAAGCGCATCAAATTAATGCTAGCCCCAAGGTCACATAATGCTCTACTAATGGTCAGACTACCAATAGGGCATGGAATGTGAAAACTGCCTGAATCTTTCAGGTTCTGTGGTAATTTCCTTTGAATGATAGCACTGCATTCTTCAATAAGCATCACAGTTTCATCTTCCTTCAGTTTCCTCTTCCTGGAAAATAAGTCTTCCATAAACTTAGCATATAGCGGCATTTGCTCCAAGGCTTCAGCAAATGGAATGTTAATCTGCAATTTTTTAAACACTTCCAAAAACTTGGAGAACTGCTTCTCTTGATTTTGCTTCTGAAATCTCTATGGAAAAGGAACTCCAGCATATGGAGACACTTCAACAGGTTTGTCCCAATCTACAAATTTCTTCTTCCCTTTGAAAGGATCACTAGACTGCTTCTTCACTTGCTTTTGAGGATTGTTTGGAACCTTAGATGAAGGATCTTCAACTTCCATATCACCATCTACTTGAGAACTTTTAGTTTCTTTATCCTTGCTATCCTTAGGATGCACTTCTAATGTCTTCTTGCCACTTTTTAAGGTGATTGCCTTGCAATGCTCCTTGGGATTTAGCTCAGTGTTGCTAGTAAATGTTCCTGGTGGTTTCTCTGCCAATTGTTTTGCAATTTGCCCAACTTGATTCTCTAAATTTCTGATTGAAGCTTCTTGATTCTTAAAATTGGCCATTGTTTCGTGCATGAAACTAGAGGTCTACTGCATAAAACTTATTGTTGACTGAGATAACTTTTTCAAAGCAATTTCCAATGCAGATGGTTTTCGTTAAGCTGGTGGAGCTTGAAATAGTGCATTAAAACTCTTCTGAGCACCCTGATTACTCTAGGAAAAAAAATAGGATTGTTTTTCCACCCTAGATTATATGTGTTAGAAAAGGGGTTGTTTTGTTGCCTTAGAGGATTTACTATGTAGTTTATCTGCTAACAGATGACTGAGCTGCTGTACTGACTTCACATTCTCTATTTCCATGTTCACCACCACAAAAGTCGCACACTAAAGGTTGAGAACCTACAGCTCCAACCTGTATTTGCCTAAACTGTTTGTTGAGATTAGCCAATTGTTGAGACATGAGCTTGTTCTGAGTAAGTATAGCATCTAATGTCTTTAGCTCCATAACACCTTTCCTTCCTACTAACCTCTGATTTGAAGTCATGAAATTATTTACAGCCATGGTCTCAATCAATTGGAGTGCTTCCTCCAAGGTTTTAGTATGCAAGGATCCCCTAGAAGGTGCATCTACCATCGATCTGATAGATGGTATTAACCCATTATAGAATGTCTGAATCTGAAGCTAGCCTGGAAGGGCATGATGTGGACATTTTCTCAACAATTCCTTAAACTGCTCCCATGCATCATAAAGTAACTCTCCATCCTTCTGAGAAAAAGTGTTATTTTCATTCCTCAACTTTGCAAGCTTCTAAGGTAGGAAAAACTTCATGAGGAATTTGTTGACTAAACCATCCCATGTAGTAATGCTCCCTTGAGGTGGAGATCAAAACCACACTTTTGCCTTGTCTCTTAGTGAAAAAGGGAAGAGTCTTAGTCGAATTGCATCTGAACTTGCTCGATTAACTCTGAAGGTGTCACATAGCTGTAGAAAATTTGCCATGTGCAAATTCGGGTCACTTAGCGGCCCTCCACCAAACTGCTCCTGCTGAATTAACTGTCAAAGTGCAGGTTTCAACTCAAAATTATTGGCTTGAATTGGTGGTCTTGTTATATTGGATGTACACCCGTCAGCGCTAGGTGTGGCGTACTCCCCCAATGTCCTCCTAGCATTCTGATTCTTATTCTCTTCAGCCATGTTTGCCTATTTTTCTGCTTGTCTTCTTGCCTTAGCTTCTTTCCTAAGTCTCTTTACTGTTTTATCAATTTCTAGGTCAAATAGTGGAGAATCTGGATTAACAGTACCTCACATACAAGAAGCTAAACAACTATGAGAACAATGTCAGCGAATAAAATGAAATAAAATAAACAAAATTGAAAGCAAAACTAAAGCAAATAAAAATAAAAATAATAGTATAGACAAATTATACACAAAAATTAAATATCTAAATCAGAAATTCCCTTAGCTACTAATATTGTTGATAAAACATTCAATTCCCGGTAACGGCACTAAAAAGGCAAGTGTACTGAATCATTTAAGTAGTAAACTCGGTGAGTGAGTGTCGTCCCATGAGGATTGAAGTTACCAAGCAACACTTCACTAATCAAATTTCTATTTGGATTAAATTGACTTGTCTGGATTGAAGAAAGATCTCAACTTAAAAATTATGAAAAACAAAGAACAAAAATTAACAAAATAAATACCAACTCAACAAAGATAATTTCAAGATTCAAAGGCACTATAGGATTTGGGGTGGTCTGATTTTTCTTAAATTTTTATGAACTCTTAGATCACTTGAGTTGGAGATTATTAGACTAATGACGGGATTTTAAGTAAGTGATACTAATTCTTTAGTCAATCAACTCTCCTCTTCCTATTAAACATGATAATTCCTTAACTATGCTCAACAAGAAAAAGGGATTAGGCATGAAAATCAATCCACAATTCATATAAAATTCAAGATAAATTCCTAAACCTTGAATATTATGAGGTTCATCTCTTAAGCTAGCTCATACACAATTTTCCCAAATTATTCAAGAACCCTAAATCAATCCATGAATAATAATTCATAAAATTGCATAAGAAAACAAGAGATAAACCATTAGTTCAACAATTCCAACATCAAGAATTTAAGAATTCAAACCAATTACAACCATTTTATACCAAACCCCTAACCCCTAGCTATGGAGTTTAGCCACTCATCCTAATGAAGAATGTAGATAGGAAAGATGAAGAAAAACTCATGACAAACCTAAGAATTGGAAAGATGAATATTCAATCTCTCTTCTTCCTCTTGTTCCTAAAGTGTTCCAGCTGCTTCAAAGCCGCCTCCCTACTCTGACCTCCCTTTCGTATCCCCCCTTTTTTTGGTTTCTCCTCTTCTTTTTATTAAAGACAGTGAACAGACACTAATCTGTGCGTCGCTGGCGCTCGAGTGCCAGCGTTCAGGCGCCTGAGTGCTAGACCTTTAGAAACCAAGTTTTTCTCAGTTGTGCTAGCACTCAAGCGCTGGCTCTTGGGCACTCGAGTGCCAAGGTCCCTGGAAGTTTTTCCTGTGCTATGTTACATCGCTTTAGCACTGAGACTGTGGAGCCTGAGCACCATGCACTTGACGAACATTTTGATTATCAATTCCCAATTAGTTATAGCGAATTTGTAATCTGCGCAGGCAATCAAAACATATTCTTAGATCATAATAAATCCTCAAACAAGCTAGAAAATAAATACAAAACCTAAACTTCTAAAAATTCAAACAAAAACACTTATCAATTACTCAAAACCAAAGGATTTTATAACTTAAAAGCTCTTAAAAACTCCATCACTTGATGGAAGATCATTCACTAATTAGAATATGAAAATACAAGTGATAGAGATAATGGTTGTTTGAGTTTTACAATATTTATAAATTAAATTAGATTATTGTAATATACGTGAACCTGTTTTGTGGTGCAAGTCACAATAGTTTTGTTCAAGAATTCATGGAGGAATGGGGTTAATATAAGTATTGAAATAACATTTTCTACATGAACTTGATCCAAATTAGGTTCCAAGTGATTTTGTGTTGGTTGCAATTTTGGTATTGAATGCAATTTTTGCATTTCATTTTAGCTCGTTCATTTATTTTGTATGTGTAAGTGAATAGAAGTAGGAGTTTGACAAGTTACTTGTAACACCCTAGTAGTCTCGTGCTATACTTAAGTCATAATTACGGAATTATTATTTATTACTTTTGCTCCCAGAACTAACATTTCCATTTCAAACTACTTTATAATGAAAATAGAGGTAAATTTTTTTTTGAACAATAACAAATAAGCTGTTTTGAACACCAAGAGCTATGAGCGCATCGTGAATGTTTAATATAAACATAGCTATCTCATACATGCGGTGTAGATAAAATTAGTAGAAATGACAAGAATAACAAATACCTCAGATAAATATAGCATTCATTCCACGACCATCATAGTTAATATAATACTAGTAATGCCAAAAGTCATACATAAAGATAATGATGGGTTCAATATCTACTATCAGCCCTACAAAAGAAACCTAACTGAATACATCATGACGGAAAGTACATAAAAAAACTCTACTACCCAAGCATACCATACAATAGAATGATAACCCTATAACTACAAACAAAAAAGGCCATCCTCGCACTCAGCTCCACATGCAATCACCACATCACTCATCAGGCGAAAGGAAATAGTTCCTGAAACTATTGGGAGCAACATCACCATGTCCACCTCCTCGTGCACGCCCATGTCCACAGGGCACAGCACAAGTATGGATGAACCACCACGAACCGGGGGTGGTGTGTGATGAGGAGGTGCTAAAGAAGAAAATGAATCAGTCATTAGGTGAATCACGGAAAGGTAGGAGGGCTCAGATGGATCTGTCTCCGCGTGATAACTCAGATAGGACAATTCCAAAGGATCGGAATCCAATGAAATAGTCGGAGTCAGACGAGTATCCGAGTCAAACTCATCGTCAGTGGGGTACCTTGGCAGTTGAAAGTAAGGGCGGATGTCATCCATGGTAACCTTGCCGTACGGCTAATGTAGATGGAAAAACGGGCTCATGACTGGAACGTGAAATAGACGGTCATGGAAGATGTATACCCTCACAGCTCTGCTCGCAGACATCACCGAGGCATTCAATACTGGGTTAAAGCACCAATGCCAAATCGGGAACTCAATGAATATCACCACTGTGCTCGACCCCAGCATCCTCTAAAGATGACATGGAAACATATGAGTGAGATATACTAGATTTCTCAGTAGGATCGTGACTAGACAAACATTGTGTCATCGTCATCATCCTAGCCACTTTGGGTTTTATTATAAAAACAGGGGGCATATATAAGTTCAATTGTTAATGATTTTTGAAAACATAGATTCCGAAATGGGTTGCTTTTAACTTGACATCATAGTCATAATATCATAAGAAAACATACATATGAAAGCATAGAATAAACATTCATAATGCAAATGGACAACATAGATACATGTATTGTCATGCAGCCTCATAGACTTAACCATGATTTTACTTTAACTTTACTTTTATTCTTAGCACGTGCTTAACTTTCTTTACTTTTACTTTGAAATAGACTGCTTTTGGACATGAGCTTATTTTGTGATCATCGTCATGCAGTACTAACCAAATCAAACTAAGTTGATATTGGTTACCTCTAAGTTAGAAGGTCCTCCATGTCACCCAGCCTCCCCTACAGAGGTTCCTTGAGTCTTTGTGGACCACCGTCTCTCACTTCCCTTATCGAAATGATTGAAAGGTCATATCCCCTTCTTTTCTTCTTATCATTATACTTTAACTGTATAGTAATTCTTGGACAAGATACATGCAATGATATGACTAAGTCCATAATTTGTACAGAAATCCGTCAGCATGACAGCTAGACTGGAGCTTCCCCAAAATACCAATCATAAAACTTCTAACCAACAGTCCATTATATTCATATCATATCATCACACTAATCATTCAATCATAGGACAATGCTCAATCAAACTTGTCGTTCATCATGTCGAATGGCATCATACATTCATACCCTAAAGGGTTTGTAGTTGTGTTATTCTTTGTGGATAGTCTTATGAGCCATCATATGATTTCCTGTGGTTACCCATGAGAGAATCACATAGTTAAAATAAATGTGTACGCAGTCTTTTAGTTACTTAGTCCTTATTTGAAATCACTCTTTGCTTGTGAACATGTCTTATGGAACACTTGTTCAAATTAACTAAGTTAGGTAATTATTTTGTTTCCTTGAAATAGCACACTTAGTGATTCCTGGGTTCATAGTATACTCAAAGACCCTAATCATACTTCTTTTCCTAAGGATTTCGAGATCCCTCTAGTCCTTGGGTCATGACAATGCATAACTATACTCATGAATCCAACAACACCATGTTCACTAATCATTAAGGGTGATTTTTAACTTATCCAAGTTGCAAGGTTTCAAGCTTTTTATCATTAACATAACAAGATCTTACCTTAAATATTATAAAAGTTATATTCTTTAAGAAAGTATGTGTCTCTAAAATTATGCTCTTATTTGAAAGGTTCCACCTTTATGAAATAATGATACAAGATGTTAGCTTTAGAACTAAAAGGTCTTGTTCTTTATGAAAGTTTAATTATTATAAGACTATCAAGGTCTCAACTTTATGATTTAAAGTTATCTTAAAGTCTAAAAGATTCCTACTTTATGAAATAATGATGAGACATTAACTTTAGAATTAGAAAGTCTTGTTCTTTATAAAAGTTAACACTCTTATGACTCAAAAGTGACATTCTTGCTTAAAGGTTAAAACTTTACTCAACATATTCATTTCAAGGTTCAACCTTTACAAGGCAAACTTATAACTTTATGACTTAAAGTTACCTTCTTGATTAAAGTTTAAAACTTTATGAAAGGACTTGTATCCAAGAGTCAATCTTTAAGACATGAAGTGACAAGATATCATTTCTATAACTTAAAAAGGCTTCATATTCCAAAAAAGCTTAGACTTTTACATATATTCTTGTCTTCAAGACAAGACAAAATAGGACTTTATAAGAGCACAAAACTTGCGTCACTTTTAAGGTTGCAAGTAACAAACTTTTTGAAATTTCATGCATCAATAATGGGTTTAGTCTTGTCAAATCAAGAGAAAAAGATGAAGGTGACAACTTTTCTGATCATAAGCACCATTATAAGAAGATAAACAAATTCCAACCCAAACACCACTAAGAACATCAAGATCTTATACATCAAGAATGGAAAATAGAAACTTTGAAGCACTTAAAGAAAGAAACTTTTCAAAAGAATCAAGAACAACTCATGAACAAGAGCATGAACAAATTTTACCAAAAATAGAAACTTTTGCTCATGAAGAGCATGAAAAATTTTCTCAAGCTTTCACTTGAAGATCTTGGTCATGAGAGGAATGAAGCTTCAAGCTTTCTTGATTAAACAAAAGAGAAGAGTAGAGATCACTACCTAGTGTTAAAAGTGGCGAGTTCTTGAAGGAGAAAGTGAAGAAGATGATGCTCCCCAAGGTGGATGAAGGTGGCGGTTTTGGAAGAATAAGGAGAGAGCTGTTGAGTTCTCTTGAAAATGAGGCTTGTAGTGCTTAGATCTTGTCTTCAAAGACCAAAAGATGTGGTCTTTGAAGGGCTAAGTGAGAGTTTTGGTTATGGTGGTGGTAGAGAAAGGAAGAAGAAGATGAAGAAGAAGAAGAAGAAGAAGAAGAGTATAGAGAGAAGTTGGAGGATTTGGAAGCAAGTGAGAGAATGAGAGTTGAAAAATGAAAAGTTAATAAGTGTGTGTGTGTGTGTGTGTATGTGTTGTTGGTCGTAACATGTAGTGGGTGGGGGGAGAAGATATTTTCTTAAATTTATGTTAATTAAAGTTTAGGGAGACAAATTGGATGATGGGGGAACAAATCATGTACTTACTTTTACATAAAGTATTCTTATCTAATACTTTATGCTTTAATGACATCACCTTTACTTATTGTCTAGTTGACTAAATTTGAATTTAATCATGTGATTAAGTGCTCTTGCAACTTAATCAACATGATTAAGCAAGGATTAGTGATTAACACACAATAACATGATTAAGAAAATTAAACTTGTAATTAAACTCAATAATCCTTAATTAAACTTGATTAAGCTTATTAAGGGTGATTAGTACTTAATTAAGCTATTAAGGATTTGACTTGCTTAATTAGAGATTATCTAATCTTGATTAAACATTCTCTTGACTTTCTCATCAGAGTTAATTCATAAATACTTGGTTAATCTCTTAATTAAGTGTTAATCTCTTAATTTCCCATTAAGTGCCTAATTACTCAGGGTTACTGAGGTAATTTAGCATGATAGGAAATTGAGGATGTTACATTACTTATGTTTCTCCATGTGATAAGAAGGAGGAGGAGGATTCATTTTCAGTTTAGGATTCAAGGAGTGTTTTAATAGTGGAAAAGCAATGATTAGGATTTTGCATGAGCTTTTGATTTTGACTGTGCATAAAAAAATAAATATATACTATTTGGCTTGCTTGAGAGAGGAATTGATTCTTCGAAAGATCTTAACCCATACCATTCATGAGTTATCCTGGCACATTTTGCCTCTCATTCAAGGGTAAAGCCACTACTGTTGTTCTTAGAGAAGGGTATAATACTAGAAAACTAGTAGATCCACGTTCTTTCTCAAAAGGAGGACTCTTATTGTGTCTTGCTAGCAGGGATTCTTGAACCTTGTTGTAAAGCCACAAACTTAGAATCTTATGATGATTATATTATGATTTGTGTGTTTTGCTTGCGTGACTATTTTTGGCCTTCCAAAATGTTTGTAATAAGTAATATTACCAGTCGTTAGTTTATAACATTGTGAAACTCAATTATACTTGCTCTTATCTTTTTTTTAAGATGTATTCTCATCTAAATCTTCAAATTGTACTTTAGATGAGTCCATGTAGCTATAGTATTGAAGTTGTCTTGCCACTGAACGAGAAACATTATTATAACAATGCTAAATATTAATACTATCATAATTTCTATATATTAATTATATTGGTTTTATGTATAGTTTAATAACTTTTTCCTACTAAATGGCATGGGCAAAAGCATAGTTTATATACTAATAAATTTTTCATGATTGCTATAGTGTTAGCCTTGTCATGTCTATTGGAGTATTCGTCTATTGTCTATTGCAATGGTGTGTTACTAAGGTATTATGGTCCTATCTGCTGCCTTTAGTTCTAAGCAATACAGCTAATAGAATCATTTTTTTCATATCTGTGCTCCTATTCTATTCTTGATATTGTCCTTTTTGTAGGTGCCATGCATTTTGCTCAACTTTCCAAGATGGAGAAGGGGATTTACCATGGAGTTGTCCATAAAACTTGGACTCAAAATCTCATTTTAAAAGAAAAAAGGTATCAAATCACTTCTTAATTATGAATATATTAATCTATGGGGTACAAATAAAAATAAACTACACAGACAAGTTTTTTTGTCATATCTTTTAAGTGTAAAATTACTCTTTGCAATATACTTTTCTTTCCATGCCGATCCACTTTCGTCAGATGCAAGAAACTAAACAATCATTTTGGCTTTTACATATTAAATAAATATTTTTACATCCCATCATCAATTGAAAGATTTATATATAATTATATTTGTAATTAGTTTAAGATAACATGATATGATATAGTACTAAGGTACTACTTTTTATCTGCTTTTTTTTTTTAATACTTATGATTGTCATAATTAGGAACTAGGAACGAGAGTGAAGTATGGCTCATGCACTCTTAAAAGTTGTATTACTTTACTCATATATATGTCATAAGATGCGTCAATAATGATTGAATGAATTTATATTTTGTTTTGCACCATTAATGCTCTAGTAATAGTAAAAAAGTCAATATTTAAGAGTGAGCTGGTGTAGGAAATTACTTTTGGCAGAATGGGAATGAGCTCAAAAAGACCACATGCTTACTTATTATTTACTATCTAATGCACATTGTGTATGACATACATTATCTCCTGATTCTATCATATTAATTCTTCTATTGGTTTCTTTGATTCTTAGAGGTGCAAATGACTATATGCTTGATGAGATGGCTAGAGCTCTGCTTGATGCATTATCCATTGTCAAGAGAGAACTCTTGAATCCATGTGGTATCCTTTATGTTCTGTAGCTCTTTGATAGTTATGGTTTGTGTAACGACCGAAAAATTTTATCATTACTAACCGAGTTGTTCGGTTTTTATCGAATAAGTGGATTTAATCGGAATTCAATTAAGCATTTACTGAAAGCCAATTAAGTGCGATTTAGAAGTGATTATACTTGATGGAATAAGATTAGGAACATAGGAAATCTCACAGAATTTTTCTAAAACTGGTTTATCGATTTAAGAGAAACTGGTAAGATTTCGGTATTGTAAACTGTCGAAAACGGACCAATAGAAGAATCGTTGTGAGAACCCTAGAATGAATGGCTAAGATTCAGCCACAACACTCCCATAGGTGGCGCCATCTTTAGCCAAGAAGCAGCCACAAAAATCAAGTTGAATAACCTACTCAAATCCACCAATCACACAACTCCTTGCTCTACTTTGTGTTCAATTCCTTCTTTGCCCTTGTGAATTTCGGTCAAGATAAGGGGCTGACTCCCCTTCATTTCTTTTCCATTCACACTCCTCTCTACTCCATCTTCAACTTCTTTTCAAGTCTTATCAAGAGTAGCTTCCATCTAAGACACCAAATCAACTAAATTTCAACTAGACAAGGTAGGAATCCTACTTCTCTTCTTATTTTCCTTAGTCTGGGATTGTATGGGGGTCTTGGGTATCTTGTGATATTGATGAGATTTGAAGTGATGATGATGAATTATAATTGATTATGCATTTATGTTGTAATTAGAATGGAATTGGTAGGAAAGGACCTGAAGAAAAGAGAAAACTCAAGAAGCTATTAGGGTTTTTCCTCGGTAGTTCGTATGGCGGAGTGTACAGCTCCACCTATAGCCATTTGAATTCCATGATTTTTATATGAAACTAGACATTCAGGGCTTTCCATACATATATAATATAAGGCCATTGGATCAGTATAGAGGTAGTTATGAATTTTTGAAGTTTGACCTAGAAATTAGGACTTTCATCCGGGTAGTGTGAGTTAAGGAGGGTGTAACTCACCCTACACAACTCCAAATTGAGTGAATCCTCTAACATATGAGGGAACATCCTATAAATATTTTAGAGTCAGATTCATTACCAGCTATCCCTAGTACATCAATGAATTTACCTTAAGTTCACCCTGGGCTGGAACAGAGTAGTCTAGTAGGGTCAAGTTTCAAGGCTTATATCTCGTATTATCCTCACTCAAATGATATGAAACTTATTTCATTTGAAAGCTTGCTCTGTTAGCTTTACATTGATATAAATTTCGCATGATTTCACCCAGATTTCTATTTTTGGTGAATTTTCTTTTATAAGGGTGCAATTCTGGCTAGAAGTAGGGCGGTTTGGGATAAAACCCAAATAACTTAAAGTTGAACTCGGAAGGGTATACTTAAGGTTGAACTCGGAAAGGTATACTTAAGGTTGAACTCGGAAGGGTATACTTAAGGTTGAATTCGGAAACTTAGTAGACAGAGAGCTAGATCGGATATACTCAATGTTGAATTCGGAAACTTAGTAAATAGGAAACTAGATAGGGTATAGTTAATGTCAGAAACCTAGAATTTAGGAAACACGCTTATAAACATCTTAGAAGACTAATGGTGGGGTAAGGTCGGAGATCGAACATAACCCCAGAAGTCATAAATTATATAATCTCGGAAGATCGAGCATAACCCCGGAGGTCGAAACTTGTATAATCTCGGAACTCGGACCCCATTTAATCTTGGAAGTTGAACTCGAGAACATCAATAGAAATTAAAAACTTGCAAGATAGATTAAGACTTAAGGTTTTAAAACTTGCACCTATTGATATTGTTATATTCTTGGTATGAACATGATGTTCTATATTGGATTTGTTGTTTGATTAAAATTTCCTAGTTGTTTGGCACTACTCATGGGGAAGCAAACATGATCCGTTATGCTGCCAAGATTTCGGCAAAGATTGCAATTAATTTAAATTTACAAGTTATGCATGCATTGGTCAGAGTGTTAGACAAGCAATGCTACCCCTATAAGAATGAGAAAGGATTTCCATGTGACTTGGGCCAGGCCCTGAACAAAGTTAAAGGGAATAGATCTGTACGGAAGTCAGGGAAAGCAAACCCAGCGACCCTGTATAGGAACGAGCTCGATCCTGAAAAGCGAACTATTACCCAGGAGTCTTATGGCCAATATACTCCCAAGGGACCAAGTATGGAAAAATATAAGTTAAGGTCAAGTGCATTATTTCTTATGCATATCCACAATTTCTGTTATATTATTGTTCACTTTATGGCTGACACTTATCTCTGTCAATACACAGATCTGGTTGTTTATTCTTCTGTTTAATTTCCTTTATTTCCTCAAGTAAAACAAAGTTGTGTTTTGGGTTATGATTTATATAACTAATTGAGTAGGACTTTCTGGTGATGTAACTTTTTCTTTTAATTAACCAAAATCCGAAACACCTGAGAATGACGGTGATGACAGAAATGCATAGATTTAGAAAAATTCCTATTGAGAAATCTCTATTTCTTACCCTACTATATGTTTCCGCGTCATTCTCAGATCATGGAGAATGCGGCAACCGGAGTTCTATTCATCGAGTTCCATGAGCTCCACATCCACTTGGACTCGTTTCTGGATGGTATATATGTATCTGGTAGATGTCAGTTCCATTTTTATTTCTTCTTTTGTAGAGATTTTGCTGTACCCCTTACTCATCCACTCTTCGACCCTGCTGCACCTTACATTGCCATTCCGCTACACATGGCCCATCCTTTTCCACCTCCACACTGGGGCAAAGAAAGACTTAGCAAAGAAGCAAGAGTTCACATGGCTCCGCCAAAATTTCACCACCGCAGTAGATACCCTCAGTCTCGATGTCTGAGGAGGATCCGTCTGAGGCAGAGAGCTCATCTTCCTCGTCCTCTGCTCCGAGCATGGACTACACTCCTGCAGACGCCGGCATGGCAAACGGATTCCTTTCTTCGGAATCCATCTAGTTAGAGTACCTACCGTAGCAACAGTAGGTGTACAAGATGACCCTCTTTTGGCAGTCTGGGTCAGAGAAAGATGGGTAGGAGTTGTACATAAAATGTCCTGTGGGGACCATTTAGGGTGCTATTCATGTACTGACAGGCCGAATCTTTTTGTATTAGCGGCCTTATTTTTTTTACCACCCTGTTTCATTTTTTTTGTATCGTTGTCAAACTTGAAAAATAGATGTTTATATGCATATGATACAGTTTTCGGTAGTTCTACCTGTGTCGCGTTTTTATTTATGCTACCTTACTTCTGGTACATGATTAATTAACATTGAAACTGAAAATGGAATTTAATCAGTTAGTCACTAACTTATCAGGTAATATATTATGACTTAAGCATAGTATTTTGTCTGGTAAGGTGTTACATTTTGGTTTCCTATCATTTTATATTTTATCACTTAAACTATATATTTGGTGAAATTTTTCTAATGCAAGTGCTTTTTGCCATTGCTACTAATTAAGGATGCCAGTGGGCAGGTGCCGGGATATTGTGGAATGCACCGTGTAATGCACATATTCAATATCACCCATTTTAGATGTCAATATAAAACTATTCTATGTATAACTTCTTTTGTCATACAAATATTATTGTCTTAAATATAATTTTAATATGAACATATGTTAATTTATTAATTATAAATTGATAATAATTATAAGGTAAGTAAGTCATTGCTCATATAATGAACATGTTTGATAGCTCTTGTATAATGTATATATTTGGTATCACCTATTTTATATATTAATATTACTAAAAGACAATTCTATGCATTTATTATGTAAGTATCACTGTTTTAATTAAAATTTTATTATGAATATATATTAATTTATTATTTTTTATTTACCATAAATTAATAATAATTATAAGTTGCACCTATGGATGTTAAATATATTTACTAAATTAGTTGTAATAAATATAAGCAAAAACGTCGAAATACTATTAAAATATATAGTCATAAAAATAATGTTGTAATATACTAAAAAAACGTACCTAATAATTAGGAAATCACAAATTTGTTGATAATTTTGATTACATAATTTTTTTAATTAATAATTTTTGTTATTTTTTTTACTTCAATTTTTATTATCTTTATTGCTTGAATGTTTGAATACATATATCTTCTAATGAAATCAAGTGAAATTTAAATTTTAACTTGAATTCACATTCCTATAAACTTGAATTTTGAATCAACATCAAAAAGAGAAAGAGGCTTCATTTTTTGTAAGAATAATTAATAATTAATAATAATTCATAACAATAATAATAATAATTTAAATTTATTAGTTTCCATAAAAGCCAAAAAAAAACTCATTAGCATAAAGTTATGAAATTTGGGTGGGGAAGACAAAAAAACCTGGATATGCCACGTGACATATTCCACGACTATTGAATATTTAGATTATATCTCTGCAATATTCTCGAGTAACTTTTATCTCGGGTGAATCCCCATCTTTGTCAAGAACTTTTTCAGCCACAAACTTCTAACATTTTCATCTTTTTTAAAAGCTCTATTACGCATGCTTTTAACTAAATTTTATTATTTTTTTTAAATACTTTTTCACATCTTCCCTATTTTACTCTGTGAATTTTTAATTTATAAAATATAATATAAAATTTTTAAATATTACAAGCTAAAATAAATATTTGATAAAGTAATTACTTAAAATTATTTAAATATAGTAATTTAATGTTATAATAATTATAAGTAAATAAACTTATTTAAATTTTAATCAAACATTTATTTTATGTATGTAATAAATATAGATAATTTTTCATATAAAATATTATTTTTTTCATTTAATTTCCTTTAAATATCACGATTTCTTTGTTTAATCTTTTTAATCCTATTTTTCAGTCCATGCGAACATATAAAAGGTATTGATAGTTAACAACAAAAACCAATGAAACCTAATAAAGGAACTAAACGAAAACAAAAGTAATTTTTAAAGGATTAAACAAAAACTTTCCAAAAAACATGATATTGAGTCGTAAAATAATAATAATAAACTTAATTTTAATATATTATAAATATAGGGCTTTCACACTCTTAGCCCTATATCTTTCAACTCTAACCAATAAAGCTTTAGCTTTCAATTTAGATGCCTCAACAAAAGCATCTACTTTCAATTTAGATGACTCAATCCATGCTTGAAGTGCATCTCCCACTTGAAGGTTCCTATACTTTTTCTTGCCTTGCGATCCTGAACTTTAATTGTCCTCTTACCACTGCGGGTGACTCTCTCTATCATTTGGCTATTCTCTTCCTCCTCGTCATCATCATCTAAATTTACATGAATCCCACCATACAACTATTCATTGTCAAGCCCATTTTCATTATCTGTGTTAGGTGGATCTTGAGTGGATGAATGATGAAGCACACCAGTTGCACTACTTTTGTTAAAAATCACTCCCAACAATTTGTAATGTTCCAATCCTTTCTTCTTAAATGGTGTAGCATCAGGGTGTGCCTATAAGAAAAATAAATAAATAACATATCCTAAATCAAAGAAATGTATAAATATATATAATAAAAAAATGTTAAGTTCTATTTGTAACATCCTCAATTTCTTGTCGTATTAAATTACCTCAGTAACCCTGAGTAATTAGGCACTTAATGAGAAATTATGAGATTAAGGCTTAATTAAGGGGTTAACGAAAAGTTTATGAGTTAACTTGAGTGAAAAAAGTCAAAAGAATACTTAATCGAGATTAGAAAATCTCTAATTAAGCAAGTCAGACCCTTAATAGCTTAATTAAGTATTAATCGCCCTTCATTAGCTTAATCGAGTTTAATTAAGCTTATTCGCAAGATTAATTTTTGTTAATCATGTTCTTGTATGTTAATCACTAATCCTTGCTTAATCATCTTAATTAAGTTGTATGAGCACTTAATCACATGATTAAATTCAAATTTTGTCAACTAGATAATAAAGTAACAAGTGATGTCATAAAAGTATAAAGCATAAAACAAGAGTGCTTTATGTAAGAGTTAGTACATGCTTTGTTCCCCTATCATCTAATTTGTCCCCGTAAATCTTAATTAACACAAAATTAAGAAAATCTGTCCCTCCTTCCCCTTTATGTTGGACGCCACTTTCTCTCTCCCACCCTCATCCATTTTCATTTTCACACTTTCATTCTCTCTCTAAGTTTCCTACTCCTCCAACTTCTCTCTAAAATTCTCTCATCTTCTTCTTTATCTTCTTCTTCCTTTCTCCACCACCACCACCCAAAACCTCTCACTTAGCCCTTCAAGGACCTCATCTTTGGGTCTTTGGAGACAAGATCTAAACACTACAACCTCCATTTCCACAAGATCTCAAGAGCTTCTCCTTCCTCCTTGCAAAACCACCACCATCATCACCAAGAGGAGCCATCTTCTTCTTCTTCTTCTTCCTTGTTGTAGCGCCATTTTGATAAGGAGGTAGTGATCTTCATCTTTTTCATTTTGATTGCTTAAGAAAGCTTGGAGCTTGGTTCTTTCATGACCAAGATCTCTAAGTGAAAACTTGAGAAAATCCTTCATGCTCTTCAAGAGTAAAAGTTTCCATTTTTGGAAAAATATGTTCTTATTATTCTTCAAGTGTTCTTGATGTTTCTACTTTTGAAAAAATATGTTCTTGTTGCTCTTCAAGTGTTCTTGATGTTTTTACTTTGGGAAAAATATGTTCATGTTCTTATTCTTGAATGTTCTTGATGTTCTTGGTGGTATATTGCTTAAAGTTGTTCTTTTTCTTATGATGAGTTTATGATTTGAAAAGTTTCATCTTTACATGCTTTTCATGATTTGATAAGTCTATGAACATCATAAAAGCTTTAAACTTTAAAAAGTTTGCTTCTTGATAGACAAAAATGGCACAAGTTTTAGTGTCATCATAAAATCTTCTTTTGTTTTGTTTTGAGGACAAGAATACATGTACAAGTCTAAGCTTTTTCGGATAGTAAGCCTTTTTGAGTTAGAAAAATGACATCTTGTCACTTTATGTCTTAGAAATCAAACCTTAAAGAAAAGACCTTTCATAAAGTTTCAAACTTTAATCAAGAATGAGACCTTTAAGTCAGAAAAGTGTTGTTTTGTAACATTTAATTCATAAAGTTTAGATCTTGAACCAAAACAATACTAAAAGGTGTTAACTTTTATAAAGATCAAGACTTTTTTAACATTAAAGTTAATGTTTTATATCACTAGTTGATAAAGTAGGAACCCTTTTAATATAGAGGCAACTTTAAGTTATAAAGTTGAGACCTTGATGGTCTTAGAATAATTAAATGAGTCAACTTTCATAAAGGACAAGACTTTTTAGTTGAAAAGCTAGTAATTTGTATCATTATTACATAAAGATTTAATTTTTAACACAAGAGCTTAATTTTAGAGGCACTTACTTTCATAAAGAATAAAACTTTATGACTACTTTATAAGAATGATAACTTTTATAATATTTAATATAAGATCTTGATAGGTTAGTAATGAAAGCTTGAAACCTTGTAACTTAGTTAAGTTAAAAATCACCCTTAGTGTTTAGTGAACATGGTGTTGTTGGGTTCATGATGTGGTTATGCGTTGTCATGACCCAAGGATTAGAGGGATCTTGAACTCCTTAGGAATAGAGGTATCATTAGGGCCTTTGAGCATACCATGAACCCAGGAATCACTAAGTGCACTATCTCAAGGAAAGGAAACAATCGCTTAATTAATTTGAACAAGTGTTCCATAAGACATGATGTAAAGAATAATTTTATATGAGAATTAAGTAACAAAAAGACCACATACATATATCTTAACTATGTGATTCTCTTATGGGTAATCACGGAAAATCATATGATGATTCATAAGATTCTTCATAAAGAATAACGCAATTATGAACCCGTCTAGGGTATGAATGTATGATGCCATTCGGCATGATGAATGGCAAGTTTGATGGATCTTGTCTCATGATTAAATGATATAAATGTGATGGATTATTGGTTGAAAGTTGTGATTGGCATTTTGGGGAAGCTCCAATCTAGCCGTTATGTTGCCGAATTTCTGTCAAAATTATGGACTTAGTCATATCGTTGTATGTGTCTAGTCAAAGAAGTATTATGCATGTAAAATATACTGATAAGAAATGAAAGAATAGGACATGACCCCTCGATCACTTCCGGGAAGTGAGAGATGATGATCCATAAGGAACCTCTATGAGGGAGGCAAGGGTGACATGGAGGACCCTCTAACTTAGGGGTAACCAATATCAGCTAAGTTTGATTTGGTTTAGTATTGCGTGATGACGGCCATGGAATGAGCTTATGTCCAAAAGCAATATATTTCAAAGGAAAAGTAAAAGAATGTTAAGCACGTGCTAAAAATGAAAGTCAAAGTAGGACCATGGTCAAGTTAATGAGTTATATAGTCATACATGCTATTATATTCCTTATGTGCATTATGAATGTTTATTATGTATATTAGCATGTATGCCTATGTATGACACTATGGATATGATGATAAAGTTAAAAGTTACCGGCTTTGGGATTTACGTTTTCTGAAACTATTAAAATTGAACCGATATCTATCCACTATTTTTATATTAAACTTGAAGTGGTTGGGACGATGACGATGACACTGTGTTTATCTAGTCACGATCCTACTAAGAAATTTGGTATTTTTCACTCCTACATTTCTGTGTCGTCTTCAGAGGATGCCGGTGTCGGGCATGGTGGTGATTTTCGTTGAGTTCCCAGTGATACATTGGCACTTTGACTCGATGCTAAATGCATTCCTGATGACTGCTTAGGCAGCGATGTGAGTCTACATGTTCCATAGCCGCCAGTTTCGTGCACTTGTGATGAGTTCGTTTTTCCGCCCTCATGAGCCATTCGAGGACATCACTATGGATGAGGTTCGCCCGCCTTTCCATCATCCGAGGTACCCCACTGACGAAGATTCCGACTCGAACACCCGCCTGACACTAACAATTTTGTTGGACGATCCTTCGGAACCATTCTATCCGAGCTACCACGTGGAGACGGACCCGTCCGAGCCTTCCTTCCTGTCCGTGATTCGCCTGTCATCTGATTTGTCTTCTTCTTCAATAGCCCCTTGTCACACTCCCCCCCCCGGTTCGCAGTCACGGGTTCATTCGTACTCGTGCCGTGCCTCGTGGGCGTGGCCGTGCTCGAGAAGGAGGACGTGGTGATGTTTCTCCCGGTGGATTCGAGAATGGCTACCTCCTGCCAGATGAGTGAGGTGTTGATTGGCATGCGGAGCTGAGCATGAGAATAGCACCTTTTTGGTTGTAGTGAGGGTTATCATTTTCATTCGACATGTACGGGCGGATTGGGATTTCTTATGTATTTCCTTTTATCATGTATTTCGTTAGGGTATTTTGTAGGGTCGACAGTAGGTATCGGACCCATTATTATCTTTGTGTATGACTGCTGCTATTACTACTATTATATTAACTATAGGATGGCTATGGAATGAATGTTATCTTTATCTAAGATTGTGGTTATTCTTATTGCTTCTATTTATGTCAAATTCGATGTATGAATGAGATAGCGACGTTTGTATTATACGTTCACAATGCGCTTATGGCTCTCGATTTCAAAAATAGTTTACTCATTATTGTTCAAAAAAAAAAATTACCTCTATTTTCGTTAAAAAGTAATTTCTAAAAGGTAATGTTAGTTCCACAAGCAAAAGTAACAAGTAGTAATTCCACAATGTGACTTAAGCATATAATGGAACTATTAGTGTGTTACATTTTGGTATCAGAGCAGTTCATCCTTGAAGAGCCTGCGCATGGACTGACTATGCTTCTAAGCATACATGTTAGTTAAGTCATGCTTTGAGTCTCATTTGTATGATAGGACGTAGGGATTAGATATGCATGATCGTCTGTTCTGAATGTGGTTAGTTGCTGGTTCACTCAACATAAATGTTGAGCCTGATCAACTCAATGTCTTCTGTCTTATGTACAAGGAACTAATGGCTTCAGGAAGACGTGGTAGGCCTCGTAACGAGCCGGAAGGTCCCGAGGAAGCCATGGGGACACTCTGTGAAATGGCTGCCGCAATGAGGGAGCAAGCTATTGCTGCCCATCGCATAATAGAGCGAATAGAGCAAAGGGATGAGGAGAATCCTGAAGGGCACAATGGAGGAGCTGAGGTAGATCTTGAGTACCTCAAGTTTGCTGAGTTCAGGAAGGCAAATCTGCTGAGCTTTAGAGGGACATACAACCCCGATTGAGCTGATGAATGGATCAAGGCCATTGAGAAGATTTTCACGGTGCTGGCCTGCACCAAGGAATAGAAGGTAGCCTTTGCTACCTATATGTTGGAAGCTGATGCCGAGTTCTAGTGGGTGGGCACAAAAAGGCTATTGGAAGGAGCCTAAACCCACATCACTTGGGAGATTTTCAAGACGCACTTTAATGAAAAGTATTTTCCTACATTTGTGAGGAATGCGAAGGAGCTGGAGTTTATGAGTCTGTGTCAAGGGACCATGAATATTGCTGAGTATACAGCCATGTTCGAAGAACTGTGCAAGTTCTCAACGATCTATCAAGGGAACTCGGATGAGCGCTGGAAGTGTGTCAAGTTTGAAGGAGGATTGCATGAGGAAATCCTCGCATCTGTAAGGCTTATGGAGATCCGTGATTATGTTGCACTGGTCAATAAGTGCCATTTGGTGGAGGATTGCAACTGCAAGCTATCTGTGGCAAGGTCCAAAGTTTACAAGAAGAAGTTGGCACCGCAAGAGCTGAAGTTCAAGCCCCAACCCCTAAGGAAGTCGTTTCAAGGTGGAGGTTTCAAAGGAAAGCAACCCCATAAGCCTATCGGGATCCCACCGAAGCCTGCGAATGGACAAGCTTGCCCTAAGTATGGCAAACATCATGGAGGACGCCCTTGTTTAGCTGGCCAGAATGTGTGTTTCCGATGCGAAAAGCATAGGCATATGGCTGGAGACTGCACTGTCAAGCTGTTATCCCCTCCTAACAAGCCCCAACACCAAGGAAGGGTCTTTGCCCTTAATGCTGAGGAGGCCACTTAGTCCGACAATCTGATCCAAGGTAAGTGCGAGGTTAATGGTAGGACTTTAACTGTGCTATATGATTCTGGAGCTACACACTCCTTTATTTCTCATGATTGTGTAGATAGATTAGGATTGTCTGTGTCTGAATTGCCTTATATGTTAATTGTTTCTACTCCTGTTGGGAAACCAGTTAAGACATGTCATTGTTGCTTGAGTTGTCAATTCCAAATTGATGGTAGGTCTTTCATAGCGAATTTGATTTGTTTGCTTTTGTCTGGTTTGGATTTGATTCTAGGCATGGAATGGCTTTCGGCTAACCATGCTATGATAAATTACTCTGAAAAATCTGTTGTTTTTCCCCCTATACCTGTTAAGCCCGTTGAGCTTGTTAGTTTGTTTTTGAACTCTGTTAGGGTAGGAAGTAATGAGTTTGGTGATTAGGGATATGTTCTCCTTATGGCAAGTGAAGTGGAACTCGAGCAGGTATTCAATGAGATCCCTATTGTCAGGGAATACCCCGATGTGTTTCCTGATGATATACCTGAGTTTCCCCCGGAAAGGGAAATCGAGTTTTCTATAGAGTTAGCACCTGGAATTGGGCCAATCTCTATAGCACCCTATAGGATGTCCCCAATGGAGTTGTCAGAGTTGAAGGGATAATTGGAAGAACAGTTAGAGAAGAAGTTCCTAAGACCTAGTGCCTCACTTTGGGGAGCCCCGGTGTTATTTGCGAAAAAGAAGGATGGTACCATGAGGTTGTGTGTGGATTATAGATAATTAAACAAGGTGACTACTAAGAATAAGTATCCCTTGCCTAGGATAGATGACCTCATAGACCAACTGCAAGGTGCAGCTATGTTCTCTAAGATTGATCTGAGATCCAGATATCATCAGATAAGGGTGAAAGAGGAGGATATACCCAAGATGGCTTTTAGGGCAAGGTATGGGCATTATGTGTTTACGATGATGTCCTTTGGATTGACTAATGCCCCTGCTATTTTCATTGATTATATGAACAGTATCTTTAAACTCTACTTGGACAAGTTTGTAGTTGTTTTATAGATGATATTCTCATCTATTTGAGAACAAAGGAGGAACATGAAGAATATTTGAGGGTTATGTTAAGGATCTTAAGGGAAAAGAAGCTATATGCTAAGTTATCCAAGTGTGAATTCTGGATAAAGGAGGTAAAGGATTTAGGACATGTGGTGTCACAAGGGGTATCGCTGTGGATCCAAGTAAGATTGAGGCTGTGATGAATTGGGAGAGGCCAACCTTAGTGACTGAGATAAGGAGTTTCTTGGGTTTAACCGGTTACTACTGCATGTTTATAAAAGGATTTTCCCAGATATCTCTACCTTTAACCAAGTTGACAAGGAAGGATGCCCCGTTTGTGTGGATGATGGACTGTGAGAAGAGCTTTCAAGAGCTAAAAGGTAAGTTAACCTCAACCCCAGTATTAGTTTTGCCGGACCCTAGTGGATCATTTGAGGTTTACTATGATGCCTCTAGGAGAGGTTTAGGTTGTGTCTTGATGCAGAATAAGAACGTGGTGGCTTATGCCTCTAGACAGTTGAAGCCTCATGAAGTGAACTACCGAACCCATGACCTAGAGTTAGTAGCTGTAGTGTTCACCCTAAAGATATAGAGGCATTACCTATATGGTGTGGGTTTGAGGTGTTCTCTGATCATAAGAGCTTGAAGTATCTCTTTGATCAAAAGGAGTTGAATATGAGGCAAAGGAGATGGATGGAGTTTCTGAAGGATTATGATTTTGGGTTGAACTATCATATTGGGAAGGCCAATGTGGTGGCTAACACATTAAGTCGGAAATCATTGCATGCGTCATGGATAATGGTAAAAAAGGATGAGCTAGTAAGGAGCTTTAGAGACCTTAACCTTGGAGTTGTGTTGACCTCCCATAGTTTAAGATTGAATCAGCTTAGGGTGATTAGCGATTTCAAGAGTCAAATTGCTCAAATCGAAGGCGAGGAAGAGGAATTCTTGAAAACCCTAGCATTGGTAAAAGAAGGAAAGTTCAAGGGTTTTGTGCAAGGTACAGATAGACTATGGAGATGTGAAGGAAGAGTCTGTGTACCCGCAAGTGGTGACCTCCGAAGAAGGATTTTGGAGGAGGCTCACAAGAGCCATTTCACCATGCACCCTAGTGTGACAAAGACGTACCAAGACGTTAAGAAGATGTTTTGGTGGCCGGAATTTAAGAGGGATGTTGCGGAGTTGGTAAGCAAGTGTTTAGTCTGCCAAAAGGTGAAGATTGAACACCAAAAGCCCCCTGGTATATTGCAACTATTAGAGATCCTAGAATGAAAATGGGAAAGTATCTCTATGGACTTCGTGATGGGTTTACCCAAAACGCAAGCTGGTTTCGATGCGATATGGGTAATTGTTGATAGATTGACCAAGCTTGCTCACTTTTTGCTGATTTGAGCTACTTATCCTTTAGAAAAGTTAGCCCAACTGTATGTTCAAGAGATAGTAAGGCTGCATGGTGTACCTTCAACCATAATCTCAGATAGGGACCCGAGGTTTGCCTATAGATTCTGGGGAGCCTTGCAAAAGGCATTTGGGATGAAGCTTTGCCTAAGTACAACTTATCACCCCTAGACAGATGGACAGTCAGAAAGGACTATCCAAACTTTGGAGGACATGTTGAGAGCCTATGTGTTGGACAATCGAGGAAGTTAGGGTAAATACTTACCTTTGATTAAGTTTGCCTATAATAATAGCCATCATGCAAGTATTGGTATGGCACCCTATGAAGCTTTGTATGGAAGGAAGTGCCAATCTCCCCTGTGTTGGTTCGAACTAAGTGAGTAGAGCCTATTAGGACCTGATCTTGTGAGGCAGACCACAGACCAAGTTAGAAGGATTAGGGATAGAATCCTTACGGCCCAGAGCTGTCAAAAGAGTTATGCAGATAAGAGGAGAAAGCCTCTAGAGTTCCAAGAAGGAGAATATATGTTCCTGAAAATCACTCCTACGACTGGTATAGGTAGAGCCATAAAGGTCAGAAAGTTGAGCCCTTGTTTTCTTAGCCCCTTTCAAATTCTCAAACGTGTCGGGTCAATTGCTTATTGAATGGCCTTACCTCTAAATTTTTCAAACCTTCATGATGTCTTTCATGTGTCTCAATTGAGAAAATATTATTCCGATCCTAGTCATCTACTTGAACCCAAAAGTGTACAGTTAAGGGAGGACCTAACTTTCAATCTGTCATCGTCTCGGATTGTGGATCATAGGGTAAAACAGCTGAGGAGTAAGACAGTACCCTTAGTCAAGGTGGCTTGGGGTAGAGGAAATATGGAAGAATATACGTGGGAGCTATAGACCGAGATGAAGAACAAGCATCTAGAATTATTTACAGGTAACGAATTTTGAGGGCAAATTCCTTTTAAAGGTGAGGAGAAATGTAACATCCTCAATTTCTTGTCGTGCTAAATTACGTCAGTAACCTTGAGTAATTAGGCACTTAATGAGAAATTATGAGATTAAGGCTTAATTAAGGAGTTAACGAAGAGTTTATAAGTTAACTCCGGTGAGAAAAGTCAAAAGAATACTTAATCAAGATTAGAAAATCTCTAATTAAGCAAGTCAGACCCTTAATAGCTTAATTAAGCACTAATCGCCCTTCATTAGCTTAATCGAGTTTAATTAAGGTTAATTAAGCTTAATCGCAAAATTAATTTTTGTTAATCATGTTCTTGTGTATTAATCACTAATCCTTGCTTAATCATCTTAATTAAGTTGTATGAGCACTTAATCACATGATTAAATTCAAATTTAGTTAACTAGACAATAAAATAAAAAGTGATGTCATAAAAGCATAAAGCATAAGACAAGAGTGCTTTGTGTAAGAGTTAGTACATGCTTTGTTCCCCCATCATCCAATTTGTCCCCCAAACCTTACTAAACACAAAATTAAGAAAATATCTCCCTCCTTCCCCTTTGTGCTGGATGCTACTTTCTCTCTCCCCACCCTCATCCATTTTAATTTTCACACTTTCATTCTCTCTTTAAGTTTCCTACCCCTCTATCTTCTCTCTAAAATTCTCTCAGCTTCTTCTTCATCTTCTTCTTCCTTTCTCCACCACCACCACCTAAAATCTCTCACTTAGCCCTTCAAGGACCTCATCTTTGGGTCTTTGGAGACAAGATCTAAACACTACAACCTCTATCTCCACAAGATCTCGAGAGCTTCTCCTTCCTCCTTGCAAAACCGCCACCATCATCACCAAGAGGAGACATTATCTTCTTCTTCTCTTTCCTTGTTGTAGCGCCATTTTGATAAGGACGTAGTGATCTTCATCTTTTCATTTTGTTTGCTCAAGAAAGCTTCGAGCTTGGTTCTTTCATGACCAAGATCTCTAAGTGAAAATTTGAAAAAATCCTTCATGCTCTTCAAGAGCAAAAGTTTCCATTTTTGGAAAAATATGTTCTTATTGTCCTTCAAGTGTTTTTGATGTTTCTACTTTTGGAAAAATATGTTCTTGTTGTTCTTCAAGTGTTCTTGTACTTTTGGAAAAATATGTTCATGTTCTTATTCTTGAATGTTCTTGATGTTCTTGGTGGTATCTTGCTTAAAGTTGTTCTTTTTCTTATGATGAGTTTATGATTAGAAAAGTTTCGTCATTACATGCTTTTCATGATTTGATAAGTCTATGAACATCCTAAAAGCTTTAAACTTTAAAAGTTTGCTTCTTGATAGACAAAAAGTGGCGCAAGTTTTAGTGCCGTCATAAAGTCTTCTTTTGTTTTATTTTGAAGACAAGAATACATGTAAAAGTCTAAGCTTTTTAGGATAATAAGCCTTTTTGAGTTAGAAAAATGATATATTGTCACTTTATGTCTTAGAAATCAAACCTTAAAGAAAAGACCTTTCATAAAGTTTCAAACTTTAATCAAGAATGAGACCTTTAAGTCATAAAAGTGTTGTTTTGTAACATTTAATTCATAAAGTTTAGATCTTGAACCAAAACAATACTAAAAGGTGTCAACTTTTATAAAGATCAAGACTTTTTTAACCTTAAAGTTAATGTTTCATATCACTAGTTGATAAAGTAGGAACCTTTTTAACATAGAGGCAACTTTAAGTCATAAAGTTGAGACCTTGATGGTCTTAGAATAATTAAATGAGTCAACTTTCATAAAGGACAAGACTTTTTAGTTGAAAAGCTAGTAACTTATATCATTATTACATAAAGATCTAATTTTTAAGACAAGAGCTTAATTTTAGAGGCATTTACTTTCATAAGGAATAAAACTTTATGACTACTTTATAAGAATGATAACATTTATAATATTTAATATAAGATCTTGATAGGTTGAAACCTTGTAACTTGGTTAAGTTAAAAATCATCCTTGGTGTTTAGTGAACATGTTGTTGTTGGGTTCATGATGTGGTAATATGTTCTCATGACCTAAGGATTAGAGGGATCTCGAACTTTTTGGGAACAGAAGTATGATTAGGGCCTCTAAGCATACCATGAACCTAGGAATCACTAAGTGCACTATCTCAAGGAAAGGAAATAATCACTTAACTTAATTAATTTGAACAAGTGTTCCATAAGACATGACCTAAAGAATAATTTCATATGAGAACTAAGTAAGTAAAAGACCACATACATATATCTTAAATATGTGATTCTCTCATGAGTAACCACGGGAAATCATATGATGATTCATAAGATTCTTCACAAAGAATAACGCAATTATGAACCCCTCTAGGGTATGAATATATGATGCCATTAGACATGATGAATGGCAAGTTTGATGGAGCTTGTCTCATGATTGAATGATATGAATGTGATGGACTATTGGTTGAAAGTTGTGACTGGCATTTTGGGGTAGCTCCGATGTAGCCGTTATGCTACTGGATTTCCGTCAAAATTATGGTCTTAGTCATATCATTGCATGTGTCTAGTCAAAGAAGTATTATGCATATAAAGTATAATGATAAGAAATGAAAGAATAGGACATGACCCCTCGATCACTTTCGGGAAGTGAGAGATGGCGATCCACAAGGAACCTCTATGAGGGAGGCAAGGGTGACATGAAGGACCCTCCAACTTAGGGATAACCAATATCAGCTTAGTCTGATTTGGTTTAGTATTGCGTGACAACGGTCATGGAATGAATTCATGTCCAAAAGCAGTCTATTTCAAAGGAAAAGTAAAAGAATGTTAAGCACGTGCTAAAAACAAAAATCAAAGTAGGACCATGGTCAAGTTGATGAGTTGCATAGTCATGCATGTTATTATATTCCTTATGTGCATTATGAATATTTATTATGTATATTAGCATGTATGCCTATGTATAACACTATGGATATGATGATAAAGTTAAAAGTAACCCGCTTTGGGATTTACGTTTTCTGAAACTTTTAAAATTGAACCGATATCTATCCATTATTTTTATATTAAAGCCGAAGTGGCTGGGACGATAACGATGACACTGTGTTTGTCTAGTTGCGATCCTACTGAGAAATTTAGTATTTCTCACTCCTATGTTTTCGTGTTGTCTTCAGAGGATGCCGGCGTCGGGTACGGTGGTGATTTTCGTTAAGTTCTTAGTGATGCATTGGCACTTTGACCCGGTGCTAAATGCATCCGTGATGACTGCTCAGGTAGCGATGCGGGTCTACATGTTCCATACCTATGATGAGTCCGTTTTTCCACCCTTATGAGCTGTTCAAGGACATCACTATGGATGACGTTCGCCCGCCATTCCATCCTCCGAGGTACCCTACTGACGGAGATTTCGACTCGGACACCCGCCTGACACCGACAATTTCATTGGATTTTGATCCTTCGAAATCGTCCTATTTGAGCTACCACGTAGAGACGGACCCGTTTGAGCCTTCCTTCCCGTCCGTGATTTGCCTGTCCTCTGATTCGTCTTCTTTTTCAACAGCCCCTTGTCATACTCCACCCCCGGTTCGCAGTCACGGGTTCATTCGTATTTGTGCCGTGCCTCGTGGGCGTGGCTGTGCTCGAGGAGGAGGATGTGGTGATGTTTCTCCCGGTGGATTCGGGAACGGCTACCTCTCGCCAGATGAGTGAGGTGTTGGTTAGCTTGTGGAGCTGAGCACGAGGATAGCCCCTTTTTGGTTGTAGCGAGGGTTATCATTTTCATTCGACATGTATGGGCGAATTAGGATTTCTTATGTATTTCCTTTTATCATGTATTTCGTTAGGGTATTTTGTAGGGCCGGCAGTAGGTATCGAACCCATTAGTATCTTTGTGTATGACTGCTGCTATTATTACTATTATTTTAACTATGGGATGGCTATGGAATGAATGATATCTTTATCTAAGATTGTGGTTATTCTCATTACTTCTATTTATGTTAAATGCGATGTATGAATGAGATAACAACGTTTGTATTATACATTCACGATGCGCTCATGGCTCTCGATTTCAAAAACAGTTTACTCGTTATTGTTTAAAAAAAAAAATTACCCCTATTTTCTTTAAAAAGTAATTTCTAAAAGGTAATATTAGCTCCACAAGCAAAAGTAACAACTAGTAATTCCACAATGTGACTTAAGCATAGAATGGAACTATTAGGGTGTTACACTATTTATTGTGTACCCGAAGGTAGGTTGACCAAACTTCTTCTATAGCTGTAATAGTATTAGTTTCTGCATCCTATCCAAATCCAATTTGTTGTAGCAAGTGAGAAAATGTAGTATGTTGTTGCCTTAACTAATTAAACTTTTGCTTAATTTGTCTAGTTCTTGTATTCAGTGTTTGCAACATAACTTGCCATACTTTAGGTGAAAATACATTGTTTCTCATATTCCCTTTATTAGCCTCTTCAACCATACTGTCTATATAAGTTTTGACTACTGATGGGGACCAAAGTGAAGCCTCTTTCTTGTCATGTTCCATCTACAATGGTAATAATATATCCACCAACTTTAGTAATAAATATAGAAGAAAGCCACAAGTTTTAACTAGCACAATGCTAACATAAGTACAATTGAACTTCAATTAACACAAGGCATTAACTGAAAATATGTTAATTATAAGATAAATGAAAGTATGTTAAATATAAGATAAGTCTAAACCTGAGAAAAAAAAAAAGTTCAAGATTAGTTAGCTATAAACATATATTCATGCAACATACACTTCTTCACTTTTATAAGCTCACTGCACAAATTAAATAATGACTATTATTATCATTAATTCAGTAATAACTGATATTGATAGGATAAATTGTGAATTTTATTTTCCGTGCACAATGGACAAATCAAGATAGCACATATGACTCCTAATGAAGCAAGACATCAAATATGCAACCCAAAGGAGTAGCAATGCCAAAAGTCCCCAAATCCAATCTCTCTCATTATTTTACCATCGCCAATATTGATAGGAAATAAATAGCTCAATTCGCAAAAGAAAAAAAATGCCTTGCTAAGATCCTAGTTACAGAAAGGAAAAAACAATTCTATGGTATCCAATATTTCACTGGAACTTTCATTAAGTGATCAAGGTATTATTCAGGTAGTTTCCAGCACAGTCCAAAGCACTTTCCATATGGTCTAAAATCAAATTATCAAATTACCAAATCAACTAACATAAAGCATAAACATGAAAACCATAAGGCATCAAAATTCAAAACCTTCAATTTAGTAAGGAGGATAACTAACACCCAACATTCCTAACCACAAACAATCATGACCTAATTGATAAAAATCAAAATTTTGAGCTGAAATCCAAACCGGGCTAGACAAAAATGGTGGGTACTGCAGAAAAATGGTGACCTAATTTTGGATGTTGGCAGATAGTGGATGATGGCCGGCGGAGAAAGAACCAAAAGAAAAAACGGTGGCTCGGGTAGGCGGAGAATGATATGTCGTTAAACTACCAAATTAAAAACCTTTGCTTGGTTTAGGAAAAATTAATTTAGTAATGAGCAAAGAGTCAATCCACGAGAAATTGAATTAATTTAATTATTTAGCTTATTTTAGATTCTAATTCTAATAAACTCTAAAAAGACAAAGTAACACAAAATGGGGGGGGTTTGTTGTTTCTATAATTCAAACAAAAATTATATAAAAAAATTACACGAAAATAAAAAAATAAACAAGAGCAAATGATGCTGTTTTGTTGAAATCAATTAAAAGTGGTTATAGAATCCCTTTTCCCCACCAAATTATATCATACAATTAGTTCTCAATTTGAGCCTCCAATTCTCCTTTTATAGTTACCAATCTTAGGCAATGAAACATTCTATTACCTACCTTCTTTTAAATAGATTAAGGAATATCCATTAACCTATTCTAATCACTAATTGACATAGGGAACATCCACTAAGTTCAATTAACAATTGCAACTAGAAGGACAGATTGATCTAAGTTTTAGTCTCTAACATAGGACTAAGTGACTTAGGTTATATTCTCCCTTGCATACAATCAAAACTTGACCATTAAGTTTGCACACAAGTTACTACATATGGATAAAGGATAATGAACATCATAATCCTATATCTAGCAATCAGCCATAACATGAAATATAAGGGTGACCAATCCAAACATGTCACATTACTACCATAATCATGAAGTGAGTAGGAGAATATAATCAACTCTCAAGAAAATAGAGATCTGAAAATCAATTTAATTACATGATAATTTAGGGTTCAAAGTTCATCCATCATCATAAAAATAACTTTGTCTAACATTTTAAAGAAAACCATATCACAAATTGAAGAATATATGACATGAGTTAAGAAAGAAAGAAAATATGTGCAGACTAAAGGGTGAAAGCAAAGTTGCCCAAACTCTAATCTTCAGCACCTATCTCTTCTTCTTATCCTCAATTAAATCCCTAAAGAGCAGCAAAAATTGATGTCCATAGCTACAGGCTTGATGAAAATGTCACTTCCCTAACTCCAATATTGTCACTATGGTTTCTAAGGATGAGTGGCTGAAACCTCTTTCTTTCTCCACGAAAATTTTTCTCTCCCTTGTGGCTGCTGGTCTCTTGTCAAAATGTAATCTCAGCCATCCAAATTGTAACTGCTCCAAGTGTAACTCCACATTAAACTGGCTTCATAGGTTACATTCTCACAAAGCATTGGTGATTATCAGAAATAATTCTGATAATTAAGTTTTTAACAACCTATAATCAGGCAATGAAAACCCACAAATGAATTGAATTCAATTGGCCCACCATTCATTACTTAAAATGGACAGTTTCGATTTTTTCTGGCAGCTATGCTTCACACCTAAATTTCATTGAACCAATGGGCTTGGATGAGAGTAATTCGACCACCATTGGAAAGTTAACATCTTGGGCTTAATTTTTGGCTTTGAAATCATCCCATTTGGGCTTATATCAAGGGAGAACTGAATTGAGCAAAACTGCATTGAATGCAATGACGGGTTAGCGTGAGGCCCAACTTTGGCAGCTTCAATCTTTCTGGTCCGTTGGACTTTTTGAGTGATCTTGGTGTCAAATTGAAGTCCTGGATGTCTACTTTCATTTCCAAGTGGAATCATGTCATTTTGACTCTGGATGAAAAAGTTATGACCTTGGATAGACATATTGCTCATGCTGTCCAGCACTCAATTCTTAGCATTTTCTTGAATTAGCTCCAAATTGAATCATTTTACTCTTGTTCAGCTCAAAAATCATCCTTAAGCTTTATTTTCCTGCAAAACACAAGTAGTTAAATAAAAGTATTATATTTACAAGATTAAAGCTACGATCAAGCATAGAAAAGAATATAAAATAAGTGAATAAAATGAACTTATCAATTTCCCCCCACACTTGAACCTTGCTTGTCCTCAAGCAAGACTAAAATAAAACCTAAGCTAATCCACTTTCGTAGGAAATCACGATTGCATTTAGCATATGCAACAAGCCTTTAAACCTCTAGGTGGCCCATAGAGGACGAGTTATAGTCTCGTGAGGGCTTCCAGCGATGATACCCACAAACACCTATTCTTTCCAGCATTTTTCAGAGAACTAGAAATACACAACCTTGAAATCAAACAAGAAAAATGTTATCATCAACCATTCTCAAGATAATGCATCCAATGAACATCATACTCAAGTAAATGAAACAATTAAGCTAATGGTGAAAAAAAAAAAAACTATGCAACACTTTAAACAAGCCTCACTCTTTCCATCTCCACAATTCAAGCTTTCAATTTTCATGTAATCATGTCAAGCATCAAATTCTCTTAATTCATGCAAATGTCAAATCATCATCAAAACAGCACAATGGAATCAAAAGGTCTTTTCTTTGGTTGTAATGGGGTCAATGGGGGTTGTAATGTATCTTCAGAAATAAAGGGAAAAGGAAATACACAAGAGTTTCTTTGAATTCCTAGAAACAGAGACATGGAAACGATAATGCAACCATGTTTAAGTCAAGACTCCATAAACAAACATGAGGGTCAATTTTTTTTTTTTTTTAGTGTGGACCCTTCTTTCACCTTTCTTTACTCTTGTAACACTGTAACATACTTTGAACTTCAACAAAGTTTATTGAACACTCTTTTTTTTTTCTTCTTTTTTTTTCTCATTCCACTAATTGTTGAAAGATTACAAATTCCCCCACACTTCTCATCTTTTCTGTACTTGAATTACCAATACCTTGCACATCAATCAAGTCTCTAACTCTATTCTATTAAAGAAACAAAGGTTAGGACAAAAAATTTATATCAAGCTAGGTAAAGAAGATAAGGGTGCCAAAGAAAATAAGACTAAATTCTATGAAGGCTCAAATTGGCTCACTAAGGATTTGTGTTCGCTTTGGAACATCAAAATGTAGGGAACAGGTCCATTTGGCCATGGTGTTAGACAACAAAATGCCTTAATCATTTTCCAAAATGGCAAAAATCAGTTTCAAATCCAAAAGCACCTCAAAAGAGAATTTTCAGCTCAACAATCAAACAATTAAATCTAATGACCATCCAAGTGTAAATTTCAAGAATGTAAGCAAGGTTAAAGTATGCATTATAACTATACCAAAAGCAAAGTAAGTAACATTTAAAAGAGTATGACATTATAAAAATGCATTAACAAGAGAATGAAGTCAAATCTAACTCTAAACTTGTCATCAATCAAAGCTATGAATTAAAGCTCAAAATCTCATCATTTTTCTAGAAAGAATCAAAAAACCTAAAACTAGACTTAAAAACAAAATTATGAAAAAAAAAACCAGAATTTTTTTTTTCAAGTTTGATTTTTTTTTTTTATAAACAAGAAATTATCCTACATTATTCCCCCCACACTTAATCCTTACATTGTCCTCAATGTAAATTAAAGTGAAAGGGAAAAAGAAAAATAACAAACTATAAAAGCAAACAAAATAAAAGGAGTAAAATGATAAAGAATAAGAGAGATCAAATCTGATTTCCAAAGCTCTCCATCCATTGGGTTGCCTCCCAAAAGCACTTGGTTTATTGTCCTCAACCTGACTTTGTCTCAAAAGATTAAAGATGGTCATAAGAAGGCTCTTCCAACTTTATCTCCTCAATCTCGTCAAAACCAGAAGATGGTAAATCATAATAAGGCTTCAATCTATGACTATTAACCTTGAATACTTTCCCTGTATCTAAAGCCTTAATTTCAACTGCACCACGGGGAAATATGTTAGTAATAACAAAAGGACTAATCCACCTTGATCTTAACTTACCAGGAAACAGTTTCAGCTTTGAATGAAAAAGAAGAACTTTTTGACCAATGGAAAAATCCTTCCTCAAAATCATCTTGCCATGGAACATCTTTGTCTTCTCCTTATAGATTCTTGCATTATCATATGCATTGTTCCTGATTTCTTCAAGTTCTTGCAATTGTAACTTTCTATGAATTCCAGCTTCATCTAAATTCATGTTACATTGCTTAACAGCCCAATAAGCTTTATGTTCAAGCTCTACCGGTAAATGACAAGGTTTGCCATAAAGCAACCTGTATGGAGACATTGCCAAAGGCGTTTTATAGAATGTCCTATAAGCCCACAATGCATCATCAAGCCTTAAGCTCCAATCCTTTAAATTTGGATTCACTGGTTCCTCTAAGATGGATTTCACCTCTCTATTTGACAATTCAGCTTGTCCACTTGTTTGAGGATGATATGCAGTGGAAATTCTATGGACAACATTATACTTCTTCAAGAGAGCTTAAAATGACCTGTTACAAAAATGAGTACCCCTATCGCTAGTAATAGCTTTAGGAGTGCCAAATCTAGCAAAGAAATTAATTCTCACAAAATTACAAATAGTTTTAGCATCATTCAACCTAGTGGCCTTAGCCTCAACCCACTTAGAGACATAGTCAACTGCAAGAAGAATGTAAACATTACCAAAGGAAGAAACAAATGGCCCCATAAAATCAATTCCCCAAACATCAAAAATTTCAACAACAAGTATGGGTGATTGGGGCATTTGGTTTTTAGGGCTTAAATTACCAACACGTTGGCATCTATCACATGCTTTGCAAAACAAATATGCATGCTTAAACAAAGAAGACCAATAAAAACCACATTCAAGCAATTTAAGAGTTGTTCTCTTTGGTCCAAAATGGCCACCACAAGCATAAGCATGACAGAAACTTAAAATTGAGTTAAACTCAGATTCAAGGACACACCTTCTTATTACCTGATCAGAACAATGCTTCCATAGATAAGGATCATCCCAAATATAATACTTGGAGTCACTCTTAATCTTGTCCTTTTGAGCTTGAGTTAAATCCTTTAGTAGCTCCTTTGTGACCTTAAAATTGACAATATCAGCATACCAAGAAACACTGACATTAATGGCAAAGAGTTGCTCATCAGGGAACTTCTCTTCCAAAGGTAAGGCATCCGCTTCAAGAGCCAAGCGACTAAGATGATCAGCCACTAAGTTTTCACTTCCGTTCTTGTCTTTGCTCTCAATGTCAAATTCCTGCAATGAAAGAATCCACTTAATCAATCTAGGCTTTGCATCTTTCTTAGAAAGCAAATACTTAAGTGATGCATGATCACTATAAACAACAACTTTAGATCTAACCAAATAAGATCTACACTTCTCCAAAGCAAAGATTACAACAAGAAATTCTTTTTCAGTGGTAGAATAGTTTAGTTGTGCATCATTTAGAGTGCGAGAAGCATAATAAATGACATGAGGCAACTTCCCTTTTCGTTGACCCAAAACAGCACTAATAGCAAAATCACTTGCATCATACATAACCTCAAAAGGTAAGCTCCAGTCAGGTGGCTGAATAATGGGAGCTGAAGTGAGAAGCTCTTTAAGCTTGTTGAATGCCATCTTGCACTCTTCATTGAAATCAAATGCCACTTCTTTCTGCAGCAACTTGCAGAGAGGATGAGAAATCTTTGAGAAATCCTTGATATATCTTCTATAGAAGCCTGCATGTCCAAGAAAGGAATGAACCTCCCTTACCGAAGTGGGGTATGTTAAGGATTTAACAAGGTCTACTTTAGCTTTATCTACCTCAATTCCTTTAGCTGAAATCACATGTCCCAAAACAATTCCTTGATCAACCATAAATGGCATTTTTCCCAATTTAAAACAAGATTTGTTTCTAAGCATCTTTCCAAAAAAAGAGACAAATTATCAAGGCATTTATCAAAAGAATTACCATAAACAGAGAAATCATCCATAAATACCTCAATAATGCTTTCAATGTAATCAGAAAAGATACTTACCATGCACCTTTGAAAAGTAGAAGGGGCATTGCATAAACCAAAGGGCAGTCTTCTATAAGCGTAGACACCATAAGGACATGTGAATGTGGTCTTTTCTTGATCTTCTGGAGCAATCACAATTTGGTTGTATCCTGAATAACCATCAAGGAAGCAAAAGTGAGAGTGTCCAGCCAATCTTTCCAACATTTGATCTATGAAAGGAACAGGAAAATGATCCTTCCTTGTGGCTGAATTAAGCTTCCTATAATCAATACACATTCTCCAACCAGTTTGCACAATTGTTGGAACCAACTCATTGTCTTCATTCTTGATCACTGTGATGCCAGATTTCTTGGGAACCACTTGCACAGGGCTCACCCATTTTGAATCAGAGATGGCATAGATGATACCAGCATCAAGCAGTTTTTGAATTTCCTTTTTCACAACCTCCATCATGTTAGGATTAAGTCTTCTTTGAGGTTCTCTGCTTGGCTTTGCTCCATCTTCAATTAAGATCCTTTGCATACACACAAAAGGGCTAATTCCCTTGATATCTGCAATTGACCATGCAATGGTTGTCTTGTGGTCTCTAAGGACTCTAATAAGCCTTTCTTCTTGGGATGGTGTCAAATTGTTAGCAATGATCACAAGAAGTGTTTCTTTCTCTCCTAAGAATGCATATTTGAGATGACCTGGTAAAGGCTTCAATTCAAGCTCAGGTGCCTTAACAATGGATAGGGAAAGCTTTTCTTTAAGTATAGGAAGCTCAAGGTATGACACCATGTGTAGAAGAATGGGAGACATGGCTTCCAAGGCAGCAACCTCTTCAACGATGTCATCTTGCAATTCTAGCTCCCACTTTGGCTCATTAAGCTTCTTTAACTCAAGATTGTTGACAAGAGCCACTTCCAAGCTATCTTCCTTCCCTAATTCAAACACTTGCTGCACTAATAAGTCAAGTGCAACAATAACTTCAATGGAACATAAAGAAGATGAATCACAAGGGTATTTCATTGTATCAAACAAACTAAATTTAATGACATGCCCATCAAATTCCATAGAAAGAGTTCCTTCACACACATCAATCTTAGTTCTAGCAGTCATTAAAAATGGTCTCCCAAGCAAAATAGGAGTAGGGTTAAGTGCACCCTCATCCTCCACATCTAGAACATAAAAATCAACAGGAAAAATAAGTTCATTCACTTTCACAAGAACATCTTCAACAACTCCTTTAGGATATGCATGAGATCTGTCAGCTAACTGAATTATGATGCCAGTTTCTTCTAATGGACCAATATTCAAAGATTTGTAAACAGAAAAAGGCATTACACTAATAGAAGCAGCTAGATCTAACATGCATCTCTCAAAAATTTTATCACCAATGATGCAAGGAATTGTAAATGAACCAGGATCTTTACATTTTGGAGGAAATTTTTTTTGAAAAACAGCAGAGACTTGTTCTTCCATGCAAACCTTTTCATTACCTTTTAACTTCCTCTTGTTTGTGCACAAATCCTTCAAAAATTTGGCATACTTGGGAACTTGCTTAATAGCCTCAAGCAATGGAATGTTGATCTGCACCTTCTTAAAAGTGTCCAAAATCTCCTTTTCTTGTTCCTCTTTTTTGGACTTTGCAAGCCTTTGAGGGAAAGGTGGAGGATGCACATAAGTGTCAAGTGTTGGAGATGTATGCTTCTTTGGAGATTGGGTGGAATCATGAGTTTCTTTGTAACCACCACTTCCTGTTCTTCATCATTCCTCAATGTTTTGGGTGCAAGATTTGTAAGCTCTTTTCCACTCCTCAAAGTGATGGCACTAGCATTCTGAACATTAGGATTCACTATAGTTTGAGAAGGAATTTTGTTTGACACTTTAGCCTCCAAATTGCTTACAAGTTGCCCAATCTGATTCTCCATGTTCTTCATGCCAGATTGTATTTGAGAAACAGTTTGTTGCAATTGGATTGTATTTGAAGCAAAAGTCTTCATCATCTCCTTCATTTCATCATTAGAACTTTGTTGCTCTTGAAGTCTTTGTTGGAAATGTGCTGGCTTTTGAAAAAAACCAGGTGGTTTGTTAAATATTGAATGAGGTTGTTGACTTCCTCCAAAACTAAAACCTTGCTGATTATTCCGACTTCCATATTGAGGGCGTTGTGGCTGCCCTTGAAATCCTCCAATTGCATTGCAATCTTCTTCTTGAAGTGTGGGGCACATATCAGTAGGATGCCCAAAATTCGAACAAATTCCACAAGCCTTCACTTGCTGCACATTACCAACAATGAGTTGTTGCATTAAGGTTGCCAAATTTGAAATTTGTTGAGTGTTTGTAGAAATTTGTTGCTCCAAGGAAGATGATGACACTTTATTGACCCTCCTCATATCTTGTCTTGTGCCAAATTGTTGAGTATTGGCTGCCATGTTGGTAATCAAATCTTTTGCTTCTTGAGGAGTCTTGTTCATCAAAGCACCGCCACTAGCTGCATCAATCATACTCCTATCCATTGGCATCAGTCCCTCATAAAAATATTGAATAAGCAATTGCTCACTAATTTGATGATTAGGACAACTAGCACAGAGACGTTTAAACCTCTCCCAATATTCATGTAATTTTCCCCATTCATCTGTCTAATACCATAGATTTCCTTCCTTATGTTGGCAGCCTTGGATGCAGGGAAATATCTTTCAAGGAAGCTTCTTTTCAGTTCAACCCAAGAACCAATTGAGCTTGGAGGTAAGTAGTACAGCCAATCTTTTGCAGCACCATCCAAAGAGAATGGAAATGCTCTTAGCTTCACTTGTTCTTCTGAGATGTTTGGAGGTCTAATGGTAGAGCAAACCACTTGAAATTCCTTAAGGTGCTTGTTTGGGTTTTCTCCTGCAAGACCATTAAACTTTAGAAGCAAATGGATCATCCCAGACTTCAACTCAAATCCACCTTCAATGACTGGAAATTCTATGCATAAGGGTTGTTGATCAAGTCAAGGTTTGATTTCTAGCCATCACCTCTTCTTCTTCTGAAAATTCAGATGTTGAACTTGAAAGGGCAATGTTGATGGCTTGTTCAATTTGGGATGGCGAAAAGCCTAAAGATGATGAGGATGGAAAATGTAGCAATGGTGGTGGTATTGGTGCAAAAAGGTGTCTTCTAGCTTCAAAGAAATTGTTGAGTCTTCTATTTCTCTCAATATAAAAATTGTTGTCTGACATGCACCTAAAGAACACCAACAAAGCAAAACTCCAACAAAATGATTAGACAAATACAAATTTAAGAAAAATGTAAGTAAAACTTAATGAAACAAAGAAAAACACAAAAACTAACAAGACTAAACCAGAACTTAAAGATACTAAAGAACATCGACAAAATATAACAGAACCTAAATGAACAAAATAATCCAATTAATGTCAATTCCCCGGCAACAGCGCCAAAATTTGATATATCGTTAAACTACCAAATTAAAAACCTTTGCTTGGTTTAGGAAAAATTAGTTTAGTAATGAGCAAAGAGTCGATCCATAAGGAATTGAATTAATTTAATTATTTAGCTTAGTTTAGATTCTGATTCTAATAAACTCTAAAAAGACAAAGAAACACAAAATGGGGGGGGGGTTTTGTTGTTTCTATAATTCAAACAAAAATTATATAAAAAAATTACACGAAAATAAAAAAAAAATAAACAAGAGCAAATGATGCTGTTTTGTTGAAATCAATTAAAACTGGTTATGGGTTCCCTTTTCCCCACCAAATTATATCATGTAATTAGTTCTCAATTTCAGCCTCCAATTCTCCTTTTATAGTTACTAATCTTAGGCAATGAAACATTCTATTAATTACCTTCTTTTAAATAGATTAAGGAACATCCATTAACCTATTCTAATCACTAATTGACATAGGGAACATCAACTAAATTCAATTAACAATTGCAACTAGAAGGACAGATTGATCTAAGTTTTGGTCTCTAACATAGGACTAAGTGACTTAGGTTATATTCTCCCTTGCATACAATCAAAACTTGACTATTAAGTTTGCACACAAGTTACTACATGTGGATAATGTAACACCCTACTAATTTGATGTTATGCTTAAGTCATAGCATTAAATCAGGTAGTCTGTGTTACCGTGTTAACACTCTGTTTGCCTTTCATGATTCGTGATTCATTAAATCGTCATTTTTTTTTTTGAGACAAAACGGCACGCTGCTATGCTAAAAGTGAAAGGAATTTAACGGAATATCACAAAAGATAGGAATAATACCATAACATTACTGTATACGTGCACATATATATATATATATATATCAGAAGCCACTGCTTCAATTTATATACAAAGTATCAAAGTAGAATACATACAAAGGACAATGATGCCCGTATCAGTCAAAACATCCTATGGTCCTCAGAGGATATTGCATAACCTACTGCTAGTCCTACAGTCAAGTCTATGACCCAAAGCTATGTGCTGTCCAAAAGAGGGTCATACTGTACAACATCTCCTGCTGCCCGAACTACTCTGTCAGAAAGCTGTTAGCCATGTCAGGCCCAGGGAAGAATACTGCTGTATTTGGGTCCCGAGGAGGAAAAGGGTGACGAGCTGGTGGCCTTGGAAGGGTCACTATCCGAACTGAGCGGCACATCGGGAACGGCCTGTGGAGGCGACTTTGGTGCAGGATCAGCAGGAGCTGCCTGTGCTACAAGTGCAGGAGGAGCTGGAGGTAGGTGCACCATGTACAGCGGGACAGCAATGTACGAAGTGGCAGGGTCAAAAACAGGATGATGTAAGGGGACATCGAAGTTCCTGTTGCTAAAGAGGTAGAGGCGGAAGTTACATGAACCGGCTATATACAAAGAATCCAACTCTGGATCATGATGAAGCTGTAAAGCTGGGACCTCAATGAAGAGGGTAGCTATGGAGTCCATCGCCAACATCTGAGAATGATGCGGAAGATACAAAACGGGGTGAGAATTTCAAGAAATTCTCAGTAGGGTTCGGGTATAACAGTTAGCTGACGTCACATACATTCTCAATTGTCTCGGGTTTTATTTAATTATAAAGACATGTGTTCAAACTGAAATATTCATTTAGATGAGTTCAAGAGAATGTTTGGTCTGAGGCAAGGTTCAGTTTTACTTTAAACGGCACAAGAACAAACCAGATTACTAATAATGATACATAGAATAATAAACAGAATAAATAATGAACAACAGTAAACAAACATAATAAACAACTGTAAACATCTTGACATAAGTACTTCATGTAACCATGCAGTCATGTGATCATGCAGACTTAATCATGAACCTTTCTTTAAGAACTTTTCCATTACTTTTCTTCATTTTCCATCTCTTGGTCCTCTGGGAGTTCTTGGCCATTTAGACTCCTGAATAATAGTCTGCTTTTCAGGATCGAGCTCGTTCCTATACAGGAATGCCGGGTTTACTTTCCCCGACCTTCCCACCGATCTATTCCCCTTAACTTCTTATCTGGGGCTGGCCCAAGTAGCATGGAACTTTCATAGTAACATAATTCTTTTTCATAACCTTCTTAGCTTTCTTGAAATGCACATGCATTAACATGTAATTCATAACTTGTGCATGGGTTCTACCGAAATTTTGGTAGCATAACGGAATGTGTCTGCTTCCCCATGAATAGTGCCAGCCTACCAGAACATTTATACAATTTGCAATTTCAGTATAGAGTAGCAATTATTCATATACATTCATAGATTCATTCATTAGTTTCAACAAGGCATCAATAGGGTTTTTAGCTCATTCTATCTTATTTTGCCCGGTTATGGTATATCCCACCTAATTTTTGGATTTGTTGTAGCCTTATGTGTCTAGTTTCTAACCCTTTTGGTCCCATCTAATTTTGATTTCTATAGCTCAAGATATTCAGGTTTTATCCCGGCCTGCCCAATGGCTAGCAAGAATCAGGCAACTAAAAGTAAAAATCCACTAAAAATCGAAAACTAACTGAAATTACACGAAATTGGACTCATATTAAAGCTAACAGGGTAAAGTTTCATTTGCAAGAGGTTCCATTCCTTTTGACTTAGTAGGGCTCGAGTTACAAGCCCCGAATTTTGACCTTCCTAAACTGCCCTGTTTTGGCCTGGTTTGGACATAGGGCAACTTTCTTGGATCACTGGGAGCAACTGGGACCTTATCTAATTTTGAAATTTTTATGGTAAATTATCCTATGTGTAAGATTTCTAACAAAGTTAGTTTCACTCATTTTAAAGTAGTATAGGGCGAGTTCTACCCTGAACAACCCAGTCTGCCCAAAACCAGAGTCAAAACCCTAGGTCAAAATTCTAAAAATCATATCTCTCTCAATTCTAATCCAAAAGCCTTGTATGATATGTCTATGGAACGCCCTAGATGTCTAGTTTTATATAAAAATGGTTTCACCTAATTTAATTGGCTGTAGGCGGAGCCGTACAGCCCACCGTACGGACTGCCGAGGGTTTTGATTCTCTAACCCATTAGCTCTTCCTATTTCCATTCTTTCTTGCTTGCAATTCGGTTTTAATCAAACAAACAGCCCAAAACCAATCACATATCATCAGAATCATTCATTTAACACATCAAGGATGATGAAAATAATCCAAGCTTAGCCAGCCAATACCACAGAATTGATGCAAATATTAAACCACTACCTTTGTTCTAAGTGATTTTGCTGGATTTTTGAGGCTTGGATATGCAAAGCTTGATTAGGCTTGATGTTGGCTAGAGTTGTGTGTGTGAAGAAGAGAGGAAGAGAGTTGAAGGGAGAAGAGAATGTGGCACTGGAAAAAGGGGTCAGAATGGGTGAAGAAAAGGGCAGAAAATCTGATTGAATTTGAGTGGTTGTGGTTGGCTTGCTTTGGCTTGTGATTGGTTGGAGTTTGCGAGGCTGAAATTTAGCCAGCCCTCCTTGTCTTTGTGTGGCCAAAGTGGCGCCACTTTTGGTGCTAAGTGGCTGATAACTCAGCCACTCAAGGTAGGGCAAAGGATTGGAATTTTATTGGTTCGGTTCCGACAGTTTAAGATACCGTAATTTTACCGATTTCCTTTAAATCGGTAAATCGGTTTTCAATAAAATTTTATAAAATCTCCTATACTTTTAACTCAATTCCCTCATATCTAAACTCAAGTAATTGCTAATCAATTGAGTCTAAATAATTGTTTAACCGAATTTTAATTATTCTCAATTATTCGATAAAACCGAATAATTAGGCAAAAAACGGTGGATGTTACATTACCACCCTACTTAAAAAAAAATTTTGTCCTCAAAATTTAGTACCTGAGAATAGTTCAGGATACTATTTCCTCATATCTGATTCCAGCTCCCAAGTGTAGTCCTCCACATCTCCATTTCCCCAAGCTACTTTTACTAGCTGCACGGTTTTGTTCCAAAGCTGTCTGGTACTTCTGTCTACGATTCGTGCTGGTTGTACGCAGAAGGTTAGGTCCTCTTTTAACTGTATTGATTCGGGTTTTAGGGAATAGGTAGGGTCAGGTTGATACTTTTTGAGTTGGGAGACATGAAAAATATCATGGAGGTTTGATAGGTATGGAGGCAAAGCGACTCGGTATGCAACTGATCCGATTCGCTTCAGGATTTGAAAGGGACCAATAAAACGAGGATTTAGCTTCTTGACTTTGACTGCTCTACCTATCCCTGCTGTAGGAGTAACCTTCAGAAATACGTGGTTTCCTTCCTGAAATTCCAGAGGTTTCCTCCTGGTATCCGTGTAACTCTTCTGGCGGCTTTGAGCGGCAAGCATCTTGCTCCGTATTTTCTTGATCTGCTCGGTGGTCTGCTCGACTAAATCAGGCCCCAATAGAGTTGATTCTCCTGTCTTATACCAGCACAAGGGAGATTGGCACTTTTGTCCATACAATGCTTCACAAGGAGCTATGCCGATGCTAGCGTGATAGCTATTATTGTATGCGAACTCAGCCAACGGTAAGTATCGATCCCAATTTCCACGTTGCTCCAGTATATAAGCTCGTAGCATATCTTCCAAGGTTTGAATCATCCTTTCTATTTGGCCATCTGTTTGTGGGTGATATGTAGTGCTTAAACACAGCTTTGCACTGAATGCCTTCTATAAAGCTCCCCAAAATCGTGAGGTAAACCTCAGGTCTCGATCAGAGACAATAGTTGAAGGGGTCCCATGCAACCTTATAATCTCTTGAATGTACAGTTGAGCTAGTTTTTCCAGCGGATAATTTGCTCGAACGGGCAGGAAATGAGCAGATTTGGTTAATCTATCCACAATGACCCATATAGCATCATATCCTGTTGATGTCCTTGGTAACCCCATGATGGAGATACTCTCCCACTTCCACTCAGGGATTTTCAAGGATTGTAACATTCCAGAAGGCTTCTAATGTTCCGCTTTCACCTTCTGACAAACCAAACACTTACCCACGAAGCTTGCTACATCTGACTTCATGCCCGGCCACCAAAACATTTTCTTGAGGTCCTGATACATCTTGGTTATGCCAGGATGTACAACGAATTCGCCTTTATGTGCTTCTTCTAAGATACTTCTTCGAAGATCGTCCCTTTCAGGAACACATACTCTATCGTGGCACCGCCAGATGCTCTCTTTATATTGGGCAAAACCCGTTAATTTCCCTGATTGCACGAGACTAATTGTATGTTGAAAGTTAGCATCCTGCTGCTGTGCTTGCCGAATCTGGTCCTTAAAGCTACTGGTTATCTTAATTTAGTGTAACTGAAGAGTTCTGGAAGTTGTAAGAATTCCCAAATTAAGATCTCGGAAACTTTCAATAAGCTCCGTCTCTTTAATCATCATCCAAGTGACAGTCAATGATTTCCTGCTCAACGCATCTACCACGATGTTTGCCTTACCTGGGTGGTATTTCAATTCAAATTCATAGTCTTTAAGGAGTTCTATCCATCTCCACTGCCTCATGTTTAATTCCTTCTGATCAAAGAGGTACTTCAAACTCTTATGATTAGAAAAGACCTCGAATTTTATTCCATACAGGTGATGTCTCCATATCTTCAAAGCAAATACTACTGCTACTAATTCGAGGTCGTGATCGGGTAGTTCCTTTCGTGTGGCTTCAATTGCCTAGAGGCATACGTGACCACCTTTCTGGTTTGCATCAACACGCACCCTAACCCTTGTTTGGGAAGCATCGCAATAGACCTCAAATGGTCCATGAGGGTCTGGTAAGGCTAACACTGGTGTCATGATCAATCTCCTCTTCAAATCCTGAAAACTCTGTTCGCACTCCGGCGTCCACTCAAACGGGACATTCTTTCTGGTTAGCTTGGTCAAGGGCAAGGCTATCTGAGAAAAATCCTTAATGAATCGCCTATAATATCCAGCTAAGCCCAGAAAACTTCTGACTTCAGAGACTGTGGTCGATCTTTCCCAGTTCAAAACTGCTTCTACTTTGCTGGGGTCGACAAAGATTCCTCTAGAGGACACTACGTGGCCAAGAAATTTTACTTCCTTCATCCAAAATTCACATTTGGATAATTTAGCATAGAGTTTCTTTTCTCTTAAAATTTGTAGAACTAACCGTAAGTGTTCCGCATGCTCCTGCTCTGTCTTCGAGTAGACAAGTATATCGTCGATGAAGACCACCACAAATTTGTCCAGATATGGGCGAAATATTCGATTCATGTAATCCATGAATACTGCTGGTGCATTCATCAGCCTAAACGACATCACGGTATACTCATAGTGCCCGTAGTGAGTTCAGAAAGCTGTCTTAGGGATATCTTGTTCTCGAACTCGAATTTGGTGATATCTAGAATGCAAGTCGATCTTGGAGAATACTGTTGCACCCTGTAGTTGGTCTATGAGATCATCAATCCTTGGCAGTGGATATTTATTCTTAATTGTCACTTTGTTCAGCTGCCTATAATCCACGCATAAGCGCATGCTTCCATCCTTCTTTTTGACCAACAAGACCGGAGCTCCCCATGGTGATGCACTTGGCCGTATAAATCCTTTTTCTAAAAGTTCTTCGATTTGTCTTTTTAGTTCCGTTAGCTCCATAGGTGACATTCGATACGAAGCTATAGATATTGGTCCCGCTTCTGGAACCAATTCAATGGTAAACTCAATCTCTCTCTCTGAAGGGAATTCAGGAATATCCTCTGGAAAAACATCCGGATATTCCTTGACAACTGAAATCTCCTCTAGTTCCTGCTCAACTTCTGTCACATTAGCTGACAAAAGGATATACCCTTGATTCTTTGGCCCGAAAGAGTTCAGATAGAAGAGTGTTGCGGTTTGGGATTCAAAAAGTGAGACAGAAGGGAGTACCACCGTCTTATCAAAGCAACTGAGTACAACTCGATTAGCAGAAAGCCAATCCATGCCCAGAATTATGTCAAGACCAGATAGAGGGAGACAAATCAAATTGGCGGCAAAGGTCCTACCCTCAATTCAAAGAGGAACATTGATGCATATTTGACTAGTTCTAACAGGTCTATTGGTAGGAGTAGAAACCAATAGATCATAAGGTAATTTAGAAATTGGCAATTGCAAAGCAGCTACACAGTTATGAGAAATAAACCAATGTGATGTGCCTGAATCATAAAGTACAGTTAAAGTCTCACCATCCACATCACAAGTGCCATGGATTAGTCCTTCTGACTTATCAGCTTCTTCTGCGCTCATTGTAAAAACCCGCCCTTATCGCTGGGGTCGAGGCGGCTATGATGGATTCCTGGTCGGACACTCATAAATTTTGTGGCTTGGCTTGCCACAGCCATAGCAGACATTCTGGCCTGCCAAACACGGCCGATCGCCATGATTCTTGCCGCATTTTGTGGAAGTTGGATTTGGAAAAGGCCTTTGGGGCTGCTTGCCCTTGTTGCTGATGGAAATTTTATTGTTGTCATGCGTTGGGCTTGAATCTTGGGCCCTGTGGGGCTAACCCTCCTTGAAATTCCCACCAGATGCCCTGGCTGCAGCTAATTTCGAGTTGCAATCTTCCACAAGTCGGCATTTGTTCACGTGGGAAAATCTCTAATCTCCATTGGCCTAATGGCGGTGAGAATGTCCTCTTGTAACCCTCCTTCAAATTTAATGCACTTCCAGGCTTCATCCGGGTTCCTCTGGTAAATTGTGGAGTGTAACATCCCCAATTTTTGTCTATGCTAATTAGCTCTATGATCCTGGCTAATTAGAGAGATTAACGATTAATTGAAAAATTAATCGATTAATCCCGAGAGCAAGAGCTTAGTAAATTAAGTCTAGCCGACAATTTAATCATAATGTCCTAAGCGTTTTAATAAAATCTTAATCGTCTAATCCTTAATTACTCGAAGGTGCCAAAACAAAAGTAAGACAACCTAACCTTACTAATTAAGTTTATAATGATTAAGACACTTAAGACAACTCTTGAAAAATTAAACCCCAAATTAAGCATATGCTTAACCGTAATGCAAGACCTCATAAAAAGTGATATTGACAAGAGTTAACTCATGGGTAATTAAGCCAATTAAGTTAAATTACATTTAAATAATTCTAATAATATTTAGAGATAAAAGTTCTTCCATGCATATGCCCTAAAAAGACATACCAAGGAGGAGCAACATCTCACCCTTCGTTCAATCTCTTTAATCCTACACCATTAGATCAAAAGCCAAGACTAGGATCCTTGTCATCCACCATTAGATCTTGACACTTGGATGAGTCTTAGACAAGCAACCAAATCCTAAGAGGGGTACTCCCCTTTAACCCCTAGAGAAAAACACCAATTGGACATTAGAATGCCCCCAAGACTCAAGGAAAGTACAACCCCCTCTTTTACCCCAAAGTTCTTAGCCTTTTTGCTTGCAAAAGAAGCTAAACTCACCCACTCCCCTTGCTTGTTGGAGAAGCAAGGGCAATCAGCCCCCTCCTCCCCCTTGTACGCCTCCCTCCCTCTCTCTTTCTCTCTTCATTTTCATTTCACTCATCCTCTTCTCTCTCCTCAATTCCAAAGTTCTCCTCCTTCTCTCTAAACTCTCCAACTTCTCTCTAGAATCCTTCCACTTCTCTCATCCTTTCCTCTCCTCATCCCACTCACAAACTCTTCAAGAGCCACCATTTCTTGCTCTTGGAGAATCAAAGACAATCACATATCAAGCCTCTTTCAAGATCCAAGAGGAGGAGCACCACCACCACCACCATCTTTTCCATCACAAGTTCCTTCAAAGAAAGCTTCTTGGTAGTGGCTCTAAACCCTTTTTCTCTCTTGTTTTTCAAGCTTTAGAACTCCTATGCTCTCCATAGCTAGGTGGTTTTAAGGATTGATTATGGGCATCATAGCCATTCTTGTCATAAAATGAGATGTTGTTGCTAGTATGGTTGTTTGTTGAAAACATGCTTTCGGTTTGGTGTGATGCATGGCTGAACCCACTATTTTTGAACTCCAACATGTTAGTTTTTCACTAATCTTTCATGGTATATGAGTGTTTTATAACTTGAGAATGGTTTCTTGAAAGTGAGGTTGAGTGTTTTGGAGAAAACATGAGAAAAAGCAAAACGTGAAATCTGGATTTTCTGGCAGTCTGTAAAGCGAATGGTATAACTTTTTCCAGAAAACTCAGAAATTAGTGGAACCAATTTTATATGAAAATAGACTCAGAGAGCTTTCCATACATATAAAATATATAAGATTCGGAGTTAAAATGAGTGAGATATGATTTTTCAAAGTGGACTGTTCTCGGATTGGCTTCAGTCTGGGCAGTCTACACTAAAATGTGTATAACTCGAGCTACAAAAATGATTTTTGAGTGAGACCAAGTTTCAATGAAAGCTAAGACATAGAGGAACAACCCTAAAACAGTTTTCTCAGATTCCTTCTGAGCAATTATAATGAGAAGTAACAATCCACTGTACCGGGAGTGAACTTAGAAAGCGAGCAGTCAGTAATAAAATATGCATAACTGGAGTTAGAAAACGAATTTTTGAGTGGGACTTGTTTTGTTAAAAACTAGACTCAGAACCCTATAAGCATATAAAATTTCGTATTAAAATGATAAAATAAAAAATTATGGTGAATTTTTGAAGTTACTGCCCCACTGTAAAAGTAAAACTGGTTAGGGTAAAAGTTAAAGGTTAATAAAGAATAAGCTTTAAGACATTAATACCCTTATATTAAGTATTAGAAAAACTTCATAATTCCACTCAAAAAGTATCAAAAAGGACATTAGATAATACGGGCCCCACAACAATTAAAAGAGGACACCCAAGAGGTAACCTAAATTAAAAGCTTGCACCTAATTTACTAAGCTAAGCTCATAAGACTTTGTTTGAGAATATGCCTATGTTTATGTTGCAAGCATGATGTTATGATGATGATGTGATTATGATGCCATGATAATGATGACATGATAATGATGACATGATAATGATGATATGATGATGATGATATGATATGATGATATGATATGATGCTATGATCTTGGTTTTATCTGGCAAAATTTTGGGAAGGCTGCGGTATAGCCGTTATCTTCAAATTTTGTAAGCTAATGGACTTAGAAATATTTTGCATCATAAGTTAATAAGAAAAGATTTGATAAAGTGTGATCCTTCAAAAGGGAAGGTGACCTAAGTTAAGTTTCCCCTCACCCACGACTCACATGAGGCATGGCATGACCCAGCTAGTGTGAGTATAGGGGATAGGGCTTACATGAGGCATGGCATGACCCAGCTAGTGTAAGTACCGAAATTTTATGGTGGCGACGGCCACGGTATGAGCTCATTACCACTTATGTTTAGTGGGTGAAAAGAGAAGGACTCAAGATGAGTCAAGTTAAGAAAAGAGAAGGACTTAAGATAAGTCAAGTTAAGAAAAGAAAAGAAAAGGGACTTCGGTCCAAAACCCTTAAAGAGAAAAAGTTAAGAGAAGCTTATAGTACAATCATGCATGTTTCATGTGATTATACTTATGCCCATGTATGTTATGATATAAGTGATTAGAGAGTATGTTAAAATTGAATCCACTTCGGATATTCATGTTTTCGAAAACCTAAGAACTGAACCCTATGCATGTCCACTGTTTTCATTATAAAACCGAAGTGGCTGGGACGATGACGATGACACCTCCGTGTCGGGTTCGAGTCCTACTGAGAAATCTTATTTCTCACTCTAGTTACTTTTCCGCATCGTCACCAGATTTTTGTGGGCACATCCGGTGGAGTGGAGCATGGATCCCTGACACTGTGAGCGGATAGACGACGTGGGACGCCAGACGAAGCTATTTTGGGACTTATAGCGATCGTCACTTCGCATCTTCGTATACTCCTTTTTGAGATGAGCCTTGTCTTTGGAGTTTGTACTTAGTATCTTGTATTTGGATCATGGCACGACCATGAGCTTTCTTCGATGTAATATTTATATATATACATTATGAACTCATATGGATGTAATGATTAGTTAATTAATGCAATGTATTTGTGAATTTCTATTTATTTACCTTTCTCTTGTCTTATGATATTTGGGTATTTATTTTATGCGACATGCTCTTTCTTTATCTACCTTCTCGCTCAAGGCTTTACTTTCCAAAGCGATGACGTATTTCAAAAAAAAAAAAATCTTACCGTATTTTCCGCGTAATTTAATTTCAAGTGAAGTTTAATTTTCCACGAGCATAAGTAACAACTAATAAAACGCCGTAATACGACTTAAGCGTAGTATGGGTTTATTAGGGTGTTACATGGAGAATTTGCACAGCTCCTCAAATCGGGCAATATATTCGGATACTGTCCGATTTCCTTGATGCAGTTGCATAAACTCGAGTTCCTTAGCATTTCGAACCAAAGCAGGAAAGTACTTCTGGTAGAACACATCTCTGAACACCACCCAAGTAACTATGGTCTGAGATTCTTCAAACAGTCTTTGTACGCCATTCCACCAGAACTCGGCGTCTGCCTCGAGCATATAGATGGCGAAAGTCACCTTCTGATGATCTGAGCAATCTAGGATAGAGAAAATCTTCTCCATAACTTTAATCTACTCATTGGCTTTATCAGGGTCATATGTCCCTCAGAAACTGGGTGGATTCGCCTTTTTGAACTCAGCAAATTTTGAGATAGTCCAAGTTAGCCTCTGGGCCATGTGGGTTTCCTTCACAGCCTACTGTAGGTCACCTGCCTAGCTATTCCATCATCTGGTGAGCTGTTGCGGCTTGCTCCCGTATTGCATGGGCCATTTCTCGCATTGTGGCCATAAAATTAGTCGGGTTCTCTAGAGCAGGTTCTGCACGCAGTCTGCCTCGCCTTTCGAAAGCCATTAAGTTCTGAGCACACAAAACAAAAGTTATTGAGTTGATCAAGCTCAATACTAAGTCTAATGTGCCAGTAAATAACAGCTCACACGGTCAGGCACTCCATACACATACACAACAATATCTCAACCATACAGGCAAGATCTGATGCACATTATCAACTAAAAGTACAGAATATGCGCGAAGCATAGTCAGTCCAATCCTCAGGCCTTAGCTAGGACTAGCTGCTCTGATACCAAAATGTAACACCCTACTAATTTGATGTTATGCTTAAGTCATAGCATTGAATCAGGTAGTCTATGTTACTGTGTTAACACTCTATTTGCCTTTCATGATTCGTGATTCCTTAAATCGTCATTTTTTTTTAAACAAAACGGCGCGCTGTTATGCTAAAAGCGAAAGGAATTTGACGGAATATCACAAAAGATAGGAATAATACCATAACATTACTGTATACGTGCTATATATATATATATCAGAAGCCACTGTTTCAGTTTATGTACAAAGTATCAAAGTAGAATACATACATGGGCCGGCGTACCAAAGGGCAATAATGCCCGTATCAGTCAAAACATCCTATGGTCCTCAGAGGACATTGCATAACCTACTGCTAGTCCTATAGTCAAGTCTATGACCCAGAGTTATGTGCTGTCCAAAAGAGGGTCAAACTGTACAACATCTCCTGCTGCCTGAACTACTCTGTCAGAAAGCCGTTAGCCATGTCATGCCCGGCTGGAGAATACTCTGCGCTGGGTCCCAAGGAGGAAGAGGGTGATGAGTCAGTGGCCTCGGAGAGGTCACTCTCCGAACTGAGCGGCACATCGGGAACGGCCTGTGGAGGCGACTCCGGTGCAGGATCAGCAAGAGCTACCTGTGCTGCAGGTGCAGGAAGAGCTGGAGGTGGGTGCGCCATGTGTAGCGGGACAGCAATGTACGGAGTGGCAGGGTCAAAAATAGGATGATGAAAAGGGACATCGAAGTTCCTGTTGCTAAAGAGGTAGATATGGAAGTTACACGAACTGGCTATATACAAAGAATCCAACTCTGGATCATGATGAAGCTGTAAAGCTGGGATCTCAATGAAGAGGGTAGCTGTGGAGTCCATCACCAACGTTTGAGAATGATGCGGAAGATACAAAACGGGGTGAGAATTTCAAGAAATTCCCAGTAAGGTTCGGGTATAATGGTTAGCTGACGTCACATACATTCTCAATTGCCTCGGGTTTTATTTAATTATAAACACATGTGTTCAAACTGAAATATTCATTTAGATGAGTTCAAGAGAATGTTTGGTACGAGGCAAAGTTCAGTTTTACTTTAAACGGCACAAGAACAAAACAGATTACTAATAATGATACATAGAATAATAAATAGAATAAATAATTAACTACAGTAAACAAACATAATAAACAACTGTAAACATCTTGACATAAGTACTTCATGTAACCATGCAGTCATATGATCATGCAGACTTAATCATGAACCTTTCCTTAAGAACTTTTCCATTACTTTTCATCATTTTCCATCTCTTGATCCCCTGGGAGTTCTTGGCCATTTAGACTCCTAGATAATAGTCTGCTTTTCAGGATCGAGCTCGTTCCTATACAAGAATGCCGGGTTTACTTTCCCTGACCTTCCCACCGGTCTATTCCCCTTAACTTCTTATCCGGGGCTGGCCCAAGTAGCATGGAACTTTCATAGTAATATAATTCTTTTTCATAACCTTCTTAGCTTTCTTGAAATGCACATGCATTAACATGTAATTCATAACTTGTGCATGGATTCTACCGAAATTTCGGCAGCATAACGGAATGTGTCTGCTTTCCCATGAATAGTGCCCGCATACCAGAACATTTATACAATTTGCAATTTCAGTATAGAGTAGCAATTATGCATATACATTCATAGATTCATTCATTAGTTTCAACAAGGCATCAATAGGGTTTTTAGCTCATTCTATCTTATTCTGCCCGGTCATGGTATATCCCACCTTTATTTCAATTTAACTCATTTAGACCTAATTTTTGGATATATTGTAGCCTTATGTGTATAGTTTCTAACCCTTTTGGTCCCATCTAATTTTGACTTCTATAGCTCAAGATATTCAAGTTTTATCCCTGTCTACCCAATGGATAGCAAGAATCAGGCAACTAAAAGTAAAAATCCACTAAAACTCGAAAACTAACTGAAATTACACGAAATTGGACTTATATTAAAGCTAACAGGGTAAAGTTTCATTTTCACAAAGTTCTATTCCATTTGACTTAGTAGGGCTCGAGTTACAAGCCCCGAATTCTGACCTTCATAAACTGCCCTGTTCTGGCCCAGTTTGGACATAGGGCAAATTTCTTGGATCATTGGGAGCAACTGGGACCTTATCTAATTCTGAAATTTTTATGGGACATTCTCCTATGTGTAATATTTCTAGCAAAGTTAATTTCACTCATTTTCAAGTAGTATAGGGTGAGTTTTACCGTGAACAACCCAGTCTACCCGAAACCAGAGTCAAAACCCTAGGTCAAAATTCTAAAAATCATATCTCTCTCAATTCTAATCCAAAAGCCTTATATGATATGTCTATGGAAAGCCGTAGATGTCTAGTTTTATATAAAAATGTTTCACCTAATTTAATCTGTTGTAGATGGAGCCGTACACTCTTCCGTACGGACTGTCGAGGGTTTTTGATTCTCTAACCCATCAGCTCTTCCTATTTCCATTCTTTCTTGCTTCCAATTCGGTTTTAATCAAACAAACAGCCCAAAACCAATCACATATCATCATAATCATTCATTTAACACATCAAGGATGATGAAAATAATCCAAGCTTAGCCAGCCAATACCACAGAATTGATGCAAATATTAAACCACTACCTTTGTTCTAAGTGATTTTGCTGGATTTTTGAGGCTTGGATATGCAAAGCTTGATTAGGCTTGATGTTGGCTAGAGTTGTGTGTGTGAAGAAGAGAGGAAGAGAGCTGAAGGGAGAGGAGAAGGTGGCACTAGAAAAAGGGGTCAGAATAGGTGAAGAAAAGGGCAGAAAATCTGATTGAATTTGAGTAGTTGTGGTTGGCTTGCTTTGGCTTGTGATTGGTAGGAGTTTGCAAGGCTGAAATTCAGCCAGCACTCCTTGTCTTTATGTGGCCAAAGTGGCGCCACTTTTGGTGCTAAGTGGCTGAGTTATCAGCCGCTCAACGTAGGGCAAAGGATTGGAATTCTATTGGTTCGGTTCCGATAGTTTAAGATACCATAATTTTACTGATTTCCTTTAAATCAGTAAATCGATTTTCAATAAAATTTTATAAAATCTCCTATACTTTTAACTCAATTCCCTCATATCTAAACTCAAGCAATTGCTAATCAATTGAGTCTAAATAATTGTTTAACCGAATTTTAATTATTCTCAATTATTCGATAAAATCGAATGATTAGGCGAAAAACGGTGGATGTTACAGATAAAGGATAATGAACATCATAATCCTAAATCTAGCAATCAGCCATAACATGAAATATAAGGGTGGCCAATCCAAACATGCCACATTACTACCATAATCATGAAGTGAGTAGGAGAATATAATCAACTCTCAAGAAAATAGAGGTCTGAAAATCAATTTAATTACATGATAATTTAGGGTTCAAAGTTTATCCATAACCATAAAAATAACTTAACCTAACATTCTAAAGAAAACCATATCACAAATTGAAGAATACATGACATGAGTTAAGAAAGAAAGAAAATATGTGCAGACTAAAGGGTGAAAGCAAAGTTGCCCAAACTCTAATCTTCAGCACCTATCTCTTCTTCTTGTCCTCAATTAAATCCCTAAAGAGCAGCAAAAAGTGATGTCCACAGCTACAAGCTTGATGAAAATGCCACTTCCCCAACTCCAATATTGTCACTATGGTTTCTAAGGATGAGTGGCTGAAACCTCTTTCTCTCTCCACGAAAATTTTTCTCTTCCTTGTGGTTGCTGGTCTCTTGTCAAAATGTAATCTCAGCCATCCAAATTGTAACTACTCCAAGTGTAACTCCACATTAAACTAGCTTCATATGTTACATTCTCACAAAGCATTGGTGATTATCAGAAATAATTCTGATAATTAAGTTTTTAACAACCTATAATCAGACAATGAAAACACACAAATGAATTGAATTCAATTGGCCCACCATTCATTACTTAAAATGGACAGTTTCGGTTTTTTCTGGCAGCTATGCTTCACACCTAAATTTCATTGACCAAATGGGCTTGGATGAGAGTAATTTGACCACCATTGGAAAGTTAACATCTTGGGCTTCATTTTTGGCTCTGAAATCATCCCATTTGGGCTTATATCAAGGGAGAACTGAATTGAGCAAAACTGCATTGAATGTAATGACGGGTCAGCATGAGGCCCCACTTTGGCAGCTTCAATCTTTCTGGTCCATTGGACTTTTTGAGTGATCTTGGTGTCAAATTAAAGCTCTGGATGTCTACTTTCATTTCCAAGTGGAATCATGTCATTTTGACTTTGGACGAAAAAGTTATGCCCTTGGAAAGACATATTGCTCATGCTATCCAGCACTCAATTCTTAGCATTTTCTTGAATTAGCTCCAAATTGAGTCATTTTACTCTTGTTCAGCTCAAAATCATCCTTAAGCTTTATTTTCCTGCAAAACACAAGTAGTTAAATAAAAGTATTATATTTACAAGATTAAAGCTACGATCAAGCATAGAAAAGAATATAAAATAAGTGAATAAAATGCACTTATCAATTTCCCCCTACACTTGAACCTTGCTTGTCCTCAAGCAAGACTAAAATAAAACCTAAGCTAATCCACTTTCGTAGGAAATCACGATTGCATTTAGCATATGTAACAAGCCTTTAAACCTCTAGGTGGCCCATAGAGGACGAGTTATAGTCTCGTGAGGGCTTCCAGCGATGATACCCACAAACACCTATTCTATCCAGCATTTTTCAGAGAACTAGAAATACACAACCTTGAAATCAAACAAGAAAAATGTTATCATCAACCATTCTCAAGATAATGCATCCAATGAACATCATACTCAAGCAAATGAAACAACTAAGCTAATGGTGAAAAAAAAAAACAAACTGTGCAACACTTTAAACAAGCCTCACTCTTTCCATCTCCACAATTCAAGCTTTCAATTTCATGTAATCATGTCAAGCATCAAATTCTCTTAATTCATGCAAATGTCAAATCATTATCAAAACAGCACAATGGAATCAAAAGGTCTTTTCTTTGGTTGTAATGGAGTCAATAGGGGTTAATGTATCTTAAGAAATAAAGGGAAAAGGAAATACACAAGAGTTTCTTTGAATTCTTAGAAACAGAGACTTGGAAATGATAATGCAACCATGTTTAAGTCAAGACTCCATAAACAAACATGAGGGTCAATTTTTTTTTTTTTTTTAGTGTGGACCTTTTTTTTTCTTTTCTTCTTTTTTTTTCTCATTCCACTAATTGTTGAAAGATAACAAATTCCCCCACACTTCTCATCTTTTCTGTACTTGAATTACCAATACCTTGCACATCAATCAAGTCTCTAACTCTATTCCATCAAAGAAACAAAGGTTAGGACAAAAAATTTTATCAAGCTAGGTAAAGAAAATAAGGGTGCCAAAGAAAATAAGACTAAATTCTATGAAGGCTCAAATTGGCTCACTAAGGATTTGTGTTCGCTTTGGAACATCAAAATGTAGGGAACAGGTCCATTTGGCCATGGTGTTAGACAACAAAATGCCTTAATCATTTTCCAAAATGGCAAAAATCAGTTTCAAATCCAAAAGCACCTCAAAAGAGAATTTTCAGCTCAACAATCAAACAATTAAATCTAATGACCATCCAAGTGTAAATTTCAAGAATGTAAGCAAGGTTAAAGTATGCATTATAACTATACCAAAAGCAAAGTAAGTAACATTTAAAAGAGTATGACATTATAAAAATGCATTAACAAGAGAATGAAGTCAAATCTAACTCTAAACTTGTCATCAATCAAAGCTATGAATTAAAGCTCAAAATCTCATCATTTTTCTAGAAAGAATCAAAAAACCTAAAACTAGACTTAAAAACAAAATTATGAAAAAAAAAACCAGAATTTTTTTTTGTCAAGTTTGATTTTTTTTTTTATAAACAAGAAATTATCCTAAACCATTCCCCCTACACTTAATCCTTACATTGTCCTCAATGTAAGACAAAAATATGAATTAAAGTGAAAGGGAAAAAGAAAAAATAACAAACTATAAAAGTAAACAAAACAAAGGAGTAAAATGATAAAGAATAAGAGAGATCGAATCTGATTTCCAAAGCTCTCCATCCATTGGGTTGCCTCCCAAAAGCGCTTGGTTTATTATCCTCAGCCTGACTTTGCCTCAGAAGATCAAAGATGGTCATAAGAAAGCTCTTCCAACTTTATTTCCTCAATCTCATCAAAACCAGAAGATGGTAAATAATAATAAGGCTTCAATCTATGACCATTAACCTTGAATACTTCCTTGTATCTAAAGCCTTAATTTCAACTGCACCATGGGGAAATATGTTAGTGATAACAAAAGGACCAATCCACCTTGATCTTAACTTACCAGGAAATAGTTTTAGCTTTGAATGAAAAAGAAGAACTTTTTGACCAATGGAAAAATCCTTCCTTAAAATCATCTTGCCATGGAACATCTTTGTCTTCTCCTTATAGATTCTTGCATTATCATATGCATTATTCCTAATTTCTTCAAGTTCTTGCAATTGTAACTTTCTATGAATTCCAGCTTCATCTAAATTCATGTTACGTTGTATAAAATTAATAAGCTTTATGTTCAAGCTCTACAGGTAAATGACAAGGTTTGCCATAAAGCAACCTGTATGGAGACTTTCCCAAAGGCATTTTATAGGTTGTCCTATAAGCCCACAATGCATCATCAAGCCTTAAGCTCCAATCCTTTAAATTTGGATTCACTGTTTTCTCTAAGATGGATTTCACTTCTCTAATTGACAATTCAGCTTGTCCACTTGTTTGAGGATGATATGCAGTGGAAATTCTATGGACAACATTATACTTCTTCAAGAGAGCTTGAAAAGACCTGTTACAAAAATGAGTACCCCTATCGCTAATAATAGCTTTAGGAGTGCCAAATCTAGCAAAGATATTAGTTCTCACAAAATTACAAACAGTTTTAGCATCATTCAACCTAGTGGCCTTAGCCTCAATCCACTTAGAGACATAGTCAACTGCAAGAAGAATGTAAACATTACCAAAGAAAGAAACAAATGGTCCCATAAAATCAATTCCCCAAACATCAAAAATTTCAACAACAAGTATGGGCGATTGGGGCATTTGGTTTTTTGGGCTTAAATTACCAACATGTTGGCATCTATCACATGCTTTGCAAAACAAATATGCATCCTTAAACAAAGAAGGCCAATAAAAACCACATTCAAGCACTTTAAGAGTTGTTCTCTTTGGTCCAAAATGGCCACCACAAGCATAAGCATGACAGAAACTTAAAATTGAGTTAAACTCAGATTCAAGGACACACCTTCTTATTACCTGATCAGAACAATGCTTCCATAGATAAGGATCATCCCAAATATAATACTTGGAGTCACTCTTAATCTTGTCCTTTTGAGCTCGAGTTAAATCCTTTGGTAGCTCCTTTGTGACCTTAAAATTGACAATATCAGCATACCAAGGAACACTGACATTAATGGCAAAGAGTTGCTCATCAGGGAACTTCTCTTCCAAAGATAAGGCATCCTCTTCAAAAGCCAAGCGACTAAGATGATCAGCCACTAAGTTTTCACTTCTCTTCTTGTCTTTGATCTCAATGTCAAATTTCTGCAATAAAAGAATCCATCTAATCAATCTAGGCTTTGCATCTTTCTTAGAAAGTAAATACTTAAGTGCTACATTATCACTATAAACAACAACTTTAGATCCAACCAAATAAGACCTAAACTTCTCCAAAGCAAAGATTACAGCAAGAAATTCTTTTTCAGTGGTAGAATAGTTTAGTTGTGCGTCATTTAGAGTGCGAGAAACATATTAAATGACATGAGGCAACTTCCCTTTTCGCTGACCCAAAATAGCACTAATAGCAAAATCACTTGCATCACACATAACCTCAAAAGGTAAGCTCAAGTTACGTGGCTGAATAATGGGAGCTGAAGTGAGAAGCTCTTTAAGTTTGTTGAATGCCATCTTGCACTCTTCATTAAAATCAAATGCCACTTCCTTTTGCAGCAACTTGCAGAGAGGATGAGAAATCTTTGAGAAATCCTTGATAAATCTTCTGTAGAACCTTGCATGTCCAACAAAGGAATGAACCTCCCTCACCGAAGTGGGGTATGTTAAGGATTTAACAAGGTCTACTTTAGCTTTATCTACCACAATTCCTTTAGCTAAAATCACATGTCCCAAAACAATTCCTTGATCAACCATAAAATGGCATTTTTCCCAATTTAAAACAAGATTTGTTTCTAAGCATCTTTCCAAAACAAGAGACAAATTATCAAGGCATTTATCAAAAGAATTACCATAAACAGAGAAATCATCCATAAATACCTCAATAATGCTTTCAATGTAATCAGAAAAGATACTTATTATGCACCTTTGAAAAGTAGAAGGGGCATTGCATAAACCGAAGGGCATTCTTCTATAAGCATAGACACCATAAGGACATGTGAATGTGGTCTTTTCTTGATCTTCTGGAGCAATCACAATTTGGTTGTATCCTGAATAACCATCAAGGAAGCAAAAGTGAGAGTGTCCAGCCAATCTTTCCAGTATTTGATCTATGAAAGGAAGAGGAAAATAATCCTTCCTTATGGCCGAATTAAGCTTCCTATAATCAATACACATTCTCCAACCAGTTTGCACCCTTGTTGGAACCAACTCATTGTCTTCATTCTTGATCACTATGATGCCAGATTTCTTGGGAACCACTTGCACAGGGCTTACCCATTTTGAATCAGAGATGGCATAGATGATATTAGCATCAAGCAGTTTCTGAATTTCCTTTTTCACAACCTCCATCATGTTAAGATTAAGTCTTCTTTGAGGTTCTCTGCTTGGCTTTGCTCCATCTTCAATTAAGATCCTATGCATACACACAGAAGGGCTAATTCCCTTGATATCCGCAATTGACCATGCAATGGCTGTCTTGTGGTCTCTAAGGACTCTAATAAGCCTTTCTTCTTGGGATGGTGTCAAATTGTTAGCAATGATCACAGGAAGTGTTTCTTTCTCTCCCAAGAATGCATATTTGAGATGACCTGGTAAAGGCTTCAATTCAAGCTCAGGTGCCTTAACAATGGATGGGGAAAGCTTTTCTTTAAGTGTAGGAAGCTCAAGGTATGACACCATGTGTAGAAGAATGGGAGACATGGCTTCCAAGGCAGCAACCTCTTCAACGATGTCATCTTGCAATTATAGCTCCCACTTTGGCTCATTATGCTTCTTTAACTCAAGATTGTTGACAAGAGCCACTTCCAAGCTATCTTCCTTCCCTAATTCAAACACTTGCTACACTAATAAGTCAAGTGCATCAATAACTTCAATGGAACATAAAGAAGATGAATCACAAGGGTATTTCATTGTATCAAACAAACTAAATTTAATGACATGCCTATCAAATTCCATAGAAAGAGTTCCTTCATACACATCAATCTTAGTTCTAGCAGTCATTAAAAATGGTCTCCCAAGCAAAATAGGAGTAGGGTTAAGTGTACCCTCATCCTCCATATCTAGAACATAAAAATCAACAGGAAAAATAAGTTCATTCACTTTCACAAGAACATCTTCAACAACTACTTTAGGATATGCATGAGATCTGTCAGCTAACTGAATTATGATGCTAGTTTCTTCTAATAGACCAATATTCAAAGATTTGTAAACAGAAAAAGGCATTGCACTAATAGAAGCACCTAGATCTAACATGCATCTCTCAAAAATTTTATCACTAATGATGAAAGGAATTGTAAATGAACTAGGATCTTTACATTTTGGAGGAAATTTCTTTTGAAAAACTGCAGAAACTTGTTCTCCCATGCAAATCTTTTCATTACCTTTTAACTTCCTCTTGTTTATGCACAAATCCTTCAAAAATTTGGCATACCTGAGAGTTTGCTTAATTGCTTGAAGTAATGGAATATTGATCTGCACCTTCTTAAAAGTGTCCAAAATCTCCTTTTCTTGTTCCTCTTTTTTGAACTTTGCAAGCCTTTGAGGGAAAGGTGGAGGATGCACATAAGTGTCAAGTGTTGGAGATGTATGCTTTTTTGGAGATTGGGTGGAACCATAAGTTTCTTTGGTAACCACCACTTCCTGTTCTTCATCATTCCTCAATGTTTTGGGTGCAAGATTTGTAAGCTCTTTTCCACTCCTCAAAGTGATGGCACTAGCATTTTGAGCATTAGGATTCACTATAGTTTGAGAAGGAATTTTGTTTGACACTTTAGCCTCCAAATTGCTTACAAGTTGTCCAATCTGATTCTTCATGTTCTTCATGCCAGACTGCATTTGAGAAATAGTTTGTTGCAATTAGATTGTATTTGAAGTAAGAGTCTTCATCATCTCCCTCATTTCATCATTAGAACCTTGTTGCTCTTGAGGTCTTTGTTGGAAATGTGCTGGCTTTTGAAAAAAAACCAGGTGGTTTGTTAAATATTGCATGAGGTTGTTGACTTCCTCCAAAACTAAAACCTTGCTGATTATTCTGACCTCCATATTGAGGGCGTTGTGGCTGCCCTTGAAATCCTCCAATTGCATTGCAATCTTCTTCGTGAAGTGTGGGGCACATATCAGTAGGATGCCCAAAATTCGAACAAATTCCATAAGCCTTCACTTGCTGCACATTACCGACAATGAGTTGTTACATTAAGGTTGCCAAATTTGAAATCTGTTGAGTGTTGGCAGAAATTTGTTGCTCCAAGGAAGATGATGACACTTCATTGACCCTCCTCATATCTTGTATTATGCCAAATTGTTGAGTATTGGCTGCCATGTTGGTAATCAAATCTTTTGCTTCTTGAGGAGTCTTGTTTATCAAAGCACCGCCACTAGCTGCATCAATCATACTCCTATCCATTGGTGGCGGTCCCTCATAAAAATATTGAATAAGCAGTTGCTCACTAATTTGATGATTAGGACAACTAGCACAGAGACGTTTAAACCTCTCCCAATATTCATGTAACGTTTCCCTATTCATTTGTCTAATACCACAGATTTCCTTCCTTATGTTGGCAGCCTTGGATGCAGGGAAACATCTTCCAAGGAAGCTTCTTTTCAGTTCAACCCAAGAACCAATTGAGCCTGGAGGTAACTAGTAGAGCCAATCTTTTGCAGCACCATCCAAAGAGAATGGAAATACTCTCAGCTTCACTTGTTCTTCTGAGATGTTTGGAGGTCTAATGGTAGAGCAAACAACTTGAAATTCCTTAAGGTGCTTGTTTGGGTCTTCTCCTGCAAGACCATTAAACTTTGGAAGCAAATGGATCATCCCAGACTTCAACTCAAATCCACCTTCAATGACTGGAAATTCTATGCACAAGGGTTGTTGATCAAGATTAGGAGCAACAAGCTCCCTCAAGGTTTGATTTCTAGCCATCACCTCTTCTTATTTTGAAAATTCAGATGTTGAACTTGAAAGGGCAGTGTTGATGGATTGTTCAATTTGGGATGGCAAAAAGCCTAAAGATGATGAGGATCGAAAATGTAGCAATGGTGGTGGTATTGGTGCAAAAATATGTCTTCTAGCTTCAAAGAAACTGTTGAGTCTTCTATTTCTCTCAATATAAAAATTGTTGTCCGACATGCACCTAAAGAACACCAATAAAACAAAACTCTAACAAAATGATTAGACAAATACAAATTTAAGAACAATGTAAGCAAAACTTAATGTGTAACACCCTCCTAAGCACAGTACTATGCTTAAGTCATAGTACCACACCTGAGTCAAGTATCGTTACTGAGCGGACCTCATCTGACAGCAACTTCAGCCGTCTCCGGAAACTCCTACAATCATCTGGAGACAACATGGAAATAGGAGTGAGAATTATAAAATTCTCAGTAGGATTCTCTAATTTTTATACATAGTGTCATCATGGTCGTCTCCAGTTTGCTTCGGTTTATTTTGAAAAAGATGAACATGCAGCACAAACTGCTTAATTTTACATTTCGAAAAATGTCTTGTCCGAAGCAAAGTTCATTTTTACTCTTACACTTAGCATTTAGGAGAACCCATAAAATTCATTCAATTATAACACCATGAATAATAACTGTCGCATATTAAAACACAGATAGCATCAATATGCTGGGAATATAACATCTGCACATAAAATTACTCGTACTTAAATTTATGCCTATACATGAAACTTGCTTTTCTTTCTTCATCTTCCTTTTCGTCATAAAATCTTTAGTCTTTAGTCTTTTACTTGGCACACCTAGCCGTATCAACGTCCCTAGGGTGCATTTACTGCCCTTGGGTAGTCTGGCCTTGGAGTGAGCTCGTCAGCATCACCCGTGACCGTCGTCACACCGACTCACCCGCAAGGGGACCCACGTGCCTCTAGTCTTGGAGGGATCGATTCTGGTCACGTGCCTCTAGTTGAAGGGATCGATTCTAGTCACGTGCCTCAAAATTGAGGGATCTCATCTGACCACGTGCCTCCAAGGTAGAGGGATCTCATTGTCTTAGCTGCCTTCACAGGGAGGGATTCAAGTGCAACTGCCTCCAAGTGAAGGGATTCATATCTTTATCACTTAACTGCCTTCACAAGGAGGGATTTCAAATAACTGCCTCCAAGTGAAGGGATTCACATTCAATATATTCACATTCTTTCATTCTCAAACATATTCAAGCATAGTCATACATATGCTACATCACTTACCCTCACATACCTCATAACGTAATTATGTCATTCTTGAATATAGGGTTTCTATATACCCATTTAAACTTTAATTCATACTTACATCTAAACATTCATAACTTCTTAGACTTTCAGTAAATACTAAGTAAAGATAACGGATCAGGCCCGTTTCCCCATGAATAGTGCCAGCTCTCACGGACAAATCAGTCATAACAACATAATCAACTTATCACATATATCAATGTCAAGCTGGCAATCCTCAACTCAAACTTTACATATTCTACTAACACTTGTAAAATTATCATCTTGGCCATTCTGCCAATTCTGTTCGGTTCTGCCCGTATCTTGTATAATCCACCTTTATCTCTATTAAACTCATTTAAATCTGAAATTTGGATATGTCATAGCTCTATATGTCTACTTTCTAACCTCTTTAGTCCCATATCATTTTGATTTATATAACTCAAGATATTCAACCTTTGCCTTAGCTTGTTCAGTCACTAGCCCGAATTACACTCCTGGGAATATAAATTCACTAAAAATCGAAACTAAGCTCAAATCATACGAAATTGGTCTATATCAAAGCTAACAGGACAACCTTTCATTTACCACAAGTTTCACTCCATTTGCTTAAGTACACCTCGAGATATAAGTCCTGAAAGTCGACCTTCCTGAACTACTCTGTTTTGGTCTGGATTAGACATAGGACAACTTCCTTGAATCACCGAGAACAATTGGGACCATAACAAACTCGGAATCTTATATTGGGGTGTTCCTCTGTGTGTAAGCTTTCTAACAAAACTGGTTTCACTCAATTTGGAGTTGTATAGGCTGAGTTATACCCTCCTCAAGTCACCCTGCTCGGATGAAGATCCTGAACCCTAGGTCAAACTTCAAAAATTCGTATCTCCCTCAATACTAATACAATACCCTTATATGATATATCCACGGAAAGCCCTGAAGGTCTACTTTCATCTAAAAATGGTTTCATTGGATTTGACCGATTGTAGGCAGCGCCGTACACTCCGCCGTACGGACTGCCGTGGACTCCCTCACCAAGACAGCATCTCACTTCTCCATTCCTTCTAATCTTCTCCTTCTAATCATAATTCTGACTCAAAGTCTTATATTAATTCAATCATAAATTCATCCAATATATCCAATAGTTCATCAAATACATAAAGAATAGCACAATCTCATGCAATCATAATGTAAGAAATTCAAGAGTAGAGCAGAATCCTACCTCTTTGGAGTTTAATTTGAGCTAAGTGTTAAAGCTTGGATTGGTAGAACCTTGTTAAACTTGAAAGAGTAATGGAGTTGATTGGGAGAGGAAGGGACGAAGAAGAAGGCTGGTGCAAGAGGAAGGGGAACGTAAATCAGCTGGGAATGAAGAGAGAAGTCTGACTTAAATAGATAGGGGTAGTTGGAGTTGTGGGTGTTGATTGGTTGAAGTTTTGTGATTGAAGTTCGGCCATGTCGCCTGTTTTTGTGGCTGTGTTACTCTCCACGTCATCCCAAAAACTGAGATACGCTTCTGTTCTATCTGAAATCGGAACTCGTCTCTATATAAGTTGAGACTGGAGATGAAGTCGTATGTCGTAACTCGTCCCATCTCGTGTGTGACTTGAGGTAATCCTGTATCAAGGTCGTATATCGGAACTCATGAAACTGGCAATCCTATAATCTCGGAATGAACTCGGGAATGCCAATGCTGGATGTTACATCGGATACCGGAACTCGTGTGAATGGAAATTGGCTCAAGAGTCCGAACTCGTGTCTACTCCAATTGAGTTCAACATTAAGGTCAGAACTCAGAAATTCGAGTCACGTTTCCAAACCCAAGTACTTAAACTCGGAAGTCGGGATTTATATACTGTATGGTTGGTTACATCGGAAACCGGATATCACATACTCAAGCCTAATGCCGGAAATCATCTACATGAAGTCGTATATTGGAAATCGGAAGCATCTCATTCAACTCGTAACCATCACGTGAAGTCAGAGGTCGGATTGGACATGAAGTCGAAAATTGGGCAAGAATGAACACGGAACTCGGAAATCGGGATGTTACATTACTACCCTCCTTAAAAAGAATTTTGTCCTCAAAATTTGATTACAAAACTAACTATGAGTTTGAAAAAAACTTCACACATAAGCACACTGAAGTTGAACAAACATAGTCAAAGAAAATACAAGATGCTTGATTAGCGAAAAGTGAATCTTTGTTCTGGTTTATCCCATATATTCGCGATGACTCCTCTGAGGAAGTAGTTCTTTCAGCTTTCGACCTTGGATATTACCGCTTAGGAATAGGTAGCTGATGGCCGGGGCATTTCCTAATCAGGTGTCCTGGCTTTCCATACTTAAAGCAAACCTTTTGTCCTGCTAAACAAGGCCTTCCTCCATGATACCTTCTGCACTTCGAACATTCTTGACTAGTGGTTAGCCTTTGCAGCTACTTTTCTTCATTTCCGTTAGGTTGAAATGACTTCTTTGATGGGGGATTATACTGAAACTCCTGATCTTCAGGTGCCAGCCTCTTTCCACCAACATCCATCCTGGCATCAACGAGCTTCTTGTTATATTCCTCATCGTCCTTGTCATATGTTTATCTACTTGTACACTATATTTTCCTTAGAATTCCGTAGTTAAGCACGCTCGGACAAAAGTAATATGGAGATGGATGACCATGTGGGAAATCCTCATATTGAAACTCCAACAGGATAGCAAGACCATCCTTTCTATCTCTCGCACAAATGGAGTGCATCCTAGGGTCAAAAGGTTACGAGGGATAGCCAGAAGGCTGAATTCTACCCTCAAAATTCCTTCATCCCTAATAAGCCAGCTGAATGCTGTAGATCTCCGCATACACCGAACTTCATATTGAGGTGATCAAGCTCAATATGCAGTCAAGTGCGATAGAGAAGCTACAACACACAACAAAGCTGCCATACACAAACATCTATGTCCTTTTTCATGTAAGGACCTAAAGTATGGCCTTTCTTAACTTTCAGAGTTATGCCTCCTTGGAAGCATAATCAGCCCATCCCAGGTCCGATTAGGACGAACTGCTCTGATACCATTAATGTAACACCCTCCTAGGCACAGTACTATGCTTAAGTCATAGTACCACACTCGGAGTCATATCGCACTCTCCGAGCTTTGACCTCATCTGACAGCAACTTCAGCCGTCTTCGGATACTCCTACAATCATCTGGAGACAACATGGAAATAGGAGTGAGAATTATAAAATTCTCAGTAGGATTCTCAACTTTTCATACATAGTGTCATCATGGTCGTCTCCAGTTTGCTTCGGTTTATTTTGAAAAAGATGAATATGCAGCACAAACTGCTTAATTTTACATTTTGAAAAATGTCTTGTCCGAAGCAAAGTTTATTTTTACTCATACACTTAGCATTTAGGAGAACCCATAAAATTCATTCAATTATAACACCATGAATAATAACTATCGCATATTAAAACACAGATAGCATCAATATGCTGGGAATATAACATCTGCACATAAAATTACTCGTACTTCAATTCATGCCTATACATGAAACTTGCTTTTCTTTCTTCATCTTCCTTTTCGTCATACAATCTTTAGTCTTTAGTCTTTTACATGGCACACCTAGTCGTATCGCCGTCCCTAGGGTGCTTGGATCTGTCTACACTTGAGCGCTATGACGCCGTCCTCAAGTGCAAAGATCATACCATATTCAGTATGATCGCCATGTCATACCCCATCAGAGCGTGATCGCCATGTCACGTTCCTTAGGAAGATGGGATCCTCATGCTATATTCCAGAGTATGATCGCCATGTCATACCCCATCAGAGCGTGATCGCCATGTCACGTTCCTTAGGAATATAGACTCATCATTATATCTTTACATGCCACATTCCAGAGTATGATCGCCATGTCATACCCCGTCAGAGCGTGATCGCCATGTCACGTCCCTTAGGAATATGGGATCTTCATGCTATATTCCAGAGTATGATCGCCATGTCATACCCCATCGGAGCGTGATTGCCATGTCACGTTCCTTAGGAATATAGGATCTTCATTCGGTACTTACACTAGCTGGGTCATGCCATGCCTCATGTAAGTCCTACCCCCCATATTCTCACACTAGCTGGGTCACTGCCATGCCTGATGTGAGTGGGGCATATTCTTAAATCTTTAGACTTGAAGTCTTTACTCTTTAGCCTTTATTGCCCTTGGGTAACCTGGCCTTGGAGTGAGCTTGTCAGCTCAACTCGTGACCATTGTCACACCGACTCACCCACAAGGGAATTCACATCTTTATATTCATACTTAATATACTTATATCTTTTCATTCTCATGTGTCGTTAAGCATAGTCATGATAAATGTACTCGTACACATGCTACATCAATATTTCTCATATGCCTCATAACATAATTATTTCATTCTTGAATATAGGGTTTCTATATACTCATTTATAATTCAAGTCATCCGTACATCTAAATATTCATAACTTCTTAGATTCCTGCCAGAACTGGCAAAGATAATCTGATCAGTCCGTTTCCCCATGAATAGTGCCAGCATTTCACGGACAAATCAGTCATAGCTACATAATCAACTTAACACATATGTGTCAATATCAAGCTGGCAATCCTCAACTCAAACTTTATATGTTCCACTAACATTTGTAAAATCATCATCTTGGCCATTCTGCCAATTCTATTCGGTTCTGCCCGAATTTCATATGATCCACTTTTATTTCTATTCAACTCATTTAGATCTGAAATTTGGATATGTCATAGCTCTATATGTCTACTTTCTAACCTCTTTGGTCCCATGTCATTCTGATTTATATAAATCAAGATATTCAGCTTTTACTTCAGCTTGTTCAGTCACTAACCCGAGCTACACTCCTGAAAGTATAAATTCACTAAAAATAGAAACTAAGCTCAAATCATGCGAAATCGGTCTCATATTGAAGCTAACAGGACAACCTTTCATTTTCCACAAGTTTCACTTCATTTGCTTAAGTATACCTCGAGTTATAAGTCCTGAAAGTCTACCTTTCTGAACTACTCTGTTTTGGCCTAGATTGGACATAGGACAACTTCCTTGAATCACTGGGAACAATTGGGACCATAACAAACTTGGAATCTTATATTGGGGTGTTCCTCTGTGTGTAGGCTTTCTAACAAAACTGGTTTCACTCAATTTGGAGTTGTATAGGGTGAGTTATACCCTCCCCATGTCACCCTGCTCGGATGAAAGTTTCGAACCCTAGGTCAAACTTCAAAAATTCATATCTCCCTCAATACTAATCCAATAACCTTATATGATATATCTATGGAAAGCCCTGAATGTCTAATTTCACTAAAAATAGTTTCATTGGATTTGACCAATTGTAGGCGGAGCCGTACACTCCGTCGTACGGACTACCGTGGAATCTCCACCAAGACAGCACCCTCATCCATCCATTTCTCTTAGTTTTCTTCTTCTAATTCTAATTGCCACTCAAGATTTCATATTAATCCCATATTAATCCAATCATACACATCCAATGCATCATCAAATAATTATAAAAAGTAATCTTTCATGCATCCTTAATTTAGAAAAATTAAGATTAGAGATTGAATCCTACCTCTTTGGAGTTTAATTTGAGCTAAGTGTTAAAGCTTGGATTGGTAGAACCTTGTTAAACTTGAAAGAGTAATGGAGTTGATTGGGAGAGGAAGGGACGAAGAAGAAAGCTGGTGCAAGAGGAAGGGGAACGTAAATCAGCTGGGAATGAAGAGAGAAGTCTGACTTAAATAGATGGGGGTAGTTGGAATTGTGGGTGTTGATTGGTTGAAGTTTTGTGATTGAAGTTCGGCCATGTCGCCTGTTTTTGTGGCTGTGTTACTCTCCACGTCGTCCCAAAACCGAGATACACTGTTTCTATCCGAAATCTAACTCGTCTCTATATAAGTTGAGACTGGAGATGAAGTCGTATGTCGTAACTCGTCCCATCTCGTGTGTGACTTGAGGTAATCCTGTATCAAGGGCGTATGTCTAACTCATAAACCGCAATCCTATAATCTCGAATGAACTCCGGAAACGCCAATGCTTGGATGTGACATCGGATACCGAACTCGTGTGACTGGAAATTGGCTCAAGAGTCCGAACTCGTGTCTGCTCCAATTGAGTTCAACATTAAGGTCGGAACTCGGAAATTCGAGTCACGTTTCCAAACCCAAGTACTTAAACTCGGAAGTCGTGATTTATATACTATATGGTTGGTTAAATCGGAAACCGGATATCACATACTCAAGCCTAATGCCGGAAATCATCTACATGAAGTCGTATATTGGAAATCGGAAGCATCTCATTCAACTCGTAACCATCACGTGAAGTCGGAGGTCGGATTGGACATGAAGTCGAAAATTGGGCAAGAATGAACACGGAACTCGGAAATCGGGATGTTACATCAATTCAGTCACATTAATTTAGGCTACAACCACTCAAGAAAGTAGTAAAATCTACTTTTTCTAAATTAAAGATTTAGGCATTGACTATATTAGTTCTTAACTTTAAAAAATTTTCTTTTAAATTTCTGACATTGTATTATTATATGTTAAATTACTTTTCAACATTACATTCAGTTTATTTAAGTTATTTTAAATTAAAGACCTAGAAACACAATTTTTAAAGTCAAAAATTAATTTGACCGACGCTCATAAAAAATTGTCTGAGTTTTACGACTCTCAAGCCCCACTGAATGAAGGCTTCAGCTCTTTTGTCTTTTCTTTATAGGATAGAGTTTTTAATTTTGATGGCCGGCGAGTAAGTCAAGCTTGCATGTCAAAGACTAGGACGTAATAACCCCTTAATATCAGACTATTGATTTTAATTATCAATCAAATCCTTGAAATAATAGTATATCATGTCGGCAAGGTTTTTTGTATCGTGAAAATGTGTAACTGGGGATAGAAACCACTCAAAAAATTGTCTACGAATATAATGACAGAAACTGTTCAGTTTTCAATAATGCAGGCTAGATGTACATACTAAGGCAAGCTTATTTGTAGAAGACAAGAACGTAACAACACCACAACATTTGACATTTGATTTTATTGATTAATTAGGTCCTTTCTTGAAATAGCTATAGAATACATATCGACTGGCCTTTTTTACAAACTTATTTATGTATGATAGGTTTACTTTGAAGCTTGACTGGTCAATATTTATTTAAAGGCTAGCAGTTATATGAAGACTTCCTCACACGTTATCAAAACCCTTTTTTTTTTTAAGGTACGTGTCAAGAAACTTAAACTTTTTAACTTTTTAAGAGTTAATAAAAATTATATTCGTTATAAATTTATATGTTATATTAATCTACCTATACTACTAATATTTCAAAGGTAGTTTCAGGGAAAGTTTTACGAGTGTCACTTTAATATTTATTTGGCTCTCCACTAACTTCAAAAGGTTTCCCATTATGAGATAAAAGCATTTTAATGGGGGTTATTTACAACATTTAGTGACGGTTTTAGCTCTCACTAATAATTTTTCCGGCCGTTACCAAATCCACCAAAAATAAAGTGACGAGAAGTATTTAGTGGTGCCCTTTAACAATAGCTAGTACGACTGCCAAGCAAATTTATTCTTGGAGATTATTTAGTGGGGGCTTTAGTTGCCAGAAAATTTGTTTTTATGGAAGTTAAAACTAACATTGGCAAATGAGCCAACCTGCCCTGCCCTTCCTTGCCCCATCACAAGTCAAGCCTTAAGGGGGTGGGGCGGGCCAACTTGCGTTAGCAATTTCGGTTAAATATACCAACCCACCTCACTTTTATGTCGTTGGCAGGTTGGCCTACAAAAAATAAAAAATAAAAAATAAAAAACATTTTTTAAATGAATTAAATCATCTAAATTTTTTTTTAAAAAGAAACTTTTACTTAAATATAACAAATTAACATTGATATAAAATAAAAAAATCTTAATTACCTAATTTATCAATGTCAAGCAGGGTAAGGCAGATTTGGCCTGCAGATCATTTTTTTTTCATCTTATTCTTTTTTTCTTTCACACAACACACTCAACATTTGAAACTTTTGTTGGTCCATGCACACATGCCTCAAAGGACATTAATAAATTAGGTAATTATTTTTTATTTTATATGAAGGTTATTTTATTGCATTTAAGTAAAAATTTCTTTATTTACAGTGTATTTGTTTGTGATTTTTTTGACAAAAAATCATTTTTTTCACTCAAAAAAAATTAGTTTTCATATATTTAGATAATTTTTTAAAAATAATCAGATTCCCAGAAAATTTTGTTTTCACCATTTTTGGAAAAGCTAAAAAAAGTAGCTTATAAAAAAAATTAGTTTTTATCTTTTCTAGTTACATATAAAATTTAAATTTCATAATCACTTTTTTAAAAGTTGAAATAAACACATCTTTATTTTAAAAAAATTAGATTACTTAATTCATTTAAAAAAGGTTTTTTATTTTTTATTTTTGCAAGCCAACCTGTGCAAAAATGGCGCAAATTGCAATATTCAACCCAAATTACTGAAGCAGGTTGGCCCATCTCGTCCCCTCAGGGCTTGACCTGCGGTAGGGTGAGGAAGGAAGGGGCAGGTTGGCTCATTTGCCAATATTAGTTTTAAGTTCCATAAAAACAAACTTCCTTTAGTTTAAGTCCCCACTAAATAATCGCTAGTAATAAATGCGTTTTGTGGAGGTCATACCAGCGATTTTTAACGACACCACTAAATACTTTTCATCACTTTATTACTGGCGGATTTGGTAATGGCTGAAAAATTCATTACTACGAGTTAAAACCGCCACCAAATACTTTATATAACCACCATTAAAATGCTTTTATCTTGTAATGGGAAATCTTTTGAAGTTAGTGAAGAACCAAATGAATATTAAAGTGGCACCCATAAAACTTTCCCGAAAACTACCTTTGAAATATTAGTAGCATAGATAGGTTAATATAACATATAGATTTTATAAAGAATATTATTTTTATTAACTATTAAAAAGTTAAAAAGTTTAAGTTTCTTAACATGTTCCTATCCAAAAAAAAAAAAAAAAAAAGGTTTCATAATGTGTGAGGAAGTCTTCATAAAACTGCTAGCGTTTAAATAAACATTGACCAGTCAAGCCTGGAAATAAACTATCATGCACAAATAGGTCGAGCTCAAACTAGCTGTGCACAGGATAAATATTAGTTTTTTTTTAATTATATAAAGCTAAATTTAATTTATTTCTACCACTAATTATATTGGAAAAAAGCTTGTTGATATGTATTCTATAGTGTTCTGGACTAGTTTCAAAAAGCCCTAACTCAGCCCAATATTAAGAGGCCTAACTCGAATTCACACCTGCCATTATCTGAGGCTCAACTCAGAACCCATATGATGGAACCCTTTGCAATGTGCAAGGATAGGGTCATTTGGACGATGTACACAATCTTGCCGGAATGGCACTCACCTAACATGCTGCCACCTATCTGGAATCCACCAATGAGCCTCAAGCCGTTGGAAGTCTCGAGGCAGTCCCTGTAAATCGTGGAACACCCCCACACGTTCTCAACTTCCTACCACTATAAATAAATGGTCAATCATTAAAATCAAGTACACCTTATACACTATACCTAGTATTGCTCGTACTCACTGACTTGAGCGTCGGAGTCCTTACAGGTACAACCCTGCTGCTATGGAGATCCAACCTCAGCTTACCAGCTTCCAGAATGAAGTAGCTTTGGTGCCCAATAATGAGTTTGGAGCTCATTCCAAGTGACCCAACTCCGAACATATAGCTATTTCAAGAAAGGACTTAATTGATAAATAAAATCAAATGTCAAATGTTGTGGTGTTGTTACATTCTAGTCTTCTACAAATAAGCACTTTCTGTGTGGTGAATAGTGTGATCAAGAGAGTTCTTTTTCTTTTTTACTTTTGGTTTTGTATGGTGAATAGTACTTGTTAATTACAAGAAATTTATTTGTGACTCGTGAATTTAGCTACTCATTAAGATTAAAATTGTAAGGTCAATTGTAACTTCTCGTGTACTAGTTAAGATTTTGTGTTTTTTCTCTACAAAATTATTTTTTATTTAAATATGCACAAAGTACTTTGGTAATTAGGGCTAGCCTAAAAAAAAGAACTTATTTAAATGGGTGCCACAAGCAATGGGGTAGGTACAAGGATGGCTTTGGTCCCTGGGAAGATACAGATGAAGTCCTCGTTTACTATACCAAGCGGAGGCGGCCATAAGATCATTACCCTATGAAGTACCGATAAACTCCATATATATGTGTGATTGTCTTTTATGATTATAATTGTTAAAATTATTGAATTTTCATCATGTACTTTCATTATTAATTTGGGTTATATTATATTAATAGTATTGCAATAAATTATAGATATTATATATTTTTTGTTCAAGTTTAAGAGTGTTTTTTTTTTTTTATGAATTTTTCATTTGAAATCTTTGGTTAAACTGGCAAAGATTCAAATCTCCATAACAAATGGGAAATAGAGGCCCATAACGAAGAAAGAAACAATAAGAGCAACGGTAAATTTTGCAATGTAAACAAGAACCTAATGGGTATCACATTGTTTCGTAAAAATATCACAATAAGTCAAGCTTGTTTATAATATAGACTAGGACGTAACAATATCACAATATTTCGGCATTTTGATTTTATTTATCAATCAAATCCTTTTTTAAAATAATTATAGAATCAAAATTGCTATATAACACGAATCGCTTTTTGTGTAAAATGTACGAATAGTCCAAAGGGTGGTTATTTTTTAGCTTTTTTAATGAATAAAAAATTGGTTTTGTACTATTAGTAATTTTTAGAACAATATTGCCTAGAGTTTTATACCATTTTATTGTGCGCAGAAACCCCTCAAAAAATTGCCCACGACTTATCGAAGTCTTCAATCCTTTTCATTTATATTTTGTATTGAAGAAATTCTTCAACTTTCAACAACGAATGCTAGACCTATACTGCAGAGCGGACTACATGTAGAAGACTAGGACATGACAATTGCACAACATTAGTCATTTGATTTTGCTCTACTTGTAGAAGACTAGGACGTGACAGCTCCACAACATTAGACATTTGATTTGTTTGTCAGACTTGCCGTTTCCTGAAATTGTTATAGAATACGTACTGACTAGACTTTTTGTATCGTATAATTAGTCGTAGAAATAACTTAAATTAAGTTTAATTTGTCTAAAAAGAGATATATATACTTCATAAATAGTTAGTTTGAGTTTAGTATTTTTGTGATGGGTTTATCTTGAGACATGCCCGGACAAAGTTTACGTAAAGGCTTGCAAATATGCAAAGACTTCCAAACAAGTTAAGGAACCCAAACTTTTTAATTTTATAACATTTAAAAAGATTATATTCTGTCCAAAATTAATAATCAATATTTAACAAATTATGGAGATACCATAATTTTTTGGAATAATATATATTATATATACGCTTTTAAAAGCCCCAACTTAAGATGTTTATTAAATAAAGAAAAATATTTGGGGGACACATCTTTTGCGACGTAATACGGGATGTATACGGAAAAAGTGAGTAAAACTACAAAAATGCTTAGATAATTGATTCCACAAAATCATTGTTACTTTTACTCATTTTTTTTATCCAAAAATTTACCAACGTATTGTTTAAGACACTGGTAAGTTTTACATTTTATATATATATATATATATATATATATATATATGCAAAATTTACCAGCATATTGTTGAAAAATACTGGTAAGTTTCTTTTTTTTTTTACAAAATTTACTAATATTTTTCAATAATATGCTGGTAAGTTTTGTATTTTGTACACAACTTAACAACGTATTGATCAAGACGCCGATAAATTTTATACTTTGTATACATATATACAAAACTTATCAATATATTATTAAAAAATATTGATAATTTTTTTTAATGCAAATGCCGGCAAGTTTTGTATATAATTACATAAAATTTATCGGCGTGTTCATTGTTCACGCTAGTAAGTTTCTAAAAAAAAATTTCAACAAAAGTAGCAATAATTATATGAAATTCATCATGCAAGTATTTTTATTATTTTTTTATTTTTTAGTATACGCCGCATATATATGTACTATGTATGCGTCCCCCTATCAGTTCTCTTTTAATTAGTTATCCGAATGAAAGGGCGTCCATGTCCACAGTATATATATATTTCAATTCAGTCACATCAATTTAGACTGCAACCACTCAAGAAAGTAGTAAACGCTACTTTCTCTAAATTAAAGTTTTAAGCATTGACTACATTAGTTCTTAATTTTAAAAAATTTTCTTTTAAATTTCTGACATTGTATTATTATAAGTTAAATTACTTTTCAACATTACATTCAGTTTATTTAAGTTATTTTATATTAAAGACCTAAAAACACAATTTTTAAAATAAAAAATTAATTTGACTGACGCTTATAAAAAATTGTCTATGACTTTTACGACTCTCAAGCCCCACTGAATAAATCCTTTAGCTCTTTTGTCTTTTTTTATAGGATAGAGTTTTTTACTTTTGATTGTGAGCGAGTAAGTCAAGCTTACTTGTCAAAGACTAGGACGTTAATATTAGACTTTTAATTTTAATTATCAATCAAAATCTTTGAAATAATAATATATCATGTCGACCAGGTTTTTTGTATCGTGTAAATGTGACAGAAATTGCTCAGTTTTCAACAATGGAGGTTAGATGTACATACTCAGGCGGGATTATTTGTAGAAGACTAGAATGTAACAACACCACAACATTTGACATTTGATTTTATTTATCAGTTAAGTCCTTTCTTGGAATAGCTATAGAATACATATCGACTAGCCCTTTGTACAATATAATTAGCGGCAGAAGTAAATTAAATTTAGCTTTATATATATATCTGTAAAAAAAAAAAAAAAAACTGATGTTTATCCTGTGTGCACCAGTTTGAGCTCGGCCTATATTTGCTTGATAGGTTTATTTTGAAGCTTGATTGGTCAACGTTTATTTAAACAGAAATGTTATTCTGCCCACTCCTTTTTTGACATATACGGTGTCACCGTATACAAAAGTCAGGAGAAGACAAAACACTTATAGAGGGGGAAAGGGTGAATATGGCGGAGTAAAAATTTCAAAAAATAAATCAAAAAGCCACCTGCAAATAACTCACTAAACTCTCTACCCTTCCCCCCATGAGAAATCAACTCTCTGCCTCCCTTCCCATAACAGAGTCACCACCTCTTCTCTCACTGTCATTGCACCCCTTCCGACAAATCTGCGTCCACGGCCAGCACCTAACCGCCTTCAAGTTGGACCTTGTTGCTGATCATCACCAAAACCACACTGAGGCCAACAGCTTCTCCAGTTACTCTAGCTTCTCTGGCAATGATGTCTTTGTCGACCACACTTCTCCAGTGGCCTCGTCGAAGATCTTCGGGTTCCGCAATATGGATCTCAGCTACTCCTAGTCTCCCTTCAAATTGGTGCACGTAGCAGCAGAGAACGGGAATGGAAACGGAAATCGAAACAGCTATAGCCATGGCATTTTCGTCTCTGATGAGCCAGTGCTTTTGCCACCGAGATAGAGCCAGAGGAAGGTTACACCTTTCGAGAGTGGCGCAAGTGAGTGTTTCGGATTTCTCTTCTCTCTATCTCATTCTGTTTTGCGGAGTGAAGAAATTGAAGTGTGTTTCTAAGTTCAAAAACACTCTTACCTTCATCTCCACTTGCTCAAAAACAGCCCCTCCCTTGTCTCTATTCTCACCTTTCCTTATTTCTACACACCATTTTCACAACATTTATATCTCTTTCTACTTCCTTTATTGTAACATCCCGATTTTCGAGTTTCGGCTTCGCCCTCAGGATTGATCAATTCCAATTTCCGACTTCATCTTTGGATTTCAATAGGATGACCATTTCCGAGTTCCGAGTTCATTTTGGCCAATTTCCGACTTCACCTTTGAAACTCAGATAGAAGGAATTACTTCAGAGTTCCGAGTTAGTCTTGACTTCATGCCCTTCCCTATTTCCGATTTCATCTTCAATTTTGATTATTCCGGATTTCCGACTTCATATTCTAATTTCGAGGGATTCCGAGTTCCGATATCCGAATTCGAGTTCAAGTATATTGGGTATAATTTCCGACCTACGATTTAAACTATCATAATTTCGTCATTTCCCGACCTCCGACTTGGCCCTATCATCCGAACACATGAACTAATTCCACGGGATCCGATTTCATGTCTCAAGGAAAATATACCCGGCTTCCGAGGTCACCAACCACATCGTATATAAGTCACGACTTCCGAATTTAAGTATTTGGGTTTGGAAATGTGACTCGAATTCCCGAGTTCCGACCTTAATGTTGAACTCAGTTGGGGGGATACGAGTTCGGACCCTTGAGCCAATTTCCAGTTACACGATTTCCGATATCGATTTTACATCCAGTATTGGCATTCCCGAGTTCAAATAGGGAGTTCCGAGATTATAGGATTGCCAGCTGCATGACTTCCGACCTACGACCTTGATACAAGATTTCCTCAAGTCACAACGAGATGGGACGAGTTACGACATACGACTTCAGTTCCAGTCTCAACTTGGATAACACGAGTTCCGACTTAAGGTGTAATGGAGACAAGCTCCGATTTCAAATAGAACAGAAGCGTATCCCAGTTTTTGGAACGACGTGGAGAGTAACACAGCCACAAAAACAGGCGACATGGCCGAAATTCAATCACAAAACTTCAACCAATCAACACCCACAATTCCAACTACCCCCATCTATTTAAGTCAGACTTCTCTCTTCATTCCCAGCTGATTTACGTCTCCCTCTCCTCCTTGCTCCAGCCTTCGTTTTCCTTTCTTCTCCCAAATCCAACTCCATCAAATCTTCAGGCTTTGGCAAGTTCCATCAATCCAAACTCCAATTCAGCAAGATCACACTCCGAAAAGGTAGGATTCTGCTTCTATTCTTGAATTCCTTGCACTAGGGCTATATGAGATTTTGTTCTTCCTTATGTATTTGATGAATTATTGGATATATTATGATGGATTATGATTGAATTAATAGAAGACTTTGAGTTAGAATTATGATTAGAAGGAGAAGATTAGAAGGAGTGGAGAAGTGTGATGCTGTCTGGATAAGGAATTCCGCGGCAGTCCGTACGACGGAGTGTACGGCTCCGCCTACAACCGGTCAAATCCGATGAAACCATTTTTAGATGAAAGTAGACATTCAGGGCTTTCCATAGATATATCATATAAGGTTATTGGATTAGTGTTGAGGGAGATACGAATTTTTGAAGTTTGACCTAGGGTTCAGGATTTTCATCCGAGCAGGGTGACATGAGGAGGGTATAACTCACCCTATACAACTCCAAATTGAGTGAAACTAAGTTTGTTAGAAAGCTTACACACAGGGGAACACCCCAATATAATATTCCGAGTTTGTTATGGTCCCAATTGTTCCCACTGATTCGAGGAAGTTGTCCTATGTCCAATCTAGGCCAAAACGGAGTAATTCAGGAAGGTAGACTTTCAGGACTTATAACTCGAGGTATACTTAGGCAAATGGAGTGAAATTGGTGGAAAATGAAAGGTTATCCTGTTAGCTTTGATATGAGACCAATTTCGTAAGATTTGAGCTTAGCTTCGATTTTTAGTGAATTTATATTCCCAGGAGTGTAATTCGGGCTAGCAACTGAACAGGCTGAAGTAAAAATTGAATATCTTGATTTATATAAATCAGAATGACATGGGACCAAAGAGGTTAGAAAGTAGACATATAGAGCTATGACATATCCAAATTTCAGATCTAAGTGAGTTGAATAGGGATAAATGTGGATCATACAAGATTCGGGCAGAACCAAATAGGATTGGCAGGATGGCCAAAATGATAACTTCACAAGGGTCAGTGGACATATAAAGTTTGAGTTGAGGATGACCAGTTTGATACTGATATATATATGTGTTAAGTTGATTTATGTTACTATGGTTGAACTTTCCGTGAGAGCTGGCACTATTCATGAGGAAACAGATACGATCCGTTATGCTGCCAAATTTACGGCAAAAGTCTATGAATGTTATGCTCATAAGGTTTAGATATGCAAGTATGAATTTAAGTATTATATGAGTTATGAGAGATTATACTTTGAATATATTACATTCACATGTTATGTTCATGTATGCCATGCATGCAAGCATCATTAGAATATGATATGCAAAATAAGATATGAGGCATATTTATGTATGCACAAAGCATTTGCACGCATGACAAGATATGGAAAGGAAAGATGATGAGAACTTTCAAGAAGGACGTACTAGCTACCACGTGAGGCATGACATAGACCCAGCTAGCGTGGGCCAGCAAGATCGTTTCTAAGACTTGGGCCAGCCCTCGACCAGATTTAAGGGGAATAGACCGGTGTGAGGGTCGGGGAAAGTAAACCCGTCACTCATGTATAGGTACGAGCTCGAACCTGAAAAACAGGCTATTACCCAAGGGTGAGAAAGGCCATTCACCTCCGAGGGACCAAGCACAGAAAAGTAAGACTAAGTACAAGAAAGAGCAAGATCAGGTTGCAAGTTAAAGAAAGATACAGATTGAGTCAAGTGCACTTGCATACAGATAAGCACAAGCATTTCCATGTGCATCTTCAATTATCCCATTAAATGATAAGATCATCAATATTCTTGTTGAAGCATATTGCACTATTTGTACTTCTATGTTTGTCATATATTATGGCAAGTGATTGTTAAAACATAACCCGCTTCGAGAAAGATGTTTCCACTTAAAATTGAACCACTGTTTGTGTATAAGTGTTCATATTTTCATAATAAACCGAAGTGGCTGGAATGTTTATGATGACACTATAAGATTCGTTTAAGTTTACCTACTGAGAACCCTAGGTTCTCACTACCTACTTGTATGCTGTTCTTTTCCATAAACATTCCAGTACCCAAGTGGAAGTCAAGCACGAGGTGGGGTACAAGGCCACTCATTGAGCAAGAGCTGGGCGCTAGCCAAATCAAAAGACTATCAAAGCTAGTTATCTCAATCACAATTTCTTTTAAAGTGTAATTATTTTATTATCCATGTACCATAGACTATTAGTCAGAAATGAAGGGAGCAATAAAAGGGCCATGTATTGTAATTTTCACATTATAAGGTTTACTTAGCATCGTAACAACCCTTTTCATGTAACTCCATGACTCGAGCATGGCCTATATGATAAGAGGTGTTACATTTATTCATACCAGAAAAAAAAATAGATTAAAAAGCATCTACAACTCTCTTTTCGGCTTTGTCAATCATAATTAGCCCCTTTTCTCCTTTTGATGATTCTTTGTGATACCTTCTCTCACATACACACTATCATAAAGGTTGGAAATTTTACATTGTTTGTAACTATACATTGTTTTTCTTTTATCTTTATGTTCAAGTTTTGCTCTTTCCTTTGATTGTTTAAAAGGTTTCTAGTTTCTATACTTTTTTCAGCTCTCTTGCCCTCTTAGTAATGGGTTTCTTGTTAGTTCCTTAAATGTTTGATGATACTCTGAAATTTTGATACTCTCTGGTGATTGGTTTGTTATTTGTTCCAGGGTAATTTTCATTTATTTTTTAAGTTTTATATGATCAATTATGCATCAGTTTGGTTGCTTTGTCCTTTGTGATGTTGAGTTGCATTCCCTTGGGGGGTTAGCTTTTGTGATATTGAGCTGGGATAAAAAAGATTTCAAAATGTGTGAGGATATGTGATTTATGCATTATCAGTGGAAGAGAAATTTGTTTAGATAAGAGATTGATAGAGACCCTCCCTAGTTACCCAATTTGGTATCATGAAACTGAAAAAAAAAAAATTTTGGAGTAATTTCTTATTTATGTCTACTTTGCAAGTGTGCAGAAGCTATATGGATCAAAGTAGATTATAAGATATGGCTTCATTCGTGACTGTTGATGTTTAGGTCCTGAATGATTAAATTGCTCACATAGCTAATTTGTCAGTGTTAGGTACATTTTGCCGATTACTCGCGATATGTTTGCCGATTATCCGCAATTATCCAAGATCTTTGGAGATCTTCATTGTGTGTGAAGAAAAAAGTGCCCCTTCCCCCCAAGAAAAGAAAAAAAAAAACTACTATTAATTCTGACAAGTCAAAACTTTATTTATTCAAGTAATGCATGCTAATAAATTGGGCCTAAGTTTCTTCTGTTTTGAACAATGATTGACTACAGATAGGAAATTATTTCTATTTGGTTTAATTATATTACTTGATCTTGCTGGTGATGCTAATTGGACAAACTTGCAATATGTGTTTATTGCCATTTACTTGCTCTTCTACATTGCAAAACTGCAATTCCCACTTGGTTTTAGGTTGTTCTTTGCCTAAGGCCCATTTTGATTGAGATGCACTTTCCTTATTTCTTAATGTGTTCAGGTTGGTTCATTTCATGGATGTTCAGGCTTCCCGCAGTTTATAACAATAAGTTGAGGTGCAGAAGAATTCTTAGAGCTTTAAGAGTGTTAGTATGAGGAATTGGATATAAAATAATATGGAATGTAAGAATTTTTTGTGACAAGAAAGGGATGCAGGCCACAATAGGTGGACATGTTCTAATACAAGGAATGCAGTTTGATTTGATACAAGAAAGGGGTGTGCAACAACAAACGTGACTATGTGTTCAAAGGGGTGTTCAAAAGATAAAAAGGAGTGCAGTTAAGTTTAGAAGTTAGGTTTGGCTATAGATTTATTTTTCCTTGTTGATACTTGTATTCATTATAGATAGATTTACATATAACCATGACATCTATTGTCGCACTAGAATAAGGATAAGGTTTTGTGCAAATAAAGTGAAAAAAAAAAATGTGCAAATTGTTACCAACACATATAGAATGAGTAGCTGTGTTTGATTTTTTTATTTCTTTTTAACCAAATCTTGGGTCAAAAAGTTATTATAAGGTTATTGATGAAAGGAGCTTGAACAAAGCATTAAAATCGATATGTAATGCCTGAGAAGCATATTTTTTTTCATGCACTTGGTTGGTAACTTTGGCTCAAAAGCTGGTAACTTCAATTTAAAAAGCTAGTAACTTCTCAAAAAAGTTGGTAATTTTTCAAGTCATGGGAATTTAGGAAGTATTGGAATTTTCAAATAAATTTATGTAACCAAACAAGTTTAAAAGACTCCCTATGATTATAGATTGATCAAGGGAGCTTGAAGAAAGCATAAAAATGAGCAACCAATGCCTAATAAGCATATTTTTTTCCTGCACTTGGTTGGTAACTTGGGCTCAAAAGCTAGTAACTTCAATTCAAAAAGCTAATAACTTGTCAAAAAAGCTAGTAGCTTTTCAAGTCATGGGAATTTAGAAAATACTGGGATTCTCGGATAAATTTGTGTGGCCAAACAAGTTTGAAATACTCCTTTTGATTATAGATTGATCAAGGGAGCTTGAACAACACATAAGAATAAGCAACCAATGCCTAAGAAGCATATTTTGTTTTCTCAGACTTGATTCAGAATCTTAGGCTCAAAAGTTAGTAATTTCAGTTCAAAAAGTTAATAACTATTAGAAAAAGCTGGTAACTTCTCAAAAATGCTAGTAACTTTTTAGTTCTTGGGAATTTTGCAAGTATTGTTTTTCTCGTACAAACTTATGTTAGCGAACAAGTTACGAGGACCTGTTTGCCCTATAGATTGATTGAAGGATTAGGGTTGTCAAAGTGGCTAAAGAAGTGCTAAAAACGGCATTGCAATCCCCTAAATATGACCCAAGATCTTCTCCCACGAGATTGCTTTGAAAAATAGACTTTCTAATTTGTTGCAGCCAAGCTCGAGATTGCATGAGCAAGCTCAACTTGCTCTCTTGAGTTATAGAATCTAGGTTCTCTATCTGATGCCCATGCTCGAGCTTACGGGTGCAGGCTCGAGCTTGTTGGTTTGCGCTTGAACTTGCTCCCAAAATGCTAATATTGGAACTCTCTGTTTGACCCCATACTCGAGCTTGGGGTCGCAAGCTCGAGCATGCTTCCAAATATGTGAAATTTAACTTTTCTTCACTTGGGTTTTCAAAACCTCAATGAAAATGACCAATACTGAGTGACAAAAGCTTAGAAAACATAAAGGACCAATAATGAGTGACAAAAGAATTGAGAACCCTTTTTTTAGGCTTTGCAAGTCACTCCCCAAATAGGGTTTAGGATCCATTCAGCAATATAACGTAAAAAGGTGTGGTGTTAAGTTGTTTAGATGCATCAATCCATTTTGCAGCCCAATAGAAACAAAACTCCAAGCACCTAAAAAATTACTAGTTTTTTTTTTTTTTGTAAAAGTTACTAGTTTATTAAACTAAAGTTATTAGTTTTTTGCAACCAGTTACCAACCATGTATAGGATTAAAATTTGCTCAATTAGGGTTTGCTAGCCACTCCCCATGTGGGGTTGAGGCTGCACTCACAAATCTAGCATGAAGAGGTGTGGTCTTGACTTGTTTGGACGCACCAATCCATTCCATAAGACCAATAGAACCAAAATAATAATTATTTAATAAGTTACCAGCTTTTTGGGTGCAATTATCAACGAAGTGCAGGTCCTCACTTAGCCTTTACAAGTCACTTTCCACTTGGGGTTGAGGCTCCATTCTGCAATATAATATAAAGGGATATGGTATTAAGTTGTTTGGATACACAATCGATTCCAAAAGGCCAATAGAACCAAAACAATAATTAACTGATAAGTTACTAGCTTTTTGTAAAAGTTACTAACTTATAGAACTAAAGTTACTAGTTTTTTGGGTATAATTACCAACCAAGTGTAGTTCCTCACTTTGGCTATGCAAGTCACTCCCTATATGGGGATGAGGCTTTTCTGCCCGAGTTACCAACCCAAACGTACAAAAAGAAAATCATGCTTCATAGTCAATTAGTCCTATAATATCATGGTTTGTTTAACCATGGCAAATTTGAATCTATAATCATGGGGTGTCCTCTTCTCATGGGTGGCGGCAACACTAATTTCCTTAGACCAAAATGATTTCATTTTTAAATTGAAATTGAACCAAATCATTTATTATCTTCTATGTTTCAGATTTTTTATTTTCTAGTCTGAGCAATGTTTGAGCCATAATAGTCACTCTCGGCTAAGAAGGTATGCGCCTATTGTCAACTAATTTTTTTTTCAATGCTGCTACGTCACTAGATTTTCTAAAGAAGGAAAATTAGGAAAGAAATGGAAAAAACTCAACAAAAAATGAAAGGGAGACAAAGTACTAATATTGATCACCAAACCCATTTTCTACTTGGTCCCCTCTAGAATATAATATGTCAACACTCAATAAAATACAGAAGTTACAATAACATTCCATCTATTTGGCTTTAAGATGCGCTTGGTCGTCATTGGAGCTTGTCCTCTTGCTCTACCCAAAAAAAAAAAAAAAGATTGATGAAAGGAAAATCCAATTTTTAAATAAATTTTACAAAGCATGCGCCTTCAAACGTGGCACTTGTGTTGAGAGAGATGGCAAGAATCAAAATAATAGTTCAGAGAAAATGAAAGTGGAAATGTTAAAATTTAGTGAATGAACAAAAATATGTACAATAAACATAAAAGTAATCAACTTGTAACTAACTAAACTTCTTTTTAACTAAAAGTAACCAACTCATAATTTATTAGTAACTAACTTAACTAAGTTGTCACTAGTAATAATCAAACTCAAAATGGTAATAAAAGAGTATACAACAAACCAATTCAATGTATAATGTAACACCCTACCAACTTAATGTTATGCTTAAGTTATAGCATGAAATTGGATAGGTTGCGTTACTGTGTTAGTATTCCATCTATAGCTGTGCATTATATTATATTCTCTTCTTCTCTAATATGTATGTATATAATTGATGAATATACCCACGAAACGACGTGCTATATATAATAAACGTGGATAGCATTGTAGAACGTAATAAAGTTTAATAAAACACAATAGAAAAGATAAGAATAAGTGACATATCATCAACTGTATATGTACATATATAGGTCGGAAGCCGACGCTTCAGTCTATATATATATGCTTCAAAATAGAGTGAAATAAAGGAACAACAAAATTCCTATTGCTAAAAAGTAGAGACAGAAATGGCAAGAGCCAGCTTTGTTTAACGAGTTCAACTCAGGGTCATGGTAGAGTTGCAGGTCTGGAATCTCAATGAAAAGAGAGGTCGTCAAGTCCATCACCAGCGTCTGAGAATGATGTGGAAATGCAAAACGAGGTGAGAAATTAAAGAAATTCTCAGTAGGGTTCATGTATGGTATTTAACTGACGTCGCATTCATTCTTAGTTAATTCAGTTTTTATTTAGTTATAAAAACATGATTTCAAATTGGACTATCCATATTTAATAAGATTAAGAAAATGTCTAGTCCGAGGCAAAGCTCAACTTTACTTAAGATAGCATAAGAAACAGAACAAACTATTAAGTAATGATACTTAAAATAATGAGGTGAATAAATGAACGTACAATAATAAGTAAATATGACAGACATACTGTAAACAACTTGTAATGGCTATTCAATATAATCATGCATTCAATGTAATCATGTAAAACTCATTCCTGAACCTTTCTTCATAAACTTTTCCATTACTTGGTCCCCTGAGAGTTCTTGGCCATTTAGACTCTTGGATAATAGTCTGCTTTTCAGGATCGAGCTTGTTCCTATACAGGAATGCCGAGTTTACTTTTCCTGACCTCCCCACCGATCTATTCCCCTTAACTTTAATTCGAGACTGGCCCAAGTATCATGGAACTTTCATCATAACATAATCTTTATATTCATCATAACATAACCTTTATGACTTTCTTGAAAATGCACATGAATTTTATAACTCATGCATAGGTCTTACCGAAATTTCGGCGATATAACGGAACGTGTCCGCTTTCTCATGAATAATGCCAGTACTCAGTACACTAACTTATCAAAGAAATCATAGCATTTCATTCATAATTCAACATTAGCTTCATAGGAGCATTAGTTACATCAAGACAGGTTTACTGCCTCAGCACAATCATTCAACCCAATTTTGTGAATCAAGCCAAAATTTCTATTTAACTCATTTGGACTTGAATTTTGGATATGTTAAAGTGTTACGTGTCTATTTTCTAACCTCTTTAGTCCCATATAATTTTGATAAATATAGCTCAAGTTATTTGAGTTCTATCCCAGCCTACCCTGTAGCTGACTAGAATCACACACTTAAAAGTAAAAATCTACTAAAAATCGAAAACTAGTTAAAATCATACGAAATTGGTCTCATATTAAAGATAACAGGACAATCTTTCATTTGCAAAAAGTTCCATTTCATTTACCTTAGTAAGGCTCGAGTATAAGCCCCGAAATTTGACTTTCCTGAACTGCCCTGTTTTGGCCTAGTTTGGACATAGGGCAACTTTCTTGAATCACTGGGAATAAACGGGACCTTATCTAGCTCTGAAATTTTTATGGGATATTCTTCTATGTGTAAACTTTCTAACAAAATTAGTTTCATTTAATTCCTAGGTCAAAATTCAAAAATTCATATATCTCTCAATACTAATCCAATAGCCTTATATGATATATGTATGGAAAGCCCTAGATGTCTAGTTTCATTTAAAAATGGTTTCATTAAATTTAAATGGTGGTAGGCGGAGCCGTACACTCCGCCGTATAGACTGTCGAGGATTTTTAGTTTTCCAGCTCCTCTCCTCTTCCTACTTTCATCCTTTCTTACTTCCTAATCAAATTTAACCTCACAAACAACCAACAAACCAGCCAAATATCATCATATTCATTCAATCAACACATCAAGGATTGAGAAACTAAAGCCACGACCAGCCACCCATAACCAGAATAGCAAGACAAAAATTACACCTCTACCTTTTTGTGTGTGATTTTGCTTGATTTTGGAGTTTGGATCAATGAAACTTGGTTGAACTTGAAGGTTTGATGGAGTTGGGTGAGTGGAGAAGAGAAGAAAAGAGCTGAAGTAAGGGAGAAGAGAGGGCACAGATCTTAGGCTGAAGGGAAGGAAAGGAATATATTGGTGAAGCTTTGAGGAGGTAGGTATAATCTTGCCATGTGATTAGTTAAAACACAAGAGGCTGAAATTCATCCAACTTTCTTTATTCTTTATGGCCTTCTTTGCGCCACTTTCATGGATTAAGTGGCTGAGTTCTCAGCCACTTAAGGCAGGGTTAATGAGTTGAAAATCCTATCGGTTTGGTTTCGGTAGTTTAAAATACCGTAATCTTACCGATTTTCTTTAAATCGGTAAATTGGTTTAAGAAAATTTTTATGAAATCTTCTATACTTCTAACCTAATTCCCTCATATCTAAATTCAATTAGTTACTAATTAATTGATCCTAAGTAATTATTTAGTCGAATTTTAATTAATCTCAATTACTCAATAAAAATTGAACAATTAGGCGAAAAATGATAAGAAAATTTTGGCAAATGTTACATGTAGCAAGAGAACAATAACCAACTATTAAGGCTAATCAAACTAGCTCATAATGCTGACCACTCACTTTCACTCCTCCTTTTTTTTTTTTTTCCAATATGTGACAGAGCTTACACCATTCCAAATGGAGGGAAGCCTAAAACCAAAAGGATAACAAACAAAGTGTGATAAAGTACAAGCTAGAACCGTAAGCAACAAGTACCTAACAACAACCAACAAAAGTAGAGCTAATAAACATAAGAATACTAATTCAGCCACATGATGATCCAAAAAAGAGAGCTTGTCCTTAACATGCTTTACTACACATAATGTGTTGTTCCTTGTAGCAAATTTTGTTCCTCAAGGAGACCAATTATGCTTGATTCTAAGGACCATCAGCCCACGCACTTGCCAAATATGGTTTTAACACTCAATAAGCCTCAAAGATCCAAAATCAACATGTTAATCCCAAGATATAATAAGATCATAAAAGCTATCTAGAACCTCCATATCAGTAGCATCAGTGGTTAAACCTCCTATAGGTAGTGTCTTCAATGCTGCTAGAACTTTTGATAGTTGGCTTCCCTTTCGTGTGCAAGCAAGCATCAAATAATTCAGCTCCCCATCATCTCCTTTTTTCGAATTCTTTATCTTCCACCCAAAACCCATCACATTTGCATACTTCTGGTAAAATGATTTTATTTCCTAAGTCGAATGAAATATCATCCCGACACTTGGTTCAACTATTTCAATATTGCCTTTAAAGTTATCAACTTCTGGTATGGATCCAACAACCCAGTCTACATCATCGCCATGGAGTTTTGTTGCATACGACAGTCCAACCTACACAAAATAAGAAAAAAAATTAACTCACTGATGACTGGTCAATTTCAAACTACTAATGATAAACCAAGTTCTTATATCTTGCATAATCCCCAAAACAAAACACATACCTAAAAAGAACAAGAATCATCAACCTAAATGGGTTTGCTGGATGGTGTGGGTTTTCACCAAAAGTCAAAAATAGGTTTTCATTCTTTTAGTAAGGAAAATGTGATGGTGTGGTGTAGTAAGACAAGCCATAAACCAAAGAGAAAAGGAAACAGTAACCAAAGCTTACCAGAGGGAACACAGAGTGAGAAGGGCTTCGTTTTGTGGAGTTACAACTGGAAACTCAAAGCCAATGTGTGAGCTTTTGCTTGTACCTTCATAGCCTTAAACTCACTCTCCGATGTGTGAGCTTTTGTTACTGCCTTCAGAGCTATAGCCGCGGGGAAGAAGGAGGAGCATGACAACCGACAGGCTTGGTAACAAAAATCAAACAGAGCAATAGAAAGAAGATAACAACAAGTAGCTTTTTGTTTTGAGGTCCCTCATTTTGTCCTCTTATATTTCGAGCAAGCTGCAACTCCTTGATCCAGAGCAAGGTGAGCGTTTAGGTGGGGCGAGATGGGGTGGAGGGAGGGAACCAAGATGCGGATCTCTTTTTCTGGTCTCCCTTTTTTCAAAATGTTTATTTTCATTTTTTCCACCTCCAATACTTGAGTCGTATCATAATACACTACCCTTTGTCATTTTCCTTTTTCCATACAAAGGTCCGTCAGATGTGTCGCCCAATTCATGGGCCAAATAATGGAACTCTTATTTAAACAATAGCAGTTACTTGAAGACTTCCTCACATGTTATGAAACTTTTTTTTTTTTTTTTTATATGTACAAGTTAAGAAACTTAAACATTTTAACTTTTTAACAATTAATAAAAATTATATTCTTTATAAAATTTATATGTTATATTAACCTATCTACTAATATTCCAAAGTTAGTTTTAGGGAAAGTTTTATGGGTGTCACTTTAATATTCATTTGGTTCTCCACTAACTTCAAAATGTTTCCCATTACAGCATAAAAGCATTTTAATGGTGGTTGTTTATAGCATTTAGTGGCGGTTTTAACCCCCACTAATGAATTTTCCTGTCACGACCTTTCCCGGAGTCGTGACCGGTGTTTAGAGGTAACAAACCTCTAACAATCCTACCTTGATTATTTTTATGGGCAGTTGGATCGAGTTTCCACCTTTTTTTCCTCGAACTTATGATCTGAATTTCAAAATAATATTCATCCCGTTGTTTAATTACCACACAACCCATTAAACCACATCAAGGATCAAACCATCAAGTCAACTTAGGTCTTGGTCAATTCCTAATTTTAAACCAAAGAATAGCTCAAAATTCTACCCCCTTTCCTTGATTCAAAATTCTTAGGCAACCAAAACACAATCAATAGAAACCAAAACAGTAAGGCAAGCAAACTAACTATATATAACAAGGTGAGAACTCACTTTATATCACAATTCAACCATCTACCCTACAAATTACTACCAATCAAAACAAAACTATAACTTCCTCACTAAACAAGAAGAACAAAGCAAGGTAAGCATCCAGTATCCAGAGAAAATAAGCTCACCTAGGCTGTGGGTTGCTTGGAGGCAGCCAAATTGGAGCTCCACCACCAGAAAGAGGGCCAAAATAGAGATAGAGAGCAGAGAGAGAGAGAGAGAGAGAGAGAGACGCGACGATGAGGGCAAAGCGAAGACAAAGAGCTGCAGTTATCAGGGAGGTGCACCCACAGAGAGAGAGAGAGAGAGAGAGAGAGAGAGAGAGAGAGAGAGAGAGAGAGAGAGAAAGAGAGAGATAAGATGGCAGTGAAAGGGGTAGAAGAATATGGAAGGAAGAAGAAGAAAAGAAAAGGGAGGGCTTAGGGTAGTTCTCACCACTTAAAGTGTAGATGATCCAAGCTTTTTTTTTTTTCCCCTTTACATACCCTTCTTTATTTAAAATTTGATTCTCTCTAATTAATTTTAATTCCTTTATTACCATAAAACTTAATGTGACATTTTAAAATTTCCTATTATCAACATTTTATTTTAAATAAGATATTAGATTTTCAGTCGTTACCAAACCCGCTAGAAATAGAGTAACGAGAAGTATTTAGTGGAGTCTTTTAAGAACCGTTGGTATGACCGCCACAAAACACATTTATTACCGGTAATTTTTTAGTGGGGACTTAAACTGCTAGAAAGTTTGTTTTATGGAAGTTAAAACTAATATTGGCAAATAAGCCAACTTACCCCGTCCTTCCTTGCCCCGCCGCAGGTCAAGCTTTAAGGGGGGCAGGATGGGCCAACCCGCTTCAGTAATTTAGGTTGAATATGCTAACTCGCCTTGCTTTTGTGCGGGTTGAAGGGTTGGCCCGTAAAAAATAAAAAATAAAAAACCTTTTTAAAATGAATTAAGTCATATAATTTTTTTTAAAAAATAATTTTTTAATTAAATACAACAAATTAATATCCATATAAAATAAAAAAAATTCTTAATTACCTAATTTATCAATGTCAAGCGGCCGAGGGGGTGGGAATGGCTTGCAAGTCATTTTTTTTTTCACACAACACACTCAATATTTGGGTCTCTTGTTGGTCCATGCACACATGCCTCAAAGGACATTGATAAATTAGGTTATTAAGATTTTTTTTGAATTTAATAGGGATGTTATTTTGTTGTATTTAAATAAAAATTTGTATTTTTTAAAATTTTTTTTACATGACTTAATTAGGGTGGGTTAGCATATTCAACCCAAATTATTGAAGCGGATTGTGTAACACCCTCCTAAGCACAACACCATACTAAAATCATAGTATCACACTTAGGAGTTGTTACCAATAACTATATGGACCTTATCTGATAGCAACTCTTGACCGTTCATCCATTCTCGATCAAATTCTTCTTGTTCGATCTTCGTCAAGATTCTCCTAAACTATTTGGAGATGACACGGAAACATATATAAGGTGAGAACTATATATTCTCAACAGGATATTCTAGACTACCGCACACAATGTCATCATCTCTAGTTGCTTCTATTTATTATAAAACGGTGATCATGCCATAACAACTATAAATTCCATTTTATAAAGTTAAAAAATATCCTTCCGAAATAGATTAATTTTATTCACATATTTGATAATTAAGAGAGTAGTTTCATAACAAAAATAAAAAGAATATAACCTATGCATATGTAGATGCATATCATATAATCATGCAAGTGCATTCATCTTTCTTGGCTTTCTTTAGCTTTCTTTAATCTTTATTACCCTTAAGTAACCTAATTTGGAAGTGAGCTCAACTCGTGACCATTGTCACACAGTATTGACTCGTAAGGGGACTCACTTGCCTCTAAATTGAAGGAACTCAACTAGCCAACTACCTCCAAAGCAGAGGGACCCAATAGTTTTAGCTGCCTTCATAAAGAAGAACTCAATGTACAACTGCCTCCAAGTGAAGGGACCTACATTTTATCTATTTAACTACCTTCACAAGGAGGGACCTAATAACTGCCTCTAAGTGAAGGGACCTAATCTTATGTGCTCATACACTTTCCTCATTCATATGCAAATATGCATTCCCTCATGAAGACAGCATGATCATATCATCATAAAATGCTCATATGCATTCTTGTGCATGGTTATGCAGCAGAATGCTACATAAACTTTTTGTACATGCTTCACGACTTTACTTTCCAATGGATAACAAACATAACAACCAGCTAGTCACAATAATTCTGATTATCATAAATAATATACCGACATAACATCAATTTGGTATGGATTCGCATAAATACTTATCCCATTGAATTTCCTATGGTTTGTGAGACTCTTAGATCATGAAATTTGCAAGCTATTCTATTTTCCCTAAATATGCCCTAAAATTCTATATTTCACTAAAATTCCATTTTAATTTATTTTAATCTCAAAATTTAATGGAATGCAGCTCTATTAGTATATTTTTAAACCTCTTTGGTTTCACTAAGTTTTAAGGTGTATAGCTTAAGTTATTAGAGTTTTACTCAAGGCTGTTCTATTTCAGGACGAACTTGTACACTTACTATAACACCTTCCCAAGTACGGTACTATGCTTAAGTCATAATACCTCCTCTAGGAGTTGTTACTGTCACTTAATCGGACCTTGTTTGGCTGCAACCTTCGGCCACCTTCAATCTTACTAGTCGACTCCGCCTCGAAAGGCTTTCGTCAGAACTTCTGAGCTATCTGGAGATAACACGGAAACAAATATAGGAGTGAGAATTATGAATTCTCAGTAGGGTTCTGTCACTGTCATACATAATGTCATCATTTTCATCTCCAGTTGCTTCGGTTTATTATGAAAAAGGTGAACATATTATACAAGCTGTTTAATTTCACAGTTCGAAAACATACTTTCCGAAGCAAAGTTGATTTTATTCATACGCTTGTAATTTAGGCAAGCCAATACAAGATCAATTCATGAATTATGCTATGAACAATAACTGGAACATGTTAACTTATAATAACACCGATATACTGAAAACATAAAATCTATACACACCTTTACTTATATTCGAATTTTATGCAGAATACACATAGTTTCCTTCATCTTTCTTTACTTGTTACACATATCCCAGAGTACGATCGCCATGTCATACTCCATCAGGGTGTGATTGCCATGTCACACTCCTTAGGGATAGGTCCATCCTGCCACGTCTTAGAGTATGATCGCATGTCATACTCCATCGGGATGTGATTGCCATGTCACGTTCCTTAGGGTGTGGAATCATCATGCCACGTTCCAGAGTATGATTGCCATGTCATTCCCCATCAGAGCGTGATCGCCATGTCACGATCCTTAGGAATATGGGACCTTTATCATATCCTTTTCGGTACCTACACTAGCTAGGTCACGCCATACCTCATGTGAGAGGGATGCTTGCATATGCTTCATCATTTACTTTCATATATCCTTGCGTATAGAATTTCATATTCATATCATGAATATTCGTAACAGAAACTATCATAATTTCATTAATATACTTTATGTCAAACTTAAATCATTCTTACATATATGACTCTTATGAACATAACACATAAATGTTTATCACATTCATATAATGCATATATTTCTCGCTTAATTTCGCAAAGATAACTAACATGGCCGCTTCCCTGTGAATAGTGCCAGTCCCCAAGACAGTCATTCATACAGAAAAAAAATGCAAGGTATAGATGCTCCAACAATCAAATAAAGTTTCATAACCTTGGTCTTGAATTAGTTTTCTGTCACCTCTCTTTGATTCTGCCCATTTTTTAGAAATTAAAGCCTTAAATTCATTTTAACTCATTTGGACCTCAATTTTGGATATGTTAAAGTGTTATGTGTCCATTTTCTAACCTTTTTGGTCCTATCTAATTTTGATTTGTATATCTCAAGTTATTTAAGTTTTATCTCAGCCTACCTTGTAGCTGGCCAATCACACACTTAAAAGTAAAAATTCACTAAAAATAGAAAACTGATCCAAATCATATGAAATTGGTCTTATATTAAAGTTAACAGGACAATCTTTCATTTGCAAAAAGTTCCATTCCATTTGATCTAGTAGGGCTTGAGTTATAGGCTCTGAAATCTGGCCCTCTTGAACTGCCCTGTTCTGGCCCGATTTGGACATAGGGCAAATTTCTTGGATCATTCAATTCCAAGTAGTATAAGGCGAGTTATACCCTGAACAACCCAGTCTGTCTAGAATCAAAGTCAAAAGCCTAGGTCGAAATTTAAAAATTCATAACTCTCTCAATACTAATCCAAAAGCCTTATATGATATATGTATGGAAAGCTCTAGATGTCTAGTTTCATATAAAAATGGTTTCATTGAATTTAATCAGCGGTAGGTGGAGTCGTACACTCCGCCGTATGGACTACCGAGGGTTTTTGGTTCTCCAGCTCTTCCTATTTTCATTCTTTCTTGCTTCCAATTCGGTTTTAACCAAACAAATAGCCAATAACTAGCCATATATCATCATAATCACTTAATCAATGCATCAAAAATTGAGAGAACAAACCACCACCAGCCACCCAAGTTCAGAGAATCAAGACAAGAATTGAACCCCTACCTCTTATTATATTGTGATTTGACTTGGTTTTGGAACTTGGATGAACAAAACTTGGTTGAACTTGATAATTTGATAGAGTTGGGTGATTGAAGAAGAGAAGGAGAGAGCCAGAGCAGAGGAGAGGAGGTGCAGAAATGGCTGAAGGAAGGAGAGGGAGTGTGTATATAAAGGCATGGAGAAAGGTTGTGATTGGTTGAGCACATATGGCTGAAATTCAGCCAAGCCTCCTCCTTTCTTGTGGCCTTGTTTGCGCCACTTTTAGGGGTTAAGTGGCTGAGTTCTCAGCCACTTAAAGTAGGGTTAATGAGTTAAATTCCATTGGTTCGGTTCTAGCAGTTTAAAATACCGTAATCTCACCGATTTCCTTCAAATCGGTAAAACGGTTTTGAAGAAATTTGTGAAGTTTTATACGTTTCTATTCTAATTATTTCTAATTCTAATCTCTCTAATCTAATATCTAATTAACTCTTAATCAACCTTTAATTAATTTCTAATTAATCTTAAGGATTCAATAAAATCGAATAAATCGATTAATAGTGTAAATTAAACGTTTTGCAAGTTGAGGGCCTTTCTGATTTTTGTTATTAATAGCTAATGGCATTTTCGTAATTATGGATAAGTCTAGAGGCATCCCATGTCATTTTACATATGGATACTTCTGTGGCTCAATCGGCCGAGGTTAGGTTTCTATGTTTTTGCTGCATGATTCTGCTTTGTTTAAAACCTTATTTTACTAATCCTGTTGATATAGGGACCTAAATATCATTTTTTAAAATGTTTAAAGGCAAGGCTGTAAATAATATATAAGGACCTAAAGGTCATTTTTTAAAAAGTTTAAGGGCAAAGTTGTAGATAATAAAAGTTTGCCCAAGGACATTTTCATTATTTCCTATAACATTATATGGGGATGTTACACTTATAATTAGAAAATCACTACAAATTAATCGGAAATTTTACTGGAATGTACTAATATGGACCCTTTTTGAAACCAAACAAGCTTTACTCTAATTGAATGTGTAGAGCTTGAGTAATGAGCTCCTTACTTGGGCTGCCTTGTTTCAGCTCGAATAGAGCATAAGTCAGGTTCATAGATTTATTAGGAGCAATCTATTCTGATTCTCAAATTTTATAAGCATGATTCCCTATGTGTTTTCTTTCTAAAAAAACTGGTTGCACTCAATTTGAAACTACATAGGGCGAGTTATGCCCTTTACATCACACATTGGTCAGAAACAGGAATATTGACTAACAACTAAGTTCTAGAAATCATATCTCCTTCATTTCAAGTCCAATAGACCTAGAATTTATATGGTTGGATTCATCCTTAAGTCTAGTTTCATCTAAAATTAGTTTCACTCAAATTTGACCCCTATAGGATGAGATATACTGTTCGTTGTACAAATAGCTCCTAGGGTTTACTTTAGTAACTTTTTTGTTTTATTTTCATCTTGATAATTTAAGTTATCCTTCAACCTAAACCAAGTTTCTCTACCTCAAATCACTAGAAAAGAGTCATATTAATACTATACAAAACTAAATTAAAGATGATACAAGAAAACCCTTATAGTACGTTAGTGTGAGTTGCAATTATCTCTCGATATCAAATCATGAAAAAAAATAAATTCTAAGTCTGAATCCTATGCCTCCTTGGAAGGCTATAGGATTGAGACATTTTCTTAAGATCAAAAATTTCGATAATGGTTTCTTGGATATTAATAAGTTAAAGGGCGATTTTTAATGAATTTTTGGAAATAGGTAATCCATTTATTTTCAACCTACAAGTTTATAAAAACACAAGTTTTCAGAAAATTATACTAAAACCCAAAAGTTGGATTTTTATCCTTAAGAATTTTGATTTGTTTGATATTTTTCTTGAATTCAAATGGGGGGTATTTCCTTATTTACATTTATGTTTTAAAGTTAATGGAGAATAAAATTAAAGAGGACGTAAATAAGTGTATGATACCTATAGCCCCAGGTTGTGAGTCTGCTCTGAGTTTATCTTGTTAGTGCATTTTCCATAATTGTAATTGATTACAAAAGAATTGTAATCGATTACAATTGTTTGAAATAGGTTCCCAACCATTTTAGATGCTCTCAGGTTGAGATTTTCATAATTGTAATCGATTACAATTATCTGGGTCCGTGATAATCGATTACAAAAGATTTAATCAATTACCAGAGGCTTATATAATGTCCAGGGATGCTCTCTCTCCTTATTCTCGCATTTTCTTTCTCTCTCTTCTACCTGAAACTCTCTCTTCTCTCTCTAAACTTACTTTCTTCCTCATTTTATACCTCTATATCAAATGTTCCCACTAAACCCACTTCAAAACACATATTAAACACTTCAATATACTCCAAATAATCATCAAATCTGCCACTCTCTCTCTACTTCCACTATTGGTGACCATGGAGCTTGGAGGAGGACAAATTGCAGAACCTACCTCTATTCTCATTTCCATTGCTTCCTAAAGATGATTCTTAACACTTTTCCTTCTCGCTACTTAGAAATCTCGATTTTTACATAGTTTGGGGGTTCTCTATGAACCCTAGGTTAGAGATAATTGGGGATTGTAAGATTTGGGAGTAATTGGTGTTAATTCCAAGTACCAATAACTACTATTGGGTTAATTTATCGTATTTGTGGTGTTAGATGACTCCAATGACTACTCTATGAGCCTCGGAGCTTTGTAGAATCGAATTCCACCTTTGGGCTTGTGAATTGTGAGTAGATAATTCATCCCTAACTTATTTTTTAGTGTATATATATATATATATATATATATATATATATATATATATATATATATATATATATATATGTAAATAAATTAGTATATTATAGACATATGATTTAGACCTCGGTAGCCTGTTTATTTTTACTTTACCACATGGGATAATGACTGGTTTTCTATTAAATTTTGAAAATTGTTTTTGTTTTGAAAGGTAATAAAAATGATATATTAAGGATTTCGTATGAGACTAGATTGAGAAGATTTGGTATACTCAATGGTATATGGTTTTATGTGGGATTTCTCTACACCTGAGTTATGAATGGCTATGTATAGGTTAAATGCAAGGTTTTCTGAGGGAAGCTAGTATTTTTCTTTAAAGATATGATTTTAAGTTTTATGCATGAGTATCCTTATTAAATGTTATGTATAATGAAAAGAGAAAGACTTGGGAAAGTCTAAGCCAGGATCCGTATGCTAACGGCAGTATACGTTAGCCTTAGTGCATCTCGAATTATTATTTACACAGCCACACACATAGTGTGGTGTGTGACAAAATCATGTAGCCACTCAAGAAAGTGGTGCGTGACGGATTACAAGGTCGCACGAAGGAAAGGCCACCTAAGTGTGATTCCTGACGGATTATCCTAGAATAAATAACTTTCCTTGTTTTTATGTTATATGTCAAAGACGTTTTTGGAAACAAAGGATTTCTTTTATTTAACTCTATATGTTATTGTTATTCTAAATTACTATATATTGTCTTATGTGGGCTAGGGACACTCTATCTTTCACTAAGTTGCATAAACTCACTCTATTGCTTCCTTTTTCTTTTTCAATTATAGGTGTTCAAGTAGAATCTGACCCTCCTGTCCTCACTAGTAGATATTGAATTCTTGAGTGAGCCCTTCTTAATAAAAAGGCATTATGTACTTTTGTTTTTTAAGTTTTGAGAAACCCTTAGAATGTTGTAACTCCATAGTAGTACAGGCAGGGTTCGACCTTTGCTAGTTTATGATGATATTTGTGATGGAGTAATGTGTATTGAGTTGGATGGAATTATAATGTGATGGAATTATAAATTTGGATGTTTAAAGGATATATAGTTATGTATATGTGCAAATATGTGGATTTACGTGATGGTTCTGATTTGAAATTATATTCTATCATGTGTGCTAAGGGGTGCATTTTGAGAATGCCTGGATCTCTAATAGATAAATGTGATTATTTAATTGTGCAAATAGAGGACCTGTATTTGGAAATTATTCTAAATACAAAGGGGACTTTGTCCAATTTTCGTGAAAATTATATGATCAAGGCTTGCTAGGAGACCTTTCCCCTATGCGCCAGTCACGGCCTCGGTTGGGTCATGACAAAGTTGGTATTAGAGCCTAGGTTTTCCTCTGTACTATGAAGTAAGTGTCCTTTAGTAAGATCACAATTATGCAAATGGAAGCGCACCTATTTTGATAGATTGTGGCACTATAAGAGACCTTTAGGAATGGCATCTTTGTCTATACTCCATTAAATAGTATCTATTCCTAATTCTAGTTATATTCTTTTTGTCTTCTCTTCCGCTTCAATTGTTCATTCCGTTAGGTGAACATGTTCTTTCTCGCGCATATGGGAGCAATGAAATGCGAGGCTTCCAATGTACAATCTAAATGGAACACACGCTTGTGAGGCAAGGGGGGCTGAGTTAAGGTAGGTATGGATGTTATGGTAAGATGGATCAACTAAGCTGGAAGGCCACTTGGGCAGAAGATGTGAGCTGGGTATCCAGCACCCAGTGTGGGGATGTTATTGATATAGAAAGGAACAAGAGGTTCTGCTAAGTTGTTACATGCCAGGTAGGTTCGACATAGAAGGGTTAGATAAAATATGAGAATCAGGAGAACCCCCTCTGATTATAAAGGTTAATACGTTGGCTTGTGATACGGGTAAATTCTTGAAGGGTATCTCATCCTTGAATAATAAGAATATGATTCAATGGAATGTGGTAGCAGAAGATGATTGATGGATTAACAACAACTAATGCTATGTTAGCAGGGCTCACGGTCGTGGTTCTAGTGATTTTATAGAGAACACTGAGGGGTTGATAGGTTAGAGGTATTAGTTAAGAGATAGAAAGTTGGTTTGCTTCAATAGCTGCAGGATTTTCAGAGATTATCCAACCTTGAATCAGAGAGGTCTTGGCACAGGGGAGTTCCTAAGGGCACGATAAGAAGGTAAGGTAAAAGTTGAAGTTTAATCCTTAATGGTTACCCCAAAGTTTGAAATCTCTTGATAGAGCTTTGAGAGATACCTCAGATGTAGGAGTGATAATAGGTTGACAGTGAAATCAGAATGTCTTGGGAGATTAGATGATGACTTCCCCAAAATCACATTGATTAGGGGTGCATGGAAAGCAAAGGTAAGAAGTTACTTTATTTGCACAGCTTAGTAGAATTAGAGCAATGGGAAGGTGCAAGATGCTGGGAAGCACAATCACCCACTACCTCAACTAGTCTCAATTACTATCCTCAATCAGGTCACATTTCAAAATTGAATGAATTAGTGAAATCACCATTTAGCTTGTCAAATAGATACACCCTAATCCCTCATGGCCGCATGAACAATGTGGTACACACATGAACTGCTCCATTTGTTGGCTATTCTGGTTGTGGTATGATTTGGGCCCTCAGAGATTATTGTAACCTTGTAGCTAATGGAGTCACTAAATTCTCTTCAACCATGGCCAATATCAACTTATGTTAAGTTTTCCTAGACAGATCATGTCGAAATAATGGATACCTTGGTGCTAAAGTATATGAAGGCTACCAGGTCTTTAGAGGCATCACGAACTATATGCAAGAAGTATTTGGTGGAACATCTCCCAGCATAAGTTATTTTTGTAAGGTGCATTGGAGTGTTTTGAATGGTGATAATCCTACTTATAATGAGGTTCACTAAATGAGTATCTTGATGAAAGAGAGAAGGTTAATAGTCAGAGGTGATAGTTAAAATGTAAAGTGAGAGTAAAGCATGAGTTGAAGAAATGTTGAGGCTTGGGATCATTGACTAATACAAGATCCAGGGGTTGTGAAATTAAGTCTTATAAATTGCATCAGATAGAGGAGTAGTATTACATTTTGGTGGCTAAGCTAGAGTTCCCTAGAGATTTGATTATCATTCCTTTTGGAAATAGATTTATTAGTGGTGCGAGGAAAGGGAAACTAACGAAGATAGCTAAATTAATTGCTCAACTTTGTGGGGCTGAGGCAAGAGCAAGTCATTCTAGGTTTAATCTTTTGAGAGGGGGGAAGAATGCTAAGAGGACCAACTTACAGCTAGTAAGGATCTTTACAGTTAGAAGGGGACCGTGTTAACTAAGATAAGTGATTCTTATAGTCTGACTTTGGATAATGCCATTGGTAATGGCTTCGATGTAGTGTTGTCAAGCTCAAGATGGTATAGGTCACATGAAGACAAGGAGATGTGTGAGCAACACGGATGAAAAGACAAATGTTTAAAGTTTAAATGAGGAATTCTTGCTTCAAGTAACAAAAAGGAATTTCAAGCCCACTTGGGCCTAATAAGAAGGAAGAAGAGGATGAGATAAGTCCAAATATGATGGTAACAGGGGATACTCCAACTAGAAATAGGGTTTAACAAGCTTAAACATTTCTCTTAGGAATGCTTGCACATTTCGAAGAAGGAAAAAAGTAAAATATAGGATGGAAGGATCTTGTAGATGACAACTATTTACAGTTGCTTTCTTACTCAACATGAGTTAAGTTACAAATATGCTAGAGAATGTCACATATAATGCAAATAAAAGAAACTATTAGTGGTACTAAGGTTTAAGGTTTTGTTAGATTGCGAGGTGGCCATGGACTGTAGTTTAGCTGGATAAAATTAAAGTTAGTAAAGGAAAATCTTATCTTGAGTTAAAAAAAAAGAAGGATTCTTTTAGAATGATATACGACCCCAAATACGGAGACTGAGAAGTTAAAGATATGCGTTTGTGAAAGATTGTACTCCCAAAATACTACGATGATTTTGGGATTGTCAAGGAGCTGGTCATATGAAGAGAATGGAAAGAAGTTGAAAAGAACAACCTTGTATACATCAAGGAGAATGGTCCACTAATAGGCAGAGAGTCGCTTATAAGGGATGTAATGATGTTTGGAAAGAAAGATAACTTAGCCTTAGATATTTTGATCATTTTGAAATCATAGATGGGTGAAGGAGCTTCATTTCCATGCGATGGTCTCCACGAAAGTGATTCCAAGAATCACATAGGAAGGAGACAACCTAGGAAGCCGAGGGATACCATGCAAGTCAAGCATCTGTATTTATCAAAATCTTATGGCATGGGTACCTTTTGTTTGTTTAAGAATTCGGGGATGAATTCTTTTGAGGGGGGAAGAATATTATACCCCGGCGTGAGTTGCAATTATCTGTCGATATCGGATCCTAAAAAAAGATAATTCTAAGTGTGAACCCTATGCCTCCTTAAAGGGCAATTTTTAACGAATTTTAGGGAATGGGTAACCTCTTCGTTTTCAACCCACAAGTTTATAAAAACGCAAGTTTTCGGAGAATTATACTAAAACCAAAAGTTGGATTTTTATCCTTAAGGATTTTGATTTGTTTGATATTTTTCTTGAATCCAAATAGGTGATATTTCCTTATTTACATTTATGTTTTAAAGATAATAGGGGGTATACCCATGTCCGTAGGTTGTGAGTTTGCTCTGAGTCTGTCCTGTTAGTGTATTTTCCATAATTGTAATTGATTACAAAAGAATTATGTTTCGGGTTGGAGTATACGAGCTCACTTGGCCCAATAGCTAAGCCCAATTATAGGTTGGATTCATCACTATTCGATAACGATCTCGGATCCACGTACGAGTTATGGCCCAAATCCGGATTAAGGCCCAACTCCAGATAAAGTGTAACGGTCCTCTAACATTGCGGAGCGGTACTCACATTGCGTGTTGCCAATAAACTCGGACTCATCCATTAATCCCAAGCTAATGGATGTCCTGAGATATCGCCTATGATGGTAGAACTAGATCCCCATCTTCTCCACTACCTACACGTATATATATGAGTCCAATTGTGGACCTCAGGTACTTTTTCTTTCCTACCTTTCATACACTTACCTGCACTCACTGACTTGAGGGTCGGAGTCCTTGCAAGTACCCTCACCACCGTGGACTTCATCTTCATCAACTTGCTAAACATATCAAGAGTAGTTTGAGATCCCAATCATAAGTTCAGATTCCCTTCAGGTAGCCTACCTCCAAACATCGACGTCGTCTGTGGGAAACTCAAATGCTCCTTACCATCATACCACGGCAGAAATCATACCAAAGTCTTCACACCCAAGACAGGAAAACATGGTGGCACATGACCCCGCGAGTAACCACCAACCACTCGTGGACGGCAGAGCAACTTCCGATTCAACTTCGGAAGTCGGAGACTGCCACTGCAAGTAGAACTCAATGGCTCACCGCTCTCTCATCCGAGCCGTGGGAAACATGGTTGCCTCTAGGGTGGAAATCCACCCTTAGGCTAACACTAACCCGCTTTGCAAGATGTTAACCCTAATGTAGGAGCAAGCCACCTGCATTCAAAAGCTGGAACAGAATTTGGATCGTATGAAAGAAGTTGATCGAAAATGACGTCGGGAACGACATCGACCCATGATAAGAGCCCAGAGCATTATGGAGGTCGAAGCTCGAGAGAACGCAGCCGCAGCACCGAACGCCAATATTGTGGGAACTCACCACATCGGAGTGTTGCCAATAGTCATAGGGAACCTCAAGTGGAAAATGTCTGGCATCATCTTAAACACTCCGAATCCAGACCTCTACTTGGATACGCAGATAGGCGCGCAAGGCATGGCTCGGAGCATTACAAGGACCCTAAGGATAGTGACGGGACGCCATTCTCCGACTTCATTATGGGAACTCAGCCACCTAAAGGTTTCAAGCCCCTTTCCGACATGGAGCCCTATGATGGGAGTACTGAACTGCAGGAGCATATGGATGCTTTCAAGTTAAGGATGGCGCTAGCCGGAGTCTTGAATCCTATTAGATGCTGAGCATTCCTGATTATTTTGAAAAAAGCTACACTCAAATGGTTTAACTCTCTCCTGCCCAGGTTGATCAATTGATTCTCCGACCTTGTTTCGTTATTCTTGGCCACTTCACTACTAAGAAGTTCAAACCTAAGCTAGTCTCTAGCCTCCTCGGCTTACATCAATGGCAAAACAAGTCGCTTCAAGATTTCCTTAAATGATATAATGCCGAAACTTTGCTCGTTAATGAAATGCAGACTCAAGCGGTGATTTTGTCATTGCTAAATGGAGTACTACCTGGGCCATTTAAAACTTCCCTGTCAAAAAGGCCACCGTAATTCCCAGAAGAAATATAGATGTGAGCTGAGAAGTATATCTTGAGGAAACAGAGAAAGCCACAGCCAACCCCAAGAAGGCACCAATCCAACAAGAAAGCCGGAGGCCAAGATGAACACCCAAGGAAGGATATACGTTCAAAGGCCGGTAAATACAACAAGTATATCCCTATCCGAGCTTCTCTGAGAAGTCGGTTAGGTCGAAAGGTTTCCCAAGCTAAAAATTCTCAAAATAAGGCCAACACGAACAAGTCCTTGTTTTGCGAATACCACAACAACTTCGGGCACAGAATCGAGGATTGCTACGACCTCTGAGATACCGCAGCACAACTGATAAGGGAAGTTAAATTGGCCAAGTACGTGGCTTCCCAAAGAAGTCCACGAAGAAGACGAGCGCCCGATCAGGGGGATGAAGAAAGGCGAAATTTGAGGAGCCAAAGAATCTCGGAACTAGAAGGAAATCAAGGTAATGACAAAGAACAATAGATTACCAGGATTATCAACATCATCACCGGAGGTTTTGGGAGTGGCGAAATGACGAAGTCATCCTGAAAAAAGCATTTGCAAGAGGTCCTCAACGTATCTTCAGGGAAGATAAAAAAGCCGGTGCCGACATTACAGTTAACACCAGAGATTGTCTTCTCTAGCTTCAGCTTGGAAGGCATGATTCCTGAACACGATGACCTTATGGTGATTTCTGCTGCAATAGTCAATGCCGAAGTAAAAAGAGTATTTGTTGACCAACGGAGCTCAGCAGATATTTTATTTCGAGATGCTTCTGATAAGCTCAGGTTAAATAACGCTGACCTCCAAACACACAAGGAAGAGTTGATTAGCTTTTTTGGGGAGAAAGTCCACCCTAGGGATTCATCACCCTCCACCTAACCCTGGGGTCTCCACCGAAAACCTGGACCATTAAAGTCAATTTCCTAGTTGTCGACTGCCCTGACGTGAATGCCGAACTCACTCAAATTAATCAGGCTATAAAGAAAAACTTGTAATATAGAGCAACCTGAATCGTTTCCCAAGGAATTCGCAATGAACCAAATTGATCAATCGGAATTAGCACAATACAGAATTAACAACAGAAAGTAAAACTCGGGGAGGGGGGGTTGTTCAATTAACAGATAACAGATAGTAGATGAAAAATACGAAATTAACAATTCAAAAGCAACCAACCCAGACTTGAGTTCCTAAAATCCGTCATTGGACAATGAATCACTGAATTCGTGGTTGATCCTAAACAAATCGGAATCCCTGCATTCATTTAGAAAAACGAATCTACTAGGCGATCACCTAGCATTTTATACGAAACTTCGGCGTGTTCACTCATTCAACGTCACGGTGCTCACTTAAACCCGTTCGATTTTAAGCGCTGATTAATCAACCTAAATGTTAAATCTAACATTCAACACCCCTTCCCTTAAGTTATACGTAATCGAAATACAGAAGGGAAAAGAAAAGAACAAACTCAGTATGAAGCAAAAACGTCCTCTGGATTGAAGGCAGAAACTCAATTCATGGGTTGATCGATTAGTGCCTTAGCCAGCCATGATAGAACAAAAATCGAAAATAAAGAAAGAAAGGTTGAATGTACTGAACATGCGAAATACAGAACTTGGAATCCCTAAAAAAATGAATCGTTCCTCCTAAGTATATCTGCCCTCTTGTCCCTTTGTTTTCCAACTCTTAAAAACAAAAAAAAATAAACCGGTTCAAAAGACAAGAACCGGACCGAACAAAAAAACTGAAAACTAATGGCTTTGGTCCCTTGCAATTTGGACGCTTAATTAACTAAACTTTGCTCCAGCATTTCATGACTGCCTTGTTGTCCGAATTTGGCCTTTAATTGGGAACCTGAAACAAAATTTATAATTAATTCCACTTAAGAGCCCAAAATCCAATTTAGACCAAAAACCAATATTTACACACTAAATTGCCCCATGATCATTATTCAATTGTAGAAATAAAGTGTGATAAAAAATCAATTATCATGCCCCTCGGTCTGCAACGTTATACTCGGGAGGCCGACATTAAACAAGATAGGCACTGTTATCTCGATGGCATCCCTAATAATAAAGTTTTTTACTGACAAAGAAGAAATTGCCACTGTAAAGGCACATCAAGTTACAGCTCGACAATGCTAGCCTCGAAATTCAAAGGCTGCAGAAGGAGGTGTCCCAGGGCAATGCCTGACCCCCCAATCCTTCAAAGGTCATGATTGTAGACCTAGATACAAGGAAAGTTGAAGGAGGAAGACCGGAGCCGGATGGTGAATTAGAAAAAATACAAATCGGTAATGAAATTAGGCAAACAACTTAGATCAACAAAAACCTCCCGACCATGTTAAAACAAAGACTAGTCACCTTTCTAAAGTCCAATGCATATTTGTTCGCTTGGATTGCGGCCGATATGCCCGGAATCAACCCGGAGTTTATGTCCCACTGACTCTCCCTTTTCCCCAGTTCAAAATTGGTAGCTCAAAGGAGAAGAAGAATGAGCCCAGATAGAGCCCTCAGGGTCCAAGAGCAAGTCCAAAGTCTCCTGGATGTCGGGTTCATACGTGAGGTCATCTATCTGATGTGGTTATTTAACGTTATGATGGTCAAAAAGTCCAGTGGAAAATAGCGAATGTGCATCGATTACACCAACTTAAGCAAAGCCTGCCCCAAGGACCCATATACCTTACCAAGGATTGACAAGATAGTAGATGCTACTGCTGGTTTCCAATTGCTCACCTTCATGGACGCCTGCTTGAGATATAACTAAATCCCGATGTGTCATCTCCATGAAGAAAAAGCAGCATTCATAACTCCAATGGCTAACTATTGTTACAAGGTCATGTCGTTTGGTTTGAAGAATGTGGGAGCCACATACCAAAGGCTTATGAACAAGGTATTCATAGAGCTAATCAGAGATTTGATGGAGGTTTACATCAATGACATGTTAATCAAGACAAGGGAAGAAAGAAGTCTCTTATCCGACCTTGAGGTCTATTTAGTCACCTCCAACAGCATAACATGAGGCTAAACCCGCATAAGTGTGTGTTTGTTGTGGAAGCCAAAAAATTCCTAAGATTCATGCTCACACATCGGGGCATAGAAGCAAACCCCAACAAGTGCCGAGCAATACTTAAAATGAAAGGTCCGATGATAGTGAAAGAAGTACAATGTCTCACGGGAAGAATTGCCTCCCTCTTGAGATTCATGGTTGTGTCTGCTCGGAAAGCCATTCCCTTTTTTTCTCTCCTAAAAAAGGGGGAATACCTTTGAGTGGACATCGGAGTGTGAAGCTATGTTTTCCGACTTCAGGGCGTATCTCTCTCGCCCTCCAATACTAAGCAAATCGGAAGTTGAGAAACCCCTGTTCTTGTATTTGTCAGTTAGCAAGATCGCCATAGTCGGCAATCGTCCAGAAGATTCGACAACAAAGACCCGTATACTTCATCAAGAAAGTACTACAACGACCCAAGATTAGATTTCGGAAAATTGAGAATGTCACCTTGGCCTTAGTTGTAGTCGCACAAAGGCTCCGCCAATATTTTCAAGCTCATATGATCGTCGTCCAAACCGACCAGCTAATCCGGCAAATTCTCCAAAAATCAGACTTGGCGAGCAGGATGGTATCATGGTCCGTAGAACTTTCGGAGTTCGACATCCAGTATAAACTAAGGGTGGTAATTACAGCTCAAGCACTAGCAGATTTCTTAGCCGAGATGGTGGACAATATGATTATCCCAGAACTGGGATGGACATTGCATGTGGATAGAGCTTCCAGCTCTAAGGGAAGCGGAGTCGGAGCAATACTTGAAAAAGAAGGTGAGATAATCATCGAGCTTTCTATAAAGTTTGACTCCCCAGTCTCAAATAACTAGGCCGAATACGAAGCCCTCATAGCTGGCTTGAAGTTAGCTAAAGACGTCGAAGTATCTTGACTTTTGATATGCAACAACTCTTAAATCGTGACCTCCCAAGTAATCGGGACGTATCAAGCTAAAGATGTTTTGCTGCAAAAATATCTTTTGAAAGTAAGTGAGCTCGTAAAGGAGTTCTCGGGCATAGATTTCCGACATGTTCCTAGAGAAAAGAACATTAGGGCCAACATCCTCTCTAAGCTGGCAAGCACTAAGCCTGGAACAAACAACTAAAACTTGATTCAAGAGACTTTGAAGCTCCCTTCGATAATGGAACCTCTTCCGTCCTTATCTATTGACGGAGTTTCAAACTGGATGGCTCCGATTGTTCAATACCTACGGAATGGTACCCAACCAAAAGATCATGTGAACGTAAAAAGGCTACCGAGAGAGGCCTCTTACTAAACTATCATCAATGAACAATTATTCAGAAGAGGACTATCCCAACCACTGCTGAAGTGAATAGGACCAGATCAGATTCCCTCTATTCTTGAGGAAGTCCATGAAGGTTCTTGTGGTCACCACCTCAAAGGAAAGTCTTTCACATTGAAAATATTGCGAGCTGGATTTTATTGGCCTTCAATGATCAAAGACTCAGTCGAGTATGCAAGGAAATGCTCCAGCTGCCAAAAACATGCCACTTTTCACCTCGCCCCTTCCGACGAACTAACCTTGATCATGTCCCCTTGGCTTTTCAACAAGTGGTGACTTGACTTCCAAGGTCTCTTTCCACTCACCTCGGGACAAGTGAAGTACCTAATTGTGGCAATAGACTATTTTACCAAGTGGATAGAGGCAGGGCTGCTCTCCATCATTATTGCCGCCCAAGCTCGGAATTTCGTATGGAAGAACATTTTCACCTACTTTCGAACACCTAATTTCATAGTTATTGATAACGGAACCCAGTTTATAGATCAAAAGTTTTGAGGATTCTTCACAAGCTACAAGGTCAAACATCATTTCACTTCGGTCGAGCACCCACAAGCAAGCGGTCAAGCCGAAGCTACCAACAAAGTCATATTACAAGGGTTGAGGAAGAAACTCAATGAGGCAAAGGGGGCATGGGCCGACGAGCTCGGGAGCGTTCTATGGTCTTACCGAACCACTTCGCATTCGACGACAAGAGAAACTCCTTTTAAGTTGACTTACGAGGTCAACATAATGATATTGATTGAAGTTGAAGAGTTTAGCCTACATGTCATGTTCCAAGCTACATGCTAGCAAGCACTTCGGGAGGAATTCGACCTGTCTAAGGAAGCAAGGGAAATGGCTCATCTACAGGAGAAGGCATTGCAATATCGAATCTCCCAAAGATACAATGCCAAAGTAATTCCTCAAATGTTCAACAAAGGTGAATTGGTTCTCTGATGTGCTGACATCGGAAAACCTCCCATGGGCAACGGGAAATTAGTTGCAAATTGGTAAGGCCCATATAGAGTTATTGGCATCTTAGGAAAAGGGGGCATACAAACTCTCTACACTATCAGGCACAGAAATTCCAAGGTCATGGAACTCCTCCAATTTTTGGAAAAATTTCATCTAAGTGTAAATTACGCGAAAGAGCCGTACTCTTTTTCCTACCTTGGGTTTTGTCCCATTGGGTTTTCCCGAAGAGGTTTTAATGAGGCGGAATTCTATGGGTTGAGCAGTATTTACTAAATTCTTCTCAGTTTCCCGCTTTTATATATTATCTTTGCTCTGCTCTTATATATTATCTTTGATATTATTTTATCCAATTTTACATTCATTATATTGATTGTTCGTTATCACTTTCACCTTTTTATTCCTCGTTACACTAACTATGGTTATTATTCGCATTTAATGCTCTCAACTCGCTTTAGTTCTCCTAAGGGATTGATCACCCCTTAGTTGAGAAAAACGAATCCTAGTCTAACAACTCGAATACTGGTGCGGCTCCAGCAAGTATACCGGATCGTACAAGTAATAAAGTGATAAATAAAGTATCGTTCCCATGAGGATAGATCAAATACCGAAATAGTCTAATGGAATAACTATTTGGACAGAATGGAATTACTGATGAGGAAATTAAAATTTAAATAAAATAAAATAAATAAGAAAAATACTAATGCAAAAAATTCTAATAATATGGATAAATGCAATGGGATGGATGCTAGAGCCAATTAATTTCACCTATTGCAGACACATTTACTATGAATTTCTGTTAATCTGTTCCTATCCTAATTGACTCACGGTTGGTTCCCCTTAATCTATTCCTAGCCTCCCTTGAGGTCAAGCAATACTCTTTATCCTAAACTGATTGCCTAATCTCTTAGCACAAACTAATCTAGGCAAAGGTTGAAGCTCTATGGGTTCCTATGTTGACCGCACGAACCGTGTTTGTCTATCTCTAGTTTTCGCTCAGTTCACGGTGTTTATGTTAAGAGGCTCTATTCACAAACCTTCTCTCGAGTTATTGTAAATCCCCAAATCAATTAATTGGTGATCAAGCAGTTAAAAGCATTAAGAACAAACAAAAACACTAAGCAATAGAGATAGAAAACAAGATTAACATTAATTCATGAGTAAACTTGTCATACAAAAAGGGTCCATTAACGCCCTAGCAAAAGAAAACTAGTTCATAACTGAAGAAAAGAAAACAATGAAAGAGTATGAAGATGAGAAGATAGAAGAAACAAAAGCCATAAAGATTTCTGGTGAGAGACAAAAGATTCGGAAGAATATGGATCTCTCCGTGTTGAACTTGAGCTCTGGAATCCTTGAATCTTCGCCTTCAATCTCTCTGGAAAAGGTCTTCTGTCTTCGGAAGGGTGTGTGAGTGTCTAGGGATCCCTGTTGTGATATGTGTGAACCCTTTTTATAGTGCGTATGTCCCTCTTTTAACTCTCAGCTCGAATGGATAATCTGCTGCAAACGGGCTTGCGCTATAGCATGAGGTTGCGCCAGAGCAAGCCTTAATTCTTGGCTCATTTACGAAATTCGGTGGCGCGCTATAGCGCGCTAGGTTGCGCTATAGCGCAACATGAAACCTTGGAAATTTGACAAAACGAGAGCGCGCTATAGCGCGCTGGGTTGCCCTATAGCGCAACATGAATGTGGCAATTTTCTTCTTTATGCGACAATGCGCTATAGCGCAAGGTGCTGAGTCTGAATTCATGACTTGGCTTCTTCCAACTTCTTTTGGGCCCACTTGTATCTACAATAAATCAAATAAACCTAAAATAAGTATCCAAAAGATAAGAAAATAATAGAAAATAAGAATACCACCTAATCTAAACTACTTAACTAAAATAAAACAAAATAGCAACAAAGCTAAACAACTACGTTCTAAATTAAATAAAAAACTATCTAAAAATATAACTTACCAAAGGGAGTTATCACAACCCCCAACTTAAGTATTTGCTTGTCCCCAAGCAAAACTCAAAACAAAGACTCAAAATAGAAAAACAAAAGACTCAACCAAAAAAACACTTAAAACAAAATGACTTACTAGACAAAATGGTCAAGATAGAAGCTGTTGTCTATGGGATTCCTCATCACTGCTCCATAACTTAACTCAAAAGTTACCAAAGATCAAAGTCTAAGTACTAAGACCATCTAATTGTGCAATCACATTGTCAAAAGAATGGATTAAGTGTGTGTGTGTGTATAAGCGAAAAGCGGCAAAGAATTGACTCACCCTATGCTTATGCCATATTTAAGAAAAGACAAAAACATCACACTATCCACAATCCTCTCTCTCTATTTCTACATGAATGTCACTTAGCCAAAGATCAACAGGACTTATCCTAGCTTGTAACGGTAGGCCAAGGTAAGGGGTATGATGGAATAGTCATTTAAGCTTAATTAATCCCCTCAACTTAAGGAACCCTCACCCCTAATTCATTCTCCTTGGGGTACCCCCAACTTAGTTGCTTGGCAACCATCATGTTTTTCTTGTTGAACCTTGGCATTATATTTTCCTTGTATTGCCAATTTTTCTTTCTTCTTTTTCTTTCTTTTTTTTTATTACTCCTTCATTCTTTCACCCTTTTTCTCCTTCTTTTTTTTTTTCATTTTTTTCTCATATTTTCTTACTCCACCTTTTGATTTTAGCAAGCATGAAGTTGTGGTAGTGGAGATATTACCCTATTCAAATATATTTAGAAGCTAAGGCTTGAGGGTAAACCATGGGATCAAAAAGGGGAAAGAGAGGAAGGGCATTAGGCTTATAACGTGTGGTTCAATCCAAGAATAGGCTTTAAGGCTCAAATAAGATGACTAAGGATCAATGACCAAGGGTGGGCAATGAGGCTCAATTATGGCTACCAAACATGGCCTAGATCACTTCTAAGGCTAAGATTCACTCACATATATTTCAAGAGAGATTCACATGAATAAAAATGCATGTTCTAAATAAAGCATAAAAGCATAAAGATCACCTATCCTAAGTTGCTAACTCTTATCAAAGTGGAAGAAAATGATCCTTCTCAATTCAATAGTAAAAACACAAGAAGATTTTCAAGACTTAAATCTGGATCCAAAGTTACTTAAATGTTAACAAACAGAGCAATATTTCATATCATAGGCACAGACAGCAGCAACCAATTTTTTTTTTAGAAGAAAATTGAAATTAAAAAAAAAAATAACAACCTAATCAACAAAACCAACAAAAGGAAATAGAAACAAATAAGAAAGTGCAATAATGGATTTTCCCAACCCCCAACTTAAAATTATGCATTGTCCCCAATGCATGAAAATAAAATTAAGAGGGAAAGGAAAAGAAAGTTACTCCCCAACGCATGTATCTCTGTTGCATGCCCCATGTGGCTTCTTCCTCTAATGCATTTCCTAATTGCTCCAATAAACCTAACAAAACAAAATAAACAAAATTAAATAAATTAAATTTAATCAAAACTAAAATTTTACCTACGTAAATAACAACAAAAACAAAAAAAGGTCCTACATAAGAAAAACTAAAATTAAAGAAAGGTTAGAAAAGTTGGGTTGTCTCCCAACAAGTACTTTGGTTTAATGTCCCTAAGTTAGACATGGTCTTGTCATTCAAGGTGGTTCCTTCCTCCTCTTCATTGGTGCTTTGTCACCAAGATGGTGGTTCTTCTTCCCAAAAACCAATGAGATAGAATTAGGCTCAAATGGCAAGTGGAGAGCTTCTGGTGGCTTCTCAAGTGGCTTAAGATCATCATCCCCCATCCTTTTCTCTTTCTTCTTTGTTTTGCTCTTCGTTAATGGAGGCTCCCAAGGAGGTTTGGCATGTGATGCGGGGACTGAAGTACTCAAGTTAGCTTCCACTACATCCATTTTATAGCATTGAGCTATCTTTGTTGTAGAGTCCATTGCTTGGAACACCTTGAACTTCACTTTATTATTCTGAAATCTCAGAGTTAGCTCCCCCTCTTCTACATCTATCAGGGCTCTGCTGGTGGCCAAGAATGGACGCCCAAGAATTAGAGGGAGATTGACATCTTCCTCCATATCAAGAATAAAAAAATCAATGGGAACAAAGAAATGATCCACCTTCACCAAAATATCTTCAATAATACCATAGGGAAGTTTGATAGATTTATCAGCCAACTGTAGAGATACCCTTGTAGGTTTCACTTCAGTAATGCCCAATCTATGCACAAGTGACAAAGGCATCAGATTGATACTTGCTCCAAGGTCACATAGTGCCTTGTCAATCCTCAAATCACCAATGGTGCATGGAATAGTGAAGCTCCCAGGGTCCTTCAACTTAGGTGGCAGTTTCCTCTGAATGATTGCCGAACACTCCTCAGTGAGTGGCACAGTCTCATCAGTATCCAATTTCCTTTTCTTAGAGAGTAGCTCCTTCATAAACTTAGCATAGTTTGGCATTCGCTCCAATGCCTCAGCAAACGGAATATTGATGTGGAGCTTTTTAAGCACATCAAGAACCTTAAGAAAATGCTGCCCTTCTGGCTCCTTCTTTTGTTGCTTCACTCTCTGAGGATAAGGAATGGTAGGTTCATAAGTAGGAGGTGCCACATATCCTTTCTCCTCAGGTAGTGCCATGTTGGAATCTTTAGCAAACTTTTCTTCTACCCTTACTGCTCCCTTTTCAGATTCAGCCAATTCTTTACCACTTCTCAGTATAATTGCATTCACATACTCCTTTGGATTTTCAGTGGTATTTCTAGGTAAAGAACCTAGTGGCATCTCAGCTAACTGCTTGGAAATTTGCCCCACTTGATGCTCTAAGTTTTTGATTGCAGCATCATGAGCACTAAATTGAGCCTCTGTTCTCTCCATAAAAGCTTCAGTCTTCTGCACAAAAGACATATGACTCCTTATGAACTGCTGAAACATGTCTTCCAAGTTAGGCTTCTTCTCTTGTGGAGGTTGATTGAACTGTTGCCCAAAAACATAGGTGTTGGAGTAGAAGTTGTGCTTCTGGGCATTCATGTAGTTAACCTGCCCATTAGTAGAAGGAGCTGTAGTGCACTCTCCATTCGGATGGTTCCCGTGGCAAAAATCACAACGCATGACATGTGTTGGTGAAGTGGTGCTGAGCAATCCCAATTGCTTCTGAATGGCTACATTTTGGATAAAAAGGGCTTGCATTTGGGCCAAGAGGGCAGTGGTAGTGTCAACTTCCAAAACTCCCCTTTTTTGGGTTCTCTCACTAGGCCTCTGGTAATTGTTGCTAGCCATTGTTTCGAATAGCTCCCATGACTGTTCTAGTGTCTTATTATTCAAAGAGCCGCCAGCTGCTGCATCAACCATGATTTGGGTGGACATGAGGAGACCATTGTAGAATGTTTGGATTTGCATCCAGAGCGGGATGCCATGATGTGGGCACTTAGCCAGCAACTCCTTATACTTCTCCCATGATTCATAAAAAGATTCACCATCTGCTTGGGTGAAGAAGGTGATGTCATTCCTCATCTTGGCAGACTTGGCAGGAGGAAAGTACTTCTCCAAGAATTTTCTGGTCACCATATCCCAAGTAGTGAGTGTCCCCTGTGGTAGAGACTTCAACCAGCTCTAGCCTTATCCCTCAATGAGAAGTGAAACAATCTCAGCCAAATAGCATCATCCGTGGCACCATTAATTTTTATGGTGTCACAGATTCCCAAAAAGTTGTTGAGATGCTCATTAGGATCTTCACTAGGCAGTCCAGCAAATTGGCAATTTTGTTGCACGAACTGAATGAGTGACGTCCTCAGCTCAAAGTTGTTTGCTTGGACGGGTGGTCTCACAATGCTGGATGAGCACCCTTAAAGAGTGGGTGCCAAGTAATCTTTCATGGCCATGTCATTTTGCTCATTTTCATCTGCCATGGTAGCTTTAAAGTCTCTTTCAACTGCTCTTTGTTCTGTTCTGAGCTGACGCAAAGAACGCTCGATCTCTGGATCAAAGAATAAATCTCCTGTGAATTGGCTTCTTCGCATAAACTGCAAAATAAAACACAAGAACAAATAAAAGTAGGAATAAAATAAAATAAAACAACAGCTAAATAAAATAAATAATGAAAGAAAAAGAAAGAAAAATTAAACAAAAGGAAAAATAAATAATAAAAAAATAAACAAGAAAAAAACAAATATAAAATAAAATAAAAATAAAAAGAATCCAATCTAGTATCCCATCAACTAAGAATGATATTGATACTATCCCCGGCAACGGCGCCAAAAACTTGGTACGGCTCCGGTAAGTATACCGGATCGTACAAGTAATAAAGTGATAAGTAAAGTATCGTTCCCACGAGGATAGATCAAATACCGAAATAGTCTAAAGGAATAACTATTTGGACAAAAAGGAATTACTGATGAGGAAATTAAAATTTAAATAAAATAAAATAAATAAGAAAAATACTAATGCAAAAAATTCTAATAATATGGATAAATGCAATGGGATGGATGCTCGGGCCAATTAATTTCACCTATTGCAGACACATTTACTATGAATTTACATTGTCTAACTGCTCCTATCCTAATTGACTCACCATTAGGTTCCCCTTAATCTATTCCTAGCCTCCCTCGAGGTCAAGCAATACTCTTTATCCTAAACTGATTGCCTAATCTCTTAGCACAAACTAATCTAGGCAAAGGTTGAAGCTTTATGGGTTCCTATGTTGACCGCACGAACCGCGTTTGTCTATCTCTAGTTTTCACTCAGTTCACGGTGTTTATGTTAAGAGGTTCTATTCACAAACCCTCTCTCGAGTTATTGTAAATCCCCTAATCAATTAATTGGTGATCAAGCAGTTAAAAGCATTAAGAACAAACAAAAACACTAAGCAATAGAGATAGAAAACAAGATTAACATTAATTCATGAGTAAACTTGGCATATAAAAAAGGTCCATTAACGCCCTAGCAAAAGAAAACTAGTTCATAACTGAAGAAAAGAAAACAATGAAAGAGTATGAAGATGAGAAGATGGAAGAAACAAAAGCCATAAAGATTTCTGGCGAGAGACAAAAGATTCGGAAGAATGTGGATCTCTCCGTGTTGAACTTGAGCTCTGGAATCCTTGAATCTTTGCCTTCAATCTCTCTGGAAAAGGTCTTTTGTCTTCGGAAGGGTGTGTGAGTGTCTAGGGATCCCTTTTGTGATATGTGTGAACCCTTTTTATAGTGCGTATGTCCCTCTTTTAACTCTCAGCTCGAATGGATAATCTGCTGCAAACGGGCTTGCGCTATAGCGCAAGGGGTTGCGCTGTAGCACAAGCCTCAATTCTTGGCTCATTTACGAAATCTAGTGGCGCGCTATAGCGCGCTAGGTTGCGCTATAGCGCAACATGAAACCTTGGAAATTTGACAAAACGAGAGTGCGCTATAGCGCAACATGAATGTGGCAATTTTCTTCTTTATGCTGCAATGCGCAGTAGTGCACTGGCTTGCACTATAGTGCATGGTGCTAAGTCTGAATTCATGACTTGGCTTCTTCCAACTTCTTTTGGGCCCACTTATATCTACAATAAATCAAATAAACCTAAAATAAGTATCCAAAAGATAAGAAAATAATAGAAAATAAGAATACCACCTAATCTAAACTACTTAACTAAAATAAAACAAAATAGCAACAAAGCTAAACAACTACGTTCTAAATTAAATAAAAAACTAGCTAAAAATATAACTCACCAAAGGGAGTTATCAGATACATGAGCTCAAAGTCCCGAAGTAAACAAATTTGGACACACACAAAAAATTCGATGTCATACCTCGGGTCAATCATGCCTTTGGCGCTAACTTAAGCGAACGAAAGAAACTCTTAAGTTCTAATCTACAAGGAAATCCAACTCGAATAACTTCTAATTAAGTAAAACAATAAGGTGCTGCCAATATTCCCTTCAAGTTGTAACTTAGGCAAAAAATAGGCGCATCAATTAGCTCAATTGGCAACAAATAAAACTATAAAATTACGGGAAATTTCATTACAAGACCCCAGATACCGGGAAAATATTCATTACAAAAAAGCCCACGATATGGCAAACTAAAATAAAAATTACAAGCTTATCAAGGGTCTGACATTGGATTTGCCGGATCAGCTTCGGGGTCCTCAGTGCCTGCATTATCTTCATCCAGAGCCACCTTGATGTGACCATTGACCACGATTTTATCCAACCTGACCTCGCTAAAATTAGCATTGGGACAAATGATTTGGCACTGCTTTAGAAGCGACTCTTTAATCTCTAAAGCCGACTTCGCCCACAGCTCTCCACTTGAGCCATTTCGTCCTTTGTTCTTGCAGTAGCCTCAAAAGAATCGGCATAAGCACTCTCGAGTTCCAACACCCGAGAACGGGAATCCTCCAATTGCTTGTCCTTTGACTGATGCATCTCCTTTGGTCTGTCAATCTCAACCTGCTTGGCTTTCTTCAAAGCCAGCTTCTCATCTCGAAGAAGAGAGATGTAACGACCGAAAAAAAAATTCACCGTTAACAACTGAATTATTCAGTTTTTAATCAAATAAGTGAGTTTAATCAGAACTTGATTAAACATTTACTTAAGGCCAATCAAGTGTAACTTAAAAGGATTAGACTAGATAGAATTAGATTAGGAGCATAGAAAACTTCATAGAGCAATTTCAAACCGATTTACCGATTTAAAGGAAATCGGTAGGATTTAGGTATTTCCAACTGTCGGAACCGGACCAGTAGAAATTAAACCATGAAAGCCCTAGAATCAATGGACAAGATTCAGCCAAATGCTCCCCCAAGTGGCACCTAGACAGCCATAGATGAGGAGGATTGAATCAGATTTTTTGATCATTTTGGGTCCACCAATCAAAATTGAGCCAACTTGAAATATCTCCACTTTTCCTTGCATCCTCATCATAATACTTCGGCCACTCCCCCAGTTGACCTCTCTTCATTCGTCTTCTCCTCATTCTCTCCTCCACTCCATTTTCATCTCTTCTTCAAGCCCCATCATAAACTACTTGCACCAAGAACACAAATCAGCCTAATCTACTCAAGACAAGGTAGGAAATCCTACTTCTCATCTTGTTTCTCTAATTTGGGGCTACATGTGGGGTTTATCTAATCTGAGATTTGAATGTTTTATAGAGTGATGATGATGTTTTATGATTGATTTTGCATGAGTTTTGTGATTAAAATTAGATTTGGGGGCAAATAGCCTGAAGGGAGGAGACAAACCTAGAAGCAGGATAGTATTTCCCTCGGTGGTCCGTACGGCGGAGTGTACGGCTCTGCCTATCGCCATTTAAAATTTGATGAGACCATTTTTATATGAAACTAGACATCTAGGGCTTTCGATACATATATCATAATAGACCATTGGATTAGTATAGAATTAGTTATGAATTTTTGAAGTTAGATCTAAAAATCTGTGTTCTTACCTGGGCAGCATGGGTTGAGAAGGGTGTAACACACCATATACAACTCCAAATTGAGTGCTACTAACGGTGTTTGAAAGCTAACAATAGGAGAATGTCCCATAAAAATTTGCGATTTTGATAAGGTCCCGTTCGTTCCCTAGCGAGTCGAGAAAATTGTTCTATGTCTAATCCGAGTTGGAGCAGGAGTAACCAGTAGGGTCAAGTTCTAAAGCCTATATCTACAATTATACTCATCCTAATGGCATGAAACTTGAGTCATTTGAAAGCATGTTTTGTTAACTTTACATGGATATAAATTTCGCATGATTTCACCCATATTTATATTTTTAGTGAATTTTTCCCTTTAAGAGTGCATTTCTGATTAGAAGCAGAACAAGTCTCAAAAGAATTTGAGATAATGTCGGAAGTCGAGAGATAGTGGATGAGAAGCTAGGTCGGTGATCTTGGAATTGAATTCTAAACTCGGTAAAATAGAAAGCTAGGTCGGGAGCATGTAAGGACGAACCCAGAAATGCATGCTTAAGGTTAGACTTGGAGGGATTTACTTAAGTGATTGAACTCGGATGTAGTAAATAGAGTCCCTATCGGGTATATTAATGTCGAACTCGGGATCTAGTAGTTGGGAAGCTCGGGAATTAAGAAATATACCTATCAGAGTCTCAAACGACTAATGGTGGAGTAAGGTCAGAAGTCAAGAAACTCGGGAATCGGAAAAGAGACATAACCTCGGGAGACCGAACGTAGTGTAGGGAAATCGGAACAAAGATAAAATCAGAACTCGGATAACATTGAGTATTGATGTCGAGCTCGGAAACCTTAACAAAAATTAAAAAGCCTGCAAGTTAGATTGATGCTTGAGACTTTAAACCTTGTACTTACCAATATTGTTATATTCTTGATATGAGTGTGATGTACTATACGAAACTTTGGTAAGAAGTTCATATGTCGTGAAACTTTATGATACCTTGAACGCATCATATTCAAGAGACAAACTAGATGTGCATTCTCTTCATGATATTACAAAGAATTCCATATCACTTGGGCCAGCCCCGGAATAAATTAAAGGGAATAGATCAGTGGGAAGGTCGGGGAAAGTAAACCCGGCCATCCTGTATAGGAACGAGCTTGGTCCTAAAAAGCGGACTATTACCTAGGAGTATATGGCCAATGACTCCCAGGGGACCAAGGATGGAAATGAGTTTTAATGGGCGAAAGCCTCCAAGAATAAGATGCATCTTCTCATTGCACATGCATATGTACAGTGTAATACTTTTCTATTGATTATTCTAGATCTCTGTTTATTATTCAGAACATGCTATTGTTCCGCTGTGATTATTGTTTGAGCACGTTAGTGTATCTATTAATTAAAATTGATCTTGTTTCGGGGTATGCTTTACAAATGAGTATTTAAGTTAAATTTTATTATTCTACCGTACTATTTGAAAATTATTGCACGACGGAAACAACTGGGAATGACAGCGATGACACATGTATAGAACTAGGAGTTCCTACGGAGAAATTTCTATTTCTCACCCTACTGTATATTACCGCATCATTCTCAGGCTATGGAGTACGCTGCGACAGGAGTCCTTTTCATTGAGTTCCCCGAGCTTCACATACACATCGATCCATTTCTGGACTCTGTATATATATCTAGCATGTGCCAGTTTTGTTTATATTTCTTCTTCCAGAGAGATTTTGCTGTACCCCTGATGCATCCCCTGTTTGATCCCGCTGTCCCATACATCGCCATTCCACTTCATGTGGCCCAGCCATTCCCACCTCCTCTAGCAGCCCCCGCTCCTATGGCCCCTCCTGCTTCGCCACCACAGCCGATGCTCTCCGCCTCGATGTCAGAGGAGGACCCATCGGAGGTAGCGAGTTCTTCCTCTTCCTCTGCTCCCAATACGGGCCACCCTCCCGCAGATGCACCCATGGCGAATGGGTTTCTCTCTTCAGATTCTGCTTAGATAGTAGGTGTACAGTGACAGTAGATGTATAGAATGGCCCTCTTTTGATAATCTGGGTCATGAATAGATGAGTATGGATTAGGGGTAGTATATGAAATGTCCCATGGGGACCACTCAGGATAAAGTTCTTAGGGACCGGCCGTTTTATTTTGTGCTAGTGGCCTCATATTTTTTTTTACCCTGTATCATTTTGTCAAACAGATAAAGCAGATGTTTATGTATATATATATGTTGCAGAAATTTCGTCCTTACTGCACTCTTATTTACGTTATGTTACTTACAGTATACCGATTAATCAGAATTTATTCCGCCGTCATGCAGGAATTTTTATTATGCGATTAAGTATCCTTATGTAAGTAATTAGTATTAATACAGAAAGTAGAATTAAACCAGTAGTACACGTAATCACTTATCGGATAATTCTTTTATGACTTAAGCATAATACTTTGTCTGGTAAGGTGTTACAAGAGAGCTTCTCCTTTAAGACTTTGAGCTCCTCCATAGCTCGAACGTTGGAAGTAATGACTGGCTCCGAGTAGCCGAGTAAGGCCGCTTGTAACATCCCCGTATAATATAATAGGAAATAATAAAAACATCCTTGGGCAAACTTTTATTGTTTACAGCCTTGCCCCTGAACATTTTTGAAAATAACATTTAGGTCCTTATATCAATTGAATTAGCAGAATAAGGTTTTAAACAAAGCAGAACCACGTAGCAGAAACGTAGAAACCCAATTCTTGGCCAATTAAGCCACGGAGGTGTCCACATATGAAATGACATGGGATGCCCCTAGATTTGCCCATAATTAGGAAAATGCCATTAGTTACGGAAACCAAACAGAAAAATATTAAAGGATTTACGAAAAAAATGAAAAGATAACAATCTCAAAGAAACAGTGCAATTGATTTGTGCTGTTAATCAATTTATTAGAAAAATAAGAGTAATTAAGGATGAATTATAAATACTAGAGCTAAAGGGATTTTAGATTGTTGTGTATAAGACTATGAGAAATTATTTAGTATAATGTCCGGAATTACGCTAAGTTTAATATACGTTATTAATCGATTTATCTGACTTTATTAAATGTGTAGAATTAATTAGAAGTTAATGATAGGTTAATTAGGAGTTAATTAGATGTTAATTAGAGAGAATTGGATTAGAAACAATTAAAATAGAAACATAGTAAATCTCATAAAATTCTTCATAATCGTTTTGTCGATTTGAAGGAAATCGGTAGAATTTTGGTATTTTAAACTGTCGGAACTAAATCAATAGGATTATGTGATGAAAACCCTAGGATAAGTGGCTGAAATTCAGCCACCATTCTTCCACCTAAGTGGTGCCAAGTAGCTGTTCAAAGAGTGGAGAAACTTGGCCTACTCACCACCACCAAAGCCTCCACCAATCACAAGCCACAAAACCTAACTAACCGTGTTTTAAAGAATCAAAATCTCTCCTAACTCCCCTCATTTTTGTGCCCCTCCAGCAGCTGCCCATTCTTCTTTCTCCCTTCTCCAATTCCACTCCTTCTTCCTCCCATCTCCAAGCTCTACCTACTTCCTCCACCAAAAACTCAAATCCAGCTAATTTCTACATCAATTTGAGGTAGGATTCAACTTTTTTGCATGATTTTATTGAATTAATGACTATTAGGAATACTTTCTTCTCTTATGTAACTGATGATATATGGTGGTGGTGTGATGATTTATAGCAAATTTAGCATGTATTTGCTTGGGTCGATTGAGATTTGAATGAGAAAACAAAAAGAGCCACAAAACAGAATCTGTTAGGTTAAGGAAACCTACGGCAGTCTATACGACAGAGTGTACAACTCTATCTACATCATTTGAAAATGAATGAAACTAATTTTATATGATACTATACATCTAGGGATTTCCAAAAATATAAATTATAAGGCCATTGGATTAGTATTGAGTGAGATACGAATTTTTGAAATTTATCATAGAATTCTGACTACGATTCTAAGTAGACTGGAATTCGAGGGGCATAACTCACCCTATGCTCCTTAAAATTGAGTGAAAATAATTTTATTAGAAAGCTAAGATATAGATAAAAGTCTTATAAAAATTTCAGAGTTATATTCGATCCCAATTGCTTCCAGTAGTTCAAGGAAGTCACCCTAAGTCCAAATCGGGCAAAAATAGGGTAGTCTAGAAAGGTCAAATTTTGGAGATTATAACTCAAGCTCTACTCAAGAAAATGAAATGGGACTTTTGTAAATGGAAGATATCCTGTTAGCTTTAATATGATACAAGTTTCATATGATTTGAACTTGTTTTTGATTTTTAGTGAATTTTTATTTTTGAGTGTGTAATTCTAGCCAGCTACAGGGTAGGTCGAGATAGAACTTAAATAACTTGAGCTACATTTATCAAAATTAGATGAGACTAAAGAGTTTAGAAAATAGACACATAACACTTCAACATATCCAAAATTTAGGTCTAAATGAGTTAAAATATACTTATGGCCTAAGTTACAAAAATAGGGTAAAATCAAAAGGAAGTGGCAGAAAACTAATTCAAGATCAAGGTTATGAAACTTTGTTTGATTATTGGAGCATCTATACCTTGCATTGATTTTTCTGTATGAATGACTGTCTGGTTGACTAATACTATTCACGAAAAAGCGGACTTGATCCGTTATGCTTCCAAATTTTTGGCAGAATTTTATGAAATTATGATAGTTTCCATTATGAATATTTATGATATGAACATGAAATTCTATATGCAAGGATATATGAAAGTAAATGATGAAGCATATGTGTGAGTACATTCAGCATATTTATGTATGATTATATATGAGAATGAAAGGATATGAACATATTAAATATGGATCCCTTCACCTAGAGGCAGTTATGAGATCCCTTCTTATGAAGGCAATTAAATAAGATAAGGGTAGGTCCTTTCACTTGGAGGCAGTTAATTGGGTCCCTCCCTGTGAAAGCAGTATAAAACTATCAGATCCCTTTACCTTGGAGGCACATGGTCAAATGAGATCCCTCTACATTGAAGACAAATGGTCAGTTGAGATCCCTCTATTCTTAAGGCACGTGACCAGGAGAGATCCCTTCAATTTAGAAGCACGTGACCAAAATGAGATCCCTCCAAGACTAGAGGCACGTGGGTCCCCTTACGGGTCAATACTGTGTGACGACAGTCATGAGTTGAGCTCACTCCTAGATCAGACTACCCAAGGGCAGTAAAAATTAAAGATTAAAACATATGCAAGCACCCTAGGGATGGCAATACGTAATGCCTAGGTGTGTCAAGGAAAGGAAGTCAAAGAAAGTTAAAAAAACACAAGTGCATTTTGCGTGAACTCAAGTGAACGTATATGCATATGCATGATCTGTTCTATTTCTTCATTATATTAGAATAACTATATTTGAATATACTGTACCTATTATTTAATTTATGAATTGTAAATTTATTTTATAATAATTCTTATATCTTAAGTGCATGAATAAAAGGAACTATGCTTCGGACAATATATTTTCAAACTATAAAACTAAACAATTTATTTGGTATGATCACCTTCTTCATAATAAACCGAAGTAGCTAGAGATAATAATGATGACACTACGTGTGATAGATTATAGAATCCTATTGAGAATTTAAAATTCTTACTCCTATTTCTGTGTTATCTCCAGATAGCTCGAAAGGTTTCGAAGACAGCTGAAGTTGCTGTGAAATAAGGTCCGCTCAGGTAACAATAACAACTCTTGAGTGTGGTGCTATGACTTAAGCATAATACTATACTTGGGAGGGTGTTACAAGGCTGACTTTAGCATAGCATGCTCAGCCCATTGGAACTTGGTGGCCAAGTTCTCGTCATCCCCTTTTAGGCACTCGAGGAGGGCAAGGACCATCAACTCCTTATCCATAAAGTCGGGATAAGGAAAGTCCTTTTCCATCATGTGGAATTCCGACCTGTCCCTTGATGCGAGAAGAGCTTCGAGGTCGATAGCCACAGCCTTCTCTTTGGCCTCCTTTTTCAATTTTTGTTTCTTCGAAGACTGGGCCATGGGGGCTACCTTATTGGGAGCAGGAGTAAACACTGGTTCTCCAGATTCCACCGATCTCGGGTTGTTACTCTCGTCCCCCTCATGGGGCCTCTTCAGTATCCTACAACGGAATTCAGCAAGGGTGGACTTTAGAGCCATTTCATCTACAAAACAGAAATCAATAATAAGTGTACAATAAAGAAAGGAGGAAAAGAGTGCAACAATAGTAGAAAAAGACAATAACCTAAATATCGCTTAGCCTCCCTGGGCTTTATGCAAACTATGATCTTCAAATTCAAATGGTTTTTCCCAAAGCTTTCGAGAAGGAAGTCGACAACAGCCTTCTTCTCGGGTTTAAAGGGACTTTCCTCTATCCGAGGAGCACCGAAATAATTGCAGCAAACAAGTTAAATCAGAGCTCTCCCTCCAAGGTCTCCGGAAAGGAATCGAATTCGGACACCTGAATACTTTAAAGAAAATAGGGTGAAAATTACGAAAGGATTCCTGATAGAGAAGGAACACCTTCCGATTGACATGAGCTTGGAAGGACAACCATCCTAAGGTTACACCACTGTTGGTAGGATGAGTCAAGGTAAAGAGAAAGAAGAAAGCTTCTAGGGATGGTGCTACTCCGAGATATTCGTGGATAATCTTGAACCCTCGAATCATCGCCCAACTATTTGGGTGTAGTTGAGAAGGAGCGGCCTCCGTCCGACTCAGAATCTCCACTTGAAAGTGGGTAAATGGAAATCAAACTCCTAATTTAGAGATGATGACATCATAAAACCACTTCCATTGGGACCCCCTAAAGATTGATATCACTCACTCTCTCGCTTGGACTAGGAGCCTCTAGGTAATATTCTTCCTTGTACTCACCCTCCGGCGAGATTAGGTTCTCCTCTCTGAAATGAGTTAGGAACTCCGAGATTACGACTAAGGGTGTCCCAAGGACTTCGGGATTGACCCACCGGTAGATGAAGTTGATCTCGAGAGGAAATGTTAGAGCCCTCTGTTTTTTGACTATTTTGAGATCCCAGACAACCTACAAAGGAAACCACCCCTATATCACAAACTCGGGAAAAACCTAAGTCGAAAACTTTCAGAAATATAATGGAAACTAAAAAGGCAGGCCCCCTATGGTGGTTTCCCTCTAAACATAAAGCCGCCGGCAGGCGGCAGAAGTAAGAAAATGAAGCAAAATAGGGGTTAAAACCACCCCCAAGTGGTGGAAGAGATGCGATTTAATGGTAGAAGGAAACCAAACCACCAGTAATATCACATTTCATCCTACGAAACAAGCACTATAAATACTAGAAACAAGAAATAAAAAGAAAAGGCATACCACTTCTTCTTCGCTGCAGAGGTTGAGGCAAGCAAAGAAATGGAGGAATGAGCAAGCAAAGGGACATTTATAGGCGTAAAGATGGCCCCTTATTGCGCATACCAAATGTCACTAAGGGCATGGTATGGCTTTTTGCATGGAGGAGTTGGGGGAAAAAATGGAAAAAGAACCCCAATTCAAATGATGAAGGAGCTCAAATCGAGGCGCCAAAACAATACATGTCCGCTCGAGGCAACAAGATGCAGCTTACGAATTGAAAGAACGTTGCCACTTCCCAAAGAGCCAAGAGGTTGCCATAAGCAAACGTCAAATCATTTGAAAAATGGCAATCTATTCTTGGAACCCGAAAAATGACTTTGGAAAATCATGAGGAACTTGGCACCCGACAAAGTCACCTTAGTCATCAAGTTGGGGGCATTGATCCGGACTAGAGTATACGAGTCCAACTCAGCCCAATAGCTAAGCCCAATTATTGGTCGGATTCATCACTATCCGACGCCCATCTCGAATCCACGTATGAGCTATGGCCCAAATCCAAATTAAGGCCCAACTCTGGATTAAGTGTAACGGTCCTCTAATATTGCGGAGCGGTACTCACCTTGCGTGTTGCTAATAAACTCGGACCCATCCATTAACCCAACTAATAGGCATCCTAAGATATCCCCTACGATGGTGGAACCAGACCCCCATCTTCTCAACTACCTACTCGTATATATATGAGTCCAGTTGTGGACCTTAGGTACTTTTTCTTTCCTACCTCTCATACACTTACCTGCACCACTAACTCGAGCGTCGGAGTCCTAGCAGCTTTTCTAACACGCCAATCATATCAAGAGCAGTTTGAGATCCCAATCATAAGTTCGAACTCCCTTTAGGTAACCCACCTCCGAACAAATTGTAATCAATTACAATTGTTTAAAATAGGTTCTCAACTATTATGGATGTTCTCAGGTTGAAATTTTCATAATTTTAATGGATTACAAGGAATTGTAATCGATTACCAGAGGCCTATATAATGTCCGGCGATGCTCTTTCTCCTCATTCTTGCATTTTCTTTCTCTCTCTTCTACCCGAAACTCTCTTTTCTCTTTCTAAACTCATTCTCTTCCTCATCCTATACCTCCATATCAAATCTTCCCACTAAACCCACTTCAAAACACGTATTAAACACTTCAATCTACTCCAAACAATCATCAAATCTACCACTCTCTCTATTTCCACCATCAGTGACCTTGGAGCTTGGAGGACGACAAATTGTGGAACCCATCTCCATTCTCGTTTCCATTGCTTCCTAAAGGTGATTCTTAACACTTTTCCTTTCTCCCTACCTAGAAATCTCGATTTTTACATAGTTTGGGGGATCTCTATGAACCCTAGGTTCGAGATAATTGGGGATTATAAGATTTGGGAGTAATTAGCATCAATTTCAAGTACCAACAACTACTATTGGGTTAATTTATCATATTTGTGGTGTTAAATGACTCTAATTACTGCTTTATAAGCCTTGGAGCTCTGTAGAATAGAATTCCACCTTTGGACTTGTGAACTGTGAGTAGATAGTTCATCCTTGGCTTATTTTTGAGTGTATTTATTTGATATATATGCAAATAAATTAGTATATCATGAAAATATGATTTAGACCTTGGTAGCCTATTTATTCTTACTTTACCACATAGGACAATGACTGGTTTTCTATTAAATTTTGAAAATTGTTCTAGTTTTGAAAGGTATTAAAAATAATATATGGAGGATTTTGTATGAGACTGAATTGAAAAGATTTGATATACTCAACAATATATGGTTTTGTATGGGATTTCTCCGCACCGAAGTTATGAATAGCTATGTACATGTTAAATGCAAGGTTTTTTGGGGAAAGCTAGTATTTTTTTTAAAGATATGATTTTAAGTTTTATGCATGAGTATCCTTATTAAATGTTATGTATAATGGAAAGAGAAAGAATTGGGAAAGTCTAACCTAGGATCGTTATGCTAACGATGCTAACGATAGCATACGTTAGCCTTGGTACACTTTGGATTATCATTTACACAGCCACTCAAGGGAGTGGTGCATGACAGATATTACACAACCATACATATAATGTGGTGTATGATGAAATTACATGGCTACTCAAGAAAATGGTGCATGACAGATTACTTGGTCACATACAGGAAAGGCCACATAAGTGTGATTTCTAACAGATTATCCTAGAATAGATAGATTTCATTGTTTTTATTTTATATGTCAAACATGTTTTTGGGAACAAAGGATTTCTTTTATTTAACTCTATACGTTATTGTTATTCTAAATTACTATACATTGTGTTAGGGACACTTTATCTCTCACTGAGTTGTATAAACTCACTCTGTTGCTTCCTTTTTCTTTTTCAATTACAGGTGTTCAAGTGGAATCTGGTCCTCCTATCCTCACCAGTAGATATTGAAATCTTGGGTGAGCCTTTCTTAATTTAAGGGCATTATGTACTTTTTTTTATAGTTTCGAGAAACCCTTAAAATGTTGTAGCTCTATGGTACTATAGGCAGGGTCCGACCCTTGCTAGTTTATGATGATGTTTGTGTTGGAGTAATGTGTATTGAGTTGGTTAAAATTATAATGTGATGGAATTATAAATTTGGATGTTGAAAGGATATATAGTTATGTATATGTGCAAGTATGTGGATTTACATGATGATTCTGATTTGAAATTATATTCTATCATGTTGTGTGCTAACGGGTGCATTCTGAGAATGTCTGGATCCCTGATGGATGAGTGTGATTGTTTAATTGTGCAGGTAGAGGAGCTGTATTTGGGAATTATTCTAAATATAAAGGGGACTTTGTCTAATTTTTGTGAAATGGTATGATCAAGGCTTGCTAAAGAACCTGACCCCTAAGCGTCGGCCATAGCTTGGGTTGGGTTGTGAAAACCCTAGCAACCATAAAATCCCAATAGACTACAAATCTAGGAAATCCTACCTCAAAATCAAGATTTATAGCTCCTCAACTTGAAGCTTTGATGTCTCTTGTAACATCCTCCCAAGCACAGTACTATATTTAAGTCATAGTACTACACTCGGAAGTTGTTACCGTTGCTTTAACGGACCTTGTATGATAGCACTCTTCAGCTGTCTTCGATATCTTTAGCCAACTCTAGGTGGCAGCCTTTAGTATTTCCTAAGCTGCCTGGAGATAACATGGAAATATATATAGAAGTGAGAATTATAATTTCTCAGTAGAATTCACTAAGAAATTACATGTCGTGTCATCGCTATTATCTCCAATTGCTTCTGTTTATTATAACAAGGTGAGCATATTATATAAATATTTTCAGTTTTATATTTTGAAACTATATTGTCCGAAGCCGAGTTCATTTCAGTCATGCACTTGACAAACAGAGCAAGAGCTAAAGGATAAGCATAATAGATTGTGAGGGATTTTGTAATAATAAAAATAGCAAATTGTGCATGTGCAATGGCTCATCATGAATATCAGGCGAATGCACTTATACTTTCTTTTCTTCCTTTACTTGACACGCTTAGGCGTTACGTATCACAATCTCTAGGGTGTCTGCATGTATATATCTTTGTCTTTAATCTTTACTACCCTTGGGTAGTTTAACCTAGGAGTGAGCTCAACTCGTGACCATCATCATACAAAACTAGCCTACAAGAGGATCTACATGCCTCTAGTCTTGGAGGGATCTCATGTTGGTCACATGCCTCCAAGGTCGAGAGATCTCATAGCTTTAACTGCTTTTATAAGGAGGGATCCAAATAACTGCCTCCAGGTGAAGAGACTCAATCTTACATAATCATATATTTTCTTTATTTGCATGCAAATATGCAAACTTTCATAAAGAGGATTGTGATCATATCATCATATTCTTATCATAAAATTTTATGACATAGATTATCATAGTTTCAAAAACTTTTGCTGAAAGTTCGGCAGCATAACGGATCGAGTTCGCTTCCTTGTGAATAGGGCTAACCAACTAGACAATAATTAGTATAGAAAATTATAATGTGCCATTTCAATACTTATACAAAACTTGTAGCCTTTGCATTTAAATTGATTTTCGGCCAATTCCTTCAATTCTGCGCGTATTTAGAAATTAAGCCATAATTTTTGTATAACTCATTTAGACCTAAATTTTGGATATGTTGAGTATTATGTGTCTAGTTTGTGACCTCTTTGGTCCCATTAAGTTTTGATATGTATAACTCAAGTTATTAACATTTTACCTAGGTATGTCCTATTACCTATTACTAGGCAGATTTGCACACTGAAAAGTAAAAATTCACTAAAAATCGAAATCTACTTGGATTCCAACAAAACCTATGTAGTTTTAAATCTTTTTATTTCCAATAATTTTCACTTCATTTGAATAATTAGAACTTGAGTTATAAGCTCTAGAATTTGGGTAACCTGCATTGTGCTGCTCTAGGCTAGTTGGAACTTAGGGCAACTTTCATGAATTACGAGGAGCAACAGAAATTGAATTTGGTTCTAAAATTTTTATGGCATGTTACTCTATGTCTTAAATTTCTAACAAAAATGTTTCACTTAATATGAATGAGTATAGGGTGAGTTATGCCCCTCGAAATCCAGTCTGCTTAGAATCAGCGGTAGAATTCTAGGGTTAACTTCAAAAATTAATTTCTAACCCAATACTCATCCAATGGCCTTATAATTTGTATGATTAGAAATTTCTAGACTTCTAGTTTAACATAAAATTAGTTTCATTGAGTTTAACTTTGTGGCGAGTCGTACACTCCATCGTATAGACCACCGTAGGTTTCCTTAACCTCATCCATTCTATTTGCTTCTCTTCACTAGATAGTCATCTAAAACTCAATTTATACACAATAATCCAGCCATAAACCTCCATATAGACTCATAATAACATCAAATAAATACATCTAAATGAGTTCATAGTAGCCCAAATTCACAAGAAAATTCAAAGAAGAGGATGAATCCTGCCTCTAGTTGTTGTAGAAATGAGCCAAACTTGATCTAGTCTTGAAGGATATGGATGGGCTTGAAGTTGGGAGTAAAAGGGAGTAAAAATGGAGGAAGAGAGGAAGAGAAAATGGATGGTTTCTCAGCTGGAAGGAGAAGCTCAAAATTATAGGGGAGGAAGAGAGATTTTTGGGGTTGAAGAGCACTAACCTTACATGTGATTGGTGGAGGCATCAAGTAATCAAGATGTGACCAACTTGCCCCTCTTTTGTGTGGTTGAGCTTGCCACTTTGTGGGGCTAAGGTGGCTGATTTTCCAGCCACTAAAATTAAGGTTTAAGGTGTGAAATTGTACTGGTTTGGTTCTTGTAGCATAAGATACCGAAATCTAGTCGATTTCTTGTAAATCGGTAAAACATTGCTAGCAACCGTCTAAAACTTTCTACATAACTATTTCAAATTCTTCATTCATTAATCTCTTTATAATTCATTCCTAATTACCTCTACATATCTAGAAAAATCGGATAAATTAGTCAACAGTATAATTTAAACATATTGTGAATTTTTGGACGTTGCATCTCTACTTCCCTCAAGCCTTAAGATAGTTATAAATCACTTCTTACTTCTTAATTGGTTGAGGTTATATGACCAATGGAAGAAAGATTTGGGCTGGTTTTATGGCTTTATAGCTTTATAGATGATACACAAAGGAAAAAGTGGAAGATTTGAGCAAGAGGGAGCAAGGTGTAGAAGTTTTCGGTGTGTATGAGTAGGTTGGAGAAGAAAATGAGAGTTAAGAATGAGGCGAGGTGGCTGCACGAAAATGAAATGAAAAAAGAGACAAAAATGTATGTCGTACTTCTAGTTTACTCATCTTGTTGGTTAAGTTAGTAGCTTGAATCTTATTGGTAGGTATTAATGGAAATTTAAATTTCCTTAAGCTTGAACTTGGGTGATCTCCATTTGGCCACCAAGGAGGGGTTAGGTGGCTAGTTTCTAGCCACATATCCTAGGATTTTTAATTGACATTTATGCCATCATGCAATATAGGTTCCTGCCAGTTCGGTTCTTGCATCACAAGACCCTGCTAGCAAGATGATTTGCCCAGGCTAGCAAAACATTGCTAATTATTTCCACAGAGATGACTTAAACTCGTCTTACCCTATAATTAGTATTTCCTTATTGCCTACTTGTATATCTATAATGTATCTAAAATTAATCATTCAACAATTAGTTACATGTACTGTTATTCGGGATGTTATAGGTTGGCCCACCCTGCCCCCCTTTAGCGTTGACCCGTGGTGGGGTAAGGAAAGGCGGAGCAGGTTGGCTCGTTTGCTAATGTTAGTTTTAACTTCCATAAAAACAAACTTTCTGGCAATTTAAACCCCCACTAAATAATCATTGTTAATAAATGTGTTTTGTGATAGTCATACCAGCAGTTTTTAAAAGACATCACTAAATATTTCATGTCACTTAATTTTTGGCTGATTTGGTGATGGCTGGAAAGTTTATTAGTGGGGGTTAAAACTGCCACTAAATGCTTTAAACAACCACCATCAAAATGCTTTTATCTTGTAATGGGAAACCTTTTGAAGTTAGTGGAGAACCAAATGAATATTAAAGTGACACCTGTAAAACTTTCCCTAAAACTACCTTTGAAATATTAGTACTGTAGATAGGTTAATATAACATATAATAAAGAATATTATTTTTATTAACTATTAAAAGGTTTAAGTATCTTGATTTGTTCCTATAAAAAAAAAAAAGTTTCATAATGTGTGAGGAAGTCTTCATAAAACTACTAGCCTTTAAATAAACATTAACCATTCAAGCTTCAAAATAAACCTATCATGCACAGATAGGTCGAGCTCAAACTAGCTATGCACAAGATAAATACCAGTTTTTTAAATTATATAAAGATAAGTTTAATTTATTTCTACCACTAATTATTATATTGTAAAAAATCTTGTCAATGTGTATTCTACAACTATTTCAAGTAAGCACTTAATTGATAAAGAAAATCAAATGTCAAATATTGTGGTGTTGTTACATTCCAGTCTTCTACAAATAAGCACTTTGTGTATGGCAAATAGTGTGACCAAGAGATTTCTTTCTTTCTTTCTTTTTTATTTTTTTACTTTTGGTCGTACATGGTGAATAGTACTTGTTAGTTACAAGAAATTTACTTGGGACTCATGAATTTAGCGACTCATTAAGATTAAAATTGGAACGTCACTTGTAACTTCTCGTGTACTAGTTAAGTTTTTGTGGTTTTTTTTCAACAAAATTATTTTTGATTTAAATATCCATAAAGTAGTTTGGTAATTAGGGCTAGCCAAAAAAAAAAATAAAAAAAGAACTTATTTAAATGGGTACCACAGGCGACAGGGTATGTATAAGGATGGCTTTGGTTCCTAGGAAGATATAGGTAGAGTCCTTGTTTACTAAACCTAGTGGAGGTAGCAATAAGATCACCACCCTATGAAGTACTGATAGGCTCTATATATATGTGTGTAATTATCTTCTATGATTATAATTGTTAAAATTATTGAATTTTCAACATGTACTTTCATTATCAATTTGGGTTATATTATATTAATAGTATTGTAATAAATTATAGATATTATGTATGTTTTATTCAGATTTAAGAGTATTTTTTTTATGAATTTTATTTTGAATTTTTTGGTTAAATTCCCGGAGATTCAAATCTCCATAACAAACGGGAAATAGAGACCCATAACAAGGAAAGGGACAACAAGAAACTAAGGTAAATTTTGCAATGTAAACGGGAGCCTAGTGGATATCGCATTTCCATAACATGCTTTTAAGTCTTTGATTCTTGAGACATAGTGAGTGGAGATAAGAGTCGTTAATGAGTGCCAACAAAAGATTCAAGCAACTCAAGTTATGTATGGTGTTTATTATGAGCTAGAATTTATTTAGTTATTGATTTTTTGGTCATCAAGCCTAAATTTATGTCAACTTTATTTTTTTTTTTAATTGAATTATGTTAACTCTGTTCATTGTTAGATTATTCATAGTATTACATATTCCAAACCCCATACTTCAATGAAAAAAAAGAAGGAGAAATTGTTTAAATATTATTCTATTTTATAGAAAACATAAGTGCAATTCAAGTTGATTAATTTTAAGTTTATTTATTTTTATCGAATTTAAATTATTTTTATTTGTCTTATTTCGATTTAGTAGCTGAAAAACACTGAACTCACTTCAAAGAAAAAAAAAAATTGAAGACAATCCTAGGTTATTACCATCAACTCGACATCAATACAGTATTAGTATCCTTGAGTGAAGAAAAAGTCCATGTCCATCATCCACAACCACCTAGGACACACTTCAAACTTCTCCTATGTGCAGACAAGAACTAACAAAGTTATTTAAGGCAGAAAGTGCGGGTATGATCTGAGCTCATGAAGCTAAATAAGAGAAGAGATTAGATAGTGTTTGACACATGATCTAATAAAATTACTACTAATCTAGATTATCATTTAAAATGATTGTCACTTTTTAAATTATTGATAATGTTGTATTATAGTATTTGGTATACACAGGTAATCTATCTGGCAATTTATATTACCTTATTTGGTATATAAAAAAGACTATTCCCAAGATGTTATAAATATTCATAAGCTTGAATTATATTTTTTTCATAAGATTAATTTTTAATATATTGTTAGTGTAAAGTAGTTTACACTATCAACTAATTATACTTTATCTTTTATATGACTTAGGTCATTATAATAAGAATCAAATGATTTTAATAATGTAATTATACATAATTAGAAGGTTGCATAAGAAAAATATTTATATATATATAAATATTTATTTTTCAAAGTATCCTCTCACTTGAAAAGTAAGAGACTAATCTTAAGAGGTAGAATCAGGCACATAAGCAAAGACCCCTTTCTAGAGATACGGTCAAGCACCTAAGGAAAAACCCCTCTCCCAAGTATAGTTAGGTGCTTGAACAAAAACTCCTCCTAGCGATGTTTTTTTCATGCATTTGAATCTCAAAATCAAACATAAAACCATATGCTTTAGGGTCCCGAGTCTTTTTCACTCAGACCATCATCTTGTTAAATTGAGTGCATTGACAATATTGGATAAAAATTCCTTTAAAATTTTTGACACTGTATTTATATAATAAATTAGTATTTGTTATTACAATCTTCGTAGTTAAATTAATTTATATTAAAGAACAAAAAACTCATTCTTTAAAGTCAAAAACAAATATGACCGATGCTTATAATTTTATGAACTAAAGTGAGTATTTACAGTTCAAGAAATTATTTGATTTTTACATTTCTCAAGCTCCACTGAATAAAATCTTTAGTTGTTTTGTCTTTTTTTGTAAAACTAAAAATTTGAAACCTCAATAATGGACACTCAACTTACACAATAAGTTAAGCTTGTTTGTAATATAGACTAGGATGTAACAATATCACAACATTTTGGCATTTTGAATTTGTTTATCAATTAAATCCTTTTTTTGAAATAATTATAGAATTGTTATGGAATATTATTTAAATTTGAATGTGGATATCCATATCTTTATTCTGATTTAGTTAAGATTTGATTAAATAGAATCTGTTATTTGATCATATCTTATATATCTCATCCTTTGGCTGTAAATAGCCTTTTTGGTGCTTCATGTATGACATTCTTTTGAGAATATCAATAACAGAATTCTCTTTTTCTCCTCTTTCACTATTATCTTTTACTATTATTTTCATAATACGTTATCAGCATGAGACTCTATCATCCATTTGAAAGCCTGAGGTAAGATACTTTAACAAAGTGAAGCCTTGACGTAAGACATTCTAACCATGTCAAGCTTTTTCAATCATGAATTTGTGATTCTTAATGCTTCATGAAAGATAAATTTGCTTAAATTATAGAAGCTAAAATTCATATTAACTTAATGGGTCTTGAAGACACCATTAAACAATGAACGTTGCATCTTAACAGGATCGCATAAAATTCATTTTGATTCAATTGGCCTTGAAGGCACCATTAAATAATGAAATATCGCACCCCAGTAGGATTGCACAAAATCTATCTTGATTCAATATGTCTTAGAGACACCATTGAAGAAGGAAATATCGTATCCCAGTAGGATCGAGCAAAATCTATTTTAATTCAATGGGTCTTGGAAACACCATTAAAAAATACCATCGTATCCTGATAGGATTGCACAACATCTATCTTGATTCAATGGATCTTGAAGATACCATCAAGAAAATGCTGCATCCTAGAAGGATTGTGTAAAAGTATTGATTTTCCTTCATTACCATTTTCATGAAAGATTCATATTTGAATATTTTACCCTAAAAGATCCTGTTGATCTTTAGAGCTGCCTGAAGCAGATATATGAATTGGATTTATTTGCGAGTTGCAAGATTTTAAATCAATTACTAAATACAACACCGCAATGTTGTAGAATTACCTCCCAATTCAAATTATGGGGGGAGATATTACTAATAAAGATATATTAGAAAAAGACATTCTTGACTTTTCATGCCTCAGATGTGCTCTTGTAGTAACAACATCGAGTAAAAGGCTTTACAAAATATTTTGAATTAATTTTATGCCTTATTGTGGCTAAACGAAATAATGAGTTGCCCATGAAAAAACATGAAACCCACCCAATTAGCTCTGCTCCATTCCCTGAAGTGAATATAACAAATTATAGCCCCAGCAATGGCAAAGGTCATGGTTCCAATTAAAATCATCATTCAGTTAGAAGAAAATAATTGCTATCACTGTGGCATCAAAGTACATTGGTCACGTACCTATCATACGTGGAGACATTTTGCTTGATCTTTATCAAGTATCAATTGGAGTTACTGTATTTGAATTTTTAAATTGTTAATATGCTTTTAAATTCAAGTTTACATATTTACGAATTTCAAATCGTTACTTTGCTTTTTAAATTTAAGTTGTTGATAACCTATCCAAGTTTTAAAATTTTAAGGCTTTTGAGATATGGAAGAACAATTGTTGATTTGCTTAAATATAACTTAAGATTTAAACTTCCGTCAATTAACATAAATTGATAATGTTGATAGTGCCATTATATGTATATATTGTTATTATTCAATATTATGTGAACACTCATGTATATAAGTACACTCAATATTTATTTATTCTTCTTTGTTATAATTATCATGTACAAATTTTCATATTGATATACTTCTTTAAAGAAAATAATCAAAATAAATAGTATAAATATCTATCTTGTGAATACTATAAATGCGCACACTATTCTTAAAAGCAAGATATATTTTAATACAATTATTAGATGATTGAAGGCTCCAAAAGAGCTATTATTTTGTTTCTTGAATTTTTTTTTCAATCTTAAATATATTTGTAACTTCCGGAATAGTTACTATTTTGTTTCATGAAGAAATTTATCGAGTTTTAAAGATATTCGCTAAAATGAATATCATATTGAGAAATTGAGAAGAAGAGTAAGGGAAGTAATGAGTACCTCCATATTATGATTTATGCTCCGAGAAAGAATGTTATAGTAAAGAAATCACTTATACTTCCTTCTAATCTATATTACACTAATGTTAGTACAATTGAGTACATGTTGTAGTAAACTAGAAGTTTAATAACTAATATTAGTACAATTGAATGCATTTTATAGTAAACCAGAAGTTTCCTAACCCAAATGATTTAATTTATCATTTGGCATGATTGGTTGGGATATTTGGGAGTAATAATGATATGAAAAACTATTGATATAGGTGCTCATTGAAGAACTAGAAGATTCTTCAATCTAATAAGTTTTCTTCTACTAACTGTTTTCAAGTTAAACTAATTATAAGACCATCACTAGCAAAGATTGGATTTGAATCTCTTGAATTCCTAGCTAGAAAGAATTTAAGGTGATATATACGAACTAGTTCATCCACCATGTAGACTTTTCAAATATTTTATAATTTTAATATATGCATATATGAAATAGTCACATATGTGTTTATTATCTCACAACTTGGAGTTTGCAAGATTACTTGCGCAAATTATTCAACTAAGAGCACAATTTCTAGAATCCAATCAAAATAATTCATCTTGATGATGCTAGTGAATTTACTTTTCAAGCTTTTAATACTTCTTGTATGGCTGGTGATATAAATATTGAACATCCAGTTGCTTATGTTCATAATGGGTTGCTAGAATCATTTATAAAATGCCTCCAATTAGTTGCTAGACTAATGCTTATGAAAACCAATCTCCCAAATTTTACTTGAGTGCATGTTATTTTACATGCTGCAGCACTTATTTATATAAGTCAAACAAGTTGCCATCAATTTATTTCCCTTATAATTAGCATTTGGCCAACAGCCAAATATTTCCCATTTAAGAATTTTTGGATGTGCGATATATATTTACTCCTCTTTATTACATCAAAATGGGACCCTAAATAAAATTGGGAATATATGTTGGATATGACTCTCTCTTTTTATAATCAAGTTTCTTGAAATACAAATGAGAGATGTCTTTAAGGCTCAGTTTGTAGAATGCTAATTTGATACTGTTTCCAACATTAGGAGGAGGGAGTAAATAGTTGAAAAAGGAAATAAATTGGAATGTATCATTCTTGCTTTATTTAAATCTTCAAATAAGGTAATGAGAATTAGAAGTTCAAAGTATTATACATTTGCAAAGAATGGTAAGAATTGCTAGATGCATTTCTGACACGAAAAGGATAACTAGATCCTATATATCAGCTAAAAATGCCCCAATTCAACTAATGTCCTTGTTGGACAATCATACGCCAAAAGTATGGTAGACTAATCGATTCTATAAATGAAAATCCTTGAAGAAGAAATGGAGCAAGTGATTTTATGGAAGCAAATGATTCTAATAGTGATACTCTTCCTGTAAAAGACGACAGAGACATAGTAAGCACTCCTCCTATAGTCCAAATTTCTGACATAATTGAAACGCCAAAAGACGTTTAGGTACCTGAAAGTAACCAAGATGATGAGATCTCAATAAACTATGTCTCTATAGGAAAAATATGGAACATATAAGAAATTATTGTTGGCATCATATTTGTATATAATGTAGCACTAAATATTATGCATGAAAATGAGGATCTTAAACTAAGAACCATCGAAAAATATCGACGTAAAAATGATTGGCCAAAATAGAAATAAGCCCTGCAGGCTGAATTAAACTTACTTGCAAAATGTCTAATCTTTGGACCTGTTATCCGAACACCCAGAAGGTGTAAATCCTATAGGATACAAATGGGTATTTTGAGAAAATGAAATATAAAAAATGGAGTAGTGAGTTGATAGTTTATGATCTATGATTATCGAAACTCCTGAAGAGATTCCCATAGTCATAAAAACTTTATAAGAAGAGTTGGTGATAAAAAAAGTCCTCGAAGGACAAAAAATTTTGCGTCAGCTTGTAGATCAAAATGAAATATTTGTTTGTCAATCAACTTACACAAAGAAAATTTTTAAGAGATTTTATATTGATAAATCACATCCATTAAGTGCCCCAATGATTATAAGATTGTTGGGCTCATTTCGTCCTTGGGAAGGTAATGAAGTTCTTGGTCTTGAAGTACCATATCTTAGTGCCATAGGAGCACTTATATATCTTGTTAATAATACCCGACTTGATATAATATTCACTATAAGTGTATTAGCATGTATATTTCCTTTCCAAACTAGCTAGAGAGGCATTGGAATAGAATTAAAGATATATCTCCGTGGAACGATAGATATGTGGTTATTCATATAAATCTGAGTTACAATTAGTGGACTATGTAGATACAGGATATTTGTTAGATCCACATTAATGCAAGTCTCAAACAAGTTATTTACATGTGGAAGGTAATGGATCAACATATTCAAGTGTCATGTGGATTATCTTATAAGGAAGAAACTCTTATAACTTTATATGAGGACAATGTAGCATGCATAGTTCAGCCAAAAGGAGAATATATTTCTTTAGAAGATTTTCTTTACATATGATCTTCAAAACAAGGAGATTGATATCCAACAAATTCATTCAAGTGATAATCTTGCAGACTTATTTATCAAGTCACTACCTACTTCTTTCTTTGTGAAACTAGTGTATAATATCGGAATGCGTCAATTCCGAGAGCTTAAATGGTGCTCTGAAAAGGTGGGAGAAATATTATACTCTTTTTTCCTTATTCAAGATTTTTGTCCCATTGGGTTTTCCTTGATAAGATTTGTAACGAGACAGTTTCTATTGTGAGGATATTGTACTCTTTTTCCTTCACTAAGAATTTTTCCCCAAAGGGTTTTTTCTTAGTAAGGTTTTAACAAGGCATATCTCTAATAGACATCCAAGAGGTGGTGTTGTGAAATATTATTTAAATTTGAATGTATATGTCCATATCTTTGTCTTTATTCGGTTAAGATTTGATTAGATAGAATCTAATATGTGATCATATCTTATATATTTCACCCTTTGGCTATAAATAACCGTTTAGGTACTCCATGTATGACACTCTTTCGAGAATATCAATAATCGAATTCTCTTTTTCTCCTCTTTCTCTATTATCTTTTACTATTATTTTCATAACAAGAATCACAATTGCTATATAGTATGAATTGCCTTTTGTGTAAAATGTGCGAATAGTTCAAAGGGTGGTTATTTTTTAGTTTTTTAATGAATAAAAAATTGGGTTTTGCACTATTCATAATTTTTAGAATAATATTGACTAGAATTTTTGTAATGCCCGGGTCTCTAGTCACACAAATCATGACACTTTATCTTCTCGAACCTTGCGAAACCTCTAAGTCTGAACCCTATGCCTCCTTGGAGGACTATATGATTGGGACATTTTCCAGGGATCAAAAGTATCGATAATTGTCCCTTAGATATCCAAGAATTAAGAGTGATTTTTGATAAATTTTAGGAAGTTATTAGCCCTTTCATTTTTAGCCCGGAAGTTTAAGAAAATGCGAGTTTCTTGAAAGTTGTACTAAAATCCAAAAGTTGGATTTTAATGCTTAAGGAGTTTGATTTTTTCAATATTTTTATTAGATTAAAATAGGGGGTATTCTCTTATTTAAAGTTAATGGAGAGTAAAATAGTTTTAAAGTTAATGGAGAGTAAAATAAATGAGGATGTTAACTTAAATGTAAATAAGTATATGATGATATGAGAGAAGTATTTGGAAGAAAAGAGAAGAGAAAAAAAAAGGATCGAGTGCCTAGGCGCCCAAAGCCAACGCTTAGGCATTGGCTATGCTGCAGGATTTATGCGTTTTCAGGTGGGCGACCGCCCAGATGGCCAAGTCGTGATGCCCAAGCACCCATTGGGCGGAAATAAAGATGAATCTCAACCTTTTCTTCCCCATTCTCCACCATATATATATATATCTCTCTCTTCTTTCTCTTTCATTCTTTTCTCCCTCCATATAGATCCTATCATGTTTTTGTAACATCCCCAATTTTTATCTAAGCTAATTAGAGAGGTTAACGATTAACTGAGGACTAATCGGCTAATCTTGATGAGCAAAAGCTTAGTAAATTGAGTCAAGTCAATAATTAATCATAACGTACTAAATGTTTTAATTAAAATCTAGTTATCCAAACCTCATTAATTCGTAACTTAAAAATATAATTAAGCTAATTCAATCCTATTAATTAAGTGAAAGACAATTGTTCTACCTTAATCGATTGAGATAGATTAATTCTTACACCCTAACTACATAATTCATAAGAGTAATTCTTTCAGAGGAAAATGTTTTAAAACTGTAATTAACCGAAATCGGTTAAAGAGCAATTTAATTAATCAAATTGAATTAACAACTTAGGTAATTCTAATAGCTTTGAAGATTTAAAAATTTCTCCTAATTGATGCACCAAATTTTGACCAAGGATAAGAGCAAAATCCAACCATCCATTTGCCTTGTCATCATGCACTCTTAGATCAAGGGTCTATGTTAATAGTATCTCTTTAGTCTAGACAAGAGAAGTACCTTCCTCCCTTAGGATTATGCCAGTTGTGTAACATCCCAATTTCCGAGTTCTGAGTTCGCCCTCGGATTCCACATAATTTCCGACTTCACGTCCTGTCTGATTTCAGATTTCATCTCTATTACCGATTTCCGACTTCATCTTCGAATTTCACATAAACTAGTACCATTTTCGATTTCCGAGTTCGTCTTCCATGTTCAATCAATTTCCGATTTCCGACATTAGCATTTTCTTCACTCCTGACTTGACCTACGATTTCCGATCTCATAATATAGTCTCAAGTTTCAGTTGAGGTATCCGAGTTCTGACCTAAGACAACAAGGCTCAAAAATAGTGTGCGTGGTTTCCGAGTTTGAATTGAGAGTTCCGAGATTATGTGATTGTGAGCTTTCTACTTCCGGCATCCGACCTTGCTACAAGATTTCCCCAAGTCACAAACAAGATGGTACGAGTTCCGACATCAGGCTTCAGCTCCAAGCTCAAGTAAAAACGGCACGGGTTCCGACCTCAAGCATAATAGGGACGAGTTCCAACTTTAAATAGAATAAATGCGAGTTCCGATTTCAAATAGTATGGCGGTAAGTTCCACTAAAAGGGAGACGTAGCTAAATTTTGTCCACAAGAAATTCAACCAATCAAAGCCCTCCAAGTTAACTACCACCTCAAGCTTATAAACTCATCTCTTTCTCTCCTTTAGCCCCATTTCTACGCTACTCTCCCCCTTGTTCAGCTCTCTTTTCTCTTCTCCAACTCCATTACTCCCTCAAGCTTAGCAGGGTTCTAACACTCCAAGTTTCAGCACTTAGCTCCAATCATACTCCAAAGAGGTAGGATTCAATCTCTAATCTTAATTTCTCTAAACTAAGGATGCATGAAAGATTACTTTTATGATTATTTGATGATATATTGGATGTGTATGATTGGATTAATATGGGATTAATATGAAATCTTGAGTGGCAATTAGAATTAGAAGAAGAAAACTAAGAGAAATGGATGGATGAGGGTGCTGTCTTGGTGGAGATTCCACGGCAGTTCGTACGGCGGAGCGTACGGCGCCACATCCAATCGGTCAAATATGATGAAACCATTTTTAGATGAATGTAGACATCTAGGGCTTTCCATAGATATGTCATATAAGTTATTGGATTAGTATTGAGAGAGATACAAATTTTTGAAGTTTGACCTAGGGTTCAGGACTTTCATCCGGGCAGGGTGACTTGAGGAGGGTATAACTCACCCTGTACAACTCCAAATTGAGTGAAACCAATTTTTTTAGAAAGCTTACACATAGGGGAACATCTCAATATGAAATTTTGAGTTTGTTATTATCCCAATTGTTCCCAGTGATTCGAGGGAATTGTCCTATGTCTAATCCAGACCAAAACAAGGTTGTTCAGGAAGGTCAACTTTCAGGACTTATAACTCGAAGTGTACTTAAGAAAATGGAGTGAAACTTCTAGTAAATGAAAGGTTGTCCTGTTAGCTTTGATATGAGACCAATTTCGTAAGATTTGAGCTTAGTTTCGATTTTTAGTGAATTTATATTCCCAGGAGTGTAATTCGGGCTAGTGACTGAACAGGCTGAAGTAAAAGTTGAATATCTTGATTTATATAAATCAGAATGATATGGGACCAAAGAGGTTACAAAGTAGACATATAGAGCTATGAAATATCCAAATTTCAGATTTAAAGGAGTTGAATAGAGATAAAGGTGGATTATACAAGATTCGGGTAGAACCGAATAGAATTGGCAGGATGGCCAAAATGATAATTTCACAAGAGTCAGAGGACATATAAAGTTTGAGTTGAGGATGGCCAGTTTGATACTGATATATATGTGTTAAGTTGATTTATGTTGCTATGGTTGAACTGTCCGTGAGAGCTGGCACTATTTATGGGGAAACGGACCTGATCCAGATTCTGTTTACTGGGATTCTGACAAAAGTCTAAGAAGCTATGAATGTTTAGATGTAAGGATGAATTAAAGTATATGTATGAGTACACTCAGTATGACTATGCTTGAATATGTATGAGAATAAAGGAATGTGAATATATTGAATGTGAGTCCTTTCACTTGGAGGCAGTTAATTGAATCCCTCCTTATGAAGGCAGTTAAATGATAAAGATATGAATCCCTTCACTTGGAGGCAGTTGCACTTGAATCCCTCCTTGTGAAGGCAGCTACCCTTTACCTTGGAGGCACGTAGTCAGATGAGATCCCTCGATATTGAAGGCACGTGGTTAGATGAGATCCCTCAATTTTGAGGCATGTGACCAGAAGAGATCCTTTCAACTAGAGGCACGTGACCAAAAGAGATCCCTTCAACCAGAGGCACGTGACCAGAATGAGATCCCTCCAAGACTAGAGGCACGTGGGTCCACTTATGGGTGAGTCGGTGTGACGACGGTCACGGGTGAAGCTGACGAGCTCACTCCAAGGCCAGACTACCCAAGGGCAGTAAATGCACCCTTGGGACGGCGATACGTAACGCCTAGGTGTGCCAAGTAAAAGACTAAAGACTAAAGATTAAAGTATATGCAAGCACCCCAATCACATGAGGCATGGCATCGACCTAGCTAGTGTGAGTACAGGGGATAGAACTTACATGAGGCATGGCATGACCCAGCTAGTATAAGTACCGAATGAAAGAGAAGTAAATTTTATGTATATGTATGAACTCAAGTGCAAGTTAAGTTAGGTACAGATGTTATGTTTCCAGTAGATTAATGCTATGTGCATTTTATATGTCGAAGTTATTATCCATGGTATTATTCATGAATTAATCTTGTTTACACTTCCCTAGAGGACCAGTATATGAGTAAAAATGAACTTTGCTTCGGATAAGACATTTTTCGAAATGTAAAATTAAACAGTTTGTGCTGCATGTTCATCTTTTTCAAAATAAACCGAAGCAAACTGGAGACGACCATGATGACACTATGTATGAAAATTAGAGAATCCTACTGAGAATTTTATAATTCTCACTCTTGTTTCCATGTTGTCTCCAGATGATTTTAGAAGTTGCCAAAGACAGCTGAAGTTGCTGTCAGATGAGGTCCGCTCAGTAATGCAAGAATGACTCCAGGGTATGGTACTATGACTTAAGCATAGTATTGTACTGAGGAGGATGTTACAAGTTGGAGTGATCATATTCACCCAAGCCAATCCCAAGAGTGGTCATGCCTTTAACCACTTGAGAAAACACTAAATGGTCTTTACCCAAATGCCAAGACTCAAAGGAAACACAACCCACCCTTTTACCCCAAGGTTCCTAGCCCTTTTGCTTGAAAAAGAAGTAAAACTCACCTACTCACTCTTGCTTGTTAGAGAAGCCAAACTAATCAGCCCTCACCCCCATTTTTTGTGCCCCAAATAGCCCTCTCACTCTCTCATTTGTGATCTCTATTCTTTCCCAAAGATACCAAGTAGCCACTCCTCTTCTTCTCAACCTCTCCTTATTCTTCCTACTTTCCTTCTTGTTCTTCTTACTCTTCCACCACCACCATCCTCATTTCCATAACCATTCTCACAAGCCCTTCAAGGACCACCCTCTTTGGTTCTTGAGAAAGCAAAACAAACACTCACTTCGCCCCATCATCAAGCTCAAGGAGGAGGAAGGTCATCTCCAACCATTTCCATTCTACAAGCTTTCAAGAAAATCCTTGTGGTAGTGACTCTAACCCCTTTTCTTTTCCATGTTTTTCAAGCTCTATAACTCCTAAGCTCTTCATAGCTAGGTGGTTTTAGAACTTGCACTAAAGGCCTCATGGCCATGTTTTCATTACATGAAGTTGTTTGGGATTTTTGCTCTTTTCTTGGAAAATGTCTTTGGTTGTGCATTTTGTTTTATGTTGAACCCAACTTTTTAGAACTCAAAATATTGATTTTTACCAAGATCTCAAAGTTTAAAGATGGTTTGAAAATGTAAAATGGTCACTTGAAGAAAAGACTTAATGTTTTTACAAGAAGACTCATTGAAAACAAAATAATGGAAACCTGAAAATTCTGGCAGTCTGTATGGCATGACTAATAACTCTTTCAATATGACTCCAAATTCAACGAAACTAATTTAAACAAAAATATACTCATAGAGCTTTTCATACATATAAAATACGTGAAATTTGGCCTTAAAATGAAAGAGATATGAATTTTCAAAATGTGCTATTCCCGGATGTGTTTCTGTTCGGGCAGTATGTAATAAAATCTTAATAACTCAAGTTATGCAGAATATTTTTGAGTGGGACCAAGTTTTTTAGAAAGCTAAGATATAGATGAACATCCCCATATAACAGTTTTGGCAGATTCATTGTGATGAGCTCATACTAAGGTTTAAAAATCACTGTACTGAGAATAAACTTAAAAGCTGAGTAGTTAGAATAAAATATGCATATCTGAAGTTACAAAGTGAATTTTTGAGTGGGGTTTATTTTGTTTAAAAATAAACTCAGAGAAGTATAATCATACCAAAATTCGAAGCAAAAGAGTAAAAGATGAAATTATGGTGAATTTTTGAAGTTATTGCCTCACTATAAAAGTAAAACTGGTTATGGTTAAGTTTTAAAGGTTAAGGAGAAATAAGCTTTAAGACATTAAGACCCTTACATTAAGCATTGGAAAACCTTCATAATTCATCTTAAAGGTTTCAAAAAGGATAATGGATGAAATTGGCCCTATGCCTAATAAGAGAATTTATGCAAGAGGGGACCTCGATTAAAAGCTTGCACCAAATTTACTAAGCTAAGCTGATAAGACTTTGTGTGATATGTATGCGTCTATGTGTCATTTTGATGACAATGATATGATGATGATAATGATGACATGAACATGATATGATGATGATCATGATGATGATGATATGATAATGATAATGATGATATGATATGATGATTATGATAGTGATATGATGATGATGATATGGTATAATGATATGATATGATGATGATATGAATATGATATGTTGAGGATATGATACTTAATGATATGTGATAAAGAAATCATATTTGGGGACGGCGATACGTAACACCCAAATGTGGAAAAGAATGAAAATAATTTTGCATCATCAACTTTAATAAGAAGAGAATGAACTAAAGGTATGATCCTTCAAAAGGGAAGGTGACCTAATTTAAGCTCCCCTCACCCATGACTTACATGAGACATGGCATGACCCAGCTAGTGTGAGTATAGGGGATAGGGCTTACATGAAGCATGGCATGACCTAGCTAGTGTAAGTACCAAAATTTTATGGTGGCGACGGCCACGGTATGAGCTCATTACCACTTATGTTTAGTGGGTGGAAAGAAAAAGACTTAAGATAAAGTCAAGTAAAGAAAAGAAAGGGACTTCGGTCCAAGCCCTTGAAGGGAAGAAGTTAAGAGAAGCTTACAGCACAGTCATGCATGTTTTATGTGATTATACTTATGCCCATGTATGTTATGATATAAATGATTAGAGAGTATGTTAAAATTGAATCCACTTCGGATATTCATGCTTTTGAAAACCTAAGAACTAAACCTTATGAATGCTCACTGTTTTCATTAATAAAATTGAAGTAGCTGGGACGATGACGATGATACTTTCATATCGGGTTTGAGTCCTACTAAAAAATTTTATTTCTCACCCTAATTATTCTTCCGTATCATCACCAGATCTCGATGGCGTACCCAGTGACTGGAGCATGGATTCCCCACACTGTGAGCGGAAGTATGATGTGGGATACCAGACAATGCAGATTTGGACTTGAAGTTGCTGTAGCTCTGCATCTTCATACATTCCTTTTTGTGATGAACGATGTCAATCTAAGTTTGTGTTTAGTATTTGGGTCATGGCACGTCCATGAGCCTCCCTCGATGTAATGTTTATATATATATATATATATATATATAAACATTATGAACTCATATAGATGTAATGATTAGCTATGTAATGTAATGTATTTGTGAATTATTAGTTATTTACCTTTCTCATATTTTATGATATTGTGTTTTGGACTCTCTCGCGACACACTCTTTTATATTTATCTTCTCGCTCAAGGCTTTACTTTTCAAAACACTGCGAAACAACGACGTATTTCAAAAAAAAAAATCTTATCGTATTTTCCGCGTAATTTAATTTCAAGTGAAGTTTAGTTTTCCACGAACATAAATAACAACTAATAAAACGCCGTAATACGACTTAAGCGTAGTATGGGTTTATTAAGGTATTACAGTTTTCATCAATTTTTTTACTCAAATCCACCACAAAATCTATCCTTTCCTCCTCCTCATCATCATAGCTTTGGGTTTGGCTTCTCTCTTGGATCTCGCTCTCTCTCCTATCTTAGTGAGAAAAAGTGTAGGTGGGAGGAGATCCAAATCCTCCATCAAGCTTCTTCATTCTTTTTCTACCTAAGATAACTTTCTAAGCTTAAATCTTCTTCTATTTTATGAGTATGGAAGGATTTTCTAGGAAGATTGACTTATGGTTGAAGTTTGGGAACCTAGGGTTCCAAATTGGGAATTTTGTACTTTGGAAGGTATTTTAAGTTAATCCTTAGCTCTAGAAACTAATTAGCACTTGATTTGTGTTCTTTAGGATGTTAGATGCTTGTGAGGATCGACTGTGGACTCTATGGCATATTAAGCTAGAATCACCTCCTCATGGTCTGAAGCTGTGAGTGATAGTATATCTATAGCTTGCTCCTTATCCTTAAATTCCTAAGTACGTGCTTAAACTATATTTTTTTTATGAAGTTTTATGAAAGAAATTGATTTAATTTATTTTACTCTATATTATAGAACTTTTGAAGTAATTATGTTAGTTATGTATATGTATGTATGTTTGAGTATATATGTGGGACAAGCTCTTATAGAAAGAGATAGCTAAATTTCAATAATTTGAGAAAGAGCTTTGGATACTTTAAGGTGAATAGTTTGAAAGTACTATACTTTGAACCTATGTTTGATATTATTATTATTTTGAATATTTGAAAAGTTGGTAACTCTATTTGTTGAGAATAAGGAAGTTTCTTGAATATTATCATGTGTTTGAGGTTATGAGTAAGAAGGTATATGATTTGAGAAAAAGAAAAGTTTAGTGATAAGGATTTAGCAAAGAGTAAAGTTTATCTAAGGGGAGGAACTGTAACAGAACTGTTTGCTAATGGCAGCAGCATTTGCTTGGTGCACCTTGACTAATCCAGTTAGCAGGGTGATTGCTAGCCCAGCATGTTTGGCCGATATATCCAGAAGATATAGACATGTTGGGCAAGCCCAGAAGTGACATCAGCCATTTTCGGGCAAGGCCTACGTGAGGGGCCAAGGCCCAAGTCCCTGGGTGCCAGGCAACTATTTTCTGAAGTAGGATCCTCCCTTAAGTTTTATTATGGCATTTTGAAATATAGACAAAGTATTTTACTTGAGAAATGAGATATAAGGTTTTGGAAAATTATCCTTTTGCTATAGATATATTATCTCTCATTGAGTCTATATGACTCACTCTTTTCTCTCTCCATGTTTTTAGATAGGTACAAATTTATGTTTGTGTGCCTCTGATTTGTTGAAGCCATTGGATTTTCAGTGGTTCCATACTCTTATTCGTGTGGTTTCCTAAGGTTATCCCTGTTGAGATTTATGGTGATTGTATACAAGTGTATATATGTATGTCTCTAGTGATGCTCCATTAGCTTAAGCAGGGTCCTTCCTGTGTTGGTCATGTATTGTAGCAAGTATATAATTGTTTTTATTTATGAATAGTTGAATTTTAATGATTACAGATATGTATGCATATTTTCATTAGAATGAAAACATTTTAAATTCCCATGATTTGTGTTGTGGGATGCATTCTGAGAATTCTTGGATCCCCAATGATTTTGTGTGCTTGTATTGTTTTTGCAAGTAAAGGATCCTTATTTGGGAATAGTTCTGAATACAAGGGAAACTCTGCCCAATTTTATTATTTTGTTTTGGAAAAAGGTCTAATATATGCTTGCTAGGGACATGTCCCTATGTGCCGGTCATGTCCTGAATTGGGTCATGACAGTTTTGTACCGTGTTTTTAGGGGTAGAAACCCCTCAAAAAATTGTCCATGACTTATCAAAGCCTTCAGTATTTTTTTTTTCTCAGATAGTTGATTAGAGTTCTCAAGTCACCCGTGGAGATGAGGAGGAAACAAGAAGAACCACAAGACATAAACATACATGCAGATAGTACAACACATCAGACTAATATCATTAGAAGCTAATAAAACATAGTAAACACCCAGGCTGCAACATGACCATGAGATACCGAAACAATAAAATAGTAGCGAATAAAATCACAGGTGGATCGAAGACCACCAAAAAAGACACCCATCATATTGGATCCAAAGCAATTATAACTTGATTTTACACACTATAGGATTAGGCATATTAGGCAAGCAAAGCCATTGGAGACAAGAGTGTTCCTCCAAACCAAATCAACACTATTTGGGATTATTCCAAGTACAATTCGAACCATAGAAGACCAACTGAAGCTGGACACGGAAACAGAATAATCTGCAATAACAGAAAGATAAACACAGAAGCAAAATAGAGTTAGCTTGTCAAGATTAGGACACCATAACACCTTTTGACCAGTCACCAAGTTGCGTTGTTTCTGCCATACATCTAACCAAATGAACAGAGATTTCTTTTCATGCTTGATAACACCAATAGGAGCCCAATTCTGCAAATTTTGCAATATGTTGAAAACAAATCTACAATCCTATGGAACATTATTTTGTTGAATCCACCAAGAAGTGACTTCTGTAGAAGTGGAGGATACGCACAAGTCTTCAACCCTTAAGCCAACCTCTTCAACTAAAAATTGGATAAATTCATCTAGGGCAATGACAGTAGCTTCGGTTAAAGAATTTGCCGAAACAACATCCCACATGAAGCATTTAGGAATAGGAGCATAACTCATAAAATACCCTCCAACAGCATACATGTAACACCTTAATAATACCATTCTATGCTTCAGTCATTTTATAGCATTACTAGTTGTTACTTTTAACTAGTGCAAGTTTTTATAGTTGAAATTAGTGTAATATATGAAAATAGCTTGTAAATTTTATTCTTTTGTATAAAATCTTTATGCTTGAAAGCTGAGCCTTTAAGCTCTTACTCGCAAAAATATGGACTTTGTTCTACGTATTGCTGAGTTACTAATAAGACATGACAAAATTGAAATAATATAGCACAATACCTTAAGCCAATAATGTAATTATAGATAATCAAGAGTCAATTGTAACATCCCCATATAACGTAATAGGAAGTAATAAAAATAAACTTTTATTATTCACAATCTTGCCCCTAAACTTTTTAGAAAATAACCTTTAGGTCCTTATATATTATTTACAACGTTGCCCCTGAACATTTTAGAAAATGACATTTAGGTCCCTATATCAACAGGATTAGTAAAATGAGATTTTAAACGGAGCAGAATCACGTGGCGAAACCGTAGAAGTTTGAATCTCTGCCGATTGGGCCATGGAGGCAGTCTGGTGTGAAATGACGTGGGGTGCCCCTGGACTTACTCAAAATTACAAAAATTGCCATTAGTTATGAAAACCAAATAGAAAATGCTAAACATCAAAATTTTCTTATCGTTTTTCGCTTAATTGTTCAGTTTTATCAAATAATTGAGATTAATAAAAATTCGGGTAAATAATTATTTAGGACTAATCAATTAGCAATTAATTGAGTTTAGGTATAAGTTAATTAAGTTAGGAGTCTACAAGATTTCATAAAATTTTCTTAAAATTGGTTAACCGATTTAAAAGAAATCGGTAAGATTATGGTATCTTAAACTGTTGGAACCGAACCAATAGAATTATAAGCTTAAAACCCTATGAACTAAGGCTGATTACTCAGCCAATTAATCCCTAAAAGTGGCGCCACTTTGGCCACAAAAACAAGGAGAGTTGGCTGAAATTCAGCCTTGCATTTTGAGCCAATCACAACCCTTCATTTCAACTACCAACTTTAAAGCTTTTATAACACAATTCTCCTCTTTTCATCAGCCCATTTTCTACGTTGCTTTCTCCTCTCTTTCAGCTCCCTTCTTCTCTTCTTCCCTCACTCAACTCCATCAAACCATCAAGCCTAATCAAGTTTTGTTCATCCAAGTTCCAAAATCAAGCCAAATCACAACATAACAAGAGGTAGGAGTTTAATACTTGCATCAAATCTGTGGACTTGGCTGGTTGGGCTTGGATTATTTTCACTTTCTTTGATGTGTTAAATGAATGTTTATGATGATATGTGATTGGTTTTGGGCTGTTTGTTTGATTGAAACCGAAGTGGAAGCAAGAAAGCATGAAAATAGGAAGAGCTGATGGGTTAGAGAGCCAAAAACCCTCGGCAGTCCGTACGGCGGATTATACGGATCCGCCTATAGCCAATTAAATTGTCTGGAACTATTTTTATATGAAACTAGACATCTAGGGATTTCCATAGAAATATCATATAAGCTTTTGGATTAGTATTGAGAGAGTTATGAATTTTTGAATTTCGACCTAGGTCTTTGGCTCTGACTCTGGCCAGATTGGGTTTTTCAGCATAGAACTCGCTATACTACTTGGAAATGAATGAAACTAACTTTGTTAGAAAGCTTACATATAGAAGAATGTCCCATAAAAATTTCAGAGTTAGATAAGATCCCAATTGCTCCCAGTGATCCAAGAAATTTGCTCCATGTCCAAACCGAGCTAGAACAGGACAGTTCAGGAAGGTTAGTTTTCGGGGCTTATAACTCAAGCCCTACTAAGTCAAATGGGATGAAACTTTTTGTAAATGAAACTTTGTTCTTTTAGCTTTAATATGAGACCAACTTCGTTTGATTTGAGACAGTTTTCGATTTATAATGGATTTTTATTTTCAGGTGTCTGATTCTGGCCAGCCACTGGGCAGGCCGGGATAAAACATAAATATCTCAAGCTATAGATATCAAAATGAGATGAGACTAAAAGGGTTAGAAATTAGACACATAAGGCTACAACATATCCAAAATTGAGGTCCAAATGAGTTAAATAGAAATTATGGCTTGAATTATAAAAATCGGGTTGGTTAACTATGTTGAGGTAGAAACCTTGCCTTAATGAGATTATTGTTATTATGAACTCCATGTTGAAATATGTATGCAATGTTGTGACCTTTGTGATAAATTGATGTTCTGGTATACTGGCACTATTCATGGGGAAGCGGACTTGATCCGTTATGTTGCCGAAATTCCGGCAAAAATATGTGAATTATATGAATATGATAAATATTTATGTGTTATGCCTATAAGATTCATACATGCAAGGATGACTTAAGTATGATATAAATATATTGAATGTGGGTCCCTTCATCTGGAGGCAATTACGAGATCCCTTCTTGTGAGGGCAATTAAATAAGATAAGATGTGGGTCCCTTCACTTGGAGGCAGTTGCACTTTGAGTCCCTCCATGTGAAGGCAGCTAAAACTTTTGGGTCCCCCTATGTTGGAGGCAGATAGCCAACTGAGTCCCTCCGACCTAGAGGCACGTGGGTCCCCTTGTGGGTGAGTCGGTGTGACGACGGTCACGAGTCGAGCTGACAAGCTCACTCCAAGACCAGGCTACCCAAGGGCAGTAAAGGCTAAAGACTAAAGACTCAAGACTAAAGATTAAAGCATATGCAAGCACCCCGCTCACATGAGGCATGGCATCGACCCAGCTAGTGTGAGTATAGGGGCTAGGACTTACATGAGGCATGGTATGATCCAGCTAATGTAAGTACCGAATGAAGGTCCCATATTCCTAAGGAACGTGACATGGCGATCACACTTTGATGGTGTATGACACGGTGATCATACTCTGGGATATGGCATGTAAAGATTTTATGATGAGAAGGAAGCAAAAGAAAGAAAAGTAAACTTTATGTATATGCATGAATTTAAGTACAAGTAAAGTTATGTGCAAAGGTTATGTCCCCAGTATATTGATGCTATTGTATTTTATTATGTTTCAGTTACTATTCCTAATATAATTCATGAAATTTGTTTCGTATGGGCTCTCCCAAATTGCCAAGCGTATGAGTAAAATGAACTTTGTTTCGGAAAGTATATTTTTGAATTATAAAATTTAACAGTTTGTATAGCATGTTCACCTTTTTCATAATAAACCGAAGCAAACTGGAGATGACAACGATGACACAGCATATGTTAGTTTAATGAATCCTACTGAGAATTTATAATTCTCACCCCTATGTTTATTTCCGTGTTATCTTCAGATAGTTCAGTAGTCCTGAAGAAGGTCCTCCAAGGCGGAGTTGACTAATAAGATCGAGGGTGGCCGAAGGTTGCTGCCAGACAAGGTCCGATTAAGTGACAGTAACAACTCCTAGGTGAGGTGTTATGACTTAAGCATAACACCGTACTCGGGAGGGTGTTACATCAATCATCACACTTAATAATTATCACATATGTAATAAGTCAAATTAAGTAGCATAACTTCGCACATGCTCTTAATTACACATAAACTGCCCAATCAGGGCTCTTAAGAAAGTAAAAACACTATAATACTATCTCGATCCTCTTTATCTAGGTGTTGTAACATGATAGCTCCTCATCTTATCTCGTCAGATACCACCGGAAGTGCTGCCATGGATGACATCAACTTTGTTTGAAGATGACATGGAAATATAGGAGTGAGAAATACAAGATTTCTCAGTAGGATCCTGACTAGACGTCATAAATCGCCGCTATCCCGGCCTACTTCGTGGTTTAATTATAAAAATGGTGGACATGCATAGGTTCAGTTTTAGAAGTCTCGAAAACATAAGTCCTGAAGCGGGTTTCTTTTAAGTTTAACATCGTAATCATAACATAATATGACATTAGTAGAAACATACATATACCAAGGCATGAAATAGACATTGATGATGCATTTGGGGAATCAAAGATATGTGCACTTTTATGACATCACATAGATTTGACCATGGTTTTACTTTGACTTTGCTTTCATTCTTAACACATACTTAACATTCTTTACATTTCCTTTGAAATAGACTACTTTTGGACATGAGCTCATTTCATAACCATCATCATGCAGTACTAACCAAATCAGACTAAGCTGATATTGGTAACCTGCAAGTTGGAGGGTCCTCTATGTCACCCTGCCTCTCCCATAGAGGTTCCTTGAGTCTTTGTGAATCACCATCTCTCATTTCCATTACTAAAGTGATTAAAGGATCATATCTCATTCTTTCTTTTCTTATCAATATACTTTACATGCATAGTACTTCTTAACAAGACACATGCAATGATATGACTAAGACCATAATTTTGATGGAAATTCGACAGTATGACGGCTAGACCGGAGCTTCCCCAAAATGCCAATCATAAAACTTTCAACCAATAGTCCATTATATTCATCTCATATCATCACACCAATCATTTAATCATGAGACAATTCTCAATGAAACTTGTCATACATCATGCCGAATAGCATCATACATTCATACCCTAGATGGATCACAAACGAGTCTGTCTCCACGTGGTAGCTCGGATAGGATGATTCCAAAGGATCGAAATCCAATGAAACTGTCGGTGTCAGATAGGTGTCAGAATCGGAGTCCTCATCTGTCAGGTACCTTGGAGGATGAAAAGGTGGGCGGACGTCATCCATGGTAATGTCCTCAAACGGCTCGTGAGAGCGGAAAAACGGACTCATTACAGGTGCATAGAACTGGCAGCTATGGAACATGTAGACCCGCATTGCTACCTGAGCAGTCAGCACAGATGCATTCAACACTGGGTTGAAGTGCCAATGCATCACTAGGAACTCAATGAAAATCACCACCGTGCCCGATGCCAGCATCCTTTGAAGACGATGCGGAAATGTAGGAGTGAAAAACACTAAATTTCTCAGTAGAATCGCAACTAGACATTATGTCATTGTCATTGTCCCAGCCACTTCAGGTTTAATTATAAAAACAATGGACAGATATAAGTTCAATTTTAATGATTTTGAAAACTTAAACCCCAAAGCGGGTTACTTTTAAACTTAACATCATAACTACATCATCATAAATAAACATACATATTAAAACATGCAATAAACATTCATAATGCAAATAACCAATATAAATACAAGCACAAACATGCATCATCAAAGACTTAACCATGGTTATACTTTGACTATACTTTCATTTTTAGCACATGCTTAACATTCTTTACTTTCCTTTGGAATAGACTGCTTTTGGAGATGAGCTCACTCCGTGATCGTCGGCATGCAGTACTAAACCAAATCAGACTAAGCTGATATTAGTTATCTCTAAGTTAGAGGGTCCTCCATGTCACCCTTGCCTCCCTCATAGAGGTTCCTTGAGTCTTTGTGGATCACCGTCTCTCACTTCCCTTATCAAAGTGATTGAAGGGTCATGTCCCATTAATTCTTTTCTTATCACTATACTTTACATACATAATACTTCATTGACTAGGCACATGCAATGATATGACTAAGTCCATAATTTTGACGGAAATCCGATAGCATAACGGCTAGACTGGAGCTTTCTCTAAAATGCCAATCATAAGCTTTAAACCAATAGTTCATCATATCACAATAATCAATCAATCATGAAGCAAAGCTCAATCAACTCATCATTCATCATGCCGAATGACATCATATATTCATACCCTAAAGGGGCTTATAGTTGTGTTATTCTTTGTGAAGAATCTTATGAATCATCATATGATTTCCCGTGGTTACCCATGAGAGAATCACATAGTTAAAATATATGTATATGATCTTTTAGTTACTTAGTTCTCATATGAAATTATTCTTAACTTGAGTTCATATCTTATGAAACACTTGTTCAAGTCAGTTAAGTTAAGTAATTGTTTCCTTTCCTTGAGATAGTGTACTTAGTGATTCCTAGGTTTATGGTATGCTCAAAGGCCCTAATCATACTTCTACTCCCAAGGAGTTCGAGATCTCTCTAATCCTTAGGTCATGACAATGCATAACCACATCATGAACCCAACAATACTATGTTCACTAAACCCCAAGAGTGGTTTTATCATTAACATAACAAGATCTTACCTTAAGTATTATTAAAGTTATCATTCTTTATAAAATATCATAAAATTTTATTCTTTATGAAAGTAAGTGCCAGTAAATTAAGCTCTTATCTTAAAGATTCAATCTTTATGAAATAATGGTACAAGTTACTAGCTTTTAAACTAAAAAGTCTTGTTCTTTATGAAAGTTGACTCTTTTGATTATTCTAAGACCATCAAGGTCTTAACTTTATGATTTAAAGTTGTCTCTAAATTAAAAAAGTTCCTACTTTATCAACTAGTAATATAAGACATTAGCTTTAAAGTCATAACGTCTTGATCTTTATAAAAGTCAACATTGCTATGATCCAAAAGTGACCTTTTTGATTTCAAGTTTCAAACTTTATGAAAGGATTTGCTTCCTGTAACATCCTAATAAACCCATACTACGCTTAAGTCGTATTACGGCGTTTTATTAGTTGTTACTTATGCTCGTGGAAAATTAAACTTCACTTGAAATTAAGTTACGCAGAAAATACGGTAAATTTTTTTTTTTTTGAAATACGCCGTCACTTTGGAAAGTAAAGCCTTGAGCGAGAAGGTAGATAGAGAAAGAGCGTATTGCATAAAATAAATACCCAAATATCATAAAACAAGAGAAAGGTAAATAAATAGAAATTCACAAATACATTGCATTAATTACTAATCATTACATCCATATGAGTTCATAATATATATATATATATACATATATATATAAACATTACATCGAAGAAAGCTCATGGTCGTGCCATGATCCAAATACAAGATACTAAGTACAAACTCCAAGGACAAGGCTCATCTCAAAAAGGAATATACGAAGATGCAAAGTGACGATCGCTATAAGTCCCAAAATAGCTTCGTCTGGCGTCCCATGTCGTCCGTCCGCTCACAGTGTCAGGGCTCCATGCTCTACTCCACCGGATGTGCCATCGGATTTCTGGTGACGATGCGGAAAAGTAACTAGAGTGAGAAATAAGATTTCTCAGTAGGACTCGAACCCGACATGGAGGTGTCATCGTCACCATCCCAGCCACTTCGGTTTTATAATGAAAACAGCGAGCATGCATAGGGTTCAGTTCTTAGGTTTTCGAAAACATGAATATCCGAAGTGGATTCAATTTTAACATATTCTCTAATCATTTATATCATAACATACATGGGCATAAGTATAATCACATGAAACATGCATGACTGTACTATAAGCTTCTCTTAACTTTTTCTCTTTAAGGGTTTGGACTGAAGTCCCTTTTCTTTTCTTTTCTTAACTTGACTTATCTTAAGTCCTTTTCTTTCCACCCAATAAACATAAGTGGTAATGAGCTCATACCGTGGCCGTCGCCACCATAGAATTTCGGTACTTACACTAGCTGGGTCATGCCATGCCTCATGTAAGCCCTATCCCCTATACTCACACTAGCTGGGTCTTGCCATGCCTCATGTGAGTCGTGGGTGAGGGGAACTTACTTTGGGTCACCTTCCCTTTTGAAGGATCACACCCTTAGTTTACTTTCTCTTCTTATTAAAGCTTATGATACAAAATACTTCTAAGTCCATAATTTCTACAAAATTTCGGCAGCATAATGGCTAGACCGAAGCTTCCCAAAATTTTGCCAAACAGAATACCAGTATTACAGCATCATATCATACCATCATATCATATCATCATCATCATTTCATCATTGTCATGGCATCATAATCACATCATCATCATAACATCATGCTTGCAACATAAACATAGGCATATACTCAAGCAAAGTCTTATGAGCTTAGCTTAGTAAATTAGGTGCAAGCTTTTACATTGGCTTTCATTTTATTGATTCCTTAAAGTTTCTAGGGCAAGCCCCTTCGATTCCTTCTCCTCAATTATTCTAACTTAACTTATATGATTTTCATATTTTAATTTGGAAGATTTATAGTTTAGGTTTTGCATTATAGTTTGATGAGAATCTTATGAACTTAATCTAGTACATTAACTACATTTACATTCGGTTTTTCGTTTTATTTGCTTCTTTTGTTAAGGATTAGGTGAGCTTAGTATTTTATTCTATCTAGTCTTCATTAAGTAAATTATGAAGTTTCATTACTTTAGGCTAAGGTCTTTTACCTTTTTAAGTCATTTATGCATAGTCTTACTTAAGGTTAAGTTTTGACAGTTTTACTTTTACCCTAGGCAGTGACTTTAAAAATTCACCATAATTTGGTATTTTATCATTTTAATGCGAAATTTTATATGCTTATAGGGTTCTGAGTCTAGTTTTTAACAAAATAAGTCCCACTCAAAAATTCGTTCTCCAGTTATGTATATTTTATTCTGACTGTTCAGTTTCTAAGTTCACTCCCGGTACAGTGGATTGTTACTTCTCATTATAATTGCTCAGAAGGAATCTGAGAAAACTGTTTTATGGGTTTGTTCCTCTATGTCTTAGCTTTCAAACAAACTTGGTCTCACTCAAAAATCATTTTTGTAGCTCGAGTTATACACATTTTAGTGTAGACTGCCCAGACAGAGACCAATCCGAGAACAGTCCACTTTGAAAAATCATATCTCGCTCATTTTGAATCTTATGTATTTTATATGTATGGAAAGCTCTCTGAGTCTATTTTCATATAAAATTGGTTCCACTAATTTCTGAGTTTTTTGGACAAAGTTATACCGTTTGGTTTACAGACTGCTAAAAAAATCCAGATTTTACGTTTTGATTTTTCTCATGTTTTCTCCAAAACACTCAACCTCACTTTCAAGAAAACATTCTCAAGTTATAAAACACTCATATACCATGAAAGATTAGTGAAAAACTAACATGTTGGAGTTCAAAAATATTGAGTTCAACCATGCCTCACACCAAACCAAAAACATGTTTTCAACAAACAACCATACAAGCAACAACATCTCATTTTAGGACAAGAATGGCTATGATGCCCATAATCAATCTTTAAAATCACCTAGCTATGGAGAGCATAGGAGTTCTAAAGCTTGAAAAACAAGAGAGAAAAAGAGTTTAGAACCACTACCAAGAAGCTTTCTTTGAAGGAATTTGTGATGGAAGAAGGTGATGGTGGTGGTATTCCTCCTCTTGGATCTTGAAAGAGGCTTGGTATGTGATTGTCTTTGATTCTCCAAGAACAAGAAATGGTGGCTCTTGAAGAGCTTGTGAGTGGGATGAGGAGAGGAAAGGATGAGAGAAGTGGAAGGATTCTAAAGAGAAGTTGGAGAGTTTAGAGAGAAGGAGGAGAATTTTGAAATTGAGGAGAGAGAAGAGGATGAGTGAAATGAAAATGAAGAGAGAAAGAGAGAGGGAGGAGGCGTACATGGGGAGGGGGCTGATTGCCCTTGCTTCTCTAACAAGCAAGGGGAGTGGGTGAGTTTAGTTAGGTTGAAGGCTAAGAACTTTGGGGTAAAAGAGGGGGTTGTATTTTCCTTGAGTCTTGGAGGCATTCTAATGTCCAATTTGTGTTTTTCTCTAGGGGTTAAAGGGGAGTACCCCTCTTAGGATTTGGTTGCTTGTCTAAGACTCATCCAAGTGTCAAGATCTAATGGTGGATGACAAGGATCCTAGTCTTGGCTTTTGATCTAATGGTGTAGGATTAAAGAGATTGAATGAAGGGTGAGATGTTGCTCCTCCTTGGTATGTCTTTTTAGGGCATATGCATGGAAGAACTTTTATCTCTAAATGTTATTAGAATTATTTAAATGTAATTTAACTTAATTGGCTTAATTACCCATGAGTTAACTCTTGTCAATTACACTTTTTATGATGTCTTGCATTACGGTTAAGCATATGCTTAATTTGGGGTTTAATTTTTCAAGAGTTGTCTTAAGTGTCTTAATCATTATAAACTTAATTAGTAAGGTTAGGTTGTCTTACTTTTGTTTTGGCACCTTCGAGTAATTAAGGATTAGACGATTAAGGTTTTATTAAAACGCTTAGGACATTATGATTAAATTGTTGGCTAGACTTAATTTACTAAGCTCTTGCTCTCGGGATTAATCGATTAGTTCTCAATTAATCGCTAATCCCTCTAATTAGCCAGGATCACAGAGCTAATTAGCCAAGACAAAAATTGGGGATGTTACACTTCCAAAGATCAATCTTTGAAACATAAAGTGACAAGACATCATTTTTCTAACTCAAAAAGGCTTATTATTCCAAAACGTTTAGATTTTTACATCTATTCTGGTCTTCAAAACAAAACAAAACAAAACTTTATGGAAGCACAAAGGTTGCGCCACTTTAAGGCATCAAGAAGCAAACTTTTTACAGCTTTAAGCTTTTAGGATGTTCATTGTCTTATCAAATCATGAAAAACATATAAAGATGAAATTTTTCTAATAATAAACTCATCATAAGAAAAAGGAACAACTTTAGGCAAAATATCACCAAGAACATCAAGAACATTCAAGAATAATAACTTGAACATATTTTTTTCAAAAGTAGAAACATCAAGAACACTTGAAGAAAAACAAGAATATATTTTGCCAAAAGTAGAAACATTAAGAACACTTGAAAAAGAGCAAGAACATATTTTGCCAAAAAGGGAAACTTTTGCCCATGAAGAGCATGAAGGATTTACACAAGTTTTCACTTAAAGATCTTGGTCATGAGAAGAACCAAGCTTCAAGCTTCTTGAGTAAACAAAATAAAAAGATGAAGATCACTACCTCTTCTTGAAGATGGTGCGAAAACAAGAGAAGAGAAAGAAGAAGATGATGGCTCCTCTTGATGATGATGGTGGCAGTTTTGCAAGAAGGAAGGAGAAG